>OX345655.1:11279147-12543294 GCA_947044415.1 Eupithecia dodoneata | reverse complement strand
AGGCTTGTGAGGTGAGGAGGGGAAGAAACTAGTATAAGTTGTTATCATTGGAACGAGCTACATTTATTTAAGGTCATGATTCCGACACGCTGGCTCTGTTATGTAACTGTCAATACGGGTTTTAGAATGCCTAATGTTGATAAGGCTGGACTTCATGGGCGATATAACTATTAATTCAATAAATATTACGCATTTATAAATATAAGTAGGTTATTCAAATAACATTCTTAAAATCTTACGCGATCGGATACGTTGGAAAACGGTAACCAAACTCAAACAAAAATAAGAACACAAAAAAAAAATTAATAATGCTAGACAGTCAACACAGCATCATCTAGCTTCAAGCTAAGCAGAGCCTGTGCCCATATAGGTACATAATACAATACATTACTTAGATAAATATGTTTTATTATACATAGAAAACAAACAGAACACCCGGAAAAAATATCTGCAGATCGAACAAAGATTTGTCCCGAGAAAATTTAATTGAAAGCGATTTCCCGCAGTGGAACTAACCTGTACGGGAATGCGCTAACCACAAGTAACCGATAAAATCGAAAATCTTTTCCGAGTGTTTCTATTTGGTTGGCGGACTCGAGAAGTGATTCACACTCGACACTACGTTTATATTATTTTATTACTAGCTGCGCCCCGCGGTTTCACCAGCGTGGTGATATATATTTTGGATATATAGTACAATATCTTTATAAATTGTAGCTTATGTGTTATTCTGATGTATAAGCTATGTATATTATTGTGAAGTTTCATCAAAATCCATTCAGTAGTTTTTGCGTGAAAGAGTAATAAACATCCATCCATACTTACAAACTTTCGGGTTTATAATATTTTATTATTTCGTGGTTACCTTTACCTTCAAACATCAAACCTATCAGCAAAAAAGCAAAAGCGATTTTGATTGTGAGGTGTCTCAGCGATAAGGCCGCTCTTTATACTTAGACTCTACTAGTAAGTAGTATTTCTTTTATTATATATATAAGAACTAAGTATTTCTTTCGGTTAAAGAATTTATATTCTCAAAAAGAAACAATGTCATTTACATGAGAAATAAGTTATTCTAAAGTAGGTGTACATTATTTCTGTATTGTTTCCTGTTTTTTGTGGTATAATAAAGTGTTTTCTATCTATTAAAGTAATCTTCTGTCTGGTGGTTATGGTTCTTAGCTACGTTTTGTAGGATCGATGATGTCTCATTCATGAAAATAATAATTAATATATTGGCGAGGAAATCTTTTGATTTTCCCTTTTTAATTGACTTCAAAAAAATGTGGAGGTTTTTTCACTGTTTCGACATTTCTTTTTTTTTTTAATGTTTGTTACCTTATAGCTTTTGACTGGGTGAACCGAAGTATGTGCGACAAATGGACGAATAAATAAAATAAATAATGCTGGACAACACACACAGCATTATCTAGCCCCATGGTAAGCAGAGCTTGTGTTATGGGTACTAGATAACTGATATTCATAATACAATACATTACATAGATAGATATATTTTTTTATGCTACATAAAAAATGACCAGAAATCCCGGAACAAATATCTGCAGATCGTACACACAATTATTCCGAGGCGGGAATCGAACCCGAATAACTCAATACCGAACCGATTTCGAAGATTCTTTTTTAAAACTAAGTTATAGACCCACTTTCATTATTTAGGAATTTGAATTGGGTTTATAGTTTTTTTAAGCATGTCAAATTATCGTGACCATTCATTGGTGATCATACGGTATTTACTTATTTTTATCCACGTAATCAGGTAAAGCAGGCAGAAGCAAAGCTGGCGATTGAGTCCGTAGGAAGTCCCAGAGTTTTTCGACTCCTACGTCACTTGAGCTCGTAGTTCAACAGATAGCGTTTCCCGAACTGAGGGAGAAATGCGGGTTCACGTCCCGTCGAAGTCGGAAAACTGTTGGACATTATTAAATTTCTTAGAAGCAAAGCTGTGGTCAGAAGAAAACTCAAAGACTTTTTAAACCAAAAATTGACATCTGCAAGTTTTTAAACTTCTGCAGATGACATCGTTTTTCATTTTTTTGTTCCGTAATAAACGATTTACTTATTTATCGTCCTGGTAGTCATTCTTAGGTACATATAAAGAAACGGTTTCCGCCACAATATTTATATGTATAGACTAGTAATGTTTATACGTTTGAGCGTCGATTAATAGCGTTAGAAACTTTCTCTGAATAATAAATTTTATTGAGACGCTGGGTGACAAATATAGGTACCTACTTTCTAATCAGTAAGTACTCAGAAAGGATCCGCGTATCGTGTATCCAAGTATAAAACGTGTATACCAAACTGCCTTAAAAGAAGGGTTAGATTTTTCACGTGATGACAGAACCTGTTTGAAACATCCATATCAGGTTAGGACCTTTTTTCTTTGTTTTCGAGGGGTAAAATCTAAAGGACCAACTGGAGTCCAAATGCGGAAAAAGGAGTACCCCCACCTGAACCTGAACCTGAGGGGTAAAATCTGCACACCGTTACCATACCTGTAGCATGTAGGGTACAGTATGGTTATCTGAGGATGTAGAAGAAAAGAATGTACGCTGTTGTGGTCACGGGAAAACTGGAGTACTAACTAAGAGGAAAATAAACGCGATAAATACCCATTAAAATATTTCTTGTAAAATGTATATTACAGACACGAGTTTATATCTATAATCATTACAGAGTGCTTCGATGCGTTACGTCTAGGTGCACGAACCGCACCCAGGATGCCTAGTCTTTACTTTGAAGTCAATTTATATTACTAACTGAATTAAAATTATTGACATCTAATATTAGAAAACCAAAAAGGTAATTACGAGATTTGGTACGTCTTTCGGTTACGAATCCATGAACGATTTAAATTTTTATAATTACCGGGTAACGAGTCCATGTACTTAACAATTAAAATATATCTACATAATATAAGTATTATGTCGATATATTTTCACTGTTTAACTATGATTACTGATCAGTATGATGGCTTTTTATATGTTTATAAAGTGTATTAATTATTAATGGTGGACAATTCACACAGCATTATCTAGCCCCATGGTAAGCAGAGCTTGTCTTATGGGTACTAGATAACTGATTTACATAATACAATACATTACATAGATAGATATTTTTTTATTATACATAGAAAACGGCCAGAACACCCGGAACAAATATCTGCAGATCGTACACACAATTGTTCCGAGGCGAGAATCGAAACCGCAACCTCCTGCGTCGCAGGCGGACCTTCGCTCACCTCGCCACATCGGTCGTCGTAGTGTATGTGGGCAGGGTAGAAGTTTTCAGGACATGAGGGACCAAGATTTATGTATCTTGTCTCCCCAAGTCCAGAGCACGAGGGCGTTGAGGCATATTTGTTTCTCGATAATCGAAAACACATTTGCGTAACTATGCTTAGTTTTTGAAGCCCAACTGTTTCATGTGGATTTCGTACATTTTGTTATACTTGTACATTATTTCTTGTTGGATTTCTTGGGGGAGGCATATGTCCAGCAGTGGACTAACATCGGTTGATGATGATGATTTCTTGTTATTTTCTTTATAAAATATTTTTGTTATTTTGTATTTGAATAAGAAACCTTGGTTTGATAACCGTTGCTCTGCAAGTACAAACGACGTTAGTCACGTACCGAGCTGCATCCATAATAAGAGCGATAAGCTAACAACCTAGCCTCGACTCACTTATCGGTACCACATTCAATCGGCAAGCATATGGGCTTTGAATTAGATTGGTACCTTACCTAGGATACCATAGCGCCGACAAGACAGCTATTTAAGACTTCAGTCTCCAATCCAATGACAAGCCTACATTGTTCTCGATTGTATAATTTAACGCTGATGCTCTATTGTTTGTGAGCGGTTCTGCATTTGTAATGGTGTCTACCCACAGTCCGAATTCTGCTAACTAATCGCTTTACTATGACAATAGCAGCGCCGCAGAATCGTCCATAGATGGCTTTATCTAAAATCGTTTAGATACACAAAACAGACATGTATTTACATACATATATTAGATACATAAGTGATATGAATTTACTAGTGTTCTTTTCACTTCTTCCTGTAGTGGATGAAAATAATCCAAGTGAAGAGAATCAAAAACTACTTAGTTCCTATTTATAATAATATGACTTGTCTAAGTGCTTATGTTTGTAAATCTAAAGAAATAAAGTTATTGAAATCTCAAATCTGAAAGATAGTGCGTGCAGTGCAATTTGCACGGAAATATTGGTAATGATATTGAATAGTTTAAACCTTGACACTTTTGACTTTGAACCTACATGCGTTTTTGGCCGGTTATTAACACAGTACGTGGCTAAGTATGGTTATAATAATGCAAATACCAATACTGATCACAGCGATTTTTATTCTGCACCAAAACGAAAAAACATTACGTTTCCTACCACTCTGGCCTATCAAATTTGTACTGCTAAAATACAAAGAATCCCTGATAATCCTTCGAAAACTATAATCGAATTGGCAGAAATGTGGCAAATATTCGTAAAAGTAACGAATCGAAGCAAAAGAAGACTTAGTTCGTATGCAACTATTGGATCACTGTCTTACTATTGATACTACGAGTAAGAAAAGTAGGTGTTTCTCCATCATAAGGCGCTAAATGTAAGGCAATGAAAACTTTTACAGTTTTTGTAAACTATGCACACAAAACCCATACTAAGGACTGAGCTCGAAAGTCGTCCCACGCCTAACGTGGGCCTTTTCCAAAGATTGGCACAATTTATTAATACTAAGCGAGTCTGAGTAGAATATGGAAAAAGCTAATTTATAGTTATTCAGAGAACCAATACGGGCACTTTCACTGTCACTTTACTAATGGAACCGGCTTCAAATTAACATTCCGTTTAAATTCACAACACGCAAGAGGATAAGCGATCGCGAAATTTTGGCGCACTTTATTTACGACATCGAAAATGCAGTATCACGCAATTGTGAATTTTCCTTTGGCCATGGATCCGCACAATGGACCTGCGCCATCAATACCGATGAGCAGGAACTAGCTCGCCCTCTTGTACCTACCGTCGGCAACAATTATATCATCGAGGTTTGAGTTGAACCGATATATTATCTAAGTTATAGCTACTGTTATATTGTTTCATCATCAGTCTAAACTAGTCTACAGCTGGACATAGGCCTCCCTTAATGAGCGCGCTATCACCCTGTATATATCAGCTTGCCGCTTCCAGCTTGCTATTTTTCGCAGATCACCATCCTACCGAGAGCGTCCTACACTAAGATTGCCTAGTTGCCGTTTAACTAGGTACTACATAGGTACCTGTATAAGGTGTTCACTGTATTGTTGTGTTGGCACACACTTGTGCTCTATAATAATGTCCTGTGCACATAGCTAGTCTTCTTTGAGACTGGCCGCTGTGGCAAAAATTTGGTCCACATACTTCGTGGGCACTGAAAGTGTTAACTGCATCGTTGCAATGCGATCGACAAATGACCCAAAGAATAGGTACGTGCTCTGTATGCACCCACTGCATACAGAATCCTAAATAGAAGGTGGAAAATATTTTCTGATCAACCTTGGCTTTAGCCATGAACACCGCTTACTAATTGCCTGTAGCTAAATATCTGACCTTGTGCCTTTGCAACTTAAAATGTATAATACTCATATTCATGAAGTTCATTATTCATCAATTTTACGACTTTCAATTCAACTTACATAAAACAAACCTGTGTTGAAGTTAACGCATACGGCATTTGCGATTGATTACTATTACGTGCTCTACATACTATACACAGGGTTATTGCTAATTCGCTGACACTGCTTGAAATGCAGGGACTGCCCATCAGCACGAATACGTTCCTGAAGACACCAGGTTATTAAAATTAAATTTCCTAAAATGTTATCTAATTTATCTCCTAAACAAAATGCTGTGCGAAACCCAAATTACTAAAGACCGATCTCCTACTGACATTAAAATAATCATGATGATGTCGATTAACCACATCGCCATCATTGGCTTAATTTAAAAAACCTAGTGTCTTTACGAACAAGTTCGTGACGATTAGCAGAACCTGTTCACGCAGTGTCTGTGTATTACGAATAACCCTGTATACCAGAAAGCACAGCACTTAGAAGCGTAAAATTTTAAATGAAGCCTTTCAAATCAATTTTCTTGATTTGTCTTGCAACAAAAAACCTTCAGTGATGTGCGGTTTTTGTTACAAAGTTATTTTGGTGAGTGATGATTATCAAAGGTGTCTTTGTAAACAATGTTGGTAAAGTTAAAAACAACTAATTGTTATTATGCATTGTTATGTTTGGGCTTCTGGGAATGACGAATTAAGACACTTATCCTCTGGGTCACAATCGGAGCGAACGCACGACGCGACGACGTCGGTATATACCTACATAATATTTAAAAACGAGAAAAAAACCCACATATCAAGAAATCTCTGGAACTATAAGAGCTGAAATTTAGGTTCCTTTTCGGAAGTAACGCACGCACTGAGAACGGATTTTTGGAAAAACGTGTCAAAATAAACATATACATGTGCGTCAGGGTTTTTTGAAATTAGCACCCTAAAGGTAAATTGGTGTAGAGTCGTCACTCGCTGACTCATACAAAAATATATAAAAGTTATTTTAGAACGACGCGACGC
Organism: Eupithecia dodoneata; assembly: GCA_947044415.1. NCBI lineage: Eukaryota > Metazoa > Arthropoda > Insecta > Lepidoptera > Geometridae > Eupithecia > Eupithecia dodoneata. The sequence goes on along the minus strand of OX345655.1, from coordinate 12,536,637 downwards.
GCGACGACGGCGACGGCGACGTAAAGGTAGACGTAAAGAACATATTTTTGGAAATTCGAATTCTAAGATGGTTAAGGGGGCGGGTCAAAGGTTTATTGAAGAAATTCGGGTCAAATCGGTTTTCCTCCTTTCAAAGTTTGGTATAGGTAGTTTGTATTTTAGCTTGACTTCAGTTCATATGTAGTTTATTGATTCATAACGTTAAAATTACACACACAAAATATAAATTATATAATGTAAATAAACCAACTATACAAAACAATTAGGGTTATTAAAGCAACCTGTTTTTAGGGTTCCGTAACTCAAAAGGAAAAGAAACCATTATAGGATCACTTTGTTGTCCGTCTGTCAACCCTCTTTTCTCATGAGCACGTATCTAGTTGAAATTAACATCAAATACTCTTGTCCGTAACCTCTTAGAGCTCTGATAATAAGCAATAAAAAAAAAATTGAACGCACATCTAAGTCAGCGCAATCAAACGTTACAGCCGTTAATGTCCAAATTGTTCCCTCTTCTGAACACCTACTGACTGGACTAATAAAAACAACTAAAAACCAACAACGTAGCTAGGCAACCAAATAAAATTAAAACCTTCAATAACGCATAATTAGGGAAAAGGCGCAAATTCGAGTTCGAGAGACAAATGAAATGAAACCAAATATTATGCAACAAATATCTAGGATTCTGTAATTTCCCTGCTCTGAGTTGCCGATGGCATCTCATCGTAAACGTCGTGCATGCGTTTTATTTAGGCATGCATGCCTGCGTGCAGGCGTTTGTATAAAATTTACGAATATTTTGATTGGACGAAGTTTTGCACAATTCGAAGGGCCCTGTCAAAATAATCGTCAGAAACAAAACAGCCCAACGCGTTTGTTAACCTATTTTTCCCGATGTTTCAACAGGTTTACACACGTTGTCACGGGTGAATAACTTAGTGCTTATAATTGTGTTTAGATCGCGTAAGTTTAAAAATATTAAAATAGGCCAAACAAAAACAGTAGTTTGAATTTGGATTCATTAGGCTCATCTGAGCCTCAGCGTTCAACGGAATGCATAGCTATCAAGCTATGCATTTGCATAAAATTTACGAATATTTTAATTGTATGAAATTTTGCACAATTCTACGGAGTTCGAATAGCCCTGTCAAAAGAATCATCAGAAACAAAACAGTCCACACAAAAACATTAGTTTCAATTTGGATTGATTGATTCTACAACAAAACTCCAAGTGAGTTTCAAAAATAACCAATAAATAAATTAAAACAGATTGTCAAACTTTGTAAAAAGGCTTACTACAAAATATCCGATTATCTAGGGACGATAAAAAAGCTTGGGATGAGTTTTGCTCCAATTCGAAAACGAACAACCTAAAAAGGTAAAGGTTTCTTGCCCGCTTCTTTACTTTACTTAAAGATTGAAGTGAACAAAAAATCTAACTTTATTTCCTAGTTTATCTTATGTAATTTAATTTTGTGACGTGTCCAAGGTCAAAAGGTAATAAAACACTTTGATACTGACCATGACACACGGCTTGATCCAAAATTAACTTAGACGACATGTCAGTTTTTTTAAATCAATGTCTATTATTATTTACTAGCTTTCGCCCGCGGCTTCGAAAAGTAGCCTTTATGTTATTCCAGTACACATACTATGTATGTTCCAAGTTTCATCAAGATCCGTTCAGTAGTTTTTACGTGAAAGAGTAACAAACATCCATCCATACTTACAAACATACACGTTTATAATATTAGTAGGATTTATCCTAAGTATATCTTTTTAAGTCGTGTGCTGTGTGCGTTTACTATAATTAGATACTCAAATTTTATTTTATATGTTCCTTTAGCTCTATCAGACTAAATATATTTTCATTTCATTCATCCGGCTCATCTGAGCCTACCGCGTTAATGCATAGCTGGATAGCTATGCATTCCGCTGAACGTTGTACATAGGTAGCTACATAATTATTGAATCGTCGCGTCGTCGGTGGCAGCGAACGTTGGCTACGCTTCATGGATTTCACTTTTACCTCGTTTAGGTAAATAATCATTGATGTCGATGACGACGCTTGATATTTTCAGATTGTTGGTTTTTAATTTGTTTATTGATAGGGTTTGAATGTTTGCAACATTCTGCAGATAGCTCAATTGTTTAATTATAAATACTAGTTTTAAAATTTGTTTCTGTTATTTGATTATAACTTTCTTCGTTAATAAAGACATTTGTACATTTATATGCCAAATACCGGTTCCTAATATCCGGTTTTAAACAAGACATTGGTTAAAACCGTATCAAATTCCGTCCAAGACCCTAAAACCGTGGGGTACCGAGGCTCTCCGGGTTTTAAAAAAGATATATCTGAACGCGTGACGTGAGCGCTGGTGAATATCTGGCGCATCGCATCAGCATTGCCATACAGCGGGGCAATGCAACTAACGTCTTGGGGACACTTCCGACTGGAATATGTAATATGGATCAGTTGAGCTACCTGTAGATTGTTTGCAATAGTCTGCAGTAAGCTCAATTGTAAATACTAGTTCTCATTTGTTACATTATTTGTAACTTTCTTTGTTAATAAAGACTTAAAATTAAAAATCCGTTCGGTAGTTATATGTAGAGCTGCGTCTGACGGGATCACTAGAGGTACGAAAAAACACAAAAACAAAGTCTTATTTGAATTTATTTTATAAAATGTAGTTATTACTGATTACATTCATTGTCACGGGCAATAATAACCATACAATTGGAATTGAACGAGTCGAGACAACATTCACTAAGATGCACAATTTCACACAATCACCTATAACGGTCACTCAGTCAGACAGAACAGGTTATTTCACGTGTGGCCGTACGTGAACGTACCTACACCATGTGTAAATATAATGCAACTCGGTAGACAAAACGATATGGTTCCACGACGATTATCTGTGAAATCATCGAAATGTAACTGCTATTTTTACTGACAACCTCTGTGGCGCAACGGACATACGTCAGCTTGCGACGCAGGAGGGTACCGGTTCAGTTCCGCCTCGGGACAAAAAAATGTTGGCACGATCTGTAGAAATTTGATCCCGAAGCATGTATTATTAAAGCAGGTATATCAGTTATCTAGTACCCATAACACCAGCTCTGCTTACTTTGGGCCTCAGAAAATCTAACTTGGGCACATGAGTTTTCGTTACTGAAGTGCTTTGGGGGCTAGATGATGGTGTGTTAATACATCTAGTTTCTAGTTTTATTATTAATCCAGTACCTAATTGTTTTTTCTGTAATTAGCTATAAGGAAGACAAATTTGTTTTGTTTTCTTGTTACTTATTGCAATCGAGTGGCATTGTCCGTTTTCGCAGACATTCACATTTTTTCTCATTATTTGACATAGTTTCGTGACCTCATTAACATGTACTTTGAATAGATTTAGAATCTCTTTTTGTCAACCAGTTCTGCCTACAGGTTCTGTTTGAGATAACTGTACTATAAAATTAATCTGTATCTAACTCATGATATTAATTAATTATCAATCCACGTTGACTTGATTAATCCAAGATATGTAAAGTCAACACTCGGTAAACGTAGTGTAGGACGCCCTCCGACCAGGTGGGATGACGACCTGCGAAAGACTGCAGGTAGATGCTGGATGCGTCAAGCTGAAGACAGGGCGCTATGGCGCTAATTGGGGGAGGCCTATGTCCAGCAGTGGACTAATATAGGCTGATGATGATGATGATGATGAAATTCAACAAAGACATTTCATATATTATATGAAAACAACCAAAACTCTGTCATCCCGTGACCATGACGGTGTTTAAACATGTTGAAACGTCGGGAAAAATAGGTAAATAAACGCGATAAATAGCCGTTTAATTAGTATATGTAACAAAAACTAAATAGCAATATCATAAAGCAACCAGGTAACAGTAAGATAATCACAAATTTAAACAATGCCTAATTTATTAGAGACGCGCAGCCAATCATATCTTATTAAAAATCGAGTTGTAAAGCAGATAAAATATATACATACTGCCACGATACCAATGTCATCAAATTGTGCGTATTTGTAACAAAGGAAATATCAAAATTTTATTGGTACATAATTTTGTGATACCTATTATAAGATTTTTTTAATGTCTCTGTAATAATTTTATTTTGTAAGATTTATGTAAAGATGCGAAAATAGAGTTTATTGGCCACCAAGACCAACTCCGCCACCTATTTGGCAGCGGTGCTAGTCTGCATCGTGGTAGATAGATAGATAGATAGACAATACTTTTATTGCACACTTAAAAATAAAACAAACAAGGTAAAAAAAATAATAATACAAGATATGTGACAATTTGGCGGTACCGCCTTGACATAAAAGATAACGGGATATTTACCATGATTTGATGTTTTCGGCACACTTTCATGCTCATCATTATTTCATAATGAAATAACTGAAGGCACTGCGAGTAAAATATAAATCAAATCCTGGTAAATATCCCGATAAAAATGACTTTGTACCCAAAAGATAATAATTTAAATCGGACCTTAATCTACACAAATAAATTTTCCACTAAATTATTGTTTGTGCAACCTTCTTGTCTTGTGACTTATTCATTTACCTAATGATCTTTAATTTCAGCCCATCAAGCCTTGTGGATGACTCACTCGCGATACAATAAGTCTATAATTACTGGCGAAGGTAATTGGTATACTGTAGGTAATGGCTGATATCGTTGGCGTTCTTTTAATATTTTTAATGAATTCTGATATTTTGTAATCTGACGCAGTCGGAGTTGGCCTTAATAAAGTTAAGTGACGATTTATAATCGATTCCGAGCTATTGATCGACGGATCGAGGTCTTGAATGCGACGACGACGGACGCAAGCCCTGCGTAGAACTTGGATCACGAAACTCGATAACAGGTTGGTAAACGTGCACGAGGATGAAGTCGCTATTGGACTATAGGTACAATACAATACAATACAATATAACTTTATTGCACCATCAATACAAAAAAAAATTAATAAAAATACTAAAGAAATACTAATTATAACTAGTGGCACAATCGGCGGCCTTATCGCTAAAAGCGATCTCTTCCAGGCAACCTTTGGATGGATAGGATCGGTACGTTTTAAAGATGACGGTGGCGTAATTATCAATATATATATAGGTATAGGCCCTCATTTTCTGTCTTTTGCTACGAACGGTACCACTAGGGTAGAGCGGTATGTCTGCCCATAAAAACTTACTCGCAGTGCCGTCAGTTATTCCGTGATCATGGCGCATGAAACTGTGGAAAATTTGAAAATTCCGAATAGAGGAAAACTCAAAAATCAAATCAAGGTAAATATCCCGTTTTAAATTACTTTAGTGTCAATAACCATGATAGTTTAAAAAATGTATAATACAAAGAAATTGGGTAAAAGGTTCACAATGAATACGAGGGTACGTCTGTTCATTGCTGAACATAGGCCACCCCCAAACGACGACGCCACGAATATGGGTATAGGTAGGAAAGTAATGAGTCAACGTCCGGGATCAACGCGGGATCGCATAAACTAACTGATATGCGATCCCGCGAGAATTTTCCTATACTCCGTTCTTTTTGACGACCTCTGTGGCGCGGAGGGCGAAGGTCCGCCTGTGATGCAGAAGGTTCGATTCCCGCCTCGGGACAATTGTGTGTACGATCAGCAGATATTTATTCAGGGTGTTCTGGTCGTTTTCTATGTATAATATAAAATATCTATCTGTGTAATGTGTTCTATTAAGTATATCAGTAATTTAGTACCCATAAGCTCTGCTTAGCTTGGGCTAGAAGCTGTGTGGATTGTCCAGCATTATTATTCTCTACATTTCAAGGAAGTTTCTCTAAAACGCCACAAGCATCTCAAGTGCGTTGATTTACTATTAATCAATACGATATCTTCCACTTTAGACTAGCCGGTGTTCTCTACGGACTTCACATAAAACTCCAAAACATGCCTTTTTATTTTCTGTAACTCCACTTCCAACTGCGGTAAATAGTGGTGCTGAGAGTGCGTCCTTAAAACGTTACCAGGGCAAGTTTGCGTATGAATGGAAACCTACTCGTATGTAGATAGTGTAGATTTATGCGAACTTGAATGTTCCTTGAGAAAATAAAGAATCTTCAAAAACCTGGGGTAGCCCGGTGATTCCTAGCACCACCCGCCGTTACCATGGCCAGGAATAGCGAGAAGACCGGGAACTGGGAGCCATTTTCTTTTGGCTTTTATCATCATCTGAGCGGGGGGATTACGGGCATTACATCCCCACGCTGGGCATGCAAGTTGGCGATCGCAGTTTGGTGCTGGAATTTTTCGGTGTATGCCCCTTAGTCGCTTTTTACGACACCCACGGCACTACAAAGCAGCCCACTATAACATTCGTTTTTCAAGTTTTATCTACCTATCTACATGATCAGTTCAGACTCGTGATTAAGATGCAATTTTTTTCTCGTTATTAGTAGCGCGGTGCTCCTTGATGCCCGCCTGCTAAGACAAGGTTGCTAATTGCCACCTCGTCGTTATTCCTAGAACTTACTTTCATGCGGTAATAACAACTTGAAACTATTATAAGCAACGAGGTAGAGTTTCGGCCCGCGGTGCCACTTGCGCAAAACCTCAAGCTTATTTACAGGAGGTTATTATATTTACTTTCGCTTTTTGGTGATGAATGTGTCCATATTCTTGATTCTATATTTAAACAGTTCTGCCGTTCGCACGGGCTAACAGCAGGTACCAAGTCATTCCAGTCGCATAATAGGCTTCCTTCCTACTAGGTACATCACGAAATTAGCAACACTAGCTTCACACTGGTCATACACACCACACAAATACATTGTTTATTGTAAATAATCAAATCATATATTTAACATTACAGCAATTTAAAACTAAGTCGTGACATTATGCACATAATAAAAATAAAGAAAATATAAATCACAAAAAGACATAACTTAGTAAAACAACTAACTTTGTAAACATAGCGGGGTTTCAATGGATACAAACGTCACTAAACGACAAAAGGTGCTATTGTATCGTTTAAATACTTACTTACGGTTTCGGACGATTAGGGCCCGATTTCGTCACAAAGCGGAACGGTGAGCCAGAACAGCTGTTCGACAGACATGACCACTGGCACTTACTTGCAAAGGATCCTCCAGAAGCATCCAAAACTACTGCCATTAGGAACCTCTCCAGCGTAGGATATAGTCATGATTCACGGCACACACAATAAAATCAATATTTATATACACACTTTTTGAAGCTTGACACTTATCGCTGAAGTGGTAAAGTTTGTTTTGGTGTAATTGTAAGGGAGAGTGGAAGAGGTAGTGGGAGGTTTCTCGGTTATTTAGTCACATTATGGTGGCGCGCACTTCCCCGTCGGTGTTTAATGTGCGCGGGAGCACCATGACGCGGTCTAACGTCAACTGGCTGGTTGGTTTGTACTGTACCTACTCATGTAGGCAACCAAACCAACAGGCAACTTGAACTTACCTGTGTGCGTGTTAACTTGCGACGCGGCCGCAGCAGGTCAGAAGCTAGCTAGCGCAGGTTCCGCGGCGTTGTTTCTCATTCCTCTAATAGGTGGCACTGTCGCCAATAAAATAAATGTTTAGGTATAACTTTTTAAAAATTGTTAAATCAATTAGAGGATCATCATTTCACGAAAACAAGAATCTTATCACTTTCGGACACAGGTACAATATTTTATGTTTTTACAGGTGAATAGTACAGGGTGTCCAGCGGCGCGGCGGCAGAATTATGATTTTAAAATTTAATAAAAAAGCAACTATGCTGTTAATCGTTTTATTGAATATATTTTTACAAAGAGTGATGCTGCGGACTTTATTTTTTAAATAAAATTTCAAATAAATGCCATCCATCGAGCTGTACAGTGTACACACTGTTCAAAACGGAGCTTCGTATTTTGCGCTAAACGCTGCAGTAAGCCCGGTTGGATGTCGTTTATTTCACGGCGAATGTTTTTCTTCGGGTCTTTAATAGTTTGCGGACTGTTTTGGTAAACTTTACCTTTGAGATATCCCCAATAAAAAATATCAAAAGGGGTCAAATCGGGTGACCTCGGTGGGCATGGGATGTCTCCAAAGCGGCTGATCAGTTTTCCAGGGAAAGCTAACTCATAGAAGCACTGGCCGTATGTGGACTAGCTCCATTGTAACCACGTGTGATGAGAAGGATACGTGCGCTCGCAGATTAGACATAAAATAATCCGCAATAGGCAATAGAGTGAAAGTCTGGGATTTTCGCTTAAACTTCTTTCCACACATTCAATGTTTGCGGGGGTCCTTGAAGATCGACTAGGCCCGGCCGAGGGATTTTGATAGCCGAAGCAGTTGCCCGGAATCTCTGTACCCGAATTAGATTTACACTCGGTCCATCACTCAACCGTCGAATATTGAACCGTGAACTAAATTGTCGACGTGCGATAACGTAAGAATTATAACAAATATATAAATATTAACATTACTCCTCAAAAACGCCTCGATAGCGAACGCGCGATGCTTTGCCGACCACTGTGACATCGTGACTAACAAATCCGCACGATCTGCGAGTCGAATGATGACTCCCCCGTCCCGCACCCTTAATTACTTTTTAAAATATTCGAACTTGAAAACATAAATCTGCCGCCGGACACCCTGTACTAGTAGAATTTAAACAAGCACCTATCTATCACCTAGGTACCTATACCTCCACGAAACTTTTTAAACCTATTCCGGATCTAGGTAACCTAGCTACTAAGCCTAGCTAGTAAAAAATACTCCTTTAAATTAAAGTGCACGCTATTAACAAGGTTTTTCCTTAAATCTAGTTTTCAACATAGATATTATTTCCAATGATTACCTCAATTGCACTAATTAGGTTTGTACCAATCTATTTCATAATGGTAGGTACCTACCTACCTAAACGATACGATACTTTAAGACGCTACCCCGAGCCCGATTGGCACTAGCGCCCGCCTCCGCCACCCACTATTTTATCATTATACTAGCTGTGATGTGACCCGCGGGCGTAGTAGTTATGCATTAAAGGCTTTACATAATATATGTATAACATATAAACACAAACAACGTGACTTTTTATTGGTAAAAGAATTTTCAAAATCGGTTCAGTAGATCCAGAGATGACTCTACATCCTGACAAACTTTACCTCTATAGTATAAATAGATATTGATATGTCTTACGTAGGTACATGGCTAGCGGATCATATGAGGACATGGATCATTCCCAACTTGAGACTTGGTAAAGCTAAAAAGTCTCAAGTTGATCAAGGTAATTGAATTAAAAGACCATTTTTATTCCTTGAAACTTTACTCCTCGTCCATTACACAGTTACACTACAATAGAAGAAAACGTTGATCAAGTTTTTTAATACTACACATAAAGTTTCAAAAATCTGGTACACTTTGATGGTTAAACATACTCGTATAGATTATATGTTTCTCAAATAACTTATAATACTTATATTAGAAATAGGAGAAAACATTATCATGAAATCAACAAGCAACTTATTTAAATAATACCTTTACTACTAAATTAGACGAAAAGAAAATTAGACGGACTTTTTGTAACGTAAAAATTAAAGAAAACCAAGAAATATTCGAATTAAAGATATTGTTGTTTATTTATTTCCAACGTATATTATGAACTCAACAAGCAACTTATTTAAATACCTTTACTGCTAAATTAGACGAAAAGAAAATTAGACGGACTTTTTTAACGTATAAATGAAAGAAAACCAAGAAATCTACGAACTAAAGATATTGTTGTTTATTTATTTCCAACGTAGTGGAACTACATCTAAAGTACCATGTGGATATTATTAATCCGCAGTGGTATTAGTCTACAAAAACCATGCTAAGAGATCCTTTAATACTTTTAATTTCGGATTCTAATCACATAGAACTAATAATAAATGTTATAACAAAAATATATAACAATGAAAACACAATTTACTTACGAAAGTAACAAAAGAAAATACAAAATATTGTAAATACAAAATAACAAGAAAAAAAGATAATAAATTCGTAAATCTTAAACCTTTTCTGAACATGAGTTTAGATTTTGAATAGTTTGGTCTTCTACACAAGGAAAATGGCACAAAACCTATAGGCATTTATTTGGCATTGCAAACAAATCAAGCAAATACTCCTAACCCTACTTATTTAAACCCTACATTTAATTCGATAATAGACACCGAGAATTAATGAATATAATTATCATGTTCTGATCTTTAAGATACAGACGACTTTATTTATAATAGAAATTGATTATGTCTTCGCTAGATTCCCACACAAAAGTGTGAACAAAGATGGTAGCTCTGATCACTGCGGTCATACATAAGAACCCGTGATTTCTAGGCGGCATGAAATTCAATAAATGGCACTATCTTGACGTTAGTAAAACTAATCATTGAATCACAACTAGACGACATCGAAGAATATCCTTTGACACAGGTTAAAAAAGACTTTGGGACATTTACTTTGGGATATCAAATTTTAACAACATCGAGACTAAATCTAGACAACACCGACACTTATAAGAACTTCATCTTACAAGGATCAAAAGGGCATTGAAAGGGACATTTACTTTGGGTGGCATAAGACACTAAATCTAGACAACATCGACACTTTTAAGCATTCCCTTTCACACAGATCAAAAGGGCTTTGAAGGAAGGGGACAGTTACTTTAGGTGGCATAAGATACTAAGAGATATTAAAATTTTAACAACATCGAAAAACCCTTTCATTTTACACAGCTGAAAAGGGCTTTGAAGGAAGGGGACATTTAATTTGGCATGAGATAAGAGAGATTAGAGATATCATAATTTTAACAACATCGGCACGTATAAGAATTCCTTTTTAAACAGATCAAAAGGGCTTTGAAGGAAGGGGTCATTTACTAAGGGTGGCATACAATACTAAGAAATATATGAATTTTAACAACATCGACACTTGATCTAGACAACATCGACATTCACAAGAATTTCCTTTCACAAAAATCAAAGGGGCTTTGAAGGAAGGAGACAGTTACTTTAGGTGGCATAGGATTTAAAATCTGAATCAATAAGCGAAGGAGTATTAGAGTTTTTTTTTATAAAACCACCAATTTTCGTTACCGACGGTTTTCTTGCTATGCTTTTTATTTTGTGTCAGTAACCCGACGTCGGCGGTTGATTATACAAAAATATTTTAAAGAAGACTACTCTAAGAATAATTTCTTCTAGCACACAAAAATAACTTTGAAGGGAGATGAGATTCATTAGGAGAGATCTAACGACATTGAACAGAGCAAGAGCGGCAATAGTAACGATTTTCCTTTGAGAACGATCCTATATTGGTTTATGCTGGTACAATTTAACTGAAGAGGTCGTCCAATGCGCGCTGGAAGACCCAGTCCTGGGCTGAGAGTGCAACACGTGCAATGTGCGCGTTCATACCCATGTCGGAGAAGCTTCTCACCTGAAATAAAATAACAACATTATATATATATCGCTTTTTCACTTCTCATGCTCAAAAAGCGTGTCTATAGCATAGCTTAGCGGGCGTAAAACTTTTACTCGGCGTAACGTCTATTCCCTAAAAAAAATTGTAATTACGTACCGAATTATTCGATCTAGATCTGATGATCTATAGTTACGTGTTTCTGTAGTTTTAGTTTCAATATTGTCAATTGTTTTAGTTTCCTTGTGTTTTTACGCAGCGTTCACCGTTTGTGAGGTCATCTATACGGGTTCTAACGGAGACCATCTCTAGCTAGGTCTTTTGAGGGAGCTGATTTAGGGACTTTTTATTACAACTTTATACCTATCCTATAGGTAAGTGTATCTTGTTTTTACTGTTTATATTTTTGTTGTAAATAAATATCTTGCTATTCTATTATATCCATCTGCTAATATAAATAGTAGTGTAGGATTGTACCTTGGTATCAAATTCAGTGATCTCAAACGGTCCGTTCGCGTATACGTTGGTCCAATGGCGGGCCGTCATCTCAAAAAGTTGGTGGTCCGTTTTGTATTGGTTGGCAACCACCGCGTCTTGGGGATCATCAGGTTCGGCGGAGGATAGCAAAGCCTGAAATGAAATATAATAATAGTTAACTCATATACTAATTTGTTGTAAATTTTTAAATAAATCGTTCGTCATTCTTTTTATGGTACATATTTATTGTACAAGCATGTGTTATGAGGCGCGAATCGAATAAACAACCTCCTGCGTCGCAGGCGGACTTTCGCCCGCTGTGCCATAGAAGTTTTTAATTTAGATTAATAATAATAAAATGTGTACCTATTTACTTTATAATGTCATAAAGCAAATGGGATACTTCATACCTGGATAGAGAGCAGAACTGTACGCAGGGTAAGGGCCGCCGCCCACTGATCCTTCAGTATATCGAGGCAAATGTGCCCCGTGACCGAAGACACGTTAGGATGCCAAACGTAATTGGCGAAACGGATCTGGAAAAACAATATAAAAATTATTTTTACACATGTAATTAAAACTAACTATGTATGCAGTTTTTGTTATCTTGTAAATGGCGGTCCTGATCACGATTCTTTAGAATTTCCTCAATTTCACAGTTTCGGTTTTAACAATAGATAGCGAGTCCTCAAAAACTTATAATATTATGGCTTACATTCGGCGGGCTGAAAGGATAAGAATCAGGGATCTTGATTTCCAACTCGAAGTGGCCCCCTTCGTAGGGCGTGTCGCGTGGCCCGAGGATCTCTCCACGAAGCTCCATCCAGTTTGCATCCATCACCTCCAGCTTCATCTCACCGCTGAGTACCTGTAAATCAGACAGACCATAGATAAGGCCTCCATGCACACGCACTTGCAGGATTATCCACTAGGGACACTGTCTTGGATAGGTATAACAATTCTTAAGAATTTTCTATTGGTACTATAAACACAAAAAATACAAATAAAGTATACCTCATCTTAAAAACCACAGTGTTTTGATTTTGTTTGTTTGATGGCTAGCTAACTCAAACTTGTTGCTATGTGGGCATGCCAAAAAGATGGGGCTAGCTATCTTCCTGCCTGCCTGCGTTAGTGTGAGTATGACTCTACCCCCGAACATTCAAATGGAACTTAGATTTCAGCATGTTTGAGCAGAGCAGAATAAATATTTAGGTTTAATGTTGCTTTCAGTAAGAGAGCTGGCAGAAACATTACCAAATCCGTGGATATTTTCAGAAATATATTGACTTTTTTAAAAACATAAAGTCACAGTAGGTTGTGTCTATTTTTGGATGATCTGTAAACATCCAAAAAAAGACACTATTGTGACATTATGTCAGCTTACAAAGAAAGTGTAGAGTCATTTGCAATAAAGACTTGTTTTCATGATGTGGCTCATTAGATGAGGAAGTTTCCTGAAACTCAGGATCTAATGTGTTATTTTCGATTGTTTCTGGCGTAATCCGCTTCACCAGAAACAATCGAAGTTTGAGGTGATTCTGACATATGTAACATATAAAATACCTAAATATGTAACACAACAGATATGTGGAACCCACTTCACAGTCATACTGGATAATAAGCTCCTGTGGAATAAACACCTTGACTACAAACTGCAACGAGTTACTACTGCCTTCTACCAATGCAGAATGCTTGGTAAAACATGGGGCCTATCACATCAAAGATATCCAGGTGGCTCTACACCGCTATCATCAGACCAATACACACATATGGAGCTATCATATGGTGGACCAGAACTGAACTAAACACCATGATAACTACGCTGCAACGCTTCCACAGAATGGTATGCTCAGCTATAACGGGCTGTGTGAGAAACACACCAGGTGCTGCCCTAGCCATGATACTAATAGAAATAGAAATAGAAAATATTTATTTGTGTTTCATATAAAATAATACAACTTAAGAACTAATAATAATAAAGATAACAAATTAGGAACGAATAAAATAATTAAAACACGAGAACACAGAAAGGCTGCCGGCTCAGCATTAAATGCTACATTGACATAAGCCAGTGCAGCGCTGGTTTTCAGCGGCGCCACGGCATACTAGACCTTGCGCCACTAGACTTATATATACAACAATCGGAGCAACAGACAGCCCTCTATGCAGAGGATGCCTGAGCGACTAAGAATCAGTAGTCCCTCCCCACGTAGTCCTGGAATACAAGGGAGTAACAGCGCAAAAACTAGAAATCCTCAACCACCCGAGGTCACTCCGCGAAGCCTGTGAAAATCCCAGGAGTATTCTGCGCTTCTGGACAGAGTTAGGCTGGTTAACCTAGCAAACACACCACGCACAAAGGACCGATCGGAGTCTAAGTGCGGAAATAAGAGTACAACTACCATACCATGTGGAACCAACACTTAGTCTTGTTGAAAGCGAAACAAAAAAGGTTAATTTTCTATTTTGTGGGAAGTAGCTGTAACACGAAAATCAAAATCAATATGGTGATAATATGAGGGAGAAAGGTGCTAACTAATTTTGAAATACTACCTATTTCAAAATTAGTAAGCACCTTTCTTGTTACAAAATTTCCAGTGTATCTATAAATGCGTATGATGACTTCAGGTTCGATGGGAATTTAGGGTTGATTAATCAATATAAACATGTTTGATAAGAACACAAAAAAAACAATAATTTCAGACAAAGAGATTGCAGAATCATGATGATGGAATAAAAACCATATTTGTACAATAAAAACTAGGAAAAATACAAAAGACAGTAAAATATTCGGGAGAATACTATAAACTGCATATATACTTCTTTATATCTTTGTTTTCGTTTCACCATTTTCGCATTTATTATAACAAAGTGCAAGTCAATGAAAAGAATCGATAAACTGCGCCGCGCGGCGCCGTAGGGAAAAATTAGTCTTTTACCAGGTAAAGGGCATGCATCACTCACCTCATCGCTTCTCATGACTTCCCTAAACTCCCTCCATACACGTTTTGCCGCAATATTAGCCATGGTGTATTTATTATACAAAAAATTTATAATAAATTGCCGACACAATAACGACGCTCGGAGTTTCAAACAGGAAGGAAAGTGTTTTTTTTTTCATCAACTCATACTGACAGTGACAATGACAGACAAATTGTCCCTGTGACAAGGAGGATTATTTTGGTCTATGGCGTACAATTAAACATTTTAGTTCCCTTTACGCGCGACGCGACGACACGTTCAATTTATTTATTTTTATAATATTTTCTGCGTTCTACAAGTCTGCTTAAAGATGGGTTGATAGCTAATGGCTGTAACTTTTATAACAAAAATTAACCGCAGGTTTTTGAGATTACCGTGTTGGGTCCAACTTTGGTCATTCAATTTCATTCAGTAATCCCACAAACATGCACCATTGTTGCACATAATCTGTACGGTCAGTAGGTAGTACTATATGTGTACCAACTAATCTGTGTACAAAGAGTAGAGTAGGTAATCGGTGTAGCTAGCTAGCTTGGCCAGGCTTTTGCTATGGTTGATTGATTACTGTCGGAGGTGCATGTTTATTTTTTTAATAGAAGCACTATGAATTCGTTTCTGTAGTAATTATAACTAAAAGTTAATGTATAATGACGCGGCGCGGACGTTGGTGTGTGTGATTTAACTTTTTGTGCAAATATTATCGAGTTATGGCGAGTGTTGTATGCTGGGATCGGTCGAGGATATGATAATTCACTTCCATGCCACCGGGTTCCACCTATGTACCTGGCACTTGAAGGTGCGTTGCATGTTTTTATTACTCTGTACTTTCACCAAATGCCCATTTGTTGTTCTTGTTTATTTTTATTCGGTTGTTATTCTTTATTTCATACATGACTTTGGTTAAACATAAATAACTTTGTTTGGGACTAAAAGGGGCTGTTATTGAGCACGAATACTATTTATATATCTTATTTGTTTGACGATTGATAAACTGCATCCTGAGATCTTTCTGTTATGAAGTCAAGAATAGCAGTAGAGTTCATAAATAGTCCCAATAATTTATTTAATTTTAAACAGCTCAATGAGGCAATAGATTCTTATGAAAACACTTTCTATTAATATTGCATTTTAACATTCAGTTGCCAGTCAACCAATAAGGAACTTCATAGATCAAAAATTAAATAAATACTCAGAGCATTTATATTTAGTAGGTACCTCACATAAATAAATAATGCTGGACTATTCTCACAGCATTATCTAGATCCAAGCTAAGCAGAGCTTGTGTTATGGGTACTAGATAACTGATATACATATGTAATACAAATAGGTAACATAGATAGATATTTTTATTATACATAGAAAACAACCAGAACTCCCTGAACAAATATCTGCAGACCGTACAAACATTTGTCCAGAGACGGGAATCAAACCCAAAACCTCCTGCATCTCAGGCGGACCTTCACCCACTGCACTACAGAGGTCGTCATACCTGTAACATTGTATGACCGTGGCAGTCACAGCTTTAGAATGACTTGACCCTTCTGACTCAGCCCTTGGATGTATGAAGATCCAACTAAGATAATCTATCAAAAAGGGTTTGCAGCTTCCGTCTATGTATTCAACACCTTCACAGAGATCTCCCCACCATGTGCCACTACACATGGTGGGGAGATCTCTGTGAAGGGGGTTGCGATAATCACTATTATCGCAACCCCCTTGTTTGGGGAAGGCATGTTCAGCAATATATATATTATGTGTGCTAGGTCATCCAATAACAAGATGTAGATATTGGTTACTCAATGGTGGTGAGGGTTTTTTTTTGCAGTTATTAATCTGCATTCTAATATTAGAAATAAATTATTATACCTAATTCAAAAATACCATTGAATCAATCTTAGTTTCATATCATCCTATCATGGGCTTATAGTATACTCCTCAGACACTTTAAATCTGGCTGACCTGGTTGGGATTGATGCTGTAAACCAAGCTGCATCAGCTGCTAGCTATGTATAAATAGGCAAATAACCATTTATTAGACATTATAAGAGATGAACTACTAGTGGTTTTTTATCACTTCTTCCACTAGTATGGACAAAAAATTAAGTGAACAGTCTTTTATTTGATAATAAAAAAAATGTATTTGATATAATAATTTTATTTGATAATAAAAAAAAATATTTGATATATTAATTTTAATGTTTAAAATATGACTTGTCTAAGTGCTTATTTTGTAAGCCTAAAGAATAAATGATTTTGACTTTGACAAGAGGCCAAACCTCCGGGAAATGATTGTATGTACACTTACATCCACTGCTGCATGTGTCTTCCAAAAAAGGAAGTATCTATCTATCACAGGTTGAGTTGGAGAGAAGATTCTTACGCCGTGACCGTCAAGAGAATTTTATTCCTTGCAGTACCATATTAAAATTTTTACACATACGTTACGTTTAACACTTGCAAGTAAAAAGAAAAAGTTGGGTAATGTGTTTCGCGCTAGTACGATTTAGGTAAATGTCTTTGGTTTAGTAACATCTTATTTCCCAAGCCAACCTAACCTGCTGGTGGTATACCCTGCAAAATAAAAAACTAGGCTCTGGTAAAAATTTTGATATCTCATTGATTTTCCAATTATTTTCCATTACTTGACAATGGCAGAAGAGTGCCCAACCAGACACAGTTGCCATTAATAAAGAATAAACATACTCTGCTTGATGTGTAAAGTAAAGTGGAAGAATTTTTATAATGTACTAGTACATTATAAAAATGCGTAAGTAGCCTATAACCCTTCGTCTGAAGAATAGTTATTAGCTGAGTTCGCCGTTGGTCGTAAAACGTGAGAGTATTTGTTTGCAATATACTGCTCAGCAAACCACTAACAAATGTAGTTGGAAGCTACTATACTTTGAAGAATCCAAGAGGTACTTTTTGTATTATCCAAAATATAAATAATTTGTGTAAAACTTAACAAAAACTGTTAACGATAACAGAAAACCAAAACAGCAAGTAAACCACTTAAAAACGCATAATTGCGCACGTGCAACGAAGATGATGCAAATTCGATTTAGAAAACAGACAAGAGACGTATAAAACCTTTTCTTTTTTACATAATTCACGCTACTATGATCATGATAAAAATAAGTTTTAGGTATCAGCCTTGATGTTGTGTATTTTGGGCGTCTCTACTGTGATCAGATCACTAATCGCATTAGAGACGTCGAAAACACATAGAATGAAGCTGATGTCGTTCCTGTAGCTAGTCGAATCATTTATTCGGTTCTTACGACATCCCCGGGCTAGGTTGGAGGACGACCTTATCAGCGTCTCGAGGTGTGTAGGTTAATGAAGTATTGTAGTTAAGTCTCTTTGGTTTATTTATAAAATTTTAGCTTCGTACTCCAGACACTTCTCTTCGTCCTACATTGTATAAATTTAGTGGAGCGTAACACCCAAGATACGAACGCGAATGTATTACTTATTTACGTAACCACTCAGCTAGCCCGTTGCATAAGTCAATCGGTTAAAGAAAGGGGTCGCTGAACTCGCAAACTTCAGTTTCTAGGTCGACTATTGCGGCGCAGCGGGCGAAGGTCTGACTGCGAAACAGGAGGAGGGTACGATTCCTGCTTCGGGTCTATTATAATATTTGTAGGATCTGCAGATAGTTGTTCTGGATGTTCCCGGTGTTTAAGTATACTATGTATATGTATTAAAGGAGATCAGTTATCTAGTACCCATAACAAAAGTTCTCTTTAGCTTCGGGGCTAGAAGTAGCTGTGTGAATTATCCAGCATATTTGTTTAATTTTTTAAATTATTCTGTGCTACTAGTTAGCTGTAGGATTGGGCAGACAACGCTAACACAATCGGATAAGAGCAATACTGAAGTCAAATAATTACTAAAATATGTTTTCATACGTGGAATGATAGTGTATCAAAGGGCCACGAAGTGAAAATCAACTAGAGAGACGAAAAAGTTTCGTTCATTAAATTTTAAAGTAAGATTAATAAAATAATATAATATAATACAATAACTTGGTTAGGCTTACTGGTCTGTTTTATTTCTTTGTTTTAAATTGTCTTGACGATTGGCAGATTACTACATTTTATCAGTAACTAGCTGCGCCCCGTTGCTTCGCCCCCGTCCAAATCTATGTGTCAAATGATTTAAATTATAAAAAGAATCCTATGTTAGACTCCTGGTTCTAAGCTACCTCTCCACCAATTTTCAGCTAAATCGGTTCAGCCGTTCTCGAGTTATAAGTGTTGTAACAAACACGACTTTCTTTTATATATATAGATTTTGCATTACCGAAGAAGGTTCAAAGCAGCTATGCTATGAATTTAATACACCAGAGGGATGGGATGCCAGCAAGCGCAGGTTTCCGAGCTTGAGACGTTCAAAATGTTAACTAAAGGTGCACCAGAGGATTGACGAATTTTATTCTTTAAGCTTTTCTGTGCTGAAACTCGCGGCAGACAGATATCGAGTTGAAACAAATTGATTAATCGGAAGACAATGTGTTCACTTGGCTATTGAAAGTTTTCGTACAACGAATTCGAAAAGTATCGGTATTTTAAAGCAGGGGCAAAAAAAACTGTGGTGCTGGAATCCTATCGGCTAAATCCACAGAACTATATCGAGATAGAAGCAAATAGTTCGTCACTAACCGGGGGGCAATGTTATGTAGACCCATTATATTTTTTCCAAGTAACACTTAAATAAAAGGAAACTAAAGTTAAATTAGGTTTCGAATATTTTACTTCACCAGTGCTTTAAGATCTTGCTTCTTGTCAATTTTGATGATTCTAGGTCAACGGGAAATACCCTGTAGCATATTTTTTTATTTCATCATCTAGTATCTTTTTCTTTCCTTTGCCACTGCAAAATTCTTTGACAACCCTGCATCGTCTGTTGCACAGAATATCGATGAACACGCATGCAAGTCGAATCCGATTTATGTATCAATTAATTACATAAGAAGCCAGGATGCCAACTGTATCTAAGGTTCCTAGGAACACATGCCTAATATCTCAGAGTATCGGGCTATGGATTGCTAATTATGAAATGCTTTGACTTTACCAAGTGAAGAGTTGCTAGCATCTGTTTGTGAGGTAGAGCAACTGAATAAATAAATACCTTATACGTCTGAGCAGACTCAGCGAGAGTTAAGTAGCGTCTAATATAGTTTGCCCATACTAATATATTCGCCGTAGAAGCTCAAGGTATTTTCACGGGTATTTTTATATATGTGTATATTATATAAAAATACTAATATACGAGCGCCAATTATATCTTTATTTTATTGGAGTTCGAGTAGGATTCGTAGTTAAATTTGGGGGTAATCCTGGAGGGTTTTCAAATAATTTATTATTCTTCATATTGGTGACTTTCTGTGCTTTTTAACATGAGAGTAAGTTTTAACTGTAATGAGGGTTTTTGCAAGGTGGAAGCCAACTGGAGTAAGCCAATTGAACTAGCTTGAAGCATTATCATAATTTTGCGTCTTTGACGTTTGCGAGGACAGTATGAGTCTGGCTGTTGCATGGAATTAGCAAACGCTATGCACCAATTTAGATTTAATTAGAGGTAATGGGAAGTAATTCTGTTTTCAATTAATTTAATATTTGATTCTGTTTTTTTTAATTCGACTCTTGTGACAAGGAAAAACATATTAAAACCAGAGCAGCCACCTTAATGGGTGAATCGAACCAGAACCTATTTTTTTACCTACCTACAACAAGCAGCCGTGCAGGTAAAATATTTTAAAACGATATTTCTTATACTAGGCAGTTAACTATTTGATGATAGAATTCTGAATTGTGTGTAAAAATACCGCGGGCTGAAGCAACAAGAAATGAAAAATAAAAACTATTTTATTGAATTAAATATTCTGATTCAAAAAATAAAGTCATTTAGACGCCTGAGAAAGGTTTGTAAAATAGTACAAAATATCGAGCAAAAATAACAATTAAACAATTCAATAAAACAACACAAATTGTGTAAAGCATAAAGACCATGACTATTTGATTGTCATCCGAACTACCAATCAACGGAAAGAAGGCTGCTTGATCGTATGAACCAGCAAATAAGAGAGTCAAATAACTCAAATAACTATAGTTAGTTACATCGCTAGGCTAGAATCAGATACGAATTTTCGCTTAACTTTTTCATTCGAAGATCGCTGTAGGAGATTTCATCATATTCTTTATCAGATCCATTTTAAAATATTCTCAGGTTTGAAGGGAAATAGTTACTGCTTACAAACAGACCTGTTCGCATTTATTTTGTTTATTTAATACATATGGTTGAATGAAACGTCAGCTTCCGTCGTAGATAGGTATTTTTTATGAGCTAGTGAGAGCTAGCAGAAGGAAATTTGGCACAGGAGCTTCTCCGAAGCTGGTGCGTAATTAACTTCCACCAAAATTCTGCTTGCTCAATCAATATTGCATATATGTACGTTACCCGTCACGTTCTATACTAACCTATCTTGGCCATCCAAAGGTGGCCTGGAAGAGATTCTTTCAGCGATAAGGCCACCGATTTCGAAAGTTGTTACTTTTTGTTTATTTTATAAGAAGCAATAAACATCTATCTATCTACGTCCTCGATTACGCTACAGAAGAAATACTCCCAAACCTCTTTATGAGTAGATTTTCGGTATCTATCGGCTTAGGCTAAGTTCAGATGACCCCGCGGGACCGCGCGTTGCCGTGCAGGAGGAGCATTCACATAACAGGCGGCTTACGCGCGGCAGTCTGACATCACATTCAGTCTTGAATGTGGTTTTCATGCTCAACCCGTGCGGATCAACTGAACAGGTCGATTACAAGTTGTAGAACTTGTACCGTGCTTTGATGCGCGGACCCACGCGCGTCGCGGTTATGTAGAAAATAAACAGTGTTTTGTTTGATCTTGTACCGGTCATCTGAACCTAGCCTTAGAGGGGCATGACTGGGCCCGTGGCCAAGTCATCCCCCTCTAAGGGGACGGCTGGTCTGGCCAGCAGCAAGGGGACCGTCCGTCCCCTTGTCAAGGGGACTGTTGGCAAGCTTAAAAAAAATGTCGTATCCTGCACCCTACGACAGGTATAAGCCGGTTTCAGTCAAATGCTATACTATCGAACTTGATGTCAATGTCTGGAGAAAATAAGAAAAACAAAAAAACACTTATCTGTTCAAAATATAGGTAGGGTACGTTGCAATGCATCAGTCCAAAATCGAGCCCTAATATTTGAATGGTGGGGGATTTTATGATAACGGGCTTAAGAGGGGTGCAAATTTCCGACTTGCGCGATGTGAATGTGGTTAGTTACTGATAGGACAGGTCTCATATTTAAAAACAGCCCCTTCTAGTTTCGTTTAAAATCATTTGAATTATTATCGATGTAGTATAATCCATGCGCGATCAGAAGGGACGGTATGACAGAAGAGAGGTCTTACGTTACTTTCAAGTAACTCTTTATTAGATCTGTCATTTAATTTTATTAAAAGACGAAACGAAATCATCAGAAGAGGAGGTTCTATGTTCGGTTGTATGTATTTTTTATGTAAGTTCGTCGATCTCTGTTAATTATGTATCGATTTGAAAATTCTTATGCTTTTGAATGAGGAATGATCCCGAGGTGGTCCCATAAAAATTATATTCCATAGAACAGGGCAATACTTATCGTATTTACTCGGAAAAACTTAAAAATCAAAACAGTATTTATTTAAATTAAAACAATCAAATTATAAGCTTCCATTCTTTACGTGGTGGTGGCGGCGTAAGAAAAGACACTCCACCTCAACCGTGGACGTCTTAAGAGGGAACCTATCAGAAAAAATGCATCAGGTTTCTTATTTATATTCTACTGCGACCACCTATTCGTCTGCCATAAGACGCTTACGTGGTACGTGGTATAATGGCACACCACTCTTGTTCGGGGAGGCACGTTAACGCATTCACTGCCCAGCGCCTGCAGGGGATGTGTGCGTCTAGGGCCATGACAGTGTCTAGCAAGGGACGCATGTAGGTATTTGCGCTGAGGTTCCATTCCATTTTGACTTACCGCGAATTGTACCAGAAATTTGACGTAAATTGACAAGGTTTCAAGTTTCAATTATTTAATTCATACATGTTGTTATATAAAGATCTTATAAAATAGTTAATGATCAACATGAACCCTGTAGCGGCAATACATGTTCTCAATCTAAGTGGTGACTAATATTTATTTACAAAGGTTAAACTTTAAAGTTAATAAATATAAATTAACTACGAACAAACAAGATAAGAAATTCATTAACAAAGAACTTCGATTCTGCTTTTGTTGTAGTTGGTCGCTCGCGGTTTAATACATCATCGGTTCAAAGAAAAAAAGATTTTCATTAGATTTTTTAATGATTCGATCGTATGTACAACGTAATAACGTTGTATTTTACTTATTTCACTGTGTGCTGTAGGTGTGGTAGTAATATTGAGGGGGCAGCGAAAAGAACCATAATATATCTTTGTCATTCAAAAAATACTGCACTGGATTTTAAATTATAATCTTTGCCGGATATCATGTTCGGCTTCAGTTATTGAATTTTGATCGAATGTTGATATTTCATGCAATGAAGCTTCCGCTTCATTCCAAATACCCAGCTGGAAGGTGAGAGATTTGAGTTACTCAAACTCAAACTCAATATCATTTATTTCTTACTGTATACGTAATATTAATAAGCACTTAGACAAGTCAAATTTTTATTTTATTGAGATAGATATCCACGAGTGGTTGAGTCAATTTAAAAACTCCGTACACATTGACTGCGATTTTTTTTTAACCTAAAAAATTCGTGCTGCCGCTCTACACAGCGGTTGTGTTGCGCCGCACATGCGTTTCGTTCGAAAAATATATTTTCTCAGCCGCTGCTCTAGTGTGGATTTACGCATATTAGTCACTTGTAGAAAACACATACCGTGTGATTTCAGCAGTCAAAGTGTAAAGTTTTTGGTTAAATCTTATGCTGGATGTTGTTACCAGCTGAGTTTATAATGAATCAAAAGAATGAATCAAATCCACGGGGGATTTGACTAATACTCATACTTTTGATAAATTTCACGATAAGGTATAGACAAACTGTTTGTTCTGTGTGTATAGGCAATGTCATAATCGTCATAATATCGTTTATGGAAAACTAATTTATTTTAGGGCTTTGTATAAAAAAAACCGTGTTCACAAACCCGTCTGTAGAGGGACCCATATTCGGTTCCGTGGATCACTATCAATCAAAAATATAATAGAAAAGAGTTTAGGAAAACTCCCTCCGAATTCAGCTTTAGAGTGAGCTTTGTATTTCAGTCAATTAGAACCTTTGAAACGGCACCATCAGATTTTTTAATTAGGTAGAGCTTCCTGAGAATAGTGAAAATTTACCTAACATTCATTCTTTCAAAACTAAATCTTTTACTTCGTTGAAATGAAGTCAACATTTAGCTAAAACGTAAAAGTTAATTTGTGGTAGGTAAACAAATTGGCGCCGAGCCTTATTACAGGAAAATTATGATACTTACTTACATCAATTATTTGTTCTTGTAGGGCTATGGCTGAAATACAGCGCATTGTTAACCGACTTCGAAAACGGAGGAGGCTACAAATCAGTCAATTATAAACCGATTTGGAAAATTGTATTGCTATTGTATGGAGAATAATCGTGAGGTGGTCCGTCAAAAAGCTTAATGCCGAAGTATTTGTCAAAAGAAAGTAAAGCCGTGGGTAAATGTTAGTATTACATTAGGATAGGACCTTATCATTGTGCCATAACCACTGGAACGAAAGATACATTTTGCAGACGTTATGTTATAAATAATCGCCGCCTGGTACATTTGGTGATTTTTGACTTTATATTTTGGTGACGTACCTCCTCCACCTCGCCGCACTTTCTTAAGGAGCGGTACAGCGGTTTCGGTCAAACTGTAACTGTACGTGCTTCAGAAAACGGTCTTGAGTCACAAAGATGCAATCCGAAAGGTTCCTTTTTCATTTGAGGCAGTCATCTGATAGTCGTTACGAGCAGTGCTAGCTCTAGGGCTACTTGATGCATGAAAATGTTCAGCATTATTATCTATTGCCTCGTGTGTTACCCTACACGTGTGCCATTTACTTCCTTTGATCTGCGCTGGAAACGTACGCTGGACGTACATCTGTAGAAAGTTCTAGATTGCATTGTACCGTTCACAAATAGCCATCTTTTGTAGTCTGTTCACTATGCCAGAGTGTAGAATGTGTCGTTGCGAAAGAATTCACTTCAAGGCTCATAGGATTACGCCCACTCGCAAATGCCCTTAACGCTCATATTGTCCACTTGATTCTATAAAATCTCTGGAAGCATAGGTCAAAGGACATAGAAAATGCACAGTTCCTGCACGCCTCTGCCTCAAACTGTGCTGACCCCACACTGGCCACGCTGTTAAGGCTAGCAGCTCGCTGTCCTTACACGGTAGGCAAAAATCGTACAACTTGCTATAAGCGAGCGGTTAACGCGGTTACAGCGCGCGGGACACTCGCTTGACGCTCGCGGTAGGCAAGACGTAGACCAAACGAGAAACTGACTTGAGATAAGCTCGCTTATTGCGTGCTGTTTTATCTGTCTCTTTAAAATGTTTCTTACGGTATAAGTTACGAGTTCAACACTTTCATGGCCCGCAACGCACTTGCCAACGTCCAGGTCCGTGGCGACGACGCCACTTAAAAAAGTCATGTCATGTTTGAATGCATGTGCTTTGTCTTTTATTCCACATGACATATCCAATATCGTTATACTAACCATCATAATCATGGTCTAAAAAAAATATTGACAAATTTTCAAGGTTTTCTAAACCTTAACTTTTCTATTCTAACTTGCCTTAGCCACGGGTGCTAGCCGTGCTAGGGGAGGTAGACTTGATAACCCATATTCAAAGACAAGCTCATGTACGATGGTTTAATTTGCTCATGGTACGAATAATTACATATAATAATTTAATAAATAATGCTGGACAACCCACGCCGCATCATCTAGCTTCAAGCTACGAGTAAGTACCATAACCCATAAGCTCGTGTTTTGGGTACTTACCAGATAATTCATATACTTTTTAGAATATATTACATAAATAGATATTTTGAAGTATACATATAAAATACCAAGAACGCATGTGGCAAATATTTGCAGATCGTATAAACTTTTGTCCCAAGGCAGGAATCGTACCCGCAATCTCCTGCGTCGTAGATGGACCTTCGCCCGCTGCGCCACATCGATTGTTATTCATTATTTGAACCTATTTATTTAAGCTTATTTGGAGGAGGCCTATGTTCAGCTTGGACGTATTCGAGCCGATTATGATGCTTATTGAAATATCTAATAGGACGATTATAAGAATCGTGTGCCTAAAACCAGCAATTAACTCTCTACAAATAGTTTCTATTCGAAAGATTGCTCATATTACTGCCGGTTCCAGCAAACTCGGTAAAAGCTACCCAAAGCACTTGCAGTAAGACTCAATGTGCAATATCAAAATCACAGGTGTATCCCGTCGTACATAATATGCGCGCGCGGGTTGTAACTATGTACCTGTTATCAGCATCTGATATCTGCTCTGGTTCAGGCTGATAAACGGCAGTGAGAGCTTGCGCCTCACCGGGAAGAGCGGCCTGGACCTCACTACTCCATCACTTCAACTGCTCTCGTACTCTGAAGTCTGTAGTAGTGTTGTTGAAAATTATTCCTTCTCGCAAGTGACGCGGTTCGAACGGACGACTTTAAATAGTTTCGGCTTCGATTACGAAAAAGTTCGCTTGTTGCTCGAGGCAGACTTAAACATAAACTGTGGTATTACGCGATTGGGACATTGTCGCGTATTCCATTAGATTCGTGCTTTAAAGTTTAAAAGTAAGAAGTTTATTGGTAAATAATTACAAAAAACTTTGCGTGGACGTTGCTTGCAGTTCTTCGTTTCAAGAACAAGTTCTTTGTAAGTACCTTCTGAGTTTTACTTTTGTTTCAAACTTAATCATAATTCCAGCCAAAACAGATACATTGGTGGTACATTGGTGGTACAAAAGATCTAGCGGTCTTGATTGGAGACTGCGATGTATATTTTTTTAATATTTCAATATCTTCATAAATCCAGTTTTGATGATTACTTTGATTTTGTATATCAATGGTCCTAGGTCCTATAAAAGTTTAAATTCGAGGAATTACTATATGTCGAATATTAGCTTTAAAACAACACTTTAAATTATAATGTCATCAAATTCTATGCCATTAAAATCCATTCAATGCCCTAAAATCCATTAAATACCATATAAATCCATTTAATTAGCCGTCTGGATCTCACTTCTACCTCTTTTCCTTCTTTATGTCAACATTCGTTTGTGTTTTGTAAGCTTGTTTTCGGTTTGTATTGCCCTAGGTCAGGAAACCTGGCTAACGTTACACCGAGGGAAATTAGTTTCGTATTTGTGATTTCTGTGTTCATGTAATTTTGCAATAGTTTGTTGTTCTTTGGACAATTTAAAAGCAAGAATTTTTATTTTTTTCCTTCTCTCCGCATATTGACTGAAACTTTTTATAGCTGTTTACAGCTCACTGGGTCGTTACTAACTCCAATTCAAGTATGTTTTTAAAGACGGTGTGTAGTATATTTACACAGAAAACCACAGCATATTAAGACTTGCTTGTTGAATAATAGTTCATAAAAAAAATAAGTTACTTTCCTGACGGAATGTGAACAAAAACTTCTTAGTTTGTCATTAATAAATAATTGACAGATTTTATAGCAAAGGGGCATGGACATACATTTTTTTTTTACTCTGAATTAATATGCTTAAAAATGGTGATTACCTAAATAAATTTGAATATATTTTGCATACTGTGGCTTCTTGAGTTTCAAAAGACACACTGTATTTTTGTGCCAACGAATTCAGTTGCTGATAACGATCAATATTTGCAATGGTGTGCATTACTGAAAATGAAATGAAAACAAGTGCTTTTTTCATAGTTTGACTACCCATTGATGCTTAGCAGGGGGCTGCTAAGCATCAATGGGTAAATACTAAATAATCTTTTTGAACGACTGGTGTTAGCTAGCCAAGATACTAAGCCTGCCTTTATACATATTGTCTTCGATAAAACATCATCATCATCATCTGCATCATCAGCCTATATCAGTCCACTGCTGGACATAGGCCTCCCCCAATGAGCGCCATTGCGCCCTGTCCTCAGCCTGATAAAACATATATTCGTTATAAATTTTAGAAAATTATTTAAAAAAATCCGTAGTATTTATTTCTAGAATAATGCTATAATTACAGTTTTTATTATCTCACTAAAAATGGAAATCTATGTATCAAAATGGTTTATAAACCTTCCACTTCACTATCTATTTAAAAAAACCGCATCAAATTCTTTGTGTAGTATTAAAGATCTGGGATCAGAAATAAAATCTGGGAAAAAATAAAGATCAGACTGGTGTTGACATGGATCGGTTGAGCTACTTGCTCGATTGATAAGATCTGTAGCACCTGGATTGACCGACGACGATTCCTCAAGTCGACGGGTATTTATAATTATGAAATGAATTAAAACTTTTATGCGATAGTACTAGGACCTACAATTTTTTTTTCGTAGTACCGTCTTACTTGTGCTGTGGAATATGAGGTATACCTTATATTACGGTATTGCATATATAATATACATATGCTAAATATAAATAATCACACTAATATTTATCAATGCGAAAGTTTGAATGTTTAGACGTTTGTTACATCTTCACGCCAAAATTACTAAACGGATCAAATATCGGTAAAATATTGCATAAATCATAATTTTGCTAAGCTGGAATAAAACGTAGGCTACTTTTAGTTTTACTAGATCAGTTCCCTTGGGATAGATACTTTTAACGTTTCCATAAAAAAAATCGCGTGCGAAGCTGCGGGCCGCAAATAGTAAAACGTAATTAAAATAATAAACTTATAATTTAAACTCTGTAGTGTATATGTACGTATAACCTTCGAACGGAAAGTTGTGCCTTTGCCCATTCTCTTTTCATCTTGAGAAAGGCGCAACCATAACAGTTTTTCGAAGGGTAAAGTTTTCATGAAACCTTAAAAACTAATTAAAACCTTAAAAAGTAATTATTTGCCACTGGAAAATTTATACTTACATAATTTCTTATTACGTTTTGATGTTGAAGTCTTGAGCAAGGTCGCATGTAAGACTTCTATTTAAAACTCAAATGCCGTAGAAAATTTAAGCGACTTTAGTAGACTTCACTCAATATATAATAATGCCTGAATACAATATTTACTTGTAGTATTAAAATAGGAATACTACTACCCCCGTAAGTCAGATTGAGGAATAACACTGCTTAGCCACTGCTTTAAGTTAAAATTAACAAGATAAAACCAAAGTCATGATCAATGACCACATTGATACAGTACCGGTCGTTGTAAATGGTCACTTCTCGAAATCCTTTCCTTGCACAGCTGCCTATATTACATACTTTTCAGTCTAGTTTAGGCAACTGAGGCTACATAATAGTTTGAACTGGAATCGCAATATGTAAGTACTGGACTTATTTCCAAATATAAACTACAAATTAATTATGTAATGTGATTGTAATGATTCATTATTGGCAATAACATTTTATTATTTTTATTATATTATTTCCGAATACACTTATTTCGGGCAGATTCTGCAGTTAGGTAAAAACAATTTCGAAAAGGAGGCCTAGATTGAGACCCTGATAGGCTGGACAGCGTTTGGGAAAGTTCACCCAAGTCTTCTCGTCATCCATACCGGAAATGCTTGAAAACGAAAGTTTTCAGTCATAACGCCCGTTGTTCAATAATGACGGGTATCATGACCCACGGAACTGAAAAGTGGATACGCACAAAAGGGCACTGGTCCACCAGTTGAAATAACGATAGGGTTCATAACGAATCCGACAGAGAACCAAAATTATCGACATAGCTGGTCACATCGACTCTAATGAGCACCATAGCGCCCTGTCTCCAGTGCACTGTAATACAGATCAGTAATTTCTTAAAATTACGGACTTGAAATCCTAAGAGATCTATTCAAATAACTTCAATCAGATTAGCCTTAGAATCATTTCAGCAAATTCGGTCTTCTGAATTTCACAAGTAAACTGACCTCTCCATAACACCAGCATCTCCGAGTTGCGATTGGGAAATGGCGTCTGTTGCAACTCAAATAACTTAAATGCTATGCAAACTTCAGTCAGTGTCTGTGTTCCCAATTTTCCGTGTAATTTCAAACGGTCCTCAAACTAAAGCCAGGACTTAGAGAAATCTCAGAAGATAACATTAGCTGAGACAACGTTAGAATTTGAGTGATTTCGCGCATCGAAGAGCAAGATTAACTGCCTCGCTGAATTTACAGTCAAATATGTAGGTTGAGAACATTAGGCGATCTAAAACCTCCGTTTCCTTTACCCCTTTTAAGAGCTAGGCTACACTTGCTCTCTCCGATTTTCAACAAATCACTCCCGCTGTGAATCCCATTAGACTTGTAACTTTCCAATTGATAAAAATATAGATCATTTTAAAACGAAATAAATGAAAAACTATTTAGCACTCAAAGCTTTTCCGTGGTGTATCATTATAAAAAAAAAATATTAAAGGTTATCGTGCTGGCACTTGGTACCCCACAGCAATAATAACAGTTTTGACATAGGCATAAATTAAATGTCAAAAATATGGCAAAAGAAGCGGCCAATCCAATATAACGGGAGAATCTATCTTATGCATCTCAAGAACGCATGCAATGGCAAATTATTAATTTAGTCCTGGACTTCTTTCATTGTTACCACCTCTCGATATTTCCCGATTGTTATACAACTGTATTTTACGGTTTCATAAGTCTTCCTTTATTCTTTATAATTTACAGTATTGAGTCATTCACCCATCTCAAACTACTAAATTATTTCATCGTTTTGTCTTCTGAGGGATCGATAGTTAGGTTAAATGTTATTACATTACTTTCAATGCTTTTTGTAGTAAGGCGATTTGAAACAATCGCTATTTGAATTGTTTCTTCTGTTCAATATCCTTCACCAACAATGGCTTGTAGTCTTTAACTATGATAGTTTCACTGTGAACTGGCTCGAGTCAGGTAACGTCGTCGGTTGGATACTGCTCGGCGGATGCGATACCACGGATGCATAAAGCGAGTCCGAGTCAATAAAATAAGTATATTCGAAATGTTAATTTGCTATTATTAATTTAGCTCCGAGGACGGATTGCAGATTTTTTCTCCTAACTGTTTGTGTGTTTGGACGCTGAGGCCTACGACGCGACGGACAGTTTCTGTACCTACTGCTCATTTATTTGGTTTGTTGTGATTTTAAACTTTATCTTAATCGGTTGTGGAAACAGGTCTAAAATTCAGTTGCAAGATTTTTTCCACACATACTAACATGGCAAGCAGAATAAAAGCTTGTAAAAAGGTATTGTTATGAATTTTATTTCTATACAAGTCTATGTTTTCGATGGATCTTAAATTTGGTCTGATATTAAGACAAAACCAGACACAGTGCAATTTTCCGAATTTTAATTTAATCCATCTTCATGATTGAAATAGATATGATATAAAAATGTTGGCCTTTTTTGTTAAATATATTTTTAGTATTTTAATAGAAATTATATCGCTTTGGTTTACCTCTAAAACAGTACAATGGGCAAAATCGTCCTTGCGCCAGAAGACATAGAAAGTCGGGTTTGGAGTTAATAATATGCTTGCATATGTATTTTCAGTAAAATGTAGGTTACCATGCTAAATCTGTTTAAATAAACCATGAGCTAAGAATGCCTCTCGTGCAATAATGCAAGCCAGCACCGAAATCTTGCGTACAATATGAGATCTTAGGTACAATATGAGTGCAATTTAAAAAATAAATAGATAAATGATGAAACGGGTGATCGGAAACACAATGTAATTAGTCAATCTATTAAAAAGTGATTTAAATATTTTTGATCCACAAAGGTTTCGTCAAAGAGATTCTAGATCTTGTTTAATGCATTTTTTTCTAGACATTGATATTCATCCAAATAATGAAACAACGAGGTCAAGTCAAGGAAATTTAAAAAAATCAGTTGATAAAAAAAATCCAACAAATCCTACATGACAATAATTGTACACGACAGATATTAAAAATGTTATGAGTAAAACTGGGCTATTTATTTTAATTTTTTGTACACTTAACTGTCCCTCAAACTTAACGTGTAACAATTTAAGATGAGAGCTAAAAATAAACAAAGACAATTAATAGAAAAAACAACTAATTTTTTTCTCGTTATAAAGCTTTGCATCTGCCTGTCATACTGTGGGGTGGTCAAACCGTGTGTAATAAATTGGCCATACCCGCAAAAGGCACTTTCCAGGCGCCCGTCAATTTTGTGGTCACATTACACAACTGTATCGATACTTTATTTAAACTCATCGGATCGCAGGGTTTTAATTATAATAATGTCCTGTGCAGTGCGCCTTTTATGTGTCCAAACCAATATATAAATATGAGAGAAATACGGTTCGGTGAGTAAGCATAATGTATTAGAGAGACATTTTTATTATACCACACAAAGACATGACACGACATAAAAAAATGCAGAACAGAGGAACCATAAAGGGTTGTCTTATCGCTGCGACCCAACTATTCCAGGCAACTTTTAGTACTAGAACGAGTTCTTAACACTTTGACTGCTGAAATCACACCATATGTGTTTTCTACAAGTGACTAATATGCGTAAATCAACACTAGCGCAGCGGCTGAGAAAATACAGATCTTTGTGACTCAGCATAGCCGTAATATTTTTCGAACGAAACGCATGTGCGGCGCAACACAACCGCTGTGTAGAGCGGCAGCACGAATTTTTTAGGTTAAAAAAAGACCGCAGTCGTCGAAAAAAAATCGCAGTCAAAGTGTTAAAAAGAGAAGTCTTTGAAAGTCGCCTGAGAAAATTTGGGAAATTACAGAGCATTTTTGTTGAGATTTTGACATGTTTTTCATTTAAAACAGACCGGTGACTTTTTAAAACCAAAACAAATATCTTAACTCGCGTCCTCCTGCTTCACAAGTTAATATTATTAATTGTAGAACGGAATCGTAAGCTTTATTCGCTTGATCACACACGCTAATCGCTAGACTGGTTTTATCTGGCAATAAGCAGCACTCAGCATCTTACACCCTCTCGCTGTCTGAGCATCGACATACGCTTGCAGCTTGATTGATGCTCCAACAATCTCGACGTCTCGATTCGATATCTTAGAAAATAATACATATTTGTCCAGCCGTATTCTAACGAACAGCAGATATAATATTTATCTAATGTTCAGCACTATAATGCATACTTCACCGTAAGTATAGAGACAATAAGTGCCAATGGACACGTTCTTAGTAATATGTTGTTATAAAAATAACTTAAAACGAAATCACCTATTAGGCAATTCTATATCTAGATGGTAATTATACTCTAGTGTATTTAACATTTATTTAAAATGTATTAACATGGAGCAACAGTAGGATTCTTAGCTGAACGCGCACCTGTCCGCCTCGGGATAAATATTTGTACGATCTACAGATATTTGTTCCGGGTGTTCTGATTATTTTCTATGTGTAATAAAAAACTGTCTATAATTATAATGTATTGTATTATGTATACCAGTTATCTAGTACCAATAACACAAGCTCTGCTTAACTGGCTCCTGCTACCCACCGCGCCACAGGGTCGTCTAAAGACTGATATTATTAAATAATTATTACCTTTTGGTACCTACCCGTTTTACTCTTTATTAAATTATAGAAGGTTTAATCAATACCTACCTTTTTACATAAGAAAGGTATACTTGGGTAAATTTAAGATATTTATTGCATGCCCAGCGTAAAGATTATGGGCCCCTAATATGCTAAAAGCCAAAAAGGCGCTCATCAGAAAAGAGTCCTGCGTCAATCTGTGGACAAACATGAGCTGAATATGTATCTTTGATGTAATTCTTAAAAGTTTACCGTATCACTCATTATGAAATTGATAACGAGATGAGAAGGAGCCGTCTGGATATTAACCTGATCAAGACCGAACTTTAAAGTTTCAAATTTGCCGTCTTGGCCACTCGGGCCAATTTACGCCTAATCATCCGTGAGATGGCAAATGGCAACTACGTCATATAGTAGAGGTGATTCGGGTTCTTCGCGTAATTTATCGGGTGTTCCTAATTGGCTGCGGTGTGCCGTGATAGAGTGGACCCTATATGGCCCCCTAGCGCAGATGTAGCCAACCTCTGTTTAGCAAGGCCTGCTTTAGAATCAAAACAAGTCGTTTCTACATGTTGCTATTCAGAAGAGATAGAATCTTACATAAATACAGAGACAGTATTCGAGCGTAGGATACGATCTGATCGTATATGCTAGGCTTCCCATTGAAGCGTTTAATTGGCTGAAGTGTTTTTTCCATCCTTGGTTTTGCAGTTATCAAATCAAGACTTTTAAATGCTGAATATTTATGTTTTCAGTAAAATTACTTTTCAAGGAACGAGCAATTGCATTAGATTACTTTTCATGTTGTGGGGTTTCATTTTCTGGATTGAAAAATAGTAGAAATAAATTACTTTCTTTTAAACCATTTCACTTTGAAGCTAGGGGGACGCCAAGGCGGGCGCAGGTGCAGTGTAATAATAGGGGTGTCTATACAAGCGGGCCGCAGGTTGACGGCCGCTGCGGCCAGAAAGTTAGCGGCATCATAAGTATCTATTAAGTGCAAGCGCCTATCAGTAACGGGGGAGAAGCTATATAGACCGCACGGAAGCCAACTCTCCTCTCAAATAAATATGGTCTGCAAAGATAAAGAAACATTAAGGGCCTCCGGAGGGACGAATTCTTCATACAAACGTAATACCAAAATGATTTTCAATTCAAGCATATTTCCACTATAATATTGTATTATTTGTATTTGAATAGTATTTATCTAGGTTCATAAATAGTTTTTTTTTTTCAAAATACTTACCTAAAATTAAATGAAAGCCAATCGCATTTTACACATTTTTATGCGAAAATGGACAAGTTTTCTTGCTATTTGTTTCATATTAAAAACATGAATATCTTACGTTTTATTTATTAAGGAACTTAGCTTATATTGTCTAGTTACAGAATAACAATACTTTGTGAAGAAAACAAAAAGTTTTCAGTCATAATTTTTGGTATTACGGAACAAACCAAATTTTGAACTGCTTATATTGCTATCGCGCACGCATGAGGCGCGGCGCAAGGGTTAAACAGGGACAGGGATATTCGGAGCGATTTTTGCAAGCGTGGGTCGCCGGACCCTTAACGGTAACTTTCACCATCCACCCCGGTGTTATAACTGGTGGTTGGTTACATTGATCGTATTTATCATTAATACTTTGAGTGCTGAAATCACACGGTATGTGTTTTCTACAAGTGACTAATATTCGTAAATCCACACTAGCGCAGCGGCTGAGAAAATACAGATCTTTGTGACTCAGCACAGCCGTAATATTTTTCGAACGAAACGCATGTGCGGCGCAACACAACCGCTGTGGAGAGCGTCAGCACGAATTTTTTAGGTTAAAAAAAAGATCGCAGTCGTCGAAAAAAAATCGCAATTAAAGTGTTAAGAACCGGAATTATTTTTTCTTCTATGAACACCGTACAAAACATTTGGGACATTAAAATTACATATAATACATACCATTAAATAAATTGTTATTTGCCTTCAATATTTTTAAGCTTGAGTAGACGTGAAAGCTCTTTGCTTCTAATTTAAATGTTGAGTGATAACGACAGGATGAGTTAGAACTGAGAACCTAGATTTTAGCCCCAGTCTGGAAGGCACATTAAATCTAGTTAAAGAAAAAAGCTAGAAGAGAAGAAGTAAGGCACTTATCCTGTAATAAAAATAGTAAACTAATAAGTAGGATCATTAATTTAACCTATCTTTAATATTACTGTTTTTAAAAAAAGGTGGATCACATCAATGTAGACCGTAGCTTTTCACGGCGCGGCAAGAAAAATGTGTGTTTTCAAGGGCCCTTAGACGATTATTCGTTTTTTTGTGAACAAAATCTTCAAACTCGGGCCGTACAGTCGTTGACAACAGTATAGCGTGTTTTAAAATTTTTATTATAAAGTCTGACCCTTTCTAAGAACTCACGTTTGCATGTGATAGCTAATTGAATGCCCTTTGCGTGTGCCTACTTAGACTTTAATAGGTAATCAAGTTCAAGAAGGACTTTAAATTTATCATTGACGCAAATGTAGCTAGTTTTAAAGTAACTGTGTTGCAGCCAAAATGACGTATGTATGTACTATAAAATAACCTATTTTGTGACTAAGTTGAATGTATTGTATGTGTTATTGAAGATCTAGGTTCTGCGGCGTTGCTCTCGTATTCACGAAGAATTTAAAAAATTGGAAAATAAATCTAGAACACGTCGCATTAAAAAATCTACATAATTATTTTCAAAGTAACTGAACATTGTTGATTTCTGATTTTTTTACCTCAACATTAATGCTTTTGTACAGATACAAACCCCTTTGCAAATGAACTTAAAGAAAATACGATGTAATAATAATATAACGAGTGTAGATTTGATATGTGAGTTTGTTCATGGCACTGCAATATTACAAGGTCTGATGTAGTTCACATCGTTACCGCCGAGGACACTTCAGCTCTAACAAAAGAAGTGCTGGTTGTGTCAACAATAGCATGATATTCAGGAATCTCGTACTTCATCTAAGCCTGTGTCAAGGTCTATGTGATACGAGCTGTTGCAAAGTTATAGATACTTAAAATAATCTTATAAAGGTTTGAATAACTTTTAAAATCCGTAGTTTCCTTCTTATGCATCATGAAAATACAGGCGTCTAAATAATATTTATAATTATAATCAGAAAACCATGAAACATGCTGATTAATACTGACGCTGAGAGTTAATCAATAAATGCATAAGTACTAATATTATAATTCTGAAAGAAATTTTTATGTGTGTTAATTTACTTATATGTAAAAACGGTTAAATTAATCTTTTTAAGATTTTCTAGAGTGACATATGTTACTTTTTATCCCCTTATCGTATTTGTCCTGAAAAACTTTAAAAACTGTGTAAATACTAACGGAATTTTAAGTTAATTTTTATTTTTTTCAAAACAATTAAATTTTCATTATGCTGGACCTTTCACACATTAGTCTAGCCACAGAGTAAGCAGCAGCGCTTGTGTTATTGCGACTATAATGCTGTAGGTACGCTACTCCAGAACCTAACACTACGTTAGATTTATTACGAAATAACGTTCGGCTAAGCATACCTACGTCGGAGACATCCGGTAAAGCCACAGAGTGGAGGGATCGTACAAACGTTGAAGCTCCGATATGGCGGTTTCTATACAATACGTACAGACTCATCTATGCATGGTCCACACGTAATTCCCACGCACTATATATTCTTAAGACTAAACTTGGAAAGTTCTGAAGTTCATCAGCACAGCTCCCACAAGCTACTGCACGCTTCCGCCTCAAGTTGTAGTGACCGCACGTTGTCCACGGGACCGCTAGTAGCAAGCTTGTTTATCGTGTCCTGCCATTTCGCTCATGAGTCGGCCTCTGTAAAATGTATCTAAAATTATGAGCTTCAATGCTTACTTTTGTGCTGTGCGGTACTACACTACAACCTCTGTCCTATTTTGTAAAACCAAATACGATGTTTTGTATGACGGATCGCAAGAAACAAATAACGAACTTGCATCGGTACATATCTGATCAACTATTAGGGCAAGTACATACAGTTAAAACTTGTAAAAACAAAGGAAAGAAAACGACGAGAGTAAATTAATATTTTAGATTTCGTCGCTTCACAATGTTTCGTAGGATTTCTGTCACACTGCAGGCTTATAAACTAAAAAATTGCGACAGCCTCGTTGGTCGAGCGGTAGCGTGTTCAACCGCGGATTTTAAGGTACCAGGTTCAATCCCCAGGCCAGACATAAAAAACCTTGCTATTGGGATTATTCTAGCTAGGAAATCTCACTAGTAGCCGCCCGGTGTACGAAAGTTAAGACATTTACTACCTCTGTGACGGGGGCGCGCCCCGGATAATGGTGGTAGAAGACATGTGCGTCGTGGACAGTGAAAATGTTAAGCCAAGTTAAGAAAATGTTCTGCGCTTGACCTACCCAGTCGTCGTCGGGTCGGTGCGATGATTCATCGGATTATGGAATATAGAATGCACCTGTGTTTCCGCACATACTTACACTTACTTAACGGAACCTTGGCTAGGCAGACGTTATCTAAAAAATTACTTCTGTAAGATCTTGTAGTTGATGTATTTTATGCTTGTTTCAGAGTCAAGGTGACATTGGGAGAATGGTGTAGAGGTGGCGACATGTTTTGTGTGCTCGCGTTGCTGGTCGTCTGGGCGTCAGTGTTGCGTGGCCTCGATATATGTAAGTGATATTTTGTTTATATCGTAACTTTCTCAAAATATTGTAACTTTTTCCACTACATATTGTGGTTACTAATTAACGTTATTCTATTACGTACCGTGTGACTTTAAATTTTCTAAGGTTTCTTCTGCACTTTCGAACACGTTTCAATGAAAAAACAAACAGCAAAAGGACAATCATTGTAACCGACTCCAAAGGAGGTGTTCAAATCATTACACATACATAATCTCCCTAAACACTATTTTGCTATAATCACCACGCACGAAGCACCACATACTAGTATGTATTTAATACCGAATTATATTTATTAACGTACAAATCTTACTATCAACGTGTACATCTCTACGACTGTATGTACGCTTATTACCAAGAGTTAAACTATCTCTCATAATAAGAAATCTATGTGTCAAATAGTTTATACAAAAACCGCATCAAAATCCGTTGCGTAGTTTTAAATATCTAAATATATGTACATAGGACATCGGGAAGCGACTTTGTTTTATAATTTATCTATTTAGTGACGTTATGTAAAATTTAGACTTACGTACCTATAATATACACATAACTAAACTATAACACTCATTGTTATACGTTGGTCAAAACATACAATCTAAAATCAGTTAAATTTATATCCGAATACTAAGAATGCACAAGACCTGCAGTCGCAGGAAGCTTTCCTGCCAATCCTGTCTTTAATTATTAATTCGCTTCAAATATTTAATTAGAAAGCTTTCGGCTACCGTCAGCTGATAGAACCAGATACATAAACTTTAATAGTGTCATATGTATCTTTTACTCTAAAATAGCCCTTATTTACTAAGGAAATACGATTATAATATTTTACCTGTATAGGACTCAAAATTAAACCTTCTGATACCTATAAATATTTCATTTTGAGAATAATTTTATTCATTTAAGAATCAGTGCCATGCCTGTAAAGGGGTGAAATTAATTTGTTTATTGACGCTGTATAAATCATAGACAATAGTCTATGCCATTTGAAACCCCTTGTTAAACCAGCAGTACGGCGCACGTACCCCAGCTGACGCCAAACGACCGAAACGAAAATGAAATCTAAACAAAAGGTAATAAAGCTCACTGTTTACTGGAGCCCTCTAAGTGGCCCAGGCCTAGGGGAGGCTGGGGAACTCTCAGCGAGAATTATAAATTCCAGACTCTGTTATAGTCATAATTATTTCAATTTCCAAATCGAAGTTGCAACTTTGCCCAAGTTCCTTGAACTTTCGCCGCCTTTGGCAGTCATGAAGATAAATAATATAGTTATTTTGCACTTGTTTGTCTATATCCGTGTGTGTATAAAGTTATATTTTAGGCTTCTAAGGGGTTCCAATCCTTATTTCCTAGCTACAGGCAGTCGAATATTAACTACCCACGTGCCAGTTTGCATAGGTCGTGAGGGAAACTGTGCCATTGATTCATTGCTGCAAATAAAAATACAAACTCGTATTATGGAATCGCTATTTCGTAAAACCGAAAATTTAAAAATATATTACATAAAGGCATTCAGGCTTATGCTAGATATCATCATCATCATTGCCGGAAATGCATATATTAATTGCGAGTAATGGTAGTCTAGTAAATGCAGATACCGCGGTTTGTTCCATCGAGTCTTCGATGCCCTCAATACTTCAAGACGTTATTACTTAGATAGATTCGGGATCAATTGCATGGCATGTTGCAGGATAAAAAGTCAGTAGATTACGTTATAGGAAGCGCATGAGAACGATTCTAAATGGCAAAAACTAATTTTGATCGTAACCTCGCGCATTTCCCTTGATTTGACAACCCCTGCTTCTTTCTCTTTAAGTAACTAATCAATGATCATATCTCACAAGTGATTTCATCGTCCTCCTTGCATCTTATACTGGACTATACTGACGTGACCCATCACGCAAGCAGCTTCAGTTTCCGAACAACTGATTGACCCTTACAAATTGATGTCCATTGTATAGTGAATGAAACACTGTTTGATGCTATTTTATTTGTCAACGGTTATCCGTTTGAAAGGCGAACTATGTACAAATTTTCCTCTGAACTTGATTAATCTAGAGTGTCATCGAGAATAAAAAAAAAATACAAAAGAACTGTAAATAGAGGCCGAGCTTGACAATCGAATGTTCCAATGTGACTACGAAATCAACAACTAACTAGAGCTAGCGTACAATGCAAATTACTCTTTGTAATCTAGAGTGTCACCGAGAATATATTTTTTTTACAAAAGAACTGTAAATAGAGGCCGAGCTTGACAATCGAATGTTCCAATGTGACTAGGAAATCAATAACTAACTAGAGCTAGCGTACAATGTAAATTACTCTTTGTGTAACAGTGTGCCTGCAACTAGGAGAAGGTTAAAACAGATTAAAACAATTTTATTCTGTTTTTTAAATTGTGTTACAAACTAAAAATATATTAAGCTTTTTTTACAAATCACAACCAGTTCTGCGTTTAGGTAATATCTGAAAAAAGTATAAAATAAACAAACAGACGGCTGGCTGGGCGCGTCGATCATTAGTAAGGCGAGGTAGAGTCGAGTCGACGACGACGTTGCGGAGCCGTGGATCGAGGCGTGATCTCCTTCTATGTAGAGACGAGGCACGGCCGGCTATGCCTCCTTCATACAAATGTTTTGACACAGAGTCGCGATGCGGGTAAGCAAAACGCCCACACGACGAGTTATGTGATATAAGCGAAATAACGTTGAGAAGACGTGAGACAAAACGTGATACTTGTGATAGTGCTTCGATTTTGCGCCCGCGCTTCGACGTTCTTCGACTCTTGGTCTAGTGAACGAAGTGCCTAAGTCTCGTCTTCGTCTAGTATGACAAGAATTTTAATGGCTCTGGCAACAGCGCAAGCCTTGTTGTTGTGTGCGCCACCGGGACGTCACCGATAACGATAATATTGCATTCCGAGTTCAACATGACGTGACGTCGACTGGAACTTCGTCGCCGTCATTACATATTTCGTTGTCGGCGGCGGCGGTGGACAAACTTCGAAGGGGCACCCTTCGACCTATCTTCTTTCAGTCGTAGCACTTTCTGCGCTCGCCATAGTCGTTGTCAACGTTACCGAAACACTGAAACAGAAACATTCGTTCGGGAACAGTCGTTTCAAAACAATAAACAATTAATATAAATTCGAAAAAATATGTCTTTTGAATGCCTTAACGTGGATATCCAAGGAGCCTTGTGCCACGGCTTGTGTCGGAGGAAATAAGTGTACGATAGGTTATGGTGTTTATACTATAATTACTATGTCACTCCTACACGTAGTTTACACACCATAATTTCATATCTATGTATAGTGTAATTTACGGAACGTCATAACAGCTGTGCAAGGTTAAGCGGTAAAGCCTTAGCACACGATGCACAGCCTCTACGCCGCTGTGGGAATATTTCAGCGATAATAATTGATGAAATAAATAAATAGTGCGAGACAATCCACTCAGCATCATCTAGCCCCAAGCTAAGCAGAGCTTGTTTTATGGATCATCTTCATCAACAATTTCAATAACTTATAATAGTCCACTGCTGGACATAGGCTTCCCTCAATGAGCGCCATAACGCCCTGTCTTCAGCTTGCCGCATCCAACATTTGCCTGCAGTTTTTCGCAGGTCGTCATCCCACCTGGCCCTAAGGTGTCCTATGCTACGTTTGCGGGGTCGCGGTCTCCACTCAATAACACGGTTTATGGGTACTAGATAGATTATGGATATATATATACATATATAAGATAGATTATGAATAGAAAGTGAACTCTCTTGTACAGTTAAAAAAAGTCAACGAACGGCTCTGTCCGATTAGTACCCGACACAACCCTGCTCCTAACTAATTTTAAAATATAGAGATTTACGAAGGTGAGTTCCCGTTCCCAATATTTCCTCTCAAATCTGACCGGTTTCTGACCGGTAGTGTGTCACAACCTAACGACCTTAATCAAGACAAAGACGAAGTCAAGTAGAATAATAAATGCATAAAGGTTAGAACTGACTGCTGTCTTTGGATTCCAAAAGAGACCGATGATGTTTCGCGGCGGGCGAAGGTCCACCTGCGACGAAGGAGGCAGTGGGTTCGGTTCTCGCCTTGGGACGAATGTTGCTACGATCGGACAATATTTGTCCCGGGCGTTCTGGGTATTTTCTATGTACAGTAAAAAATATCTATTCATGTAATATATTTTATTAAGTATATCAGTCATCTAGTACCCATAACACAAGCTTTGCTTAGCTTGGGGCTAGATGATGCTGTGTAGGTTGTCATAATTTTTTTTATATTGAATAAAAATTTTATATAGGTATTATATATACGTTAAATGTACTCTTTTAACCCTGATTATATGAAAAGTGGATTAAAACTTACATAAAGTAGCTATTAACTTTATTTTTCGTTTTCTTAGTACGTCTTTTGTTCAAGAACAACATACAACTGAGTTATTCTTAATTAAATGAAACAATCATAATTTAGCAAACAGAACCTTATTGTGATAATAAATTTCCTGTCACAAAACCGAAACACTTCTTACAAGCTAAATTAGCATTAGAATTAAAAAGGTTAAAACAAAATTAGGATCGTGGGGAGTGGCATTTGAACTGGCAGTCTTATACCATACCAAGCTGTGGATTCATTTAGCCTGTATTGTATAAGAATGACGTTTATAAAACAAACACAAAAAAAACTCTTTGACGCACACAACCAGTGCTCGCGCCACAGTCAGTCTAGACCTTTATGTTAATAACAGAATGGGTCAGCTGCAGTTTAAAAGACAATTATTCTTGGGCCATCTGTATTTCACGTTGGAAGTTCTCATAAATTAGGTATGTTTGTTCGAGGTTCAGTCTGTGAAGGACCTTCGTTGGACAGTGCACGCTGCAGACAGGTGTTAATGCCCCGCTGATATGCAATACTATGCTTTCTGGCTTTATGGTAATTGTATTGGTAGATTCATTCCCCAGACTTTTATTTTAAATTACAAAAAAAATATTTTATATACATAGGTACTCTTCTTCCTGCTCTTATCGTACACAACGTCATGTAACTTGGTGTTACTAATAAATTATTTGTATTTTATGTTCTTTTTGGTTTCCTATATTAGCAGTCATCTCCTTTCTTTTTACCGACCCACTTGTTTTATTTTTCAATTTTATTTTTATTGCAATTCCTGTAATTATTTCGGCGCGGCGGAGGTATTATATATGTATTCATATCTAAGCCGCACTTGGTCGTTGTGAAAAATACCTTCAAAATTGTTGGTTTACTGATAAAAATTGGCTGCCCGCTGTCCATCGCAGGGGAACCCGGGACAGCGTGGCAGGCAGTACCCTGGACAGCGTGGCAGCAGCTCCCTGGATAACGTGGCAGCAGCACCCTGACAAACGGGCCTGGACAGCGCCGCAGCAGCCCTATAGACAACGTGGCAGTAGCAGCCTAGACAGCGCGCAGTAGCATCCTTGACTGCGAGCAGTAGCA
Organism: Eupithecia dodoneata; assembly: GCA_947044415.1. Taxonomy (NCBI): domain Eukaryota; kingdom Metazoa; phylum Arthropoda; class Insecta; order Lepidoptera; family Geometridae; genus Eupithecia; species Eupithecia dodoneata. The sequence continues at coordinate 12,492,743 of OX345655.1, read as the reverse complement.
ATCTAGACAGCGCGTCAGGCAGCCCCCTTGACAACGCGGCAGCAGTCCCTTTGACAGCATGGCATTCAGCACCCTGGACAGCGCGGCAGCAGCTCCCTTGACAGCGTGGCAGGCAGCCCCTTTGACAGCGCGGCAGCACCCTCGCTGGTGGGTACGGCGGTCTGCGCCCGCGCGGTGAAACTGAATGCCCCGCATTCAGTTTCATTCAACACGGTGCCATAGTGCAATAACTATACTCCGGATTCTTATATCGTAAAAAAATTATTAGGAATATATCTCCGCAAGTTAGTAGTTCTATTGTTAAATTTGACCTACAAGTCTGGTGAGGATGATGATGAGCTCGAACCATACAGAACTTTTGATGTAAATTTTGATTATTCACCTCCAACACTTTTTTTTTATTAGTAAGCCAGTAACTGTTAGAAAAAAGAACATAAGTATAAATAAATTTACTAGTGTTATCAAATAGTTTCAGAATTTAAGTAGATTGACTGTTTTGTTTAAGATGTACTTATTTTATGTAGTTGGTTTATCTTTAAATGGGAAGATGATGAGGGCAGTTAGTTCTATGTGAGTAGGTACCTATCTACCCTGTATCTATAACTAATATTGATTTGTTTGTATTGGATAGGCTCCGAAACTACTGGACCGATTTGAATTTTTTTTTCACTTAATCTACACTATCTTAGGTGAACATAGGCTATATTGTATTTTCAAAAGAGTTAGGGATCCTTACTAAAACTCCAATAATTTAACCCAAGGTGTAAAAAAGGTACCTAAAATTTCCTTACATTGCGTGCGTTGTGAAATCTATTGATGATAAAACAAAATAATTAACTACGACTTTGCAGAACACATAATTATTTACAAAAATGCGACAGTATATGTCTAACTGTTATAGTAGTTAAGTCACTATATAGGATATTTCATCTTAATTTTTTTATTGTAATGCCGCCGCTAGATGAGGCTCTTTTTTGTACCTTGGGATGAATCCTTATCAAAATAAATTACTTCATATTTAAGACTACTTCAATACTTGAATTATTCAATTCGAGCATTCCAATCGAAAGATATCACGAGTTCAAAAATGTAAGTATTAGAAAAAAGTTGCGTGGTCGCCATTCATTCCGTTCGGCTAACTATGCTATGTAGACGTCCCTGGGGCAGTGGAGGGGGACTCAATAAAGTTAAGAAATAAACTGCCGCGAATTAATTATGAATAATAATAAACATAAATACCCGTGCGAAGCCGGGAAGGGCCGTTAGTACGTTAATAAAGTGGTTATCCAGACTCTGTCGTTTTTTAATACTACAATCGTCGTTTACTTACAGACTTAAAGACTTCAATAATTAACATATTGTAAGTGTGCTAATAATTGAAACACGATCAAGAAGGTAAAGAAAGTAAGAAAATTCACCCCGTTTAATTTAAAAATAAAATCATTAAACAAGCTTCTTATTTCCTACCATCAATTATTAGTACAAAGCCGCAGTCTAGCAAAAATTAATAATTATTAAGTGCTTGTAAAAGAGTACCACGCTAATAATATCCTCCGTCCCAGTCTATTAAACTAATAATTCGATCAGGATCAATAACAAGGTATTCCTTGCTAATAAACCGTAATTATATAACGATCAACGGCCCTTGCCCGCTGAAATTACGTTCTGTCCGTCTGTTATTAATATATTTGATTTAAAACAGGGTGTATGTCTGTCGATGCATAGTATCTACTACTTTACGTAACTTCAAAGACATTTTAATGAACAGCCAAATGTTCTCACAACAAACTTTTTTATTTTTACTAGCTTTTCTTTAACTTGCCCTGTAATTTGTATGTATGGGACAAAATCTTATGACTGAAGTTTAGAACAGTCATCCTCGTCCGAATGAGCGGAAATTTTGCGTACTTATGTAAGTTCGTTGACAGTGCAATGTTCGAGCTGGTCTGAATGGTGAAGACAGGACTGAAGGTGGCCACAGGAACTCCTAAACAAAACGACGTATCCTCGTTGAGTTTGGGTTCGTTGGATTTTTCTTCCCGAGCAATTTGGTCTTAGATGACGACTAGGTTCCTAATAGTACAGTCATAGGATCTACGGAACTACCTACTAAACGAAACGACGACGTGAGCTCACATATGGACCGATTTTTAAACAAAAGTGTCCTCTATAAATAAAGTTAAATATTCATATTATTTTAGGGTAAAATGTGCGTTGATTGTTTGTCTGTGTTTTAACACTTTGACTGCTGAAATCACACGGTATGTGTTTTCTACAAGTGACTATTATGCGTAAATCCACACTAGCGCAGCGGCTGAGAAAATACAGATCTTTGTGACTCAGCACAGCCGTAATATTTTTCGAACGAAACGCATGTGCGGCGCAACACAACCGCTGTGTAGAGCGTCAGCACGAATTTTTTAGGTTAAAAAAATAGATCGCAGTCGTCGAAAAAAAACCGCAGTCAAAGTGTTAACAGGTGCAAACCGATATACCCATATAACCAAACGGATTAACCGATTTAAATCTATCTCTCTAATCTACTTTGTAGTGATGAATTTTAAGTGCAAATAAAATATTTTACGCGAGAAATGGTGTTACTTTGGTAAGCTAAAGAGCTTTTTCATAATCCATTGACGTTGTCATGCGCCTTTACAAATCTAAAAAAGAGGATGCCTCGATTAAGAATAATAGGCATGGTGTATTTCTGGTTAAAAAAGTCATTTATTTCCAATAAATAATAATTCATTCACTTTCATAAGAACCAATCATACATTATAGATAGATGAAACGTTTATTTGGTACTAATAACACACACATACAATTAACATAGAGAAAGATACAATATTAAACTAAATTACCATAAAACAATTAATAAAACGAGCAATTAAAATGGCTACTAAAGTACTTACTGTAGGTAAACATGTGTGTGCCGCAGTACAACAAATAGGCCATGGCTCAGTGATATTTTTTGCTAAAAGCAAAAACACTGATTTTCAGCCAAAACCTGAGAGCGAGCAGAACGAGCTCAAACGGAAAACGTGTAGGTTGAGAATTAATTAGATTCTCAACCTACACGTTTTCCGTTTGTGCTCGTTCTGCTCGCTCTCAGGTTTTGGCTGAAAATCAGTGTTTATGCTTTTAGCAAAAAATAATGTAGTAGAATATTGTAAAGATGTAAGTTATTAATTCCAAAATCAGAGGCAAACAAAATTTTACAGCAGAAAATACTGTCCTCAAGGGTACATACCGCTTACGCTTAATACGACGAAGACGACTCGTCACAGCACGTGGTTTTGAAGAATAGGGAGAGGAACTTGAGTAAATACTCGCATATTTCTTAGAATACGTTGCTCACGTATTCTAAGATATCATTTATAATCATTTCCAAATTGTAGCGTCGATAAATGGTACCTACATCAAAAAAATTCTCTGTTAAGTTCCGTAAGTCAGTTCTTACGACACACCTGTGAAATAACGGGGTCTATTCTCACGCCGCGAGCACCACGGCAGTACACTCATATCAATTCCCTAAAAATCGTCGCAGTTATCAAAATACAGGTCGCCCAGAATACTAGTAGCATTGCCATGTTGTATAAACATGCTAATCTGTTGACCGGAATAAAAGCTAGTTTTCCGATTACCCGTATATAAAACCTCTCCTATCTTTAACACAAAAGTTCGAGTGAGAAAAAACATAGTTAAGTTTTAAGTTGACAGATAAGATGAGAGACAAGCGTGCCAAAATTCCGAGAATAGCTCCATGCTCAAAGACGGAATATAGCACAGGTCGACCTCTAGACGTGAAAGCGATATCTAAGAGAGTATTTCTAAATTTCTTAAAATACATGTTCAGATATCAGAAACAAAGTTCTAGACCTTCACCTCGTTCACTACATCGTTCGTTCGACCTGGTTCTAAATCTAAATAAAGGATCAGGTTCTCTTTTAAAATGGAGCTTGAACAGAGGTCAACACTAGATAAAAGTTCCGTTTCCAAATCCGAATTGGAAGATAAATTGAAATGAATCATTATAATGAAATTATCGTACCGCGTGGTATAAGTAATAAGTTAGTAGCAGGTTTATTCACATATGAAAAGTTCAAATTTGCCCGATTCTGCTTTGACAATAACGTGGTATAAAAGGCTTGTGATCTCTATAATGCAAGAGCTAAATGAGTCCTTACTCTTTTAGCTACTAACCTATTACGAGACCTTACAAGCAATTGGTAAATAACAATTGTTAAGGGAGTCGTAAGAGTTTACTTAAGGAACCTACCAGAGAAACAATAGCAGCTTCCTTCTGTGTTTTTTTGCAGTGAAGGTTGCACTCACTAATGCGCCTGCCAAGCGCAGCGATTTTTTTTATTGTCGGCAGTCCCTTGTTTGGCCACATTCTCACTTAATACTTAATTGAAAGTGGCGACGTGGCCGACGGTGTCAAAAAGTCTTCACTCTTGTTTGAAGTACACAAATGTGTACACCCAGATTACAACTGGCCGGTAAGAAAGTAGCAGGCAGCGAGTTCCATTCCTTAGCGGTGCGATCATGGCCAAACTCTTGTAGGTATGTTCCCTAGTTGACGTAAGCGTGCTGAAGTAAGGGGACGGAAATCCATAATATATATATATATATATTGAATGCTGGACAATCCACACAGCATTATCTAGCCCCATGGTAAGCAAAGCTTGTGTTATGGGTACTAGATAACTGATAGACATAATACAATACATTACATAGATAGATATTTTTTATTATACATAGAAAACGACCAGAACACCTGTAACAAATATCTGCTGATCGTACATACAATTGTTCCGAGGCGGGAATCGAACCCGCAACCTCCTGCGTCGCAGGCGGACCTTCGCCCACAGCCCCACATCGGTCGTCGGGTAAAATGACGGAGTTAATGACTTTTTGTCCTTATAGTTACGTATTTCAAGATATAATTATGTATTTAAAGATGCCATAGACTACGAGAAGATACCTATAGCTTAGACCGAAGGACATTAAAAAGTTATAAAAGAACAACTTAAAACAGCAACATCGTCATAACATAAGTACCCCATACTACAAAAACCCATCAACTTTTCCGCGGACCGCTCAACAATACGCACTCGAAACCGACGGAAATTAACTCGTAATTTCGGTATTCTCGTAATTCGGTATTATTGGTCACCGCACACAATGCTTATAGGTCAAATGCAAATGAAATCTTGCGTGACACCCTCTTGTTTCTGAAAACACATATACCGATACGCGTACTCGTATACAGTAAAGCCTGCTTACATTTTTTAACACCGGCACCAAAGTTACGTTTTAAGTTACGTTAAAATTTGTTATTAGTAGACAGATACTTTACATCGACACATATAGGTATATGTGTCGATGTAAAGTATCTGTCTATGACATCAAAGGCCTCAAGCGGACGAACAGATTTCCATTTAGGAACGGAAGGACTTCATCGCTAATAAATAATCGTTATGGAAAATCAGTAAGTAATAACGATTATACTTTTAACTTAACAATCTTATTGAACGGTTCCAGTTCAAATTATATGTATGTACCTATGCTTTGAACTATTCAAGGTATGATCGTAAAAAATACGCTGTTAAAAAAGGGAATAATGTAAAAGGCCAATTCGATGACATATTGTAAACAGTGTACACACGTTCTAACTAGTAGTTTATTGTCGTAGGAAAAGGATCACCCAATTAGTGATGAGCGCAAATACAAACCATAATCTTTCGAGACTGGGGACAATGCACTGTGTGCGTTTTAGGCGAAACCACTCAGCTGTCCAGAGGTCCTTAAACTGTTGTAAAACTAAAACTGCTAAATAAAAAAAAAACAACTCATTAAACTTAGGTAACCTAAATGTGCGCCATGATCACGAAATAAATGAAGTCTCTGCGAGTGAGTTTTTATTGGCAGGTATACCGATCTACTATCATCCATTGTCATATGCAATGACCATTATCGCTAGGTACTCTTTCTCTTACGATATATAATGTCACTGATCTGAAAAACTTGTGTGAACCCACCCTGATCCTTTTAACCAAACTCAAAATTTAAGAATGTAAAAAAGTCTACGTAAATGATTTGAAAGTTTTAGAAACAGTGCGTTTACGCGTGGCGTGCCTTGCCTAAGCTGTTGCGTGACATGTAGTCGTCTAATGAATAATAAACAGTATTACAGCTAGTTGCTACTCATTCATATCCATCCACGAAAGGCAATATTCTTCTACATGGAACGATTGAACGCCAGCTTTAAATGCACACGATATTGGTTCTCCTTTGTGTATAAATACCTACTAGTTTAGATTCCATATCAGCACACGTGGCTTGGGGCGCGGTAGTATACCTTGAAAAATATGTTTAATGCTAATACTGTAGAGGGAAAAGATTTTATTTCGGACCGCTGAATCTACGGGGCAGATTTTGTGGTAAAATAGTTTGGAGGGTTTCATATCTAGCTTTAAATTCAGGGTTTATCGTGACCGGAAATCTTCCTCGTCCATTTCCGTTGAATATAGTACGAATTATAAGATAAACTTCGACTCTACAATTGCCAAATTTGCTCAACACTGCCCATAATGACCGTTCATAGCGTCGCCATGAGTTGTTTATGCGAGGTCCTGGCATGGCACACGCCAGCAATGTCACTGACATTTCTTTTACCACTAAAACACTCGCGTGATGACGACCACACTATTATTTTAATTACTTTCATAGTAGGGGTCGTTAACATTTACTTATTTCAGTAGGTTTTATGTGATACAATCCGATACGGGGAAAACCCCCTAGAAAATTGGGAAATTAGCGTTGGAAAAAACTTTGGGGTTTGGGACTTGTGATGAATAAGGCGCTGTGATAGCCTCTACATGTATGGATGGAAGCTTTGCTTAGAACAAGCCCCAGAAAAATCAGCTGTTTCCTATCCACTTGAGAATTTTGATATAATATACAAAAATAAAGGCAGTGTAGACAGTGTCGGTTTCTAGGTTTACGTCTGCGTTTTACGGAATGCCGGCCAGCCTCTTGGGAGGTGTTTGTGTCTCTTAGATTTATGTTTCTGTGCACCATGAGAAGCCTCTTTGGAGAGAGTAAAACCTTGTATCTAAAAATAGTTTATAAGAGCCATATTAGAAACTGCATTTTGTTATGAACACAATAATTTTATTACCTAGGTGCTCTTTTTGAACCATTGTTCACAGTTATTTTATTCTTGTACAACCAACAAGTATAAAACAAGGCCTATAAAGACAATTATGTTGACTATATGTTCAAGGTAAATATATTGTTTTATTGTCATTTATCCAATAAAGCCTCGGACCTCGTATCATCCCACTGTTAGGCAAATACATCCCCTAATAGCAAATACATACCTACACTTGGGGGACTGAATGTCATCATAGCATCAAATGCATATGCCAGAAACCCCCTAACTAATGCTATGAAGCTCGCTCCTCCCGATCGATGTAGCGAGTAATTATTGTTAGTCGTTGCTGTGTCGGCCATTTGGGTAAGGCATTATGTCTGTTATCGGGCCGCGACGTCGGTTGTGGGCCGTCTAGTTAGGGGCTAGAATCGTGCAATCTTACTGAGTCTCGTTAGAAAAGTGATCACTCTCTAATCTTTATATCTATATATATATATAAAAGAAAGTCGTGTTTGTTACAACACTTATAACTCGAGAACGGCTGGACCGATTTAGCTGAAAATTGATGGAGAGGTAGCTTAGAACCAGGAGTCTAACATAGGATACTTTTATCATTTAAACCATTTGACACATAGATTTCCACGGGGGCGAAGCCGCGGGGAGCAGCTAGTATGTATATATAAAAGAAAGTCGTATTAGTTACACTATTTATAACTCAAGAACGGCTGAATAGATTTGGCTGAAAATTGGTGGGAGAGAACCAGGAATAGGATACTTATCATTTAAACCATTTGACACTGGCTTTCCACGGGGGCGAAGCCGCGGGGCGCAGCTAGTAATGATAAAAATATGTAGTTTAAGTATCTTTACTCACAAGTAAAAGTATCCATTTAAAACGTGTTTTCTAGTACAGTTTTTCAAGTAGTAAATTATCTATTGTAAAAAAAAAAATTGTAAAAAAACAGGTCCTTCTCTCCAACGAAAATACGAAGGTTTTTGAGGGTAATATATTAAAAAAAATTAAGTGAATAGAAAATCGCAAACTCCATTTTTGATAATTATTTATAGTATAAACTTTGACTAAGTGTTTTTTTAAAGCATAAAGAAAAAAGATTTTGTATTTTGAAACCTATTATTCAATTTATACAATTTACATTTAACTAACACACTATGTCCACCGCTTGGAAAATATCTCCCCAAACTCTACCATTCTTCCCTGCCCCTCGTTATTCTTGTCTACGTCCTGCCTACTTCCTTAACGGACTATCTGACAACCTAGTGAAAGTTCCTAGGTGGTCCTAGGAACTTTCTCTACTAGCCCTGATTTCTTCCCTCTAGGAAACCATGTGATAAACTATAGCGTCAGCTATAGCCGAACGATAAATGAAACCCACTGTCTTGACATGTACCCACATTCTACATTGTTGGTACAGGATAATGGAAATGACGTGCGTATGTGGACATTAAATGACGCGAACAGTGTCAGTGCCCCAGGGCGCGGATCTGATTAACCGGCAATTATTGGAAGTTGATGTGATTGGACGGATAAGCCCTTGAAGGCAAACACTTTATAGTTATTCTGTGTGTTACGGATGCACTCAGCTTCATGTATAGTCAGCGTCGTCATCGTAAGGTTCCTCTAACAAATTGACAGTATATGTATAGTAGTTTTGACTTTTCTTCGCACAGCTGCCTTTGCGCAGGTTAATAAAACTGATAAAAAAAATATACAACAAAACGTAACGATTAATAATTGACAAATGAGGTTTATAAAAGATAAAGCTTAGATAATGCATTCAAAACAATGCAAAAATAATGTATGCCTTACTATTTTTTGTCGTAAGAAGAAAGAGTCAGATTTAGAAACCATCGCTAGCGCTTGTTCTTGATAACATCTTTCTGCGGCTCTAAGTTTTGTAGGATGTCGATTGAATATAAAGTAAAACTGCCCTACGTACAGTCAGCTTCAAATATTTATCTAACGATGTGGACTAGGTATAAGATTCCAAATAAATGTAAATTTTTCACTTCTTTCACTGGTATCGGTAAGTAAAGACTCATCGGTGGCATAAAAATTGTATAATTTGAATTTAGGCTCCTATTTATCAAGACTCACATCAATCTGAGGCTGTCAATCGGTTTCTGATACGATTTTAGTGACATTTTCCAATGAATCATGTTGGAAAATGTTTTGAAGTAATTATTAAGTTCCCAACCATAATCATATTTAAAGTGAAGCGCCTGCAAACAGAAATATGCCTATTTAACGTTAAAAAATCATTTTTTCAGTTTGATTACAACTAATAACTGGTCAACTTGTCTATGTTACCAATAAGCTTAATAACAAAATAAAAATTTACATAGCTTAAAATTTTACTATCATTTGATAATTATTTAGTTCAAACTTTGGCTTGTCTATAAAGTCTTAAAAGATATGAAAGAAAATTTTCATGATTTTTTTAGTTTGATTAAGAAACCGGCGCTGAGTGTACGTCCTAGTCGGTCTCTAGCGGAAGCGAGGCGATAAAAGCTCGACTTACATTATTAAATTGCTCCGTCAAGATAATCACAAGAGCGTAATGATTGTAGACGGCTGCCACTCTCTGAGCAGGCGTAAATCAATATAGATCTTTGGATAGATGTTATGCCCCACGCTAAAAGTAGTACTAAACCATTCGGGTTAGCTTTTCATCTCAACTTAATCTTGCCTTATCAATTTCACCACTATCTCTGTATTATTAAATCTCTTAACATCCGTCACATATTTTCGTGTCTTCATCCAGTACAACTCCGACACCGTTCCTTATTCCATCACTTCCACAATAATAAAACACTATGTTACGACACAAATACAATCATTTGAAATAACTAAAAATCGACTTCGAATACCTTAATAATACAGTTTTAAAATTTTGACAAACAAATACTAATCCAACGGGAAATGAAATTGTTAGGAGACCACCACCTTTTTCAAATTTCGAATCTTTTAGTTATTTTCGAAGTAAGTTAAAAATTTTCATGAATCGAATTCAAACTATAGGAAACTTTATTATATGTGTGATCAATTGATAATGTCCAGCATTATTTTATCGAAATCATTTTCGGTGAGACCAAGCAGCTGCAAGTACAGAATAAATGATTACCACAAATTGGCGATAATTACTCTGCAACTAAGAATTCTTCGAAGGTCGCTATCGGCTTAATACCGGACGATATTCAGAATTACGGAGCATTATAAAACGAATATTTAAACGCTTCGTAGACTAATTACCTGCTATTGGTTTAAAGCTGCGTTTTACTCTGTACTGGGAATTAAGCTTTGTTTTTGGTACTAAGAAAGATATACAATTTATTTTCTCGTCTCTGCTAGCTTTTCCAGTAACTAGGACGTAAATAGAGTAAGACTTTTTTATTTGTCTTTAACGACTCCAAAAAAAAAAGGAAATTTTGGCTTCGGTATATTTATTTAATAAGGTATTTTAAATAATATGCTGTTGACGGCTAATTACACATATATTTACTAAATAACTTAAAATCAATAGGAGACGATATAAGGAAATGCACAAAAGAAGATAAATTAACAAAAAGTAAAATTAAATTTAGATTCTATCTAACACATAGATTGTACTCTAAAAAATAATATAAAAATATAATCCTTAGTTTAATCTTGGCGCTGTCCAAGCTGATTTTATCATTACGGATACGCTTTAATTTATACACTCATATATTAAGATATCAATATCGACATTTTTTTAACGAGTTAAAGGATTACTTGCTCCTATAATAAATGCGTTCTCCCTTTAGTTAGTATAGCTTTATATAAAATGCGATATGAACAACGTATTCGGCTTTCTCGCGCTGCTTGTGCATATAGACAATTAGTGCCCTTAATTTTTTTATGGTACAGATAATATTTTTTTTAAATGAAAGAAATACTTAAAACGTTTATTGACACCTAGGTGTGTACTCCATGAATCAATGCATCGATCGTCGTGTTCGCCGCGGAGATGATCGCACGCACAGCTATCCCACTGCGGCATCTATCCTGGTTTTACCCTATTTGTAAGTTTTTAAGTTATTTGTTTACGATGCTGGCTACGGTCTGCTTAAATAGGAAGCAGACTCTGGCCTTACCATGAATAAAACCAATGCTATCGGTGAGTGGAGCGAAGCTTGTTACTTTTGGGTCGACAACACCAGTAATATTGGTGAGCGAAGCGTGCCGCAACTTTTTTGTCGAGGTTGAGGATAATCAACGTGATAGACATTAACAGTAGGTGTACAAAAAATAACCTCGCAAAATAACAATGAGCGATGTGTTGAATGACACAGGTTTAGGATGGCGCCGCAGACCACTCCGAATGCTTCCTGGGACCACCTGTGATCCGCGGTCAAGAGTCACTGCGTGTAGATAAATAAATCTGACACGGTGTTGTTAGCGTTGTTACAAACAATAACTATGACAGAGTTCTGTGTCTTAGTGCACCGACTAGACCTCTACGTGTATGATGACACGTTGATAACAGCAGAAAACAAGAGATGATTGTAATTGTAAATAGTGCAATGCAAATAGGTGCATTATTGGTGACAACGCTCTTATCACCTAACTTCTCTGATAACAGTGTCAACTTTATACTTTCGTAACCGGTATAAAACTTCTAGTCACGGCACAATACTTTTCATGACATGAATAAGTAAATAGGTAGAAGTAAATAAAATTTAATAATATCCCAAAAATAACAGCATGCTATTTTTTTTTGGATTTTATCTTGTGATTCTGATAAAAACGAGTTATCCAAATCGGTCTATGATTGACGGAGAAATCGACCAAGGTGCGTAGAAAAAAATCATACGGCAGAACATAGAACCTCCTCTTTCATTTTTCGAAGTGGCTTATAAAATATTCGTAACGCGATAAAAACCTTTGAATAGTTTAATAAGTTATTATAATGTGAACGAACCCTACGTCTAGGCATACCGCACCCTTTGTTACCTAAATATTATAGGATACTCCACACCTAACATGCATTATCCAAAGCAAAGGTGTTCGTGCGCAAGATAACACCCTGAATGGCTCAGTGTTCATATTAATCTGATTCAATCAAGAGGTTATTGGGATACAAGCCTTCGACAATTACAAGTATTGTGTTGACAAATGAACGGCAGCCCATTGTTGCGCCGATATCTGGAGGACTTCAATGACGGAGTATTGTATTAGGTAGAGCGGAGTACCGGCCACAAACAAAAGAGCCTCAAACAGAGATACATAAATTATGAACATAAATTATACTACGTAGAATAATTTTGTACCAATGGATTGCTTATCTACACTACAAGTATGTATCGGGTCGTGGAATCACTTAAACAATTTAATTCTGATTACTCAACGGCGCTGGCAAGATTGTGACATAGCGGCCATCATACAGCAGTTTTTTAATATTCTGTGTTTTCTTTCTACTCAGTATGAAAAAGTTAGTGGCGATTCGCCATCGTAGTGATTCGTCATCGCAAAAAAGTAGTGGTAATTTGCTATCATTTTCTTTTATCTATCGAACTATTATATCTTACGAACTTTGGTTATTCTTTTTGGACTTGACTAATCACCTAATTCTGGGCATGAGTCCTCTGTGTAGCGCTATTCTATCTTTCCAGTCCCGTCTCGAAAAATCTACCGAAGAATGCACTATTCTCGTCTAAAAACGTAGGCGGGTACGTAAGTTTTTCTTACGTACTTTAAAACAAAAATGAAGTACTCGCCGAAAATAATAAGCACCCGACACAAACAAATTACTGTACTAATTAATAAAATACGAAGAGCGTCGAATATTAAGTAATTTATGCTCCACAGGTTGACAGGCAACTTTTCACGCGGCTTATACCGTGTGCGCCTCGCGAGGGTCGAATTCATTCATCTATCAAATATTGTTGCGTGAGGGTTTGTGTATACAACCATATATAATGATGGTCTAATAAGCATACTGATAAGTCGATTTGTATGAAGTAATTTTTGGGGGAAATGAACCGGATTCTTGAAATGTTTTCGTTATTTTTCGTTATTCATTTGTAAATGTGGTAGGTGAACTCTCGTACTTCAAGCTTATGTAAAATGCAAATATATCATATTGATTCCATATTTCTTTTTCGTAAAAAAAAAATTGTTCCGGGCTTAACATAATATGTAAAATACTGCTGGATTTAGGATTTCCCAAATGTCAATTCTTAGCTCATAACATTATTATTTTTTTAATTTTACAAACTAATCTAATCATCCACAGTTTTTTATCCCACTTCTGCGGCAAAAGCACTATTCTATGCATCGTCATCACCAATATTTTTAATATTGTTGGTGATCGAGTTAATTTGTGTTACGTAAATGAAAAAACAGTCCCTTCTTCAATAAATCTCTTTGACCAATGCTAAACTTTTACACGCGCCCGTTAGTAAATCCATTGCGTGTACGGACGTTGTGAAACTTGAGATACGGCCTTCATATTTATATTTTTATCCATCTAGGGTCGTAAAAGTCACCCCACGGTCGATCTGATATACCTCTTAGACCCCTTTAGCATCGAAACGCGTTTCAGAAAGCCACCTCCTGCCCGACACATGCGTTACTTGTAAATATTGCTTCATCTAAGTTTTTCTGCCGGCTTAGAACTTGCACCACCCAAACTCTTCTCGCGGGTGGCGTTAGGAGCGAATAAGGCCATTTAGAACGGATACATCACAGAACTGCGATCTCAACCCGTATGTCCAACGTGGGGATTACGGCGTTATCACCTAATGATAAGAATATATAAGGTGCTTATCAGAGGAGGCCTATGTACATATATTACCATCATATACCACGCTGTTAATGTAGTAAGCTAAAGTTTTGTTAGTGTAATTACGCAATTATTTATCTAAACTCTTAACTAGTCTTCGATAAACTTTGACGGTTGACGCCTTATTGAGACGTGCGCTAGAGCATCTAGTTTGGAATGAAACGGGCGACTCTATAGCAGTTCATATCTACACGAAACATTGGGCACGCACGCTTTGAGTCCCGCCTATATCTCAGACATTATCAAGTACAGGCTTTCAATTTTGCATGTCGAGTAATATCCATGAATAGAGTAGGAAATAAATCACCATTATAAAAAACACTTTCTGAACGAGCTTTGTAGTTAGAACTAGTTTTCACATTTATGTTTTTGATTAGTTTGACACAACATAATATGTAACTATATATTCCTGACGATACCAGTGATTTCGGTGGGCCTTGGCTTGCTCGAGTCTTGTCAACTTGTATGCTTACGAGATGTGACCTTTCTGTGTAAACAAAAGCTCTGTCTGGAATAGAATAGAAATTATAGATATCGCACCATTAAACCAATGTTGGTGTGTATTTATCACACTCGTTTTGAATTTTATACAAAAATATATTTATAAATGGATAGTTATATTTCATATAGTTTGGTTAAAGAATTGTCAATACAAAATAAAGCTCAACTGGAATTTCTACAAACATGTATGTATCTATCTAAAGTATATTATTATAATGAAAACTAATCAACGCGCTTTAAAAGTAAGTGATAATTATTCGTATTATTGGAACATATAGATATTAGATATTACAGATATTATTGTTTGGTTACCAGCTGTACATCTATATGGCTATCGTTAATCTATATGCTTTATAGTTTTGATCTATCTCCACGCGAGAGTTAACGGTTTTTTGTTATTATTTCTACCTCTCAAATCTTAGTTTTCCTTGACCCGTAGATCAGATATTCGCTACTTGTGGTCTAAAATTATTTACGGAGGCAATGAAAGTTTAAACTGAAAGCAAAGCAGCAGAGAGAAAGATAGTTGCAAATAAATTAAAACTAGCTTCATACAATTACTGGCTACATTCCAACGAACGATCACTGCACGAATGCCTCTAGGAATGCAATACTCTTTGCATTGCCTCGTATGCGTTCAATGGGAAGGACCCCGCTAATACGGTAAGTTTGCAACTCGTGAATGATTTACGCGCCAATAGGCCGAGCACGAGCCGAGCATATAAAGTCATATTAACTTCACTCGAAGGTCGCTTTTGTGGTGCGACACGATCTTGAACCCAGCTGAACTACTTTGTTATATGCCATGCAAGGAGGTCAATTTATGACATTCTAAGAGTTACTCGCTCAGAATATTTTCACCGCAAATTCATTCTTTTTCTGCGAGTATTCATGAACGCAGGCAATGAGCGGTGAATTACATTACATAAGTTGACATAGTAATTGTAAAAAGAAATGACTCGCTGATACAATTTTCGCCATTCTCCTAACCCCTACACTGCTGAGTTTATGAACCTGATGATATTAAAGTTTGAAGTCTGCCACTGAACACCCTATCGTGACCAATTTGAATACATTAACGGTGGCGTTCGTTTCTTTCAGGGTAGCCCTTAAGTAAAGGGCCTGTAGTTTTAACACAAGAGATGATTGCTCCTATAATAGGTTAAAATCTGAATGCGTCGTGTCGTTGACTTGAAGTGCTGACGATCTGAGTCCCATGCATTATCTATCTCCATCGATATATCGCGTGCTCCCGGCTTGCTTACATGGCATCTATGTAAGGGTGTGTGCAAAACCTATACGGTTACTTTTCGTCGCCTTCGGTTAAGGCTGATTCTACTGCCTTCTTTCACTAAATTACCTCTATCTTGGTAAAACGTAGGATCTACCTACGTTCGACGTATTTAGACAAATACTTTAAAACGAAATACTTCGGAAAAATCGAACAACGAACTTGAATCTTATCACCGGCATGGCATGCTTCGGATGCCAAGAATTTAACGGGTGGGTTCCTGAGTTCATTAGAAACATCTTCGTACAAGAAATATATGCGATCCATCATTCGAAAGTTTGTGTCTCCTGATTATACCGATTCTAAGTAGGTTTCAAAGTAGTCCTGCTCTCAGCATAGCTGCTCACGCCTCGACCGCGCCGGACGCCGCTGCGTCGACCTCGTCTCGATTACGATGTTGATATTGCGATGTCTGTGTAGCCGCTTCTTGTGCGGTAACGTGAAAATATAATGGTTAAGAATTACCAATGAGCAACGTAACACACCGAATCGTCATCTACTGCATAAAATATTTGAAATTCATCTTGTCAACTTAAATGCATTGTGCGACATTATTATCTATTCTTAAGAATAGATAAGTTCTCACTGTCTAGTCTATGTCATTTGCTATATGCAATTGTAATTATTACTGGACCTTGATTCCCTTTGACAGGAGTAACAGAAGCAACAGTAACAATATGAATGGAGGCAGTTAATGGTCTGTCGGCTGCAGAGATTGCAGTGGGCGCTTAATAACGAACGCTAATGGTTTTAGTCTCAGGAATTTGACTGGGGTTCGTTTTGACCTAACACTATATCTGTTTGTACACTTTTTGCGTTTTGTAGAAGGAAGTTTTCAATAATTTAATGATTCTATAAAACTCAAAACCGGTTATAAAACTCAAAACAAATTCGTTTTTGATTCTTATTTACTTCTGAAAATTCACTGTTGTTTTTTAATTTTACGAGACAAACAATAATCCATTGGGAGTAAATCTTTAATCGGATCATTCCATGTGATAATTCTCTAAATAAACAATTGTGATCATTGTCTACAAAAGCCTAACACTTATCAATATGGAATAATAAATATGCATACAAAAAACATACATCTGAATTAAGAACCCCCTCCTTCTTAGAAGTAGTTTGAAAACTGTATTTAAGTCCACATTGCCCCTATTGCCTCTGTGTGTGCATTCCATTGTTTCTACTATTGTTTATTGTCCACAGCGCAATGCATCGCGCCGCTTGGCATGGAGAGCGGCCATATCCCGAACCGGGATATCACCGCCAGCTCCTGCTACAACGACGGCAATGTGGGCCCCCAGAGCGCGCGGTAAGTACCAACTACCACAACTGCTACCTACTACTATAAAGCGCGCTAAGTGATACTGCGGGACAAAGGCCGGCCCTAATTCCTGTGGCTCTAAATATTTACTCTCTGCCTACGATTCTCCCGGCTTGAGTTCAGACGATCCTTTTTCTAGGCCATTAAAAAGCGGGCCTAATTCCGCGTCCGCTCTGTCGAATTGATAATAACCTCCATTTTTGGTGGAGGAGCCACACATCCCTCGTATGGATAGACTATGTATTATGACAGTCATCAAAAAAGCGGATTACACATATCCGCTTTTTTGATGGCTGACATTTGAAGAGCCTTTTTACAAAATATGTGGGCTAGATGTCCTGACATTGGAGCCTGTCAAAACGCACTGTTCTCCAATTTCCACCGGTCACTGAAATCGCAACCTTGCGCAAACAACTCGGTCAAATACACTTATCGCAGCTATCCTTTCTAATTTCCTCTCGCTGGCGGGATGACAGCGAGGAATGAATGAATTCATTAGAGCTCTTTGGCAGGCAATGAGCGGCGGGACGTCCCGGCATGCTTCAATCATAGTCGATGGACTCTGTGTGAATGATGTCAGCGTCTGATGGAACAGGATTTTGAGTGTTTGTTGAAGTGGAAACTTCTTCAGCGCATTACTTCTGAACAGCGAACGAAACTGAACTATCACGCATAAATTTGCGTATAATTATCGAAAGAGAATGCTTGTAGATACAAGCATTCTCTTTTATTTTACTGTGAGGCGAAAAGTCTGAGCTGAAATGCGAAACGGATGAGCTCTACATTGATTTATTAAATCAGGAATTTCAAATCTCTGCGCATTCCAAATAAAAAAAATTATGCTGGGTGTCCAGTAACTATCAGATAATCCTGCAGGTGCTTGATGTACTGTCCGTCAAGACCGATTGGATTACTTCAAAGCGAAATAAATAAAATTCGAAAGAGGTTCATTGATTTATCTCAATCCAAAGCAAAGTTATTTTCTCAAACTTCAACAAGCTCAATAGGGCTGAGAAATTCCAAGTTCTAATTTGTATTGTTGAAAAAAAAACAGGAATAGCGTCGTAAAGTGTTGGATTTGATTTGTAAATTGTCGGTCCTTGATTAAAACCAGCAATGTTTTGTTTTGATTGCCTCCGGCGCTTCAAAGCGCAATATCACAGTGTTACTGTACCAACAGGGTTCAGTAATCGGGAGTGGCAATCAAAACAAGCTGGGCCAGTATTCTCAAGCATGCCGGCAAAGTGTCAATAACGTTCGTCAAGTTGAAATCTGTCTGTCACTTTGACAGGTCAAATCGAACTATGCAGCCGCGCCCTAACAACGCTAGATAAGCTTTTCAAAAGCTTTTGCTTTGTCAAGTCCAGAATAGAGAACATTTTCAAAATGCGATAATTTTTGAACGTTGCTAAATTAATTTCAGTTCCGATAAAATTGTTGGCTATTTACTGAAATGTTCTCTCAGTCAACGTTGACTGGTTCCAAGTACATGCTGAGTATTTTACAACGCCTAGCCCTAAATAAAATAAAGCTTTTGCATCTGTTACAATAATACTGGACATTCTCACAAAGCATCTGGCCCCAATTCTAGCAATTTATCCCGACAACTGATACGCATAATACTTGTAACTTGTCCAGCATTATTTATTTATTATTATTATTATTTATAACTATACGCTCAGACCTGGAACAAATACCTGCAGATTATATAAATAACTGTCTTGAGGCGGGAATCGAACTTTTCGTGTCGCACGCGGATGTTGCGTTACTAAGATCGCCTCAAAACATAATACACCGCGTTATAGTCGAGTCAATCAGTGAATAAGACCCGCCGGAGTGGCTGGTCATTAAGCTCGTTGACGCTCGGCGGAGCTTCGCTATCAATGATCCGTGAACGCTTTCGTAAATTGATACCCATGTGCGCTGCTGCTGGGCAACAAGACTTTAATCATACTTGTACAAGCCACAAAATATGTTACTAAGATGAGTTATTTCGGACCACGAGGGAGCTTTTTATTACGAGGGTTACTAAAAACCTGTAACGAAAAACAGAAGAAAATCGCTTAGTACAAAAATTTTGAAGATCTATGCCATTAGTCAAAAAAAGGGATCTTTAGACTAATTTATTTTCAGGTCTTAGAATGCCTTCCAATTCGAGCACAGATTGTAGCTTTTGTAATATGCGTGGTTTAAGTTCGCCATGAGACTACACACACACATGTTTTACTTTGGTTTGGTTGGAAGCTCCTGTTACCCGAACTCTTATGAGAAAACGGGACTACCAAATATAACACACATTTATTAACCAAGAACACTACAGCTGACATCAGGTCCAAACACGGTTTTTGTGTTTTTTAATATTTTCAGTATGGACCGGACCATCGGTTCGGTACACGCTCTTCCTTATTACTAGATAAGAAAGAGCGGGGCTCTCTCACACACTCATTTATAAATATAACGCCACTCTACCGTGCAGAAATAAACATTTCAAATCTTTCTTGAAGTTTCATGTGATTAAAAACGCTCTTATCAAACAATCCAACACAATCTCTATCTGAAGCGGCTTTTTCAAATAAAAGTTAAAAAGTCAAAAGTCAAAAATCATTTATTTCTTTAGGCTTACAAAATAAGCACTTAGACAAGTCATATTTTATACATTAAATTATTATCAAATAAAATTATTTTATTGTTCACTTCAATTTTTTGTCCACTTGTGGAAGAAGCTGAATAGCTGATGTCTAGCGCAGCTCTATTTCTATAGTAAATAAGTTATTTTTCAAAAGGCAATAACCACTGGAAGTTTAACTAAAATATCGTCTAAGCAAGGGAGCTTCGCAAACTTAGCATCAAAAGAGTTTTTACGTTCTTATTAAAAACATGGATGTTGATGATACCCTTCTTAACGTTAATAACGACGCAAGTTCCACTATAGATCGTAAGACATACTATTTTTCAAAATAGGTAACTGGATACTTATATATATATATATATATATATATATATATATATATATATATATATATATATATATAAAAATTATGAATTACTACTACTTATATTTGTATGTAATGTTAGCACGCCAACCCTTTATTTAAATCATGTGTTTTCCTGGTTGCCAGGTAGAAAATGCCTCGGCATTAAGCCCACCCTTTGTACCTTTAATAGTGCAATAAAGTTTAAATAAATAAATAGATACTTCACACGTTATCAAATATAATTATTGAATGGGTAATATCCATTTAATAATTATATTTCAAAAATTATATATATAAAAAACGAAAAACACATTTTACATTGCGACAATATTGCCTATGAAGTATACAGGGCGTCCCACAGCCAGTAAAAACAATTTAAACTGCATTCAAAGATATTTGAATAATCGCCTGTCTGAAACGGGAATCGAACCCGCCTTGGGAACAAATAATACTTACGATTGAGCCTTTTGATCGGTATTGTTAAATCAGGCTTAATTTTTTTTTCAATTTGGTGGGTTTTATTACAGGTTCAGACAGTTTATTATTCAAAAATCTTTGAATGCAGTTTCAATCGTATTCAAAAACAAAGTAAAGTCTTCTTTCAGTAAAATGTTCTATCTACAATATTTAAGGTACTTTCCCTCCATGTGGCATGACTGTGGGACCAACTGTATAGGTACTACCTAAATATTATTTCAACACATGTCAGAGTGCAACGTAACGTGATTGCAAGACAATTCTGCCATTAGAAGCCGCAACGAGAGAACTATTTCACAGACTCCATTTTAAAAACATTTTCGATGGTTAAAGATGGGAGTGCAAAGTGCTCGCTCGAAATTATCTAATGCATTAGACTCACCTACCTCCGTAACAAGGCAAGGTATGTTATATGGTTTGCAAATACCATTGCATTTCTACACGGAATATTCTTCCATTCCAATCACCGTAAATCGGCTTAGCAAAATTAGGATACTAGATTCTGCAAAAATTCATTGATAGGACGGATTATTTAGACGAGTAAACAAGACTAAGGGTAGTCATGGATCAAATTTGGGTCATCTATAACTATCCTAAAATAACGACACAGTGAGAGCCACAAGGTTAATGCTTATTACTCAAACAGAATCCGCGACAAACTTTAGAATTATCTAATCCTTCCTACCAAATACACAACGATTCTGAAAGAGCCCGAGTGGAAAGCCCGACAGTTGAGAATTGTATATTTGATTGCAAGCCTATTGCATCTCTAACATTGCCGAGCCACTTAACATTGTTTGTTGGATAGCATCATATCACGAGAGTCTAACAACGGCGCGCGACGTGACAAAGGTCTATTTACTAGAATATATTTTAGCAATATCAACAAGACAGACGGAGAGCATCTGGCTACCGCAGTCTCCAGGGCTTACAACTTAGCTCCCATTCCGGTATATGGAAAGTACGTCTAGAAGTTATTAACCGAAATGCCTGGATAAGTAATAATATAAAATAGGCTGGGCTCTAAATAAAACTTGCTAGCAATTATTGACATTATAGACGATTTTATTCGAGGTTGCCAATACTTTTCTATTGAAATGATGCATGGTTTCTCGAATTTTTTATGATAAATAACCTAACTACATAGGTCAAAATCTCCATCAGGGTTTTAGCAGGAATTTAAAAATGACCCTATAAGTCCCATAAGCCTTCAAGTCTTTTTGTTTTCGTATTCATAGTATTCATACTCGAATTGCAAACAGCAGTAAACGTATACTGTCTCAATGCAGTCTTATCATGACCAGTTTTGAATCTTGGAGAAGTGAGAATAGAGTTGACATCGGAGTTAAAAAACAATCGTCTGTTTTCCGTCTAAAACCCAGTTGCATGGCCCCGTCAGACTTCGACCGATCGCCATTAGTAAACGTTTTCATGACACTATGATATTGTTTAAAGCGCCCGCCTGGTTCGATGGTAGAACATTTTAATGTTCTCGCTGCTTTTATTGTTTTTGTTAAGGCGCTCTTACACAGCGAGCAGTTGACTGAACGTTTCATTCATTAATATTTCATTTCAATATCTGCCTTCCTGACTGATGAATATACTTGTTATTGTAACATGACATAATTCGTTTGTTAACATAATGTTACAAGACCTCCCTTACGAGTATTCTCCTTTATTGTAATAATCGAAAACAATATGATTTAAGCATTCTGATTTAGTCAAATTAGAAGTCTTTAATGTCAAATGAAGTGGCTATCATGAAAGACAGCGCATGGTAATGCACGCTTCTCCTCCCTTACTGGATGTAATGCTCGAATCTGAATGTTACATTACAGGCGCATGCTAAGATCGAGAGAGCGCCTTTATGATTGAGGGTTCGTTAAACAGTCGATCGTGCTTATGATGTGCTATTAAAAAACTGCTATTAAAAGCTGGGCCCGCATAAATGTACAGACATACTTATGAGTAAAAGTTTTGGTTGTGATTATAATTTTAAGTTGAATTTATTGAAGCTTTCGTACGCGATCGATTTGATTGACTAAATTGAAACAATTCGCGTACAATCATATCCGTAATCCATTTATTTCTCAGTAAGTTCTTATCTACAAAAAGTGGTGAGATCCGAAGAAAAACATTAGGTACTTTAAAAGTTAGAACAAGTCTCGTCTCGTAATAATTCCACCGTAAAAAGTTTTGAGATCAGGAGACAAATGCATGGTTTTAGGGTTCACAGTTTAATTCGTTTTTAATTAAGAATTTGGGAATTTGGTTTATGTTAAAAACATTAAATAATTTTTCTTTTTGAGGTAAGCAATCATCTCACCATTCCTAACTTCTCTGTTTTGTTCACACAGATTGAACCAGGATAAGAGAGGTGGCGCTTGGTGTCCTCGCTTTCAAATCACCACGGAAACCACTGAATGGCTGGAGATAGACCTGCACTTCGTACACGTGATCACGAGCACTGGCATCCAAGGCCGGTTCGGCAACGGACAGGGGCAAGAGTATGCTGAGAACTACGTCATCGAGTACTGGAGGCCGAGGCTGGGCAAGTGGGTGCGGTACCGCTCCAGCGATGATCAGGAGGTAAGTCTAGCTAGATTTCAGAAGGTTTCTTTTACTATTAAACTTTCGCGGCCGATCTCGAACGTAGCTTCTCACGGGGATTCAGAGTTTTGCGGCGCAATTTTTACGGAACACATTGGGATAATGTGCCCCGCTCTCTGCTGTTTGAGTGTGGCGGTCTTGACATTCCACGTCGGCAATTCATAATTATCAGAGGACGTACCATCGTATTCCTTATGCGATCAACTCGCCGGAAGCCTAGGACTCTACGCTCCATTGCCCTTTCGAATCAACCAATCGGCCTAAACGCTTGTCTTAGAGATTGGTGGAAAATCGCGCGTGACCGCACCGAGTGGAAAGATTTTTATTTGCCCGGCAATAAAAAATATTGCGAAGTGGATGGCTAACCTAAACTGGTAACCGCAGACTATCGATGACGCCTGTAATATCCAGAAACACATTGTCAATTACTGCCCTCCATTTGAGACGTGAATGTGACCTACTTACTCGTACATCTTTGGTGACGCCAGTCGTCACACACATACACACATCTAGTTTATTAATTTTTACACTTCTGTACTTAGAACACAAGAAATTTAGACTTTTTTACTTATCATTTTAGAGCTAAAGTAGGCTAAATCATCCTTTGTCAATCTTATGTCATGATTATGACAAACAAAAAACAACGTAAATACTCCTGAAAATCTGTCACCCCGGCCTCACACACCAGTTTGGCAACAAAAGACTGAGATGTGCACTAAAGGAGGGGGACGCGTTATGAGGAAAGTACACGAAATCACAACCCAATTCGATGGGGGATAACAAGTTTTTTACTATTTCTATCCACCCGGTCTCGTAGACATATAAGTCCCAAATGGCGGGTTAAATATTTTAAAACACTCTTTTTAGCCATTTTCTGGCAACGGCACTACCAGCCGCACTAAGTACTGGATGGATGTTATTTGGACTTATATATATAAATCATTATTGCTCTTTGGGGGAGGCCTATGTCCAGCAGTGGACTGCTATAGGCTGATGATGATGATGATGATGATATAAATCATAACACGACTGACAGAGTAGGCGTAGGTTTACCTTATACGCAGAAGGAGTTTATTTCTTATTTAATAATTGATAAGAAATAAGGTAATAGATCGCCTTTTGTAAGCCTAAAGAAATAAAGTTTCTGAAATCTGATATCTTACATTACGCCGCGTCGGACAGATGTTTGTAATAATATTTGTCTAGATATTTTAACCTCTGTCGATATGTGTGGCATCAAATGTTACAAATCTCAAATCACTGCTTAAAAATGCATTTCCAATACTGATCAATCGATCAATCGTAAACCTTCTTGTATGCCCTTGTTTGCCAGATCAAACTTCAATCAGCACCATTGTGCCTTACAATAACAATGTTGATGAAGAACGTGAATTTAGTGCATCACTGATTGATGGCCGACACCGAGTGATGCGCAGAGCTGTCGTTACGAGTGTCGTGTATTTAGGACATGGACGAATGATAATATAGGAGAACAGATCCTGTTAATTATATTACCTCAACAGCCTTTATAGGTCCACTACTGGACGGTAGGTGCCTTATTGGGTTTTATCTCATAACTAGCTGCGCCCCGTGGCAACATCTATCTAATTAGATTTTTAGCCAAGGATCTCATCAGTAGGTTATATTTTTTTCTTAATTAGATATGTCAGTATTTTCTATTATTTTGAGCTTCGAAACTGATGCTGAAAGGGAAATTATGAAAACCTCTCACAAGTTATCTTGATAGAACGCGTACATACTATATTAATCGAAATATTTTATAGTCAAACTATTTGGACACTAAAATTTCCTAAAATTATTAGTAAATAACATATACTATAAGATAAGTGGTTCATGATATAAACGGTTTTGAAAAGTACTGTTTCTGCGCATTTTAGGAATAAACGCTCTTAACTAAAACTATGTTTATAATTATATTTTTCTGCTGAAATCTAACTATAGAATTTTCGAGAAACCCAGCCCACTTCCACTCTCAGTACCTTTTGTCACGCCCTGCTTGGGCACCATTGTGCCTCTTATACATTACCTAGATACCAAGACCTATATAATACATATGCACGCAATAAAATAAATAGCAAATATTTCACTTAGGAAACAAACCTTCGGGAGCTTTCGTTATATTTGTAACGTGTGACCAAATTTTTGCGGATTATAAAAAACAATATACATAGTATAATAATGCATACAATTGTTTAATTAATAAAACATGAATTAAATGGACACATTTATCAAACTAAAAAGTAAAAACAGCCAAAAATATTCTCTCTCGTGAAAAATTACATCTCCTTAACAAAAGCACATCTATCCATCGACACTCTTTCTATCCAACAACACCGATGAATATGTCCGGCCAAACGGGCATAGAGATGTTTCCTTGGCGATGGTTCGCAGCAGAAAAGAGGTCTGCCTTGGTTGAGCGTGCCGTCTATACACGAAGGTTTAATATCCTTTAATACATATACACACACATATATATATATATATATATGTAGTTCGATAAAAACATTCATCATTAAAAATGTATCGAAATCGGTGGAAAATCTTCGCTATAAATATCACCCAAATCATTTGATTGTATAATATCAACAAAATTGTATTCAATACATTTATTAATAACTAGCTGAGCCCCGCGGCTTCGCCCCCGTGGAAATCGATTTGTCAAATGGTTTTTTTTAATATCCTATGTTAGACTCCTGGTTCTAACCTACCTTCTCACCAATTTACAGTCAAATCGGTCCAGCCGTTCTCGAGTTATAAGTGTTGTAACAAACACGACTTTCTTTTATATATATAGATGTACAAAGAAACAAACAACAGACAAAGCCTTTCTTTTGAACACGAATTTTACGCTGAATTCCGGATTTCCGATGGAAAATACTAAATGACTGCGGATGCGAAGCCTGGCCAATAAAGTGATTACCCGCGCAGTGACAGTGAAAGCACGTTTTCCATTTCGTACTCTTGAAAAAAACCTGTGCTGGTCGTACAACACGGAACACTTTTAGCACTAGCCAGGGTTTATCAAATGGCTATTTTATTGAATTTTATAGTGTGATTCAAATTTCGTAAGTCTACTTGTACCTACCACGCCAGTAATTATAATTAGCAATATTAGCTGCCCACTACGAATGCTAATATTAGCTATAGTAAGACGACTGATGTGGCGCGGTGGGCGAAGGTCTGCCTGCGACGCAGGAGGTTGCGGGTTCGATTCCCGCCTCGGAACAATTGTGTGTACGATCTGCAGATATTTGTTCCGGGTGTTCTGGTCGTTTTCTATGTATAATAAAAATATCTCTCTATGTAATGTATTGTATTATGTATATCAGTCATCTAGTACCCATAACACAAGCTCTGCTTAGTTTGGGGCTAGATGATGCTGTGTAAATTGTCCAGCAATATAAAAAAAAAAAAAAAAATATTAAGCTTTATTTGATTGAATATAAAGATTAATTTATTTGCTTCCACATAATAAGTTGTAGGTCTTAAATATATTAAACGTTTTAATTATGTTCTACCTTAATATTAGGCATGCAAATATTTAAAATTATATTTCTATTAGATAGAATAATCATAACATTAAATAGTCAACGTTTCAGATCATCAACTAAAAAGTTACTATATTGTAATAATACTTAGTAATCATTGTTTTTATTTAGCTCTAAACAAAATCTTTTTAAATCTTAGTAGATTTAAAAAGGGTAAAAAAAGTAATCGAGGTGATTATCTGGAAAATTTGATGTTGAATTGTGAATGACGTTTCATTATTTCATTAGCTTTCCGATCGCACATTCGGCGCTTCAACAGACACGCAATTTTTTGCATAATGGCAGTCCCAGCCTATATGATAAACTCCAGGGCGATGTATTTGGGTATTGTATACGTTTAATTTAATTTAACGTGTCATCATGCACGGCTGCATACTTCGCCAGGCCATATTGTGCTAGAGTAGATAACGTTGATTAACTATTATCTGTTTCGGACACACTGTTGACAATACAATTCTCTTTGCCAGCTGAAATTGCATGCACAAACCCTTTACTCTGAAAGTCATTTTGAGAATGTCATTTGCCATTGCTATTGGAGTCGAATTCTACTAACGAATCAGTTTACTTTGGCAATGGTATCGACGCTAAATCGCTAAATCGGACGTACGGGAATATAAAGGAAAACTCACCAAAGGCTGAATCGAATCTGCCAATCCAAGAAGGTGCAGCTATCAAATGGACTCCGTGGTCATTTCCCGCTTGCTGCGTAGTTATTTCCCGCTTGCTGCGTAGTTAGATTGGGTTGTTTGACGAATCCGTTCCAATAATTAGAAACCTGCTCTCGAAACTCGACAGTATTTTGGACATCAAAGCCGTAAGCGATGAATTTTTACTTCGTACTGCAGATGGAAGATAGGGAAAATGACAATTAGTGTATGAGAAATAGAACGCAAGAAAGATAAGCATTAATTAATAACAAATATTTTACGCATTTGATGACTACTGATAAACGACATCACCCAGTAGGATATCATGCGGTCTGTCAAATTTTATTTATTAGAAAAGAGAACATGTCTTATTATGCTGAGGTTATACGACACCAAAGAGCATCGGTTGGGCGTTTTTATAGTTTACTGTCGTCACACGATCTAACGTCATGGTAAAATAGGAAATGTACGAGGTACTTGTATGCCAACTTTCAATTTACCATGATTGTCAGGAGTCATATTCCGCTAACGAATAGCTTCACTATGAAAATATGTTATGGTCGCAGAATAGTCAAGTAGAATCCTTAGATAAAATAAACTCGGGGTAGTGCGTGCGATAGATGCAATTTCCCCAAAGCCAACACATGGGTGAACCATAATGTCAACACTTAAAGATCAAATGGAACAAAAGCTCCTAGAAGCGCGTGACTTTAATACCAATGAATAAAAATCACTAGCAAAAGCGGCTCGTTTGTTAAGAATATTAATAAAAACGGTAGTGGCACAGGATGTGTATGGAGATCGACGGAGCAGCGGTCACGACAGGCATTGTGGCCTCGCTACATCCTCCCTGTGAGGTAATCATGCGAAATATGTGGCCCTATTGTAAATACTGTCCTTATCGTGATACGAATCAGTAAATAAATAATGCTGGATAATCAACACAGCATCATCTTGCCCCAAGTTAATCTGAGTTTGTGTGTGTTATGGGAACTAGGTAACTGATATACTTAATAGAATACATTACATGATAGATATTTTATTATATATAGATAAAACCCGGAACAAATATCTGCGGATCGAACCCGCAACGTCCTACGTCGCAGGCGGACCTTCGCCCACCACGCCACAGAGGTCGTCAAGATTGTCAGTAAAGCATTGCATTCTGTGGATCAGGACAGCTCAACTGTTTCAATCGTAAAAACTTATTATGTAATTTTCTTTGTTAGATTAGATTTAATACAATTCTATGGAACCACGATCCGAAATCGAACTTGTTTTAACCATCTTCGAAAAAAGAGGAGGTATGTTCTGCAATTTCTCCGTCTTTTATGGATTATCTAAATCGAAATCTCTCAAAACTACAATAATACATTTTTTTTTATTTACGTGTAAGTACCGATACCGATATCTCATTCTGATAGAGCCACAAACAGAGACAGACATAATTTTATGAAACCACTCACGTCTAATGTAAGCGCCATTGATTTGCAGAATACTACCTACCCATTTACTGAATAATATCTTAATAATAATATCAAAGAATTACAATTTAGTAGAGCTGATATATAAATTATTAGAGTTAGTTATGAGCCATGCTGCGGGATAGCCAGAGCTAATTAATAATTCACGGGTCAAAATTTCTAAATTCACGTGTTTATTTACCTATTTTCCTCGACGTTTCGACAGGTTTACACTGACGTGAACACGGAATGACCGATCGCGTAAGTTAAAATATAAAAGGTCCTACCTATCAAATACTACAATGGTCGGTCTCCAATGAACACATTTCTATGGTTGTCATATTTAGCGCGCGAGTTCTATCTAACTAATTATACCTGCTTACTGTTAGTTGTGCAAAATTCATCTGGGAAGATTTAAATGCAATAAACACTCGCAAGAGAATTCACCGCTATAAGTTAACACCTAAGTTCCGTACCTAAGGAAATGGCGAGTGGCTAAACTGTCACGACTAGATAATGAGCTTGGAATTCAATAAATAATTTAGAATTTATCGTGGCCTAGAAGTCCTAACCGGAATGTTACGCCTTGATTCACTATCACATGCCAGGCCTTTGGGGCTTGCAGCTTGTGAAAGGGCCCGAGTCCGCCAGCTAGTCACCAGCTGGTCAATTCAGATGTATTAGTAAGTGTATCACTCTTACTATTTCCGCCGCTCTGTGTTTTTTTTTCTTTGTTTTTATATTCGTGCTCAATATGCACCGAATTTGCGGAGAATATGTGGGAAACGCTCACGAATATACCCGAGTTGACCAGCTGTGCTTAAAAGTTACTGGCCGTCTTCGCTTACGATAGCTAAATGCACGTTCGATACAAAGGCGTAAATTTTGTTTTTTTTTAAAACAGACAGTTTTTTTTTAGTATTATCCGTGTTCTGTTGGTTTGGTTGGGACATATCGTGCAACTGAATTTTAGACCTCCATTCTCAACCAATTTCGCTGAAATTTTGCATACAGCTAAACAAAGTTCCGTAGTCCAACTTTCTGCTTTCGACTTTTCCACCCCCTCTTTTGAGTATTCATTGACTGGAATATACATAATTATGCTAACAGACGGCCGTTGTAACGAGCTCGGCCAGAATATAGTCTGAAAAATGTCTCTATCGTCCCCTATTGAAAGTTTTTATGTACGTGCAAGGACGTTGCCAGCCACTGGACCATGTGGGCTGAGTTGATTACCTATGTTAGATCGAAAAAGTGTACATTTTTATCCAAGAATTCATTTCGGGTGGTTGAAGACCTAAAGCGAAACCCCTAAAAGTTACCGGTGATCGGACTGAGTCGCGAAAATAGAATGTGTTTTGTTATTTTTGGTGTAGGCAATTGGTTGTAGGTAAGGTTATCTTAAATCGGTCAAGCTTGGGACTACAAGAAGAAAGGGCGTTTGACATCGGCCGTAAAAAAAATCCGCAGCTGGTTAACCTTCCTGCCCCTCCTTGGCGACGCGCGACGCCCAGGTGTATGTGTGTGTAATATTATAAACCCTTTTTTGTGGATGGAAATGCCATTGTGGAAGATGTTTCTTACTCCTTCACGCTTAAACATCATCATCATCATCATCAGCCTATATTAGTCCACTGCTGGACATAGGCCTCCCCCAATGAGCGCCATAGCGCCCTGTCTTCAGCTTGACGCATCCAGCATCTACCTGCAGTCTTTCGCAGGTCGTCATCCCACCTGGTCGGAGGGCGTCCTACACTACGTTTACCGAGTCGTGGTCTCCACTCAAGAACACGTTTGCCCCAGCGGCCGTCGTCGGTTCTTCGCGAGATATGGCCGGCCCACTGCCACTTCAGCTTGCTAATTCTCAGAGCTATGTCGATAACTTTGGTTCTCTGTCGGATGTATTCGTTGCGAATCCTATCTTTCAGTGAAACTCCGAGCATAGCTCTTTCCATAGCTCGCTGAGCGACTTTGAACTGGTGGACCAGCCCTATCGTGAGTTTCCACGTCTAAGCGACGATAGTCATAACGTGTAGGACGCACTGGTTGAAAACTTTCGTTTTCAAGCATTGCGGTATGGATGACGAGAAGACTCTACGTAGTTTCCCAAACGCTGCCCAGCCTAGCTGGATCCTCCTTTTGGCCTCCTTCTCGAAATTGTTTTTACCTTACTGCAGAATCTGCCCGAGGTATGTGTATTCGGTAACAATTTCGAGAAGGTGACCATGTACGACCACCGCTAACCGCTACGATGACGCTTAAACAACTGAATGGATTTAGATGAAATTGGGTAAGCTTATATCCTGAATATTGATAGACAGGATAGAGATAATTTTATCCTGGAAAATTACGTGTTCCCGTGGGATGATCAAATAATTCAAATATTTTTATCAACGTAGGTATTCATTTCTTGTAGATATTTTTAACACATATCACAGCTAGCTTTTAAAAGCTTTTTAGCTGCTTAAAGCATTACATTCTGCGTGTGTTACGTTAAAGGACCAACTGGAGTCCAAATGCGGAAAAAGGAGTACCCCCACCTGAACCTGAACCTGTGTGTTACGTTTTCCGTTAAATAATATGTAAAAAGAAGTGCTCCATTCGAAGCTTTGAATTTTACATGACATTGCCTTATTTCTATCTTTGTGAACACCGAAACCGAATTAAGGTGAGAGTCAAAACGTTAAATAGGAAAGACGTGCCAGAATAAATTATTCTGGTGTTTTTCATACGTCGCCAAAATACGCAGAGTTCTTATGGGTGTCAGATGACTGATATACATAAAACAACTGAATACCATACAGTATTTATTACTTAAATGTTTGTAATGTTCTCTCATTGTGTTAGCCTAACGCTCCATTTCCTCTGCAGATTCTAACCGGCAACGTCAACACCTATCTGGAGACGAAGAACAACCTGTTTCCTCCGGTGTGGGCGTCGAAGATTCGCTTCATACCCTACAGCTCGTACCGCCGCACCGTCTGCATGAGAGTCGAGCTCTACGGATGCTACTGGGCCGGTGAGTCATGTTCCTTGCATCATCCAGCTAGCTCGTGAAGAAGAGCACCCTGTGTCCTCTGGTGTAGGCTTCGAGAATTTGCTACGTACCGTACAGCACCACAACACCGTTTATACCCAAGTCTATGGATGCTACTGGGCCGGTGAGTCATATTCCTTGTATCTGCCGGCTGCCTGGAGGCGATGAGTTCCCTGTTTTCCTCTTTTTAGGCGTCAAAGATCTCCTTCATACCGTACAGGTCAAACCGTCATGAGTGTCGAGGTCTACGGATGGTACTAGGCTAGTCGGCTAGTCACATGTTCCTTGTATATACCGGCTGGTGAGCACCGTTCTTATACATCTTTATTGTCATTAATACGAGCACAAAATGCGTATTACTTTTGTGCATTCTAATTCCCTCACTAACTCAGCAGAAACTTTGAGAGTTATTCGCTCATGACCCTATTCTTGACTGCTTTGCGAGATCGAGACTAAATATCTACGTTCACAAAAATAACTTTGTACTCTATGTTGATCAAATACTATTATTTCGAAAGCAGGTAGGTAGGTAAGACTGTGTTGTCGTTAACTGTTATTAAATGATATTTAATTTTTCGATACAGTCGCTTTGTAGTATACTACACTTGGAAT
The DNA here is from genome assembly GCA_947044415.1 of Eupithecia dodoneata. Classification (NCBI taxonomy): domain Eukaryota; kingdom Metazoa; phylum Arthropoda; class Insecta; order Lepidoptera; family Geometridae; genus Eupithecia; species Eupithecia dodoneata. The sequence goes on along the minus strand of OX345655.1, from coordinate 12,460,248 downwards.
ATATTTCCCGAGCACCTGAAAATTCTTGTAAGGCAGCGACTACTGCCTTATCTTTTTCGAAACTTTTAACTTTAAACTCCTCTCAAAGACTCCTTCTATATAGGTAGTTCAGCTTGTTTGTTCAGCTTGTTTTGACTGTGCATCGGTAAGCATTCTGGTTACCCAGCGCGCTGATATTTTTATAACCAAGCGTTCATGTAAAATGCTATGCACACCACCAGTCAACATATTTGTATCTTCGGGTCCAAAGTACCATTACTCTACGATCTGCTAGAACAATGTTTTCTGTTTTTTTGACCATTTCTTCGATCATTATTATTTTGGGGCGACCCGAACGAGGGCATTTTTTGGTAGATATTCTTCCACGTTTAAATTCGGCATACCAAACTGCAACTGTTGAATACAGTGCAGCATTTTCTTCTAAAGTAACCTGTAAGTCTTGTTTGTCGTTCCTCAGTGATTTTTTTTTTATTTTTTCAGCCTAATTACGCATTCCAGTAGAATGCTTAGTTTTTGAAAATAGTGATCAATCACAAGTTACATAAAACCATGTCGAAAATATAATTATAATATGCTTAGGTCGATAATGATTATTAACATTGTTGTAAAAATTCTAAAGTCTAGTTAAATGGGCTGTTTATCATATGACAAATTTATAATTGGAGAAGTTACGAGTATAACTAGGGGAAGGTACAAAATAATTGGTGCAAGTCGCTTAAAGTAATTAGGAACTTTAAAATATTTATTTTAATTAGTATTGATTTCATTGTTTGGTATGAATAAATATACTAGATAAAGGAACATGTTTGTGAGTTTATCGCTGCCCACTTAAGAACTACCTATATAGAATCATTCCACTTAGATTTAAAATTAGTTACCGTCGCAAGGTATTTTCAAGATGACAATGTTAGTAGACAACTCAAAAGTTAAAACGTCTCTTAGCGGGCTTATGGCCCACCATGGGAAATAAATATTGGTTTCTTCCTTCGATACCCATTGCCACCTAAAACCACTTATTTGTAACAACCGCATTCTTTATTCATGGCGCCTATGCTGCTAAGCTATTGTTTTCATGTAGGTAAATATACAGGGTGTCCCCCGAATATGTGCAATCCACAAAATAGATAAAAGTAAATGAAAATTATATATTATCTCTCAAAATAGATAAAGGTAAATATAAAATTAACGATTATGTTGAGAATCTCTTTCTCGCTGAGAATGGCAGTCGTTTGAAATTTTGATTTCTACGAGTGGATATGTTAAGTATTAGGCTCAATGAAAATGAAAATGAAAAGTTTTTATTTCTTTAAGCTTACAAATAAGCACTTAGACAAATTACAAAATTATTTATTAATAACACCAAGACAGGTCATATTTATACTATTCGTTATTATCAATTAAATTATTTTATAGTTCACTTCAATTTTTTGTCCACCAGTGGAAGAAGTGAGAAGAAACCACTAGTATGTTCATAACTTATGTGTCTAGTACATTTGATTTGCTTATCTGTAAGTTGGTAGATTTTGAGTTGGAGCAAAACTCGTTCCAAGCTTTTTTATCTTCTAGGTAATCTGATATTTTGTAATAAGCTTTTTTACAAAGAATATGTTTCACAATTTGTTTAAATTTATTTATTGATAATTTGTGCAACTCATTTGGAGTTTTGTTGTAGAAGCGTATACATTGCCCTTTAAAAGATATATTTATCTTGTGTAGCCTAGTTTTGGGCACAGCGAGTTTATTCTTATTTCTAGTATTTACATTATGTATATCACTTTTTTTAGTGAACCGATTGATATTTTTATGAGTGTACAACAAGTTTTCATAAATATATTGACACGGTACTGTCATTATATTTATTTCTTTGAATTTTTCACGTAGGGATTCTCTGGGACCCATATTATAGATCGCACGAACAGCCCTTTTGCTACACAGGTTACCTTATTATCCTTTCAAATGTTACTGTCAACAAAAAACTGAAAATATTTTGTAAAACTATTGAAAAATACACAGAAACTCGAAAATATGTGAAGATGTTTCAAATTTCATTGTTATCGAACTGTACTGCAAAATTAAGGCTGTTTCCCAATACATTATTGTAATGATATCATTGTCACTATAGCAGTAGATCTTATACATTTTAGGATATTGTTGTTTGAAATATAGCCATCCCGGGGACACCCTGTATATCTCTAAAATCGTTGCGTGTCTGGCTGGCTCACAGCGCGCGGTGGTCGTACCTCGACAGGCCTTGACAATACTATAAATATAGAGTATTGTCAAAGCCTGTCAAGGGCTATGAAGTACGTGGGTTGTCTCAATACTAAAAGTGTTACCGCTCATCAAAGTTCTTCAAGTTATTTTTTTCTACTTAAAAAAAAATAACTTGAAATAAATGAAAAAATAAAATAACGAGTGCTATAAATAGCGCCAACACAATAAAAGCCTAAGGCTAAGAGACACGGAATTGAAAGTGAGGGATCCGCATATTTTATATTTATTTCGAGACTGAAAGCCCATCAACGTTTCATGATATGTCACGCCTTCTTAGAAAACCCTCGTGTCGTGGATCTAAATAGAAACAACACCTGAAATAATTATGCTTTGTTGCCACTTAACGTCAATTTTGTATAACATACGCCTACTGTCTGAAACATAAGATACCACAACTATGCCAACCTCCCCATCACATGTGTGGTGGATGTCCACTGCTGACCGGCCGAACATGCTTCCCCCAAGGACAAAAAAGGGGAGTTTAGTTTTTCAAGGGGAGTTTTTCCATAATCAACACGTTTGGCGTCGAGATACAATCACCACAGTACAATCAAGGCAAATGATAATCTCTTACAGGTTACTGTGTCCATTATCTAAGTACTTATTGTAGTTACGATTCTGCAGTCTACAATAGTTAAAAAGCGGTAACCCACTGACGTCATATTCGATATCAGACCGAATGTCGAAAACTATTATCTTCGTAAAGTATGTTATAAATATCATCAGCCTTATATTATAGGAACTGGTAGTTTGAAAGCTTAAAGACTTACATAATATAAAACATGTTTTATTGGTTTTGTTCCAACCGTTTTCGTTGTTCCCGACGACCAACGGACGAGGGTGATGAGGTTGGGACTCTAAAATTCCAATATTTGTAACAAAGGCCTTTGTTTTTACTTTCCAAAACTGTTTCTCGTACTATAAGTCTCTCTTATTTAATAAGGTTTACTATTCTCAAGAAATCAGCAGTTAAAAATATATATATATATATCTAGAAGACTAAAATCTGACTACAAAAGAGTTTCGACGAACAAGCGATCAACGATTAGAGGGTCTTATAATTTTTTATATATATATTTAGGGTACAAGTAGGAACATAGGCTTTGGTAGCTAAGTAATTTATAAGGACAATTAAACTTAATGTATAACGATAAACGATGAACGTAAATTTGGGACGAAAATAATTTAGGACTAGACTAAGTTAGGTTTTAAACTAAAAAAATCTACTAATCATTGTTGTCACGAAACAATCTAATAAAACCGCACTAAAAGCTAGTTCTATGAATCGCGCCATCGCGATATTTCTATATAAAGTCTAATGGCACACGCAGCTCTGACACGAAGCTGAAAAGTGTTAATTAAGTACTTCTACACTTGCTTTCATGCTTTACCTGACAGATAATTCTTCACAATAAGTAAATGCTGCCGCCGCGCCGGATCATAGAATGAGCCCGTTTGTAAAATGGCTAGGCATCTCACAAAACGAACGATGTTTTGCCACCTTCATTAGACTAAATGGCTAAGTGTCGCCATTAATCGCCATTGCAATAAACTATATGGCGCGTTTTTCAAACTGCCTTTTATGCAAACAGGCTGAGTACGACCCGGTGCGGTGGCGACTTAAACAAAAAAAATACCTATACCTTCTAATCTAAACCTAAATTATACATAGTCATCACTACATACTATTTACAAGAGAAAAAAACAAAGTTCCTGCCGCTTATGTATGTCTGCCTGTACCTGATAATCTTAAAACTACCCAACGGATTTTCATACGGGTTTAAAAGTATAATTCATTGAGGTTTTATCTAAATTGGCTGACGATAAATGTTGAATATGTTGGAAAAATCATGCTGACTAGGAACTCGCCCGTGCAACGATATTGTAATTTCATATTACACTAGTATCGTGCAATATTGTGAAGAGTATTAAATTAAAAAACTTGTAAATTTGATTGTAACGGGGAATCACCGAGTCTGCTGGCTCAATTCTAGAAATCTTTTCACTGATAGGGTACATATAGCCTAGCCTAGGGTACATATAGTGTTTTAAGCCACGTTTTCAGCAACTAGGCACCACGTCTGCGGAGGTGTTCCAAACTTGGATAGTTGTGCTTTTGGCACAACTACCCAAGTCGCAAATTGAAAAGGTACTCGAACATAATTCTATTGGCTTGAAACTCGACTAGCCAGGGCTTCCCCCAACTTTCACTCAGCGTTTGATTCCCAGGGGATACGTAAAAGGGGAAACTAGGGTGTGAATTAGCATACCCCGCATTTTTATACCCTCTACCCTAAAAGCGGACTCAATAAAATATTTACAGATTGGTGGATAACTCGGACGTAATGGTACTATGCGTCTATTCTATACTATAGGTTAATTAAATTTTTTTATATAACCATGGACGGTCTAGCAAGATAAATTATTCTATATTCCAGCCAATTTCGATGTAATATGTTTGCCAACAAACCGCCTATTACTTAATCTAACTTTCACTCTGTGACTGCGTCTTTTCTTACGCAAATCGACATGTAATATATTACTTGTCGATTTGAGATCCCTCTATAAATATGGCTATCAATTGTATCTGAAACTCGACGCCAAGCAAGTTAGTTATAGTTTTTTGTGTTACATAAAGGTGGCCTACAAACATTTCACATCAATTTGGCTGGTGTATAATAGATCATTCACTACACGACTAGATAAGTTTTATAGTAAAGGCTTCTGTATTATTTACATCCTAAGTGAAACATGAAACCGCATCGTTAAAAGTTCTCAACCACAATGAATGTACATGAAGAGTCGCGAAATTGTAGCTTTCGAATACACTAGATTTAGCGGCTGCTTCGTACGCGTTTGTTATTGGAGAGATAAACAAATACTGGACTATTTTCTCCTACACAGCATCATATGGCCCCAATTTAAGCAGAGCTGTTGTGGTGGTTTTGTGGTACTTAGTTGTAAAAGCAAAATCAGTTTTAACACCATTATCAAATACATAATAAAAAAGAAAGAAAATACATTTATTTGATACCAATACACATAGCAGCTTTAATGATAACACTTTTACCGTACAAAATTGCATCCATGTGTTACAAATTCTTTTCGTTTCTTTATTGTTCTATCAGTTTTATCAATGGACTTTCAATATTTTCTCTCATGGCCATTCGCCTGCCGGGCTCGCCCACGTCTTCATCAGTGGCATTTGACAGTTCAACGTATAATTCACAAACTCTATTTCACAGGAAATTATGTTCATTTGCTCGACTGTTCCAAAAGGAGATCTATGATTTTATTGATGTTAACAGTTGCATTTTCATTACATTTTCATCCGTTCAGGTCAGGCAAACATATGCATAATGTAAAGTACACACATTCGCGACATGGATAATGTAAAACGCGAAGGTAATTGATATACATAGTATGTATGTTTATTTAGTTCGAGAGGAGTATTGAAAAGTTCTCGTTAACACATTCACTGATGCGTGCAAAGTTATTAAAATGGGGTCAAAGATAAGAGTAAGAAGTTATTATAAAAAAAAACATTTTATAATAACTTCAGAGCCGTAATTGTTGGCCCATCGAAATTTGTAGTGTGGAAAGTCGATTCATAATAAATAGACACGTGTTTCAGGGATATTTTAGAAATTCGCATGCAAAGGTCAATGGTGCGGAGTCAAAATTTAAACGAAATTGCTCTGTATCTCGGTAACCGTTAGCAATAGAACAACAAAATGTTACACGTATTTAGATTCCCCTTTCAATACGAATCACATTTGATTAATCGTTTTCTGATATTCTGACGGTGTTTTCCTTACCTATACTAATATAAAACTCTAAATACTCTTTGTCCTGACTCATAGACTACAATATGTATCACTTTTAAATTTTAAAACTTTAATGTGTAGTCCGACTTGAAAGAACTAAGCAATGCGTAAAAAAAGTCTTGTTTCCTTAACTCATAGACAACCCACAGCCTATAAACTACTGATCAGAGAGACTTCAAATTTTCAGAACTACAAAATTTTACATGTACGAGTAGATACATAACAAATCTAACAAAAATGCTATTAATTGTTTTCGGAAATTTTCCTAATAGAAGGCTGGGCACCACATTTCCTGAAAAAAAAGGCTCGGCACAAGTAGTTTTTTAAATGAATACTTGAAAGTTACAAAGCTGAAATTTTGCTTCTTTTATGACAGTATGTGTATAGAGATGTAAGAGCCAGTTTTTGGAAATAAGTATTCTAAGAAGGTAGAAATGGGATTCATAGTTTTTCGTATAATAACTGTAAAATCGTTAAGTATCGGTTGTAAAACTTTGGCGGTGATAGTTTGCAAGCAAACAAGATTTAGTTGGGGTATTTCTAAAGTCTACACGAATGAAATCGCGGGCGGGATGCACGAATAATTCGCGCGAACCTTGTCAAAGTCAACACTTACCGTAAAATTTCTCGTACAAACCGCGCGATTGTTACAACACGGAATGAAACCTTGCGAAAAGAAACGTCCGTTTCTGATATAGTCGAAATGCGGCACATTCTGAACGCGCAGGGACAATAGCGTGCAACAATGCACTTTACTTCTGAATATTTAAAGTCGTGAATTAAAGTGTTTTTAGTTGTCGATAGAGGCTTACGTAGGCGAGGTCGGCGTTTGACCAAATTACACGTAGTGGGAATGTCATGCAAATAGTCCGTTGACATTCTCACGGCTGTTGGCTGAGCTGTTGAACTTGGCTAGATTTCTTACACGAAACAATCGAACTAAGCTATACCTAGCCATCGCGCGAAATTAGTCACCTTCTATACGTAAAAAGGTATACGAGTAGAGCAAGAAAATCAATTACCTTCTTTTTAAAACTTACAAAAGAACATATTATACTACACATGTAGTAAAAACACATATACATAATGTTTTATGCGCAACCTCGGCGTCGGTGCGACCCGCAGGGAAAAACCGCCGCGCCGCCGAGGATGGACAAGTGCGTCGTGGGCCTAAAAAGGGTTAGTTTAAACCTTATTATTATCAGAAAGAAAATATTGTTGATCTATATTTTTCTCCATATAAATGCAGCAATAAAAAGTAAACGGTAGACGAACATAAAACATTTTATTTTTTAGATTTTGCTCAGCAATGTGTCTTACCTACCTATTACCTACCTAAAGAAATTATCTATCAAACTATCATTAAACCGGTACTCTTTTAGTCCGCCAAAACTTCACGTCCGTCCAAATGTCACGATACACCGAGAATGACCGAGGAGGAGGAATCATGAATTGTTTCTCTATCCGTATTCTTCGAATAGCTAGTCGGTAGTTTTGAATTATGAAGACGCGAGTGCGATGACTATGATGATGTCCCAGCCCATTTCAACTGCCTGGGATGACTTGCATACCTAAGTTCGATGATATAGGGTGTACACTGTCGTAGAACACGTGGAAGGTCAGTAAATAGCCCAGCCAAATACCACAGAACACCTTGTAGGTCCAAAGTCTTATTGGGAAAAATGAATCGGCGATTCTGCCGTGTCCGTCGCTCCGGATAATTTAAAAAGGCTCGCACGTAATGGAAGATTCCTGGAACACTGTTATCCAAACGAAAAACAGCGGCTATTAGGAAAAACTACCCCCTTCGAGTGTGGGGCCTTAATCATACGTCTACTGGAGGTTCGATTTTTATGCAAACAACTTGCTTTACATATTTTATAATCAGAGAATGGTGAAAGGGTGAATTAGAGGACGATTCCAAAGGGTCTTAATTGTAGCTATTATTCTATTTAGGTAATTATCATTGGTCATTATATTTATCATTATTAGATTATAAGATTTGTTATTAAATTTTAGCACGGCTTTTTACAGTTTTCAGCTTCAAACTTTGGAATAAAATAATGATTTGATTTAAATTTCCAGGAAAATCATCTAGAATATTCTTCGAGCTTACACTATGTCGGACCGTTTCAAATATGGGGACTTATACTTTTCGAGTTGCTTCTCTACTTTAATTAATAAATAATGCTGAACAATCCACACAGCATCATCTAGTCCAAAGCTAAGAGCAGAGCCTGTGTTATCTCTATCTCTCAAAAGTACATAACTGTGTCTATGAAATACTTCATTCTGTCATTTAGTCTCCATTAACTCACCTGTCAACAATGAGGGAATTCAATCCGTGACGGGGTATAACAGTTCAAAATTAAATCAATAGGCTTATATTCTCATTCTACTTAGAAGTTTACCTTACTAAGAAAGCTTAATAGCGTTATTCTATAATAACTTATGTCAAGTGCCCCACAGTGGCCGTTTCCCCGGTTGTAAAACAAAGTATGATTAAGTAGTTTATTAAAAGGGTTTATTACTTCGCTTGGTACGGCTGGCTAAGCTGAGAGGGGAAAGTACTGCAAGTCTTTATTATCATTATAATCAGTCGGTATCTACCCAAACACGTGTGACACTCAAATCGGTCGTGTGCTGATCGCATCCCAGGTCTTGTTGAGAATCCTATCAATGTCGTCGACCCATCTGCATCAGCAGGTAGTCTGACAGCACTAAGTCTCAGTAGACTATATTTAATTTTTCTTAGAAACTAATCACAGCTTTGTTTTATGTCTCTGATTAACGTAAGAGTCTGTATCTCCCTCGCACGCGATTACCTAAGTCTGCCATGTCCCGGGAGAATCGATCTTATACACTGAGATTCATAACGAACTTCCATGGAGTTCATTTTTTCAAAATATCTGCCATTATTCACAGCGGAGGCAAATTGCCCACCTGATGTTGTGAACATAATCTTGAGTTATTTGTCATTGTGTGTTCATTGGCATGGCGATATTTTGATGGAACCAACTTCTCCTGAACTATAGTTTTCTATTACTTAGTTTACGGGATCATTGTTGACCTTCGTCAAAAACAAGTCGTGTTTAAAGTTTTAAATGTATATATTTGTGTGGCATCGTAGCTTCCAAACGGATGAACCGATTTGGATGTAGTTGTTTTTGTTTGAAAAAGGACTTGTCGTGTTGTTGATCCATGTCCCGTGAAAGTTTGTTTCTTCCACCCTGAACAGAAATGGTTAGTGCACTGCAGGCTTAATCTTGCTGTAACATACGAGTGGCACATAAAACTCGGCCGCTATTAGTGTCTGGCACTGCCTGTACTTTAATACACCTTTGACATTAATCTTGCCCCTTAGAAAAGGGATGTATTTCCTTTGGCGACGTTGCTCTCGCATTCCACATTGTTAGGCGCCTCAAAGCACTGTTGCGCTTTTATTACAAAGCTTTAAATTTTTAGGAACTGTCGAAGATACCTTGAGCCGGTAATGGAATTTTATATACAGAGTGATCCATGCATGGCGATCAAACGAAAAGGGCCACTAACATAGATTTGAACGCCATATGAATGAATAAAATAAAACTTATCCTCGGATTTTTTATATAAAAGTAAGAACTGGAAAACCAATTATTAACCTTTGCCTGCCTCCATATAGATACCTCTTCGGATTCAAGACAACGAGATCAATTCTAACGTGGAACAAAACGAAATATTAAAATACCCTTTACCTTGTTTGTTCACGTACATACGTGAACAAACTGAATTTTATTGCTGTAAGCACTGCAAGAAACCTCGCACATTTATTTTGCTTCAACGGTTTCTAGGTATTCTACAATCAGTGTATGGCTAGCCTCTCAATTGCCTCTGTAAAAACAAATGTATACAACTTAAAAAGCGCCCGCCCGCTTGGGAATGCAGTGGTCGTCCCCTTCGTTCCGTTTCGCGACAAAAATACCGTGTATAGCACAAAAACTGCACTCACGGTGTATAAGGTGTGACTCAATGAATTGCAATTTATTTATATTCAGCACGCATTACACTGCATTCGTAACGGAAGCGGGAACTCCACACAGAAACCGGCTTTGTCCGCTTTTTGACGTAGGTATCTATATAAATAGTTTACTATTCTAAAAACTTTTCTATTCTATTCTACTATTTTTAACCGAAGTCAAAAATTCAAAAAAAGAAGGAGGTTCTATGTTCGGCGGTATGTATTAATTTATGTCTGTTCGTCGATTTCTCCTTCAATTATAAACAGATTAAAAAAAATTGTGCTATTGTACATATATAGAATGAATCCCGAGGTTCGTGTTTTTCCCATAAAAATGTTATTCCAGAGGGATTTATACTATTTATGGCGGTAAGCATAAAAACAACATAATCCTATTGAAAAATCACGAATACTGGACTAATATAGGCCGCTAGAGGCCGTAAGTTGATGATGCATATAGAGCCGTTTCGCTATCTATAGAAAGCCATTACGTGACTGAAAACTCTCTAAATACCATTCAACAAATGTTTTGTCGCACAACCTACGTAAACCTGCTTCGGTTAAGTACTCTAGACACCGATCTCCCAACACATACCTTGTTGGACTAATCATTCAATGTATGACTTTAAGGCTGCCGAAGTGTTATTTCAACTTGTGGCTGAGCCGCCGTTGACTCCATGAGGTTAGATGTCCATTGAAGAGCTATTATTGCATGTGTTTTCACAGTGATAATTTCAGCTCTATATTTCCGCCAGTGCCTGGTTTCTGTCTGAGTGCAACCTCCCGGCACCTGGCTTGCATTCTGCAAGCCGTCTCCATGTTTTGATTCATTCGTCTGCGCAGAAACTGTTTGAAAATCCACGGCTAAATAACTATTGTTCGTTCGTGTTCAAACATCATTACGCGGGCGCTTTTATTCGTCACTCCTAACAAAGAAACTTGCCTGTGTTTGAATATTACGTAAGATGACGTCATGATATCTTTAACAACCCTTTTGTAAGAACTTTGACTCAGCCAAATTCAAATCAAAGTTGTAAATGTAATATCGAAATAATTTGTATCTTGGCTTTATTGCGTTTAAAGCTCTCTCCTTCTCACCGCGAACATATTCGTCTCTATTGTAACATTCCATGATTCGTTTGCGCGCATTACGTTACAATAGCGATCCCCATTCTGAATTCAAGTGTCGCATACTGGCCAATAAAATCGGTGCCCCGAGCTTAGCTTACGTGATTGGTTGACATTTGACAGATAGATTCGTATGGTAATATGAAGTACCATTATTCGCGATAGGGCTACACAGTTTGCACCACTTAGAAGGTACTCGTAAATCCTGTATTAACAGGCACTCGTGGTGTTCTCTTATCTATACTGTATGGTAGTATTCTTTCGGACTTCGGAAGGACGTACACATTGAGTATAACGGCATATTTATCATAACTCAATTTTTGAGTTTTTCAATATTTGTATATTGTTTTTTTTTTACGTCTGTGTTAATTACCATGATAGTTTCAAAAGTTTGTACCTCGCTATTTCTGAACGATCAAGCCAAACTATGCGTAATTTTTATGGGAACAACTTTTATACAGGTGAAAATATTATGAATTTCTGAAGTGAGAACACTAACAGTAGTAAACGTTTTAGTACCGCGTTCATGCTAGTTCATGTTAAATCAGACTTCTGATTAGTTAGGGCCGATTCACACCGATACGAAACCACCGGCCGGACTACGATCTTAATAAAAGTTATACAGACAATTGATCATTTACCATATTCCATACTTTTCCATGGAATTCTTGTTTTTCATGTAATGGAATTTTCTTGCGAATGCTCCACGCTGTGTCTGACGTAATGCGGCATGGCGGGTGAGCATTTATCTGTAATATTTATTTCTACCGTACATTTTCCCTCGGCCCGCGCACCTAACACTCCCTGCGATTAAATGTCACACCAAAACGCTCGTTGGTTCTTAAAATCAGGTTGTATCATAACATCGCACCTCATATTCGAAGGGTGATTCGAGTAAATTTTAAAAACAGCGAGTGCTTGCCGTTTCATATTACTCACCTTATAATGCTTTGTCAATGAAACTGCTGGTCGCTGCCCTGCCGTTTCGGTGTGAATCGGCTAAACTGTGCTGGTGAGCTCACAACGTAAGACCTGACCAACCTGACCTGAAGACCTGTTTACTAATTGTACAGTAGATAATGTGCATACAATCACCATCCCGTTGCATTCACTTCAAGTGGCGAATGTCTAAATATCTAGTTTCTGCTCTGATGCGAAGAAATCTCAATTCGTGTAAAAATGTGTTATTTATAGAATTCATTTCTACCAGGCATAGGTTATGATTATTTCAGGATTTTGTTATTTCAATTTTATTGCTACATTGAAGTACAAGCACAAGGGCTAGTAAAGATGAGCAGTCAAACGGGTGAAAAAAATATACATTAAGCTTTTGCAGCATGCTCGCGCAGGACTATGAGGCGTCTTTGTCTTTGCAACTTGCACTCTCAGTACTATCAATCGGCGTTGTTTTTTCAGCTAGCTTGCGCAGGACTATAAGGAGTCATTGTATTTGCAGCTAGCTCGTGCGTGAAATATTAGGCGTCGTTGTCTATGCAGCTTACTCGCGCAGGACTATCAGGCATCGTTGTCTTTGCAGCTAGCTCGTACTGGACTATTAGACGCCGTTATATTTACAGCTCGCTGGTGCAGGACTATCAGGCGTCGTTATTTTTGTAGCTAGCTCGTGCAGGACTATTAGACGCCGTTATCTTTACAGCTTGCTCGCGCAGGACTAGAAGGCGTCGTTGTCTTTGCAGCTCGCTCGCGCATTACTATTAGGCGTCGTTATCTTTACAGCTCGCTTGCGCATTACTATTAGGCGTTGTTATCTTTGCAGCTAACTCGCGCAGGACTATCAAGCGTCGTTGTCTTAGCCGCTAGCTCGTGCAGGACTATCAAGCGTCGTTATCTTTGCAGCTAGTTCGCGCAGGACTTTTACAAGGCGTTGACCTTATAGTTAGCTCGCGCAGGCTTATTGGGCGAAGTTGTCTTTGCAGCTAGCTCGCGTAGGGATTTTATTCGCGACAAAGCTGATGCGTTAGACATTTATTTATTAATAGGTTGATAGTACGCGTACAGTTAACACAAAATTTTTACAATCTATCAAAGATATATATTTAAATTATACAAGGTGTTTGAACTTCGCGAGCTCTGAGTGAATGCTAAATTAAGGCGGTGATAGTAGCGAAACAAGAGCAATTTTCAACATGGGTTAATGACGTCAATAGAAGCGGCTAGCACAGGACCGTGGTAGATAGCTTTGGTCAAACCTTTGAAGGCGACCCAGCTAGCGGTATTAAAATCCGGATGATGATTTTTGCGATTAAACTATGCACTCTTATTGTGTGTTTGCGACGCCTCTTTCAAAGTGACTCGTAATTCTATCAACGCATCAGCTCTCAACTGAATGTTCTTGATTTAGAAATGGTTATAGTGGTTGTTTGTATGTATCTCTTACTTTGGAAACAGGACATACCTATAGCGTGTTCCATTTTATACCGTGGATCAGCAAATTTTCATAAAAATACCAATTATATCAAACCAAGGTTATTGCGAATATCAGCAGCAGCATCCGCTGATGATCAACATTAATTTCAGCATCAGCATTCGCATTGATCAATGCTGATTTTCATGTGATATTCAAGGCGATATGAAGCGGTGGTGTGGTTCAAAATGCGAACAAATTATGTACCTTAAATAAAATATTTATTTTATTCGCACTTACACATTACGTGGTAGGTGAAATACAGGACCTGTACTCGTAAAAAATAAATCGATGTTTGATTAGTTTTCGTGCGAACGCTAATTTTATGCAAGCGACTTAAGAGTTAGTTTTGCACGAAATTTCTTTCTCTTCTCTTCGTATTAGTATTTATTCTTCTAGGTATGTCTTGCGTTAAGAGTTTCTTCATTTTTCTATTTTAATATGCTAGGTTACCTGCACAAGCCGTTTAGTTAAGTAACGCATTAGGGCATGGCTATTTGGTTGTCATGCGAACTGACAGAAAGATATAATAAGTGCACGGATTGAGTAAAAGTACAAATATTTACAAAATACTCATGAAACAGTTGAATTATCAGCAGTCTGTTAAAAACAACCTACAAATAGCTCAACTAATCCAAATCAATTACAAACAACTAAACTCAACTTCTCTTACAGTGGGCATCGTGTCTTACACAATACCCAAAGGAGACAAACGCAGCAACGGCATCGAGCTAACAGACGTGACATACGATGGCATATGGGGGGACGAGCTCAAGGGAGGCTTGGGGCAGCTGGTGGATGGTGTCTTCGGAGGGGACGAGATAAGAGAGGCCGCGAAAAACTCTGCCTGGATTGGGTGGCGGAATGACACGAGGCCATACCCGTATATCCTCTTTGAATTCGACAAAGTGAGGGAATTCAACGCCGTGCATATCTTCTGCAGTAACAAGTTTATGAGGGATGTTCAGGTTAGTGTAATACCTACTACTGTTTATGTTGTGGTCGCTCTTAACAGATGGTCGTAGCTTATAAGCTCTCTGACACGATCCACCAACACTCCCACTACGCTACTAACAGGGAACGATGGTCTTGAACGACATTCATCAGGAAGACCAGCATAACCATGACCACTCGGCCAAGAGTGAACGACTACGAAGAGTTATATTGCCTGGGGCTGTTTGAAGACATAAGGTTCCTCAAGTGCCGTACACTTAACAGAAGGCGCATCTCTGGACTATTTTTCGGATGGATCGATGTCCTGGTGAAGGTCGCGGAAGACCGCTGGATGCTGGTAGCGCAGGGTCGGTCTTTAGGGGAGGCCCGTCACAAACAGTGGACTTGTTCGGGCCGAATGTTGATGTTGACTGTGTTACGTGCTTCTAATACAGAGGGTTCCGTCGATTGTTCATCCCCTGACTATGGGTTTTTTTAATAACCGAAAGTTTGAAGTCGTCACATGTTTCTGGAGGAATATGCTGAATCGACGAAATGAACGAAAAAGTGGCGAACAATTAACTTTATTAAGAAATCGCAAAATATACAGCAACTTAATTAGCCATTAGTTACACACTATGTTTAGTATTTAGTTACCTAGCTGTTAGTTTTAAAATTATAAAATAAACTAATTTCGATTCATCCAAGCAGTAAACGTATTTCTTTTCCAGATTTTCTCCGAAGCCGTAATCTCGTTCTCAATCGGCGGTCGGCACTTTCAAGACGAGCCTATCCACTTCTCGACCAAACCTGACAAGGTCTTCGAATATTCTCGCAACGTGTCCATCAAACTCCACCACCGCATCGGTCGCTGGGTCCGCATCGAGCTCAAGTACTCCGCCAGGTGGATCCTTATCAGCGAGGTCGTGTTTGACTCTGGTGAGTAACCTGACCGTCTTTGTGTTATGTTATCTAAGTACCTATTCTATTTCCTAATAGAATAGTACCTGTAATTGTACCAAGTACCTATTCTTCTATTAGGAAATAGAAGAATAGGTACTAGGATAACAAAGACGCTGGGTTGAAATCCAAACTAAAAACTCCGCCAGGTGATGCCTTATTAGCGAGATCGTGTTTGACTATGTTGAGTGAGATGTCACCTACGTATCATGATCTCCTAGTACCTATGGGTAACTACAAATTAGGTAATTTTACTTCGCCTGAACGACGGAATACCGAAATACCGGTAAACTGTATCCAGAAAGCACAAGAACCGCATAAAGAAATACATAATATGCTTTATGTATTTCGTTATGCGGTTTCTTGTCTTCAAGATACATCTACATCTTCGAGATACTTTAGGCCGAACAATCATGATCACGCTATATCGCAACTGTATGAAATCGGAAAGACGCTATTTAGAAATTTTCTTCAGGATTAGGTTAGCCATAGCCATATCTCGCGAAGAACATACAACCGTTGGGGTAAACGTGTTCTTGAGTGGAGACCGAGGCTCGGCAAACGTAGTTTAGGACGCCCTTCGGCCAGGTGGGATGACGACCTGCGAAGGACTGCGGGCAGATGCTGGATGCGTCAAGCTGAAGACAGGGTGCTATGGCGCTCATTGGGGGAGGCCTATGTCCAGCTATGTGGACTAACATAGGTTGATGATGATGATCTCTTATGCTTCCAGACGTAGCCCAAGGCCACCACAACGCAGAAAGCCAGAAGCCCGGCCCCAAGGAAGGAGGAGGGGGTCCCGTCATCAAGGAAAAGAGCAAACTGGCTCCAAAGAAGCTTGACCCTATCCCTACCGCCACTGAAGACGATCCTGTATACATGGCGATCATCATCGGAGTTCTAACTCTGCTGGTGATTCTTGTGGCAGTGGGCGTGGCTTTGGTCGTGCATCGACACAGACATAGGAAGTGCTTCGCGTCACCTGTCATTAAGTCATCCGCGCACCGGACTCGGGACAACTATGGGTAAGGCATAAGGACATCATTATGTTAAGCCAATCCTATCCATTCAAAAGTTGCCTGGAAGAATGAATGCATGTGCACTTTATTGCACTTAAAACATAACAAAATAAAACCTTATAATTATCTAAATTTTAAACATAGACAGTCAATCAACGACCTTATCTCTGACAGCGATTTCATTTCTTGGAAGGGATCGCTATAAGCGATAAGGCCGCTGATTATGCCGCACTAGATATAATTAGTATTAGGTTCTTGTTTCAATTGCTTTTTAAGCAATCAAGCATCTACTCTGGCTTCAATTGAGGTAGCTACCACAGGCTCGTGGTGGATGGCACCAACTTGAGAGGCCGATTGCGGATAATGATAATATTACCCCAGACGAATTAAGGTAATAGGTATGGGTTTAGTGTATGAGGTTTGTTTGTGGAATGTTCCCATTTATCTACCAAACAGATGAACTGATTTCGATCTTGTTATATTTACTTACAAAATACAAAACGTTTATTTCTCAAATATTTGTAACTATAGAGTTGGAGCACTGTGGTAGCTACAATGTAGCTGTGTTTCAGGCGGACGGGAGTCACATAATTCATTAAACTTTTACAGCGGCTGCGCCACCTCCATCCTAAAGAACAAACGAGCCCTAGAGCTGCCCCCAGATGTGAAGTCCGATGAGTACCAGGAGCCCTACCACGAGGCCGACCGCCCCTTCGGAGGCAGCGTGGTACTGGAAATGCAAGAGTTCCAGGACTCCCATACAGGGCACTTCGACGTCTATAATGGTGAGTTATATATAACAAGCTGCGTCCCGCGGTTTTACTAGCGCGGTGATAGAAAATATATATAGCTTACATATTAGAATAACACATAAGCTACAATTCATAAAGATACATACATATATTGTATATTATCTAACATATCTATCACCACGCGGGTGAAACCGCGGGGCGCAAATAGTTGTAATATACTTTTAAAATTTATAGAAATTAACGATATCAACGACCTACGAAGGACTGCAGACAGATGCTGGATGCGGCAAGCTGAAGGCAACATGGCGTTAAGGCGCTCATTAGGGGGCTATTACTACCAGCAGTGTACTGCTATAGGCTGATGATAATAATGAACGACATCAAGTGTACCTACGGTGGAAATAAATAAACAATAAGTAGTAAAGTGTGATTTATTCTGTCCACAGAGACATCAAACTACGACTACGCAGTCCCGGAGCCGAGCTCGGCGCCACTCATGTTGCGGCACCGCATGACCGTCGCGATGCCGGACCGCATCATCAGCACCGCCAACCGCATGGAGATGGAGGCGAGGCTGGCCGAGGCTAACATGATCATGGCACCAGATAGCCCTGGAGTTAGTATGCACTTGTGTTGTTTGTCTTAACATTTTCACCACACCAAATCCTCAAACGGTTCCTCCTGAAAACCAGCGCTACCTTGCATTAATGTGAGGTAGCATCAAGCTGAGGTGGAATCCTTTCGTCTGCACTGTTCTTTCCACCGGTCTCGTAAAAGCCCGATCCGTTCGGTAGTTTTGGCGTGAAGAAGTAACAAATATCCAGACCAACCATTTCCCTTTTATATAATATTAGTTTTTTATTTATTTCATTTCTTTATTTAACAAAATCCACAGTCCTTTTTCTAAATAAACTTATGTGTTATGTATATCATTAATCTGGTAACAATTTCATAAACTCTTATTGCATTGGGGCCAGAAGATGTGATGTGCATTTTCCCAGAGTTATTTATTGATTTATTTTTAATGAATTCCAGTCGATTCGCACCCACGCCGTATTTGAAAACATGCGGCTTCGCCTGGAGCGCTCTGAAGTGATCGAGTTCCCGAGACATCGCCTGCGCATGATCTCCAAACTGTGCGAGGGTAACTACGGAAACGTAAGTATCCTTTACTTTAACGTGAAACGTCTTAGAGCTCGTTCCAACTTGTCGTCTATTGGGTCCAGATTCAGAGAACCAAAGTTATCGACATAGCTCTAAGAATTAGCAAGCAGAAGTGGCAGTGGGCCGGCCATATCTCGCGAAGAACCGACGACCGAGGGGCAAACATATTCTTAAGTGGAGACCACGACTCTGTAAACGTAGAGTAGGACACCCTGCGACCAGGTGGGATGACGACCTGCGAAAGACTGCAGGTAGATGCGGTAGATGCCAGCATCTACCTGCAGTCTTCAAGCGCGTCAAGCTGAAGACAGGGCGCTATGGCGCTCATTGGGGGGGGGGGGGGGGGGCTATGTCCTGCGATGGACTATCATAGGCTGATTGATGATGATGATGATCAGGTGGCAAAACATTTTATATGAAGCTATTCACACTTGTTGGAAACAAATTTTGTGTCGGTGCCGACAAGCTTCGTATATAATATTTCATCCGATTAAAACCCGATCCCGACAGACGACAAGTGGGAACGAGCTGTTACATGAATAGGAAACACAAAGAAAAAATAAATATCTTCCGCCAGTACGTGGTCAATATATTTTTTTACTGGTAACTAGCTGTGTGGCTTCGCCCGAGTGGAAATCTATGTATATAAACCTTCCTTTTGAATCACTCTATCTATTAAAAAAAACCGAATCAAAATCCGTAGTTTTAAAGATCTAAACATACATAGAGACCGACTGACAGCGGGAAGCGACTTTGTTTTATATTATGTAGGTCATAGTACTAAATAAATAAATAATGCTAGACAAACCACGAAGCAACTCAACTCAAAATATTATATTTCTTTAGGCTTACAAAATAAGTACTTAAACAAGTCTTAATTGCCTATAATATGCCTTTATTATTATTTACCTTGCAGCAAGTGTATATAGCGGAAGCGGACAGCGTGCCAGAGTACGGCGGCGCAATTACTTCAGACAAGCGGTTCGTGGCGGTTCGATTCTTCTGCAGTAACACCGCTGTCAAGGAGAGGTACACAAAGTATGCTTTGCTTTTATATAGAAAAATTACTAGTTGTTATCCTATAAAACAATTCTCTTAGGATAGAAATAAGCTCAAAACCGAAACGAAACTGCAAGTGGCGTTGTATAAAAACTAGTACGTTTTTATAAACAGACTCCTGGTGGCCTTTCCGGATACCGACATTTTTGCGGACGAGTGGAGAAGTCTGATGCTTTACATGTTTAGCTTTTTGTGAATGTTATTTTTGATAATGTTTTACTGTTTACCTATTATTTATTTATTTTTTACTATTTTTGACTCAGCTATATTCAATTCTTAATTTTATAATTCATCATTAATTTATTGTTTGTGAATCGGATAATTTAGTTTCTATACTTTTTATGTTGACTCTATAATAACTTGAAACTACAGTAATATATTTTCTATGATAACTTCAGATTGATTATTATTTAATTGTATTGTTTTGTATTGATATAGATTAAGGTTAGAACACAATATACTATATTGTGTTCTAACCTTAATCTAACTATATTTTAGATTAACAGTCTGTAATTAGTATAATTAGCCTACGGCCGTTCTGATTACGTAAATAAATAAATAACGCCGCTTGCGGTTTCGTTTCGTTAGCAAAAAAGTACTGTACAAAACAAAATACATAGCAATATTATACAAAACTGCGGCGTTAAAACTAACTAGTTTTAATAGAACGCCGCTTACGGTTTAGTACGAGTTATTTCTGGAATAAAAAATAGCCTACGTTATTCGAAGTCAGCATAGATCTTTGTTGTCCTATTGGTGTTCCATAGGTTTTGAGGTTATTTCTATTCTATGCGAGATATGCTATAGTATAAAAAGAAGCATATGTGTTTTTTTCGATCTAACGAAGCAGTTTTTGTTCGCGCATAAAAATAGCCTCTATGTTATTTACGACAAGTATGGACTTTTCAGCCCGTGAGTTGTGGCGTTTTGTCATGACAAACACACATCTTCAAACATCTGATCTTACAACTTGACATCGTCACAAACTTCTGCCCTATATTTAGGACTAGTTCACACGCGTTGTTTATATAGAAATTAAAGGTTAGTACATCCCACGGGACCTGTTTTAGGAATTAAAAGTGGCCTATGTTTGATTCCAGTTTATACATATATTTAGCTACATCAAAATTTATTTCGGTTGTTTTGGCGTGAAGAAGTAACAAACATCTATGTAAACTTTCGCACTTATAATACTAGTGCGACGTTTAAGTTTTTAATATTAGATTTTAGACTTGTCACAAAGTAAGTTGCTAGTATTGCCGCTTATTGACATAAATATTAAATACTAACTGTTTCCCGTGGTTTCACCCGCGATAAATTCGAATTACACATTTCTAAAATATAATATAACCTATTTTCACCGCGATAGCTTCCCAACGGTGAAATAATTTTTCAAATCGGTTCTGTAGTTTCGGAGCCTATTCAATACAAACAAAAAAAAATCACACCTTTCCTCTTTATAGTTTTAGTATAGATATAGGGTGTAATAATAATGGATGGGCTAAATAAATGAAAATAATCTTTTCAAAGCGGTCTTTATTTTACTAAAATATATAAAAGAAAACTAGAACGATGAATGCTATTTTTGTTTATATAGGATATGTTCAGCCTGAAAACCAGCGTCGTTACAGTCCTCATGCGGTAACGACATTAAGCTGAGGCTGGACCTAATTAGCGCGCACTGAGGACAGGCTATGTTATTTTTACCTATTTTCTATTGTTTAGTGTTATATATTTTTAGCTTAATGTGTTTTTTTTTTATTTTAATGTATATCTATCTTTTTTGTGTGTACTAATAAAAGTGTTCTATTCTATTCTATATGTTTGACAAATTTTATACTTTCTAACCCAATTTATCTCTTACAGAGACGAATTAGACCGCGACATCGGGATCCTAGCCTCTCTCTCCTGCCCCAACATATCACGCGTTCTCGGCATGTGTCGCTCACCGCCTTTCGCCGTCGTCATGGAGTACTTAGATCTCGGCGACCTTTGCTCCTTCCTCCGCACCACGACACCACCGTTGCCTGCCATGCTGCTGCATATCGCCGAGCAGATCGCCGCCGGGATGGAGTACCTAGAGTCGCTGAACTTTGTCCACCGCGACTTGGCCGCTAGGTGAGTCACTAGCTAGGCCATGGTGATCTTTGCTACGCTGCTGCATATCGCCGCCTGATGAGTACCTAGAGACGCTGAACTTGGTGCACCGAGACCTGGCCCCTAGGTGAGTCACTATCTAGTCTATGGTGACTCAATCGCTAGTTCAGGCATATGAAACTTAGCAGATAGCCGTAAACATGGAGTACCTAGAGTCGATGAACTTTGTGCAACGTGACTAAGTCGCTAGGTGAATCACTCGCTTGTTCTTGCTAGAAAAATCCCAATAACAAGGCCGGTAAGCCGTTAGTCCTGCGCCTGACATCTCCCCAGACGTGTCGGTCTGCCTTCCCATCAGATTATGAGAGTGAGGGAATGGTAGGGGAACTGTGTTTGCGCACACACTCGTGCACTATAATGTGTCCTGAGCACATGGTTATTTCCGTTGAAACTGGATGATGTGGCCGAAACTTAGCTTGGGAGGATAAATAATGCTGGACAACTCACACAGCATTATCTAGCCCCATGGTAGCAGAGCTTGTGTTATGGGTACTAGATAACTGATATAAATAACACAATATATTAAATAGATAGATATTTTTATTATACATAGAAAACGACCACATCACCCGGAACAGAACTCAGATCGGACACACAATTGTTCCGAGGCGGGAATCGAACCTCCTGCGTCGCAGGCGGACCTTCGCCCACCGCGACACATCGGTCGTCAAATATATACCTACATCCTACGAATACCTCTTTAAAGATTAGTGGAAATGCCTACCACAAGCTATGCATACTATGATGCTGTTGAAAGACCCACATTTGCCATGGCGGTCGTAACGCGACGTAAGAACCTCCGTTATTGATATCGTTATTGAACGTTAAAGTTCAGTATGGTTCGGCAATAGAAGTTCGAGTGCTGTGTTAGGAGTAATGATAGTAGTCGTCCGAAAGTTCAGTTGTGAACCCATCAATGTTTATTTTTCAGGAACTGCATAATCGGCAACGGCTACCAAGTAAAGGTCTGCGATTTTGGTACCGACAACGACCTTTTCTCGTGCGATTACCACGAGGTGATCGGTCGCGTGCCGTTACCCCTCCGCTGGGCAGCGTGGGAAACCGTGCTCAACGGAAAATACTCCATGAAGAGTGACGTCTGGTCCTTTGGCGTGACCATGTACGAGATCTATACGCTTTGTCGCCGCCAGCCGTTCGCTCATATGACGGATGATGAGGTAAGTGAACCTTACTACTACAAGTACGGGCCTGAATTTAAAAATATGCAAATAGAGGAGAGTTAGAAGTGTCGACCTCAGTGGCGCTTGGTATAAAAATGAAATATATAAATACATACTAGTTTCTGCCCGCGGCTTCGCACGCGTTGGATGTTGGATGATATGGAAACGTTTAAAGGGTTTATCTTATTCTATCTCTTTATTCTATCCCATGGGAACTACGATTATTTTATGGGATAAAGTAGCCTGTATTTGATTCTATCATAGGGGAAATAAAGTAACAAACATCCATCCATCCATCTAAACTTTCGCATTTATAATATTAGTGTGAAGTGTGATGCATGCTATAGAACCTATCTTGCATGGCAGAAGACCCGTCGTTATTCGAGCGACATACATTGCATTTACTCTTCCAATCTTTGCATATTCTTATATACCAACAGGTGATGCTGATAGGTACACGTATTATATATCCCTACAGGTCACAGAGAATCCTGCATGGCTTAAGAACCACCTATATTCAACGTCATCCTTTGCACTTGTAGGCAAATAAGTGATATGCGTAGGTATTGGTGTCCCATAGCAGGTAGCACTTGTGCCTCCCAACAGGTGGTATTTATGCCTTCAGGTCATAGAGAATCTCAACTGCATGGCAATAGACCCACCTATATTCAACGTCATCCTTTGCATAAACTTGTAGGCAAATAGGTGATATTGATAGGTATTGGTGTCCTTAACAGGTAGTATTGGTGCTCCAGTAGGTAGTACTTGTGTCCTAACAGGTGGTATTTGTCCCTCCAGGTCATAGAGAATCTCAACCGCATGGCCGAAGACCCAAATCTATTCGAGCCGCTCCCGCGCTGCGCTACGCCGTACGACGTGTACGCGATGATGGAGGACTGCTGGCGCCGCGTCGACGCAGACAGACCGACCTTCGCGGATATCCACATCTTCCTGATAAAGAAAGTAGATGCGGAACATTGTACCTCGTGACGCAATCTGCCGGGCCGCATACTCGCGTGCTAAGTTGGGTGCTGATGCTGATTTCGTTTGACGGTATTTGAGTCTGTTTAAGTGAGTTTTTTTTTATCAAACTTGTTATTTACAGGAATTTTTTTTGGGATATTTTTGTTTTTACCCATACTCTTTTTACAATCTTAGAATTATAATATCTTATGGTTTTCTTTTGTTACTCAAGATCAGTCCTGTCCTGCTTTAGTGGTAATTTTTAATAAATATAAATTATTTAAAGCAATAGTCGGATCTACCTATCCACAATTTTGTTTTAAAACTCTTAAAAGTGATTAGTGTACCTACAGTCTGATGGTAATATTTAAGTCAAATCTTCAAATAAATCATGATTTTTTTAGTAAATATATCTATGAATTGTAACAGAATTAGTAACCGTTAGTCCAATCTGACAAAACTCTAACAATACTATCGTGTGGTAGAGTGGATAAGCAAGACTATACATAACATACATATATATTGGTTAATTCAATATTTTTATAGGACTCAAATACTCTGAGATGCTTCAGTTAATGTCTAATGTAGAGTTTTTGCTTCTGTGCTCTGTAGTGAAAAGAAGAGTTAAATGTGACAGACAACCGCTTTGTTCGTTTATATTGTGCCATAGGTGCTTGCACACTTTAATATTACATATAATCAATGAAACTATTAGTTTCTTTGCTCTTAGCTGTTAGTTGATTCAATGTTATAAAAATTAATGGATTTTACTCTCATAGAATAAGTTAAAACATAGAACAAGCACAGGTTGCATCTAAGAATATCGTCATATTTAGTTAGCCAAATGCAAAACAACGCATGTTATGTAAACAAAGTTGTATTTTTTTCTAATTTTAGAATCTTTGTAGTGAAGCACCCAACGGTCGATGTTATGTAAGATAGTGTAGGTTATATCAACGTGTAGTAAAGTATTTCTGACTTTCCGTCACTGGTTCTTGGTCGCCCTGTACCCACCAGTGACCTATTCGAGATAATCTATATTTCAATGGACCTAATATTCTTATAATACGATTATTTTGGCCTAAATTGTTAAATCATAAATATATTACGTTCGACAATAAGTCTGGTCTATGAAAACTATTTATTGATTTGTAAATTTGCATATAATATGCCTGACCATATTAAATCTATATGACATAGTTTCACAAATGTTTCTGTAAACTTAACAAATTGGACCTGCAAGTTAATATAATTGTACGATTAGTATGACTTGAAAATTAGCTTAAATATTTATTACTGTTAGTCTAAAGATTTCATATTTAATACTATTTTGCTTTAAAGTCATGAGATTCTATGTTCTTAGAGGCTATTGTTTAATTACGATAATCAATGCTCTGTTATTATAAATAGAGTTCGTTTTACTGTCAACAGTGTTATAAGTACCGTTTCCTAACTTAAATTATGTAATATTATTTTGTACACGTAGAGCTCTTGAATGCTATTTAAATAATCCTCTTCAACTAACCACCTTACTTGCACTATACATTATGTCAGCTGACAGATAATCGAAATCTGTCAATTTGTTACCGTTCAACTGTCTGTGAACGGAAGACAAAGTATTATAGATAAGAACAAGGACCCTAAATCATACGTTTATTTTCATATTTCCACAAATTAATTCTTATTAGCTAATAAAAATGTATAAGTAAGTTAGTAGTAGTATCTAAACAAATTCTAATAGATATTAATGGATAGTTGTCTATTTTCCTTAGTGTTACAGTCTGTATATTTTGGACGACCATGAGAGCTAACAGAAATGTACTTAATAACAAAACGGTACTTAATTACAGAATTGTACTTATTAACAGAAATAGATTCACATTAATTTGTGACTACAATATTTTTATTTATTTTAATGATTTTAATAAATATAGAAGATTATTTTGGTGACTTCTACTATGCAAGATTTCTTTATGATACGAGTACTTAAAAACCGTTTAAAGTAAATCGTCCAAAGTGTACAGCTGCTATTATATGTATAGAGCGCAAACCTGACAATATTTCGCGACGCGTAGTAAGTCAATGTCGCATAGCCTTACGTTTGTGTACACACGCATATTGCCAAATAACTAGACGGGTTGACATTTTACACCTTTATACGAAGCTTTTTAAATCTTTCTACAAAGTTATCGTTATGGCTTATACATTTTCGGCATATAGGATTTGCAGTCTTCCTTTTCTTTGGATCCAATTGGACCTTTGGTTCGTCCTCTTGTACCTACTTCTTATGAATCTATTTGGCTTCTGCATTATGTACAATTTTGATAATTTCCTTTGGATGAATGCAATTAGAAAGGCTCTTGCTTGTCATATATTCAAAAGCCTAATTCTTAAGGTAAAAAATGTACTTAGTACTAGAATATAATTTTGTTATATCAGTACACATAGCACTTTGTTTGAGAAGTTGCAATGGCCTATCTGTCAAGTCTTATTTTATATGACTTAAATATGTAAGTACTTAATACTGTATAGTTATTTAGCGAGTGTACCCAAATGTTATCTTCTAGTATATCACTAGTGTAATCCCTCTCGTGGACCTAAAGCGTAATTTTTAAGCACGTTTATGTACTTTAAGGAAGTAAGAATTTTAGATGCGATGTAGGTGTTTTCACTGTTTATCACAGCGTAGAGCGTATTTATACACCGTTCTATTGTATTAATTATTTATATTCTTTGTTTTTAATCGTGGATGAGAAAAATATTTTATTATGAAATATTATTATTCTTATACTAAATTTATATAATATTTAATCTGAAAACGATAAAAGCTTGAAGAAAGCGGTTTACATTATCATCTCTACTATTCTCTCATCCATGGTTCTTATAATTTAATGTTATAAACTTTGTATTATATTCATACATAGTTTTTAAGTATGTATTTAACGCTTTGCTTAAATAAACTAATTAAAAAAATAGCGTTAATCTGGACTGAAAAGACGTAAGTACAAAAGAAGTGGAAATCGGCCTGTGTTCCAAGTAACTTTTTACAACGAAATAGAAAACATGCAATTAGTTATATGGTAACCCCCTTATCGATTATAGCAATAATCGATTATATTATATATGAATATATCTATTCTTGTGGCTTCGACAAAAAGTTGCTTGCTAGGGCATTCACGTAGGATTAGATAGGGCTAATTCAAAACTTTATAACTAATAGGTAGGCTCAATTGTATACGCTTGAAAACTATTTTTTTGGGAGTTATGCAAAAACTGTCAAAAAATCTGTGATCAAGCACGCATCTGCTATAATAAAATGTTAGGTAGAATGTCGAAGGCACAAAAATGAGAACCCAGAAAGAGACTGGGTATATTAAATACAGAGATATTTACTTGGATATGACAAAAAACGTAGGTATGTACAGGGTGTGCTACAAGAACTGGCTCATATGAACTATACTCGTTCCTACTCTGCGACTTAAAGTAGGCGATGCAGCAAGATAAATCTACGGTTATACTTGAGTGCTTCAAGAGGTTTCACAAATTGGTAAGTACATTTTCTATGATACATTTGTAAAAAAATCTTTTCGAGATAAACTCAAGATATAAAATTTTTTAAAAGTTTCCAACGAATAGGAAATGGTAGTTTAGTCCCATGTATGAATGGGTATTTTTATTTTAAACAGTTTTAGATATATTTTATGCATCTGTTTTGTTCCTCGGTTTAATTTTTTTTTTAATAAAATAATTTTTTAATTAAATAGGGGAACAAATCAGTTGTAACTTCTAAATTGAAAAACAAATGCTTGACGTGTTAAACCGATGCAGGTTGACGTCCGATACAATGTACCTACATACATATATCATGATATCATAGTTACTTATTCATTGAGGTTAGATTTAAAACCATAATTAAAAAAAAAATATAGCGTAGGCAATGTCTATGCAATGTTTTATTTTTTATGTTGACACAAGACACAAAAGGTGTAACATTGCTTAGCCATTTCAAAGCTGAAAATTTAGGTTACAGACATATACAATTTTATAGCAGTTACTTAAATAAATTGCAAATGCAGTTAAAACAATAAAAGTATAAAGGGATTTTATGAAATTCATGTTTAAAATGTCTTTGAGGATCATAAGTTAGGAGTATGCTCTGAGCTGCCACAAAATGCACTACGCACTGTTAAAGTATAGTTATCAGGTTCGAAAAGCGCTAGTTCTTCGGGTGCACCCTATAGGATGTGACTGAGTTAGGGGGTGGTTTTTCTATATTTTCTAATGCTTTACGCTGTGATATCCTATCGTACTCGGACAGAACCAATTCTAGGCTAAACTGAGCTCAACATACGAAGAGTGATCTTAATAAATGACCAAAATGCATACCTACCGGACAACGGAGTAACATTTGAATAAAAAACTCATACAACTCTGAAAAAAATTGTTTCAAATATTTTTCACATTGCATGACGGACGATAGACGTTATTTTGTCAATTATTTACTAGAAACGGCTCAAAAGGCTTTCCATAGTAAACCTTCAATTAAAGTTAGTGTCCCTGTGCTTATTGACTATACGGGATTAGAAAAAAAATTAAGAAGACCACTTTAATACTCTGTTATTTCGCATGTAATGTGATTTTTTTGTTGGGAGTCCTTATTAAATAAAAATACTTACTTACATGAGCATCGTCAAGGCGATGATACTTCGTTACAGCCTTTTCCATCCAAACTCCAATCTAAACAAAAATGCAACTAAAAATCGGCAAATTTTTGACAGATTTAATAATTTTTTCTTGAAAACTTACAACAAATTACAATTTGAGACGAGAGTTGCATTGAGTAATAAGTGGTAATTAATACAAATTAATTCGGAAGCAACGATTTAATGATTGTCCTTCAGCTCCCTTGACACGTTCTTCTTTGATCACCTTTCGTAGACCGAGCTCCTGTAATTGTAAGTTAGATCTATTTTACGCGTTTTCTTTCCTGTCGCCTTATTTCTTGTTGCCTAGGTAAGTACAGACTAGAATTAGAGAGGTAAAGATCCCTTCCTAAACGTTATGTACTCTAAGCGAATAGATCAATTTCTATAAAACTATGTATAATAAAACACCCTCTCTGCCTTAGTGATGCTAACCCCCTATGCTACGATGTCGACTAGAACCAAATGTTATGTTGTAAATACAAGTTCTGAATAACTAGCTCTATGGAAACTTTAATTCCTAAATACCATGGTCCAAACTTCACTCGCTTTCCAATTTGTACTATACGAATATACATTTTCTATATAGATAAAGTAATTTTAGACTAGCTAGAGATACAACGTTATGCTTTAATTTTTATTTATTAGATGTTAAATGTGTATTTGTCGGAATGCTTAATTTTCATAAAATTTTATGGAAAAGGTTGATACCAAATGCAGTATTTTTATTTTATCTACTCTACATCTTTGTACCCAAATAAAAGCAATAATCAAAAATGTTGTTTTATTCGAGCCATACCTGACAGGAAAGTTGCCAAAAAGAAACCGTACGTACTCAAGAACTTTAATGGCCGCATTGTGTGGCAGGAAAATTTACAAATACAGGCCTTATCAGTAAACTGGGAGTATAACTTCCGCGAAACCGAAAACTTGTTAACATCGAGGTCGGAACATCGGTCATTCTCAGACAGATTTTGAGATGGGGCGGTACGTCCTAGCCTGTGTTTGCCTGGTAGTTCTGCAGACGGCTCTGGCCGTGAAAGTCAAGGTGGTCATGCGATCGGAGGAGGCGGATTCGAAGATTGAGGACGAGGAAACCCACACGGAAACCTGGCCGCGGAAGACTGCACTACCATTCTTGAAGCATAAGCGAGGAAGGGCCGAGGAAAAATTGGTAAGATACAACTTTTCTGGTCTGGATCGTATTAAGGTCTGAATTAATTAATTCTAACTGAATATTGGAGAGTTATCAGTTACATGAAGACCCAGCCTTCATGTAACTGATAACTCTCCAATATTCATCTATATTTATGTCAAACCGATCTTATATAATATAAGCCATGTTACGCTGTAGACTATGGTCTACCTTACACTGAGCAGACTACGGGTTCGAATCCCATCTGCAAATATTTGTTTCGGCTTTTGGTTACAGAAATCCGATATACATACTCAGAATATGTTTTTTTTTCTTCAGCCTGGTACTAGATCGACAGCTGTTAATCGGTTCCAGATTGAATACGAAGAAGAGAAGCCTTCAACGACCGAGAAATCGCACGCGCTTCACCCAAACGAGATGATATTTCCGCTGATCTACCGGCAGAATCACATCAACAGCATGTTCAAGTTCGGAGAGAACTGGTACACTTGGTCTACTGAGAAACGCACGGACGGATCTAAGGCGACCAACTATTATATCTGTTACGAGGAGCCAAAACGGTGTGATGACGTTGGATGGGTAAGAAAGATATGCGTCTTGTCGCGGAGTCGTGTGCGGAGATTTAAACAAAATTATTTTCATTTAAAGCTCTGCGCACATTAAGTACCTAATCTAAGGCAGCTACCGCACATCACAAAATATGAAATCTGTGATCAGACGCCCCGCCAAGATGAAATGCAACTAAAAGTTACGAGTTTATGCCCAATTTTAAATGCACATATTTGTGTTGTGCAGTCCCAGTGCGCCTCTGTTTTGCGATAACTTTTATTGCCCGCCGCAGAGCTGATTTTTAGCCACGAAGAGTTCTTGAAAACGATTACTGTCAAGCCAGTTTTATCGTTCCCTGTACATTATTGTTGTTTATAGGAGAGAACAGATATGCTACCGAAATGCGCGTTTGAGATCGACTCAGTGATGTCGGAGGACCGAGCCTGTATCAACAGCTTCGGCATCGAGCCGCGCGCCGCCGGGGGCGCTGTCTGCGACGGCGCAGAACAGATGAAGGTAAAGAAGGTAGCAAAAGAAATACACACTATGACAATTTCAACTGTCTGCCCTTCACGGATTATGCTGCTAACAGACGGACAGATGTCTGTCTGTCAGAGGCTAAGTAATAGGGTCCAAATTCAAATCAAAATAAGATTGTTTTACTGTCCCGCTTACACCCTACGGGTACGTAACCCAAAAAGTAGTAGCGCTAGATTTGTTTTGCTTTTTAGATCTTCGTTTGTTTCCTTGTCTCCCAAAATATCACTTGCGATTCAGACTTCAATAACTCGACACTTTTTAATAAGTTAAATATTTGGTGGTTTCTAGATAAGTGACATAGTACGTTCGTGCGGGCCGCGCATCCGGTCGCTGTGGCGGTTCATGCGTGTCGGACGGCGGCCCGCGAACGCGGCGAAACCAGCAGACGTGAACTCACTCATATGCGAAGACGAGGAAGAGTGCTACATCTCTCTCGAGTATAGGGTGAGTTAGACAGAAACAGAAGAAGAACGGGAAAGAACAGGAAATACATTTATTTGATCATAGAGCGGCCTGCAGTGGGTCGACAAAAGCTGATTGATGATGATGATGAAGACAAGTTTAATACATTAACGTGTATTACCGTAGGAATTCTCAGAAAGTTATAAGTGCAGGACAGAGATTTATAACTATAGCACTAGATGCAAGACCCAATTATTCATAGCCAATCGCTTCACTATGACCACATAGACATACAATTAATCGTCACTAGTAGGTATCTACGGTGTGGTGGCGAATCGGTGACGATACCATACCACAGCTAAGGAATTTTGGTTTAGCAGAATACACTGTGGGCGTAAGGCTCCTTATGTAGTTTTAAACCAGTTACCATTCTTAACAACCCTCTGAGTGTTTAAGTCGGTACTTTTCACATGATCTCGACGATTTTGATCCATCCCTTTACCAACCATACAAACCCCTCCAACCTTTGGCTCCTACGTGCAGCAGTGGACGTCTTTCATCTGAGATGATTATTTAGATAGATTTGATTAGATGATATAGATTTGCTTCTAATATTTTGCTTGTGTTCCTCAGATACATCACGATAGAATCACATTTTCCTTACACGAGCCTGCGAGAGGCCAGACCTTTAAGAGCGTCCTTAAACGAGAGCTGGAAGACCCTGTCACTCTCGCCCCTGAACACCCAAGGATTCACAAAGTCAAGAAAGTAACCCGCGACGAAGAACCCAATCAAAGAAAAAAGTTCCATATCAGATCAAAAGCGAAAACCCCGGAAGGAAAAGGCCTGATAAAAGAACGAAACGATTCCGAGTACGGGAATAGAAGGAGTGTAAAGAACAAAATCAAGATCAGAGAAGACAATTCAGACGAGATTTCGGAGGGCAGTTAGGAATTGTGTAAATTAGGAAATAGCCCTGAGTTCGGTAACTCGGTTTTATCATCTCGACTTGGAGACATATCAGATTCGCTTGGTTTAGATAGTAGTTCCATATCCGCACGGTAGATGCGCTGAAGCAAATCCCATACAAAAATACGTCTTGTCGAGACGATACGATACATCACCGAACTCGGGGCGGACAGCGGCGATTTCATACAACGCAATTTTTTGGCATCTGGAATATCAACTAATAATTGATATTTTGTGATTGTATTGATTTGCCAAACAAACGTAATAAGGTTGAAGTTAAAAGTGCATAATCGAAATATAGCTATTGAAAACTTCTTACCCGACTTAGAACAGAATTTCAATTGGTTTGATATAATTTGAAGGTGAATTAAGTTATACCTGTTATAAGTAATAACAATAGGAGTTAGTGCCACCTTTATACTGTGTAGTATAAAGCTTATTTATACCACACCGTTCCAGCACAGCAGAAAAACTATCACTCAAATATGGGCTCAAACTGGTAGGTACTGCTCTAGAATTTTACACACTTATGTAACAGCGCGCTGTTCGCAATATTATTTATCACTCTAAATTGTATATACTCGTATTAAGCCCATATTGTCAGTGCGGCCTTGTAGTATATGAAAATAGCAAGGCGTTTATTTAGGCAGTCCTAACCTCCCTTACGCGCTAGCTTTTCCAGTTTAATATATCGTTTGTGATTGTACGCACTCGCAGCCAGCGCAGTTGCATATTAAAATAGTAAAGCCACTCCCGTTATCCACCAATGCGTTAGAGGGCATAAGCTTGTAAAGCACTTGGAAAGCAACGCTGCAGCGCAGCATCGAAATGTGCATTCAAATAAGGGCTCAAAAATGTGGATGTTGTTGATATTGACGGCATCCGATGACAGACAGATCGGGAACCACTCGTTTGAAGCTTGTGGAAAGCTATTTTGTCACTGGAAATACAAAGATATCGCTTTTAGTCCCATATTCGAATGCACATTTATGTGCTGTGTGGTAGCGGTAGTGGTTTAACGGGCGCACTCCTTTAGTATCGTCAAAATTTAGAGAATGATTATGCGCTTCCGACTTTAGCCTTCACTTTTATTTATTTTCTATAGTATGTCTATCTAGAGTACAACCTAGCTGTTTTAATAAATACCATGAAAAGTCGTGAGTGTTTTGTTTTAAAACGCATTACCGCAGCTCATAATAGATTACTTGTTTACATTCAGGTACGACAGATGTCGCTGCAGTATTGACTTAATCGTAGTGGTTCAATTATCTTTAGTATTGACGTCCGTGCGCCCCTGTCGACGGTGGTCGAGGTGGTGGGTCTGAGGCAGCAGCTGCAGCCCGTTGATGCTGTAGACTGAGACTAGAACAATAAGCCATTCTCGATCTACGCGCCCTGCTTAGTGTTATCTACCCTTGTGCTAAGTCTGTTCACATATTTTACGCGGTATTTTTAGGATTTAATCATTGTGCATTTCATCCTAGCGCGTGTATAGCGGGAGGTGTTAGGTGAGATAGCATACATTTAGGCCTCGCCTTCCGACCAGTGCGCGGCGTTGACCCGTTTGACCTTAAGAAATCAATATTCATTCTGTCAATAAAAGTGTAACAAGCTTTCAATTTAAAGTTTTTTATGAATTATATTTAATATGGGTTTACTAAGTGCTAAAAAAATATGGTATTTTTGACAATAATTTAGGACCTACTTGCAAAAATTAGTTATTATTATTACCAGTCCCTATTCTACTATATAGGGACTGGTAGTATGGGGAAGTAAAAGTGTAAAGCCGCGCGCATATAGACTCTAGAATACTCGTTACTATGTAAGTTTTTACGAGTCTAATATATATACTGCGATATTTTTATAAATACTGGACTTACATTTGAAATGAAACAAGTATGTATAATCGAAAGACGCTAGTATAATTCAACGTTATGCTTAACTATAATCACCAGTAAAAAAATATTGGGCTGCTAAAGCCAAATCTTGACATATGCAAGCGATTCTCGCGAC
Organism: Eupithecia dodoneata; assembly: GCA_947044415.1. NCBI lineage: Eukaryota > Metazoa > Arthropoda > Insecta > Lepidoptera > Geometridae > Eupithecia > Eupithecia dodoneata. Next base: position 12,426,077 of record OX345655.1, on the reverse strand, counting down.
GAATCAAGGTTAATGAATGTTTATAAAATATTGAAAATTAACATTACATGTTCACTGTACAGCTATATCATTTGAGTTCTATGTACTTAGTATTTATCAAATTGTTTATTGCTGACAAATCAACACAGCGAACATACATTCATAAATCCTAATAATCGAGAATATGAATGTTTATAAAATATTACAATTTAACATTACATGTTCACTGTACAGCTATATCATTTGAGTTCTATGTACTTAGTATTTATCAAATTTTGTATTGCTGACAAATCAACACAGCGAACATAAAGCCATGGCCAAAAGTAAGCACCTCTCTAAAACATAGATATCTCTAAACACATAAAAAAATAGCAAATGTTTTGAACAAAGGGCAAACCGGTGCCCTCAAAAGATTATTAAAAACTTTTTCTATGGGCCATAAAACATCTGGTGAGCTAAACCCAAATTACGGGTATTTTACACAAAAAATTCAAAAATACTAATCAGTCTTCATTTGATATTCATAGCATAAAGAAGCTTCCGTGTGTTATTTAATAGTGAAATTGACATTCCTTTTCTTCGAAAATGCCAAAAACTGTGCTACGCAAAACGTATTAAAATTCAATTGTTACATGAACAAGGAAAGACCCAAGTAGAGATTGCCAAACTCTTGAAAAGTTCGCGGTACGCAGTGCAATCTGCTATTGAACGGATTGCGGAGACTGGTTCCCACGCAAATAAAAGACGGAGTGGCAGAAAACGCGTGACTACTGAGCGCCAGGACAGAAAACTCATCCGCGAGTATCTGAAGGACCGCAAAAATACTTCTTCTGAGCTCAAAAGGGCTCTAAAGGGGTGTAAAGCAAGACAGAAGCCGTGGCTCTCGGAAAATAACAAGAAAAATCGCTAAGAATGGGCTCTTCGATACGAATCTAGAAGATAAAAAAACTTGGAACGAGTTTTGCTAAACTCAAAATCTAACAACTTACAGATAAGCAAATCATATGTACTAGACACATAAGTTATGAACATACTAGTGGTTTCTTCTCACTTCTTCCACTGGTGGACAAAAAATTTAAGTGAACATCAATATAATAATGAATAGTATAAAATATGACTTTTCATAAATCAGCGACCTCCATGCGGTGGTTTCGAAACAACAGTATTGTCTTGTTAGATTGGCCGGCGCAGTCCCCACATCTGAACCCTATCGAGCATCTTTGGGGTATTATGAAGCGCAAAGTCAGAGAGCATAGTATTACATCCAAAACAACGCTAAAAAATGCTTTATTTCAAGAGTGGGACGCCATAAGTGCAGCCGAATGTAAAAATCTTGTAAGCAGCATGCCCCAAAGATTTGCTGCTGTGATCAATGCAAAGGGTGGGCCAACTAAATATTAGTGATTTATAAAATGTTATGTTAATATAGTAATTTGGAAAACAAATTAGTTTTATTTTCCACTTTAAACACGAAAAAGTCAGTAAATTTTAGGGTGCTTTATACTTTTGGCCAAGGTACATTCATCAATCCTAATAATCGAGAATATGAATGTTTATATATATGCGTTCCACATTAAAACTACATGTTCAATGTACAGCTATATGATTTGACTTCAATATACTCAGTATTTATCAAATCATATGCTGGAAAAATCAACACAGCGAACACACATTCACAATCGCGGTTAATGAATGCTGCATTAATTAACCGCGATTAATAGGTATTATTAGGTTTGTGAATTTTGTGTTGCAAATACAACAATAATTTATAAAAATTATTGCTGTAGTTCCAACACAAAATTCCGTAAAAAATTCTAATATTATGATTTAGAATTTGTTTCAAAAAATTGATTTATTATTAAATCAATTTTTTTAAACATTTAAATCTCTGCTGCAATCTAGGATTTTTTATATTTAGTTTTAGATTGCTTACGACCCTTATCTTCGCTGTAAAACTTTTTATAGTTTGTATTTGTGTAACGGAATGACTTGACCACATCACGGTCTTCGGGAGCTGATTTCTGTGGTTCTTTTTTCTTGTCGTCGGCTGGTTGGATGGCTGCGGGTTTTTCGACCTGATTTCTGCGCTTGGACCGTTTCTTTGTCTTGCTGACTGTTGCTGTGTCAGCTTTGGTCTGCTCTGTTGTGTCTTCTTGCTGCACTGCTGGTTCCTCAGGGGCGGTGATGACGGCGTTAGCCTCTGCGGCGTCTATCTGTGCTTGCAGTTTGATGAGGACCTCTGTCTTGATAAGCTCGTTTCCTCGGCTGAGCGCACTCACTTTCGCTTCCTTCTCCTTGAATTCTTTAATCTCTTCAACCTGCAATGACCAATTATGTTAGTAATGTCGGTCCATTATAGAAACTCTGCTTAGTTATAGTTAATAACTAAGCAGAGCTTCTATAACGGGCAGGAAACAAATAGAAATACAGTCGACTCTCGTTAATTCGAAACTCGAGGGACTCTTAAAATATTTCGAAATATCGAATGTTTGAAATATCAAATGGTTCGAAATTTGTGAAAGAAAATTAATAAAACTTCGAATTACCAAGTATTGATCAATAATTATTTGCTATTCTATAACAATGAAAAAAGTTTAGAGTGTACATACATAAATCTATTTATAATGTGAATTAATTAATGTTTCGAAAGAACTCTGTTATACTGGTTTGCTTCAAAACACATTGCTGCTGCTCAGACTGCTCAATAACTTTTTTTAAGAGAAAAAGTGCCTGAAATGTTTTTTCATCACTTTCGTTTTGTAGACAGAAGCGTTGTAAGGTATCGAAGGAAAATCGTGCTTCCTTAACTGACACCTCTGTTATAGGTTCTGATGTATCGTCCTCATCTTCATCGTTGCTTTTTTCATTCATATCTGTCGCAGATAAAATTTCGCTATCAGTTAGTGCACCTGAGACAGCGACATCTTCATCCACTTGAACAAAGTCAGAAAAACTCACACCGCTGATGTCTCCTAATGGTTCTACTGCTGATTCTTCATAATCCAGAATTAACGCGTCGTTTTATTATATAGCAATGATTTTTTCGTTCGAATTACCAAGTGCATAAAAATGTATTGATTTAGTTCGAAATATAAAGAGATTTTGTAGGGCACTCGTGATAACTTTGAATTATAGAGAGGTTCGAATTATCGCAGGTTGGAATTAACGAGAGTCGACTGTATCAGCATATTAAAGATTATTTATTACACTGGGTCGGCAAGTCTGTCTATAGTTCATGCTATGTCAAAATGTTAATGCTTTTGGTACTTTAAGCCGCTGTGCCACCGCCATCCACGCTGTGCACAGTCACGCGGCAGATTTCAGCTGCGTGGGATCGTTTGTTTGATAAATAAAGAAGACTTAAAAACAAAACAATAGTGGTGCCACTATAAACTGAACGGACAGTACAAATGGCATAGAAAACGTCTCACCTGAGCCTGCGAGCGGTAGGAACGGTAGCGGTCGTATGGCGGAATAAACATCTTCGCGTCTATGTTCAACTTAGACTCCTGAGACAAGGGAATAATATAAATAAATAAATAATGCTTAAAAATCCATACAACATCTTCCAGCTTCAAAGTAAGCAGAACTCCATAAAGCATCTTCCAGCTTCAAAGTCAGCAGATCTCTGAAAACCCTCCCGAAATATCTGCAGATCTTACAAACATTTGTCTTAAAAGTTCTTGAAATTACCTAAGTATTATCTATCATTGTTAAGGCACAACCTAAGAGAGCAACATAAGCCTACAAAACCGAAAGGCAGCCAAGCAGAAACCAAATAGCCAACTCGATAGACCACTCTTTCATTGTTCTTGTACGAGCGAATCCATAAAGGTATGATCGGGAAGTCACATTCCTCTATATCCTTGTTATTACGCCAATCACATACCACGCCGGCGCAGCGGTTAGCTTGCTCTGGATCCACGGCGGCTTTATCCGAAGTCTCAGCGGTCGCTGGTTGTATGGCTAACGCGACCATTTCTGGATGAGTGTCGACACGAACACCCCTGAACTCGTTGGATTCATCTAGTATAGCCCATGCTACCTCTCGGTCTATGTCATCGTCGCTGCAACAAATGAATAAATACTTTAGAATACGAACAATACTGGATATATTCACACGGCATATAAAGCTGTTTACTTGGGGGCCATGTCCCAAGTAAACAAAGTTTATTGGTACCAGATCAGATGTTATATATATACGGCTGTATCTGCGCCATGGCAATTGACAAATTTAACCTAAATTTAACCCCGAAATAGAGTTATATATTACTCTAACATGGTGTTATGCATAACCAGGGCCCAATTATGCTAACCAATCGCTTTACTATAATAATGGTATATAAAAGTGAAGTACGATCCGAAGTTGGTATCAAACAATAAACGTAGGGTAAATGAGACTCGCACACTGTTTACTGCTTTTTACATTAAACGATTTGGCACACAACATGGCGACTTCACCAGAACAAAACAACATAAAACTATATAGCATTTACCACAAAACATGGTCATACCAACCTCGCTGTTTCGGGATAGTGCGAGACGTCGTGAATATAATTGTCCACTAGCAGATTAGCGCTCATCATGGTACGCACGCCCGCCGGCATCTCATATAACACAGGCTCGCTGGGAAGCTCGCGACACTGAAATGGAATGCAGAGGGATTAGTTAGTGTTGGGGTTTGTGTTTTGTCTCGGTGATGTCCTATTTTTGTGAGCAGAAATAAAACTTTCAACGTTGCGTTGTAGAATTTTCTGATTTTATTGAGAGACCATTTCGACTTCTTTTTTACAATACTTAATTTTAACAGTGCGTCCACTTGAGATTGACATCTGACTTAGCGGCACATATTGCCCTTCTATGGAATTAAGGTCAAAACTACGTAATAGCGCTAACAGTTAGTTTATATGGCTGCGGGCGATGGCCCGGTTAACGTAGATGGTTGTTCGACACCCGCCTCCAGGACAAAGGCTTGTACGATCTGGAAATATTTACTCACGTGATACTACATAACTTATGTTGCGATTACGGCAAGCCGCCCCCAACTATGCCCAGCAGTGATCATTATGTGCAAAAAAGGGCCGATTCTACGAAACTGCATATAAATTCTGAGATGTACCTATTGTATGTATGTGTCGTCTCGTAAAATCTGAATGGGTAGGCTCCTTACAAAACGAACGCTGATTTGTTGAGAATACCTAATTAATTTCATTCGACAAGATGACTCAGCGACCCATTTAATTGAACATTTATCGGCATAGGCAATCAAATGAATTATCTTTAGCACCGTAAAGGGGGGGTATAAACAGAGTCTTGTACTCACAGAGAGGATCATCCTGTGGATAGTGACCAAATTTATTTTCACGAAGGGAGGCATTGGCGTACAACACCCGTTGATCCCCTGTAGGTCCCTCGGCAACATCTCGGCTAAGTTCAACAGCATGTGGTTTGGGATAAGATACCTGGGAACAAACAATTACTCATCACTACCGATAATAACACATGCAAATTAGTAACGAACATATTTTGATCTCGACTCCAGCTGTATTTATTTTTTCTTTTGGTTCGTTGAGATTATTTGCAGTTAGCTAAAATATTGCTTTCTCTACTGGCTACTCACGGGGGTCCTTCATCTACTTCACGCGCATGTTTATCGCGCCAAACGTATAGCATGTGGAGAGCGCTCAGCTGCTGCGAGGTAAATGTTCTTTTAGAGCGTTTGTACACTTCCATGTGACATTCGTCGTGCATTACTGGTTTGTTGTATGTCTGTGGAGAATTAAAGGTTTTTATTAAATGTGCTATATACATATATTACACCAATATTTTTAATGTGAAATTTTGTAAACTTATCTAGACCTGGAATGACATAAAGGCTACTTTTTATCCCGGAAGCCGCGCTAGGAAGCTAGTTTATTATGTAGTGCCAAGTTGCGCGAGCGCTCCAGTTGTAATTCCAGACCATCCAGTAACCTACTCAAACCATTTTTAACCGACGAAACGAAAACAAACAAATGAGGTGTTTTGTTCGGCTAGCTATATGTATTTTTATGTATGTTTGTCGATTTATCAGTCAATTAAGGACCGCTTTGGAAAATTGTTTCGATATTGTATGGATCCCTAGATGATCCCATGAGATTTTTTTTACCGAGGTATATGTAATTGAACCGAAACACTTAAAAAACTGTGTAAATACTAGGACTTTAGGTTATTAAAAAAAATCTTTATTATTGCGGAGATATTTTCGGCTCACTGTTACTTCGGCTTGCTATTTCTCGTAGATTTGTGGGGCTTAATTTTGTAATCCACAAATGTACTCAAATAAAATTGTTTTTAGAATCATCATAGCGAGCAATTACGCACAGCCACACCACGCAGGGGGCGTGAACCAAAATCGGGGGAGGCCGGCGACGCTTATACGAGACGAGGCTGCGTCCACACGGTGCGGTGGGAGCGACCAGCGCACAACACGACATAATATGCATTGCATTACATCGGCTGCCCTCCGAACAACTCGCGCGCGCGCGCTCTACCTTCTGCTCCTTACTTTTCTTGTCTGCTCATATTCATTTAAATTTATTCATTGTAACATAACGAATTTGCTATTATTTCATTAAACGGAGAGATGAGCCAGCTTTAAAATCTATCCTATCTTTTCCTTCTGCATCACGCGCCGAGAAGCCACGCACAACTACTCCTTAGGCAGCAATAGATTTGTTGGTTATTTTGATTCTGCTGGATATAGTCGTTGCTTATTCTATGTTTGAGAAAAAATTCCAGCATTCCGTCATTCATGACGAAACTGAACTGAAATTATACAAAAAACTACTTCTGACGAAAGTGGAATCTGACGGATGTGTTCTAAATCCTCTTTTCATAGAATGAAGGTATTAATTATTTATTTGCAGCACGAATCAGTTACACAAGATAATAAAATTTCCATTACATAGCATACTCTCTAAAATATAAATAGGTAGACAGCTGGCTCAATGGGTAGCTAGTCGGTTGGCTCTTCCAGAAGACGCCTAGCAGCAGAGTGGGCATTAGGCCGCTCAGGAGATGGTCGGTATCCATCCATCCGAGCGTACTATCCTACTAACTAGTTGTTGAGGTGTGCGCGAGCTGCAAGCAGCTCGCGGCGGTTGTGTACATTGTGTTTATTTTAATTGTATTCCCCTTGTCGTAACCTACACCCTTGATTATTTTGTTAGAAATCGATATCCATTAGAAAATTTTGCGATGAAAAAATATCAGCCATCTTGGATTTGGAAATGGACATCTTTACAACTGACAAATAAATCATGAATAATAAAAATAATAAATACCCGTGCGAAGCCGGGACGGTCCGCTTGTTTATAATATTAGTGTACATGTAGACGGTTGACTCACAAGGTAGCTAGTCTGGCGACTCTTCTCGAAAACGCCTAGCAGTAGATTGGGCATCATGGCGGCTTGCTTCAACAAATCAAGCTTCATCATCCTGTACACGTACAGGAGATAGTGGGTGTCCAATCGGGCGTACTCGATCATCTCCTCCGGCAGCGGTCGGATGCGCCAGTCTGACAATTGGTATCTGCAAATAGACAAATATAGTTTTCCTTCTAATATTAGAGGCGAACACACATTTAACATAAATTCACATAGGTATCAGTGCTATCTATTAAATGAAAAGCCCATAGAGTTATTTTTGTATGTCCAATTAACTTTAAATCATTAATTTAATTAATTATATTTAATTTAGTTTATTTGTTAAATCCATGTATTTGTAAGGAAGAGCAGGACATCCTGGCACAAGTATACTTACATACTCAAAAGGATGTCCTAACAACTGTCTAGCATGTAAAGTAACATACTTTTATAAATAAATAAACAATTGACAATTCATTAAGTAATTTTGGTACCAAATGAATTGAGCTCAACTTTTGCATTATGTAAAGTTCTGGACCTGGATATTTAGCTACTTTTGTTCAGAAAAACGCAAGTGAAGCTTATTTTAAATAAATGGACAAAATTATTTGAGAACCGATGTTATTGCTGACACCAGAGATTGCCAGGTCCCTTTCCATTTCAAGGTCAAATAAATAAATAATAATAAGCAGATAATAATAAATAAATAAATAATAATAAGCAGATCTGTTAAGTCTAATCGTAAGCTATCGTAGGGTTTTTTGACTAAAATGCTTTCGGCAGAATATCAGCGCCGTTAAGGTGGTGGTCATTTATGCTGCGCCTTTTGCTACTATGATCTTTTTTGATAAAATATTGTGCATTTTTCCTGGGATGAACAAGTCACTCGTCTTCCCATGCCATCGTGAAAGGGTTACTACTACTACTTTGTTTGATGATAACCATCTAGTCTAAGATCCCGTGAAGAACGATCTTCACCGAGAATTTGATGAAATATATATTAAATTAAATATAAAATACGTTTCATCCAATAAACATCTCGGTGAAGGTCGTTCATTTCAATTCAACTCTTGGTTAATGTGAAGGTCGTTCTTAAGGGGATCCTATACTAATCCAAAACTAACGATAACCTAAATTTTACGATTTCACCTAAAAATTATGGTATAAAAGGTAACATCTTCATATTTTAGCTAACCCTAAAACAACAGAATCAATAGCATTATCTTTGTTTGAGTGTATAAACCCAAAACCGTAAAAATTTATACATTTGAAAAATACAAGCTTATTTCAACACTGATTTTAACCCAACTTCGGGTGAAAATAAATAAGATGCGAAGAAAGAAAACTCTAAAATTAGGTCCGTTCTGACATTGTTTAGTTATTCAAAGTTGAAATAAATTTATTTAGATGAAAAGATTACAGTCAATAATGTCAAGTCTCTTCACATTTTTAAGCGGACTTTTTAGTAAATGATTTCTGCATTTAATTCTAGCGCGCACTTTCGCATACTACTTGTGTACCCTTAATATTGACGACCTCCGTGCTTTGACCTTTGACGGCACAATTGCCGGTAGATCCTTGTCATGGACTCATGATTCTGATATATCTTACTTTTTATCAATATCCATTTTGCAGTATATAGCCATCAGATTCTTCAGCGATACCACCGGGATCTTTAAAGCGCGGCCTGCGTGGAACGTGTCGAATAGCCCCACGATGTACACGCCAAAGTCACGCTGAAGCCATAGTATGTCGCTGGATGCACCATGCATTACCTGAGGTGAACAAAACATTTGTGTTATAGAGCCGTGGCCGCCACGGCGTAAGAATCGACCCCTCCAACTCAGCCTGCGATGCATAAGAGTCGACTAAGGAAGTCAAGCGTGGTGATATGGCAAAACAATCATTGTTTGAGGGAGGCACTGAAGTTGTGTGCTGAGGAAGATCATCATCATCAGCCTATGTTAGTCCAATGCTGGATATAGGCCTCCCCCATAGCGCTTTGTCTTCAGCTTGACGCATCCAGTATCTCCCTGCAATCTGTCGCAGGTCGTCATCCTACATGGTGGCAGGGCGTCCGTTTGCCGAGTCGTGGTCTCCACCCATGAACACGTTTATCCCAGCTGTTGTCGGTTCTTCGCGAGGAAGATAATGCTGGACAATATAAACAGCATCATCTACCCCCAGAGTAACCAGAGATAGATTTCTGAGTATCATTGCCCTGAGTTCGATAAGTCGATAGTTTCGTCTTGATGACGAAACTATCGACTTAAAAGACTCAGACCCTGAATAAATTCCTGCAGATCATTCAAACATTTGTCCCGCGACAGGCATCTCCTGCGCAACAGTCTTTCATTAAAAGCTACAACTTACCTTAATCTTCTTTGGATCTGTGAAGATTTCGTTCAGTTTATAAATATACTCTCGGATCGCGATCGTGTCGATGATAAAATCGCCGCCGGTGTCGGTCGTGATCTGGATGAGGCAGGTGATACCTGAAATATATATATACTCGGTTCTAATATTTATTCGATAAATTATGGACAGCAGCCCTGTGGCTGATGTATCCATATCACACAGTACACGAGTTTATTGTTGTCTTGACACGAGTCAAAACCGACGTAGAATGTGTGTAAACAAACCGCCCATACTTAACCTAATATTCGCTCTTTTGTCGCGCCTTTTTATATAATAAAAACGTAATTTACATTACTTGTCTCAATAAATATTTCTTACTTATATGTGAAAGTCGACGCCAAGCAAGTCAGTTTATGTCATTTGTGTTGTGAAAAAAAAAAATACTACGTTGAGTTTGGATAGTGTGTCGATGTGGATGATATAACGTATTCTAGTAACAGTAAACAAAATAGTAACAAAACCAATTGTGTTTACAAGAAATATCTTGTATTCTAGAGCCTAGTATAATGTACAGTTTCACCCCGCCAATTGCTTCGCACGCTTTTACTTGATATACATATTTATATTGCACATTGGATATTACTTGCCATATTTATTAAGATTATGTTCAACCGCTGTAGGGACAATAACAGATATAGAGACAATAATCCCTATTTCATTAGGATATGTTCAGTTGCAGTGGTGAAAGGTAACAAGCAACGAGTTACTTACGCGTTTACAGTATGGATGGAATATGAAGCTTTTAGTTGCTAGTTTGAACATAAAAGATTTCAATAAAATAAAATATAAGTGCAACAAAATATAAATGCAATAAAAATTGGACCATAGAGCAATTTTTATTGCATTATATTATTAGGGGAAAGGTAAATTAAGAAGGTCGGAATACAAAAATCGAAGATTTTTATAGAAGATATCTCAACCACGTAAGGCATATCTTAAAAAACCGGGTTTATAAATTTCGCGGGTCGCTCCGTTCGCCGTTATTATAGTTTATGGTATTATGGTTTATGAACGCAAAAAAATACCATTTTCAAAGCCAGTTTTGGATTCGTTTGAAAGTCTCATTTATCGTAATGTTAGTATTTCGCTTGATATAGGTACTTTTTTAAGGTCACTTTGCCAACCGTCGCAACAAATTACGAACATCTTTGAGGCTCGTTTCGCTCGCCGATAACTAATCACATTCGGGGTGTCGCTTGCGCATGAATAAATTTGCAAGTGGACTCGCGATATGCATCTATAACATTGTATAGTTGCAAGCATCGAGAAGCTCCCTCTAGCGAACCTATAAAATGGCGACTTCTATTATCGTAGGCCAAAATACACTTCAAGTCGCAGTAGTTAAACTGGCTAATAGTTCATAGTTTGACATTACTTAAATTCATTTTCCAATCTGCACGTGTTTATTTGCTATTTAAAAACACATACCATGTGCCATTATGGTAACTCAGGTTAGGTGGAATCAAGTGCAATAGCTTGGCGCTTTTTTTAATCCTGAAAAGCTATTCGGCTAAGTATAAGATTTATTTATCGAAATTCAAGTTTTTTGTAGGAAATAATAAAAATGGCTAACAATATCTTTCATAACATCTGCCACAAGCCACACCAATTTTACAAGTATGAAAAAATTACAATGAAAAACTCGCGTGAATAAAAAATACATTAAAAAAAAATAACATTAAATAATAAATACAATAATACATGCAGAGCATAAACAGCAAAATAATGGTTTATATTGGCATTAAAAGTGTTAAGCGATAAAGCGCGAGCGGCATAAAGGAGAGATCGGGGTCAAATAAATACTACTTCATACTTTCACACATTTACAGCCTTTACTGGTATGATCCACTGGCTAGACGCAGCCTCCCCCTGAATTTGTTAATTTGAAGCACGCACACATTACAAATTAATGCTAGGAACAAAATAGCAAAGCGTAAAAGAATATAAAAACCTACAGATGCGTTTCTAAACAGCATAACTACGGCCAGCAACTAAAGGAATATTAAAATTTCTTGGGATTTCAGAAGTTTATATATACTAATAATATAAAGAGGAAAGTTTTAATTGTTTGTATTGAATAGGCTCCGAAACTAATGGACCGATTTAAAAAAATCTTTCACCGTAAGGAAGCTGCAATATCCCTGGTATAGAATATATTATATTTTCAAAAAAATTAGGGAGCCTTTCTAACACTCCAATAATGTAACCAAAGGTGTAAAAAAATCCTTACATCGCATGCGCCGCGATAACTATTGATGATAGAACAAAATAATGTACTACGACTTTGCAGAAAACATTTTTTTTTATCTACAAAAAATGTCGCGACAGCATATGTCTAACTATTACGTATAGTTACGTCACAATAAGTGTTCTTTTATTTTCAAATAGTAATTGAAATGCCGCCGCTAGAAAAGGCTCTTTATTTGTACCTTGATATTAATCAAATAAATTACTTCATATTTAAAACTGTTGCACAATACCTAACTATAACTTGTCGTTTATTCAAATCGGACATTCCATTTGAAAGATATCACGAGTTAAAAAATGTAAGTACATACTACAAAAAAGTCGCGTGGTCGCCGCTAATTCCGTTGGGATAACTGTGCGATGTAGGCGTCACTGGCGGCGTACGGGAGGTCGTCGGGTGGGAGGGGAGTTAATGTTAAGAAATAACCTGCCGCGAATAAATAATAATAATAAGAAATACCCGTGCGAAGCTGAGGGGGTCCGCTAGTGTATGTATGTATATATGTAGTGTATGTAGTATAAACCAGATGCGCCACGAGGCTGCGCCTTCGGAAATCTATTTGTCAAATGGTTTATAAACCTTCCTCTTGAATCACTCTATCTATTAAAGAAAACCGCATCAAAACCCGTACCAAAGATCTAAGCATACATAGGGACAGACAGACAACGGGAAGTGACTTTGTTTTATTCTAGTATGTAGTGATTTATGAAGAGGTTGGTGAGATTTGTAATTTAACCATGCATTCAATAATCTTGAACGCATGTTGATGTTGTTGTGTCTCATGGAGACAAATACCGTTCAGGCAACATTAAAATCAATCCGTGTTCTAATTTAATCTATACTAAATTATGTACTAAATTACAGCGCCAGCACGTGTTTAGTGAGACACCCCGAGACAGACGAGCACGAGTGTGTACCTATAGTTTGACCGAAACCGCTGTACCGCGCCTGAGGTATGCGAGCGGTCTGCCGTCAACGCTTACTCTTGCTCTTTTTTCCTCGCGCCCCACCTCGCCGCACTTTCCTAAGGAGCGGTACAGCGGTTTCGGTCAAATTATAGTGCAATACCTCGCCTCGAAGGCTATCGATTTATCTCTGCACAGTTCAAGTTCTTTAATGAGTAGAGAGACAACATGGTGACTTTAGATGAGAGGAAGAGCGCCCGAGACATTAGACGAGACGTCTCGTCGTCATAAAGTTCCAATGCGTACCTTGGTAAGACCTATAAGCGTGATGTTCCACATCCACCGCCATCTCCGTGCAAGTCTTCAGATGCTTAATGAGCTTGTCCAATCCAAGCTCGGTGTCGATTATGGTCAAGGGTGTGACATCCAGCGCCTGGGGAAACTCCGGCTCCAGCGCGGGAAAGATAAGATCCAACGGTGCCTTATACATATCCAGTTCCGTCCCATATGGGTGTTCGTAGCTGGAAATTGAAAGGTTATTTAAGAATAAAAAGTAATGCGTCTGGTTTCGTTTGGAAATAATGACAGGACAACATCTGTGACGCAGCGGGCGCAGGACGGAGGAGTTCGCGGGTTCGATTCGGATTTAATTCATAATTCTAATAATAAATAGAATGTAGGTAATGATCGATTTCTCTGTATTGAACGTCTTCTATGCAGCCAAGACTGTCCTCGTAAGGGTACCCTTCATGCGAAGATAGTCCGGGCTGCAGCATCAGTTTATATCTGGCAGAATTAAATAAGCGTGGAAATTTTCTAAGTTGCTGGTTCGAATTTTACTTGCTAATTTGACCATAAATAAGTATAGCTAAGTATAGAACCAGCAAGACGAAGACCTATACCTATATTTACTTATGAAGTTAATAAAAGCATTCATTTCTCACACAATATGTGCTTAAACTAAGAAAGGAACACGTGTGTATTGAATTTGATTCATTATTTTATTATCATACAATAATGCTGAATGATATCTGAGTTTTTGTCCAGTTCTCCCGAACAAAATAAAATATACATAACAAAAGAACATGGTCCATTCCAAAAAAATACGCTCTGTGTGGTTTTAAAAGCCCTTTTTATCTGAGTCAGTACAGGCCGATTCGACACCCTTTGATAGGGCCCCGGACCCTTGCATTAAATCTAGTCTCAAGGCTAAAGCGCTATTCAAAATAACAAAGGGGAATTCCCAAAGTTTGCAGCTTGCGCCAAATCATAAAATATTTTAGACTTGTTATAATTAGCTCATTTTAGCAGGAGTTCAAATTAAATTTATTGTCAATTTTATACTTGTGAAAAAATAACATCGACCTTGCGCGTTGAGTTCAAGTAATTGTTTATAATATTAATTTGTTTCTAAAATCAAACTCCTCGTGGATGTTTAATTAAATTGTGTGTAACTACTTTGCTGGGGTCACCCTGCATTTATAAATTATTTAAAAACAAGAGTTCCTTTATCACTTACCCGATAGCTTCTTTGTCGCTATTGTAGATACTAATCAAAGCCAGCGGCTTAAGGCTGTTAGGTTTTTCGAATATCTTCGGAACCCACAGTTTGTATGAGTTATCCACGGTGTCTTTGAAGGTAAACTGAGGACGCGGAATGTTTTTCGCTCCGATAAACAGCGCATCTCCTACCTGAAATAGAAGTTATATTAACCCAAAATCACTAACTAGTCGTAAAAACTACGGCGCGTACCAAGATCGCATTTAGGCTTTCGTATGTTTCCTTCCTCAGTCGTTTTATAAGCGACCAGCATTCACTTATTGCGGATGCACATATTTTAGATCGAGACATATCGTGTTATTGTCGTAAATCGCTAAAATCTTGGAAATTCGGTTATCAAGGCGATCCCAGAACTTTTGAAAACTTGCAGCTACTACTATAACTACGGTGCAATTACTGTTTTTATAGGTTATTTCTCAAATAAACCATGAAATTTCACTAAAAAATTATCACTATGGAAACCGTACATTTTCATGGGGAGAAAACATTGTGTTAACAAAGACCCTTAGGGTTCCTTGTTGACACACATTTACAGGGTTACGGAAGTCTAAAAACAGCAAAATTTTATTGCTGTTACATTCGTTTCATGTAACAATCGAACTATATACATATATAGAATAGATCTGCATCTACAATAGATTCAGGTACATACTTATGATATTTTTTTTAGTATGTTAGAAATCTAGATAGCTACGGAATTTATTTTCCTTAACTTAATAATAAAATTAACTACTACATGCAGCAAACAATCATTTTTTTAAACTCTCATGTTAGTATTAAAATAACTTTATACTACTTAAACCTAAGTGCGTTTAATGTAATACTTATACGGTAATGTGCTTAGTCGAAGCGCTAGATATGCAAACGAATGGATAGTGTGCGGCATGGACATGAGAAAAGGAGTGTGTTTAGACGAGTGGTTATGGAGGTCAGCGGATGTAAAAGGAAGGCATTTTGTGCCAACCTCGTGAGAGTGATAAGGATAAAGCAGGAAAATAAAGCTTGGTTGTATCATCACTGGATCATTTATTTGGATACAAAGAGTGTAGGAATTAAATGTAGGACATAACCCAATCATCCAGCAGAGCTGCCGCCACACTACACCATTTTTTGTTGTGCTGTGCGGGAATGGTGCTATTCAGGTCTCCGACTTTAGCTTTAAATGAAAATACATAGGTAAAATCATACTTTGGATAAAAAAGCGTTTTAGGTAAGAACATAACAATTTATCAAGTTGTGTGTAAGAAATAAGTGTTACCTTGGTCTGATGATGCTTGACCCGATGAGGCACTATCATGATCTTAGCGATGAGGTGTTACCTTGATCTAAGTGATGCTGTCTTTTCTCGATGTAAGCGATTAGGCACTACCACGATCTTAGCGACAAGGTGTTACCTTGATCTAATTGATGCCGTGTTTCCTCGATCTTAGCGATAAGTTGTTACCTTGGTCTAAGTGATGCGGTGTTACCTTGATCTAAGTGATGAGGTGTTTCCTCGATCTACGCCAGGAGGCGCTACCATGATCTTAGCGATGAGGTGTTACCTTGATCTAAGTGATGCGGTGTTTCCTCGATCTTAGCAATGCGGTGTTACCTTAATCTAAGTGATGCGGTGTTTCCTCGATCTACGCCATGAGGCTCTACCATGATCCTAGCGATGAGGTGTTATCTTGATCTAAGTGCTGCTGTCTTTTCTCGATGTAAGCGATTAGGCACTACCACGTTCTTAGCGATAAGGTGTTACCTTGATCTAAGTGATGCGGTGTTTCCTCGATCTACGCCACGAGGCGCTACCATGATCTTAGCGATGAGGTCTTACCTTGATCTAAGTGATGCGATGTTTCCTCGGTCTAAGCAATGAGGTGTTTGCTTGGTCTATGACAGTTTTAGTTATGCGGTGTTATCTGGTTACCCTTAATCTAAGCGATGTGGCGTTGCCATGATCTTGAAAATAAGGTGTAAACTCTAAACCTTACCATGTCTTTAGTTCTAACGTGTTACCTTGAGGTTAGGTTAAGCGATAAGCCGTATCTTGATCTAAGCGATGAGGCGTTGCCTCTTGGCGGTTAGGTGTAAGTGTTACCCGTTTTCCTGATCCAAGCAAAAGCACTACTATTATCTTGACGTTGAGGTGTTAGTGACACGATGGTCTAAGTACTAAGGTGTTACCCTGATTTTAGAGATGACAGGAGCTTTATTCCACGACGAGACGTTGGCACCCATTCCTCGCAGGAACTGTTCGCTCGGCTGGTTAACTCCACTGAGGGAATCTATGTTGATGTTAATGCGGTCTAGAAGACTGTCGTTCACATTTATTATTTTATCTGTGTTGTTATCGTCGTTGAGTTTTAAGTCACTGGAAAATAATTGATTTTATTTCTTTTAATTGTTTTATTTAATAGGCTCTCTAATTAAATACTCTACGTGTTTAGTATTCAACGACAGAGGCCTTTCGGATAAATTTTGATGATAGGATGTTGTTAAACAGAAAGGACTCAACCGACACTTTGGTCAAAATTAGTTTAATTGCACCAAAGTATCCTAAGTGATACTTTAGTGATCGAGTGAGGATTATTTCACCTTGCAAAAAAGATCCGAAATCGTATAAGGCTAAGGCATTTTTTTAAATAACGAGACGCAAGCCTCGCAAAAATGAGAAAATTGTCGAAAACAAACCAGTCTCCGTTGATAGTTTTTGAAAATTCAAATTACAAAGAAGCAAGTCTAGATTCAATACAGCAGAGTTGCCTTAAGCCACCTGAGGTGTTACAGCGTTTGGATTCAACGAGATATACTCAAATTCTGCTTCATAACTCTGCTTCAAACTAATAGTTAGTAATACGTTTGCCTGTTTAACAAGACAAGGCACATCCCAATATTAGAACTGTTGCGTTGAGTACGTCATCTAAACTTCAAACCTCGATAGCTCCAGCTTATGTATATACATTTTGTGGGTTGAGTTCGTTCTGCTTAACAACTCCCTAATATTTTTCTAATATCCGAATTGAGAAATTCTCTAACTCAGTCTTGAAACTGACCTCTTAAGCTTCACCTGTGGCAATTCTGCCACTACAATCTGATTTGACTGTATAACTACATTTTCGCTTATCTTGCATGTTACTATGCCGAAGTCGGTGTAAGTCTTGTAAATATCGTAAGAGGCGCCCCTCGGGAAGCAGTTCGAAGTATGTATCGTTTTTTTCACTCGCATCAGTCCATCCTGTAAATGTAACATGGTCTCTTATTATTATTTTATAGTACGGCTGAGTTATTTTATTTCTATATGATTATAATGTAATGATTGCAAATTTATTGATAAATCGAATTAAACTTGAATTATTATGAAGATGAACATGAAGAAAATAAAATAAAAAGTTTATCCAGCTGCAAAGATTTAGGTTAGTTTGTTTCTTGGTTGTTGTTGTTTTTCTTAATCTTCGCTCACTAATCACGAATATTTCAATCTTCTTCGATTTTATGTAGATAACAAATGTATAAGGGTATCTTTCTCAGCAAAAAACTGAAAATAAGGATAGATCGGTAGTCACTCGTTAGACGAAATACCGATAATTCTTCTCCATGACCTAATAATATTTTTTGAGTAATAAAATATAAAATTGTGTTTTTGCATCCTTCGACCTGATTTTACTTTAGTCTGAGTAATCAGGTCGAAGATTAAGAAATTATCGGTATTTCGTCTTACGAGTGACTACCGATCTATCCTTATTTTCAGTTATTTGCTAAGAAAGATACCATTACAGATTTTCATCTACATAAAATCGATAATACAAATACAAAGACTTTATTTGACCTGGGCCTACTCAAATGGGTAGGCCCAGGTCAAATAAAGTCTTTGTATTGTGCGGCGATTGCTAGCTTGCTTCAGGCGACTCCAGTCTGTAGCTTCTTCACGTAAGTTTTTCATGCGATCCACTTTTCCGCAAAAAGATCTCTTCGTGTGCATGCTTGCTACACAGCATTCGAAACTAGTCTGAGGTGAGTTTTTTTTCACAATTGCTACACTTAAAGGTGCCGCGTTAAGTATGCTTTTCTATAAACACGATATAGCGTAGCTACTGTAGGTGTTGGTCTTTACCATAGATAGGCTATCGCCGCGCCGTTTATTGGTACCATATGAGAGAAAAATTGGGCAGGAGCTAACATAATCCATCAATTAGAAGAGGCTATCCGGATAATGAGTGAGGTAGGGCTTGGGTGATAACCACCTTACGTTTATGCACTGTTTCAGATCATCACGTAGCAAAACAAATAGAGAACCTGCTAGTTCTATCGTCAAGATGAGCACGGACAAAGTTAATAACGACGTAGTCGAACTCTTTAATGGTTGAAATGACCGGGACTTGCAAGTTTACGCCGTAACTGCATTTGGCACGCAAGGGTTACGTTATCACATCCAATGGTTTCCCATACATTTTGTATGGGAAATAAGAAAATTGTGAACGGATACATTAGAAACATGCAGTGAGTGACGAATCGCGTAACAAGTGACCTATAGCGTGTTAACAAGTATCTACGTCCTGCAGGATCCAATAATAAGAACAAGTGTCAATTTAGTATTCTGTTTACTGCAATTGGCCGTCGTATCCTTTTGCAAATTATTCACATATACAATAATTGTTACTCGTATCTAGGGCAGTTTTGCTTCTATCTAGGACAATAGCTTAAAAAAAGTTTTTGAAAATTTATTTGGTAACGTAACCAATGCCACGTTATACGAACGAAATTTCGGGCAAAAGAATGACTACTAAATAATACAAATAACATAGGAATTGGTCCATCAGAAAAATTACTCATGTACAATAACTTGTATGTGCCAACCGTTACCGTAGATTATGTTTTTTAATTGTTACGTCTTACCGAGGAAAATAAAAATAAATATAATGCACCTTTACAGATATAAAAAAATTGACATACAAACTTTCAGTACAAGTTCTACAAGGTTAATTGGAGAATCAAATGGTATCAGATATCAGTTTGTTTGTAAACAGATTTTGTAATTTTAATTTTTGAGCGTGAAAAGGTGACAAAGTTACTTTAGCATCTCTGATAGATTTCCTAGAAGTATAAAAAGTTAAGGACCTAAGCTGCATAGATAATGTAAACACCTGCCGGCCTGATTACAGTCAATTGTGACTGAATGTCACGAATGTACGTGCGTTTCGTTTACATTATGCGTTTCTTCACTTTTCAACACATCAAATATTTCAAAACAAACTCACTGCGTTATCAGTGCGACAGTTAATTGAAACAATGTAAAAAGTAAGTAGCCTTGGTGAAAAGAGTTTCAAGGCCAATAGGTCTCTGACATGGCCTACAGTCTAAAAACTCAAAGCGATTCGTGAAAAGATTATATTTCCTTTCCAACACAGACGCGCGTGACTCTATTTCATTACTGTAATATTTTACTGCTCTGAGCTTAATCAACATGCCCATTGCCCAGCTTGGAGATTATGGCACTACCTAGTAATAAGAGTCAATAAGGCATAATTAGGGGAGGATGGCAATCAAATAATAGAAACAAATTAGAACTAATATTTATAATTGAAATAATTGAACTGCAGAATATTGCAAACAATATACTGGTAGCTCATCTGATCCATATCAATACCAGTCAGAAGTTTTCCCAAGATGCTGGCTGGCTTGCCGCAACATACCAATATCAGAAAGCTGAAAGTTTCCTTCTAATATTATTTTGTGAAATGTGAATACTATTTAAGCATTTCGGATGACAAAAAAGTGAAATAAAATGATTTTGTGATATAAATAAGACCTCCAATGTAAAATTATATTCATTCAGATAAATAATTTTAATTCATTGAGTAACAAAATAACAATTTAAGTATACCTTGGGTGGGAACAAACCATACCTAAAAAAAAACAACTTAAAACAGCTAGCTATTTCTTAATTACTTCTTTAGAAATGTAAAGGCCCGCCAGCAACCTTGTTGTGAAAAACAGTCCAAGTTATTTCTTAAACTTAGAGGCTTTAACCAATTTGGTATTATAATCAAACTACAGCTGCATACTGCTACTACTACTACTACTACTAATTAACTACTAGTATGGTATACTACCATGTTGGTGTACTACTATGGTTTAGAATCAGGACTAATAATAAATGTTAGGAATAACATAAAATATTGTACCAATTAAAGCTTGTATAGTTTTCTAGATTCAATATCTTACCTTTATGAGATATGATCAGTGGTAGGCAATTTATACCACTGATAATGACAACACAAGATATAAATAATATTAAATAATGCTGGACAATTCACACAGCATCATCTAACCCTATATAATAACTCAGTTAGGATTTACTGTTAACACTAGTCATTTGACAGTATTTGCTCTTTTATATGTATTGTAGCACAATTTGGTATCCTTCATATTGATGGTTGGTAAACATATATATATATATATATATATTTATAACTAAGTGTTTTGCAGATCTTTTATTAATACATTAATTGAAACTAACCATTCTTTGGTATTTCTTGAGGTACTTATAAGTACTATTTTTAGATGCAGTTTGTATCATATCTTTTGACTAAAGGTATATGTTATTATAGTGCTAACCCAGTGAGCGTAAGGTCGGGTTAAATTCACCCATGGTAATTCTGATTCCTTGATTATTTCTATTACGCACAATAAACTTTGCTGAGCGTTTTAAAAGATGTGTGGGGGAAAGTGAGGAAGCAATGAGTGTGAAAGGTAAGACAGCCAACTCTCGGCGAGGAAGTATCAGTGTTTGGTGGGTGAGATTTACTTGCCTAATTTGAACCTTACGCTCGCCGGGTTAAGCCCTCGCATACGGGATAAACTTAATTTAATCTTTCTCACGGGTAATTATTTCGTTCAAATGTGTTCTAAAGTCGACCCTTGAAAGAATCGTCTATTTTTGAAGGTTGACTTCCTAAGTGACTCCAAAATAAGATCACTTGTCAGTTACCTATTTAAATTTACCAAGGAGTTTACCCTAAAACAACTGCAAAATGTATTATGTGCAACTAAACAAAACAAATAAATTCTTTTCCAATGGAGTACAAAAGTAGGTAAAACACGTGCTGAATTTTGATGTTACTGAAATCATGATATTTGAAGCAGTAGCTGCATCACTTACCTGAATGGCGTTCGTCAGAAGCGGAATGAACTCCTGGGCATCGGGATTTAGGGCGTAATTCATGTTGACATAATTCTAGTCTACTGCATACAACAACAAAACGCCGCGCCGTTACGGCGGCGTCACAAGCTGAAAAGAAAAGAAAGAATGATGGATGGATGCTCGGTGAGCGATCGGTCGGTCAGAGAACAATGAATGACATGACAACGACAAACATGACTTCAACTTCTTATCTCTCTCTAGTTTGACACAATTCCATAGACGTAGGTGCGAAGCACACTATTCTACCAACGTCTGTTCCAGTTCGGAAGGAAAAAATTTAGGTTATATATACAGGGGTCATATTCAAATCGTCCTAACTTTTTTCTTATTTAGAGCTAATAAGATGTGAGACTTATTTTGAAGAACACATTATGTTGTTTCATTCAGAAACAAAAAACATGTAGCCTGAGCCGGCTTCAATTCCACGAAAAAGCTAATAATTTGGTAAATATATATAAATAAAAGTTTTTTGACTATAAATTCTCTTTCCTCTATTATAAAATTGGTAATCTCTACATGGGTAACTTAGCTATAGCTTATATATATATATATATATATTAATCCATGCTTCCTGGCAAAAGAAAACTAGATGGCTGCCATTTTATCATGGAGAGAGAAAAAAATGTTAACTGTTACACCGGTTACCACTTACCGATGCACTTACCAGACACAGTGTTTAATGTTTATGTATAATATATGATAATATGTATAATTATGTAGTTCGTTTAAATATCGTATTATTTTTATTTTACATTTTTAGCTTCTAAATATTCGTCAATGTCTCCTTCTTGGTGCTGCATGAAACGCAAAGGTTAAAATGTAATAATTCTAATCATTACATTTTTCAATGTTGAAGCTGCATGATTCAGTTGTGCTTGTGTTCATATTGTTTTTTTTTCAATGTCAAATCAATCCTGAGAAATAGCCCCTGACAAGAAAGAAAACATTACCTATACCTACATTATTGCTCCTGGCTGTTAGAGCGTCGACTTGTCGAGTTTGGGATAGCACAACTATCTACCTACATAAACTTTTATTCTGCAGTGCTGATCCAAGCAAATAAAATGAACTGACCTCCATCTTGCAAACCAATAAATTACCTTCGACAAGTGTTTTTTCTTCTATCAATCGATTAACAACGAGAACAGGAACGGAAGCTATCCTATCACCGGTAAATCAAGATTCGTCTTATTTTCTTTCTTATTTTACCTAAGAAGATACAAATCCGAAACCATGAATCTCTCTATTGCGATAGTGTGCTCATCAAACATGAATCGTAGCATGGAAGCTCAGGCTTTTCTACTAAGGAAAGGATTCAGAGTGCGATCGTTTGGCACAGGCGACATGGTCAGGTTACCAGGACCCTCGGCCGAACACCCAAACTGCTACGATTTCGGTATCTCATACGATGCAATCTACAAAGATCTAGTTGTCAAAGATCAATTTTTTTATACCAACATTGGACTTTTAAACATGCTGGACAGGAACCGCAGAATCAAATTGTGCCCTGAGAAATTCCAGGATTGCAAGGAACAATTCAACATTATAGTCACCTGCGAGGAACGAGTTTATGACCAGGTTCTTGAATGGTTTCTCTCAAAGTCTTCGGTTCGCAACCAATCCGTACATATTGTGAACGTTGACATCCTAGATAACCATGAAGATGCTACTATAGGGGCTTTCATAATATGCGACTTACTGACCCTGATGTCTCGCTGCACAGATCTGGACGACAAAATAGAT
The DNA here is from genome assembly GCA_947044415.1 of Eupithecia dodoneata. Lineage (NCBI taxonomy): Eukaryota > Metazoa > Arthropoda > Insecta > Lepidoptera > Geometridae > Eupithecia > Eupithecia dodoneata. Next base: position 12,402,630 of record OX345655.1, on the reverse strand, counting down.
GAATTGATACAGCAATTTGAACTGCAGCACCGCAAAACCATCTTGAACTGTGTTTTGTACTATTGAACAGTCTACTGAATGAGTTATCTGACTGAAGAATTCTGGCTATCGTTTAACTGATTTTTGAAAAGCTGATTGTTACTTTTAATTCTTGGTAACTATTGTACCTTTTTTGTTATGTTGTGTAAGTTAAGAACTGAGATGTGTGGTAATAGTTCATTATGATTAAGATTATTATGATAAGTGAGTAGTGACGTCAAACTCTGTATACTCTATATCTCTGTACACATATCTGTGTAATAAAATCACTCATAAATAAAAGATTTTTGTATTGTCATGGTATTTTATTTGTTATAAATATGTTATTATATGTATGATTTCAAAGGATCCTTTCTTTTTGTTATTTATTATTAGTGTCTTCAACCAGCTAAATCATAAGATCAATATTGACAGTTTTTACTTCACCTTTCAACTGCTAACAATGTTTCTGTTTTAGATCTAAGATTGCCCTAGACTGTAAATTCAGCTTACTTTGGCCTTACATTGTTTTGTTTTAAAAACAAAAAGATGGAAAAGGTATTTAGTGGATACAGGTTTCCCATGCTCTAGATGCATGGCAGCTTTTTTAACCTTTAAACATCTAAAAATGTTTCTATTGGACTGTAAATTCACCTTATTTTAGCCTTACAATGCTCTAAATAAAGAAAGGAAGCTGTAAAGTTAATTGCTAATAATAATATAACATAACATTTATATTTCACCAAATATAAATGTTATATTGTATTTGGTGAAATAAGATTTTCCATGTTCTGATTTAGTATCTTTGTACCTACCTAGGTTTCAAAGTAATTATATACTATTACCATAATGAAGGTTTAGAAATACATAATTAGCTTGGTATTATTGGATATGTCACACATTTTGTAGCTTCTTCATATCGTGAGGAAACATCTTCCCAGTTGATAACATTGAGGAGAGACTTGACGTAGTCGGACCGAGCATTTTTGAATTGAAGATAGTATGCATGCTCCCACACATCTATGCCGAGCAGCGGAGTCAAACCTTGAATAACACAAAAAGAGTTCAGCTTGTGGTAGGTACAATTTAATGATTTGCATCAATAATCTTAATTTCTAGGTAGGTATGCTATATATGCTTTAAATAAACAATCGGTCCACACATCATAAATGAAAAGAAAATCTAAACACTAAAGTCACTAAACCAATACATATGACAAAATAACTTATAAAAAATTAAATGAAAACCAATGTTTGCCAATGAAGGTAGCAAAACATAATTATCATAAAACGAATTTTCTACTATGTGAAACAATTTTGTAACTGGTTCTAGAGGTATGTACACACATGCAATAGGTAACCTAAGAAATAATTGTGTACATACACTTAAATAAGATTTTACTGTTAGGTACCTGTGTATTTGAGAGTGTGAGTGTTCATGGGTGTTGTGGTGTGATTAAAAATCACCTACACACATCAACACATGTGACTTAAATGAATTATCAAATACTTACTAATAATAATTTTAAAAAAATACTTTTTTAAGGTTTAAAGAAAGCCTGATTCGTCCCACTGCTGGGTAAAGGCTTCCTTTAACCCAAATATAAAAAGACACAAAGCCGAGTCCAGGAGTACCTATACCTGCGGTAGGTAGGTTGATATACTTAATATAATACATAACATAGATATATATTTTTTATTAATATATAGAAAATACCCAGAATACCCTGAACAAATATCTGCAGATCGTACAAACATTTGTCCCGAGGCGGACATCGAACCCGCAACCTCCTGCGTTGCAGGCGGACCTTCAGCCGATGCCACAGAGGCCGTCAATATCATCGTCGTTCTATGTAATAAGGTTTGTGGTGATCTTATATAGACAATAGTTCACTGGGTTTTTTGTGATAACGATGGTTATTATCACTAGCGTCGCTGACTGGAAGTTTAAAAAATACCTATATTTTTAGATCAAGGTCCCAGACCGTTTTTGGGAAAACCTTTTTATTCGCTAAGGTCCATGATCGAAAGTTAAATTATAAAGTTTCTGGGGATGCACCCGGCTTAGCATTGCGATGGCTCCAGCGGCGCGACGGCGCCCATTTTGTCGCGATAGTTCTTAACTATGTTATTGGGGCTTTTTGGTGGCCGTCTTCGACCAGAGGCCGCCTCGACTCGCGCGATGCCTGCCCCTTGTTAGTACCTACCTACGGCTGGCGGAGGCTGCACTTCCTTAGCGCCTCCGACTAATCAAATACCTACACTCTAGGTAGGCGCCAGGCACAAAACTACGTGGAGTCGGGGTACTCTATACTCCCGGTGTGCGGTGGTATCTATCTATCGTAACAGGCGAACTCAGTGTTACCTGTAGTTGGTTCCAGAGGGTCGTGGTCCTTGCACGTAGCAACCTGCAACCTCTTTAACTTCCTATCGTAGCATAGCCAAGCCCACCCGGAGCCATGGATCTCCAGCGAAGCAGAGGCCAGCTGGCTCTGCATATCGCTCCAAGATCCGAACTGTCTGTTAAACGGTTAAACTTAAGGCCGCCATCACACTCTCGGCTATTTGTAAGCGAGTTCGCGGCGAGATCGGCGCGCGCTTGTTGCGAAATCGCGGCGATCTCGTTGCGCACCCCGAAGCGAACTTTGTGCACTCGTATCGAGTTCGCATCGCAATCGTTTCCGTTTTGACATGGTTCGCAAATAGCGGCCAGTGTGATAAGGCCCTAAATAACACTGGCGATTTACAGTGGCTTTGACTACTCTTGCTCAAAAAGTGTGTCATCCATCAGTCACCTAATTAAGCCAATCAGTAAGAATTATCATAAAAATAGGCGAGGCTTAAATTGTAGATCATGCAATTTTCTAGGTAGTACCTATCTATAACATTTTACAGCATTTTTTCTCCTAAGAGTCTCCGTTTCCGAGATATACGAGTATAATAACGATTCAAAAAGTTGTGTGCTTCGTAACATGAGGAGCTTAGGTGTACAAGTTGAAATATTTTACAGTCTGTATAACTTATGCATACAAAATACTCGTTGCACAAAATATGAGAATATCAACTAGAAATGACCAAGCTCCTCATTTTATATACTTGTACGTTACTTTAACCGTGAGCAACATCTGCTTTATATTCGACTAGCTGCGCCCCGCGGTTTCACCCGCGTGGTGATAGATATTTTAGATAATCCTACTAATATTATAAACACGAAAGTTTGTAAGTATGGATGGATGGATGTTTGTTACTCTTTCACGTAAAAACTACTACATGGATTTGACTACTACATGAAACTTTACAATAATACTATAGCTTATACATCAGAATAACACATAGGCTACCATTTATAAAGATATATTGTATATTATCCAAAATATCTATCACCACGCGGGTGAAACCGCGGGGCGCAGCTAGTATACAATATATCCTTATGAATGTGAATGTGCGATTTTTTTATTCTGATATGTAAAGCTATATTATTGTGAAGTTTCATCAAAATCTATTCAGTAGTTTTTGCTTGAAAGAGCAACAAACATACTTACATACATCCTCACAAACTTTCATAATATTAGTAGTATAGGATTGTCTGCATAGCAAGGGTCGCGCAAATCTTTATTATGCATTCTGCAAGCTATAACCTGAGCTATAACGTTGTAGGCAGTTGTATCACAGTACACATTATATACTTATACTGAGGTTGTATGTAGGTTAGATATGCAATACTGGGCATGTTACAGTGCAGTGCAAAATCTATAAAGAGGAAAGGTTTGATTTTTTTTGTTTGTACCTATTGAAGAGGGTCCGAAACTACTGGACCGATTTGAAAAATTATTTCTCCATTGGGAAGCTTCTCTATCCCCGGTGAACGTAGGCAGTATATTTTAGAAATGAGAATTTCTAATTTAACGCGGGTAAAACCGCGGGAAACAGCTAGTTTCTGTAAGCAAATTTTTTTTAAAATTTTTAACTAGCCTAACTTAATCGAAAAAGGAAGAAATATTTATAGCACTAAATAGAATTTAAAAAGACAAATTATACCAAGAATAACAGCTTCGTATATATCTTCATATACCAGATTATACATTACAGCAGAGCCAAAAAGTAAGTGTTTTGAATAAATACAAATACAAAAAAAATACTCGGTATGCCGCTAGAGTAGGCTTGCGAGTGCGCATTCACCGAACAGAGTGATGACGTAGGTACATATACCTAGGTATTGTAGTGTACCTAGTATGATATAGTCTGTTCTTTAAACAGAAACCGATATAGACTGTGTCCGGTGTCCTTTTCAAGATTCAATGGCAATATTGATGTAGAATTTTCTGGTTTGTTTCGTGAAGATATTCAAATTTATTGAGTTTAATTTGAATGCTGGAGCTGAAAATGATGCACTGAACGCACGTCACGGCACGTCCATGATTTACAGTGCGTGTCCCTTCAGACGATCCTTAGTGTTGGAGATCGTGAATTTGGTGGTTTTCATGAAGCAATTTTGGGGTACCTAGGTATTATAGCGAGATAACTTCGAGAGATGAACTTTCGTAGAAGCCGGAAAGCTGTATTGTAGTGTTTCTCGTCCAGTTCTTCATAGGTATGCTGGTTTTTCTATCTAAGGTGATATGACAGTAATGGGTGTGCAATTTCAGCTTCGCTGCTGCAATTCCCATACAACAGCCTTGCGTAACAGAACCAGAACATGCCTGATGATGCCATGATGGGTTCCGTGTAAAAAATACTTGCAAAAAAAACAAACACGAGTAGGTACAATTAGCTTGTCTTCCTCCAACCAGCTCATCATCATCTTTTTCGGGTTTATTATCAAGATCAAGTGTGGATTGCTTATCAACCAGACCCAAAAGACTGGGGTTGGTTGGAAGCTTGTAAAACGGGATGTACTCAATGCTTATAATGCGAATGCAAAAAAGTTGGATCTTTTTGTTCTCATTCTCATGCACCAATTGTCCAGTGTTGTTCCAATCAAGGCTAGTCAATCAGCGAGGTTGATATCAAATCAGCGAGGGGGACATCTGATTCAACGCTGTTATAGAGCAAATTATTTGCACCCAGCGGAAAATTCCTAAGGTATAATGTGGCGCGACCGATCGGCGCGGTGGGCGAAGGAAGGTTGCGGGTTCGATTCCCGCCTCGGAACAATTGTTTGTACGATCTGCATATATTTGTTCCGGGTGAAAGGATCACAATAACAATAGATCGTGGTATAGGACTACCGGGAAACCACGTTAAAAAAACGCGTCAATTACCTACATCATAGTTTGCATCATAGGTGGCTGGCGTGGAAACTTGTGCTAATTTATAGGTAAGTCTTCAACTTTTTATATCTATAATTTATCCCAGAAACGGTGTCTCTTATGAGAATAATCAAGAAAAATTGTACTTACAGGAAATTTTCATCGAAAATTGCATGATCTACAATTTGTCTGGTCTGGTCTATTCATAATAAAACTTAGGTACTGTTTTACTGAAATAACGCGAAAAACCCGTACTTGTGTACTAGACCTTGAATTTTAAATTTCGGATTCCGAAAACTCTAATATAATTGTATCTCTTAAAGAATTTACTTTTTCACAGCCCTTTCCAGGTTTTTGGAGGGGTCCACTCCTTTGTCCGTCAAGTTATTCCATAGAATGCTATGGTTGAAGTGACCGCCTCCATTAAACTTGATGATCGGGAGAAGACTGAGCACCGTTTTGACGTCACCTAAAATATAATTAAAGGTAATCTTCATAATAAATAACATAGAAAATGATGATTAATTTTGACCTCTGCAGTCGGGTATTGTAGAAAGAACTCTAGGCTGGGCGGACTGGACGATATATCGTCCGCTCTAGGTACTTCCTATAAGCAAGTACCTATAACTGATCTTTCCAACACCGAAACGGGGTCTATCATAGATGGCTTCGCCCACTAGGAAGGATAACTACCAGAGGCGGCCTTACTCATTGCGAGGCTCCGGGCGGCCGACGAAATTTTTGTTACTTTTCTCAAACTAGTTAAGAAGAGTAGGAAAAAATAAATAAAAAAGGAGGGCAGCGAGCCCTGAAAATGAAACAGTATTTTTGCAATTTTTCATGTTCGGCAAAATTATCTTAATGTAAGCACTTGACTACTCAAAAACGAGAAGACATTGTTGGCGAGCGGAGCGAGTCGCGAAAATTTTGTGATTTTCATTAGATTTTTTAGTTTTTTTTAAAACGAGGGGATCGCTTTTTTCTATAGGTAGAAGGAACAATTGCTATTGGCTTGTGGTGCTAATCGCGAAAAACAACGGAGATAACCGCAGCATTTCGTGATTTTTTTGCGATACAAAAGAAATGCCAATACACAAAAGATATAATACGAAATTTTTGTTACTTTTAGGTTCAAACTAGTTAAGAAGAGTACCTACGAAAAATTTATAAAAAGGAGCAGAGCGAGCCCTGAAAATGAAACAGTAATTTTGCAATTTCTCGAGTTTGGCAAAATTATCTTAATGTGGCCACTTGACAACTCAAGAAACAGAAGAAATTGCCAGCGAACTGAGCGAGACGCAAACATTTTGTGGTTTTCGTTAGAGTTTTGTGTTATTTTTTAAAGCGGGGACTTCACTTTTTTCTATAGTTAGAAGGAACAGCGATCGGCTTGTGGAACTAATCGCGAAAAATTTGTTGTCTCCTTAGATTTTTTGTGCTCTTTGAAAAAGTGACCTTGCAGAGTATTTATAACTCATACTGCAAGCAAAATAATTCCAATGTGACAAGAGTTAACGAACGAAATGAAACACGGGGATTCCCCGAGCGAGAAGCAGAACATTATGTCCCGACTCCCGAGGTGACCCGAGTGCTATGCGATTAAAAAACCGATCTTCGAGTGTTTCGAGTATTCAAGTACTACATGATGCCATGTTATAACCTTAATTAATAATTTAGGATCAAACCAAAAGTTTTCAATAAAACAAATATAGTTACATAAATCAATATTTTTAAAATTTGCTTGGATTGTTGCGCGAGGACCCTACAAGAGCGAGGCCCCGGGCGATTGCCCCTTTCGCCACCTCCTAAGGCCGCCACTGATAACTACTATCTACGTTTCCCGTACATAAAGAATCATCGTAACTGTGAAAGTAGGGGATTAGGTAAATAATAAAAAAATCTCGGCGATTTTTCTGACCGGTAGCATTTGCGATGGATAGTTTCTCTTCAGCTGCATTCAGTTGATCCACGTATGAGGCATGATGCTGGGTGTAGTGAGTCTCGATAACATCCCTGATGATGAACGGCTCCAAGGCACTGTACCTATACGGCAGTTTGGGCAACTGGTGCTTTGGCCGTAATGATAGTAATGTGTTTCTGAAATGATGAAAGCGCCGATGATCTACTGTTATTTGACGACCTCTGTGGCGCGGTTGGCGAAGGTCCGCCTGCGGCGCAAGAGGTTGCGGGTTCGATTCCCGCCTCGGAACAATTGTGTGTACGATCTGCAGATATTTGTTCCGGGTGTTCTGGTCGTTATCTACTCGTATAATAAAAAATATATATCTATGTAATGCTTGAAAACGAAAGTTTTCAATCAGTGCGTCCTACCCGTTATGACCTACGGAGCTGAGACGTGGACACTCACGATAGGGTTGGTCCACCAGTTCAACGATACGATACGATTACATAGATCATCATCATCAGCATATAGCAGTCCACTGCTGGACATAGGCCTCCCCCAATGAGCGCCATAGCGCCCTGTCTTCAGCTTGACGCATCCAGCATCCAACTGCAGTCTTTCGAAGGTCGATATCCCACCTGGTCGGAGGGCGTCCTGCACTACGTTTAACTAGTCGTGGTCTCCACTCAAGAACACGTTTGCCCCAGCGGCCGTCGGTTCTTCGCAAGATATGGCCGGCCACTTCAGCTTGCTAATTCTTAGAGCTGTGCTTAGATAACTTTGGTCGGATGTATTTGTTACGAATCCTATCCTTCAGAGAAACTCCGACCATAGCTCTTTCCATAGCTCGCTGAGCGACTTTGAACTGGTGGACCAGCCCTGTCGTGAGTGTCCACGTCTCAGCGTAGGTCTTAACGGGTAGGATGCACTGGTTGAAAACTTTAATTTTCAAGCATTGCGGTATGGATGACGAGAAGACTTGACGTAGTTTCCCAAATGCTGCCCAGCCTAGCGGGATCCTCCTTTTGGCCTCCTTCTCGAAATTGTTTTTACCCAACTGCAGAATCTGGCCAAGGTAAGTGTACTCGGAAACAGTTTCGAGAAGGTGACCATGTACGACCACCGGCCTTGGATCAATGTGACCATTAATCATGACTTTGGTGTTATCCAAATTCATGCCAAGACCGATACATCGGGAGGCTGAAGCTAGGCCGTCCAGCATCTGGTTCAATTCCTCAAGCGAATCCTTAATACAATATAATACCAAGAAATATAATAATATGAAAAAAATAATGCACCTGATAGACATATTAAATAGAGGATTTAGAGGTTGATAATTATTTCGTTGTTTATAATGTTTTCTCTCCTCATTTTAGTTTCTGAAAGTGAAAGAAAGATTAGTTTTTTCTTTGATTTAGTGAAACATTTTGTAGATTTATGTTCACACACGTAGTTATTTCTCTTTGGTTCACACGATTTTTAAGCACAGAGTAAAAACTCCCAATATTAGGAGTTTTTACTCTGGTATAAAATCACACCGCGCTGCGGTATATAACGGGTGTCATGAGAATGAGAGAAGATGGGAATTCTGTGCAGGCCGCTGGGGTTCTCGGACGAAAGAAATCATCCGGATTCGGACTCAGATAAAATTAGGTAATATATTGCTAGGTTGTTTTCCGTAAGAATTGGGCAATAAAATGAAAGAGCTGAGAATAATTTATTCATCGGACTTTAATGTATACGTAGACTACAATATTCTTTTTCTGTGCTAGATGTAAGTTTAAATTATACAATATTAGAATTCATTTGACTATTTTATAGTGGAAGTATCTATTTGTATTTATTTATAAATACGTTTATGTTTATGTCAGGAAACATTATTTTATGATAAATATCAAGTATCTATTGTAAGCAATAGTCATGTATTTTGGTAGCATCAGATAGGTCTTTAATATTTTTTCTAGTGTAACTCAAGCTTATTTCACTTTTGGATCAAATAGGAAGTACCAGTAGTACTAACAAATATAATCTATGGATATAACTCTAAACATAATGCCTTCATAGCAATAAAATTAACAATATTACTATTGTTAATTTTATTGCTATGAAGGCAACAATGTAAGCACTTATCGAATTTGGCTTTTATTGCGAGGTTACTTTGTATGTGCCCCGACACAAGAGGTATTGCTATTGTATTATTGACAGTTCTTTATTTGACTGCCTTCACGGGTATTTTAAAGGTATATTACGATGTCGATAGTCTACACTTGCATTGCATTTCAGGGTACGGCCAAACTTTATGGCCACATGTACCTATATATTTCTGGCCCAAATCAGACCTTAGGCCGTGTCTGTATTTATACGTATATTCTATCTGTTCAGAAAACGCAAACAGAAAACACATTGTGCAGAAACAAATCACGAATCAATGATAGCTTTTTGGGCCTAGGAAACTATTTGCAAGGCCCCGAATTGATCTTATCTTAATTGAACCATAAAATTTGGCGCGAACTGGACAAGTATTAATCTAGGTACCTACTGTACCCACATGTAAATATTACCCTACGATATCTTATTGCTTAACGAGTAATATTGCAGATAATAAATAGTCTATTGAAATTTTAGGAAATATTTAAGAATGTTAGTCTTATATAACTAATGTTAAATTGATGATTATAAAACAATTATCTTTAGGTCCTTAATTTGTGTAAATACATATTATGTATAATTTGTAAAACATAAAAGTTCGACTCAACAACATAACTCTAGTTGTAACGTTGGTATTTTGGCTAGGTACACTATATTTTGTTACCTACTGGTTCATGATTCACGCCAAATATTCTAATTTTTCTTTAATTTTTACTATTATGGGCGCTTGAGAGAAAATCATAATACCTCTATATATATATACTCCGATTAAGAATGCAAGATATTTTATGTCAACAAGACAAAATTTATGAATTCATTACGGATGTAAGCGGGTTAACAATGAAGCTTATTTGTGTTGGTTGAACATCAACGCAATATGTAAAGAATTTATCAAAGTACGATAGTTTTTATAGTATCATAAAAAATACTTTAGAATAAAAACTTAAAAACTAATAACAATAACAAAAAACAACAGCAAGGGAAACACTAAAAACTAAAACACAAACTTCAACAAGGCATATCTCACATAAGCGAAAATTTTGAATTGTAAAAATAAAAGCTTTCTAAACCAAAAATTGCCTTGCGGTTCTGTGCTTTGCTTCGATGATACAGCCGTTAAATATTTTCCATTAATATTCCTTGAGTATAACCCTTTTGTTTACAAAATATATGCAGGTTTTTAAATCGGAGTATAATACTAAAATACTATATGAAATAAATTAAAATTGCTGGACAATCCGTTCAGCATATCTAGCCTCAAAGTAAGCAGAGTTTGTGTTATGTATAATAATAAGTATATTAGGATAACTGATATACTTATTACATACATGGATAGAATATAAATAGAATGAGTATAATAGTTGTATTCCTTGTAGAACGCAGAAAAATTAAGAAAATAAAAAATAATATCACCCGCGCCATGTAAATTGAACGCCCTTTACTCAACTACTAGCGTAAATTGAGTAAGTTTTCAAAGAATACAAGAATGTATTTATAAAAATAACATTTTACTCGTCCATTGTGATTATATTATAATAGTAGAGGGTGGTGTAGTTGTGTGCGTGCGTCCCTTCTATACGTGTGCGCGGACGGGTTGTCGCTCTGCGTTGCCTGTTATAGAGGGGCGGTGGCGGCCAGTTCGTTGTTCACTCTCTGCTTTGGCGCGGGTACCGTAGAAGTGCGTCTACCCTCTTTGGCGGTTGCATTTTTTGCTTCCAATTTGTCGATTTTGTCTTCCAGTATCTTCAATTGTGTCACAACCGAGGAGATTTTTAGCTCAATTGGGGCGACATGTTTGGCCAACAGGTTCTCTAAGTACTACAGTGTTGATTTCGCCAAAATTACTTTGTGGAATAACGAACTCAGCGCACAAGAGTACGTCCGTTGGTGTTGAGCGCATACACGGAAGTCAATGTAATTTGTGTTCTGTACATTACTCAACATTTTATAAAATAAAATTGAACGCCCTTTACTAGCGTATTATATATGATGAACTAGCGTAAATTTAGTAATTTTAATTTTCTCCTCTCCAGGAATTACTAGCGGGGCTAAAACAACGAGTTTTTACATTTGAATTGGGAATATTCCCAATTCAAACATAAAAGGCTTTGTTTACAGGGTCGTATAATTTATGTATGGATAAACATACATACATAAATATACACCATACATTCTCTTTTTACGCTAGTTTGTGAGTAAATGGTGTTAAATTTGCAAAGCGCGATAGATTCAATGTTTTGGCGGTTTTAAATTTATTAAAGGTTCTGGTGGGGTTTAATATTGGACCCCACCAGTGCGTTCTAAGAGTATTACAACTATAATGTATTCTGATTCTACGTACGAGTATGTAATGTATTAGGTAACTGATATTAGTGGAACAGTTATTCCCATAACATATATCCCGCTTACTTACTTTAGGGCTAGATAATGCTGTGTGATTGTCCAGCGTTGTGCAGGATTACGCATGTTTAGAGGATAATGTACAGAATAAGTGTTAAAAATAGTAAGCCTATAAGCACCCCCATAGCCGCCCATTGACGCCGATCTGAAAAGAACGAACAGTTACGTCAATAAATATTCATTATTAAATGCTGAGCCGAGGGTTTATTTTTTTCTCATTATACATTTATGTTATTTTAAAACTGGAACTGTTTAAATGATTTCTTGTCTTTCAGCTAATTTACATTATACATTATATTATTTTACACATTTATGCATTATATATTTATTATGTTATTTTAAAACTGGCACTGTTTAAATGATTTCTTGTCTTTCAGCTAATTTACATTATACATTATATTATTTTATACATTTTTTATGTTATTTTAAAACTGGAACTGTTAAAATGATTTCTTGTCTTTCAGCTAATTTACATTATACATTATATTATTTTATACATTTATTATGTTATTTTAAAACTGGAACTGTTTAAATGATTTCTTGTCTTTCAGCTAATTTACAATATACATTATATTATTTTATACATTTATTATAACTGAAACTGTTTAAATGTTTTTTTGTCTTTCAGCTATTTCACGGTTATATTATTTATATTATATATTATAAAAAACTATTTTAGTGTATTGTGATACGAAAGTAATGTGTAATGTGCGTGCGGAAGCTTGTGTATTTACAATTTGAGTACTCACCGTTATTTATATGTAGCGCTTTAGCCACCTTCTTGATAGTGGAATCTATTTTGGAATCAGCATTTTCCAGCTCCGTATTTAGGTCGTCTAGCATTCTGGAAATAGAGAAACTCAGCATAATTTCACGGTAAAAGGACAATACATTATATACCACCACGGCCATGGGACATGTAGAGCATGTACTCGAAATATTAAGAATTGAGTAAGCGAGCCATACAAAGGCTTATGTCTCACCATTTTTTGGCAGATTTTCATGACATTACAATAATTTATTATATAGACTCTTCTTTATGAAATGGGCGTGTGTATAACTGACCACTTTGATCTCAAATATCTGTTGTTAGGAATTCCAAATACAAATTGTTTATTTGTGTTTCGAATTTAGTGATTCATTTGTTTTCACGCCTTTTTATTTTTGGGGCAGGCTTCGGTGTTAGTGATTAAATACTCTTTTTTGAACGCATTAAGTTCTAGACTCGGAATAACATTTAGGCTACTTTTAGTCCCGGAAAAACATGAGCGAAACCGTGGGCCGACGCCTGTTTAAATGTATACTCACACAGCCTGCTCGTCGAGTTCGATGCCAATCTGCTTAGAAACCGTCCTAAGAGACCCCACTGATTCACTGATGACCTGAAAACAGCATGTAGGTTTTATAATATCTGTGATACAGAAGGGGCCCGAAGCGTGCCGAATGGTTGGCGTAAAGTTATTGCGTCGTCTGTTTCTAGTCTAACTTTGCTGACACTAGAGCGTAGACGCGCGGTACACCGCGTGACTCGATACTACAATAATAGTAGGGATCATGTTGTAAGAAAATTAGAATGATTATTTTGAACTGCTTAGATATACAGTGATTTATGTTCAATCCATGGAAAGTTTTGATGGATGTCTGGATGTTTTTTACCTCTTCACGCCACAACTACTGAACGGATCGTGCTAAAATGTTTCTTAGATGTAGCTCCTCTTGCTAATAGTATCATGGTATAGTAATAACTTTTGAACGTTTCCTTAGAAACAACACCTGCGAAGCCGCGGGAAGAAACTAGTAATGTTCAGATGTTTGTTATTTCTTCACGCTCAAAATACTGAACCGATCGGGCTCAAATTTAGCATAATACCTACACTTGATACTCTTTTATCCCATAAATTATTTCCCATCGGATATAAATAACTTTCAAACGTTTCCATAGAAACAGCGCCTGCGCAGCCGCGGCCAGAAACTAGTAAAATAAATACAAATACAAACAAACCTGCAGTTGATCATTCTGATCAATCAGCATCTTATCCCTCACCGACATCACATCACCCTCGTAAGAATCAAATCTGTTAGGGCTGTCCGTCTGGTTGGCCAGCTTGGAGTATTTGGTATACTTTGGGGTAGACGTCCAGGAGTTTCCGAAGTTCATGGGGGATTCTTCGCCGAGGAGGGGTTCGCGGGCCGTGCCATCCTTATCTCTGTTGCGATTCAGACTCATCTTGCCTTTCATTACCTGTTGGTATCGATATATTAACATTAAGACTTTAGGCTTGTAAATTCAATAGGCGAAGAGCTGCCATGAAAGCCGAGTGGGTATGCGGTGCACACAAATGCCATGCAAGATATCGCGCAAAACCAATCGAAATGGAGGCAATCTTTACATACATTGTATCTTCAGGCCGCAATATACATATGTAGGTTGGCGTGGTCTGTGATGGGTGGAAAGTAAACAAGCGTCTTTCTAACCATTATAAATAATAAATTATAGATTATCTTGATTTGCCGTCGGAGGTAGCGGCGTAAGAATGGGCCCTTCTAACTCAGCTCGTGGATGCCGTAAGAGAAGAGACTAAGCGAATCTACCAGAGGATGGGCAGCCCCCCTAATGGCAAAACCCCCTTTGTTTGGGGGGCGGAGGGAAATACATTCAGAGCAGTGACGTACGGTGATGACGAGATTATGATCTTAATTAAAAAGAATAAGTACCTTGACTTCTTGTTTAGTGGCTTCGATAAAGGTCCTTCTGTCGCTTATTTCTCTGTTGTCGATCTTGAACTTGTTTGAGTTTCTTTCAACAATGCTTGAGTTATAAGTTAAGGAACTATATGAAGAATATGTACAAAAACACGTGCGAATGCAACTAATTATACAGTCCAGTTTTTAGACAATCAGACAGACAACTGATCTTATAGGGATTGGGATATTATTTAAATACTTAGAAGCTATGGAAGCTTCCAAGTATTTAAATAATATCCCAACACTATAAAAAGTTTTTTTCATATCATCATAATATTTGTGGTTAAATTGTACTGGCTGCCACCACAGGTCGCATCTGTTTGACATTAAGATATTATTGTAAAGGATATTGATGGTGTCTTCCAAATCCTCTAGATCCCACTCTATGCTGCGCAGTGCATTCCTCAACTCAGTGGAGGTCCATTCTACCTCGGGGCTGGTGGGGGCCACGGGGGCTTTGGAGATCTCTTGCCAGCGGAGGTACAAGCCCCGAGTCTTGTTCAGTGCCTTGAACACCTCACTGTGGGAACACAAGACTTTAAGTAACCATGCCAGATCACTGTAACAATTCCTCAATCAAGTGTCATCATGACATTAGGACTCAATGCTTGGATAATGTACTTATGATAATGTTACTCGAATATTAAGAAAAATGTACACACACAAAATTAAGTAAATGCTTTGAGTTGCTTATGCTTTGTATTGTGTTCTTCTGTTGGTGGTCTAAAATTGATGGATCTACTAAGATTTTTGAATACCTACTTAATAAATAAGAAAATATGTATATGCCAAAATTTACAATCACTATGATGTAGGCATGTTTAGACATGCTCTCATCACAACTAGAGAGCTATAGTAGCTAAGAGTAGCTATAATAATGATTTAGCTGTGATTGTAAATTTTGGCATATAATTTTCATTCTTGTTGTGATGAGGGTATGTTAAGACATGCCCTCATCACTTCATCAAGTCTAGCCTGGCGCAGTGTACACAGGATGTGCAATTGCCTATCTTAATGCTTCCTCTTCACTATCTCGTCTGATCGTCATTTGTATGATTGTCTGTCATTAGCTAGGTAATTGTTTAAGCATCCACACTATCGTCTGCGATCATTTATAGAGCCATTCATATGGATGTGGAGTGTATAGCTGCTGCTACCAATAATATGTAATAGTAAATAATAATGCTAGACAGTTCACACTGCATCATCTAACTCAAAGCTAAGCAGAACTTCTATTATAGGTACTTGATAATGATAACTGATATATTATCGATTTAGATATATTTTATTGTTGATAGAAAACACCCAGAAAAAATTATTTTAACATTTGTCCAAGGCAGGAATCCAACGAGCAATCTCCTGTATTTGATGGGCCTTCGCTTGCTTTCCTCTGGTGACTGAATGAGCAGAAAGTGTGGATGCGCATATACAACTACACGTGAATTTCTTGCATGCCCGAATAACCATAACATCACTGATCCTCACAATCACGGTGATGATTAAACATAACACTAGGCAAAATGCGAGTATGCCCACCACACTTGCATACTCGCGTCTTTAATCGGCGAAATAAGAGTAATCACAACAAGGTTGTCTTTGGCTTGTTACCAGTGAGTACCTAATCTTTTATTAAAGATTTTGGGCCCTAGTCATAGAACCAGTTTACCAGAGAATACAATACTTACATTACATTGATTTATGAATATTATTCAGCAAACTATTAAAATAATGCTGAATCTAGTTCATGGGTTTAATTTTTTAAGTTTGATTAACATAACAAGGTACATTGTGCCTGAAATCTCAAGACAAATACATGAGTAGGTAGTAAAAATATCATTAACATTTTTTCTTAGTCCTTATCCACCACCTGTGATAACTTTAGGCAACCACTTACTCTTTTACAACGTAGAATGGATCCTCTAAAGTCATGACAAACAATAACAGGGTGTTTTCAGTAGATGCATGTGATGAAAGAACGAGAAACACAAGTTACAGAAACCAACATGACACAATAAACATGGATACGGGTAGAGGTGCCCGCGCCTCTCCCACAAAATATCGACAAGAAGGTGTTTCGTACCGAAATATGCCTCATCCCTCAGAGGGTCTGTTCTCTGTCCCTCACACACTCGCTGCCAGTATCAACCTTCCGAACGCGTTCCGATGCGAAGTGGGCGATGCAATGCGCAATCGCACAAACCACCAAGAGTTCGCCACCACACCACCCCTTGTGCGTGCACCCCTTTACCCAATTTTCCACCCTCTACTCTATATCAACAAATCCTCCGCTATTCTACTACGAGCTATTTTAACACAATGTCACAAATTCACAATAACTTTGCTTGCTCTTGCTGTTTTTAACTTCAACTTCTTTTAT
Source organism: Eupithecia dodoneata (assembly GCA_947044415.1). Classification (NCBI taxonomy): domain Eukaryota; kingdom Metazoa; phylum Arthropoda; class Insecta; order Lepidoptera; family Geometridae; genus Eupithecia; species Eupithecia dodoneata. Next base: position 12,385,791 of record OX345655.1, on the reverse strand, counting down.
ATAGCTCTGCATCTGCATCTGATAATGAATGAGCCTAATAGCTCATTCACATACCCTTTGGCGCGCATTTATGATCTAAGAATAAATGAAATAAAAAACGGTAAATAAAACCCTTAGATTCTGTCCCAAACATTAAAAATGATAAAAAATATACAATTTGATTTATGTCAAAATTTAGAGGAACAAAAATGGAGATTCGGTGTTTGTTAGAGGGAAACATAGACTTAGTAATAATTTCCAGACGCCATCCTACGGAATCACAAGTCAAGAACAGTAATGGCGGACTTGTCTTGTCATATGTGAGAGATGCCAACTGATGAAAAAAAAATGCCGATAATTTTCATAAAAGTTTCTACAAATCACAGATCACAAATCAAATAGGTAGCTATTATTTTTAACAAAAGTAGCGTAATGCTTTAGTCACATAAATGTTATAGTTTTTATAAGAGCTACTTACTACGTAACATACCAACCTATGATTATAATTATTTTCCTTCCGAACGACTGGCTGGTTTTTCTACTCGAAAGAAACCATCTATACGATCCTGTAATCAGAACCCCTAAATCGCGACGGCATCTGGTAGCACACTCAAAGAGGAGTTCTCAGAGGGCAGGGGGAAGCAACATTTAGTTTGCATTTAAAATCACTGGTCTCCTCTATACACCCCCACTATTATTTTTAAGCAATATGGCTCCGCGTAGGGGCCAGGGGGGGGGGGGGTGTTCTGGGGGCGTAAATGTCAAAAAGTTAGAATTTTTCTTAGGTCACCTCAACCCTTTCTATACGATTTCGTAAAAAAAACATACGTCCATCAAGGAAAACAATTATGTTAATCAGTAAGTCAAGTCAGTCTGTGTTAATTTAGCCTTATATAATAAAATATAAAGATTCAAACATTTTTAATAAACTCTTATTCTCGAAATTTAGAAGTTTCCGTGCTGATAACACCGGCAAGATTTGTGTTTTTGTTGTGATTTTTCTGTTGATAGTTATTTTTTTTTTTTTTTTTTTTTAATTTATTTAAACGCACAAAACATAAAATAATCACAAAATATACAGAATTTGAATAATAAAGGGTTTAGAACTTGATCATTTCACAAATTATGTGCATACTGAGAATCATAAGAACAAAACGTGTAGAGCAAAACGTATGATAGAAAAGCTTGAAATAGAAAAAAGAACAATAAACCGGATAGGTACCTAAATCTAAATACTAGTAAACTTACATATGTGTTCATGCACCCACGTACAATTACACATCATTATAAGCTTATGATCAGGAAACTTAATCTAATTTAACTGATTTTAAAGTTCGGGTAAACTGACTCAATTTGGGAACAAAAATGTCAAGGACAGTGTTATCCTTAGATAAATCATTGTATTGACGGGCCATTCTAGTTAGGGGGTTGTAAAATGAAATATTGTTTTTAAAAGTCAACAAAGCAAAGAGGTTGGTTGTGTTGGACCTGCGAGCACTAAATCGTGTATTATAATAAATCTCCGATAGCAGCTTGGGGGAATCAATGATTGAATGTATAATTTTATATAAATAAATAAGATCGAGATGAACGCGCCTGCTTTCCAAGGACTGGACATTGAATTTAGATAGTCTAACTTCGTAATTTAGACTAGAACGACCAGGATGCATTCTGTAGCATAACAGACGTAGACATTTTCTTTGCACCCTTTCAATTTCGTGACTATGAACTTTATAGTTCGGCGACCATATAGGACTACCATATTCGAGAACGCTTCTTACAAGGGCAAAGAAAAGGTATAGTAGACTATGGGGCTTTTTAAAACCTTTAGTTGATCTGAGGACAAACCCTAATAGTTTATTAGCTTTAGAAGTAATATTTTGGTAATGAGGCCGAAAAGAAAGCTTATCATCAAAGTAAATTCCCAAGTCTTTAGCTACAGACGAACGATTCAAGACATGGCCGTTAATGTAATAGTCGTAAATAATCTTATTGCATTTATTCGTGAATGTTATTGTAAAACATTTACTGACGTTTAAGAACATGCGATTACTAATACACCATCGAGACAACGTATCAAGATCATTTTGTAGAATCTCACAATGACTTGTGTTAGTGATAGTATTAAATATCTTTAAATCATCCGCATATAGGAGACAATTGCAAGAAAGACGCTGAATCAAATCATTAATAAATATCACAAATAGTAGAGGTCCTAAATGGGATCCCTGAGGAACACCAGAGGTCACTTCTACAGGCGATGAAACAAAGCCTTTCAACGCCACCAGCTGACTTCTTTTATCTAAGTAAGAACACAACCAACGAAATAAGCTTCCGTGGACGCCGTAAAGTGACAGTTTGTGACAAAGTAGAGCGTTTAATCGAAGAAATAAGTGGATGTAATTCGAAATTTACGTGTGAAATGTGATTCTGTGTTTATTATTTACTAAATTAGTGTGATTTCGGCAACATCTGACCACATAAGACATTTTTCATTTTTCGATCTAAGTCACTCTGTTGGTAATGGCGGACGAGCGGTCTATCAATTGACAATGTCAAAATCGGTACTACAGTGAGTACTTCGTTCTTCGGTTGACTGAGACTCCATCCGAGTAATTTTTTTCATTCATGGAGGGAAAATTAATATTTGCCTACGATCAAGGGGGTTGTTTCTTTCGTCCACGCATAAGGCTGATGAGTGCGTGTGAAATGACGTTTATTAGACATTGATTTTTACCACACAAAAAAAAGCGATAGAGATGAGATCTTGTCTATTGCTGCTTGTGACATTATTGTGTGAAACCTACATGTTTGTTACAGTTTGTTATTTGTCAGTCCTCTCCTCTTATGCCTTGTTGTTATGGTTACGGATGGAAAAGGTTTACCAAAGCGAGCGAATACAATACATACTAACTACCTACGTTGTTTACGAAGAGACTGATGATTTTTATAGATTCTTTTATAACAAATTCAATGATCTAAGTTATCACCTACAAATTACTTTGGCTATTATCACCTTGTGTCATGTCGGTCACGGAACCCACACTTGAAAAACAGCTGAAAGGGCATCGCGGCGAGATAAGTTCTGTCTGTTTCAGCCCAAACCAACGGCTATTAGCTAGCGGTTCTTTTGAAAACAAAGTTCTGGTAATTTTATAATAGACAGTTCTCTAACAGTTACCTAGGTATTAGTATTTGGAAAGATTACCATTAAAATCGGTTACACATTCATAATATTTTCATATAAGTACATAATTAAATTAATAATGAAAATAGTAACAACATATAATGATTAAAATTTAATACTGATGTTGTGACATACATACCTACTTATTTAGGAAATATGCTTAAATACCTATTCATTTTTGTATCAGATGGACACAATTGTTATGCACCTTATCATCTCAAGTGTTTTAATGCATGGAAATAGGATGTTACACCTGCACAGCCCTCAAATCAATATTTTTTTTCTATGTTTTGGAAAACTACACAACACTTAGAACAATTGATAAAAATAATTACTAGGGGTTAATGAGCTTTATAAATGAAGAAGAATATAAAAGCATTCTGAAACAATTATCAAAATCAGGCTTGTAGTTCTAGGGATTTTCCCTACTAACTCAATTAAAATTTTAATTCTTACTTCATTCTAATATTTATTAATTAAGACAAGGAGGCCTGTGCCTGATGTATCTATATCACACACTGTTGATTAGAAGAATGAAGTCATTGCTTAAACTTTTTTAGTTGTAGCGTTTAATGATGTAGCTGATAATTTTTTTCTATTATAATTTTAATCTACGTAGCTATGGGATCTTCGAGGTGTGAGGAAGTGTTACACATTCATGGGTCATGACGAAGCAGTAATGGATGTGACATTTTCACCATCTGGAAAGTATATGGCCTCAGCTTCTCGCGACAGAACCGTCCGGCTGTGGATCCCCACTGCTACTGGTCACACAGGCATGTTCAGAGGTCACTCACAAACTGTTAGGTCTGTTGAATTCAACAGCGATGGATCAAAGGTAAGACAAGCTCATTTTATTCAATTACTGTTCTCCGCAGATAATTTGTTTGGGTGACTTTTCTCTTCTTATGAACCTTCCCCAGACTTGATGAAAAATTTCTACAATATGCTATATCGGTCCAGCCATTCTCAAGTTTTCTAAATTACTTGCATTATTTGAGTAGCTGCATAACTGCCCTGCTGGCCATGCTATGAGCCTCAATCTAGGCTTCCTTTGGTCTCGGCCTTCAAGCTTGGTGATGATCGCAGCCCTTGCGTTCCGCGCTATAAAGGCCTCGACTTTCGGTCTTGACCTTCAATTCAGCTTGTCCTGCCTTGACCTGCGCTACGCTGCGCTTTCAATCATCGCCATCGCGGCCAGCAACCCATCGATTACTGACCTCGTTAGTAATGTGCTAATAAGCTGCATTACTATTTCAGATACTTACAGCATCAGATGACAAAATAGTGAAGTTATGGGCTACTGATAAGTTTAAGTTCATAAAGTCGTTTGTTGGGCACACAAGCTGGGTTAGATGTGCCCGCATGTCTATGGATGACTCATTGATAGCGTCCTGTTCTGATGATAAAACCACAAAGCTCTGGAACCCGACGAGCGGGGAATGCATCTACACATTTCAGCATAAGAAATGCAGCAGTCAGTGCTTAGCCTGGCACCCTTCTAGTTCCCATTTTGTTGTGGGAACTTCTAGTGGAAATGTTAAACTCTATGACATAAGGACACGCAGCTTATTACAATATTACCAGTAAGTACCTATATAACAATTGTACAACATTTGACAAAGAATGTAAGCGGTTAATTTGGAAGTCGATTCTGTGTGATAATATCCACTCAATAACATTTATTTATTATCCCTAATATGGCGGAATAAAAAACGTATGTCTCGAAACACATTATCTTCAAGATAACATATCACAGAAAGTGGTAAATATAGTATTCTCCTCATGCATAAGCTGTCTTAGGCGTGATTAAATCCATCTCGTACTCAGGGTTCTAGTAACTACCTCGCTTCACTCATGATTTATTCCAAAATCCTGATTTGCGCTTGGGGTTCAAAGACGCCCGTTTTGTAAGACACTGATTTACGCCCTCGGTGCATAATCTACTATTACCTTCAATATAACATTTTTCTTATCCATTTCAGCGTCCACAGTGAAGCTGTAACCAAACTGGCTTTCCATCCTAGTGGAAACTTCCTGTTCACTAGCAGCAAGGATGGTACGATGAAAGTATGTCTTTTTGTTCACTATTCCACCCCTAAAGGGCAAAGTAAATACTTTTTTTTCCTCTCTCGCTGAGTGAGCTTTATCGATGTTTGCCCTCAAATTGAATAATAGTTATTTGTTTTTTAACTAACAAATCATAAAAATAATATAAAATTAAATTAATTTTGCAAAGCAAAGTCCATTTAGGCTTCGAGCCTGCAACCGCGACACCGTCATTTTAGAAAAACTGAGAGTTTGTCATCTTTGCAGATTTTGGACTTACATGAAGGACATCCAAAATTCACACTTACGGCTCATAATGGATCAGTAAGTGCTGTTGCAGTTTCCCAGAATGGTGACAAATTTGCAAGCGCAGGAGAGGACAAATTGGTATGTAATGCAAAAAGCTCAACGATAAAGATCTCTCTCTATACATGAAATATTATTTACTTTACTAGTGAACCCGACCAGCTAAAAAAGGGCAGCTAGAATTCTGTCTGTGGTAGGTATGTAAGTTAACTTTACATATATTTATTACGATGCTTAAATTAATGGAAAAGTAACCAATTGGTTTTTGACAACCCACACAGCATAATCTAGTCCCAAAGTAAACCGAGCTTGTGTTATGGAGGTAACAGCGTATCAGATATGGTGGGTCCATCTGGACCTACAGAACCCAACAGAATCTACCTACAAACTATATAAAACATAATATACAGACCTGTCTTAAAATCAGCACCGCTACTAACATCACCTTGTAGCGGCATAATGCTGAGACAAGGACCTTTTTGGCCCCATATGTAAAACATTATCTGTATCTGTATGTTTTATCTTTTACTTCATATAAATACTAACTGCGCCCCGCGGTTTCACCCGCGTGGTGATAGATATTTTGGATAATATACTATTTAACTTTATGAATTCTAGCCTATGTGTTATTCTGATATGTAACCTATATTATTGTGAAGTTTCATTAAAATCCATTCAGTAGTTTTTGTGTGAAAGAGTAACAAACATCCATCCATACTTACAAACTTTCGCGTTTATAATATTATAGTAGGATGTTTCTTGTTTTTCATACTTACCTATAAATGTAATGTGTCGTATGGTTTTAAATAAATCTATTTCCTTTCTTCTATACATGTTCTTATGTTTATGGTCTGTTCCTTTTCAGGTTTACATTTGGAATACCAATTTTACTGAACTGTCAAGCGAGACGAATGAGAATCATTTGGATAGCGCTAATCCATACCAGGGAAGAACAGGATTCGAGCAGGTCAATAAACTTGTTAGGTAGTTAAAATGTGGAGTTACAAATAGTTGTTAAATATTTAGGGAGAATTTTAAAACTTGTCATAGTATAAATCGTAGGTTTAAATAGTTAAATATATGTATCTAGTTTTTATAATCTATTAATTTTGTAATATGGGATGTTATTTAAATTTGTAGAATTTTCCCCTATTAGACACTGGCGATTTGCGAACTTGTTCAAAGCGAGGCGATTGCGCAGCGAGCTTTCTTTAAGTACGCAAGCGCCAAAAGCTCACCGCGAGTCTGTTTGTGCTCGCAGAAACACCGCGAATATACCGCGGGCGCGCAGCGACAAACCTTTTCATTCTCATCTTCCTTCCTAATCGCGGCAAGCTCGCTGCGCACTCGTCACGCTTTGGACTCGATTGCAAAACGCCAGTGTGATAGTGCTCTCGTGCCGTTACCGGCAAACAAAAACGTGAATATAAGTATAAATGTTAGTAGTTTAATTACTTTTATTAACCTTTCCATTCAGATTAGTGCAATCAAATCAGTTATAGCTGAATACAAACTAGGACTTAGGAAACTCGAATCCAAAGAGGTTTGTTGTACGCTGAGACAGATCTATTAATTTAATATTTGGAATTGTACAAATCAGGGCAAGTGGTACCTGTGTTATCACAACTTGAAGTATCCTGTGGTATCATTTGAACACGTGGATGATGTTACTGACAACCAATCGAGACTATCAAGCTTCGATGAGCCAAATGCAAATAGCACTTTCTTGCATACTCATTCAGGTTCTCGAGTCAGAGTTGAGGCCTCTTTGCCTCGGTCCGAGGGCAGTGGGCAACAAAGCCGCTCTGATGATCCATCTAACAATGTTGGCCACATGAGCCACATCCCTCGTAAGCCCCCAACGCCTACTACCTACACCATCCCTTCACTAAACAAGTCTACAAGATCATCATGCCACGATGAAAACCTATTCGGAATGATAAAGCTTAAGGAATCTGATGTATGCTACACTAGCGGCACCATAGAGTGGGTCGGGAAAAAGCGAAGTTACCCAATCAATTGTGGATTTAAAGTTATCGATGATATCTGTAGTCAATACACAGAGCCAACATTGAAGAAAATAAAGAAACTAGATAATACCTTTACGTTTAATAGTAGCAAGATAACTAGTTGTGATTGTGCTGATGTGTTACCGACGGTAAATGCAATGGTCGATCATTTGAACGCCTTGCATGAAGCCGTTGACATTATGGACTTGAGGCTTAACAACCTAGAAGATGTCGTTGAAGAAAATTGACAGCAAATAGATTTAGTTCCTTTAATAAATATATAAATAAAACTTTTGTAGAATCTTTTCTTGCAAGAATGCAGGCACATTACAAGGCTGGGGTGTTCTGTGAAAGGTAATTCGACAATCAGTTACTCGTCGGTTATCTTTCACGTAGGTAAAGTATAATGAATGAAACCTTAGGTATGGTATCTAATTCCAATTATCTTTTCGAAAGCCACCTTTAGTAAAGTCGCTAAGGTTTTTAATCTTGTAGTATCTAATCTACCCACAATATCTAGTAGGTAGGCACCTACCTACTGATTTTGAGCTAAGTAGCGTAAGTTCTTGCTTTGTAGGACGTTTGTGGCGGCCCTGGAGTCAAACCGCCGTCTTTATTTCTTCTCTGGGCTTGGGTAGCCCCGCCAATCCTGAAGATGCCGTGACACGGAGGGTTCTGCCGCTGATGGAGGTCCGGGGGGTGAAGGGAAACTCGTGGTCCTTGGATTCCAGTAGACTTTATTGCACTTCACTTCTTATTGCTGAGCGAGGGTGGGATTTTCTCTTTGTGACTGAGCGTTTGCTTGACGTGATGCAATCTCGCTAGCTTACCCGGCTCTAGGCTATACCGTGTAGAGGACGGCTGATATTTGTCCTACATTTGCTCTCAATTTTACTATGCCGGGCTCGGTTTTTTGACTTTTATTTCGACAATTCTAAGCCTATTCTCATGATTCTTGTACCAATCATGAGAATAGGCCTAGGCCTGGCCATATTCTCTATTTCCTAGGCTATCTATTTCACAAGGTTTCGTAAACCTAAATATTATATCCTACCTAGTATCATTCATTTATTCTCAAATTTCTAACAATCTTATATATCTATTTCATTCTTATAGGTATCCCTTATTCTATGTCTATATCTAAGATTCTTCGGTCGAAGCCTAAGGTCGAAGCGTTGTCTTCAACGTAAATACTATTACTATGAGTACTCAGGCCATAACCTATCTAGCTCCATGGTTACTAGAGGGACGAGTGTTACTATTATATATTGCTAGATACCTACCTTTACGGTAGATCTCTAGCAATGGACGGAATAAATCACCACCCCAAAGGAGGTCAAAACAAAAACGTTTATTCTTCCGTCAACCTACTACGGAAGGCATAAGAATATACAAATTTATTCTAGTCTTTTCTTATGCGGAAGGTTGGTGTACCTTCTCGTCATGGAGACAGTTATCCAGAGCTTTCTGTCTCCATGACGACATAAAAAACAATATGTATGAATTTATTTGACAATAGTTAGTCAAATTCGACTTTTGCTTATATATTGAATAAAAGAAATCAATTTCAAAATATTAAGGGAAAAATAGGACTGCTCACAGAATCCGTTGTTATTTAGATATACACAGGTACAATAGATATTACTAGGTAGGTATGTCTTTAGTGGAAATTGTGGAGCACGATGAAGTTATCTATACAATTTTGGATAAGCCGCCACCAGATCCACCGAAAACACCAAGGTAAAAAGACTATCCCTCAGTAGGTACCTAGGTGGGTAGATATTAGGTAGGTACCTACCTATACCTAACCATTATAGATGTACGTACCTACCTAGTTACTAATCCTTTTGATCCTTATTTTAGACAATAATGTCATTGTCCCTCCGTACACCAATCCCCGCAAGTACAGGAACCTTCCTTAGCGTGGAAATGTACCTAACCTACTAGGAACTTTTCACTGTTAGGAATACCTTCCTAACAGTGAAAAGGTCCTAAGATTAATCCTATAAGATAGACTTTTGTACCATGGCACCTAACCTACCATACCTACCTATCATTTTCCAACAGATATGAATCAAAACTTGAAAAGGAACTTAGAGAAAACTTGCGCAAGAAACCACAGCTGTGTCGTACATTCGGTTATGCAGAGACACCAATGACTGCTCCCGATCAGTTTCTGAAGAAAGGCCATGGCCTACTGCCTCCAGTCAAAAAGTCGGACCATGTTCATTACACCACTGGCCTCCTCCCACCAGTGCCTAAGCGGCCTCCGCCTGGCAAACCACCGGAGAAACCTATCAAAAACTTCCGCGTAGAGAATATCAAAAAGGCCATAAAAGTAAAGGGGAGGCCTGTGGAACCGAGGTCAGTGAAATAAATTGGTTTTACACTGAGGTAGCATTGATAAATGATACTTACATCAGCCCTTAGAAGTCCACTGCAGGACGCACCCATTGAGAAAGAGGTCAACTCTCATGCTGCTGTCCTGTGTAGTTCGAATCTGATGAGAGATGACGTCATTACAAACCCATTTTAAAAGCGCAGGCTATATTTAAGATACGTCTTAGTAAATCACTTGCAACAAACTATTTAAAATTTGCAAGTAGTGGGTCCTACTATGATGAAGCTTACCTGCCACACACAGTGCATTCCCTTCCTATCCTAGCAGAAGTACTAGCCCGTCAAATCACACTAGCTTGTTGCATGAACCTACCTAAGTTTATCCAACAAGCTAGTGTGATCTGCTACCCTTAAGGTAAGACTAAGTGTAGGTAGGTACCTACCTCCTACACTTAGTCTTACCTTAAGAGGATCAAAATACACAATACCAAAATCCCCCACGCTGCGTACACGGGTCGGGATAGTAGAAGTGTTAAATATAGTAAGTCAGTAAGTACCTATCTACATAACACATCCTTCGTGGTTGAGACCAAAGTCAGTAATGTAGTTACATCACAATAATATAATATTTCATACTATAAGTTGGATGTATGTTTGTTACCTCTTCACGCCAAAGTAACTGAACGGATTGGGCTGAAATTTTGCATACAGTAGGTAGGTAGTTCTAGGCTTTTTAATTCCATGAATCAGTTCCAATGGCATAGAAATAAACTTTAAAAAATCGATAGAAACAACTTATGCGAAGCCGCGGGCATAAAATTAGTACCTATTACCTACCTACATATTTCCAGATTGGTCGATACGCGAGATGGGCATCTAAAGAAAATAAAGGGCTCTGGTGAAGTGCCAGAGTTCTGCAAGCGCCCAGATTTCGGCAAGATGCCGGCGTACCTCGTCAACAGAAACAGAAGAATCCAGAAGGCGATGGACAAGATAAAGCACGCGGAAGAAACAAGAGAAAGTCTCTGCAAATTTATAAATGAAGAGGAGCGAAATCAATTGTTGGAGGTGAGTGGGTATTTTAAATTACTCTTCCGCTCGCTTCGCTCCTGGATAAAGATAAGTTTGGGTCACTGATCGATAATAAATAAAAAATAAAAATCATTTATTTCAGACCGACAGGTCCATAAAACAATAATGTAGCTTTCTATTTATGAAAGTATTTTAAAATCGAACCAGTAGTTCCAGAGATAACCCCATACCTACTCACAAACACACTAAGTGACCAACGTAAATTACCTACAGCATGTACATGATGGTGATGATGAAATAGTGCAAAATAGTGTTAAAAGAACAAACCATTCGATTTTAAATAATTTTGAAGAAAAATCTTTTACGAAATCCTAAAATAGCCGAGGTCTATGGGGTTATTAAAGTCCCTACGGCACACGTCATGTCGAACAATCTGTATAAATCTTGCGACTTCTTCACAGGACCTTAAGCATAACTGGGCACTGATGCAGAAGGCATTCAATCAGCTTCCCATGCTGACTGACACACCACCCAAGATAGGCAGGAAAACGAAGATGGAGAAAGAACTGCTTCAACTGGAGAAAGACATCGCTTTGGTGGAAGGCAATCCTTATATTTATGTCTACGAGTCTTAGGTATAGCGAGAGGCTATTTCTAAAATAAAACAGTTTGATATTTTATAATCATTTCGCTGACTCATGGATTATTAATACTATTTAGCAGACTAAATGTTTCTAGAGTTGTACCCTTACAAATACGTTAAATAATATAAATCCTAGCGTATAAGCGTATACCTAACCTTTCCAAGGTCGTGCCGATTGTTGTATTTCGCTAGGCTGTCCAGTCTATGCTAAGCCCCTACTATCCTGAGACTACTTATAGGCTACCAGAAGATCCAGCCGGGATACGATACGCACGACGAAGTCTAGCTGGGCTGTCCTGTCCAGTCCATGCTAAGCCCCTACTATCCTGAGACTACTTTTAGGCTACCTGAAGACCGTAGCACCCTGTACTTTCTCTTAGAGGCTACCTGCCTGGATATGATACGCACCACGACGAATGTTAGTCGTGCATTTGTTTCGCACTATATTGTTGTGTAGAGTCAACGAATATTGTGGCGTAAAAGTAGCTGGAGGATAATAAAACAAATGATGTTCGAATAAAATCTAACAGATTTATTCGCCGAAGATGGTACACATAGTTCACAGCTGACATATAAAGCCCGTATTCTCTAAGATAACAGCTCTAGATAGGTAAAGGTATACGAATGGACAGAAATGAGAAACCTGAAAAAAAATCCTGTGAATACTACTAATTGGTTTGAAAATATCCCATTATCATTTGACAGGACAGCTTGATACGCTTGTTTCGGAATAAGCTGTGTTAAAGTTTTTAGAATACGGGTCTCCATCTACTTAAAGACTAATTGACTTATCCCAATTATTATAAAGTTTCTACAAAGTTATCAATCTATATCAAAAATTGGATGAACACATTCAGCGATTCATTTTTATATTATAAACATATATCAGCAAAGCTGTCACAATATTGGTTTCAAGTCGGAAAATTGATTTCGGAGTTAGCTTTTTAGGATTTGATGGACATAAGTTGGTAAATTTATACACCAGCCAAAGTCTATGTAGAATGTTTGTAAACAAACCGTCCATACATAACCTAAAAATCATTCTGTTGCCGCGTCTTATTACACGCAAATTACGTTACTATTCGGTATGATATCTTTTCTTAAATAAATATTCATCATCATCATCAGCCTATATCAGTCCACTGCTGGACATAGGCCTCCCCCAATGAGCGCCATTGCGCCCTGTCCTCAGTAATTAATAATTATTAATATTATTTATTTACAATTAAATAATATTTATTTAATTGTAAATAAATATTATTTACGATTAAATCTGAAACTTGAGACAAAGCAAGTGAGTTCTTGTGTTGTGGTATTTTTGCAAACATTCAACATCTACATAGTTTGGCTGGTGTGTAGACTAAAATATTTTAATTTTGATATAGATAGATAATTCAATTTGACATACATTATTTACAACTTACAATGATTTTTAAACTGAATTACTTATAAAGAGACTAGACTCCATAGATATGTCGATATGGCCTTACCTACTCACAAAAATACTTTTTCTTTATTCAAATTCTGACTAGAAATCAAAAATACGAATCAAATAACCATAAGAATACAATAGGTATCCGAAACATCCATATTCGCATTTCTGTTCAAACATTTATTTTTAATTTATTTTATGGCCTATGACATTATTGGGGGTGGGTCCCCCCACTGACTAATGTAGACACAGACTTATAAAGTTATAACTAGAGTATAAACATACCTAATAGTTTTGTTTTGCATATTTAATGAAAACTAAAATAGATACAGAAAAACGTATGTGTAACCTTGTTCTCTTCATTCATCCTGATAATTATATAATACATACATTTGGATAAAAAAAAACGTATTTTATCCTTTTTTACCATTGAATTTACACAATAAGAATAATAATTCTAATAATAAGCTACACGAGTACTTCATCTGAACTAAATTAAAATAATTAACAGTATGTTTGTGTTGAGATCATTGTTATCAATGCTATCTTATTGAACGGAAAATAATTATTATCAGTCAGGAAAAAGGCTGTAACACGGACAAACGTGTAGTAAATAAAGGTCAAATCATCTCACAAATGTGTCTTAGGGCGCATACACACAGCGGCAGATCCGCTGTGTGTATGCGCCCTAAAGAACTTCTCCTTTTCTTGATCCGATATACTGTCATGAGGGTAAAAACTGATCATGTAAAACGGATGCTGTGTGAATGCACCCTTACTAGACCAATAGTTGTACTCGTGAAAAACAAAATAGCAGTCACATAAAATTCTAGAACTGTATTTCGGAATCAGTACACTAAGGCTTATCATACACTGGTATATTAGTAAAATAAACATTATTAGGACGGTGGGATGCTAGGCTAGGCTATACTACATAGAAAATATCTTCACATATTAAAAAATATACGAACTAATGGGAACTATTATTAAGATCATAAAAAAATCGGAAGATCGATACACAACTCATGTTTATTCCAACAAATTTGGCTTCATTTAAAAATATACGAACTAATGGAAAACTTGAATTTGGCAAATGTATATATTTCTTAAGATAAGACTCACTACTTAATAGGGCAAGTATAGTATCATTGTTTCATAGGTGAAACAATGCTCAAGAATGGTGGAAGATTGCCAGCAATAGGGATTTCAATGAATAGTTAGTATATAATGGATAGCATCAGAGAAAATATGTTATTGTGCTAAAATCGGAAAGGTAATGAAACTTATCTACACAAATTCACGAGAATAGACGACACTACCTTCCAAATTATAAGTTACGTTCATTTCAATAAGAAATACGTGGTTTGGGATAGAACAATGTTTGGCAGTGACATAGCAGCAGAGATATTTACCATAATCGGCGCCATAATAATATGAAAATGTATACAGATCAGAGCTATTCCATTTACATGGTTAAGTATTTCATGCTTAGTTTGATAAGTTCAAGGCATACGGTAATGTGAACTTATCAAATTTTAAGAAGCAGGCGCAAATGTCTTTTTTTATTCTTACAATTATCCACGCTGATATAACAAATCGAGAGGCCGAATTCTGCTTAAAATCACTATACTGAGACAGTCGTATCGACGCAGAATCGTCCCTCCATCTGTCGTTGCTTTCAACAACGGTAAAATACCAAAATGTGTAATTCTGAGACAAGTGTTATTATGAAACGATTCATTTAGTGGAACCAGTATACGAAAAAATAACGGAACGAGCCGAGCAGCTTTTAAACATGTATCCTGAAAAGCTGCAAGAAACTTATTATTAGGTAGCTCGTAAAATGTTTATACCGCATGCCTTTCCGTTTCACAGACTCAGGTCGAATTTAATAATTATACATTTGACTAGATATAACGTCTCAACGTCAACGCTAACATAAATAAATATTACATTTTCTACATTAGTATAAAGTTCTGATATTTAAGGCAGACCTTGCCTATATAAAGCTAACATTGCACGTATTTTGATAATGTTTCGTTTGAGCATCAGATGAAACACCTTTTGTCATTCTGAGATCATGATAATTTGAATACTAAACTTAACACTTACTCTTACTACTAAGGACTAGGACTAGACGGTTTCCTACTTCTTCATCTACAGGACTCTGAAATAAGGAGAATACATATTTTATTATAGTTGTAGTAAATATTTAGCACATTGGTTGGCCTTGCACACACTAATTTTGACCCTGAACTAACTCTTCGTTCCATCTAGGGCAAAAATGATTTTATTTAAACCATGTGAAAGCGTCGTACATCTAAGAAGTTAAGATGTAAGTAGAAATAAAATGACAAAAGGAGATCAGAGACATCTACGGATTCCCAATTGAAGAACAGATTGTCCATTTTTTTGGAAATATTGATGATATTTTCAGGGAAATTTGCACATACATCTATATTTAAATACATGTAAGTGTTGTTATTTTGAGTTGACGAAAGTGTTCCGTTCTGCAGCTCTCGGAGAACTTTATCTAGTTTCTTCGCACAAAAATCTATACAACGACACAGACTTTGGCCTTTATAATATATGTATTATAGGAAGTAGTATATAATGTAGATAAATGACTTACATCTTAGCTGATTTCTTGTTAAGCTTATACATAGATCCTTTGGCGAGGCCAGCAGGACCTTTAGCGAGGCTGGTGGGGCCGCGGGCCGCAGAGGCCGCGCGCGAAGGCCTGCGGGACTCCGGGCCTTCGGGCGTCACGCATTGACCACTGCGAAGCTCTGGGTCCGGCCCTGTCCATGGCAGGTAGTCCTCCCTGGAAATAAACAAATAATAAGTAGTAAGTTTGGAAGTGGATCTGACTAAGAGCAGATAATAATATATTTTACTAGGGACCTGCCCCGGCTTCGCACGGGCGCACATGCATTATTATATCATAAACCTTTCTCTTGAATCACTATCTATTAAAAAAACGCATCAAAATCTGTTGCGTAGTTTTACAGATCTAAGCATACATAGGGACAGACGAACAGCGGGAAGCTACTTTGTTTTATACGATGTAGTGAAATCGAATCAGCATCAAAGTCTTTTAAAACCACTAAAAATTCTGGACATCGACAATTCCCAAAGATCTCTCTTGTGGGATTGCGATAATTGCCACGCTTGGCAGGCAGGTTAGCATTTTAATTGCCTTTGACGCTTATGTGCAGGTCCAGGTCACACACCGTAGAGGCTAGGGGGTAAATAGGATCGGTCGTTTCTTACGATACCCACAGCTGGAGGTGGGTGGTTCGTGTGAGTTCGACTCCACACGGTCATTTATTGTGGTAGAATCCAAACACAACTTACAACAGCAAGCTATCCTTGGGGCCATGTCGATGTGCCGCGTTCGGACCGTTCTTAGGCGCATTGTATTGACTCTTGTACTTGTTCTCGGCACGAGTACTGGTCTTCAGAATCGGCCTGAAATTATTACAGATGTTACTATAATGTGATCATTTTAGAGCATAAACACTCAATATCTAAAGATACATTAAAAAGTGCAAAAATCCTACTCTTTGTTGTTTCGAAACTGTTTTTTTCTAACAGTTTCAAAACATCAAGTTTCAAACGATCTTTAGAGATGAGTGCCCATGCGAATTTATAGTAAGGTATTGTCCTTATCAGCTTTACATTCAACAAGGAGTTTATTTTAAGTATGTAAAACAATTAAGGTATATATAATAGCTCATTTATATCGCATCACTCTCGCAAAACAGGTATTGGGGGAAGAACAGCGTTGTGTAATCTGTTTACCAGCGCACGTAACATTTATGCTTATCCAGCTCCCAATTTCTATCTTCAATCATAAGCGAATATATCTATCTAATTCTACTTGTTTTTAGATCGTAGGTGATTATTATCGATGACTATTTAGTGATAATCATATAAATACTTAGTTTAGTATGTAGTACCTACAAAAATACCGTGCGATTTAAGTTAAAATAAAATTTTCTTACTGTTACTCGCTTTTTCAATTTACAGACGATTTTTATGACATTTTGTAAACTATATTTACAAAATGTGCACTGATTCTGCTATGCGGGAACGGTGCTGTAGAAATTAGAATAAATGAGCTTTATGGCGAAAGACCCACAGGTGTCATAATTATTATAAACAAGTTTTTATACCATGTAAAGCTGATATGGGGTGCAGTGCAGTTCTAGGATGGATTTTTTCTATCAAGTTTATTGAATGAAGCGAACCCGATCGGCGGCGGAAGTGGAAATCACATTATAAAGGTGTGAATTGGTGCGTAAAGCTAATGTTCAGAAAGTGTATTTCTAGCTAACCAGAATTGTGTTTTTAGTGCAAATGATATAGAAGATAAACTTGTAGAAAAGATTTAAATCTTTTTAGAAACATGCGGTGTTAACAAAAGGTTTTTCTATCAGGCTAAACCTAGTCTGACAAAGGAGTAGGATTCAAAATATTAGTGGTTATGTAAGGATACCGCTAAAATAATATAAAATGAATATGAACGTGAAACCAGAGTGACTTAGATATATTGACTATATTTCTAAATCTAGCGGAGAGATTCTAAATGATTGTTTCTTATTTTGATTATACAATTCGAAACATCTATTTTATTAACATAACTTATTTAATCTAGATTAGATTTGAGGTTTTTTACATTTTAAACCTAGACGTTATACTTGTGTAATTGATTAAGTTCTAATAAAAGGTACATACACCTAATTTTTAGTTTTTATGTTTTAAGGGTAAATCAAACATTATAATACAAAATTGAATTTACCCCCATATCTTTAGTCATTACCTCAAATAATTCTCCACACAAACTTGTTCAAGGGCGTTTCGAGCATTCCTCCAAAACATGCTCGAGTTTGGTATGCTTAGTCGTTAATTTGGTTATATATCAACCTCTCTTATATACCTTCGCGATGGGTAATTGTAGGTTTCATCGTCGTAAATGTAATTGAGATAGTCTCCAAAATCCATTGTAAATAACAACAAACTATTTCGAGGAGCATTCAAGGTAGGTAGCGAGGTACCTTGAGATGACAATTCGTTATTCCACTCGTATGAAAAAATTCTCGAAGGCTGTTTCGAGTGAAGGATTTTTTTACGATCAAGCATACCGAAACGCATTTGGAGATTGAGTAGAGTTTGAATCGAAGTCGAGGTAATGACTAAAGATTTTTGAAGGGTTAGACTACAAATACATCATTATTTATCAATTAGCCTAGCCTATTCTATACGAAGCGTAAGCCATTCACCTACCTAAATTGCAAAGGCTATTTTACAATATTTCTATCTTTTTCATTTCAGTCAAGTAAAGCAAAAATGGTTAGTATACTATTTTGTTCAATATCTTTACGAAATTACAATCTTAAATATTATTTCGACATGTTGCATTATACCAAATTCAAGAAAGCTTTAAATCAAGTGAATCATTGCACGAAAACACCATGCTATAAAAACCACAAATAATTCTAAACGTTTCACACAACAATCTAGTTTATAACACAACAAAACAGTCACATCACAAATTCCTTATGATAATTTTACTGCAACATTGTTTCAGATACCGTTACCGACACGTCTCCTGCAAGGGTCGATGCTGCCTACTGCCTCCATGTTGTTTATCATGTTTAATAACAAAGTCTACAACGTGAGAGGTTTATTTAATCTAATTATTATGTTCTGTAATAAGAAATTTAATAATATAAATCAGATACTAACAGAGATATCCCCGAAAAACCTCAGTATAGTATTTACCGAATACTTTTTGACTTTAATTTGGAAAACGCTTTTAATTACTAGTAAATATAACTTTTAACCCACTCACCGACAACATTATGGAGAACCAAGAGCGATATTACCTTAATCAACTATTTATTTATTTATATTACGTCTTACTCATATAAAGAAGATGGATTTTGGGGCACAGGAGCCAGCAAAGCCCGTGTCGTACGTGTTTAACATACTTGAGTGTGGCGGCCCAGGACTTGATTCGTCGAGGCAGGGGTAGCGGCGACGGCGCACGGTACTCGCTGGGCGAAGTCGCACTACGCATGGGATTGAGTTGTGATGGACAAAGTTAGTGGGATTTCATATTTGATATTACAGTCATAAATACTTTACAGAGATGTAATAGCTTCTAATATTACTTCAGATGTTGGAGTGGCCAGAATAGTGTGGTTGAAGATTCGGTGTGCAAGTAGCGGTCTAGCGTGTTTTAGTCTTTACGCAGACAAGAATTCCAAAGGTAATCGGCTTTTCTGACATAAAATTCCTTTTCTAGTTGGCTAGAAAAGGGAGTATTTGCCGTTCTGCACCGCCCAGGACTATAAGTAGAACGACAATTCTGTAGCATAACCACAGAAATTTCATTATTTTATGAAGTCCCACCAACTCTTACGGTACCTTGATGATTCGTTCGTGATGTTGTTGTGTAAATACCCTTGAAGCTATTGTTTACTAAGCATTGTATATTAAGCATACTCGACATGGTCGTTTTTAATTTTTTACTTAGATTGTGAGATATTGACACAACATTGTGTGATAAGCTTAAAAAGCGTTGGAATTCATATCGTACGTTCTAGAAGTATTAGGTGTGTCATCAATCATCATATGGTATAAGTGTCATCAGTATAAGTTTATCTACTATACAAAGTATGTTGGATGTATGATAGAAGTGAACTGAAAAAGATTTAGTCACGATTAAAACGAACGATACACATCTGTATAAGGAACATGAGACTGTACAGCTGATTTCGTTAATCAAAATTTAATAAATCATTGAATGTGGCAGTTTGTAAAATAAAACTGCAAACAAGAAGATCTTAAAGATTAAAATATTAAAAACATCAGTTTGAATAATCTACTTTGTGAAAGGGAAAAACAATTAATTTACTTTTTATTAAAATTTAATTTTTAAATTGCCCTGAATCATGAAATCGCTGAAACTCTCTATTTTCCGCTTCTCAGCCTTTAAAAACAAACATGCTGCTTTCACTTACCCTTTCTTGGCATCAACCTGGTACGTTCTCTTCACAGCGTCCACTTTATCGTTTTTCAGCTTCGGTATTTCTTCTTCCACGGCTACTTTATTCAGGATCTGTTCTGCTCGTTCCTCGTTGAAGTCGACGCTTTCTAGTGCTATGGTGATTACGCGTTCCGCTATCTTCGGGTATAAGCCTTGGAGCTTTTCACGCACTGAAACAGTACAGCGGTAATAAGCATAACATTAAAGAAAAATGAACGATGAGATTCTTAATGAATCTGCAGTGAGACGTGAGAGAGTGAGAGGGTTTGTCATATTTTAGAATACCTTCTTACATTTGCTGTACTAAGCAGTATATTTGACCGTAAGCCATTTAAATGGCCTTACAATACTCACATCTCGGATTTACGAAAAATAAAATTAAAATAAATGTTTACTCACATTGACTTTTCTCCTCGAAAGTCTTCATGATGGAGACAATTTTCTTTGGCGGTGGTGGTGTCACCTCCTTCTTTTGCGCGACTTCTTTCTTTTTGAACCCCATAGTGATAAGTTCCTCGCTCGCCTTCTGGACATTGTTTTCTTTGTTTGCTAGTACGTCCAGTATTAGAGTCTCCTCTGCTTTAGGGAAAATGCTCTTCAAGTACCTATAATATGCAAGGGTGGTATTTAATAATAATGAAAAATATAACTATAATAACCCATGCACCTAATAAAATGCTATACGAAAATTCCGACATATTTGATTCGAGAAAATAAACGAAATGTAAATTCATCAGTCAGCCGCAAAATAATCTGAATATGACGCACTGCGTTCCACTGCGTACGACCCAAATGTACGGTTTGGCAGTGAACTCTATCTATTAAGCTTTATTTTAGTGACGGAAAATCTGTTATACTATAATTTATATTTTTTTTATTACAATTACCGCCGATTTCTACTAAACAAAACGGTGCGGTGCAACGATCGATTAATTTAGTTGAATCAAGGCCCTTTAGTAATGTTAGCCCAAAAGCGGACAAAGGACACGAACGAGCTGATAACCCATTGCCAGCCATTGTTTCATGTTTAAATGCGGCCTTGCTTGATTAATTGATAAAGTATGCTTGACAATCCACACAGCATCATCTACCCCAAAGTAAATACCAAAGAAGTAGAAATAATTAAAACCTTACTTGAGTTTCATCTTAGGCGAGTGGTGTCTAGTTTGCTGGCCGTCGATTGATTTGTTAGTTCCATAATAGCTGGATGCACAAGACGACGGCCTCAAAAGTGACGGAGATCCTGAAAACAAAATGAATTTATCTGAGCAATGTCAAAAAAAATAATGCAAGTACCCTTTTTTATTGTCGATACGTACGATAGACCTTTGTTGGATCACAATCTCACCTGACGGAAAGTGACGTTGTTGCCAACAGTGTATCACGATGGTCAAAAAGACACATATTCACGATTGTCTTGAAGACACCTAGGTTTTAACGGGAAGGAAAAACAGTAGCAGGCCGCGATGAAGGTGGAGGAAAACCAGACACTCGCTAGTTTTTCTATAATAACGGTAAAGCTAAAGGTTTACATGTTTTTACACGGTCGTTTTAGAATGCATCATTATGCTTTTCATCCAAGAGCACCCTTTCGCACATTCCTCATCCTCAATAAACTATGAGGGTCCACTGCTGGACGCAGGTCTCCCAATATCCTTCCCTTTTTACCAACAATGAAATAAGAGCTGAAGTCTTCACGATGGTGTTCGTGGTGACAGCCAGAACCTGCAATTCACCCGCCAATAATCCTGTACAACAGACTTATTTCAACTCAACCAAAGAAAAAAATCATTACGTTATAAACTCACCTATAAAAGTGAAAAACAATTTCAACCTTTTTACCAAAGTTAGTTTCGTTTTTGCAATTTGTTTGCTCCCTTTTTGTCTTTTGCTAAATACTTTTAAATCAGCTATCAATATCTTCAAATTTACTTCTGGGATCATTTTAGGTTTTAGCACAAATACGTGTTCACTAGCTGAATTGTATGATAGGATTGCAGTACCTAATCTTATCTAATGTTACCAATGATTGAAATAAGTGTGTGTTTTTTAAGATTTTTGATAAGATAAAACCATCACCACAATAAATAAACATAAAACTGAATTGAGAATTTCTTCATATTTGGATAACTGTTAAAAATGGACTAAACATTTTCTTTGTATATTTCATTAAATAAAAAAAAACAATAAGTACCCATAACTGTATGCATTGTCCAGGATTATTTATTTATATAAGTAATCTGTTTTGGGTCTAGTTAGATGATTTACCAGCAATTTTATTATTATAATGCTGGATTTTTTTATATTTTAACTTTAATATATTTTTTTTTTGGGACCTTTGCCAAACGCGGCTGTGGGAAGTTAGAAAAAAAATCTACATCTACACTAAATATTGGTGGTAGGTTAGAAAAAAAAATAGCTACATCTACACTAAATATTTTCTGCTAAGGATTAGAGGCACTATGGATAAGAGTTGTGATAAGGTTTGAACAATAGAGATTTAATTAACTAAAATAAAGCACGCTTGCAAACGCGCCTGCATCGTTTAACAGAGTTATTCGTGTCGATAGTTAAAGTTGCGACCGGCAGTCGTCGGGTTCTTAACGCGAATGCCTAGGCATAACCGTGTCTACGGTACAAAAATGGTGCCGAATCGTCAAAAGAGCATTAAATATTTAAACTCATTTCTTCAACTTCAATATAGATGATGTAAATTTTAGGACGTCAATATGTATGTGTAATGTTAGGCGTCATAAACCCTTTTTTCAGCTAAAAAATACATATTCAACGATAACTTTGTCAAATTTCCTGCCATCATTGTTTAGGGTCAGCTCATAGCGAGCCGCAACGCGATGCGATGCTCCGGGCACTTTTTAAGATAGTGATTACAAATACAAAACGATACAAATTTAACATAATACGAAAACTACCCTCGGTGGCGTCGCGTCTCGGTATGTGCTGTTTATGATGCTCTACAAAAGCTAGTTTGTCCTGTCCATGCAAGGAAAGCGAGGGAGGAAAGGATTGCTTACCATGCGGCGTGCCAGACAACGGTGTAAAATGACTGGAACCTTGTAAAGACTCCGAGTATCCTTTGGCCAGCTGCAACGCTGAGTACACCCCAATTGATCCCTTCGCTAATCTCGCGGCCGACGGCGACATGGTGAGAGGGCCTGGCGTCGTGATGGGATGCTTCTCTACTTGCAGCGCGCTTATTACTACTGCTTCGCGATTGTAGTATCTGGAACATATAAATAGTCTTATAGTGGTTTTACACCGGTTAGCGCGTTAGCTAGCTCCATTTACATAGTATAGAAAGAGATGCACTCAACGGTTTTTTATTTCGACTCAGATAGACAGCTGCTGTTAGCCTGTTAGCTATCATACAGAATCATGCGGATACAAACAAAATTTAACTTTTTTGCATTGCAGCTACAATCTAAAATGTATTTTGTCCAGGTCTAGAAAGATAGCCCAGAAAGATCAATGTAGACAGGTCATTAGTTAGTCATTGGAGAATGTTGTGCAATATCATATCTACGTTTGGTATTTTAGTACTTTTCGAGTGCCAAAAGTCGTACTTCGTAAACACGAAGTAAACAGATCAAACGATCTGCAAATGTTGATTATATTTATCAGCCACCCTAGTACCGACATATAACACACCCTGCTTACTTTGTGTTAGGCTGTATAATGCTGTGTATGTGCTGTGAAAACGTATAGTCTTATTTATAATGCACAATACACTCATGTGATTTGTCAGTGCAGATCGAAGTTAATATTAGAATTACTCACTTCTTTAGCAGTATCTTGATATGTGTCTCGCTAACTGTCGGGAACATAGCTCCGATCTTCGCCACCAGGGCATCCGTGTCAGAATTCAAAGTAAGTGAGTCCTGGAACTTCTCATTCAGGTGCGACACTCGCCCGGGCAAGGGGCTGCCGCGAGGCGTGAGGCAGAGCGCCCGGCCGAGGATAGGGCTCCCCTGCGGAGTCCCATAGGAGCGCGGATCCTGAAACATTCAAGAATCTTTACAGCTGGGTGGTTTTGAAGCGATGCAGTTTACTTTTTGAGAAGGTCTGTTTTTCTAGCGAGAGGGTTAGGTTACAACTAGCTGTTTTGGTTTTAAATGATATTCATTGCCCATCCTCAGCAAAATTTCCTTAATTTCAGCAAGAGTGAGTATTAAATACAAAAAAATTGGTTCAGTGCTATAAACAAAAAGCTACAATATGTCAAATCACATTTAAAAAGTGCTATAAACAAAAACCTACTATATGTCAAATCACATTTAAAAACATACATTCAGCACCGCTACTGCACAACATAAAAATAAGCATTCAAATATAGGCTTAAACTCGTTATAAGTATTTAAGATCTTTACAGTGACCAAATGGCCGCATGCTCATAGCGCCCGCGAACTCTGTTTTCTGATACCATCAATATAAAAAGCATTACGAGTTAATTTAAGCCCATATTTTAATACACATTTTTGTGATGTAGCAGATGCGCAGTGGAGCGGGCCAGATCTACGACAACCTGAAGCCCATTTTTTTACTAAAAGCTGGTGCATACTCACAATGTGCGGTTTAAGGCCTTTTGGATGAAACATCTTAGGGCTGTTCTGCGTCTGGAATGCGTGCTGAAGTCGCACCGGAGATGGATAGGGGTGGACATGGTGCGAGGACCCGTGAGAGGCCTGAGCGATCCAAGTGAACAGACATGGTTGAACAAATACAACTGTGAACAACCGTGCAAGGTTATACTACCTTTGTAGGATATTTACCACCTTCTTGTTAACTTTCAAGTTCCCAGGTCACGTGAAGTACCTACCTAAATCAAGTCTTGATCAGATCATATTCGAACTGAGCAAGACAGCATGAGAGGAGGTCATTCTTAATCCTATTCTATAAGTACACAGGTTATGCATGCTGTTTCGTCAATCTATGTGCTAATAAATAGTTTTGCCTACCAATAATTTTGACACAACATTATGTCATAAATCAATGTTCTGAATAGGCAAATCATTAGTTAGTAGCTTATTATAAGCTAAGTCAACAGTGTAAGTATATTAGATATGTAAGGGATTATTTATCAATCAATTTAATTCTTGATTGTTGCTGCTTAGCCATGGTAAAACATAGGTTCCATGTTCAAGTGCATTTGAAGCAAGGGTCTAAACCAAAAGCCAAAGTCAAACATCTAGCAACTTTTCGATGCAATGGTGCAACACACAAACATTTTGAAGATTTCTTTATAGTAGGGATGTATTTGTCAATACCACTTTGAGCATGTTGTGTTTCATCTTTTGGTGAACACCTGAACACTTACCATTATTTGGATAAAACTAGTGTTTGTAAAGGAGAAGAGTTTCAAATTTAATCTACAATAATATTACAATGAATTTAAAGAAGAGTTTAAATGTGTTAGTTTACAAGCTTCAAAATTCAGCAAGTGAAGTGAAAGGAATTATCCATCTGATTTTTATTCGCTGAGAGCATGAAGAGATAGAGCATGAAGCTAGTACATTATATATTATATAGTAACATGCAAGAGACATGTTATTAAAATCAGAGGCAGTAGTTTGATATATATCAAAAACTATGAACCCTTGTCCGTAGAAAATAAACTAATGCCTCTGCAAGCAGGAGCTTGTATTCTATAACCCTCCAGAAAAGTAGCCTTTGTACTATAGATGACTATTTATCCTTACCTACAAGATACCATTGAACTTCCTGCTAAATTTCATTGAGATCCATTTAGCCTGATGTGAATGATAAGATGGTCAGACAGAATTACTTTCAAATTGATAATATAGTATGGAAGGTTTAATAAATTCACAAAATAATGTTTAGATTGTAAGGCTAAGTTTAAGTTAACACAACAGTAGCCCAATGTTTTCAGTGGTTGAACTCCCATTAAGATTAAAACTGTATACTTACATTAATTTCATATATAATTACCTGAGGATGGATACACTCTAGTGCCATTTGATGAGCAGCATTTTGAATAGCAGATTTATGTTTAGACCTAAGTTCTTCCATTATAAATGATAATAATTATCTCTTTATTGTAGGAAAAGCACAGGAATGCTCATCACAAGCAATTTAGCACATTTCAGATCAGGAACGAGTAAATTGAATAATCTTTGCATCAAGTTATCATGTTTGCTAATACCAAAGAGGATGGATATACATAAATAACTACGCTACGCTGCTAGCTAATACAATACGTAGTCTTACGTAGTTATTGTCAGTGTTGCCAAAACTTAAAAATAGTTAAAATTAAATACATTTGTTTTTAAAATGTCAAAAATTATGATACATAATAGTAAATTATTCATGTACAACTATCAGTCATTTCGGGATACAAAATAGGTACATATTCAGTCAGATCCTCGTCGCGTCCGCGTCGTTATCTTCGTGGTCAGGTGTCATCGGTGGGTCGTGGGTCTGCAAGGCTACCACACTATTTAGCACATAACGTAACGCACGCTATCAGCGTTATTACGCCAATTTTAGCGTGAGATTAATTTAATAAATAATTAAATTACCTGAGGATGGATGCACTCTAGGGCCATTTGATTAGCAGTATTTTGAATAGCAGATTCATGTTAGACCTAATTCTTCTATTACAAACAAACAGTTGCAGCTAGACATATTTTGAATATATGCGTGATGGCAAAGCCAATTATTCACGGTTATTCCCAAAGAAAAAAAAACTTTATTAGATATTGAATTTGTAGCCGTAGTGCCCAATGACGTGAAAAAAGGTATCAAATTTTGTACTTAACAAAAAAACAATATATAAATCCTTGACTGCTGCTTTTTAGTTTTTTCCTGAGTGGTGCCCGGCCCCCACAAAAGCCTGCGGGGTTATCCATTAACTACCGGACACACTGTATTATGTCTCCTCTATACGTTGGCCAATACCTATAAGTGCCATAATGATAATGATAGCCACCACCAAAGAAGTAATAAAATAAAAAAGTCAATAAAAAATTTAACCAAATATTCCTGATTATTGATTGTTTTTTATACAGAGACAGAGATGAATTGTTAGTTAAATATTCACTAAATAACTACGCGAAAGGTAAGGTGAAAAGGTACTCGGCGATCAGAAACCTTCTTCAGCTTCTAAGAAGAATGCGAGATCTATATCAAAATACGGCACTAGAGACTTTTTTTCTAAGCTTTTTTTAGATATTTTATTTTACTTTTCGTGTAGGTAGTAAATCATCATTTGTTAAGGCCTGTTATGGCACTCTTATTGGCCAACCTGAAACGCGTAGAGTAAGTTGTAGAAAATAGTTTACCAGATGCAGAGTCAAATAAAAGAAGTTGAAGTCAATTGACGATGTAAATAAACACCGGGGGAAGGAAAGTTATTCTTAGATTTTTACATTTTTTACTCCAAGTGATAAACTGTTAATAATAAAATTTGCAATGATAGGCTGGAAGGTCCGTCTAAATGTGCATACCGGACTGTCGGCAGGATGTCGGTATCTTTCGAGTAGGATAAATGCGTTAGATCATATGGAAAGACTGGATGGTGGCCTTTCAGCCTTGCCGTCGAAAGCCACGGTTGTGATATGTGGGGGCGGAGTGATGGGGGCAGCGGTGGCTTACCACCTGGCTCGGAGAGGATGGGGCGGGAAAACCGTTGTGATCGAGAAAGAGAGGTAAGCCAATCCGTCTATCCTTTTGGTACTTACTACTTACACACTGATTGCTACATAAGGTATCCTTGTCTCCTTTAATTTATTTATTTAGTTTTTGGACTTACGGCTAACTTCTTAACTTCTTCATAGTATTGATGCAACAAAACTTCTTCGAAGCACTTTATGTACTACCATTTAAGTTTCATGAATAAGCTATTTGTTATGTAGTTTGATTCTTTTCACAGTTGTTTGATCCACAGCCTATATTTGTCGGCATTGCTGTCAAATCAAATGCATTTAGGTATTAAAATAATCATTGTCATAGAGTGGGGTCAGGCAGTCGTTGGCATTCCTCCGGTCTAGTGGGAGCATTCAAACCAACATTAGCCCAAGTGCAACTTGCTCAATCCTCTATTCAACTTCTGAAAGATCTGGAGTCCCGAGGTAGACCCACAGGATGGAAACAATGCGGCTCACTACTACTCGCACGCACAAGAGATAGGATGACAGTATACCGAAGGATGAAAAGCCAATCAGTGTAAGTATTTTTAGATAAAGCCTATTTAGTACATACTCGCTTTGCTGGCAGCTTTGCTTGCATATGACTAACTTTTGAACATCTATCTGCTATGTTACTAAACATCCAAGTGGTTATGTTGGCTCCACAATATAAACACTTAACATTGTAGATGATGTAATAAGGACCTCAACAGGAGCAAAGTATCATATCAAGAAAAAAAATCCACTGCAATCAGTCTGAAAAACTTATGATTTATATCTCCATTTTTTTAATCAGCTCCTAATGAGAAAACAGCCATGATCTTAAGAGTATGATCCTATGGGGGTCCATAATGACATGAATGTCCAGAATGAAAAAATTACAAAGGAGCAGAGATTGTAATGGAATCATAGGATTTACTGGTCCAAATACACAAATAAAATAGTAGGTAGGTGTAGAATATAGAAGAAATATTTATTACTTGAAGTAATCAAATTTAGAAGCAGTTTTTTTACTAAGATTATATATATTATCTTTGAAGGTAAGAATACGAGACAGATCCCCATGTTCAATCCAACGATCCTATCCA
This sequence comes from Eupithecia dodoneata, assembly GCA_947044415.1. Taxonomy (NCBI): domain Eukaryota; kingdom Metazoa; phylum Arthropoda; class Insecta; order Lepidoptera; family Geometridae; genus Eupithecia; species Eupithecia dodoneata. Next base: position 12,357,008 of record OX345655.1, on the reverse strand, counting down.
TCCATTGTTGTCTGCTAGAGATCACTCTTGAGCGATAAGACTACCAAATTGTTACATATTTTGTATTTTTTTATCTTGTTTGTTATATTTTTAATTGTGCAAACAATGATCTATCTACGAGGATAAGTTTAAATACAACTATTTAAACAGCATTTGAGTGAAGCCATGGACAGAAGCTAGTAACTTATAAACCAAACAACTGAACTTGTTAATGGAATTGTTTTTTGTTTTTAGGCTAAAATATGTATATGAGAACTAGCCAAGGACACACAGACAATTCTAGGACATTAATTTGGTTCATTTCAATCAATTTGTTTCAAGGAATTAGTTTTTTTCAGCCTGTCGTGTCTGATTCGTAGTTTTATATATTACCTGTGAGTCAGAGAACCCAGTCAATATTTTAGAGTAAATAATTTAATTCTTTATTTAAATAGGCATGAATAGGTAATTAATACATAAGAATCTCTTCAGTCTTTGCATTTTAAAAGTAAATATGATAAGCCTAAGTCTTAGTTTGGTCCAAACCATAGACTGTATACGTATTTCAGGTGTAGTATTTACGTAACTAGAAAATAGCTGAAACAAAACAAGTTCGAGACATACTATGTGCATCAAACTATTACGCAGTCATTTTCCGAGCTTCCGAAGTTTCCCGATCATTAAGACCAAAGCGCGACTGCGCGGACCGCAATGCAGATAACTAATTATAGTTTTTTTGTATCTAAGCTTTCCATCGTGATTGGTCTGAATTTAGTTCGCGAAAGCTCCGCTGCGGATAGTGGGGGCGCTGTTTCCGAGCCCGGAGTGTCTGGGCGTTTCCCGAGGGACGGTATTAGTCGGACCCGCGTCGTTTGAGTCAGTTGCATCTGGTGCAATAGTGAGTGCATTGTTAAACACCGCGTCGCAAATCATCTTTAACTAACATTTGTATTGCTTTTCATAGGGGAAACTATCTCTTGGAACGTTAGGTTTAAAAAAAAACGGGCGCTCGTTAAAATATAAGCCATCTTCTTTGTCCTTATACTGTGCAAATTTATCGATGCGTTGTAGCGGTTTTCATCTAAAATTAAATCCTTCCCAAAACTAAGAAAGAAAAACTAAAATCTAATTAGGTATATATATATCGCGTGACAGAAAATTAGGATTCAATTATAATCAATATCGAGGGGAGGTAGGGGACGCCAGGCTAACTGCGCAATATGCGCATGCCAAGCTAAGCTACACTTACTGGTGAGCTATAATACCCAGCCCAAAGATAAGTGTTCGCCGCGACTATAAATTATTAACATATTCTAATGAATATCAGGTTTTGATAAAATGCTATAGCAAACTTAAATCATTATAATGGGCCGTAGTTCGTTAGTCCCGCAATCGCAACAACGCGCAACGATCTGAAAATTTAATAAACAAAACTAAACATTTTTATTAGCTTTCAGAGAATCATTTGAAAATACTATTAACCTACCTATTTTTTATATCTCTATTGTTGTGTGACACCAAAGACTTTTAAAAATATATTTGATCTACACGTTAAAGCCGTCTTCCAAGTTTTGGTACTTTTAAACAAAAGCGGGTTGGCTCAGTGACGCTGACACGCATGCGCTATGAACCTGTTTTTGTATCCGCGACATCTTGCTGAGCAGTGTCATAGGCATTGCTGTCGAATCGGGTTATTATGCCCGGCTCTAAACTATATTAGGTATTTCAGGATCGCGAAATCAAAGGTAGTGTTCCGCGTGCCCTCTTTTGTAAAGTTCGGTGTGGCTTTCAGATTGTGCCGGGGTACAGCAGAGAAATTGTAAAATATAGAAAGGGTAAGTGTCTGCTTTAATAATTTTATTTTTGTAGTGTGGTCTAAGACAGATATAACCTTTTAGAATATAAGGTATCATCACCCTCCATGTGTTAGATAATTCAAGATAGCGGATTACCCCATTTACTTCTATTGTTTAGAAAATATATCTTAAAACTACAATACAAATACTAATTAATACGCTATAATAAAATACCAGTTACATACGTTACGTTACAGTTCAGAAAATAATCAGTATCTCTTGTATTTTGAATTTTATCGGGTAAAATAGCAAAAAATACCGGCATTATGTTTGTTACATTTTCGCTTGCGCCAATATGTATGTACAACATGCATGTTGTAAATTTCATAAAACAGTGTGAAATACTGAAAGTTCCGTCAAGAAAAAAAACTTTTATCTTTTGAATACTTCGTTTAGCCTCTTGATTAGCAAACTTATCGTTTACCTTTTATGCTGACTCCATCTTTTTTATTTTGGAGCGCTGTGGAAACATTTTGGTTCTTATAATTTTTTAATTATATGGGTAATAAAAACTTGGAGCCGGGAGGAATACATTCTTGGAGCGTGGCGAAACTACCCGTTGGTACTACCGGTCATGTACAGGCTTCTAAAAAATGGCGTAACAGCCGGCGGTGTTGTTTGTTTATTAAAGCCTTCGGTGTACCTTGCGTTCCGGATCCAAATTCATTTTCTTAGTAATAATATTTCATAACTTCATGAAAATGTTCAGCTATCAACGGCGTCGTCATAAAAGTATCAGTATCGTTGATATTTCCGGTCATGCGCATTCTTCTTTATGCCCATATTTTTCTAAACAATGGCCATTCAAAATCGCGTCGCATAAAAATATAATAAAAAATCCTTTAAATAAATAAACAAAGCTAGCATTGTATTCTTTTTATCCGACGACAAAAAAAAGGAAGAGATTCCATATTCGGTTGTATGTTAGATTGAAATCTTTATTACTTTATTACGGAAAGTATTCAGAAAAACATACTTAAAATAGAGGAAGAATGAAAAGGGCGGCCTAATCGTTCAGAGCTTTTCTCTTCCAGGCAGTATTTTTTTTCGTCGATTTATCCAGCAATTATGGACTACTAACTAATTTTGTTTTTTTTTGTAATTATGTACTAATTTAGATAATTCTTCGCTATTGTATGGAGAATGATTCCGAGGTGGTCCCGTATTATTATTATGTCTCTCATTTACCATGATCTCGGGCCATAATGTAACCCGGTCATTTGGAAGGCTTGCGTGGGGCCGAAGCCAACAGCACAGAGGCCCTTTGAGAATTAATTTATTGTACCTAATTAACATATTACATTTTTTTTATTTATCTCGTGATATTTTTCTGCTATCAACGGCGGCATAGTAACTTATAACTGTTGGTATTCCGGTCATGCGCTTTTTCATGATAACGACAAACTATGGGAGTTTTTGAAGTTGTAAGAATTCATATTCATATAGCTCTAAACTTTTAGTTTAAAGTGGAACTAGTGAGTTTATCTAATCATTATTAATTTTATTTCATTAAAAAACATCTAAATAGTAATCGTTTTTTTTATATCGTAACGTTCCGATTATTTTTGCTAGGTCATCTTATAACGACGGATTAGGCGGAAGTTATTCAGCAGCCTTCTATAGAGGAATTCGATTCGTCGGAGAGCAGCCACAAGGACGATGGCACCTTTACTAAGTAAGTGCCTATTTTAGGATTTCGGTAAAGAACACATCTAGAAGATTCGATCCCTGTCCTTTTTTCCAATCCCGGGGTTTTAGGCTTAACTTGAGCCAATCCTGGGATTTGAGAGAAGCAACGAAAAGTCAGTTTTTATAAACCAGCCTTTTTGTTATGTTTTGATCAACAACATAAAGAAATGTTCTAAAAATAAGCAGCATGAAAGTAAGATGTCAACCAAATCCAACTTAAGTTAATATTCCTAAATATTTTTAACAATTCCTGTTTTAAACTACCAAATCTAAAACTAACAATTTAAGGATATTACATGGATATACCGTTATCGTACAGTATTGGTACAAACATTCGAATATGACCAAAAACTCGCTTTTAAACATGTTTTACAATTGTGAAAACTGGAAAAAATATAAATATAAGTAATTCCTAAAAAAAATATACCTTCTCATACGAAAAAAGAGGGGAGGAAAAAAATATAACCAGGCCACATACAATAATCAAACAAAACTTTGGTATAAAAACTAGTTTATTACTATAGTTCGTAGTTTCGGAATTATTGATAAAAATGGGTGCGTGATCGTGTAAACAAAACCCCAATGGATGGTCTTAATGAATGGACCCAATCGTTACATTAGTTACATGAACTTATGAGTAGATATCGCTAGTAAGTGTACGAGTTCTAGATTGTGCTGACGAGAACGCCCAGGTTTGAACAACCTTCGGTATTTTAGGAAGGGTTGGGCAGTTCAAATAATTGCAATGTACGTAGATAGACTAGTATTGTGTATGTTTTATTCTGAAAAAGTCAGAACAAAAGTTAGTCTCTTACTAATTAAAGAATTTGTAAGTACCTAAATAGAAAATTACTTTTCCATAATGGTAATATATTTATTCAGACTCACTTCAAACCGGCGCAAAACGTGACCCTGGAGATTTGGTGGACATAATTCCTCCACTACGTACCAGGACCAGAGACTTTACTAACGATGGACCTCAGACTATTGAAGAGACCAAGCCTCCGCGTCAAGAGGACATAACCAAAAAATACTTGGCCATGGCAAAGGCACAAGGACAAACTCCAGAACAGATCGAGGCATGGAAAGAAATTTTTAAAAATTGCTATGTCTAGCAATTTTTATGCCCCCGTACTGAAAAAAAACGGTAAAATACCAGTAATGTAAATAAATATTGATTTGCATTGTTTGTACAAAGTGATAAAGTTTTTGTGTTTGGCTTGATTTCGTTTGGTAGTCTGCAAATAATTTTACTATCGGCTTATTATTTTAGTTACTTAGATTTTTATGTAGGAAGGTAGGTATTTGGTACATCGTTAGTTACTATCTGAAATGCACTTAGTATGTCTCGACGGCTATCTCCACCAATCTAAGGCTAAGCTTCAGCGTGTTTTTCAAATATTTTTCATTATTCATGTCACTACACAGCATTATAGCACTGACTCATCATGTATTTATTTAAAAGTTCGTGGGGCATACCTTGTGAGTTGATCTCACCGCATCGCTGTAAGGAGTTATCTCCCATCATCAACGTCGAAGATGTCATCGGTGGGCTCTGGATACCAGGAGATGGGGTTGGCGATCCACACCTAATAGGCATTTCTCTCATGCGAGAGGCTGTTGAACAAGGTACGTTCAGGATTTAAGACGTCTGAAATTTAGGATCGAGTCAAACATTTAGTTTAAAGAGAAAACGTAACGTGACCTTTATTTTTTCTGGGCTGCTTGTTACGATTATATATATGATCCCTATATTTGGCAGCCAAGAATTCACTGCTCCACCTGTTTAATAAACTGCTTTCTAGAGCCTCGGGATATAGATAAGAAAATAAATAGGTTATGGGAACGAAACTTTCTAAAGGTTAACTGATAGATGATTTTTAACATGTCTAGGTGTAGGGGTCATGGAAGAGTGTGCTGTAACTGAAGTATTGTCCAGAGATGAGAAGGTATGCGGTGTAGTAACAACTCACGGGGCCATTGAATGCAAGTACTTTGTCAATTGCGCTGGATTTTGGGCAAGACAGGTAATCAGCTGTGGTCTGAATTGATGACATCTTCGATTTATAATCGGGTCTGGTTGGTAAAAGTTCCTTTTCTTTGTGATAGATCGGTCAAATGTCCAGCCCTCAAATCAAAGTACCATTGCTGCCCTGCGAGCACTATTATTTGCACACAAAGACCATCGTAGGACTAGACCCCATGACCCCGGTAATCAGAGACCCCGATGGCTACATCTACCTGCGTGAGCGGGATGGCTGCATCCTCGCAGGTGGCTTCGAGCCTGTTGCTAAGCCCGTTTATGAAGAAGAAAGTAAGTCAACCAAGGTATATGTTAGAATCAGCCCCAAACCAGCACTCCACACCTACCTACATACACACTACTAGATTCACTCACACAGGTTCACTACGGCACCCTTATCATATCTCTCTTTCATACATACTAAAATCTGTGCCAAGCACACCCTCTTACACACCCACACACATATACCTACACAACACACCCACCAATTCACATATACACACACTTATTTTACTTTGTACTTCTCAAAGTCAGAATAATTTGTACCTATAAGTTATTATAACTTTGCGGTTTATCAATTATTTCATACTTCTTACTATCTTAATTTTTTTATCAAGTCGCAAACACCGCCCAAAGATGTGTCGCCGAAGACTGGGACCAGTTCCATGTTCTATTGCAACAACTACTGAAGCGTGTCCCCAGTCTTAGTCAGGCGGTTCTTCATAAACTCTGCAACGGACTTGAAGCTTTCTCGCCAGATTGCAAATGGATAGTAGGCGAGGCGCCGGAAGTAAGTGACCATTTTTTTTTATTTAGCCTGTTTCGTCCCACAGCTGGGCAAAGGCCTCCCCCAAATCTATCCACTCAGTGCGGTCACGTGCGATCTCCCATAACATTTTTATTTTCCATTGCCTATTTTGTTGTAGTTATTGTACAGATAAACCTTTTCCAATCTTCTATTGCCCATTTTAGTTTTAGGTAACACAGTTCCTCTTTTTTACTATCCTGTGTATTTTCGTCAAAGTAAAAGTACAATATTATTATATCACGCTATTTTAAAATAGCTAAATAGTTAACAAGCTTGGCATGATACAAGTCAATTTTGGGTTACGGTTTCAATCATCGCATAATTTTAAACGTTGCTGAAACCAAACATCCCGTTGCAAGGGTAAGCCATATGAAGTTATGAGTCAAAGACTACTCATAAAGTGCAGTGCTTTTCGCTCTCTATCATCACTTTGAGATTTTCTATAAAAACCATAAAATTCAGAAGACATCAATTGGAGCATTCAGACTATGGCACAGCATTGAATTTAGCGTATCTATCGCCAAATTCGGTTCTGTGTTGCAGTTTTGATAGCTCTTTTCATCTGAAGACATATGGATCATCATCTACACGTACCTCCTCTTGGCAAATCCAATTTTTAAACATGATTAATGTATAACTTTTTGTAATGATTAAGAACTTCTGCAAATATTAGGCTTACAATTTTGTATTTTCTTACACGTTAAATAAATCATTTCACACATTGTAAAATTGAGCGTTTCCTTTTTTCTCATTCCACCAGATTTCCTGATCCAAACTATATTTATTATATATTACGTAAATACTTGGCACAGTTTGACCGTTTTAAACTTCTTTAGCACATTGTTGATGAGTACCCTATTCATTGGTCATGCATTCTTCTATACAGATTGTGATGTTTCACACAGATCTTTCATCAGTCAAACTACATAAAATGCTTGGTTTGTAGATGATGAACTACCACGTGGCCGCGGGTATGAAAACCGTTGGAATATCAGCAGCCGGAGGTGTAGCCAAGGCCACCGCTGACGAAATAATAGATGGATACTCCAAATACGACATGTATGAGTTGGGAATCAACCGTTTTTTAGGGTTACATAATAATAAGCGCTTTTTGCGTGACCGCGTCAAGGAGGTACCAGGTATGTTCACGATTTCCAGCGCCAAAAGATGGCGCTTCAAGTCACCAATAACTCTGGTATATGGTATTCACTGAATGGAATACTTTTAGGCGTGCACTATGGAATGCCGTACCCATTTCCTGAGTTCGAAACAGGGCGAAATCTTCGCCTGTCTCCTATCTACCCGACTCTGCGTGACAACGGCGCTGTGTTCGGACAAGTAATGGGATATGAACGGCCTACCTGGTTCGAAAGTGTTGGTAGGTACATCTTCTATTTATATTAGAATTTAGATACTTTAAATACTCGGTTCTTTACTCCGTTAATGTTGATGTCCTTAGAAAACAAAACTGATGACTCGAAGCCAAGGCCATTCAAGATAGCTTACACTAAAACCTTCGGCAAACCTCATTGGTTTGACACTGTTCAGCGAGAGTACTGGGCTTGTAGGGAGTCGGTTGGCTTGGCTGACTATTCTTCATTCACCAAGATAGATCTTCAGGTAAGCCCGGGCTGTATTTATGATAATCAATATTTTTTTCTTTTCTAAATCCAGCTGTTTCTTTCAATTCAAGTCCCAAGGTCGTGAGGTAGTGGACTTCCTCCAATACCTCTGTTCGAACGATGTAGATGTGCCGGTTGGAGGCATCATCCATACTGGTATGCAGAACGAGCGAGGTGGGTATGAGAATGATTGCAGTCTCGCCAGAATTTCGGAGAACCAGTAAGTTAATCATAATAATTTTGCTGTTAAGTTTTGGTCTTGGTAGCCGCTTTAGAATGCATACTTTTTCAGTTATATGATGATCGCTCCAACCATCCAGCAAACCCGTTGCAAGTCCTGGATGAAGCGCCACCTCCCACAGAATGGATCTGTTACTCTCTCTGACGTCACATCTATGTATACAGCTATCTGTGTCATGGGACCATTCACGAGGAATCTTCTGTCAGAGCTAACAGATACCGATCTGGCACCATCAAATTTCCCGTTCTTTACCTTCAAGGAGATCGATGTGGGATTAGCCAATGGAATCAGGGCTATGAACCTAACGCATACTGGCGAATTAGGCTATGTCTTATATATTCCCAATGAGGTGAGTTCTTATAACCTTGCAAGTATCTTCCTCAAAATTGTTAACATTTAAATAAGGATAGACGTTGACACAATCCTTCTTCCGTAGTTCGCTCTTCACGTCTATAACCGATTGATGACGGAAGGCCAAAAGTTTGGGATCACGCACGTAGGATACTACGCTTCCAGAGCCTTACGCGTTGAGAAGTTTTTCGCTTTCTGGGGTCAAGATCTCGACACTATGACGACACCACTGGAGTGTGGGAGAACTTGGCGCGTCAAGTTCCACGTGAGTTTACCTTCCTTTCACACAACCTTCCCTATAGTCTTTGCGTCATAGACCATTATAAATACTTGTCTCTCACGTTTTTAAGAGTGAATAGGTGTCTTTTAGAGCTTTGTAGATACACCCTCGGCAACATCTTCACTTTCCATCAGGTGATATAGTTGTCTGCCTGTTTTTGCGCTTGTGAAGTTGACTGAACTAGTTAGACAGAAGTTGTTTTGTCCAACAGAAAGATATCCCTTTCATTGGCCGCGAAGCATTACTCCGTCAGCGAGATGAAGGCATCCGTCGGCATTACGTCCAGCTGCTGCTGACTGATCATGACCACGAACTTGATCTGTGGTCGTGGGGCGGTGAGCCGATTTACAGGGATGGAAACTACTGCGGGCAGACCACTACCACCAGTTACGGGTTCACATTCAAGAAGCAGGTGAGTTCTTATAATTCTTTCTGTCTTGCGTGTTCTTTGTTTGATCTCTTGTTTTTAGTTCCCGACTTTATTTATTCTTTATACGTTCATATTTTATTTATGCAGTTTTCGTAAGTTTCTTTTAACATCAATATATCACTGCTGCTAATGAAAACATCAGGAAAAAAAGACACCAGACATGGAATAATATGCTCTTGTTTCTTCGTAGGTTTGCCTGGGTTTTGTGGACAACCTGGATGAGAATGGTGTGCCGCAGAAGATAACGAACGAATATGTGCTGAGCGGCCATTACGAGATCGATATTGCTGGTATAAGGTAGGTTCACCATGTTCATTTTAACGTTCTTTTTATATTTTAAGAGAAATGAGTTAAAGTATCTGAGTAAGTAGGTAGTTACGATAAGGTTACAATGCAGGTTAGAACAGAGTTTGAACCAAATGCCATCTTCCTCAGGTACGCAGCAAAAGTTAACCTGCACTCTCCGAACCTGCCAACTAAATACCCTGACAAAGAACGAGATGTCTACCAGGCCACAAGGAAGCCTCACGAAAGCCAGTATCTAGGCCGACACTACCAACCTTGATGCTAGGAATTCTAGGAACATGAACGCAGGGATTATTATTTGTTTAATTTAATTTAGCGACCGGTTACGTAGCACATAATACCGACCGGTTAATGCTTGCCCGGACTAAGCAGAGAACTTAAAGATAGCAGAAGAATTGTCCTGGCAGATAGTTGGGCTGGTTTAGACGGCAGGGCGCCATTCACGGTGCCGTCTAAATGAGCCCTTACGGAGAGATTACTGGAAGAAAGATGTACAGAGAAGGAAAACTTGAAATAAACCCGACAGCACCCTAACTGACGTAGTCTGGTCACACTCACGTAGCGATTCTGATGTCGTTCAAGGTCAGCCATATTGGAATCTATACGAGAGTGTGATCTTGTTGGCCCAACAACTTCAATGTATCAGAAGTTGTAAGGGATTTTCATGGGCCTTTGTAGCGTTAAGATAATATATAAGTTAAATGTTAGTTTTGTAGGATGTGCGTTTCTCACATAAGATATTTTCATCCAGGTAAATTATATTGTAAGCAAGTTACTTCTTCAGTCAGCGAGTTTCTAGTTACTAAATAGGCTTAACGTTTAATTCGCTTTCGGTGTTGGAATAAAATCGTAGATCGTGATATGAAAAAAATGTAGTTTAGATCTTTATATGGATTAACTGTCTAAATGTAGATGTAGGGTGTAGAACTTTTGATGGACTAATTGTCGTAATGTAGATGTAGCATTAAATATAGAGTAAGAGGGGTTTAGGATAATAACTTAATTTTTTTTAAAGATCATTTCTTATTAATGTTCGGATTATATAATATATGTAAATATATTTTGGCAAAATAATTGGATAATATTCTCACCATAGAAAAAGTAGGAAGTTTTGGACACATATTTAGAGATTCATTATCAATATGTATATTATAATTGAGTTCACTTGTTTTAATAATAATTTAGGTTTTAATGTGTTTGATAATTTCCTATAATTGATTTGCTTCCTACTGTGTAAATTCAAAATTAAACAAATTCAAAATTAAACACCTACAAGTTTTAATACCCATCCTTTACTAAAATGATAATATAAATGATGGAACAAGAAAATCATAATCCTAATCTGGCACATCCTCATGTCTAAACAAAAAAAAATTTGGCCTTATTAACCTAGTCGATGTAAGACTAAGTAACTAGGTAAATGTAGATACCTACTTCGTACTAAGTACGAAGTAGAGTTATCAATGGTGAACCGTTGTTTTCACATTGACCACAGGTGGTGGTCAGCCAGACCTAAACCGATTCGACGATTTGAACTCGTTACCTGCTGTTGCCCCTGCACATCTTAGGGAATCAAATCCTACAATAAGTGCAAGGACAAGAGACCTTATAATGGATGCAGAACTTCCACCTATCGTCGAGCCCACCACACGTGTACAAAAAATTCGAGGGCCTGGTCATGATCAAATATCAGGGAAAATCTCCAGAAAAGATGCATGCAAGCGTGGAGACACCTGCTAAAAATTGCTATGTCTAAACAAATGTTGCCCGCTTCGAGGACAATCTTCCATGACCCCAAAACTTAGTGTGGGGGTCATGGAAGATTGTGCTGTAAGCTGTAACTGAAGTATTGTCCAGAAATGAGGTGTGCGGTGTACCTTGTTAATTACGCTGGATTTGGGCTAAACAGGTAATCATCTGTTGTCCTCTGAATTAATGACATCTTCGATTTATAATCTGGTCTGGTTGGTATAGATTCCTTTTCTTTGTGACAGATCGGTCAAATGTCCAGCCCTCAAATCAAAGTACCATTGCTGCCATGGGAGCACTATTATCTGCATATCAGGACCATCGTAGGACTAGACTCCATGACCCCGGTGATCAGTGACCCTGATGGCTACATCTACCTGCGTGAGCGGGATAGAAAACCGTTTATGAAGAAGAAAGTAAGGTTATCAGAGTATTTGTTAGAATGAGCCCCAATCCAGCACTCCACACCGACCTACATACACACTCCTAGATTCACACATAAACCATCACTCACACAGGGTCAGTATCACTCTTTTTCATACACACTCACACCCGGCACAAACACAGACATACTTACACAACACACTCATCAACCCACTCATACACACGCTTATTTTACTTTGTACTTCTCAAAGTGCGAATAATTTCAACATACAAAGTATTATCACTTTGCAGTTTATCAATCATTTCATGTTTCTTAATGTCTTGATTTTTTTTTCAAGTTACATATTTTTGAAGTTACATATCAAAAATATTTGGAAACCTTTAACACAGTTCCAATTTTTTTATAACCATTGTATTTTCATAAAACTAAAAGCACAAACTATGACACACACAAGTCAATTTTGAATTACCGTTTCAATCATCGGATATTTTAAAACGTTGCTGGAACCAAACATCCCGTCGCACGGGCAAGTCTTTTGAAGTTATGAGTCAAAGGCTTACTTCAAAGTGTTATATACTATTGACTCAAAGTGCAGTGATTTTTTCTCTTTGTTATCACTTGGACATTTTTAATCAAAACCTGAAAATTCAGAAGACATCCAATGGAGCATTCAGACTGTGGCACAGCATTGAATTTAGCGTATCCATCGCCAAATTCGGTTCTGTGTTGCAGTTTTAATCGCTTTTTTCATCTGAAGACATAATATGGATCATCATCTTCGCACCTAGTCTTGGCAAATCAAATCAAATCCTATTTTTAAGCATGATTAATATATATCTTTTTGTAATAATTTAGAACTTCTGCAAATGTAATTAGTCTCAAAATTTTGTATTTTCTTATACGTTAAATAAATCACTTCACACATTGTACAATTGAGCGTTTTCTTTCTTCTCATTTCACCAAATTTCTTGTGTTAAAAGTATTTGACACTGTTTTACCTTATTAATTGATCATGCATTTTTCTATACCCACAGATTATATGTTACACACAGAATTTTTACCAGTAAATCTACAATTTTTATAGTATGCTTGTTTGCAGATGTTGGTATACTTCGGCATTACGACCAGCTGCTGCTGACTGATCATGACCATGAACTCGAAACTACTGCGGGCAGACCACTACCACCAGTTACGGGTTTAAGTTCAAGAAGCAGGTGAGTTCTTATAACTCTTTTTGTCTAGTGTGTTCTTTGTTTGATCTCTTGTTTTTATTCCCGACATTATTTATTCTTTATACGTTCATATTTTAATTATGCAGTTTTCGTAAGTTTCTTTTAACATCACGGCATCACTGCTGCTAATGAAAACATCAAAAAAAGGACGACATGGACTCATGAGCTCTTGTTTCTTCATAGGTTTGCCTGGGTTTTGTGGACAACCTGGATGAGCATGGTGTGCCGCAGAAGATAACGAACGACGAGATCGATATCGCTGGTATAAGGTAGGTTAGCCATGTTCATTTTAACGTTCCTTTTGATATTTTTAGAGAAATGAGTTAAAGTATCTGAGTAGGTACTAGGTAGTTACAATGCAGGTTACAACAGAGTTTGAAGCAAATGCCATCTTCCTCAGGTACGCAGCAAAAGTGAACCTGCCAACTAAATACCCTGACAAAGAACGAGATGTTTACCAGAGGCCACAAGGAAGCCTCACGAAGCCAGAACCTAGGCCGACACTGCAAAATTACCAACCTTGATAAAATTATGTATGGTAACAATCGTCTATTATAATAATTTAATTATTATAACAATAGAAAAAGTAGGAAGTTTTGAACATATACCTACCTATTCAGTAACAATAATGTAATATGTATTGTAATTGTATATATTTGTTTTAATAATCATTTAGGTTGGTAGGATATTATCGAGCATATTAACTTGATAATATCCAATAATTTAATTGCTTCCGACTATGTAAATTCAAAATTAAACAAATTAAAAATCAAACACCAAAGTTTTATTACCCATCCATACCTATGCTTTCCTTAAAGTTAGATAAACTGGTATTACAAATGACGGAACAAGAATAACATAAGCGCTGATCGTTTCGAAAATGCAGTTTAGGTAGGTCGAGTACCTACCTAAACTGCATTTTCGAAATGATCAGCGCTTATGTTATTCTTGTTCCGTTATTAGCTAGCTATTAGCTGGGTCCAACCAATAGGTTACCTCATTTCTAAACTATAGAAAAGATTGGCCTTATCACAAGTCTGGGTAAGTTACCTACTTACCCAGTCTTGTGATGAGGCCAATCAAGAAAGGTAGGTACTTCGTACCTGCATAATGCTAGTTGCTACACCAATCTGAGAGCTCGCTGTATGGTACTACTAAGAGATGGTGCCTAGGCAGACCCTCTGCACGAGGATAGCGAGGTAGTCTGCAATTCTGCATAGCCTTATACATCGATTTACAGGTCTGTTAGTCTGGAGCTGGTCCATTGCTAGGGTTCATAATAGGTACCTACTCTGCCTTGAGGTGCCTATTAGATACCTATAAAGAGGGGGACTCTGATTTTGATCGGGTCCACGTTCTTGTTATTGACACATTTATTGTTATATCAGAAGATATTAGATTCATATTTTTTCTTTTCTCAATAATTTAAAAATGATGAAGATATAGTACCTACGACACGTCTTGCGACACTTTATAGTACGCCCCGCCCCGCCGCCCGCCGCCGTCGCGCCGTGACATCACGAGCCCACACTCCCAAACTTTTAAGAGCTTTATTTTTGAATTTTTTTATTTGATTTACAAAAGAAAAAATACGTGTCCAATATCATCTATGCTTTTTTTATCCAGGACACTAGTACCTATTGTATAGTGTCCTGGATAAAAAAAGCATAGATGATATTGGAAGTCTCATAAATTTTAAGGATTACATACCTACCTATTCCAGATGCTCCTTTTCCAATCTATTCATGAGACTGCGCTGCTCAGCGCAGCGTCCTTCTCTGCCCTTGCAATGAGCGTATTGCTTACGTCTATGGTGGATGTAAGATGCGACAAAAGCGATCTCTGATAAGATAAAACATGTTTAACGTGAGTCCATTGTTTTAGTGGTATAGATCCTCAGGCAAGTCTTCGTTCGTTTGAAGACTTTGACCAGATATGGAGTGTGTTACGTTGAATCCCTCCTGTGGGAAAACAATACTTACCTACCTTATGTCCCTATTATAGCTGCTAGGTACCGTATTACATCCGCACCACTTGCTGTCTTAGGCTTAATGATAACGGCCAACCACCACCAGGTTAGGTCCAGGTTAGGTCTTAGGTCTAGGTTACCAGGTTAGGTCTTATGATCCTGGCCGTCTCATTCCGAGGCTTGAAGGTTAGCAGTTGGCTTCGAAGCTCTTTAACCCGCGAACCAACCAAGTAGATCAAGCAAGGCCATCAATTAGGTTTCCTTCTCGTTGGTTGTGAGGCAGGCTTTTAATCTCCCTTTAGCTTTGTAGCATCAGTTTCGACTTAGGTAGGTAAACAAGTGTAATAATTAGCACCGTATAGACTGAATACCTTTACGAACTTGAACACTGTACCTACTCCGGTTCAGACTACGGTGGAGTAACCGTAGCTGGAGCTGCCCGTTCCTTCGTACCTTCTGCCTGGACGTTCAACGCCTGGGGGGCGGCCTATTCCTGTCGCCAATTCCCGAACTGGGAGGAAGAATAGGACTGGCGCTAAAGTGGACGGGATTGCCCTGGAGGAGATTGCGGTTACCGAATAGTCCTAATATCGTGAAGTTTGTCGAGGCCGACCTACGAACTTTTCCCTTAGGTATCTTAAATAAATACTTTTGTTGTAGTTTTCTTATCTTTTAATTGCTCACCCCAAGGCTTGTCTGCTAGGTGACAATGGCCAACTTCTGTCCCCATCATCAGACCAGCTCAATGGTACAATGACATTGCATTGTCACCGAACTTTCATAACTACTTATGCCATCAGCTCAATCGGTTAAGGATAACTGGTCTTAAATTCAGTTGGCAGATTTGTCCATCATCAGACTAGCTCGATGATATATTGCTTGACCATAGTATTGCTTTGTCCCCGACCTTACATAAGTATACCAAATTTCAGCTCAATTGGTTGAGAATAACTGGCCGTAACTCAGTTGCTAGATTTGTCCAACAAAAACTAACAGGGGAAGCAATTATTCATATTTAAGTTTTACATGTAATTTAAATAGCAGATATGAATGCATGCTAAAACAAACTGCAAATCAATTGTTGTTTTGTTTTGAATCTACAGATTTATTACAAAATTCAACATTATGTTGATAGACATAAACACAATGGATTCTAAGTTGCTTTTGGCAAAGATTCATAGCACGTAGCTTATATTGTGTGCAATACTTGTCATCAGCTATCTAAATTATGTACAATGGGGTTGTAGAACCTAGAAAATGGTAAAAACCAGACTATTTTTCATGCATGACTAACCACATCCAAGTCTAAAATCCGTTACTACAATTAAGTATAGTCCTTCACAGCATCTTGCTTAATCTGGATAAGTATCAAATGAGGTTTCTATAATTAATTTGTTCATGGAATGGACAAAGCACAGTGATTGATTCAAACTTCCTACGAGAGTAAAAATAATAAGAAATCAAAAGCATATTACTTTCATCATTCGATTTATTAACCCGAAAATCAAATCTCCTTCAAGATGACATGGCTGATACACTAACAAAAAATATAGTATAATACTACAGTATTAAAGAATAACTTGAATGAGTATCAATATTTTAATATAACAAATAATCTAAGTATGATAAATTATAAGGGAAATTTATGTCTATTACTATGTTGATCATTGCTCCTTTATCCATAAATCTAACAACATAATACATTATTTTACCAAGCATGCACACCACTTCACACTTGGTGATGATTAAATAGAACAGGTGATACTAAACCTACTTAGATATTCAAATAAAACACACATAATTTACATACACAAATACATCAATTTTATGAACACAAAAAATATTTATGTTTAGTCAAAAATTATTTTTATAATATACCATGGATTAAGTGAATTAATATATTTACCAATAAAATGTGCATAGAGAACTTTCATTCATCTAGTACTTTTAGTTAGATCAAGAGCTTGTAGCCCACCAACTCACATACTTATTCAACTGCATGATGACCTTCATGGTTAGTCTGCGCCATGAATCTTTCCACCATATTCATGTGCGCATAGGGGTCATGAGGAGGGTGAAGCCTCTTCTCCAAATTAATATCACATGGAGATTTTGTAGAAAAGTCAAAACGGACTACAGCAGGATTGTTTATCTCTACTTTGAAATATGGGGCAGCAACAGGCCTTAGTCGAGCTGAAATAACTTTGCAGAATGCAGAAGGTTTGCCTCTCCTTACCTTTCTTTCCAACATGTATGACATATCTTGGTTTAGGGGTAAACACTCTTTTGGCTTCTCTAGTCTTTTCAGAGTCTTTTGCTTCTGACGCATATCTTCTACTTCACTGAGCACAGATTCAAAGGAACTACTAGAGCTGGCCCTCTTAGTCCCTGATGGGTTGGTCGGTGTTTGATCTAGTTTTGGCACAATGATTGATGACATCAAATCAATGACATAGTCGTCTTCAGGGGGTTTCTGTTCCTTTCGTTTCTGCTCCTCTAACTTCCTTTTCTTCTCTTCCTCCTCCTCTTGTTTTCTTTTCTCCTTGGCAATGAGCATGTTGGTCACTTGTTGGGCGAGTATTCCATTGATCTCGTTGTCCTGTGTCGCAAGGCGAGGTATAGACATTATTCCATTTGGTGGTGTGAATACAGTTTGCGACATCCCAGTTTGGATCCTTACACTGGCCAAGGGGAAAGCTGTATTGCTTCCTTCTCCAGACTGACTGGTGTTCAAGCTCGTCTTGGAAAGGTGGCTGTTCACCAAGTCCATCAGTGATGTAAACGATTCTGAGTCATCCATTTTTAGTTGTTATTTCGCAATTTATTATAGTTGAATTTACTATTCTCATGCAGATTTTTCTATCGACGATGTGAAAGAACCAAAGGAACAGTTTACTAAACTTATAATTATTTTAGAAGCTATGAGACTAAGAAACGGACACAAATACACATAAAGTACTGTTTTGGAACATATATTTTTGTTTAACAATGCCAAGTTATTGTATTCTCGTTCTCAAGTCCATTTTTGTTTTGATTTACGACTTTACGTAGGTAGTAGTATATTTACGAAATAAGGTAGGTTTTGATTTGACATTGACGGCATAGCATAGCGTTTTATCAGTGTTGCCAGATGTTTTTGACGAGCGATCGTGCGCTGGTATGGAAAAAAATATAATACGTATTTCTTAGGGAAAGGTAAAAACAAATCAAGGCGTATAAAATAAAAATAAATGTACTAATACTATAATACTTTTACAAGATAATATCTTGTAAAAGTATAAGGTATAAGATCTTACATGATATGGTGATATTAAAAAGTTGGCTACATATTTACAAGATTGACAAATAGAAGCTTCGTGGCGGTGACGGCGCGGCTCGGCGGCAGCGGTTGACAGTATGTTGACAGTGGTGCAGTCTTTGGGTTCAGTGCTTCCAACTTCTAAACTTCCCAGAGTAATGAGAATATTAATGTAATGAAACCTTGTATGTTGCAAGTGTTGTTTACATCGAGCTATGTATGTATTAAAATTTTAAAGGTGCACGGACCGGACAGAAATCCATTCATTCTGGATTTCTGGAAAGTATGGAAACTGCTGCTGGATAGATCCAACATTAGCTTGTCAAGTGCAGGCTAATAATTAGTAAGCGGTTCAGTTGTATCATTTTATATATAAAAAATATATTCTCTGAATCTACTGTATAGCGGTCAAGTGTTTGAGCCTGTTAAATAAAAATGTTCTGTAGATAAGTCAGATGCCAGCAGGCTACACTAGGGAAAAGTTCATCACGTCCATCATCATCATCATCTAGTTGAATTAATATTTATTTACTGAGTAAATTCGTACGCAAACTTCGTACGTTTAGTTTTATAATTTTGTGGTGTTGTTGAAAAATAGTAAATAAAGTTCTCTAGATCATTCACTACAGGAATGATACGAAACAAGCCCTGAAAGACACGGCGATGGCTGGGCCTAAATACGAACAGCTGGCTTCTAAAGCAGATGTTGATGATGACGTTCTAACCAGTAAACCCAGAGCTAAATGGACTGATGTATGCTTTCAAAAGAGCCTCCTTTCTCTGGGACTTATCCTACTGTATTTCTCTCTCTCCATCGGACTAACTTTCTACCAGAGATGGCTTCTCAAAGTAAGTTTCTATTCATAACAAATAACAATTCCTACCTCACTGATTTAATTCCCTGTTGGCATTATCTATAGATGATTATATTACTTATACTTTTTCTCACATATTTGGTAATTGCAAAAGGTATTAAGAAGCAACCACAAAAGTCCCTACATCATCTGATGGGGACCAGAATGACATCCTTTTGGCTAGTGTGTACTCTCATATCTAATAAAAGTCTGCTACTGACCACCATGGGGTATGAGGCTGCCTGTCCATTGATGCAGAGAGAGGTAGCGCTTGCTCAGTTTCAGTTGACCAATATAATTACTTATAATATCTGCTGCCTCGCTCCATGTCAATGGACAGGTAGCCTGAGCCTCCTCTTTATTTAGTATACATGCAGGGTTGTTTTTTGAGATGGGTTTGGATAGGCAAATCTGAAACCATGTTGGAGAAAATTTGTGAAAGGAAAGAGTTATGTTATGACTCACCTTCGATTTGTGAAAACTGACATATTTAGATTCGGTATTTCTACTTTTTCAGAGAATCAAACCATCGATTTTCAAATAAATATGACCTTGTAATTTTGTACCAACTGATTCCAATGATGATAAAAAACAATAATTGCAAAGAAATGCATAACTGAAACTATATATGTATTTTTTGACTTTTTTATGTATGTTTGCCGAATTTTTCATCAATTATGGACCTATTTCGCTCTTGTAAGAGAAAGATCTCGAGATGGTTCCATAAAAAAAATCTGTGGAATTAGTATTTGCCCCGCAAATCTTAAAAATTTTTGTAAATATTAAGGAAATTTGAGTCTGTTTTTAGTTTTTCAAAACCGTATTGTCAAAATCACATTGTAAGATGGCGGATTATTTATGAATATGAAAGTATCTGTTTTAAACCAAGAGAAAAATCCAAATCATCTGTATTGTTCACAGGAATTTCACTACCCACTGACGGTAGTGATGTACCACCTCATAATCAAATGGTTCTTATCAGTGTTGGTTCGCCTGGTACTGTACCTGATCACCGGAACATCGCAGCTGGCTCTGCCCTTCATGACCTGCCTTAGATCCGTCGGACCCACGGGCCTTGCTAGTGGCATCGACGTGGGATTCTCTAATTGGGGACTGGAACTAGTCACGATATCCCTCTACACAATGACGAAGTCAACGACGATTATATTCATCCTATCGTTTGCTATTATACTAGGATTGGAGAAAAAAGTAAGTGGAGTTTTTTACAGTCGTATTTTTTATGAATAAGTAGAAGTTGACTGAAGACTGATTTTCAAAAACTACTCCAAAATATTTTTGGGATCTACTGAATACAAAATAATACATATTTCATCAAAAAATTGGGGCGGTATCCTTAATGCACCTGGGGTGAATTAAGGATACCGAAAAATGCTATTTTTATTTCTCTCTAAAACGCTAAAATGCTGGTGTCTGGACTCTGTCTATGACGTTACCGATGCACGAACATCTAAGATACAGAATGATCTTAAGTTTTAATCTGATGTCTACGAGCGACTATACAAAATTATTGATCGGGGCGTACGAGTGGTTATATGTTCGCGCGGCAGCGGCAGCTTATGTAGGTTGTGTATGCTTTCTGTGTATGTATCTGGTGCAGCGGCGAAACTGCCAAATCAGCCCGTTGATGTCGTAATAGCCAATTAGGAGAACCTAGCAGAGGAAGAGCAGCAATTTCCGTCTATGGATTTTTAATCGAGCGTGGTGATTATGGCGTCTAACCAATATACCCTCTTAAATTGTATATCTAATTAATATTATATACGAGGTATATCTAATTAATATTATTACAAACATGGTGTCATAGCAAGAGTTACGACTGAGGTTACGATAAGCAGTGGTGCTAGGTATAATAGTTCTCGTATAATGTTATCAGGCTACAATGATGTTGCAAGCCCCGGTTTCCTTATAACTGATAAACGATTCCATATAACCCCGACAAATAACGTTGGTTATCTAGCTTGCAACTGTACTTACTTTTATACTCTCGTATTGCTATTTTTTCATTGTGTTTTCTTAACTGGGACAGGAGGAGAGGTGGTACTGGTCCTGGAGTACTGGACCACTTTATTAGCTCTTCTCATCTTTTTGGAAAATAATTGTTTATTACTGTAAAAATAATGTGAATACTTTTTATAAATAATAAAAAGTATTCACATTATTTTTACAGCACCTAATATTACACTATTGCATAGTGTAAAAAATCAATAAAAACATAATATAAATAGTTTTTGCAGAACTAGATAATATGAACATAAACAAAACATTAAAATTACTAAATAATATATAAAATTCTTCGATTTATAACTTCAAATTACCTAATGTCAAACTTACAAAAAAAATCCTCAATCAATATACAAAAAATCTGGAGTTTTGCGTGAGCGTGAGTCACTCACGTTTGACCAAAACTACAGGTTTTCCTGAAAATGAGTCAAGATTTTTAGTCGAACATTTCTTTGGTGACTATATTTATATGAATAATTTTATTAAATCGAATGAAAACTGAGTACCAAGCAGAAGTTCGTCCAATTTAATAAAATGTCGATATTGGTAACCGATGGATACAGTGGGAGGAGATGCGGAAAAACTGTCCTATGAAACCTTCTAAAAATTTTTTGAGCATCAAATTTCTTTAGATCAAGTTTGACAAGCCTCTACTATAGTAAGGTAATTACTAATTAAATATACTTAGTCATTGCGTGGGTTTACTCAAGTTACATTTAATTTGTATCCTCGCAAACATGTTATACCAATATCCTAAAAGGTAGAAAACTGAATCATGCTAGTAACAACACGAAGGTTTCAAAAACTCTTTTATGGTTATTGAAATGGATCTTTGTTGTCGCCCTATTCGCCCTATAAAAATACTGTAAAATAGACGTTATCACCTTACGTACGAGTAGGTAAGTCAAGGTGACTTGACATTACCTTAGTTTAGTTATACACAGTAGGTATACCTACAGATATGCTTATCTGTAGGTACCTACTGTGTATAATTACGTAAATACAAAATAGATAGCTTTGACTATGCTTCATATATTTTGACTTAAAGGTCTTTCAGGCTCGAATTATATTTAAGTGCATTTCTGTTTTTGCGTATTTGTGCTGAAATATTTCCTGAAAGATTCCTGTAGCTGAAACTGCCTAAAGCTATTTCTTTTATCTTTCGATAAATCATACAATTGTAGGTATGAAATGTAAGGTACTCAACTCAAATTAGAAACATTCTTGTAGCAATCGAAAACTCTCGAACAAAATTTAAACTTGAATGTTCACAGCCAAATTGCAATATGAGATTGGTTCGACCAAGGGTTGGCACCCCTCACGTTGCCAGACAGGGTGGTCACCCCTTACTCCATAATTATTTTGCCTTGATCAGTTCTATACATAGACGTATAAGGGTGGAAAGGTATAGAATATTTGGATGAGGGGCATGTTTTTAATCTATTTCGGCTTTACTTACGGTGCCTACTATCCATATACCTAATTAAGCCCTGCAGTGCTGATCAAATAAACAATTCTGCAGTATCAGTTGTTAATAAAGCAAACATCAAACATCGTAATAAAAAGCGGCAGCTGAGATCAAAAACCGACACACACAGACAAATAGAATCCCTCTCCCTGTCTGGACAGTTTTCGATCGATTCAGAGGGGACTCACCCCTCGTAATAAACTAGTTAGGTATCTGTAGCCAGCCACAATCTGCTGCATAGCAACAGCGGCTCAGAAGGATCAGTCAGAATACTCGTCGAATCACTTATATGTTACACAGATTTCTAGCTTTATTTTACTTTATCACCTTTTTGCTCATTGAACACATACATATGTACCTATATCTTATAAACTTTTGTTCACTGGAACCAGCATTCATTGACATGATTGAAAAACACGAGTCCGCCGATTTGTCTGAGCTATCCTTCTAGTTGACGTAAGAGCCAGCTAATTTGTGTTTCTATGGATTTATTATGCTTATGGATGGGGTGAGGAGATTGCAACGATAGACTGATGTATCTATGTATTATAGGAAGGGTTGAAACGTATTATTACAAACGGTTTTTCTGGACACATGTTCTGCCTGTCCTTTAACATTTTGAGTATTATTACTATACGGGTACGTATATAGTTACTTATGGATTGCGTTCTTTTAAAATCGAAAGGGGTGGTGTTGTGAGTCATAATTTCACTAAGGATAAATGTGGACGACAGACGATTGATAGAGAGTCAGCCAATAGCTAATCGTATAACCGTTAAATAGTATAGTCGTTAGATTTGTTGGATCTCCTTATAGACCATCTCGTTCTCTAGTGTTCTCTAGTATTTCAGATCCGTAGGAAATCATTCAGTACTGTTAGCACAAATACAAACAAACTAAAGTTTGTGTAAAAATGCGATATGTTTTTTGTCTATATATTAAAAATATTATACAGCTATCATTACAGCCAGGTTGTGTAGATGCACAATAGTTTACTTGATGCTTAGCGGAGCGTCATACTGATGATGATGGGGGAAGAATTAAATTTGATACTTGTTATAAGGTTTGCTGGAAGATAACTCTTTTTAGGGTTAAGTTCGCCTTTGTTTAAATTTTCTAGAATAAGTTTTGTGTTATGTTTTTCGTGCAAAAAGTATAAATAAAAATAAAATATTTGTTTAACTCTGTTAGGCGTACTAAGGTGGCCATACATTACACAAATCAGATATTAAAAGACTCTCTGAATGCTAGCTAGCCGTGCCTTGAGTTAAAAGCGTTCAGCGTTCTTATTCATCCATCTACCTACATTATGTAGGCTTGTAATGTAGATGTACTTGTCGCATGTGATGTCTTTTGTAATGATCTGTATCTGGTGTACAATAAATTATTTTTGTATTGTAATGTAGGCTGTGTAATGATCTTTTCCAATTATTTTATCAGTTATGGTTGTTTTAGCGCATATCTAGTTGGTTAGATATCTAGGACTCGAAACTGGAAACAATAAAAGGCTTAAGAGCTTATGATAAGTAGGATATTCGCGCGGAAAACATTTGGTTTGATACAAATAGACACCGAGGCATGCCTCGGTGTCGTGCAGATATTTGGTTCAGTATGGAGTTAAATTTCTCTCGATCTCAATAACACAATGCTGTCCCATACCACAAATAAAAACGTGTTTTTAATTCGTACTCCGTGAACTCGAAGCTACTAGCAGGCGGGAGACAGTTTGCACCGAGATGCCTTGAGAAGTCTTTTGTCCGAGGCCAAGATCATATTTCGGTTTATTATTCTTAGTAAAAGTTCTTACCTAATTTATAGTTACCTGTGTTGTCTAATTTTCACACGAAACTTCGAGTTAGAAGAAATGTAATTCATAAATATTCTAAGTTAGTAATATTCAGTCTTCCAGCCATACATTCGGTTTGGTATGATCATAGTACGTAGCACAATACACACGCACGACCGCTTGGATGAGTTACATAAAGCATTGATTGAAGAAAAAAATGACCTTTTGAATAAATAAATCGGCAATAACAGTACCACTGGTTTAAATTACCACCTACATATATTGTCTTCCTTGCCAAAACCGACAGCTGTAAAAGCAACCAAAAACATCACATCCAACCCCATTAAAAATAGTTTAACAATACATTAACATCAGTGTAACGGTTACTTGGAATAACAATACCAACCCCCATGCGGACGCCCCGCCTATTCGCCGCTAAACTTATGAGTACGACAAAGCGGGGGTGGTAGTTTTTCGGTGCCTCAACTTAAAATTAAGGGTAGATAACGGCTATGAAGGGTGCTAGGCAGTTTTTATGTTCTATGTGCGTCCGCAAACAATGCTTCTATTGGATACTTTGTACGTATCAGAGTTAGAACCACGGAGGTTAGAACCCTCGTTTGAACCTTTTGTGTATCTAACACCGATATTATATTTTACCACAGTAGTATAAAGGTGTGTCTTATGTCCATGGTTTGTTTAATTTTATGTGTACTGTGTATTAGTGTGTTTTAATGTGTTATTGTATGATAACTCTTTTTGGCCAAATATTTTTTTCTTTTCTTTATCTTTATTAAAAACGATTTGTTATTGTCCTGAGCCCTGAGTTCGGTTAATCGATAATATAGACTCGTCGTCGAGACCATTCAACTAATTCCATTTTTGTATGGAATTTGTATAGATCCATATCCGTACGGTCTACCATTAAATATCTAAGATATTCTAATCTCCTCAGACTAAAGTCCTAAAACATCAGGAGATCTCCTGATGTTTTAGGACTTTAGTCCTAAGGCATAAAGAAGATCTGCTGGGTTCTCTTTTGACGTCACGTAGATTAGGGAATATGGTTTTTATAGCTCGTCGCCTGCCGTGAAAGCGACTCTGTTTGGGTCTTTCTTTACATAGCCAGAGGTTCTACAAGTATCAGCTCTGGACTGAGTACAACTGTGTCAAACAACAAATTCGATCGTCCGATAAAGGTGTTATTATAACGCTCAGGAAAAAAATACGCCAAGTTTTAGAAAACAATCGAAAGATAGATGTTTTAAATATCTAAGCATTTATCGGGATACACAGGCAGTGGGAGCGACTTGTTTTTATACTATGTAGTGATAAAGACTGCGAAAGACTGCAGGAAGATGCCTGAACACTATGGCGCTCATTAGAGGAGGCGTATGTCCAGCAGTGAACTATTATAGGTTGATGATGATGTAGTGATACTATCGTGTTTGTTGTTTGTAAAAATATGAATTTCTTTCTTCCACAGTCCTGGTCTCTGGTCGGAATCGTCTTCATGATAGCAATTGGCCTCATAATGTTCACATATAAAGCGACGCAGTTCAATTTTCTTGGTTTTAACTTCCTACTGTTGGCCTCCTTCGCTGCTGGTCTGCGATGGACCTTCGCGCAGTTGCTCATGCAGAAATCCAAGCTGGGTCTTCATAATCCGGTGGATATGGTGTATCATGTGCAGCCTTGGATGTTTCTGTCTCTACTGCCGTTTACGCTGATGTTTGAAGGTAATTTTAACTTTGTTTGAGTATATTTTTATATATTAAAAAATGTCATTTTACGATTTTATTTAGTAAGTTTATTTTGGAAAAGTGTTCCTGGTAGGAAATAGAGTTGTTGAGAATTCTCATTCTCAACCAATTTGAATATTAAGATTTCTACTTTTAATTGTTCAAACTAACCAATATCACCTGTAGTAACGTGACCTTTGTAACATTTTTTAACTTTATATTTGATCAGATGCCTTGAAATTAGTAAGTCATCTGTGACTTCCTACTTAGCATAACACTATTTTAAAAATGTACTTATTTTTCTTTGTTGAAAAACCATCAATTGGCAAAATAAGTTTACAGCAAGGTAAATTTTGAAGACGTTTTTGTGGGTTTTATGTTTTTTATTTTCTATATGAATATTGTGAATTTTTTGTGTGTAATTGTATATTTTGCTGCTATAGCAAAGTACTAGGCTTATCTTTGGACAAAACTCCTAATATCTCTGGAGGAGACGACCGATGTGGCGCGGTGGGCGAAAATCAAAGTGATCACTTGCGACGCAGGAGGTTGCGGGTTCGATTCCCGCCTCGGAACAATTGTGTGTACGATCTGCAGATATTTGTTCCGGGTGTTCTGGTCGTTTTCTATATATAATAAAAATATCTATCTATGTAATGTATATCAGATATCTAGTACCCATAACACAAGATCTGCTTACCATGGGGCTAGATAATGCTGTATGAATTGTCCAGCAATATTTATTTATTTATATAATTTTTTTATAAAATAAATAAAATAAAAAATAAGATTCATAACTATTACGACCTCTTTCGGTCGTAATAGTTATGAATCACACCATTGTATAATTATTTAAGTGCCTTGTTTTCTTACATAAGTATCAATTTCACTACCCTTCTTCTTCTGTGAAGGTTAAATATATTTTGTCGTAGACCTACGTTGCACACGCTCCGATGCTACCCTGGACCCGCGTAGCATATAAAAGATTTCAATGCGCTCGTGCTTTTCTGAAACGAACTAAATTCCTCGTATTTCTGATAAATCTGACGACGTCTGTGGCGCGGTGGGCGAAGTTCCGCCTGCGACGCAGGAGATTGCGGGTGCGATTCTCGCCTCGAGACGAATGTCAGTACGATCTGCAGATATTTGTTTCGGGTGTTCTGGTTGTTTTCTATGTATAACATAGAGGAAGGATTAAAAATATATATCTATGTAATGTATTGTATTATTTATATCAGTCATCTAGTACCCATAACACAAGCTCTGCTTAGCTTGGGGCTAGATTATGCAGTGTGAATTATCCAGCATTATATAAAAAAAAAACTGAACAAAGACCCGAAACTTCCACGAAAGCCTTGTACCTGACAGATCGCTTTCTACTTTTCAGGCATGGACTGCTTCAACTACGTACTATCTCTTCCGCCGGAACAACTACTGCCGACGCTACTCAAGGTGTCAGTGGGAGCAACGATAGCGTTTGCGATGGAAATCAGCGAGTTCCTTGTGGTCACCTACACGTCTAGTCTCACGCTGTCCATCGCCGGCATATTTAAGGTAGAGCCGTCACATACACCCTACCTCTACTGAAGGTGTCTGCCGAAATTACGATTGCGTTCTATGTAATAGAAATTAATAATATCATCGACGACGATCGCGGCTTGAAAAAGGTTGAAAGCATTCTAACCCGCCAGCAAAATAAGTTTCTGGCATTCGAAATCTTTTGTAAATAACAAAATATTTCGCTACTAAGAAAAGTTGTATATTTATCTCGAGAGCAAATATTTTTTGTTTTGGTGCCTTTTAAATTCCTTGCTAGCTCAGCAGTCTCCTTTAGAACCACTCCCTACTCTCGTGACTCTACTCTAGACTGTTTCGCTAGCTCGGCATTGAATATCGGCACGTTCAACAAAAAAACGTTATACCCACTGAACTGATACCTATTGAACAAATACCTATTTGTATTTCCAGGAAATGTGCATCCTTGTCTTAGCAGTAGAAGTGAGCGGTGATCAGCTCAGTCCAATCAACGTAGCCGGTCTAGCAGTCTGTCTGCTCGGAATTACAGCGCATATAGCGCACAAACTATTCATCATCAAGTCTGTAGCGGGGACGGCCAGGGCTATCCATGATGACGACTTTGACGCGCTGGCAACCAGGTAAATTGACATTGTTTTGAAACAATTTGAATAAGTACTTTGCCACAACTAGGCTACACAAGATAAATGTATCTTTTAAAGGGCAATGTTTACGCTTCTACAACAAAACTCCAAGCGAGTTTCAAAAATTATCGATAAATAAATTCAAACGAATTGTCAAACACATTTGTAAAAAGGCTTATTACAAAATATCGAATTATCTAGACGTTAAAAAAGCTTGGAACGAGCTTTGCTCCAACTCGAAACAACCTAACAAGGTAAATGTTTCTTGTTCGCTTCTTTACTTTACCTTAAAAAGATTGAAGTGAACAAAAAATCAAAGTGATCACTTTATTTTCTAGTTTTACTTGTGCAATTTGAATTTTGTGACGTGTCCAAGAGTCCTAGGTCTATAGGTAATAAAGCACTTTGATATTTGATGTTGATATTCAGCAATTAAACACTATAAAACGGATAAATGGCTTTTATGGTAGAATTTACCTAAAGTTTAAACTAAAGTTAGCAAAATTAGTATGATAAAACGTATCCGGCTGACGAAAAGTATTAAATTGATCAAAACAAAACACGTAACAAAAAACAAACGACTAAATTCGCAAAAATCAATTCGTACTATCTATTATTATTATATTTATTTGAAACAAGCGGACCCGACAGACGTTGTCCTGTCTTAACTATGAATATTGACTTCGAATTGGTTACATCCTCTTTGACGATATTTGCAGCACGCATTCTGTCAATGTTATGCCAAACGTCATAAGGCCTACTACAAAATTGTAAAAGCGCTATAGTTCCATTAGAAATCATAACCGAAAAAAGCTGAAGACAGGGCGTTATGGCGCTTATTGGGGAGGCCTGTGTCCAGCAGTGGACTCACATAGGTTGATGATGATGATAATGATCATAACCGAAGGTAATTCTTCAGTTTTCGTTGCTGGTGGGTTCTTCTCTTGCGTTTGATGATCGAAGATAATGACGTTAACATTACCCTTGTGAAATGCTACGACTAATGAAATATAACAGTCCGTGTCACACGCAAGGGTAACGCTAACTGCCTTTTCTCTGGAAACATCACGCGGGTCTTCAGTCTTAGCTTGGTGTGTGAATTCTGCAAGAAACTAACTATAATAATGATATTAATCTTCAGCCTCCTTGCAGGTTGTATGTAATCAAATCAAATCATTTATTTGCTAGAAATGTAGGTATAAAAGTTCTTAATAATTATAGTATTTCCAATACATTATGCCTCGTTGAGGCGTGCAAATTTAAAATGTTAGGCTATATAAAGTAAATAATGTCAGCAATAGTTATACAATTAAAAATGTGTCACAAGATTGGTTAGGTACAAATTAAATATAAAATAGGTCACAAAAAAGTTTTATAGTCAAAATATTCCTTCATATCATAAAAACATCTGTCCATTGACCACACTTTTAATTAATTTTTTATCTTTTTAAATAAATAAATAAATATAAATAATGCTGGACAATTCACACAGCATTATCTAGCCCCATGGTAAGCAGAGCTTGTGTTATGGGTTCTAGATAACTGATATACATACATAATACACTACATTACATAGATAGATATATTTTTTTTATTATAGCATAGAAAACAACCAGAACACCCGGAACAAGTATCTGCAGATCGTACACACAATTGTTCCGAGGCGGGAATCGAACCCGCAACCTCCTGCGTCGCAGGCGGACCTTCGCCCACCGCGCCACATCGGTCGTCGTATCTTTTTAAGATCATCGGACAGGGAAAAATAAGCCACTAGCTAGTTCAAGCCAAATATATATAACTATATGTACATAGCCGACGGTAATTCTTCTGTTTTCGTTGCTGGTGGGTTTTTCTCTTGCGTTTGATAATCGAAGATAAAGACATTAACATTATACTGGCGCCATGATCCGGACTAATGAAATATAACAGTCCGTGTCATACGCAAGCGAAACGCTAACTGCCTTTTCTCTGGAAATATTACGCAGGTCTTCAGTCTAAGCTTGTTGTTTGAATACTGAAAGATAATTAGGTGGATGAGAGTAATTTATAACAGCAGTGCTGCCTAAGTGCTGTCTATATTTATATATATCTACACTAGTAAAATTATTTAGAGGTTACATTTTGTTGAGTTATGATTTACGGAATAACTGATCACGATCGTCCGTGATCATGGCGCATGAAACTGTGCCGGAATATTGAAAAACTAAAATCTAAATCATGGTAAATATCCCGTTATAAGTGGACATTTTTGTAAGCTCGTCGTGATTTTATAAAAGTTATGTGTTTTTTTTAGCTTGTTGGGATAAAAATGAATCCCTAGAGAACAATATAAAATATTTTATAGGACCACCCATACATATCATTAGTCGTAGCACCGAGATCGTTATCTAAAGAATAGTGAAAGAATCGGCAAAATCAGTTAACCATAGACAGAGATATCAAGTAACATACACACATAAACAAAAAACATACAGCCGAATTGAGAACCTCCTTTTTTGAAGTCGATTAAAGATATTGTGTTATATTCGTAATAGCTGCGTCACTCGGCTTCGCCCGCGTGGAATCTAAGTGTCAAATAGTTTATAAACCTACCTCTTGAATCACTCTACTTATAAAAAAAAAACCCCATGAAAATCCTCTGCGTGGTTTTAAAGATCATTCATAGGGACAGACAGACAGCGGGAAGCGACTTTGTTTTATACTATGTAGTGATGTACAAATTAGTATGTAGTGATTTATAGTCTCATTTTATGTTTCAGCAGAGCCCGGTCTCCGCAACGTCACGGAGAGATAGACGAGCCACTATTAGCCCCGCAAGCCTGGGCGCCGCCATCTTGGCAAGACGACAGTGACGAAGAAACTTCTACCATACTGCACGAGGTGCTTCAACGGCGAGACAGAAGATAAATGCCATACGTATAACGCGAGTATTATATTTACCCAGTATAAACCACTGTGATCGATGTTTCACATAAGTTTGAAGTGGTTTCTCTTACGTTAGCCGAGATTTTGCAGGCGTTGTCCCAGGTTTGGCTTGCGTTGGAGTAGCTTTGTCTTTTCGGGCCAGGGTTGACTTATGTAGCTCAGGGTGGCCTCAAGCAGACCCCAAGTTGGACTTATACATCTTACGACCCAGCAGCCAGGCAAATACATTGTCGAGTAATTTTGGTCAATAGTTTCCTTAAACTATTGACCAAAATTACTCGCCACTACGATACAGACAATGTATTGCGCACTGGGACAAGAAAAGTGACCGTAAAGTGGCACGTGAGTGTCAGATATACACTTGTTGCCAATGTTAACACAGCATTGGCCCAATGTTGGCTTTGCCAGAATGACTTGTCAGATTTCATGTAACCAAACCGAAAACGACCATTATTTTTTAAATTGTACGTATAGTATTGAACGTTTTACATACATCATTACGACATAACGTCGTCGCGATAACGTAACGTATTTGAATAGTTACGTTGGTCATCATTTATACATATATTGTAATAATATGCCCTAAGTTCGGTTGACGATAGTATCGACACGTGATCGTCACGTCTCGTTTTGGTATGGGATTTGCCTAGCTCCCTCTCCGCATAATAGACGCGCTGTACCAAATCCTATAAATAATGAAGACGTCACGCATCTCTTTAATATCTTCAACCGAACTTGGAGCTCAGGACATTGCCTAAGTACTTATCGACGAGTAAGTTAATAATATAACATTATTAAAAGAAAGGGATATTGAATGACGTCATCTCTGTCTGTCCCGCTCAGGGGTATACCGTAGTATACGAACTGCAGAGCTATTCAGAAATTCACAGAAATTCACAATGGCACAGAATCCGACACCAATTTGCGCGTATTCAAATATTTTAGCGGTTTCCAGTGTTTTCTGCGTTCTACAAGAAAAACGCAGAAAAATGGTTTCCGGTAAATCGTAAATCATTTTCTGTACCCCATTTATTGACAAATTTATATTTAGTGTTACTTTTAGAGCTAATCATAAATAGTTTAAGAAGTTAAAACTACAAATCAACATGTAACCAAAAGCTCCATTATGTTATGCTTTATTGTAATATGGGTTTATAGAAAATGGTCTACGATTTGTGGAAAACAAATTTCTTGCAGTTTTATTCCTTGCAGAATCAGAAAATGGCGGTTTAGAATATAAACCGCCGAAATATTTGAATTTTGCGCGAATTTGTGAAAATTTGAATATTGAATTCCGTTTCGCGGACTCGAAAATGGAGTGTCCTTCTGACAACATGATGAAGTCGTTTTCAATCCCATTGTTTAAATAAGCAGGTTATATTCAATATTTTTGTACTGTCACGATCTCATTTGAGGTGTAAAAACTAGTACGAATCGTAGGATATTTAAGAATATATTACTTTCAGTATGTTAGGATATGTTTAATTTACAACGAAATTCTTTCTGGCCGTTTAAATAAATATATAACTAGAAACAGTAATATAACATTATAACAGGGTTCAAATAACACATTATTTATACAAAAAATATATAGCATGTTGAGTAATGAGTATATCAATATTATGTATATTATATTAGGTAACGCACAAACATTAAATCAAGGCTCAGTCATAAGTCATAAGTTATGGTGCTAAAAACCAAAGACAACCGCTAGGTCTAACAATTTCTAGTGTTCAAGTTCTTCTTTCTTCTAAAAACTCACCACCTATATACTAAATACCCATCCCTTCACGTAGCTTTGTTGCTTCCTAAAAGATAAAACGACTAAATATTAAAATTAAGATAAGTAATTTCCCTTGACATAATTTTCAGAAGATGACATCAATATATACCTATCTGATATAATTGAATAGTATATTCGTTGTAAGTAACTCTAGTAGAAATGGCACTATGTTTCATCTTCTCCACAATATCTATGTACCTTCCGCATATTGTCTCGATAGATTATTCAAGGTCTCCGAAAAATATAGGTAAGTGGTTTAGACTTAACGTCGCGTAGTTAAAGTTTAGCAAATTTTTAATAAACATACATTTAAAATAAATGTTAAGAACAAGTGATGGTACTATAGTTTGACCGAAACCGCTGTACCGCGCCTGAGGTATGCGAGCGGCGAGACGGGGGGGAAATATCGGCCGCTCCGATCGATCAGTCTGTCGTCAACGCGTACTATTGCTCTTTTTTCCTCGCCCCCCTCAACGCACTTTCCTAAGGAGCGGTGCAGCGGTTTCGGTCAAACTATAAATATGACGACGAAGAGAAAATACAAAATAGATTTTACAAAATATATCGGTATTTACACCAAGATTATTATAACTATGTATTGTAAATGCACATTTTTATTGTAACAGCATAAAGTTTTAGAATCGCTAATATATACTTTCTTAATGTTATAATTATAACTAAGGCCCGAATTCAACAAACACTTCTAAGCTATTAGTAAACTACACTATACTTTACTAAAACAGAGATAAAGTCATTGATTGTGACGAAAGCGGCTAAATAAACTCAATTTATAGTCACTGCTACTCCAAAAACGTGTGTACACCGAATTTTTGGAGTGTTTTGTTTTTAGCCGCGACTGTGTAAATCTTACACAGTACTGTAGATGATTTCTATCTGAAATTTGTTTGACTCAGATTAGACACACGCACATCATTCACTTCTGATAAATTTAGCACGTAGGCACTAAACGTTAAGAAGTTTTATAAAATTAAAAAAAAACAGCAACACGTACGTGTTTATTAACCATAAGTCGGTTTTATCGACTTACACTGGTTAACTTCTCTTCATCTACTTAACTTAATTGTTCAGTATTCAGATTTATTGCAGTTTTTTTCTATTTATATTATACATAGTATAATAACAAATATATATAGATATTTGTTATTATTTATTATACATAGTATAATAACAAATACATAGATATTTGTTATTATACTATGTATAATTACAAATATCGATCTATGTAATGTAGTTTATTAGTTATCTAGCTCTGCTTAGTTTTAGGCTAGATGATGCTGTCCAGCATTATTTATTTATTTATTTATATGGCGTGTTAGTTACAATATAGTATGTAGTTGTTTTAGGTAAAATAAATTGCGAAATTAGCTGTCATCAGTGAACAAAAACGCAAAATATGCTTCTTAAACTTCATTAGATATTGCTTCTATTCAGAGATTTTTTCTGTGAACAATTTATAAAGCCTCTGATTCCTGCTGATAGTAGTTATACTATATTTTATATTATAACTAGCTGCGCCCCGCGGCTTCGCCCCCGTGGAAATCGATTTGTCAAATGGTTTTTTTTATATCCTATGTTAGACTCCTGGTTCTAACCTACCTTCTCACCAATTTTCAGTCAAATCGGTCCAACCGTTCTCGAGTTATAAGTGTTGTAACAAACACGACTTTCTTTTATATATATAGATATTAAACGACCTAGGTAAGTCAGCGGAGGACGGAAGAAGTTGTGGGTACGATCATCGCGAAAAATAATGTAAATTAGACATTATTAAGTATATGATGTATTGTATCAAGTATATTTGTTATTCCGTAGGTACTCATAACACAAGATCAGCTTACCTTGGGGTTAAAAAAAAAAATGCTGTATGGATTGTCCAGCATCATTTATTTATTTATTAAAAAGTATATTTTGTGTTATATATTTTAGCTCGTTCTATGTAAGATTAAGTAAATTTTAGTCTACGAATTCATAAAAGATAACATCGTTGTTACAATTATGAATTAGTGTTTTTGCATATAGTCATAAGCATTTCGTGGCTTTTATGCGACAAAGCTAAAAAATAATACAAAGTACTTAATACTATTTAATAACTGAAATGTATTTTTCTACATTTATCTGACTCAAAAACAGGAACTTACCACTACTTAATTTTTTTATAAACATTTGATAACGACATAATGCATGTAGACATACTACATGCATTATGTCGTTATCAAATGTTGTTAACGACATAATGCATGTAGTAGTTTTGTTAATTAAAATACATTTGACTAAATACATTATCAAAAAAGAGAAATTAGTTCTTAAAATTTAGTTAAAGTTATGGAATTGATGAATACTATAAGTATAAAGTTTACGATTAACTATAAATTTTGAGGTGTCAATTCTTACGCCACGACCGTCACAGCGAAGAACAGCAGAAAAATGTTCTAGGCCTTTAAAAAAAACCTCATAGGCAATAGGTACGGGCAGATTCACACCGTAACTGCCGTTTCGGTGCGGCAGCGGCGAGCGAGTTTCAGTTAAAAGCATTTTAAAACTTCGTCTCTTCCTAAGTGTCTCTCATAGTAACAGTAAATAAAAAATCTATATCGGTCCACAATCGACGGAAAAATATAACAAAATACATTCAAAATAAAACCAAACATTGAACTTCTCCTTTTCTCAAAGTTGGTTAAAAATTTACATTACCAACCTGTACAAATTGAAACCGTACAAAATTCTGAAATATTATAAAGGTGGAACGTGACGCTAGTTCCTAGTTTCAGGTATTTTGTGAAAGTCTTAACATGTAATACATTTATTTATTTTTATTTAATATATTATTCAATAATAACAAGGTCGAGAATTGATTCAAAACCTTATAATCGCTTGCATAAACTAGAAAATATTAATACCCTATTTTAATATGCGACGCGTGCGTGACGTACCTACTCCTCCTGCGTCATTGCTATATTAACTTAATCGTTTGTGATTATTTGACATTCCTGTACTAAGTATTTTAAAACTTATTCTCGACTTAGTACTCTTTGTTCATTAGTACTTTTAACTTATTAATAATTCCAGTAACATTCCTTTTTAGTCATTTTAAGTATCTTTATGCATTTGTAAAGACATGTCCGAATTATGTTATTCAAAAAATATTTTTGTTTGTTGTTAAACTGTTTGTTATTTTATTTATATGTATTATATTTTTATTTATGTAAAATGATGTTACTTTTTGTGCACTTAAATACCTAACTGGGTAAATACTTAGCACCTCACTCAAAATATTTTCTATATACGGGTTATAGTTAGTTCACTGACGCTGCGTAACCATATCCATCATCGTGAATACGTCTGTGAAGAAGCCGGGTCTTAAAATTTTATGTATATCATGTAATTCATTATTTATTTATTTTATTTATGATAAAATTCTTCAGCTCGCTGAAGACAGGGCGCTATGGCGCTCATTGGGGGAGGCCTATGTCTAGCAGATTGGACTGCTATAGGCTGATGATGATGATATTATTAATTATCAAAACTGTTATCCTGTTTTACATCTATAAAAGTAGAATTAAGTAGCATTGGTCTAGCTAAGGGTCAGCCAAGCACTTATACACCCACTTATAATTCTGGGCAGAACCGTTTTTAAGTGTTAATTAAAACCCCTCTAGTAAACGATTGTATTCAATGGAGGGTGTGCCTACTTATATTATACCCTATCTACCAATTTTAAGAATTAAGACCTGGTGTCTACACGAATGTGTTCGGAAAGATGGGCAGAACCTGCAGTTCACGCAGTGTCAGTGAATTAACAATAACACTGTTTATACCAAAAAAAAATTACATTGCTAAATGAAAAAAAAACAGAAAACTCGAAAACGGGTGGATAAATTTGTTCACCTGTTTTCAAGTTTTTTGTTTTTTATGTTCGGTGTTTTTAACGAAAGAACTAAGAAAAAAATATTTAAAATTGCAACAAAAAACAACTATTCACTCAAATTCTGCGCAGCCACTATTTTAAGGTGAAAGGTAACTTAAAAAAAAACTGGCTTTTGTGATTTCTGCTTTTACATGTCAATAAGCTAGCAGTTATGAAGTTTTGCACACATTTCAAGCCATTCGCTCTGAACCCACGCTAAAACAAACCACAAATCAGGTGTCGTTTTGGAATCTATTGACATTATTTAATAGATTGATTACTTAAATCAATTTTATGTGCCGATAGACTCCAATACGACAATTTATTCAAAGTTTGTTAAACCAAAGATTCATAGCAAATGGCTAAGAATGTGCGTAAGAGATTATTATCTGTTGTCTAAATTACTTGCAGAATCTAAAAAATATTTATTAACAGTTTTTTTCAAATTTAATCAAATTTAATCATTTCAAAAAGTAATATCATTTTAAAGTAAATAATTTTTAAGTGAATTTAAGTTCTCTAGATAGTAGGTACTTTCTGTTTTTTTATTAAGAGTAATTTACTTTTACGTTACTTAATCAGGGTTTTTAATAAATAACGTGCAATATGAAAATCTTATGCACAGATATTAACGACATAACTTTTACCAGATGTTGATGAACCTTACCTACTTTGAAGTTGCATTTAATCGAATCGGTGTTTCTAAAAGTAAACACTAGGTAAATGAACGTTTAGTTCAATATTTCTTAATATCGTCTTGCAAGTCAGAATGGAATTTAACGCGCAAATGCACTTATTATATTTAATTATATTTAACTTTATACATTTTATTAAAATTTGTGATTAATTTACTGACTCTACCATTAATCAGTGTCTAATTCAGATGTCGTCAAAACTTAATTAAAATAGTTTGACAGCACTAAAAATGATACTATCCTTTTCATTTCGATCGTGTTTAAAGGGAAGGCAATAATTTTAGTTTGTCAAATTTGTTTACCTTAAGTTTTGCCGACATTAAATTGACACCCCCAACCTAACTTACTTTACAAACGAAATTAAATAATGAAGGACTCGTGATTTCTGATTATCTGTATAAGTACATACAAATAATAAAAGAAAATTATATTTTTAATGAAATCATTAACCAATTTTAATATAACGCATAATATACTTATGGTATATTAACAGTGTAAGTCTGAGAAAAAAATCTATATCACGATTGTATGTTATGAAGGTTGATATTGATATATTTTTATAGAATATTATCAATCAAATTTGATTGTGTATAGTCATGTATTGTATATATATGTTCATGGAAGCATAATTATTAGATATATATAATATATAAAATTTTACATGTTAAAGCATATAAAGACGGGTTGATTAGAATGTATATATTAAATACAGTTTATATTCAGTCTAACTTTTTCCCTAGAACATACTGGCATAATATATAGTTTCTATTTATATAAATATCTACGCACAAAATGCGCACCAATGTATTACTTGTACATGTTTTTAAAAGTGTATGTGAATGTTTTACTTCATAATAAGTCAAAATAAAATTATACACCTGTGAAATTAATGTTTGTTTTAAATATTTTTTTTACTTTAGACTTCTTGTGACCATTTTTATTGGATTTATAATTATCAGGCAGGATTTTACAAAATATTTTTAGTTTCACTTTAGT
Source organism: Eupithecia dodoneata (assembly GCA_947044415.1). Lineage (NCBI taxonomy): Eukaryota > Metazoa > Arthropoda > Insecta > Lepidoptera > Geometridae > Eupithecia > Eupithecia dodoneata. The sequence goes on along the minus strand of OX345655.1, from coordinate 12,318,435 downwards.
TACCCCTCATTAAGTAAGTCCCCATCAGACAGACAATAATATTTTTAGAAAATTTTAGTAGGTAGAAGAATAATGAAAATAATAGTAATGTAAAATAATAAATGTGAAGAATATCCTAGTAGAGAACATAGCATATTCCTAATTAGAAAAAGAACAAAACAAATGTATAATATGTTCATTCATTCATTTGTTCTGTTCGCTCTCACAGTACCTAACTATTGTCAGCATAATAAGAGCGTTTGATTATGTTATTATTGCTCTCATTTTAATAATAACATATCTTATTAAGCTGCTGAACAAATTAGTGAAAGGGTAAAAACGAAGAAGTCACAACACCTTAGAAACTTAATTAATTAATTTTATGTAGTAAAAATGACTATTAGATCTAATGCGATCATAATAAAGCAGATTGTGAAAAAAGACTTCGTGGCAGTTTACTAACAAACCCTTTAGTAATAAAAAGCACCTAGCCATTTTCATTTCAAAGCTTCAAAACCAACCAATGGGCGGAAGAGAGCGGTCATAAATTATCAGACCTGAAACGAAGGCCTATTGCGCACCAGTTCCGGCTTTATATACGCAGTCGCCATTTTGTTTAACCTACCCTCGCTAACGTTAAAGTGTAAGAGGGCGGTTCTGAAACGTACATAATAAATTGTTTTTGGGCTGGTTCGGGTTAGATGCGGAAGGGATTTGCCGGCCTACAGCTTAAGTTATTGTTGTCTATTGTCACCCCAAACGATGTAAGGAACGGGCAGTACAAACGCAGAACATTCGACTTATAAAAAAGGGTTGAGCAGTGTCAACATAGTATACAATAGAGTTGTATTTTTTTGTTCGATTGCTTGTCGATGCATAATACTTCATTGGTCCACACATCCTGGTTTTTCATAGGTCCCACAATCTTTCGATCAATCGAGCACCTATTATTTAAGTCCATGTTATATAGTAGGCTAGGCGGCAATGGTGTCAATTAATATGTAACATGCACTAAATTAAATAAATAATGGTATACAAAAATCACAGAACATCTAGCCCCAAACAAAGCAGCGCTAATCACTACATTCCTATTATAAAACAAAGTTGCTTCCCGCTGTCTGTCTGTCCCTATATATGCTCAGATCATTAAAACTACACAACGGATTTTGATGCGGTTTAAATAAAAACCGCATCAAAATCCGTTGTGTATATGTGATAGAGTGATTCAAGAGGAAGGTTTATAAGCCATTTGGCACATACATAGATTTCCTTGCGGGCGAAGCCTTGGGCACAGCTAGTAATCTATAATTTGAATTTTGACATTACAAAAAATATGCCATCCTTTTACTTACAATCGTTTAGAAAGGGACGACAACATTTTTAGTGCTGCCAAAGTTTTGTTTTTACCGACTACTGACGGAGGAGGGTTATGATGTTAGTACTCTATATGTAGTATCTATGTAGCCGATTGCATTAAATGAGGTATCCTATGATTCGTTTCAATACCCCGGTGGTTATAAGCTAAAGATAAAAATGGTGATCTAACAAGATAGCAGGCTCTAAATGTGGGTCGAAAATTACAATGTTACTTGGTTAATACACACACCGCTACAACCGCGCTGGGGTAAAGGTGTTCTTGAGTGGAGATCGCGACTCGGCAAACGTAGCGTCGGATGCCATCCGGCCAGGTGGGATGACGACTTGCGAAAGACTGCATGCAAATGCTGGATGCGTCAAGCTGAAGACAGGGCGCTATGGCACTCATTAGGGGAGGCCTATGTCCAGCAAGTGGAGCAAGTGGACTAACATAAGCCGATGATGAGGATGATGACTTCGTAAATATGGTCGTGTGGAGAGTCGTTAGAAGGGCCTGTTTATAATTATTTATAATTACTGTTTTTTAAACTTTAATAAGGTTTAATCACTAAAAAGTGGCATAAATATTATGTGGTTAAAAACTCAAAACCGACTACGTAAAAGTCCTAAACAAACATTCACCCGATTGTCATTATCATTTGATTTTGATACTCAGGTAGTTCCAGGTTCTCAGGTGTTCAGTTTTTCCGACGGCCGCTGGGGCAAACGTGTTCTCGAGTGGAGACCACGACTCGGTAAACGTGTAGGACGCCCTCCGACCAGGCGGGATGAAGACGTGCGAAAGACTGCAGGTAGATGCTGGATGCGGCAAGCTGAAGATAGGGCGCTATGGCGCTCATTCGGGGAGGCCTATGTCCAGCAGTGGACTGCTGATGATGATGACTCAGGTAGTTGGAGGCCTCTCATTACCCTACCTAGGATACCTAGAAGTAAGAACAAAGGCCTCCGCCTACCTAAGTAGCAAACGTAAATGATAAGGAAACTTGGTTAACGTTTCTTTAAGACTTTAACCTAGTCGGGGTTTAGTTTTTAATTACATTTATGGATATTAGAATTGACACCACTAGGTATTATAGGTAATCTAGGTAGCAAAGATTCTAGAAACCGACGTTTCTTGCTCTTAGCCAGGTAGGTGCTACAGTTGTTAGCATAATCTGCATACTTAAAGAATCGGATTTCTGCTCAGAGCGGAATTTGCGGTAGATGCTTGTTATCGTGGCTATACACACACTATTCCAGGATAAAGCTGTCTCACCGACACGGAGAGTCAAACAAACGAACCCAAATAACCCTAACCAACAGACCTAAATCCTTGTGGCAACATTTTGGTGTTCACACATAATGGTGTAATATTTCAAGCGGTGGTATTTTGATAGGTACGGACGTGCCGACTGGTCTGTGCAGTAGACGTACGCATGTTTGTTGATGTGGTAATTGCAGGCCGCCGACAGTATTTTGCCCTAACGCGATGTAAAGCTGCCGACATGACGCCGTCGTCGGCGTCTAGTGTGAAGATTATTTCTTCACACTTCCGCAAATAAATACGATATTGATAGAACTGCGAGTTATTTGATTAGCCTGAAGGTAGTTGTCCGATAGGTGCTTATCACGGGGAGGCCTTCGTGCAGCAGTGGACCAATATAGGCTGTTGAGAACGTTGAGAACCGATGGGTAGAACTACAAACAAAAAAAAATGCCATTAATGTGACTCGTTCCTGATAGGACTATGGACAACAATGCAAAGCCGGTGGCTTGGTGAGGTGTGCGGTGCGGAGTCCTTTAGAATTAAAAAAAAAGTATTTTGCTGAATGTTTTTTTAAGGCTATATATTTTTTTAAATAAATTTTATTTATTTATTTCGGACAACAACAAATCATAATTAAAATTAAATTTTTGTCCATATCATGTTAGTAGCAATTTTACTTCACCTATGTATGTTAGTTATTAACAGTTTATGTAAATTATTACAAACAGTGCAATCAAATAATGATGAAAGTGATTATTTCATCAGTACTTGGTTGCAGTGCTTGAGGAACGGGCTATCCCATTTATTGGATACTGCATTCAGAATGATGTTGGACTACCGTGCAGCCTGAATAGCAACGAGGCGATTTTCGAGATAATAATAAGTGCAGATTGGTGTTTTACATGATTGTAAATTTTATCAAACTTACCGGGCGTCTACGACCCCTAAAGATTTTTGTTTTGAGGGACCACATTTGATCTGAATTATTCATTAATTCAGACTCTGAAATAATGACATTTCTTAAGATAGCTGTTGCTATTTACTTGTGTTGACTGTACAATTTGATCCAAATAGGCGCGGTAGTGTCGTTCATTTGGCAACGACACTACTGGTAGTGCGGCTGGTAGTGCCGTTGCCAGAAAATGATGCGAAGAACTAAGGTATTCTCTTTGGTATTCGTAGCAAATCCTGTCAATTAATAAAAACATGCTGAACAATCCACACAGCATCATCTAGCCCCAAGCTAAGCAGAGCTTGTGTTATAGGTACGAGATGACTGATATACATAATACAATACATCACATTACATACATATAGATATTTTTTATTATACAATAGAAAACGACCAGAACACCCGGAACAAACATCTGCAGATCGTACACATAATTGTCCCGAGGCGGGAATCGAACCCGCAGCCTCCTGCGTCGCAGGCAGACCTTCGCCCACCGCGCCACTGATCATCGTCTTCCTCCTTCCCTCCTCCTACCATAATCAGAAAAGGAAAGATAAGCTTGGTCACAAAATGTTACAAGTTATTTTAATTAAGACTAGAAGTTACAATGATTTACAATTTTGGTCAAGGTTTATTTTCATAGTCTACTTCAAGTTGAGTAACAATAATATTCATTATCCGACCATCCAGCTCTTGGTTCCGAGGCTAAGCTGTGACGGCGTGCTGGGTACGAGCTGGCCGCTTAGTCTATACAGTTTCCCATTGATGGACGTGGCAGCCTCCATCTTCCTGAGGAACATGTTTTTACACGACGTGTTTAATGTTCTCTCAGTCAGAGTCTTGTTCGACTGCGAGCCCAAAGAGTTAATAATCGAATCAGCATCACAGTCTAAGTTGAATATATTAGTCTGCGATTCCTCACGCCACAGCTTCTGCAAGTTAAGAGCCATCAGTTCTAGCTGCACCTGGGATAGCTCGCGGATAACGTCGATCTGAACGGAAATAACGTTCTCGCAAGTCTTTAGCAACGAGTTGAGAGTTTCTAGCACCTCGGCGCGCCTCTTTTGAATGCTATACTGGTTATCTATGCTCCGCTCGAAAAAAGCGAGGTGTTCGTATAGCTCTGCCAAATGCAGGGAGCAGGAAATGTACTGAGCTGAATGGTGTTCGAAGTCGTAGTAGTGCTTCGCCCTCATCAACCATTTATGAGAGAAAGCAAATAGCTTTCGAGCTTCTGCCACGTTGAAGACTATTTCAAACGGAACCTTTGCCGCCGTCTCTTTCAAAAGCAATGAAGGAAAGGTAAACAACTTTTCAGGAGTACAGTCTCCTTTTCCGGATTTTCCCGCATCCTCTTCCTTAGAAAAGTCATCATCGAACTTGTCGCTGCCGTCCGTCGCAGTCTCCTCCAGAAGGTCGACGGTCTTCCACAGGTCAGCTTTGGACGAAGGGTTCGTGAAGTACCGGTTCAATATCTTTTTTTTCGATAACTTGAATAGCGTCAGCCCGTACTTGACCCAATGATGACTTAACTCAAGGAAATGCATCTCAAAGTCTGCTTTTTGAAGAATAAACTCTTCAGGTTTAAGCTTGCAATTGTCGTGGCAAGAGCGCAACACGTGATAGGCGGCGCAAAGGTGATGGCGAGCGTTCCCCATTTGGTTTAAGTAGGTGAAGTAGTTGCCAAGCCGCGCCGCCCGCAGCGCCCAGTCCTGGGGAGTCCCTTCCTTCATCTCAAGCTGCCTACGCAGAGCTGTGTGATTGTACAGAGTGTATTTTTCCTGAATGTTCAGTTTATTGTACAAGAACGCTTGCATTTGAACATTGTTGGTGATTACCCTATCTATCTTCTCTGGTTTGACCTTCTTTATCTTCTGGATGGGCTCGGCAGTGAACAGATCCTCTGCGTCTAGGTACTTATCAGGGTGAGAGTCGGCAATCTTCTCGTAAAGGTCTTCCGTATTCTCTAGAATCTCTCTGGCCATGTTGAGTTCGTCCAGCTGGATCAGGTAGTAGCAGAGAAGGTTTTGAATTCTCAGAAATATGAAGAGGCATTCATCTCTGAGGCTTAAAGGTTTCAGCTTAGTGTAAGCTGCGAGAAGGATGTTTCGCTTTTCTAAAAGCGCCACCGGTATGGTCTTGGCTGAGAGGAGGGCGAGGTAGCCCTCCATTGCAAGGGATCTGACATATTGATCATGATTTTCCTTACCCAAGACCACAAGTTCAGAATTTAGTATCTGAAGCTCCTTTCTCAAACTCTGCAGACGTTCCGCAGAGTGCTTGGTCTTGACAGCTTGTCTCACATTATAGAAAATATTGGTTATTCGATCTAAAGTATCCATGTACACTTCAATTTAAATACGTCTTACGTAAAAGCGTAATACTTTTGTGATTTAAGTTGAAAATTTCCTGAAAGATGTTGATAAAATTTTTGACCTGACTTTTGTGTTTTTTTTGTTTTTTTTGTATGTCGAACAATGTCAAGATGTCGAACGAAGAAGTCAAACGTTTTATTTTATAAATCTGTCATTATTTGTTGCTGGTGATCAAATAATTTGCAGGTTGAATTAACGTGCTTCTATCAAAAGATTTTTTATAATTGGATGGTTTCATAAGGTTTCATAGATATTCTCTGAGTGTCGCGGGTAGGAAAACATCATCTGTTAATTACACTAACTTAGTTGCTGGTTGGTTGTATGTATACAGTCTAAATAAACTTTACAAATCCACGGCAGAGAATAGACGTACAGAATGGCCTCCCACCTGACAGAGCTTCTTCACCCCGCGCCGCCGCCGCCGCGCCGCTGTGCCGCGCCGCGCCGCGTCCAATGAGTTCGGTATGCGTTCCAAAAAACGTAGGCTCTTAATAGGATCTTTGGTTCCAAATGCAAGGGATGTACAACGCCGCACTCACGGGGCAATGATTTTGACCGATGACACCAATGTTCGATGTTTTGTTTGTTTGATCATGGATGTACGAAATTTCTTCGTTTTAGGTTTAATTTCCCCTTTTTTGAGAGGAAAAAGTATTCGTAGGTAAGATAACGCGCACAGCCCATAGTAGGTTTTTAGTTGGTACACTTGATGACAGTATCAGTTAAAATCAATCAGAATCAGCTTCCACAATCTGCATTTGCCACACGTCGAGCGATTTCTCCCCGCAGCGCTAGTCATAGATGAGATACTTGATACTGGAATAGATAGGCCGCTCCTACATCCGAATGAAAAAGCTAGGCCTGTCATCAACCGATGCAGCTAATTTAATTAATCCGCGTAGATACCGCAGGCATTTATATTATTTCTCTAATTTAAATTAATAAGAGGATACGAAGGTTAAAATAAAAAAATCAACTTTTATTGATAATATTGGGCTTAGTGCATCTTACATAAAGTAATTGCTGGAACAAACGTAATTTAATATATCGTCTATACACTGTAACAACCGTCAGGACTCAATCTGCCTGTTGTTCGCAAATATAGGATTTAATTATGTACTCGTAATTATTACAAGATCGGGGTTCGAGTTAGCGGGAATATTTCCATAGCTCATTGAAAATATCTGTCAACGATTAAATCAAATTTCACAGGTTTTACCGACCGTAATAAAATAGCCAGATTTATTGCTCTATTTACGCTTAATTCAGCTTTGTTTATTATTTAAAATATTAAACGATAACATTCGGACTCCCACGGGCGGGACAATCAGACCCTATTCTTACTATAAATAAACGGATCACTTTCAAACGATAAGCGAAATGCCTGAAACTTTTGGTAGGAATTTGGACCTTATGTGCGCGGGAGTCGCCCTGAAGAGATAGTTTTTTCGGGAAGCTGAAGAGGACAGTCGGGTTTTACGAGTCGGCAACGGACCCCTAACTAACGCAATCGCGGCGCGGTCTAATTGATATTTGAAAGTTAAAGTAATTGATTAAAATCAGTGTAGATTTGAGTTAATTATATTTTCAGTGAATTAATTAGCAAACAGCTTGTGATAAATTTAATATAAAATTTGCCTAACAATCTTATAAAATAAAGGCAAATTTCAATAAATATAAAGCTTAAAGTTTGGATCCATAACATTTGTTATGTGATTAATTTAGTGTAACGTAAAGCCAGTTTTGAAAAGTCGCTCGGGGGCCGTTCTCAGCCAGAGCTAAGTTGCATGTTTTATATTTGTCAAATTATAACTTTTTATAAAATAATTATTTTCCTAGCAAAACTCTAAATAAATAAAAACTGATTTTGACTTAAATCACACGTATCTTCGCTGTGCGCTTATTATATTATGTATTTCAATGTGTACCTATTTTCAGCAAAGGAGTTTTGTTTAGACAAATTACTGCAATTACTTATTTCAATTGTAAGTATTTATTGTTTATTGAAATTTTACTGTATTTACAGTTGTCTCCAAGAGAGAGACTATTAATATTTTGGCTGTATTTTCAGTCGTCTCCAAAAGAGAGACTAGATAATGTATTGATATTTTGATAATTAAATTATCTTAAAATCTGATTAGCTCGGTGCGGTAGCACCATGGATAAATCCGAAAGTGATATAATCTATTGCGAGCAGTTTTATTTACATATGTAAATTAAATTATTACTTAAAATTAAATAAATACCATTGTGATATGATCTGGTTCCAAGTATGGATTGGATATGAATGACCTAATACAATTCTAACTGTATATTCAGTTGTCTCCAGGTGAGAGACTTTCAATATTTTGATCTCAATCTGATAATAGTTCGGTGCGTAAGTCACCATGGATATCATCCGTAAGTGATATCATCCATATGGGCTATGAAACGTATGCTCTCGGTTGGGTGAATCATTATATATTACCTCTATATCTAGAATTAATCTGGATTACAACATCAAGTAGAAAAACTTGAAACTAGAACTATACAACGGTATAACGCTGTAGAGTTTTGGGCTGTGGAAAGAAGCCTTTGTATGTGTGTACTCCAGAGGGAGAAAATAGGAGCTTTTCGGTACTGGTCAGATATTATAAATATCTAGATTAGTAGAGTTAAGCCCCGCAGATACTATTTTATTTATTTTATACTTTTTGCACGAAAAACATAAGACAAAACTTATTCTAGAAAATTTAAACAAAGGCGAACTTAACCCTAAAATGAGTTCTCTTCCAGCTGTGGTTCATGGTGGGTACATGTGTATAATTAAATAAGAAATAGACAAAAGATTCAATTTACCTAGAGGACTGACTTTTTGATATGAATAATTAATTTAATAAAATATCACAAATTAATATTCCCTGTAATTGAGATTACATTCCGACAGACACTGACTAGACATAGGAGCTTTGATAAAAAATAAAGTCCTCTTGTCCCGATAACTATTTGTGATATGTTGTCCAATTTTGTCACAAACTGGAAAGAGAACTAGCAGTTTGTAGACTATATACGGAGGGGGCCTATCCAGTCTGGAGCCGAGGGTCACTGGTAGGGGCGGCAGGTAGAGCCTCTATCATTAGCTGTAATAAAAAAAAATCATACTACAATTGTTCTAAGTTTATAGGATTTTAAGACATGAATACTTTGAATCTTTATATATGACAATAAATTACGAGGAGCGTAAGGAATTCAATTAACTTCAGCATTAGTTGAATTTACTGAGTTACTATCAACACACAACGTAGACTCCTACCACTTATCGACGATCATTGGCCACAATAATCATTAATTCTACATTTAGTAGGTATGAGGAATCGCGTAGTTCATTGGGGTTTTAGGTAAAGTAATTAGGAATTTAATTAAGCAACAAGAAAACTTAAGGAGCAGACGTATGCACAACGCAGACGCAGATTTAGTAAGTCGAAAAATTAATTCAATAAGAAGTGTTGCGCTACGGTGCGCTAGGGTCACTTCATGAATATCGTGCGAGTGAGACAGTTGCGAAATAACTCAAAGAAATTCTATTTTATGTCTTCCTCTCACAAAAGGAGAAATTACACCTTAAACGAAGAAATTTCGTATGTCCATGATCAAAAAAACAAAACATCGAACATCGATGTCGTCGGTCAAAATCATTGCCTCGTGTTTGCGGCGTACATCCCTTGCATTTTTTACAACCTATGTTTTTGGAACGCATACCGAACTTATCCGACGCGGCGCGGGGCGGCGTCCGTCGGTCAGGGTCCATTCTGAACGTCTGTTCTCTGCCGTGGATTTGAAAAGTTTATTCAGACTGTACATGCAACCAGCAACTAAGCCTTTTTGCTACAACTGGCAATTAAAAAAAAAAGTAAAAGATAGTTTCTTCAACCACAACTGTAGTTCTGTCTGCATAGTGCCTTATATACTTACCTATCTATGTTTTATAACATGTTTAAGTAAATCGGCCGGGTGATTATGTAACTCAAACGCCAATTTTGACGTTGTAGCTGGCGTCAAACTAATACAAAATTGACCTTTGACAGCACTGATTGCTTAATTTACGCCTGTCGCAAACCGGTCGCGAGTTACATAATCACCATACGGATCGCACCCTTAGGTACTTCTGGGAGGCAAGAAAGCATAGAGGTAAGATAGGTATCGCACTAAAATAAAACTTTTTCAATTTAAAATTGCGCAACGGAATGGTAGAAAACTTACAAAACAGTTTTGTATATGTAAGGCTTCTTGTAGAACGGGTAATGACTTTTGGACGCGCAAAACTTTTATTTTTCAGCTAGCGGACCTTCCCGGCTTCGCAAGGGTATTTAATATTTTTATGTATGTATGTATATCGGAAGCAAATAAATCATGAATAACTAAGTAGCTGTTTCCCGTGGTTTCACCCGCGTTAAATTCAAAATTCACATTTCTAAATTTTAATATAGCCTATGTTCACTGGGGATAGTGTAGCTTCCCAACGGTGAAATAATTTTTCAAATCAGTCCAGTAGTTTCGGTGTCTATTCGGGAAATCAAACCTTTCCTCTTTTTATATTAGTATAGATTAATCATTTTTCATTTACCTACACAGCTTCTGTTTTGCAATGGAGCTTGCCAATAATTTATTTTGTTTAGTTTTGTATGATTTTTATTATGCAATGTGGTCGTTTTTATCACAATTAATACCAAGTAATAATAAAGAATAAAGAATAAAGAATTTATTTATAGCCACACACCAAAATAAACAATTACAAAAAAAAGGAAAACACATTAAAAATACAAAACAACTTAAGTAGTAGGGATTTAAATTTTATATAATGTAGCGTGGTAGTAGAGTCCCAAGTATAAGAATAACTGGTCTTTCCCTATGTGCGCGGCTAATAAGGTCCAATCTCAGCTTGTTGTCATTATCGACAGAGGACGATAGTGAATATTTATATATGTATATATAATAATATATATATTACTTGGTATATATATACTTGGATAACTATTAAAAAAGCCATTTTAATCATATTAACCTGTTTGAGAAATAGGAGAAATTTTAAGCAAAGATATACTTTTCGTATTGTTTTGATATACGAAATTAAATAAATACATGCAATATCCTTTTACAGACACTTTTTTTATAGCAAATAAGTGAAAAAATCTATCTAAAATAAGTGAAAAACATCTTTTTAAAAGATAGGAGAAAGTTAAAAATAACAACAAAATATTACCTACATATATGCATAAAGGAGTTATTACTACATAGTTTGTATATTCGTTAAGCCGTTGGTTTTGGGCCCGACGACTCCTCCCCGGCAGCATCGGGTCGTCCATCCCATCAGATGGGAACGAAATGAAATAAATGAAAATATATTTATTCTAATAGAGCTAAAACTTAAGCATCTAACTGAAGTAAAAAAACACAGCACACATCTTAAAAAGACTTACAAGTAAATAATTAATAATATACATTGATTAAAAAAAACGGACATGTCAAGATTAATTTTGTTTAGATCAAGCCGTGTGTGATGTTCAGTGCCGTGTTGCTGCGCTATCAGAACAGGTTCATGCTCAGCTGAATGTTGCGAGTAACCCCACAAGGCTGATTTTCAGTATGTGTGGAATGATCGCACAATCGGCTCGCCAGTCTCAATACAATACAATACAAAAATTATTTATTGTACACCATAATCAAATTAATCATTACAAAAATACATTATATGCGACAGGTACAATGGGCGGCTTTATCGCTTAGAAGCGATCTCTTCCAGGCAGCCTTTGGATAAGGAAAGGAATTGTATGAATCAGTCTCATTAGGGGTCAGTCTCATTATAAACTGACTGGCCGCCCGCGGCGCGGAACTTATGAAAACCTGGCTGTTTTTATTCAACTGGAGATGTACTTCGGATGGTTGTGTGTGATTTTACGCATTGTTCGTTTTACCATGTTGGTAAAAAGTAATTGATAAAATTAAATTTGATTAGACTTAAAATTATGTTTGACTGTATTTATGTTACTTTTCGTTGTTGTTTTAATCATCCTTTATATTACTTATCTGTTCCTCGATTTCTCCTTCAATTATAGAACGATTTTGAAACTTATGCCCTATTGTATGGATATACATATATCTATGAATGGCGACGTGGTCTGATAAAACTTTAAAGCCCAAGTACTTATCGCCCGAAACTTAAAAAAAGAACTTATTCTATGCAGCCGATTTAAACAATTTAGGTAGGTAAATAAGTATTTCTCTTCTATTTAACTACATTTAAAACCCGGAAAAAAACATCTGCAGATCGAAGGTACAAATTTTGTCAGGCGGCGAGAACCGAACCGCAAATGGAACTTGTTGCATCGCAGGCGAACTTTCGCCCGCTACACTGAGAGGTCGTCGAATGTCAAGTAATTTCTTTTTTACACTAAATTTTATTTAAGGTTTCCTATCTTTGTGCTCTGCTCGAGAACGAGATGTATCTCTGGAAGATGCTCGTAGAGAATGATATTGTATATTAATCCTTTTGAAGTTGAGATTGCTGTCGACGCGCATTGTAGCTAATATCAAGCAGAACGCTTATAGCAGATTTTTAAGGCAATAAATTGGCATTGAAACGGTATTGAATATAGCTATTCGTTTTTTACGGGACTTGAAAAAATACTGTGTGAATGCTACCTGCTCTTCCCTACCAAGTATTTTCCCTGTTCTGTCTGTGTTTAATAAAATATACATAAAAATTGTTTATTTCGAGCACAAGACTAAATTTAATGAATATTGTGTGTTTGTTGTGTTACCTATATTAAATTATGAATGTTGTTGAAGTTTATAATAGCTTGGATATTTTACAGTCATGGTTCAATTCCGCCTGAAGCTTTTTTACTCGCGATGCGTGAATGTTTTTAGAGTGTTTTCATGTTTGAGGATATCAAGCATGAAAAGGGTTGTTGGCTATTTAGCTCATTTTTAGTCCATTTTATTATACTAAATTATTATTATTACCCGCGATGCAGGCAATACTTTGTATTTTTAAAACCTTTACTGCGAATACCTTAAATGCCAAGCTTTCGTTTCTTTAGCATGATCAGCTGCATGTTGTGTACGATCACTTTTCGTTTACGTCCGAGGCTCAGAATAGGCATGACAATGTAAAGACTTGAACACCAATTATCAACCTAATATGATCCACGGATCGCAAGCGGGCTCTAGAATTGCATTGTCTTCGGGATCTTCTTGTTTTTCGTTCTTGGTTACAATTTAGTTAATTCCTTGTACCTACATACAAAGTTACATAATTATGTACACTTTATCTTAAGATTGAAACCCGAGGAAAGTAACATTCGGGTATGATATAGAAATCATGTATATTCTTTAAATAAATAAATACATACATACATTACACAATTTCATTACACAAAGTAATGCGTTATAATATGTTCTTAAAGGAAATACTTAGCCCACTAAGTATTTCCTTTAAGAACATATTGTAACGCATTACTTTTTTTTTACATACTTAGTAATAGAAAATTTCATTAAATTTAAATTTTCAGATAAATTAAATACGGATTCCGACATAGAAATAGAATAACAATTTGCACAAACAAAATTAAACAAACAACTTGCCAAAAAAGCTGCACAAACGCGCAAACGGTGGGTTTCACCCACCCCCGGGGTGAAACTTTGTGCGTCCGACTGTCTACAACACCCCGCAAATACGGAACACGTTCATGATCTGGTTACATAGTCTTCGTGTTTCCAGAGTATTGAACACTAGGTCTTATTCAAATATTTCAGTTAATCACACTTGTTAAGTAAACACATTATATACCCTCAAAGCGGGTTTCTTAGAATTTTTAAAACCTCCACTACGATTACCAATACACCTGTGAAGCGTGGTGATTAATGTGATTATAGGATAACTTACCTCGTTCGATAACCGTATTCAGCTGTGTACGATGATATCACGTTTGTGTCTCGATAAAAGTGGCAAGAATGTGAAGACTTGAACACCATTCTCACCCTAAATTGTAACACGGATCGCAAACGAAGCTGTTGAATTGCATTACCTTTGGGATCTTCTTATTCGTCGCTCTTGCTATGTTCTTAGTTTGTAAGTTTATTTATTCGTTTGTTTCTTTCAAGGTATTAGAGAAATATTCACACTTAAAATTAGGAGCACTGCTATCTGCCACTTATACCTATCGTAATACTCGTCCGGTTTCTGCTTAGAAGTTACATTTTGTAGAACTTTACCCTCTTATTTTGCGAAAAAAGATAAAAAAGCGTGGTCTTAGTTGGGTATTTTAAAGATTTCAATTAACGACACTTGATAAGTAAGAAGGTTGATGGAATAACCGCGATGCAGAATTCTTTGTCTTTTTAAAACCTTCGCTGCGTATTCCCAAAAATCTTCCTTCATTCCGTTTAGTATGTTCAGTTCAGCTGTGTACGATGACTTTACGTTTACGTCCGAAGCTCAGACTAGGCATGATAATTTTAAGTCTTGAACACCATTATCAACCTAATATGAACCACGGATCGCAAACGGAGCTCTTGAATTGCATTCTCTTCGGGATCTTCTTGTTTTTCGTTCTTGTTGATGGGTACAGTTAGGTTAATTCATCATATATGTTATAATACAGCTTCATTACAAATTAATGTGATACATTATGTACTTAAAGAAAATACTAAGTATATAGGTACCTATATACAAAATAACATAACATTATAAATAATTATAAACAAAGAAACACATTATGTATATCATGATCATCATCATCGACGATGAGCATTTAGGACTAAATCGCTTTCTGACTAAATCTCGATATGTAAGTTTATTTGGTATACCTTGTAGGTATTGCAGAGATGTTCACACATAAAAACAGTAGCACTGTGATCTGCATATTACCTATCATAATACTTATCTGGTTTCTATATTTCTAAGCTTCATTTTATAGAACTTGACATGTTATTTTGTGAACAAAGGGGAAAAAGCATGGACAAAGACGGATTTTTTTAGATTTCCATTAATAAGACTTGTTAAGCAAGTATATTAAATACCTGCGACAAGTAATATCTTCTCTGCGATGATGGACGATTGGTACGTGGATGCAGGTACTAATAATCGAATAACATGGTTAGAGCATAGTTTAAGCTGCGACTTTAAGTCGCTCTCAATCACCATAATAAAAGCTTAACGTCCTGTAAAGCGTGGTGGCTGATGTGGTCATGACTTATCTTCTCTCATTCCGATTAGCATGTTCAGCTGTTTACGATGACTTCACGTTTGCGCCCGAGACTCAAGTAAGGCATGATAATGTGAAGACCAATATCATCCTAAATTGATCAAGCTAAGCTTTCCGACATCTTCTACGGACTTTAGAGTAAATCTACATATTTATCGCGAGAACAAATGTTTTTATAAAAAAAACTATACAATCAAATTTACTCCGACTTGTTACTAAAAAATATGTATTCACATAGCCCATGTGCTTCATCTAGTTATTGCATTTTCCTCTTTTTTGTTTTAATGCTTGGTTTTCGTTATTTTTAATATTTCAATTAATTATTCCGCTTAATAACATTCATTTACCAAAGTAAAATAATTTACAAAAATATTGAACTTTTATTTTTTTTAATTAGATAAAAACACTGCTTAGCTTGCTTGCTTTGGTTTAAAAGGGGTAAAATTTAATAAATTAATGTATTAATTATACTCTTATTTTCAATCGTTTGCCTTTACGCAGTGAAGTTCAATCAAGACATTGAAGACATACGTGGTCGTTTGATATATACTTGATACTTGTCATTTAAAATTAATAATTAGCGATATAGCTGAAATCCAGACCGGAGTGGTCGGCATTCCCTCTCCATCCGCGAAATGGACAAAGCGCGGGCGGCACTAGTGGCCTTTTAGTTAAGAGATGCGGCTCAGCTCTATTATGCCTAAGCATCTATTCAAAATTATTTTATTTAATATACAACAAAAATTGGTTGGTTAACTCCCTTTTTTGTTAGTTTGTTATGTTGTGTTCAGGACAATTCTTAACTAAAAAGACGTAAAAGTATTTTGCTTCTCATTATTTAAGCGATATCGGGTAAAGGCATTTTAGGTAATTAGTAGAAGACCAGCATTTAGTCATAGCACTGAGCAGTAAATGTAACCTACATTTAAAGGATCTGTCTCGAATGAGTTATATAGAATTTGAAACAGTTTCCTATTAGTTAGTTAAAAGTGAAAATTGACCATTTTAAATTAATTACTAAAAAAAAGATTTTAAATTAATTAAATTTAAATTTATTTTAAATTAATTAATTTTAATTTACCATTTTTCTAATTAAAGAATAGAAATATTCACGAGTATTTCTTTAAACCAGTTTTTCCCGATTTTCAACAAATAAACGCGATTAATACCCGTGAATATTTATAATATAATATATATTAATTAATATATATTATATATGTCTTATTTATATCACTCACCGGACTGTGATGACTGGTTCTACCTAAACACTTCGTCGTTTTCTTATTATGGCAGCTCGATCGGGATAACTGACATTTTGTAGTTGTTTGTTTTTTTATCACTGATTTCATCTGAATTTTAATTTATCCTAATTTTAGTTTGGATCCGGACTTAATATAATAAGGGCAATCGGAGGTTTTATACAGAACCATTAACCATAAGCTTACAAGTGATTAATTTAAAAGCTATTTAAATTCCGACTGAATAAGTTTAGTTTAATTTTAGGTTTCCGATTTTTATAAAAAACAATTAAATCATTTTCAGTGATCGTAAAAACATTATTTTAAAAACTTAATCTTTTTAGTTTTCATGAAACTACAGACTACCGAGTTTTCAACTTCCGTTTTGTAATTGGATATGGTTGAGGGTGTTATTGTTCGAAGAGCTCGCACGATACTGCGCTCGAATTCGAATTCAACCACTTACAAGACCTATTAAATTATTTAAGGGGTAGTTAGGTCAAACCACCTAGCTAGGGTTGGTAATTGGTGGTGATGCAGGTACTAAAATTCGAATAACATGGTTAGAGCATAGTGTAATCTGCGACTTTAAGTCGCTCTCAATCACCATAATAAAAGCTTAACAAACAAGAATAACTCTTTTATAAGCTGTTGTTATAAATTCGATTCCCGCCTCTGCGGCAAATGTACGATCTGCAGAAATTTGTTCCGGGTGTTCTATTCGTTATCTATGTACAGGGTGGCCCAAAATAACGTTGACAAGATGTTTTTATAAAATATTTAATAAATTTTACACATGAGTTAAATAAGGTTAGAAATTATAAAACTACACTTTATTTTATACAAAAATCCCTACTTGTCTTCAAAATAACCTCATTTAGGGCGGATACATAGAGACAAACGCTTGGTAAAATTTTCTACAATTTTCCGCAGTTCCTTCACCGATATTTTGTCCCACTCCCGTGTAAGAATTGCCTTTAGCTCGTCAACACTTCTATGACGCGTAGCCTGGGACCAGGACAGCCCAGGACCTTGCTTCTAAGATAGACCACAAACTGTAATCCATCGGATTCAGATCAGGCGAGTAGGGTGGCCATTGTTTGGAGCTGATGAAATCAGGAAAATTATCTTTGCACCACTGTTGAACACTTAAGGCCCTGTGAGCTGGAGCAGAGTCTTGTTGAAATATCCATCTATGGTTACCTAAGTGCTGTTGACTCCAAGGAAGAAGCACACTTTCAAGAATGTCTCGACGGTAGTTTTCCAGGTTGATTTTGATACCCTTTTCTACAAAAACTTGGGGAGTTTTGCCAGTAGCGCAAATCGCACCCCAAACCATAACTGTTTCAGCGTTTTGGCGATCTGGAACAATTACAGCAGCTCCAGGACGAGTGGAAGACCAGATCCTGTCGTTTTGGCGATTATAGGCTTGTTCTATCGAAAATAATTTTTTGTCAGAGATTACGTTATTTTCCCAATTTGACGCTGCGGAGCGTTGTTTAAGCAAACGACATCTCTCAAGCCGAACTTTTTTGTCTTTTTCCGTAAGCAATTGCGCTTTTCTAAGATTATATGGTACCAATTGTAGATCATGTTTCACGATACGCTGTTTGCTGGAGCGACTAATTCCCAAGTCTCGCGCCATTTCCCTCACCCTGGTCTGTGGATTACTACTAATCTTTGTTTGATAATGTGTCGGTTCCTACAAGTTCTAACAGTCCTCTTGCATCCTCTTCCAGGACGGTCTCCGATGTGGCCGATCTCATTATAACGTTTAATTGCTGAAGAAACGAACTGACGACTAACACCGAAAATGTTTGCTATCTCACACTGCCTTTTTCCACGCTCATGCAATGAAATTATGGCTCGACGTTGCACTGACATAGCAAAACAAATATAATTTTAACACTTTTTAGCAGACAAGAAATGTTCAAAATGACGCCGAAGAATGAGTATACAATAACAAATAATAAAAGTAAACGCAAACCATTCCATTTTTGAAATTTTTACTTTTTAGTTTTGTCAACGATATTTTATTTTGGGCCACGGTGTATAGTAAAAAAATATATATAAAAAAGATACTACTTAGTATGTATTGTTTTATGTATATCAGTCACCTAGTACCCAGAACACAAGCTCTGCTTAGCTTGGGGCTAGATGATGCATTGTGGATTAAAACCTATTAAAATCTCTATTTTTCCAGCATTATTTATATTAGTTCAAAAGTGATCCTTTATGTCTGTCTCTTAAATTTTTACATAAAAACGGAAATAATGAAATTTGGCAAGGATATCGAATATAGATTGTATCCCGAGAATTACACAAATAGATTTACTTATTTTCAAAGCACGTGCGAAACTGCAGGCTTCATTATATCATTAAGAGCCTTTTTGCTGTAAGCTTAGTGAGCATGTCATCGGAAAAACCAGTTCACTAATGAATGATCTTCATGGATTTCAAGAAGTTCACGAGTGTTATTAACACTTTGATTGCTGAAATCACACGGTATGTGTTTTCTACAAGTGACTAATATGCGTAAATCAAACACTAGCGCAGCGGCTGAGAAAATACATACCTGTGTGACTCAGCACAGCCGTAATATTTTTCGAACGAAACGCATGTGCGGCGCAACACAACCGCTGTGTAGAGCGGCAGCACGAATTTTTTAGGTTAAAAAAAAGATCACAGTCGTCGAAAAAAAATCGTAATCAAAGTGTTAAAAAATCTTATTTCGACTTAAAGTCGTGTCAAGCATTTTAGAGCGTTAAGGTACTTTTATACTGGCGTCATTCGTCTGTAGTCGTTTGTTTCTGTCACAATAACCAGTAACTAACTTAACTACCTAAAAGAATTTGACATTTTGATAAATGACCCGAACAAATAAAATGGGGAGGTTTTGATGACTACGAGTAGGTACACAATGTGTCACGTAATACGTGCATTAAGCTGGATGGGGGAAATACGGAGCCCAATGGTATCCATTAGACTAATCACCCCAACATCATCAGTATAAAAATGTTACTGAAAATAAAAAAAATGAAAATGAAAAGTTTTTATTTCTTTAAGCTTACAAATAAGCACTTAGACAGGTCATATTTTATACTATTCATTATTATCAATTGAATTATTAAATATTAAATATTATTTCAAATATTAAATTAAAATATGCACTCTATTGCATTGGGTGTTCCCGTAAAAATAGAGGTACGTTTGTAAATAAATAAAATAAATAAATAATTATTTTATAGTTCACTTCAATTTTTTGTCCACCAGTGGAAGAAGTAAGAAGAAACCACTAGTATGTTCATAGCTTATGTGTCTTCTAGTACATTTGATTTGCTTATCTGTAAGTTGGTAGATTTTGAGTTGGAGCAAAACTCGTTCCAAGCTTTTTTATACTTTTATATATTTTTTACTCTCAACTACCCTCTATTTCAGTCACGTAACTAGATAGCTATTTACTTAACTAGTAGCCAGGGATTCACTTACTGCTTGTATTTAATTACTTAATTAGTGTAATAAGTGCCTCACATACAAGCGGTATGTTAGGCCCTAGCGATACACCACTCTCACCAGCCAACCCGATAGCACAGAGAGAAAATGTTATTGATTTCTATATTTTATAAGTAATAAAATCCACTTTCTTATAAAATTGCTATTTTTGATGATTTTCAAATTTCCACGCGGACAAAGCCGCGGGGCGCAGCGTTAAAATTTGAAATAAACCTAAACATCTGCATTCAAATTTAAAACAATTCCAAACATTATTTTAAGTCGTATTTAACTTGCCCTGTTAGGTACCTATGTATGTGTGGGACAAATCTTCAATTTTGTAAGTTCGGTGACAACGCAGGTCTGATGATGGAGACAGAAGGTGGCTTAGGTGGCCATAGAATAAAGAACGAATACGGCGTAACCGTATTGAGTTTGGGATCGTATTTCGTCCTCCCAAGCACGTGTAAAGCACAAGTAAATGCTTGTTTTGAAAAACTTCATTTACTCGTAAATATATACGTTATTAAAAAAAATACCGTCTGAACAAATTATGCCCTTACCATTTCTCGGCGACAGGAAACTCAAACCTTATATTAGGCATCCAAGAAAGCATATTTTGTCAACCGACTTTAAATCAAGAAGGAGGTTCTATCTTCGGTACCTTTATGTTTTTATTTGCTTTTTAAAGGTGCTGAAAGGTGGAAAAAGGACCCAGACGGACATACAGACTGCGGAGGCTACTTAGCCTTCGCTGTCTGTCTGTCCATATGTCTACCTTTGGACTATATCTCTTGAGCCGTAAAAGGTATACTGTACAATGTACACTTAATATCTATCTATCTACTCAGCCGGTAACACCCACTGCTGAGTACAGGCCTCTTCCTTATCTCGTCACCCCTGGCGCTCTTGTGCCAGTCGGATCCACTGCTTCCCTACAGCCCCCATAATACCTATAATAGACACAAATTAGAAATAGTATTCACAATGGAAATAATTGAGCTAATTGCTGTATAATTGTGCTAATTGAGGTAGCTGAACTAATCCATATAAATCAATATCCGTGGGAAGCGTCCCTAGACGCTAGCTGGCTGAATTTTGTCGCTATATGGCAACTCTGATACGCAAGCCTCATCAGCTCTCGGGTCACGCGTCGTCGCTTCGACAAGGCGACGACGACGCTCAGATAACCCGGAGAGCCTCGGCACCCCACAAACCTATACCTATATCGACGACAAAGGTAGCAAATATAATAAACTTTTGGTACAGGACCACCGATATGGCGCGTCCGTGTGACACGGGAGGTTGCGAGTTCGATTCCCGTCTTGAGGCTGTACGATCTGCAAATGTTTGTTCAGGGTATAATTACACAAAAAAATAAAGAACTATATTATTTATTTAAGCTGGCCATACTTTTTTCACTTACCTCCTATTGTGGGGTAGTTAGGTAGCTCGGTCAAAAATATGTTGGTTGTGGAAAAACCAATTTTTCTATTTAGGGTTTCGATTGCGAAATATTAAGTTTTATAAGTTCACTTTATAGCTTTATCGTAGACTCTGACGACTGCAGGCAGATGCTGGATGCGGCAAGCTGAAGACATGGCGCCCATTAGGCCTATGTAGACTATTATAGGTTGTGATGATGATGATACTGAAGCTTTATAGTGATAATTTTTGATTAAGTCAGGGTCCCGAAATGGAAATGTGAAAAATCCTACTATAGTAGGTAGTGTGAATTTATAAGTAAGAATGCTTAAATATTCGTTCGACTTAAAAAAAATAGGCACGTGTAGGTACTTGGCAGTTACAAAATTTTTTTAGAACTAATTAAAACTCTATTGAAAACAACTAAACCAGTTAGTAGTCATCGTTGTTGTGTAAAAGTTGTTTCTAAAAAAGGTAAGGGTCACAAGAACCGTGAAGCTTTTCTGCCCGTGGCCAGAAGAACTTAAATTATAACTGTTAACTTGTTTAAATTAATGTTCCGAAATCGAGTTAAGCCGATAAAATTTAGCGGACGTGGAGTAAAACATTTATGTCGGTTTTCGTAATTTAACTATAATGATAGTGATATAATGATAGCCACCCTATGGTAAGGTATCATTATAGCATAGCTGATTGTTAGAAAAATTTAAAATAAATATGTCTTTAGAAGTGGATTTACATAGTTTCAACCGGGTCGCTTGCGCCACGCGTTTCTCTGGCCACGCCCATCGGTCGCGCGACGCAGTCGCGGCATTTGTTTAGTGCTCCATATAAATTCATACTAAGCAGTAGGCCGCGCGACCCTGTCGCGGACGCGCATCGCGGTCGCTAAGAACGGACCTTAAGAACCCTCGAAACTAATTTTAATTAGAAACATTACTGTACCTAACACGAATGTTTTTAATTAAGGTTGTGTAATGCAATTTCAACGTGACTTTTCCATTCATCACCATATTAGCTGTAAATATTGAAATAAATTCACATAAATGCGATTGGGCTGAAATACATACATTCAGTTATTTCGGGACCTGATATAAAATATAGGCTACTTATTCCATAATTTTGTTCCTATGGGATAGAAGCAATCTTAAAACTTTCCCTAGAAACAACGCGTGCGAAGCCGACGGCAGAACCTAGTCAGTGAAAAAGTTATTATTATCCTCAATTTCTTTAGTCTTACTTCTTATGGCTTCCGCGCAGAGTGCGGGACAGTCGCAACAGCATTCTGGCGACTGGGGCTGACTGCCTATCATCTCCAGTCTGGAAGCTTCAGTAGCAGGGGTGGTTTATTAGAAATGTACTGGATCATCTCGATATTCCCTATCTCATCGACGACCTCTGTGGCGCGGTGGTCGAAGATCCACCTGCGACGTAGAGATTCGATTGCCGCCCCGGGACAAATGTGTGTACGATCTACAGATATTTTTTTCGGTTGTTCTAGTCTCTTTCTATGCATAATAGAAAATATTTTTCTATGTGTTGTATTGTATTATGTATATCAGTTATCTGGTACCCATAACACAAAATGCTTAACTTGGGGCTAGATAATTATGTGTGAATTATCCAGCATTTTTTTATTTATCTACATAGTATTCATAAAAATTATGTTAACTTTAACCGTATTTATGTGAACCACCATGCTCCAAAGGTTTTCCTACCCATAGTGCGACGCTAACGGACGACGCAACGTGATGCATATATGTACATATAAATTGGAATGCGTCACATAGACTAATCGATAGAGCGGAAAATTCTGAATAAGACTGCATTCATAACTCATTTTGGGCAAAATGGTTTATACGACCTTTCTACCCCAATGTGTCGATATACAACACAACCTACACTCTATTTATTTTCATCCACCAAAGCTCTGTTATTACGAATTCATCCTAGCTTCAGTTCAGCATTACATTTCATGAAGTTATTGTTCAGCAGTATTAAAATTTATGTGAGTGCATAAATAAATCAAACAGTTTTAACAATTAATATAACTAACGAAAACAACTGGCAACGGGAACTCGCTCATGTATAATTGAATTGATGATACCTAAAACGAACTTTGGGGAAAAATGCAAAAAAAATACAGCTTAGTTCGGGTCCCAGAGTTAGTCTAAAAGTTTTATAACGAGTTGAAAAGCTTTCATGCGAGGATTAGATATAGCAAGGCTGAGACTGTTTGCCAATGAAGACATAGTAAATTCGAAAGCTTACAAAACCTTTAGCAGGTCAATTCGGGTGTAGAAGTACCATTAATGCAATTTTCCCATTATTTAATAGGTACTAGTTTTTGTCCGCGGCTGTGCAAGTGAATTTTCTATGGGAACGTGCAAGGTTATTTCTATCACATAGGAACTGATTTAAGGGATGAAAAGTAACATGGAAAGAAAAGATAACATTCTATTGTTAAAAGATTTTAGCTCCGTGGCTGCATAAACAGCTTACATCTATGTAGGTGACGATAATTAAAGTGCCTAAAGTTTATAATAACTTCCGGCACGTTGACAATCACGTAAAGGTTTTTTACTTTTTCTTTGGTCACGTAAGAAAATCCTTAATTTCGCAATTTCTTCGCGGCCTATACCAAGGTACGCGGGAAATTGCGTCGTGCGTTACCTTTTCC
This sequence comes from Eupithecia dodoneata, assembly GCA_947044415.1. Lineage (NCBI taxonomy): Eukaryota > Metazoa > Arthropoda > Insecta > Lepidoptera > Geometridae > Eupithecia > Eupithecia dodoneata. The sequence goes on along the minus strand of OX345655.1, from coordinate 12,294,426 downwards.
ACCTCTTAGCAGCAGCATGGAAAACAAGGCAGTATGACTCGCGCATAGCGTCCTTCGCGCGCTCGTCACCCCCCCCAGTACTGCGCCCTTCCTCGCGTCGGCCCTCGATCTACGCAGCAATCGTAGCGCGAAGCTTGTGCAGTGTGCACGTAATAAGCTCACGAAAAAAGTGCGAGTGAACGTTCATTTCCAACTTCCATCATGGATTCCGGTAAGTTTTTTATTAAATAGTTTAAAGTATTATTTTTATTTAATTATAATTTATTTAATTTTTTTCGGAGGAGAAGGGGTTTTTCCTTTTATTTTAAAGTTTTTTGTGCACTTTTGTGCAACGAAGGCAACGGCGCAGCGGTAAGTTGTTCTACATGGGAATAAATTCACTTTCTCCAAGCAGTCGTCGTCATCCGTCAAGTGCGAGGAATTACTTACACTGGGTCAAGTTTATCCGAATGCCGCCGGTGTTAAACAAGTATATTGTATTTTTTACTTTGAAGTTCCTAAAAATATTTACAACGGCTACTGGAAACTACCTATATAGTTTAACTCTTCTACGTGATAGAAAATGGATTTGGTTAGAATCAATTTAGCAAGACTAGTTGCATTCGACTGAGATTCGCGCACAAGGTTCTACAAGAATGCATTTTTTCTGAAATTTCGTATCGGAGATTTATAGATTCTCCCTTTAATTTTTTTGGTATTCATTGTAACCACGAAGCTCATCTCTGAATACTCAAGAGATTATACAATTTATATAGCTTTTTGCTAACTTAAATATTTACCCAATATCCTTAAAAGAAAAAAGAAGAATAGGTACTCAATGTTATATAGGTAAATATTTACCCAATATCCTTAAAAGAAAAAATAAGAATAGGTACTCAATGTTATACATATATAGGTAAATATTTACCCAATATCCTTAAAAGAAAAAAGAAGAATAGGTACTCAATGTTATATATAGGTAAATATTTACCCAATATTCTTAAAAGAAGAATAGGTACTCTATGTTATATATAGGTAAATATTTACCCAATATTCTTAAAAGAAAAAAGAAGAATAGGTACTTAATGTTATATATAGGTAAATATTTACCCAATGTTCTTAAAAGAAAAAAAGAAGAATAGGTACCTACTCAATGTCTTTAAAGGTTTCTTAAAGCACTCGGAATAAATCCCTTTTTTTACTGAAAACACATTTTTTTGATTATGAAAATAACACTTATCAGCTGGGAACAAAATGAAACAAAAATAAACGTTTCTTCTTTTTTTGGTACTTCACAAATGGATATAACCATGACTAGAATATTCCCTTCTGTCTAACCGAATATATACTTTTTCCGAATAAATTCGATATTGCAATTGATTTGAGTTTTGACCTTTCCATTATTATGCACACTTTCGTCACGGATGAGTTTTCATTAGCAGACGTACCGAACGTTACCACTACCGCCGGTTTTATTATCGAACGCAACTCGAATACGACACACAACGCTGACGGAAGATTCCAGATTCCTTTTACTGTTACTGTACTGCTTTCTCACAGCAAGTGTGAAAATTAAAGTAGATACCTATTCTCCTCGTGCTGAAAGTAGTCTTCGTCTTGGGCGTTATTCAATCACTCACGCACTATAGTAGGTAGTCCTTGTTTCGCTTGTAAGTTATTTCGTCCTCGGTAGATAATATACTATTCCTAGCATATTTACCCTCAGAAATCCTCAATATTCCGCGGGTAAAAAGTAATGCTTCTAATGCATACTTCATGGGCATCATATAATTTAACTGTAGGTCCTATTTATTATCCGCCCCTGTCAGTGATATTTATGTTAACGCGCACTCCCAAGGTCAAGAAAGTGGAAGCTGAAATCAATTATCTCTTCTATCTTAGATAATGCTGTTTGAATTGTCCAGCATTATTTATTTATTTATAGAGATAATAAATAAATAAATAATGCTGGACTATTCACACAGCATTACCTAGCCCCAAAGTAAGCAGAGCTTGTGTTATGGGTACTAGATAACTGATATACAAATACTGATATACAAATGTAGCAGACGAAGTCTTATAAGAAAAATTCAACGTCTTTTAATATAACATTTTAAAGATTCATGGCAAGAATTCCAGTTACCGAGCGTTATCAAAGCAATTTTCTGCTCTATTTATTAAAACTAAATCTTGTCTGCCTGTGATGTCCAGGTAGTATTTTTACTTTGTGGGAGGAATTCTTCAACAAAGCAATTACTAAGGAAGCGCAGATACTTGCTGTTGATAAGTTATGACTGAGCGAGTGATTTGAAAAGGATTTCGCAATCAAAGGAGCGCGATTGAGATCCTTTAGGAAAACGTAAATATTTTATTGAAGAAAACTACACAACTAATAAAAAAAAAAGGTTTCTTTAAAATTATGTACACTTTCAACGTTTTGTTCATCTTTTTGAAGTGAAAACCTCTTTAGGCGCGTTGAGCACTTTTTGGGTGAACAAAAATCATGGAACTCGCGTCATCGTCACCGAACGCTTTCCTAACTATATATATATGTACATATATGTGTACTTTTTGAGTGAACAAAAATCATGGAACTCGCGTCATCGTCACCGAACGCTTTCCTAACTGTGTATATATGTACATATATGTGTACTTTTTTGGTGAACAAAAATCATGGAACTCGCGTCATCGTCACCGAACGCTTTCCTAACTATATATATATGTACATATATGAATACTTTTTAGGTGAACAAAAATCATGGAACTCGCGTCATCGTCACCGAACGCTTTCCTAACTGTACATATATGTATGTGTACTTTTTGGGTGAACAAAAATCATGGAACTCGCGTCATCGTCACCGAACGCTTTCCTAACTGTGTATATATGTACATATATGTGTACTTTTTGGGTGAACAAAAAGCGTTAAACTCGCATCATAGTCACCGCATGCTTCCCAGTATAAATAAAATATAAAATTACTTAGTTTTCACGTCTATCGGCAGTCCCGAAAAACTATCACGCATGTTTTTTTTCAATCGAGTTTACACAAAAGTTTATATAAATAATGTGAAATTTTATGTAATTTTTTCAATACGGGGATCCCTTCAAAACTGAGATCTAGGCTAAGTTTGACAACCAAACTTGTTAGGTGCGCCTCTTAGGTAGGTTCGGTGTTTTATATGGACTAATATTTACTATTATTATATTGCATAACAACAAGCAATGCTACAAAAACAGTTTCTGTAGATATGTTCTACCATTGTATGTTTTTTTTTATCTATGCAGTCCCCACACCATTAGGCAAAGTATCCAGAACGCAGGTAGTATTGCCATGTTGAATGGTACTGCTAATTTGTTGACCGTAAATTACGGAAGTAGGGTTTTATCAATACGGAGCGTAATAATTACTTATTTAGAACCCTCACTTCGAGTTCTGTCATTTGATAAGTCACACACTAACATGGTGTATTATGTTAAAACTTTAAGGGTAACTTTTAGGGCTAATAGGGTAAATAAATGTACTAAACGAACCTATCAAATTTAAACAAACACAAACCGACACGTTACGTCGTGAATTTTATTCCATACGATTCGAATACACTCTGTATTCGAATTATTCCTGTTGCGTAGCGATCTACTGAAGTACAGTCAATGTGAAACTTTGCTTTGAAGCGCGCATCAGATAACAAGGCTACATGAAGTGAAGGTGGACTTTGAATCTTAAAAACACTGTTTTTCATCAAAACATGTTGTGTTTTTAATAGCATTACTTTTGAATTAAAGCCTTAATGTATTGGTACTTAGTTAAAACAGAATTGAATAAAGTACTCGTAGGTTCTACGTATCTAGGGTTGGACTTGAATGGTCAATGGATCCTACATAACTTGTGCGCCTAAAAATCACTTATAACTTTGTGTAATCATCTGAAATGTTTATCAATTTGAAGTTTTAATCATCGTTATTATCATCAGCCTATGGCATAAGCCTCCGCTAATGAGCGCCATAGCTTCAACTTGACGCATCCAGCATCTCCCAGAAGTCTTACGCATGCTAGGAGGGCGTCCTTCACACGTGAGTCGTGGTCTCCATTCAACAACATGTTTATCTCAGCGGTTGTCGGAATTTTTGATCAGCAGAACAAAAATAGATACAGCCTTCTTAAGAACTACGATTTCTTTAGAAAGAAAATAAAGCGTGGGAGTGGCTCGATCACTTCTTTTATTATATAGAAAATCACAAATAACTCACTACATACCTAGTATAAAACAAAGTCGCTTCCGGTGTCTGCCTGTCCCTATGTATGCTTAGATCTTTAAAACTACACAACGGATTTTGATGCGGTTTTTTTAATAGTTCGAGTGATCCAAGAGGAAGGTTAATAAACCATTGACACATAGATTTCCACGCGGGCGAAGCCGCGGGTGGGCAGTGAATACGTTAAACATTTTTTTATGGCAATTTATGCCTAAGCATCATCTGAACTTCCTAATATCTTACGTAGGCCAGTCAAAATGGTTAAATTAGATACTTATATACAGAAACCAATTATTTATTAAGGCGAAATGATTTCGTCTTTTCGAGACAAGGACGAACGAACGCCGCGTTGGGAAGGCGAAAAGGGAGGCAAGAGCGGCAGATTGATCGGTCCGTGCGCAATCTCACTGCTTTTTATTTTTAATTTGTTATTGCTCTAAAATTATTATTTTAGAGCAATAACAAATTAAAAAATATGTGTATAACTGTTTCTCAAAAAACTAAAACCATAATTATCTCAAGTATTTATTAGGGAACACGTAGAAGAAATTTTATTACAATAATCTTAAATAACTAGCAAATAAAACTGGTTTTCCCGTAGATATCTCTGTTAAAATTACGATTTTGATGAAACTTCACAATAATATAGCTTACATATCAGAATAACACATAGGCTACAATTCATAACGATATATTGTATATTATCCAAAATATCTATCACCACGCGGGTGGAACCGCGGGGCGCAGCTAATGATATATACTTATATGTATATGATACATATAAGTAAAATAAAAAAGTTGACTTGGGCCAGTTTCTACTAACACGTGAAATTACCGCAAAAGGAAGCTTTGGTAAGTTTTTGCGTGAAAGAGCAAGAAACATACTTACATACATCCTCACAAACTTTCGCGTTTATAATATTAGAAGGATTTCAGTACATAGTATAATACAAAGTCGCGTCCCGCTGTCTGTACTGTCTCTATGTAAGCTTAGATTTTTAAAACAACGCAACGGATTTTGATGCGGTTTTTTTTAATAGATAGAGTGAATCAAGAGAAAAGTTTATAAACCATCTGACATATAGATTTCTACGCGGGCGAAGCTGCGGGGCGCATCTTGTATATATATATATATATAATTATATCCTTATTATTTTATTTATATATTTTGAACAACATGCTGCAATGTTGTAAATGTTAGTGGACAAGTTTTTCCCTGACAGGGATTTGGCCCTCCGACGTCCCCAGATTGGTGGTTGATCTCTCCAATCTACAACTGTTTTTGCTAACTTACTGCCTTTTGTGAACTTAAGTGGACCTGCTCAAAGTAAAAAGGTCCTTTTTTACGGGGAGGCCCCGCCCCTAAGCCCCCCGTCTTTGTTTCTTACCTCCGCCTTCAAAACCCCGTGATTTCTTTTTATCTTTTTAATCTACAGCTGTTGTCACTAATTCCAGCCTTTCTCTTGCTTTTAAATATCCTTCATTTAGAATTGAAAACAATTATATTATGAGCAAACAATTTTAATATGAACATTCTTTGGTACACCCTGTATAATTAAGACAAGCACATCACTACCACTTAAATCGTAGTACGTCTAAGTTTCTTCGACTATGGTACATTGCCTTATAGCAAGAATCTCGGTGCTTCTTAATGCAGATGAACTATTCTGTTTTTTTATTTTAGCCGCACACAATAGTATTACACAGCACATAGGTTCAACACCCATCCACAACAACAGACTCTACATGCCGGTATTACTGAAAAACCGGAAATGCCTATATAATTATGGGTATATAAAAATCGCAGATGAAGAAAGGTTTCAACTTTCGCCTTTATAGTAATAGTAGGATAGTACGATTTTCCCTGTCACAACTCTAGGTCCCTATGAAGTGTATTAATAAGAAGTTATTGCGGCGCCCACCGGTTAGTAAACACCATAACACTTAGCAATGAACCATCGCCGTTGAACTCGTTGAGAAATGTTATTATAGCGTTAATGATTTTCTACTTGACAAATTTTGATTTTATATACCCACCAATTAGAATGTATAATTAATTTTAAGTTTATCTGATAATTTTTAATATAATTGAATAGATACCTTATTTAGAAAAGACATATCACATTAGTGACAAATCTGCAGTGTGCCCTCTCCTATTTGCACGCCTGTAGTGGCAAAACATGTAGCTCATATATAATATTTTAACATAATTGCATGCTCACACCATGTTAATACTCATGTTTTAAGCAAATAAATGATTCTTATTCTTAAAAAAAAAAAAAAAAAAAAAAAAAAAAAAAAAACTCTCAGAACTCTAGAAATTAAAACCTTCAGAAATCTGTCTATATCAATCATACTATTCAGATGGAGATAAATGGAAATATTGGTTTTCAGTAAATACATCACACAAAAGGGCGTCCTGGCGAGTTACCACTATCATAACAATTAGAAAAACCTTGCGAATAAATTCCGATCCCGAAACAAAAAACCGCACATGTCTAATCAGTCCGGTGCCTTGTGGCAAAGCAGTTCGAAACGGACTATGCCAAAATGTTGAGACTCACCTAAACTAAACGTTTAAGTACATGGGATAGGTACTACACAAAAGGTGTGACCCGCTAGTGCGCTCTATATTTCTAAACGCCAATAAGCTATCGTCCGTCCTGTTGAATGTAAATAAATAAATTAATAATGCTGGACAATCCACACAGCATTATCTAGCCCCATGGTGAGCAGAGCTTGTGTTATGGGTACTAGATAACTGATATACATAATACAATACATTACATAGATAATGTAAACTCTAAAACGCTTTCACTAGCTTAGAATCTACTTTTATTGCAACGATGGAAAACAGGTCGGATACCGTCATACTGAAATCGTTCTTCATTTATCGCGTCGACTGTACTAGTGATATCGAGGTCGTCAAATAAGTTTGCACATTCAAATTAATTCGTCTCACTACGCGATGGGAACCATTCTGGATTTCAACATAATCGCTTTAGTACCTACTCGTATGTATGTCGTTCGGGGAAAATGTTTGTGACAGAAAATGTAGGTTCCAATTCTACCAACCTGATTATCCGAACGATGACTTAGTTTATTCGAACGCTTAATTATACGTTGTCAAAATTAGATAAGGGTGCAAGTGACGCATCTCCAGCACTTCTTGTAGTTCCTGTCTTATATATATATATATATATTATAACGTTAATATGTATGTATACTGTACTGTTTTTATGTGAAAAGGTGTTGGTTTTGTTTGATCTTGTCCCAAAGTGCCAACATTTCGATTATCCGATTTATTGATTATCTGAACTAGTTTCGGTTCAAATTAGTACGAATAATTGAGGTTCTACTGTAGCATTAAAACATTCGCAAATTAACTTTTTTTCTGGCAAATTACTCGTGAAATGTCATTTGATTCCTTCTTCGCAACTACATACTCAAATAATCGTATTTTCGCAAAAGAGGTAGCTCGTATTCGCAGAAGTTTTCAACCATTTTACCTCGTAATTAACCAACAAAGCTGCTAATTACCACCGTTCAAAGTTTTCTCATTATATTTCAAAAGCACCGTTTAGTATTATAACTTCATTGACGGCACTCCTAACACCTGCGCCCTTTGCTTTGTATTGTGGTTCTTTTCAAAGAATGCAAATTGTAAAATTTGATTGTAGAATTGACGTAAGCGAATCGATATTTCACGTTAAAGAGAGCAGGCAGGTGGGCTTAACCGAAACCAGATTAGGCAATGCAAAATAATTTCTTTTTGTAAATCTATTTCCGGATGAAAACTCGTAACAAAAGGAAATGGAGTGGGTATACGAGTATATAATAATATAGATGCGCGAAACTTTGGAAGTTTCCTCTTCACGACAAAACTACTGAACGGATCGGGTTGAAATTTTGCGTATAGGTAGTTGCCAGGAATAAAACATATGTTACTTTATCCCATAAATCCGTTCCCATGGGATATAAACAACCTTTACCAAATCAAATCAACATGTACTGTATTGTATTATGTATATTAGGAACATCAAACATCAAAGCGCTTTATTTTCTTTAGACCTAGCAGGACTCTTGGACACGTCACAATATATACACACTAAAGTCATTTAAAACGGGATATTTACCATGATTTGATATATGAGTTTTCCAATATTTCGGCACAGTTTCATTCGCCATGATCACGGAATAACTGAAGGCACTGCGAGTAAGTTTTCAATGACTTTAGTGTTAATAACTATGATAGTTTAAATACGAGTATATATACATATATGTATATATATATACAAGCTCTGTTTAGCTTGGGGCTAGATGATGCTGTGTAGATTGTCCAGCATTATAATTATGTAATTTATTTTGTCTCTATATTCTGAATTCTGATTTTTGTATTGTGATGTGAACCCACGATATTGAATACCTACGGCATTCACCCACGCAGCGAGAGTCCATCATCACTAAATATAAAGAAAGAAAGAAAATGAAAGAAAATATTTTTATTGTATAAAACTGTATTACTACTGTATTGTATAAAATATGTATAAAACACAGTCGCTTCTCGTTGTCTGTCTGTCCCTATGCTATATGCTTAGATCTTTAGAACTACGCAACGAATTTTGATGTGGTTTTTAAATAGATAGAGTGATTCAAGAGGTAGGATTATAAACCATTTGACACATAGGTTTCTAAGCGGGCGAAGCTGCGGGGCGCAGCAAGTTAAGCACCTGCCTATAAATAAAATATTTCAATATACTTATCAATTGAAATAAACAGATTAGAAAAATAAAATGGACTACTGCTTTTCATTTGCAACCAAAGCTGAAAGGTTTTTCTTCCAATGTCGAGTTTGAATGTTTTTATTTTGTTGCCGATGTATTCTGCCAACCAATTATAAAAGCTTAGGAATTTTATAGTACAATATTATAAAGAGGCAAGAATTGATTTTTGTTTCTTTGTTTGTTCGTATTGAATGGGCTCCGAAACTACATACTAGACCGATTTGATTTTTTTTCTCCGTTGGGAAGCTACACTATATTCAGTGAACATTATATTTTCAAAAAAGTTAAGGATCCTTACTAAAACTCCAATAATGTAACTCAAGGTGTGAAAAAATTACCTAAAAAATGAATGGTACCAGAGTGGAAGTGGTTCGGGTTTCTAGAAAATTATTATTGGATGTTATAATTTGTCTTGAAAACGCTTTACGGTATGGTTTCAAATATTTTGTTTTTTCCTTGTTTTTTTTGACAATAGTAATAATAGAAGACACAGCTAAGAAATGTCCAGTTCAGTCCCCCAGCCATAATCGACCACGATCGCCGTATTAGATCATATTAGATAATGTTACTTCGTAACAGATACTTTACTTACTCGTTTTCACCAATCAATTTTAAGCTTTATACCGGTGAAAATAATGTACCTAACGCATTGCTCGCTGTTAGCGAGACGGCTCCCTCTGATTCACCCGAGCCCATCTACTTATTTTTGTAGGCTACTAAAATCTAAAATAATATTATTAAAATCCTATGCAACACGATAAATTAAATATGATATAAGAATGTGTAAGCATCCAGAATAATTTGTAGTCTCAGATCACAGAAAGTATTTGAAATATCAGCATTATTATGTATCAAAGGAAAGGGCAGGTCAGTAGAAAATTCCCTGCTATCTGTGATGTCGGAGCGAAACGAAAAGCATTGTTTATTTGTTAGGTTTGCGGTTGCGGCTGAACTGAAAGCACCGCCCGGGGTTAAGAAAACTGTGCGCCACAAACAGGACGTACTAGGTAGGTAAGTCAGGAAAGCGGATACTGGATCCCGAGGAGATAAACTTTAGTACTACGATATTACAATACCGATTATTTATTTTGAAAATAATAGTGACTTTTATTCATATTATCACATACCTACGAACCTTAAGCCTATGCATAACCTCAACCTAATTACCGTGTTGGAAGAACACTAACGACGAACTTCAGGTTGAGTGCAGTTCTGGACGCGCACGGCGACATGCGTAATGAATTCTTCAAGTATGTGATAATATACAAAAAAAGTCATTTAGATAGATAGATAGAAAACTACTAGTATGATTATTCAGTTGGATGCAACCGTCCTCTCCCTGGTGTAATCCCTTAGTCACTTCTTACGACGTCCACGGGAGGATATGGAGTCAAAAAATATTGAACAGTCCTTGCCGGAACGGTTTGCCACTCGCTACGGCATTATGGAGCCACAAAAAAAGCCATAGTCAGCTTTAAAAAAAAATTGTTTGAGTCACTTTTAGTTGTTCAGGCATTAAGAATTTTTGGTGGACTAAAGAATCTCACATACATATATGAACCCTAAAAAACGTCACCAAACGGCTCTATCGGAAGGCCAGCGTTGGTTGTAACATGCTTACTACTAACTCATGCTGAGATAGAGTCCGTTTTGTGACTCAATTACAAAAATCTGTTTTATCCTTTATTTTTTTTAATCATGTTTGTTTTATGTTTGTGTGTATTGAGTTACAAATAAACTATTCTTAATCTAATTCTAATTCTAATAACAATTTACCCTTTTCATCGTATTAGAAGAAAAAATAACATAAAATAACAACACAATGAAGTTACGTAGGTGCTGTGTACCTTGTTTATGCGTTCAGGCTTCTACCCTTGAAGTTACCTCGACCCTTGATAGCCTTCGGTTCGGTATTATTGGAAGCAAATATACCTACACCATAACCACTCTAGTCAACATTATAGTCATATAATACTATTTTCTACATGAGAATATTAAATGAAGAGACATTAGGCTGATTACGCAATATGGAAGGTAGGTAATAAAAGGAAAAATAAATAAATTAGTACTAGAACTTATATACTTACATAGCAACTATAAGTACCTAACTGCGCCCCGCGGTTTCACCCGTGTGGTTATTTTATTTTAGATAATATACGATATATGTTCATGCTCACCTTATGCACCACGGTCTCCACGGAAGACCAGCGCTATGATACCTATGAATTGCTTTACCCATAGCATATGCTGAGTGGAGACCGATTTTGTCTGTTTCTCTGTTAATTTAAGTTTAATTTATAAGAGTATTTACTATTCCTCTGTTCTGGCAAAATAAAAAACTCTTTCTTTATTTTACTTATAAATAGAGTATTATTCGTTTAACGTATTTATCGCGTACCTTTTGGTTTTTTGATTCATAATTCATAGCACAGAATTATACTATCATTGGTTCTGAAATCCAAAAAATTGTTTGATGTCAATAACTTTCACTCACGTGAATCCTAACAAAAATTTATAAAAACCTAGTTCTTTAGAACCAAATTCAGCAGCGTAATTAAACAAGCTCTGCGAGCACGTTTCAAATTCGCGGAACACAGACGCGAAACGAATGAAAAAATGAACAAAAATGATATCAATGTCATAAAATATTTTCCCCAAAAATTGGTTTTCAAAAAGAAATCTGTTTTTAGAAGCACCGAGTACATTGCCAATATCGTCATCGTCATCAACATACGTTAGTTCACAGCTGGACATAGGCTTTCCCTAATGAACGCCACAGCGCCCTTCAAATAGCCGCATCTGCCTGCAACCTTATATTGCAATGGAAAGATTTGATTAAATAAAGTACAGGGAAGTTTTACTGGAAATTTATGGAAAGTTCGCAATGTTCCAGTTAATTTCCGCGAAGACTTTGTTTGAATCGTGGTTTCAGTACTATAACTATGCAGAGCACTTAGTACCTGTAACTCATAACAGCTCTCAAGAGTTCCTAATTGAGGATTATTTATTTATGTTAGTACTAGCTGGCTCTTGCATGCGTTCCATATGCGGGTAGATACAATAGACGCCGCTTCACAGAGGCCAACACGGTGCCACAATGCGACGCGATGAATGATCACGATCACGACAGAAACTCTGTATGGCTCCAGATCACAAAGCCTTGGAGATTACGTACTCACCTTAGTAGGGAGGTACAAGAACAATATTGTGTACTTAATGTAGATACTGTATTGCTACAACAAAATTTCACTATGTCCTCTATAATAAATAATACACGCGTATAGTATATCGATGATCGCTATTGAGATTATTCGAGACTGAGCGAAAATTCGGTTAAAGAGCAAAATTATTATCCACTTATTTCGCTTCGGTCGATCGAACGCGGTCGTGGACATTCTTTCTTTCTTTATAAAAGATTAATAAAATTAAATATTTAATATTAATGTTACATGTAACTTAGTGACAGCGAGCGACTTACTAGTGAAAGTGTTAATCCTTTTTTTGGAACCACAGTTATTATATAGCACCACATTCCTGTCGAGTAATCTCTGTGACACACTACTGTGTCTTTGACTTGGTAAAGCAGAATCTCTAAAGGCCTTTAACGGGAGCATTCGCCTGATGCAACAATCAGATTACCTGAGGGATTTGATCATGTAAGCTTGATGTGAAATGCTTTGTATGCAGTGTGAACATTCAAGTATACGAAACATTTTCAGGTATTGTTTGTTTAGAGAGTTTGTTGTTTTGAAACAAACGAAATATTGCCAGGTGGTTATTTACAGAGTTTGTTGTTTCAATAATTCGTTTTTTTAACTAACTTTTTCCAATCCTCTTTCGGAATGAAGCGGTAGTGTAATTTTTTTAGTTCATTTCTATGAAATGTTTCCTGACGCGTGCTTTTTTTCATACCAGTAGCTTCTCCCGCGGCTTTTACTGCGTAATGCAAGTTCGGAAAGAAAGAAAGAAATAAATAATGCTGGACAATCCACACAGCATTATCTAGCCCCATGGTAAGCAGAGCTTGTGTTATGGGTACTAGATAACTGATATACATAATACAATACATTACATAGATAGATATTTTTTATTATACATAGAAAACGACCAGAACACCCGGAACAAATATCTGCAGATCGTACACACAATTATTCCGAGGCGGGAATCGAACCCGCAACCTCCTGCGACGCAGGCGGACCTTCCGGAAAAAAAGGAAAAAAAAAAAAAAAAAAAAAAAAAAACAACAAAAAAAAACAAAACAAAAAAAAACACAAAAAAAAAAAAAAAAAATTATAAACCAAATGCTGCCTAAAAAACAAACATGGAGAATAAGGGAAAAAAAAAAGACTCCCACAAAACCCAAGGACCGAGGGGTTGCCACCCCTCGAGTTGACGCCGGGGTAATGAGGCCAAGCCTCGAGGCCCCTCTCTGTGCCCCCACCAGGGCCGGAAAGAAACCTATTGAGGCGGACCTTCGCCCACCACGCCACATCGGTCGTCAAACGAAACAAGCGAGGCAACAGTGTGTATTTTACATGAACGATTAGGCATGCTTCTTTTTTATATTTATATGTAGATATTAGTTTGAGAAGTCACTGGTTCCTGAAACGCAGTTTGTTATAAGTTCAGAAGCCTATGGACTCTTATTGCCTGTTACACCGTCTACTTATATTAAGAATGTCAATAACTAACATTTTTTTTTTCATGTCTGAATCTCAGATATTTTTAAACCTACAAGCTATTAAACTAACTTAGTAATAAACGGATGTTATGGAAAAATCCTCGCATTGCGTGACTGCATCCACGGGTATCGTTTTCCATTAACTCGCATTATTATGAAAATCTAGAATAATCCTCGTTTCATTAATTATATCGATAAGTAACTCAAGTAAGCTCTCGTTAGTCCGAAAATAGTTCGAGTCGAGGCATTTTCTAAAAGATACTGTGTTAATGAAATAATGCGTTATAATGTTAACACTTTGACTGCGGTTTTTTTTCGACGATTGCGATCTTTTTTTTTACCTAAAAAATTCGTGCTGCCGCTCTACACAGCGGTTGTGTTGCGCCGCACATGCGTTTCGTTCGAAAAATATTACAGCTCTGCGGAGTCACAAAGATCTGTATTTTCTCAGCCGCTGCGCTAGTGTGGATTTACGCATATTAGTCACTTGTAGAAAACTCATACCGTGCGTTTTCAGCACTCAAAGTATTGAAATTTTGCTTTCTTTCATACAGTCTTCATTCGCTCACCTGTCAACAGTTAGACTTGAGGCGGGCATGTGTCAATAGTAAATAAAGGATATACATACATAGACTGAATACAAGTTATAGCAAGAAATTTAATTTTTTAAAGTTATCATTTTTATACAGTTATCCACATAGTAAATATAAAACAAAGTCGCTTCCCGCTGTCTGTTTGTGCCTATGTGCACAACGGATTTTGATGCGGTTTTTTTTTTAAAGATAGAGTGATTCAAGAAGAAGATTTATAAACCATTTGACACATATTTCCACAGGCACAGCTAGTATTTTATAAGTAACTAACTGTTTCCCGCGGTTTCACCCGCGTTAAACTCAAATTTCACCTTATTAGGTGATTTATATACACCTTGGGTTACATTATTGGCGTTTTAGTAAGGCTACCTAATTTTTTGAAAATATAATATAGTCTATGTTCACAGGGGATAGTGTAGCTTCCCAACGGTGAAATAATTTTTCAAATCGGTCCAGTAGTTTCGGAGCATATTCATTACAAACAAAAAATCAAACCTCTCCTCTTTATAATATTAGTATAGATTAGGACCGCTGGTGTTGTATTCTCGGTAACGCGCGTTGTGATGGGATCCAAGGGCTGATAGCAACTACCTAGTACATAACAAAATATTATTTATGTCCAGTGCATCCTAAGGTTGTCTGGAAGAGATCGCTCTCAGCGATAAGGCCGCCCTTTATACTTCCTCTATTCTAAGTATTTATTTCTGTATTGTTTTCTGTTTTGTGTGGTTTAGTAAAATGTGTTCTACCTGTCTTTGTTATTTGGTAGTCGTATTGGTAAATGCTTAACACGGTTTTAAATTTCTTAATTATACTTTTTTATTTACTTTTCGTGGAGCGAATGTTCCCTGTGAGAACACATCGCCCTTTGACTTATCATGCACATATTTATTTGAAATACAAACAAATACGCTTTGGATTTGAATAGGAAACTTGCCAAGAAGCAAATAAAATAATGAAAGAACGTAACAAATTAGGAACTGCCATGGAACTTTTATGGATGCACTTCTATCAGATGTGAAACCGACAAATTATGAAGTTGCTATCTTCATCACTTGTCGGTTTCACTTCTTTGAAAAAAAAAATATAATTAGATATTATATTTGTATATTAGAAATATAATGATTTATAAAATGTGACTTATAATTTGACATATTACGAATAAAATGTTTATCGATGTACATATAAAACAATATGGCGGTCAACTCACCGCTCCTTTGGGTCAGCGTATCAAAAAATATTGGTTTGTTTCGTTATCTACTGGACCCGCAATTAGTTTGAGTTTGTAGTTAAGTAGATACCGCCGTATACCCAATACCTACACTTAATGGTAATGCTTTCAAAGTAAAGTATTACCGAAGTTATTCAGACTTTCTAAAAAAAACCTTTAAAATAAGCTAAAAGGCAATGATGATTACATGTAGTCTGCTGCAATGGTATCAATGTTGTCATATAATTTTCAGCAATATTTCTTGAGTTTTGTATCCGCTTTTGTATACAAAGGGGTAACAAAACAGGAATAACATGTTTTTTATAACGGAGTATTGAAATGAAATGAAAGTTTATTTCTTTAGGCTTACAAATAAGCACTTAGACAAGTCATATTTTATACTATTCATTATTATATTGATGTTCACTTAAATTTTTTGTCCACCAGTGGAAGAAGTGAGAAGAAACCACTAGTATGTTCATAACTTATGTGTCTAGTACATATGATTTGCTTATCTGTAAGTTGTTAGATTTTGAGTTGGAGCAAAACTCGTTCCAAGCTTTTTTATCTTCTAGATAATCTGATATTTTTTTAATTGGTTTTTTAAGCCAATTATAGCAAAGCTCTCTGAAGTGGAGAGGAATGAGGAGAATATTCGTATTAATTGTTTTGCTATCGCAACGAGCTTAAAGGTTTATTTGCTAACAGTTCAATAGGTACCCTCAACATCGTAGCAATCATAGGCACTTAGCTCTAATTACAATAATCCTCTCTGCAAAGCTACTATGACGCACTTCGGTTATTATTAAAGCTAGTTAGGTATGCAAGCTATAACAATGGCCTGTGAGCTTATCTATCAAACTATTATAGAATTGATTATTAGAATAGATTCATTATTAGTAATTGAGGAAATCTCAATAATACCTACTTAAAAAAATAAGGAAATTCATAGTCACAACACTAGATATAAGGAAAATATGATGGTCCCTCATACAAGACTCCAAAACGTGACCACGACAGTGTGTAAACCTGTTGAAACATCGGGAAAAATATGTAAATAAACAAGATAAATACCCGTTGTATTAATACTTATAATTAAGACTCCAAAATACAAAAAAGCTTTATGTGCCTCTATAAAATTTTATAATAAAATATTATTCGAGTTTTGAAACAAACCCGGACATTGAACTATTTGTATTTATTAAGAGCCTTTATTCCTAAAATGCGCAGAAACAGTACTTTTCAAACACGTTTATATCATGAACCACTTATCTTATAGTATATGTTATTTACTAATAATTTTAGGAAATTTTAGTGTCCAAATAGTTTGACTATAAAATATTTCGATTAATATAGTATGTACGCGTTCTATCAAGATAACTTGTGAGAGGTTTTCATAATTTCCCTTTCAGCATCAGTTTCGAAGCTCAAAATAATAGAAAATACTGACATATCTAATTAAGAAAAAAATATAACCTACTGATGAGATCCTTGGCTAAAAATCTAATTAGATAGATGTTTGGTTTTGGTATCCTACTATGAGAAATTAAAATTAAAAAAATGTGAAATATTACGAATATTTCACATTTTTAAATGATGTTTTTACCGATATACCTTATTTAATTTAATATAATAATAGCCTACCAATAAAGTGGAGCATCTTTTTTAAAATCATACATTTAAATTTTTTATGATTTTGTTGCTATTATTTTTATATAAATATTTAATGAGCGACGTGACCACACTCTAGAAAGCCTCGCGGCGGACTGATTTTCGCGCAGCGTTTTATAGTAGTTTTAAAATATTTATAGATTTCGAAATAATGGAAAAAAACTATTTGGACACTAAAATTTCCTAAAATTATTAGTAAATAACATATACTATAAGATAAGTGGTTCATGATATAAACGTGTTTGAAAAGTACTGTTTCTGCGCATTTTAGGAATAAAGGCTCTTAAAAGAATTCTATTGACAATTGACGGAGCTTTCGCTGATAAAAATATATTTTGTGATGTGATAGGTACTGAAGCTAAGGTTGCTGTTAATTAGCTATACGTTTAAAATGTATCTTATCTAAGAACATGTTTATCGTGTCAAAAGATTAATGAATTAAATTGAATTGTATCTACTTATCTTTTACGATGGGAGGACTATAGTATCCGACTGAAGGTTCGCGCAAAAAATCAAGGTCCCGCGGCGATTTCGGCCAAAAATAGCACGATTTTTAGCCGACCCGAGCGTTGCTGACGTTCTATATATTGATAGTTATTCTAAACCTTTTATCTACTCTTACACCTTAAAAATTTATAGAAATGGTGGATGATTTGTTACTTATACCGACGACCAATGAGGCGTGGCGGTCAAAGGTCTGCCTGCAACGTAGAGGGTTTCGGGCTCGATTCACGCCATGGGACAAATAAATTAAAAAAAAAAATGTTGGACTACTAAAACAGCATCATCTAGCCCCAAGCTAACCAGAGCTTGTATTATGGGTACTAGATGACTGATATACTAAACACATTAGATTACGTAGATACATATTTTTTATTATACATAGATAATGACCAGAACACCCGGAATAAATATCTGCAGATCGTACACACAATTGTCCTGAGGCGGGAATCGAACCTGCAACTTCCTGCGTCGCACGCGGACCTTTGCCCTTCGCGCCATAGAGGTCGCTGAAATGTTTGCACGATCTGAAAATATTTGTTCCGGGTGTTGGGTATTTTATATGTCCAATGAAAAATATTTATCTACATACATATGTAATTTTTTTTTATTAAGTACCCATAACACAAGCTCTGCTTAGCTTGGGGTAGATGACGCTGCGTGGATTTTCCAGCATTACATAGTATAAAAGTCGCTTCCCGCTGTCTGTATGTCCCAATACAGCATAGATCTTTAAAACTACGCAACGGATTGTGATGCTTTTTAATAGATAAAATGATTCAAGAGGAAGGTTTAAAAACCATTTGAGACATAGATATCCACGCGGGCAAAGCCGCGGGGCGCAGCTAGTAGCAGTAACCTATAAACCTCGAAGTCAATAGTTCGGATCAGCCGGCTCACTGTGGCGACTGCGCAATATTTTCCCGGCTTTCACTTCCCCAGTCCCTTTCGATAAAGCCGACGCTTGCTAGCCGGACCTCACTGAAGATCAATTAAACAAGCTCAGCAACTCCAAAATTTCAATATGACTACGTTTCTGAATATCGCGCTAAGCTTGCCCATACAACTACTCAGCTGCTGCTCACATACTATCTCTCTTGTACAGTCATCATCATCATCATCAGCCTATAGCAGTCCATTGCTGGACATAGGCCTTCCCTAATGAGTGCCATAGCGCCCTGTCTTCAGCTTCTCGCATCCAGCACCTGCCTGCAGTCCTTCGCAGGTCGTCATCCCACCTGGCCGGCTCTTGTTCAGTATCTTGTTCTATCCTTTGAGCCCTTATTAACTCTCTTGAAAGATTTGGCAATCCATGCGTCGTTTGTGTCTACTATAATTCTGCGCCTTCTTCTATGGGTCTAGGTATAGAGGTATGGACTTGCTGAAAAACAATCATTTCATTATTTCTTTGCCCTTCTGGTCCATTTGAATATTACAAAATAAATAAGCCACGATAACCTAAAGTTCAATTTATAGTAAAAACAACCGATGTGGCGCGGTGGGCGAAGGTCCGCCTGCAACGTAGGAGGTTGCGGGTTCGATTCCCGCCTCGGAACAATTGTGTGTACGAGCTGCAGATATTTGTTCCGGGTGTTCTGGTCGTTTTCTATGTATAATAAAAAATATCTATCTATGTAATATATTGTATTATGTATATCAGTTATCTAGTACCCAAAACACAAGCTCTGCTTACCATGGGGCTAGATAATGCTGTGTGAATTGTCCAGCATTATTTATTTATTTATATTGTTTTGTTTTCGTTACGCAGAACGCATAGTAACTACCCACGCAATCTAATGCTTTGCGTCGCATAGTGGGACGAAGAATCACCCCTCTTATAAACATTCAACGCTTTCTGTTTCATTTTGTGTTAAATAAATCTATTTCATTGTTTTTGTTGACCAATGAGTTGAACGATTTGCTAGCGCGTATCAAGAATGCGTTTTGTCTATAATTAGTTTTTACCACGGGAACGTAGAGAATACTCGGTTTTCTCAATGCAGCAGTATTTGTACGGAAATATGTATACCTACTTAGTCGCTCGGGCGTAGATCAAGTCTTACGACCGCTCAGCTACGCTTTAATGACCTTAGATAATGACACATTTTTTGAGAAAGAGAACTGAAAAGGATATTTATATTCCAAGGGAACTGATTAATGGGATAAGTAAACCTACCAAATAATACTAACTGTGCCCTGCGGCTTCGCCTGCGTGGAAATCTATGTGTCAAATTAACAAGCCATACAACAACAAGCCATACAACGTAATCGCTCAAACCAAAGCTAACGTAGAATTTTAATAACCTTATTAGCAACAAAGTTGCAGTTCATAGAATTCGTCACACTCCATTTAAATTATCTCCAGTACCATACTCGTAAGTTTTTGTGTCAAGTAAAATACTTACTAAACGTTTGTAATAACATTGTGTCTAAGGCTAGGATTAACATGTACACTAGCTTATAAGTTCACCTGTAATACCTGATGTTATTTATAATAAAGAAATTTTGAACTGAATTGAATTATGTGTCAAATTGTTTATAAATCTTCCTCTTGAATCACCTATCTATTTAAAAAAACCGCATCGAATCCGATGCGTAGTTTTAAAGATCTAAGCATACATCCAGCATACATCCAGGACAGACAGAAAGCTGGAAGCGACTTTGTTCTGTACTATGTAGTGGTAGTGTGATGTGACTAACTTACCCGCCGGCGATTTCACGCGGACTTTAGAAATATCCAACTTAATTAGTATGTTAGTTTCCATGCAAACTATCAACTTAATTAGTATCTAAATAAATATATATATCTAAAATATAGTATCTAAATAATATATACATATATTCCATGCAAACTATCAACTTAATTAGTATCTAAAAAAAAGTTCAAATATCCAACTTAATTAGTATGTTAGTTTCCATGCAAACTATCATCGCCAACGTTTAACAACCAACATTGAAGATATATTGTAATAATGCAAAAGTTTATAAATCCCATTTCCAACTTCTTAGAATGCTTATTCCCAAAATTCTTATCGGGTGTGCCAACGTCGTAATGGTACACAAGTTTAAGAAACTTCCGTGCAAGATTTCAGCGTCGTTGCTCTTGTAAATAGTTTCAGATATTTCTTGATAAGTCGGTAAATTTTTTTTTGGACTCGCTAGTGAATTTCCATATTAAATTTGCGATTTAAAAAAAAATTGGTAAACATTTAAAACTTATAATAACCTAATACGAGAGAGAGAAAACGGAAAAGGATCAGGAGAGTTAGGTTAGGAAAGTTATTATTTTTATTTTTATATTGAACTATTCAACTTCTTGCTAGATCATGACGCAGTTCTGCCAGTGTCCGTCTCATGATAGCATCGCAAATGATGATTCTTTGTTAATGGCAACTGTTTCTGGTTGGTGAAAATATCATAATTTGATAACTCATATACTTTACAATTATTTTCCATTACTTGACACTGACAGAAAAGTGTCCAACCGGACACAGTTGCCATTAACAAAGAATCATCATCATCATCACCTCGGTATCTATTTTTAGCAATAGTTTATGTCACAGCGACAATTTAATAAATAAATACAATCCGATCAAATTGAAACTGTATGTCTATTATGGTTCACAGGACGCAACCCGTCGACGGGTGGTGGGAGGTATTTCTTTTATTTCTCAAACGTGTTCATGTACGTTTATAAGAAGAAAATTATGACAAAAGACAGTGAGTTGATCCAAAAAATAAATACTAAACAAAGAATTGGAGTAGGTATATTATTAAATCATATGTATTTAATAATATAACATAATGCTGGGCAATTCACTCAGCATTATATATATAACCCAAAGCGAAGCAGAACGATAATAGATAATTGATTTACTTAATACAATACAATACATTACATAGATATTTTTATTATACTATACATAGAAAATTACCGGAACACCAGGAACAAATATCTGTAGAAGGTACGAACATTTGTCCCGAGGCGGGAATCGAACCCGCAACCTCCTGCCTGGCAGGCGGACCTTCGCAAACCGTGCCTCCGCAGTTAATTTTACACTTAGACAACTGAAAAACAATATAAATATGATTATTCCAAATATTTCTAGTGTCAAAACTACTCGAATATCAAACGATTTATAATTTGTAGGACAGACTGACAGTTAGACAGCTTTCTGCCTTTACTTACGGACCGCAACTTTTACTTACGGAACCCTAGAAATGCAATATCTACACGAGCCAGTCTTCGCCAGCCACTCAGCATTCAATTTCTTTTTAAAATTTATTTGTTCCTCAAGATCTATTGTTGATTTGACGTGAAGGCTAAGCTGAATACAAAAAAATCCTATTGTTTTGACGAGCAATATTTTTCACAATACATATTTTTGCACCGTTGTTATGAATTCTTTTGATGATGCAGCTCAAATTTCAGTTGGTATGGTATTCTTTTGCTCAATTTATTTTTTATTTTAATTGGATCGGCTCGTATGCCCTTTGGACTCCCAAATTTGTACCTGAACACTTTTTAAGAGCTATGTACAGTCGGGTGCATTGATATTATGTATAATGTAGGTAGTTATTATGTATCAATTTGTGTATTATGTAAAGAGTCAGTAAAATCTGAAAAAATGAAAATAGAACTACGAGTATAATGGCCTACTTGATGAAAATAAAAACTTTTTGTCAGTAACAAACTTAAGTAAACCTACGTTAATGGGACAGCGGAGGATGATACGCCCATACAAAATTATTACTAAAATTATTTGTAATTCGAACATATTTCCATCATAATAATGTTATTTTTACAAAACGTAGTGTAGGACGCCGTCCGACCAGGTGGGATGACGACCTGCGAAAGACTGCAGGTAGATGCTGGATGCGGCAAGCTGAAGACAGGGCGCTATGGCGCTCATTGGGGGAGGCCTATGTCCAGCAGTGGACTGCTATAGGCTGATGATGATGATGATGATGAATGTTATTTTTTATTTTCAAATACCTAGTATTTATCTAGGTCCTTTGTTGTTTCTGTTTTGCGAGATGTACCGGGCGGGACCTAATACAAGATCAATTGGAGCTCTTTTGTGTCCATCGACTCGTAAACTTTGGAGCGTAATAATGATTAGTTCACAGAATGCAGCCTCTGAAGCGATACATATCGCTACTGTGTCATCATCATCATCGCCCTATGTTAGTCCACTGCTGGACATAGGCCTCCCCCAATGAGCGCAATAGCGCCCTGTCTTCAAATGCAAAATACAATACAATACAATATAGCTTTATTGCAACATCAAACGCAAAGAAAATAATAAAAATAAAGGATCTTAATACTAACTAAGTCTAGTGGCACAATGGGCGGCCTTATCGCTAAAAGCGATTTCTTCCAGGCAACCTTTGGATGGATAAGATCGGTACGTATTAAAGCTGACGGGGGCGTAATTATTATTTAGGATAAAAACGCCCTATATATTTTCATGGGAAGCTAACATGTATAGATAAAACGAATAATCGTTTGGATTATAATTGGGGTGAGGTTAAATTGACGTATTTGACCTTGCACCCCTCTGGGTTAGTAATTCATGAATGGGTTCATGAATTACTAACCCAGAGGGGTGCAAGGTCAAATACGTCAATTTATTGAATGTTACTATTTAATGACGCCCTTTGTTGTTCGACTTTGTGGCAAATGATTGATGATCGAGCTTCTATATATAATAGTGATATATACGAGTCGTTTTATTTACCCGATGCGAAGAGGGTTTAAGGTTTTCTAGTGTTTCTATTCTTTCTCTGTAGGACACTCGTTGGTACCTCGAAGTATCCAAACGGCTAAAGTGATTTCGATTAGTAAGGTATCATAATACTCGTCTGGACCCTATGTGGTTCTTGGCTACATTTGGTAGGCGTTTGCCCCCTAACTTAGTAAAAAAAGTATTAAAGCGCCACTATCGGCTTTTTATAGTTTCAACCAATTACTTGTTTCTTATAGAATCATTTCAAACATGGCATACTTAATTTAATACTCATTCCGTAGGACATCATTTCCTGTTCTGGATACATTTCTTGCGATTTATTTTTATAGCTTGAGCGCCACTCGAGCGCGCTCTAATATCCTGCCTGATCACGAATGAATCATAATTATAAGTATTAATACAACGGGTATTTATCGCGTTTATTAATATATCTGTAGAAGGTACGAACAAATAATCTCAATAATCTTAATAGGTAATCTTATGTTTTCTCTTCAGTTGCGAATGAGTCTTTTGTTGACAAGACTTCTGCTTTAAACGTCAAGAAAATTCCTCATTCACAAGCTATATCAGCACTGAACACATTTTTGGATTGGGCTGACGAAAATGTAAAAGAGAGAGAGGGGCAGTCGGCAGTTCGTATTATAGCGACGTTCGGATTAGCCAGAGTACGGATTATCGAGGCCCTACTGTATAGGTATATAATTTCTTATTAATCTGGTAACACACTAATTGTTATGGGATCAAGATGAGGATTATTAAAACCCTTACCCAGCTAAAAGTCGAATCAGTCAATAGTGCATATAGTTGTAAAGACTAACAATTGAGGTATTGAATAGCATCGATAATAAATAACTATTTTTAGGGTCTCGTACCCAAAGGGTAAAACAGGACCGTATTAATAAGACGCTGTCCCTTTATCACCAGGCTATCTCATGAACCGTGATAGTTAGACAGTTGATATTTTCACAGATGATGTATTTCTATGAATATCATCATCATCATCATCAGCCTATAGCAGTCCACTGCTGGACATAGGCCTTCCCCAATGAGCGCCATAGCGCCCTGTCTTCAGCTTGCCGCATCCAGCATCTACCTGCAGTCTATGAATATAGCAGCAAATAAAAATAACATAATAAAATGTACCTATATATAAGAGGGCTCCCAAACAAACGTGATTTTTTTTTGCTCGTTTTTTTAGATATTGGTACGGAACGCTTCGGGCCCGTCCGAATCGCACTTGGCGGGTTTTTAATATTCATAATACCCGAACACGGTAAATACAATAGAAGGTAAATCTATATATATAAAAGAAAGTCGTGTTTGTTACAACACTTATAACTCGAGAACGGCTGAACAGATTTAGCTGAAAATTGGTGGAGAGGTAGCTTAGAACCAGGAGTCTAACATAGGATACTTTTTATCATTTAAACTATTTGACACATAGATTTCCACTGGGGCGAAGCCGCGGGGCGCAGCTAGTAGTAAATACAACCTGAAATACGAAATACACACCTGTCAATACAACTGACTTACGAACCCAAGTGATTATTCAATCCCTCGATTGAGATATTGCGATTAATGATTTCCCAATATTGTCGTATAATTTCAGAGAATTTGTCCCGATTCTCTTCATCATAGAGTAGTAAGTGTAGGTGGTGGCGAGCGATTTGATTTATAAAATTAGATAGAATATACTTTATTGCACAAAAAGTTGTACATAGGCGAGCATAATGCTAGATAGCATGCTCTACCTGCTAACCTTTGGGTAGTGTGGACAACAGTTTGGTAGGTAGTGCTATATAATAGAGATAATAAAATATACTACTCATAATGATACTAAGCTACTTATATTATACTTAAGGAGTAATATATATACCTATATAAATAATTAAAATTCATCTGCTGTACTTTTTTGGAAATTGGATGTATCAGATACGATACATTGAACACGGAATATGCGTAGAAGTGCACAAACTATGTATGAGCAATATGTATATGTCGTAGAGGGAGTAGCTCAGACATCAATAAAACCAGGAATAACCCCGTCAATACTTTTATTCTATTTTATAAACTCTGATTAACAGTAATTGTGATAACTCTAATAATCTATACCACTATATCTAGACGCGTCAACTACCATAATCCGAACGAACCACGGCAGGATGTGCACTCAACGAAAGCTGAAGCAAGACTGCCTCTGCCTGTTGCTGCCGCGCGCTCGCCTTAAATACGCGCGGTTGGGGTAAACAAGTCTACGAGCGGTCAGGTACGGGCGGCGGCTCGGAGCAGGTAGCGTCCCTTTGTTCGCCTCTGTGCACGTGCTCTCAGAGTCTAACCAAAGCGTGGCGCCTACATATATATATAAACATATTGTTCATACAATGATCCAAATCTATTTATTATTATTATTAAAAACAAGTAATAGCAAAGTAATATAACAATAAAATAAACATTTAAAAAACAACTCGGTCCTCGCCTTTTCTCTTTTTTCGCCAAATGACTTCAAAGTGTAGCTAAGAACTATATAGTATATAGTAGTATATATATACTATATATAAAATAGTCGTCTGGACTATCTCTATAGTCCAGACGACTATTTTTATGTTTTATTTATCAAAATTGTTAGAGCCGTTTTGACGCTTCGAGGCAACAAAAAGTTTCCATCAACCATAGAAAAACACCAAATTGAAAACCCTTGCGTAGAAAATACTCCGCTTCTCAATTATTATTTTAATTGTTAAAATACAAAAATTGGAGCTCTGGGAGTCCTCCGTAATATTTTTTATTTCAGTTCGTAATTACATTTCTTTCTGATCGCGCGCTAATAAACCTTATTAGTACAGTCAGCGTCAAATTGATATAAACGTCTAGAGTCATCAAAATTATCTGAAAAACATAAAAGCATTTTGATATGCGCAGTTTGAATCATCATATTGTTGTAAGCACCCAAGGTTTTCAAAATATCTTATTACTCATTGTTTCATATTTATATGAGCAGTCAGGGCGTTCAAAATAATCTAAGCAAACCAAGCTCTCAAAGTTAGTATGCAAACTCATAATTGCTAAGATAATTTTGAACACCACACAACACACGCAGACTGTACCATACACAAACAAATCACTTATTTAATAATTAGTCTATACTAGTACGCACTTGCTTGAAGTCCATCTCATTCACAAAATACAATCACATTCGTAGGTACTATTTTTAATAAAATAAAACAGTGGGAAGGGGGATTTAATCATTCGGTGTTCCCACAGGTGCTCTACAACTAATATATTTATATATATTCTACTGAATACAACCCCAAATGCATCAAAAGTCTTAATTTCGTGTCCCAATATATTTTTAATTTTCGCTACTACCCTTTTTTATAATTTTAATATATCAAAAAGTAGTACCATGCCAGTCGCACAAATTGTATATAACAGGTGCTGTGTTTCTACTTCAATATTGTTGAGTTGGGCAATCAACCAGACTTCTCCTTATATGTATGTCTGCTATTTGCCTCGGATAACGCCTCAGGTCTTGTGATAAGCGATTTAACTTAACAACTTTGTCGGATTATTTGTAATAAATCTTTACTTAAAATGATTTTGTCTATTATAAATTATGATTGTCAAGCATTATTTTTATTAAAATAAGTATATACATATACGTAACTATTTATTCATATTTTAGGTTGAAATTAAACGAGCTTTATTATTTGAGCTGTATGTCGCGTAAAATGATTATTTTTGGGCCGTGTTCTGCTAAACTAATTGCTTAGGTAGCAATAGTATCGTCACAGAATGGCACATTTTGGTATTCTATCTTAGATTAATAATAATTAAATTCATTTATTCAGATAATAATAATCCATGGTGTTAGTTTGCTTATAACTAGATGTTAGTACTTATAATTAACTACAGATTTTGTCCTTTGGACCAATTGGTGCATTACCGGAGAGTTAAATTTTCCAGCAATCGCGGTTAGGATGCTGTTGCCACTCCCGCGGGTTCTGCTGAGTAGTGAAGCTGACTTTTTCCGCCAGATAGCACCGAAGGTGTCGGTGCGTGCCTGGGCGAACATGTCCGAGGCACTGCAGAATCGCGGTAGTCGCAACAGCAACCTAAACGCGTTATTATATTGGACCCGCAAAGCATTGTAAGCCTTTTGGGTATAGTTGACCCACAGACTCGCTGAGTAAAATGAAGTACAGTATGCTCTGAATAAAGTATCTGTACATCTTGCGAATCTGCGGGCCAGCATATTCGCCCTGACTGACAACGCTCTGCGTTCCCTCTCCATGTCATCGACGTCCTTCAGGTCTTCCGTCAACCAGTGTCCTAGGTATTTAAAATTTGTCATTTTTCTGAGAGGCACTCCATTTAGTGTAACAGGTGGAACAAATAGCGGACACTTAGCACCGGCTTTGAAGACCATGAACTCTGACTTCCTGACATTGTATGCCAGTCCATGTGACGCAGCGATGTGTTCCCTTTACGTCGATTCCCGTTATGTCGAGTCGAAAACCTTATCTCGCTTTTATTGCCCCTAGGTCGACTTTACGAATTCAGACCCGCTTCTATTCCCTTACCGTCGAGTTTCATTGCCCCTTGCTTGTATTACCTTTATGTCGAGTTTAATAATATCATATTTTGAAGTACAGTCAGGTTCATGTATTTTTACGTTTTAAGAAGTTTCTCATGCAAACACAGTGTTTACTTAAAATAAGTTACATACGATAAAGTTAATCTAGGTTTCATAGATCATCCTTTAAAGTTTAAATAAAAAATAGTACCTATTAGACTGAAACATACTAAAATCAATTGCACATTGGCGATTTTACATAAAATAAGTACAGCAGTATTTATATATTGCGTAGGTGTTACTAATATAAAAGAAATTAAAGAAATATTAAAGAAAATACACCTGAAGGAGATGAGGCGAAATGCTAGTAAAAAACCTCCGCTACATACTCTCATCAGCACACTTAAAGATGAAGCTAAAGAAGCCAGATTTAAGATAGAGGAGGCAAACGTCTATAGCGGCACTTATCAAAGGCAAAGAAAGAAAAAATCCTTGGCTGTGGATTTGCGTATTAATAAAATTTTTGAAAATTTTATAAATAAGAAAATCGATTTAATGGTCTGTCTCAAACGACTGTCCTCTGTCAGATTTAATAATTGACAATTTTCTAACTAATAACGCTTATTTAGATTAAGAAAGTTAAGTTTTAAGAAGAATTAATTATAGTACAAGAATATGCTGATTACTACATAATGTACACCAAGTGATAATTATACTGTGTGTGTGAGATTAAGAAACTTACATTTTAGAAGAATTATTTACTGTAAAATATGCTGATTTACATATACATTAATAATGATGATTAGACTGTGATTTATATACTAGATTAAGAAAGTTACTTTTAAAAAGAATTATTTACTACTTATTTGCATTTACACTAATAGTAAAGACTGATTAATAAAACAACTTAATAAACGACAAATTTGAAAGATATTGGCTTTTAATTTTTATGTTTGACTGTACCTGTGAACACGAAGAAATTAATTTTATGCAAAAACAGACTCGACAGAACGGGAATCGACGCAGCATAGGACTCACATACAGCAAGAAGCTTTCGGAGTGCACTGATTGAAGGAGCCAGCAGCACCATGTCATCAGCATAGCTGAAGTTGTTCACACATACCCCGTCTACGTGACAGCCCACAGGCATACTGCTGAGTCGCTCAATCAGCGAGTTCAAGTGAGAATTAAGCACACTGTCAAGTACCTTGGCCACAATCGAAGCCAACGATATGGGTCTATAGTTCGATTTTTCCGACATATCTCCAGTCTTATTCTTAACGGCACCACCAGAGTTCGCATCAGCTCGACCGGCTTAGATGCTTATCAAAGTGGCCGAAATAAAATATAGCACCTTATTTCTATATTTTCTTTACATTACATGAATATGACCATTCGTCGTAGGTTATTTATGTATGTCTACTAAAAACTTTCACACAAGTCACTTTCTTCAAATCAAGTCAAATCGTTTGTAGGTACAAAAGCTCTTAATTATAATAGTATTTCCAATACATTCTTTACATTATTTTGAATATGACCATTCGTACTGCAGGTTATTTATGTACATTTGTCTACTAATGTCACTTTCTTCAAATCTAGTCAAATCGTTTGTAGGTACAAAAGCTCTTAATTATAATAGTATTTCCAATACATTCTTTACATTATTTTGAATATGACCATTCGTACTGCAGGTTATTTATGTACATTTGTCTACTAATGTCACTTTCTTCAAATCTAGTCAAATCGTTTGTAGGTACAAAAGCTCTTAATAATAATAGTATTTCCAATACATTCTTTACATTATTATGAATATGACCATTCGTACTGCAGGTTATTTATGTACAATTGTCTACTAATGTCACTTTCTTCAAATCTAGTCAAATCGTTTGTAGGTACAAAAGCTCTTAATTATAATAGTATTTCCAATACACTCTGCCTCGTTGAGGCGTGCAAATTTAAAATGTTATCCTATTGATATTATAAACGTGAAAGTTTGTAATGAAACTTTACAATAATATAGCTTATACATCAGAATAACACATAGGCTACAATTTATAAAGATAT
Organism: Eupithecia dodoneata; assembly: GCA_947044415.1. Lineage (NCBI taxonomy): Eukaryota > Metazoa > Arthropoda > Insecta > Lepidoptera > Geometridae > Eupithecia > Eupithecia dodoneata. The sequence continues at coordinate 12,264,365 of OX345655.1, read as the reverse complement.
ATTGTATATTATCCAAAATACCTATCACCACGCGGGTGAAACCGCGAGGCGCAGCTAGTACTTTATAAAGTAAATATGTCAGCAAATGTTATACAACCTCTTTGTAACATTTTACTTGAAAGTTTGCCAGGTTGGTAATTATGTAGAAACTTGATTAATTTAATTACTCTGAAACTTCCTAAACGTACAAAGGAATTCAAGAGCCGGTTTTAGATTTAATGAGCCTTTAGAATTTAGATTGAGATGGGAACATTCCACCACTGCTGACCTATCGAATGGTCGACATCTCGACGATCTCGACATCGGTTGAATTGTCTATATTAGATTTGCTGCTTCCGCATGAATTTCTATTGAAACGTAGAAACGTTTCAATAGAAATTCATTCATATATTTAAACGGGTACCTATTGAATCCATAAAATACTTAAACCATGATTTTCTCACACTTTATTACTTACAACGCTTTTATGTTTGTATTTTATGTTTGTTTATAAATTCTTAGATTTCTTTCCATTTTAGATTGATTTTTATGTGTAATTTTTACGTTAACTTAGTATTTTCTTAGTCTGTCTTTTATATGTTTTTTTATTATGTGCATAATGCAACAATTTAGCTGTAAATTGCTGATAAGTTACATTTATGGTTATTGACAATAACTAATTTAAACAATAAGTATGTAGCCAATGCTTTTCTGAAATGAAACCTATAACTTTTAATTTCAAAAACATATAGGTACATAATATTGTATTACAGCTCATTCATTACTCATTAGTCAATTAAAGGCGGGGGACCATTCACATTAAATGGTCCGTCGTTAAGATATCATAATCACTCAGACAGGACATTCTGCTGGTTTTCCGTTATCAGACAAAGAGCCTCACGATGATAAAATGTCCTTTTAATTCAATTCAAATTATTTATTATCAGACAACAAAGGTCCATAAAAAACACATACCTACACAAAATTTGAAAAAGGAATATACAATTACAACGAAGAAAATAAAACCAAAATAAATAAATCTAGAGTATAAGTAATTTCACCCAGTGGTGTCGTATTGGACAGTCATATTTACTAGATATTACTTTCAGGATGCTGTTGTTACTACCTGTTACTCTACTCATCAGAGATGCCACTCGCTTTCGCATAATTGCCGCGAAGCCATCTGTGAATGTATTAGTGAACATCTCAGATGCACTGCAGTAACGAGGCCCCCAACTAAGCATTTTAACCTCCAACTAAGCATTCCTAATGCTGTAATCCTCAATGTTGGAAGGATGTAATAGGATTACATCCGCTTGTTGAAAGGGAATAGTGGAATCTGAACAGTTATTCATCCGATCCAATTTGATGGATGCATGCATCCGCATAGTTTATTCTCCCTCCCTATCTATTGGTAGTCACCAGTAGACCCATGATATTTTCTGTGAAATATTTTATATAGCAGTGCTCTAAACTAGATGAGTGCGCAGGGTTAGGTGGGATAGTGTTGATTAATTTTGTGCTTTGATCTCAAATTTAGTGCGGAATGGCTTACACTAGAGGCGTTACTACATTGTATTCTATTATCCCTTCGGACGAGCCTTTCATATAATTATGATAGAACTTCACGTACAGGTAAGTTCGTTTAATCATTAATTATACCGTACAAAGGTTTTTAAAAGGTTATTTAAAGGTGTATCGAGAAAAACCAACGTTGTGCCAAAAATGATTTACTTAGCATACCTACCTACCTTTTATCCTGGCATCTATACTGGCACTTTTGGTGATGTCGTCTTTATTTTTCCAAATAATAATTTTTGGGTTTTTATTTGTTTGTTATATGTAATAAGATAATTTAATTAATAATTGCTGTGGATTTCGTTCATAAATAAAATATCTACTATGCGTATGCGAGGTAAAATATTTTTGGGAAACCGCGATGAAATATTTCGCGAATAGTTTGCAAATGTTTATTTACAAATTAAATACTTTCCATGCCAGTCCACAAACATTAACCTACAAATATACCTTCATAAATTATATAACACACGACACGCGTTCCTCGATATGGAAACCAGTAGCATGTAGGCCATGTCGAGATTAGCAAAAATCAGCTATTTAGTATGCATATGCTTGGAGGCAAGGCTGATTTCGTGTACTGATTTTCACCATAGCAGATCATGTTGTCAAGGAATGCATTGCCATTTCAAGAGGTCTTATATAAGCAATCTGGACGATGCCTTACAATGTGGTCATGGAGGACCGTTCTGAGAAGCAGAGACAACGGGAACAGAATTCGTTATTGATGGCACACATACATATTTTGCCACTAAATTTTATCGCAAAATGTCCGACTAGGGCCGTAGTACTGTTTTGCTATTCTCCATACATAATATACACATGTATTTTGTTTCTTAGGAAATGAATAATTACTGTTTAGCAGTGACGACGCCGCGCCGGTTCGAAATTCAGATTGGGATTAGAATCGTTTGGCTTTTTTCGATTGACATCTACCGTAAGATTTCAAGACCTACCAAATAAAACGATTCATGGTTCAGACTATAATGTAAAAAAAAAGTTACAAAAAAAAATACAAAATCGTTTATTTGCACAAGTATTGCGTAGGTCTAAGGTGGGCCAAGTTATAATAAAATGCTTAACCATAAGGGGCAACACAGACAGGTACTGAGCCAGTGCAAGGCTGTGTATGTTTTTGGAGTTGGCCTCGGCTCACCTTGGCCGACCTTTTACGACATATGACTCACACGACTGGTACTTAGAATACCGTACCTTCTTATTTCGCTGTACTTTACTGTATTACTGGCTTCTATTAGATTTACATGCATTTTTGCTGGGATAAAGGAGCCTATGTGTTATGCATGCAAAATTGCAGCCCAATCACTTTAATATATTCCTAATTTATTACGAACTAGCGACCCACCGCGGCTTTGCACGGGTGCAAATGCATGTTCTATACATATAAACCTTCCTCTTGAATCTCTCTATCTATTAAAAAAAACCGAAGCAAAATCCGTTGCGTAGTTATAAAGATCTACAAAGTATAAAACAAAATCGCCTCTCGCTGTCTGTCTGGCCCTATGTATGTATGCTTAGATCTATAAAACTACGCAACAGATTTTGATGCGGTTTTTAAAAATAGATAGAATGATTCAAGAGAAAGGTTATTAAACTATTTGACACATAGATTTCCACGCTGGCGAAGCCGCGGGGCGCAGCTAGTTTGTTAATAATTATTGGTATAAATTTGGACTTATGTACTTTGTCAACTTACTATACAAGTACACACATAGTACATAGGTATACTTATACATAGTATAGTGTAAATATGGTAAATTTAATACTGAAGAAATTTTAAAACATCAAAAATTACCTAGTGAAATCCTACCCCTCCTCTTTCACACTCACAGCGGTAACTCCTGTTGCCCGGACTCTTATGAGACCGGTGTCCTTAGGTGCACCACACTCTCGAATACTCACACCACACCACACACACACACACACACACACACACACAAACATATCCTCACACACACCACACATACTTCACATATATTTCTCTTTTTTATTTCTTTGACCTATTTATTTTGCTTGCGGAGGAGGGCAATGACTCCGCTACACAGTTTCTTTACTCTTGCGGTAGTCAACCCATAATTGTACCCTATACTATAAGTATCTTGTTTTTAATAAAGATTTTTGTATTTGTATTTTTGTATTTTTCAGAGAGCTCTTCAGAAAGCAACAGAAGGGTCTTTAAGAAACAAAGACCATCTCTACCAGATGTACGGATGCCGATTCACCTCGAGGGGGAGAATGGACGGGGTGAGTTTTTGCAAAATCAAACTCAAAATAATTTATTTCTTTAGGCTTACAAAATAAGCACAAAGACAGGTCATACTTTAACTATAAATTATTATCAAATAAGATTGTTAAATTGTTCACTTTAATGTTTTGTCCACTAGTGGAATAAGTGAAAATGAAACCAATAGTACCTACGTTCATATCTCTTATGTGTATGTGCAGAGGTCATCACATCACCCAGGTGGTCCAGTGCGTTTGCGCATAGAGCTCAATCGAGCTGAATGGCTGAACCATTCAAGAAAATACCAAATGCCAGGAAGAAGGCGACGGAAATTCCATCGCCTTCTTCCGCTCGATGGAGACCAGCTGGGCGATGGTGAGGTGAACCACCCCAGCATTGCACAGGTCTCCAACGGGACACCCTTAATACTTCGGAACATGCCTCGCCCTTTCAAGGGACAACAAGAAGGATCCGTCCCAGACGGATGATCACCGACAGGTTCGGTCGAATCTACAACCCTGTCAAGAAGTGCCAGCGCGCCGTCAAATGAATCGTCTGGTGACGAGTAGTTTGACGACGCTCTGGCACTAAGGTGAGAGAGGAAGTAGCGATGGGCTTTTAGTTGGTATGTCACTATCTGCTAACACTCTGTTAGTAGCTCAGTGAAGAGCCCAAAATACCTTCTAGCCCTCCTCAGGCTAGAGGCGATGCGCAAACAGCATTTTCCCATCGTAAAAAAAAGGATATTATGTAGATGAAAGATGTAAAAAGAACTACATACTCTGTTCAGATCTTTTTCCGCTAGTGAACAAAAAATAAGAAAAGCGATTATCAGTAACATTTTCTTTAACTGTGCGCACAGTTGCATCGCCCGTATTGTTTTTTTTTACTCGGATACTGAATTTTTGTATAATTAGGTATTCTGCTATCAGGGACGGAGACGTATACAATAAATCAAAGATAATAAAAGCTTTCCAGCCTTTCTATCCAGCCAGTGTAACTAACATGACTTTGTTTTATAGATTTAATATAATATTTTTTATAGATTAAAATTTTACTTGTCTAAGGGCTTATTATATAAGCCTAAATTTTTTTTTTTCAGAAATACCACCAGTAGAAAACAGACTAGTCAGTCCATTTTCACCATTCCCAGAAAAGCTCGAAGCATTGGAAACGAAAGAAGTTTTAATAGTTACCGAATCCCAAACTGCTCTATTTGAATCTAGAATAAATATAGAATTAAACCCAACTTGTAAATGGTACAGAAATGGAACTGAAATACATATAAACAAGAGAACCACTATCCTAAGTGATGGCCAATGGCAAAAGTTGTACATAAGAAGAGTTCAATTATGTGACCACGGAATTTACACACTCGAGTGCAAGCAATTCGATAGGCACATTAATATTCATCATCGCCTTTACGTATATCCAAATACCTATAGTTCGGGAGTGTTCCACCTTCCTCAGAAACACTCAAAATCAGGTGTAATAAAACACTTGATAAACACCAGAATCCGTGTTGGTAAATCATTTGTAATGACAGCCATATTCGCATTTGAACCGAAAAATGATTATATCTGGTTTAAAAATAATGTAATGCTTTGTCATAACAGCAGAACGAACATGGATAAACACGGAAAAAAAGCCTCTTTATCTATAAGAGATGCTAACGCGAAAGATATTGGAATTTATTACGTGTTGGCAATAACGAATCACGGGTACTTTTCTAGCTTTGCTCATGTTGTAGTAGGAAAACCTAATGAAAAGCTACCGCTTCTCCCCTTCATCGAGGAGAATCCCCCTGAAGACGTTGAAGGGTATATAGGTGAAGAAATACGAATTTATGCCAAAGTACAATTTGATACTGAAACTATCTCCCGATGGGGACGCAATGAAACTATAAATGTCACAAACGATATTAGACAAATTGATTTTGGTAATAATTATATTGGATTAATGATTCCATCTGCCAATATGTCCTTAGCAGGAGACTATCAACTTTTGATGGCTAATAGCCAAATTCCGCAAGTCGTCAAAGCAAGTTTATGTCTTACAGTCAACGGTGAGTGTCTTGTTGCTTACATGGTTTGGTTATACTTAAATCGTTTTTCTATCATTAACGATTGATATTCAAAATGTTTTAGAGCCACCGCCACCGCATCCCACGGAAGTTAGGGTGGTGCGGAAGTTAGAGTCAGTAGTGGCTTGTTGCGGAGGCTCAGTGTTATTCGACTGCAGCTTTGCGCTGGAAGATTTGGTAAACTCCTATGTGGTCTGGCACATCGGTCATTATACCATCGAGAGAACAAACAGTTTGTTCGACGTAAGTATCTATGACAACAATTATGGTTTGGTAACTTGAGAACTTTCTGCTTTCTAATTATATCCTTTGTTCCCAGGTGATTACTGGTTGCGGCCAATTTATACTGTACATCCAATGTGTTAAACCCTGCATGGCGGGTCAGGTAATCTGCGAACTCCGCAGATCTTACCCAAATCACTCATCAGTGAAGATGCAACGTTCTTATGCGAACCTCACCTGCCTTCCCCCCTGCGCGATGTATGAAAGACCCCCCAATGCTCTTACAAGCAAATTGATTATCAGTAGAATGTACGAGACCATATCAATGGTCTCTCCGACTTATGATTGCTGCAATGATTCAGAGGAAAACCCGGATTCACGCTTTTCTGATATGGTAAGCTTCATTTATTAACTTAACAAATTTTAGATCATAAGTAAATATTAGTTTAAATATTATTTTATTATAAATGTATGGAGAAGTGAGACGAGTACTTGCTGACAATTTTTATCAATCATCACGTATTTGTAGCAAATATAGACTCAGATGCAGGGTGCGATGTAACATGTTAACAACTAGCCGAAAAGGGGTTATTCTGGACCCCGAGGGGATCAATTTGTGAATAACCGATTTTTAATTTAGTTTTTTAAATAATATTAAAAAAAAAATGTTTTCTTCCATTTTGTTTTATATGACCCGATTTCTTGTATTATTTAACACTAAACTATTTCACAAAAGTTTTTTCCAGCAAAACAATTATAATTTTGTGAAATATAAAAACCATAATTATAATGAAAAATAACACAAATATGAAGAAAATATAAAGAAAGAATAAAGAATAAGGCAAAACTCCAGAAAATTACCGTTTTTTTTAAAGATCCTAGAAAGAACAAAAGTTGGGCCCTCGGGGTCCAGAACTTTCGATTTAGCACTCTGGTTACGTGGCACCCTGTATACGTACTTCGACAAAGTGAAAAATGCCGCCGGCTGCGCCTAGCGAGTCAATAATATTTGTTTGTGCTGACTAATAGGCATTAAGCGATTTTTGAACTTCGACCACTGAATAGTTTTGAATAGCTTACTTAACAAGTAAGATATTCCTAATTATTCAACTATACACAAACAGATGCCGCCTTCTAAATATGAAAGAAGTAGTGATATTTGTTTCAGCATAGAGCTAAAAGTTTTATCTCTATGTGTAAACAAAGTTAAAAAAAGTTAAAACAAGCAAACTTCAATAAAAACAAACGAATGGGAAGTAGTAAGTAATTATATTATTTTTTCGGTAATTTATAAAAGGAAGTAAATTTATTGTTATTCTTTTTAATATCATAATCGGTCGGCTGGAAAAATCTGCTATAAGCTGTTTGGACATCATAAATGTTTTGGTCATGGGTTAACCTATAAACCATCAGTAATACGTGCTCGGAAATTAAATTATTATAGAATAGAAAATAAAAAGCTGTATTACCAGGAAAATTAATTATTAATAAAAAAATTAATTCGCTTCTATTTGACCAGCCATTTAACAAATCATGAATGATTTGGTTACCAGAATTAATTATTTGGAATGCGGGTTATACTTTCTTAAAGAAGTAAAATGATTGAGTAGTCTTTGCGCTAAGTGGGTGAGAAGATAAAGTTAATATACACAAAGTTAGCAATTTTAACATGTTAGTTTTTTGTATTATGTTAAATTAAAGTCTTTTTTACCATATATAATAAGAACAATAAAATGTAACTATTCTAAATTCCGGAAGCCTTCAATTAACCACAACATTAGTGGGTATGTGAAACTGAAAGAGAATTGTTTTTTTAGGATATCTAAATAAGTTTTAATGTGTGCCAAATTTTATAAAATCCGTATCATTATTTTCTGTTACTTTACTATATATTGCTGCGGAAATATTTGAAAGGCCGACCAATTTAGTAATTTTTGCCGTCAACTTTTTCTATTATATCCATTTTTTGGCACACCAAATCCTCATTAATTCAGATGCAGACCGTCTTTACGAAATAAGTCAAAAACGGGTAATTAGTGACAGAGACTGTCTCTATCACTCAAAATCGGAGATCTCTCGTTTTTTAAAGATTTTAACAATTGTTAAAGCTACCGATCCTTAGGTATTATAAAATAGTATGAATATATAAAAATAATAATGTACATAAACTAGTATTTATTAACTTACATCTTGTTATTTAAGTATTATCATATTTTTTATACCACAGCAACGCCCAGAAAGATCATGGGGTACGAGACTGCTAAATTTCTGCAAAATGGGCGCTATATGCGGAATGCATAGATCTCTCTCCATGCCGTTAACGCCACAGGTATCATCAGTAGAGCCACCATAGTTGCATCAGAGTATTCGACAAGTACCATATAGTACTTAGCGACACATTTTTCATTCATCTTACGTTTATTTTATTGTTAATTTAATAGGCTTGCCCTGAGATACGCTATATACCTTCTTACTATAAATATAATTGTTCTGTGGCATGGCAACCGTAGATTTGAGATTTTGGCAGTTTTTATTTTTGCATAAAATTATGCTTCTATGGTATGCAATTTCGATAGTATCACACATGTGCCTAAATTATAATTTTCGTATATTTTTGTTTTAGCACATTCGTACATTTACTCCCCGAATGTGCCTCCAGATTATATAATAAAACATGTTTTATAACTGTCATTTTTCATGTTTTCTCAGTGTGGAACTATTTATCTAAAAAAATCAGTTCAGATAGATGGTTATCATCTGTATTTTTTGGGCCATAAAAAGGTTATAACAACATGAATAACAATTATTATCCTATGTATGAGTATTTACTCATAGATGAAGAAACGATGACATCTGCAGTAGTCTAGTTGAACTACTCAGTTGAACTACTGTATCGGAGGGAGTTTAACACTGTGTCACAGAATCTATATCGGATAATAATTGGCGCAAATATCAAGAAAAAAGTAAATAGTAAATAAACACGTACATCCAAATTTAAGATCCTTTTGTTTTTTGTCGGTTGATACGTTAGGTTGATCGGTTGCCGAAAGATGTGACGAAACGGGCGTCGTCGGTCCGCCTTCAAGTTTGAGTTTGTTTGCGCCTGGTAGCGGGTTCGATTCCCGCCTTGAGACAAATGTTTGTACGATCGGCGATACGGCAAATATTAGTAAAAAAATTATTACGTTACAATTTATTGTCTTCAGTCCAGCTCAATCATGTTATAATATTTTTAATATTATTTATATAAGCGTTTTTTTTATATTTGTGCATTAGAATTCAACAGAAAGATACGAACGATCTTAACCGTTCAACCAGTTTACGTATAGTTGAGCAATTAGGTTTCCCCATAGCTCAACTAATAGCGGTTGAGCATTCCCAGTTGATGGACGGAAAATTTACTAATCGATTGAAGAATGAAGACTGAGTACCCATACGTTCTCTATTACTAATAACATGAATAAGAAAACAAAGCCACTCCACAAAAAAACTGTTACCTATAGTTTGCGCAAATTTGTTAGCTGTTGTTTAAAAAATATTTTGTAAGGACTTCATTTCTTACAGTTATCGTAGACGCTTTATCATACCCATTTTGCATGAGTAGGATGTGTAGGAAGTACGTTATAATTTTGCAATACCTTCATTTGTGGGGTCTACCCAGGTGCACGATTTCGGATCCCGATATGGATAATATATGTAGATCCTATCGAAAACCGTTATCGCTTCTGTATAGCAAAAGCTCACAGATTCTTTTTCTATTTAACAGGATGATGGGATCGATGAAACCTTTTATTTCGAGATCATTCTGTGCAAGTAAGTGCTTTTAATATATTCTTCTGTCCTATTTGACCTACAATACTAGAGTTGATATAACTGGATTTCTTTGGTGCAATTAGTTCAACTGGTTGGACTTAATGGAATAGATAGGTCTTTGCCGCAGTGGGCAAAGGTCAGACAAAGACTCACTAGGTTGTGGGTTTGATTACTGTCACGGTTTTGCTAGTGATTTTCTGGGGTATCGAAGTAGTAGTCATTCAGCTAAATAATATGTATGATTTGGCGAGCACATACCTACTTATCTACGAATCTATTTCACCTGTATAACTGATCATATTTCCATGTTTTTTTTTATATTAAAGGTAGTAATTTTAACTTAGCCAAAACAGCTTAAAACATGGTATATAATTAAAATAAGTTTTATTTCAGATAAGGCTACAAAGTAGGTACATGCTTATCATAATTTCATTAAATTATAAACTTTGTTTAATTAAAAAAAAACATAAGGTACATAGGTATAGAATATCAGTGTGTATGTACTTCGGATTTACCTTTGAGATCAGTACTCTTACAGCTTCTACAGAACCGATGAAGCTAATTAAAGCTGTTAGAGTAGATAGATCGATAGACATATATAGAAAAGAAAATATACAGGGACGCCAGGCGGGTTGGTGACCACAGGTGTGTTATGAATACACGGAAGAAAACTGCTATCCTTCCTCTAATACCTCTTTATTCCCCTGTCATAGAGTCTATATAAAGTCTAATAGATAGTCTAATATATTACATAGTATATTTAGTCGAGTCTAATTCTAATAGATTCACATCCTCGGGCTGAGTGAGTTGAAGGGTTTCAATACACTGTCTTCACGAATGATTAATTTATCAAACACATAAGTATAGATACATGTATCTGTTTTGTATTTTGTGTTTTCCAGACTTAATAACGTGGGCCTCTTCTTTCTTCACGCATCGACCCACGGTCGCGACCCCTATAGAATAGACAACACTGTCATCTCCCAATGCACCGGTCAGGAGCCATCAACTTTGATAAAATGGTAAGTAATGATCGTCATCATTGCTGCACATAGGCCTCCCTCAATGAGCACCATAGCGCCCTGTCTTCAGTTTGCCGCATCCAGCTGCCTGCAGTCCTTCGCAGGTCGTGATCCCACCTAGCCAAAGGGCGTCTTACACTACGTTTGCCGAGTCGCGGTCTTCATTCAAGAACACGTTTACCCCAGCGGCGGTTGTCGGTTCTTCGCGATATATGGCCGGCCCACTGCCACTTCAGCTTGCTAATTCTTTGAACTATGTTCGGTAACTTTGAATAATATATTCTTTAAAAACATTTAGGACGAAAATGTTTGTACTGGTGTTTTATTAATTTTATTTTATGCTTTATGTTTCTCGATAAAAAATCTTTTTTTAAATAGATATATAAATAGAGTGATTCAAGATGAAGGTTTATAAACCATTTGACACATAGATTTCCACGCGGGTGAATTAGGAGCATTTAGTCCTTATTTTATGTTACACTCGTATTCGTAAGACCAGCGGTATTTGTTCCGGGTGTAAGTGCATAATGACCTTATGTATAAATAATCAATTATCCATCTGTTACCCCTAACACAAGATCTGCTTACTTTGGTGCCAGAAGAATGTGTTCAAAAACCGTGAAAATAACTATGCATAATCATATAAAAAAGGCTCTTATTTTTTTTTATATTTCAGGGCAGACCTCAGAGCCAGTACCCGCATAGATGTGGTTTACAATATAACGTTACAACTCCAAGATAGATCCTTCGCCCATATAGGGTTAACAAAAAGACAGCATCTTATTATCTACGACCTTCCAATAGACCGTATAATGGTACTCCGCATTAATGAAGAGCAGACTTTGTTTCACGCGGAACACATTGATATAGAAATTAGTAAGTAATATACATATATACTCATACTCAAAGATTTAAATCGTTAGATGCGCCCCTACCGTGGTCAGACCGCGCGTCCTTGTTGCCACGCGGTGTGAGTGAGCTCAGCTCACTCACTTGAACTCAGTGTACCTATGTACGTACATCTGAACAAAGTGCTCACACTGTGTTCAGATGTAGGTACACTGAGTACCAGACGCGTGGACTTGGCAGATTTTTGTTAAGAAGTATTTCAAAATGCCATATTGTTCACGAAAGTGTGACTTGTATTATGACCATTATGTGTGCAGTATAATTGCACACATAATGGTCATAATAATAATTATGTTTATTGGCAATAACACCATTTTTAATTACTCGTTAGGTAGTGTGCGTTCGTCGTACACACGATTTTTGATTGTCACAATCATTCAAATATTTTCGATTTCAGGGCAATAGGTCATTTATTTTTTCACAAAATCGTGTACAATATCATTGCACAAACAATGGTAATTCTTGATGGATTGCGTTAAATTCAAAGATCGAAGGGAGGCACTGATGATTGAACGTAATTTAAATAGATTTGATTTAGGTACATTCATTAACATTTTAGCGGAACCAGATTCAGCAGCGGCTGTCTCATTATTCAAAATTTTTATGCATCAGTGACTCCCTTTAAAAATAGCCACAATTTATATGTTTTTATTTTGCTGTTTATTTTGTTTTGCTTGTTAGTTATTATAAGTTTAGGTTATGATAGGACTGGCATACTTTACGAAGTAAAAGTCCTTAAAAATAAAAATGATTAAAAAAAAAAAAAAAAACAATGGTAATAATAAAAGTTAGGTTTATTGGCAAAACCACTTATTTTAACTCCTTGTTAGCAAAGCTTGTTAGTAGTGTGCGTGCGTCGGCGTTTGTGACGCACACATTCAAAGACAAAGCTACAGTTTTTGGACTCAGTGTATCTAATGATTTAAATCTATGCTCATACCATGATAATAAGCTCATTTACCAACTGAAAACTACAATCGATATTCGAAGTACGTTTCCTCTATTCGTTGTTTTATTCCTTACCTACATATAAGTTGCCTATATAGATAATTGCCGCTCAAAACCCCATAGGAACACAATATTGATCTGGTAATGTATATTTACATATTCCAAAACTTGACTAGCAACAAGAACGATTATATTTTATATATTTTTGGCCAAAATTCTTGGCCAAAAATATATTTAACTATACATAAACACATTTTCCTCTTTTCAGTCCTGCCACCAGAATCATTACACAGAGATCGGGTTCCTACTGACGTACTTAGCGAAACAGCCTTCAACGCAAAGTACTTAAGGACTGACCACAACATCGGAACTGGCGCGTTTGGCTGCGTCGCGTTGGTCCGAGATAAAAAAGATCAAAGGGAATATGCAGCAAAAGTAGTAAAGGCTAGGACCGGAAAAAGGCGTGAACATATCTTAAGAGAGTTCCGCATAATGAATAAGTTATCGCACCCCAAAATCGTACAACTTATGGGATTTTTCGAAACGCCCCTTTCCTTCATCTTTGTGATGGAGTAGTAAGTACTTTATCTTCTATTTTTAAACAAGTATATAGGTATGTTCATTCTGTAGTACAATGTCATTTAAGAACGTAAACTTACGGTACTTGTGCCGACCTTTACCTAGCTTCAGAGTGCTGACAAACGAACAATCTCACATATAAACCAACCTCTATGATGTTATAGACCAACGATGGTGTTATTCTTACTACTGCTAATTAACGCATCAAGCCGGGGTGGCCCACTTACTGGTCATTTCAGATGTTTCTGTTAGTATTCACTCTCATATTAGTTTCGCCGCTCATTTTCTGCATTTGATTACGAATAAAAACAAAAGAAAATTAGCCATAGAGCGGCGAAAATACTATATTCACGAATATGTCACTCTGCCCTGCGCTGCGTGAATCTGCGTCGCGGCGTCGCCTGCGTCCCAGCATACGCCTAGCCTCAGATGTGTACAAAGGCAGCTTGAAGGAATCAGAACAACAGCTTCAAGTGTGTTAAACCTTATCTCCCTGTATTTTTTTATTTATTAAAAGAGTACCCTACGTAGAAATTACTGGACTAGTATGCATGATATATACATATATACATACATGCATGCATATGCCACAATCGTAAAAAAGGGGACGCCGCAGGGTGCGCAATTTTTTATACTCAACTAAATAGATATAGGAATAGCATCACTATGTATAATAAAGGCAATGGCAAAAAACAATGGCTATTTTTACAGCTGGCGTTGTTTATCTGGTTTTGAGCCTTATCCTTATCTAATATCAAAGTTGGGAGAATGGCAAGAGAAGGAACGACAATGAGACAGCGGGTCCGAACCTTTCTGTGCCAATTTATCGGCGGCCTCGATACCTAGTGATCCGCAATCTTCCTTGATCAAGATTTATCCTTTCTTTGGTAGTTCTTGTTGTAGCATAGGCTGATGATTATTATTTATTTAATTTTAGCTGTTGGGGAGGAGAGCTCTTCGACCGCGTAGTAGCAGATGAGTATATGAAGGAGGTAGATGTAACCGAGTACGTCTATCAAATCTGTGACGCCCTGATGTACCTCAATAATATGGGCATCGTTCATCTGGACATAAAGCCAGAGAACATCATCTGCATCAACCCCAACTCTACAAGTGTATGTAAAAGTTTCATATTCCAACCTAGGCTTCTTAGTTTTTAATTTATTACATAGTATAAAACAAAGTATCTTCCCGCTGTCTGTCTGTCCCAATATATGCTTAGATCTTTAAAAAAGATAGGGTGATTCAAGGGAAAGGTGCTATGTAAATTATATAATACATACATTTGCACCCGTGCGAAGCCGGGCCGGGTTGCTAGGCCCTAATATAATATAGAATAATATAAATTCGAGAGTAACTCTGTCTGTTATCTTTTCACTCCTAAATGTCTAAACGAATCTTAATGAAATTTGTAAGGGAGGGTGGTGGTATCCCAGGGACGGCCATGTGCTACTTTTTATATACATTTTAATAATTATTATATTTCAGGTCAAGATTATTGACTTTGGGGTCGCTAGGTTCCTCAACGAAGGCACTCCCCGTCAGACTTACGGCACGAGGGAATACGTCGCTCCTGAAATTTTAGATTACGAACCAATATCGACATTCAGCGATATGTGGAGTGTTGGCGTTGTAACATATGTACTGTAAGTTAAATAGATTTTCTATACACATTTCTACAGAGCCCGCGGGTCAGTGCAAAATGCGTTTTAAAATTTTGTCCCTATTACAATGAAAGTTATATTGTTGGATGGATACTTGAACAAGTAAAAATAATCATATTATAACTTAATGTCCTTAAGCGTCAGGTTTCTGAGACAATCACATTTAAAAATCTTTAGAGCAATAGTTAATTTCATCTACGAATATATGTTGCAAGTTATTTTTTTGTTTGTATAAGTATCCTCTATGCAAAGAATATCGAATTCTAAAGGTGGCTTTTTGAGATGGGAGTGGATGACCAAATCAGAAACCATAACAGCGAAAATTCGTCAAAGGAGATGTGAAATGTCCTTTTATGAGAAAGCCTTTTGCTGTCTCATCTGCATGTTTTTTATAACTATAATTAGATTACCAAAATTTCAAACCTTTTTAAAAAATGCGACATCCTGATCGATTTTTACAAGAAAATAATTTAAAAAGATAATATCTATTATATTTTTAAAATTTAAGTTTGATTATGGGAAGTATTCAAACTAAAATTGTAAAAATAGTCATTATCTACTTAGATCTACAAAATCCACTAAAGAAACTATGTGTAAATTTTAAAAAATCTTGTAACAACTGGTGTGCTTGTCGCTAGCCAGGTCTGATTCTGTATTTTAATGGAATTATCCTCGATAAAACATCTTTTTGTAATAAATTATGTAAACAATAATGAAAAATACCATAAACAATTCAAAAATATGTATGCAGTTTTGTTTTGCTTCAATTGAGCATATATGACTCCTTTCACGACGTTTCACTAACTCATGGTTTCGGATTTTTCAAAAATCCACCCTGTACAACTTTCATTCTGCGCCGCGATAAAAAAAAACTAGGAGGAGGCCGATCTTAGAGGCCATTCAAACCCCTTTCTGTGTTTGAATATAT
Organism: Eupithecia dodoneata; assembly: GCA_947044415.1. Classification (NCBI taxonomy): domain Eukaryota; kingdom Metazoa; phylum Arthropoda; class Insecta; order Lepidoptera; family Geometridae; genus Eupithecia; species Eupithecia dodoneata. Next base: position 12,248,398 of record OX345655.1, on the reverse strand, counting down.
AGCAGACGGTGCAGATGTTTTGTCTACTTGTCGACAACGGCCCGTTCACTTTAGTGAATAAAAATCGCTGGATGTGGGTATAGCGAAGACTGATCGTGATCATTGTATTGAATGGTTGATCTTGAGGGGAGGAATATATATATATGTCCAGCAGTGAATTCCAGCGGCTGATGGTGGGATTAAACACGCTTAACTACGTGAGAAGTTGTGCACTAGTGTGTTGGAGCTAACATGCTCTCGTTCGACAATACTAACGGAGTCCTTTTATTGTCTTTGCACGAAACATTTCGACGAGTGGGCAATCCCGCCATGAGACGATGATGCTTGTATGGGAGATGAGGAAAGCCTTTACCTTAGTAAAGACCTTTCGTATGCCCAATAAGATACTTATTAGAAATTGTAATTGAATGCATAGTTTCGTCGGAGGTCAAGATCCACTGAAGGGCGTTTCGTGCCGCTGCTCGTGAAACAAACCATCATAGGTAGGAATTGTGAGTCGTTCGTCAACTCACACCAAGAATCTTGTTCCAACTGGTGTGAGTTGATGAATCGTAAAAAAGCTATATATAATACTCTTCGTTCTGCAACTCACACCATTTTTACTTTGGGTGAATTTTAGTACAGTCAACAGGCAGGAACGGCTGTGACATGGTGGACCTAACAAAACCTGTCACCCCAGAAACCAAAAGATGAGTTTTTCATAGTTTACTGAATAATAAAAGTTTTCTTTTTCGTATCCAACCATATTTGGCTTAAAAAAGTAGTCAGTCTTACTATTCCACATAAGGGGCTCTGCACCCTTATCGGACACTAAGACTACTATTTTTCATAGTAGGCTATGACACCGATTCGTAGCTTCATACGAATACGATTGTAGTTTTCGAATATTTTTGAGTTATTTGTTGTATTTACGCATTACAGCTCTCAATTTTGAAAAGTCAGCAGTAGTAAACGATTTTTTTTTCCTTTACCAAAAATTTTTTTTTCCTGTATTGTGCAAACCCGTACTGGTCATTCTGCATAAAACTTCTCACTAAGATATATGCTGCCTCAGATTAAAATATTTATTTTGATAACTTAATCAGTTTTAGTACGTACCTCGGTAAAATACACATTTACTTTCGCATTAAGGTATATTAAAGCAAGAAAGGAAAAAAATACTAACAACTTTTGAAACTTACGAGACATTGACGCCCCTCGGGGACACAGGGACTTGCATTTTGTTTTTTTTTTCATCACGTTTGTGTTAGTAAGTATCTAAATACTTGCTCTCTCTCTCGCCGCGATTGTGCTGCTCGCACCTAAAGTGTATTAGGGTTTCCATTACGGCATGAGGGATAATAAGCTAAAACTCGTATAAACCTTACTTTTGGTGTTTTTAAAGTTGTCTCAGTCTCATAAAATCTCTTGTCTGCGTCGTGAATTATTCGAGGTCAAAGGTTACAAATATCAGTTTTTCGCGATCATCTCAGTTTCATAGTTCCAATGATGCTCCATTTATTATAAAAATTGTAGTGTAACAATTTGCGACAATTTTTGTTATACATTTTTTTCACACGCCCAACCCTTTTTGAGGTAGAGGGCATGAAGCCCGCAGCGCTCAGCTTAATTATTTAAAGATAATTATATAGGTGAACCGTGAATCTCAGTTAATAATACCTCGTATAAAGTTATTAAATCATTGAAATATAATTAAAAATAAATAATTTTTACTATTTATTAGTTACTAACATTTTTCATATTATATCTAGTAAATATCGTTGGAGCTATAAACACCGAGCTTATCGTGACAAACTGGTTTTTATGACCTTTGACCTTGAATAACTTACGGCGGCGGCGGCGCAGGCACGACGTTTTATGAGAATTTTAAAACATCTTTTAGAAGACCAAAATGAAGGTGTGTACGAGTTTACAGCTTATTTTCTATCATTCCGACGGTGACCCCTTGTTTTGTTTAAGTGACTAGACGACTATTATTTATTATGATTATTCAATATTTAGATTTTAATCTACTCGCTTTCGGGAATCGGTGCTATCCTAAACGCACGGGTCTAAGCCTAGTGCTTTTCAATAGAGAGCTCTACGCTTATTATTATTCATCTGTTGCGTGACTAACGAAAAAATTGCTTTTCACACCCTGTTGCCAAAAGCGATATATATGATTTTATCAAATATAACTAAACAAAGATATTCGATAAATTCATTTCAGATTGTTGAAAATGATGTTGTTACTATTGCCGTTAGATAAGGCAATGGAATTATTTCCAGCAATGGACGTCCAACGTTTAAGTTGATAATGATGATGATTCATGTCATAATAGGAATAGAGGAAGAGAGGAAAGATTTCAGGAAAAGATTTTAGGCATAGAATAAATCACTGCGCACATTAATCCAATACCGCTATCACACAGCACAAAAATGTGTATTTAAATATACGTACATATATTAAACTCATCTTAAACCTTCACATAAATTATAAAGTGACAAATAGGACTTCGAAGCTTGCGGGGACAAGCTTCGAACGAGTGGCCCACGATTCGTTGGTCATCTGATGCCGTCACTATAAAATGCGTCCAGTTGTTATAAATTTAAGCCTATATTTTAATACACATATTTGTGAAGTGCTGCAGCGGTGCTTTTAAGTTATGCGACAAGCTTTAAGCCGGAAGTAGACTATCAACTCGCCACCCGACGCCTCGCGATGTGTGTTGAGTTGAATCATTTAGTATTTTTTATGCCCAGAGTCACATTATCAACACCCGTCGCGACGACGACGACGTAACGCGTGCACACTCCACCCGACCTGTCTCTGTCAGATCGACGACGTGTTGCCGGTAGTGAGGTAAACACGCCACACCACACAACGCAGTCCGCGCGTTGTGTTGACTAGTCCAGTGGCGCTACCACGCTATACAATACATAACGTAACTCGCGTTAGCGTTTTAATGCTGAATTTAGCGAGAATAACGAGTTTTAAGGCGCATTTTAGCGTCGTTAAAATGCGCCTTAGCACGCATTACCCAATGCCACGCGTTAGTTGTTCCAAAAGCTTTCAGATATACATACTAATACATGTGCGTGTTATCTTTTTGACACACACTGTGATAATGACGGGAAGGTACAAGAATCATGACAGTGACACTGAACGCTCCATTGAAGCAGGCTAGTTGGAAGAAATTGTACATATCTGTCGTGGCATCTCCGGTCTGTCGTGCACCCCATGTGCACGATGCACATGGGGTGCCGAAACGTGGCGTGGCGTCGCGTGGTAATAATGTATTTAAGCCATTAGAAAACTTAGTAGAAAACATGCGTTTCCCACTGACGCGCGGTAGAGTCGATACGTAGAATACGACCAATTACATTGGCTTTATAATTTTCACCTTCACCGCTAGTTCATGATTGGTCGAATCATGCCTCTGGCTGAAATGACGTTCGCTGTGAACCGCACAAGAACATCTAGGGCCTAATTCTGCGAAGCAATCGCTTTACTATGACAAAAGTATGGTCGTAACCGAAATAAACTCTAGATAGTGCGTGCCGAACGGGGAGATTGATTATATTAGTTTCAACGTTGGCACTTTTCTTACGCGTCTTTCCTCCTGCAGTTTCTTTCATAAACGTTGAAATGCCAAGGTGAGACAATACCATTGTTATGGTGTAGCGTTTAATTTAGTGGAATTCGGCCCCCGTTTTTATTTCAGCTTGTAAAAGGGCGCTTGCTGCTACTAACTCTAGAACCATCTACCACTTATGACATTTTTTTTCTCGACAGCGGTTACGCATTGCATCTTTAATTAATCCATAAAAAACGTATTTAAACTCGGACTAAAAACGGATATTGCTTTTCGCACTGTATTCGAATTCGTGAATCTATAAAAAACTGAATGAATAACTTTGCTTATGCACTGATTCGATATCTGATCCAAATCCGAGCAACGCAAAAACACTTCAGCTTGAATTTGGGGCTTCATCTTTGTCTTATACACGTCATTTCAACGCTGTTCGGTTATAACTCGGATTTGAATCTGACCAAGTCCGAAAGAGTTTATAAGTATTAATAGGACCTACCTACCGACTCACGGATGACGGAAGATGTCGGATGACAAAATTCGCGTCTGGTGCGTGACAAATAGTTCTTTAACCATTCAGATCGGATACAGTGCGAGACCAATCACCCCCCCATATTCATAATTGTCCGCTAACTTAAAACAGTTGCTTACCGTTGTTATTTCTCACCCTGGACTTATGTCAATTAAAGAAGACAGTGAAAAATAACAATGGTTTAAGTTGGTGGAGTATTGTGGATAAAGGGTTTATTTAGTATTTTGTATCACGACGCAATCATGTAAATCTCTGTTCTAGATTGTCTGGCCTGATGCCATTCGCTGGAAACAACTGGATGGAACGCTTGATCAACATCTCCACAGCTAAATATGACTACAATGACGACGCCTTCGATGAGGTATTTATTAAATTGAATTACTTTTATTTGTCCGTTTAAGAGCCGAAAGCTTTCTGAGTATTTTTAATACCACCAATGCAATCACCGTTGTCTACATGAGGAGGAATGTGCAGTTGTGGACGAATGTATAATGTGTAAGGTTGCCTGGAAGAGATCGCTTCTAAGCGATAAGGCCGCCCATTGTACTTGTCGCAAATAAGGTAAACGTGTCCTTGAGTAGAGACCGCGACTCGGCAAACGTAGTGGACGCCCTCCGGCCAGGTGGGATGACGACCTGCGGAGGACTGCGAGCAGATGCTGGATGCGTCAAACTGAAGGCGCTCATTGGGCGAGGCCTATGTCCAGCAGTGGACTAACATAGCCTAATGATGATGATACACAGGGACAGACAAACAGCGGGAAGCGACGTTGTTTTATACTATGTAGTGATAGGTATATATTTTTTTATTTCAGGTATCGGATCTCGCTAAGGATTTCGTCGACAAGCTCCTGGTTCGTAAACCACATCGCAGGATGAGCGCTGAGCAAGCACTCAGTCATAGATGGCTGAGAGACGGGCCGCCACGTGGCGCTGGTTCCAAGCGGTTGGCCAAAATGCGCAAGAATATGAAGAGCTATTTGGTAGAATTTAAACATCACTGGCAGGTAAGACAGTGATCTTGTAATTTCCTTCCAATACGCTACCATAGAACCTATCAAAATTCCCAACAACAATATCAAAGCTTCGGTACTATACTCTGCTCTAGAATCGACGATATTTTTTGTATTTAATTACATTTATGTTACGCTATGGCGCTCATTAGGGGAGGCCTATGCCCAGCAGTGAACTATTATAGATGGATGATGATGATGATAATGTATGAAAACAGACTAAACATCACAGACAACTGGAAGACACTGCAAGGTGACGACTAAAACTTTAATTTCACATGATCAGCAAATTAGATGCACATCCGGTTTGGAAAACGGATGAGAGACGAATACAATTATTTTGAATGTAAGCTTCAAAATTTTTTATGATCTTCGTTGATACCAGAGTCCTTAAAATCTTGCAATGTTTCTTTGGTTCTAGGGCCGAGTGCAAGTACCTACTTCGTTTATATTAATCAACAATATTGAAATACTAAAATGACTAACAAAACTGCATTGTCAGGAATTAGTCTAAGCACTGATGATTTGATTTAGCACTTTAAACTTGGTACAGTGGCTTAGTACCATTATTCCCGGCATAGCATACGTTAGTAAGATAAAATCAGTCCACAAACGTCCACTGCTGGATATAGGCCTCCAAGCCGACTCCCTCCACCCATCAAACTCCTATCAAATCCCAAGTAAATGACATGATTTATCAAAAATAGTAAATCTCTTGTTTTTTTTGCCGTAGTTCTACGAACGTCTCAGTGATCTGGACCATGACCTGACTGACTTCAGTCAGTGAAATAGGTAACGACTATAATAATATTTCATAAATGTTTGTCTATTTAATAATCACCGCACCAGCAGAAATTGAATATTTTTCAGTTAGGCGCTACATAGTTTCTCTAGTGCATATTTAGTTAGTTATTATTATTATTTAAAATGTTATAAGTATTTTTTACATAAACTAAAAACCGACTTTAAAATTCAGGATAACGAAAATATTTTTTTAATATTCACGGGGCATAATAAGTATAGTAAGTTCTGTATACAAAATAGATAAAATCAAGTAACAGTTGTCGGATATTTTGTGAAACAAACATACATAAATTTACAGCTGAAATTGAGAAGTCCTTTTTTGAAGTCGGTTGATAATTCGAGACACTTTGTTAGATGGCCTGATATTTATATTAATTAGATATAGCTAAACTGCTCTCAAATAGCTTTTCATTCAGATCATTATATGTATATAGTAGTTAGTATTTAGCTAAATAGACTCATCGTTGCTTGGTAACAATATAACAAAACCATTAACAGCTTTACTACTTACTACTGCAGAAGCAAGCGTCCATGTTGCATTTTTTATGCTTTTTTGCCACACTTAACTTTTAGTCCACAGTTCTAGAACACACCACGGTATCGGAATTTCCAGTGACTACAAGTTGTAGGTACAGTAATCTGGAAGATAAGGCCAAGTCCGACTTCCAACTGCTATGGATTATTTTAGTCATCTTTAGGCAGGAGTACCAGCTTGGAGCCTTTCACTCGATTCCAAGATGGGATGTGATAAGTTGACGATCAATTGCTCACAGGACGTATTGAACTACTAATTCTCAGGGGAGACTTTTACTATCCCTCTGTGTATTCTACTGCTTATATACAAAGGATTGTGTTCCGATGAACTATTTGACGTGGTGCCTGCGGCTTTCTTCTACGCTCGCACCGCTCTCTATCGGCAGAGATCTTATCCCCATACCTTGTAGTTTGCAGACTGCAAGGTGTTACCTGTTTGTTCGTAGCACATTCATCTACTTTGGTTGTGGAATGTTCTTTGTGCCGATTTTTTCCCTCAGGACGGGTAGTCCTGTAAAATACCCTTTTTGAAGAACCCTTTTCTTCAAAAAGGGTATTTACTCTTACAATGTTACAATAATCTCATGTTACAATCTGAGGTTCTTCAAAAAGGGTCCTTAAGACATAATTAAAGAGTCGGCAACGTGCGTGTTATGTACAAGCGTCCATTGGCTGCAGTAACCATTTTCCATAAGGCAACCCGCATGTCTCATTGCCACATTGGTATCATAATAAAAAACTTAAATAATGTTAACAGCCGGTTGCTCGTACGCTGATAATTTCTATAATTAACTACATGATTAACTTTTAATTCGGCAAGCGAAAGAACTAATTGACAAGATATGGGATTATTGCTTAGCAAGTTGGCGTACGAACAACCGGTATGTGTATACATATAAAAATATATAGAATTTACGTATAAAAATATATAAAATTCGTATTTCAGAGAGCGGGAAACGTGATGATAGCTGCTCACCGACTACGTATGCTCGCACACCCCAAAGCATCAGGGGAAAAAAATACATCTTTACCCGTATTATTGTAAACACCTAGTAAAGCCTTATGTAATCAAGTTCTTATCATATCGAACGTATTCACACAAATAGGAAATTACAGGCTCAGTTTATCCATCGTTACTAGTGGTTAGGTTTACACAGTATTTCAAACGGACGAACACTATAGGAATCGAATAAAAATATAGCCAAAGAAGTCAAAGCTTTTATTCAATCAAAATAACACGGTGACATGGCCGCGATAGAAAATATTTAGTCGAAATAAAATAGTTTTTTATGAAATTTACCAATTTTTCATGTAATATTTATTTGTTGTATTTGCACACCCTAAATTTGCCACGGTTTCTTCTTAACAATTTCTGTATTTTAAATTTCTAGGCTTTCTAGAATCAATCAATTTCTTTCCGGCCCTGGTGGGGGCGCAGAGAGGGGCCTCGAGGCTTGGCCTCATTACCCCGGCGTCAACTCGAGGGGTGACGACCCCTCGGTCCTTGGGTTTTGTGGGAATATCTTTTTTTCCCCTACTTCTCAATTTTTTTTTTTGTTTTTTTTTTGTGTGCTTTCTAGAATAATATCCTATATAGTTGAAATTGAAATCGAAAATTGTTTATTTGTATAAAAGTTTCTTTACATGCTAGACAGTTATTAGGACATCCTTTTAAGTAATAGTTACCGCATTGTCGTGACTAGAAGTCATGGTAATGGGCTTCTTTGCATAGATTGTTTTCAATTAAATTCGTATTGTCTTGTATTTCTTATTGATGTTAAAAAAAAGTAGTTTAGGCAAGGTTTTAGTCTTATAAGAAAAAATACTGGTTTCTTTGCACAGATATTATATTTCTTGTATTTCTTGAAATCAATGTTTGTTGGTAGAGAAGCGTAGAGAGTAGTTCTAGAAAAAGTGATATCGTGGCTCCCCACTTTGTTTGTGTCCCCTAAAAAATGAAATACCTACTTGTACAAGAAATCAAATGAATACCTCATAGCGTTCCTGAATCATCTAGCTACGCATAATATAAGGTGACATAAATTAAACTACCATAAATTAATCAAAATTTAATTTATTCCTAAATACAAAATTGGTCTCAGACAAAATGTTTACCGGTGCATGTTTCCTAGTTGTTCGAAATTCGAAAAACAAAATATTGGAGCGCATCCTGGTGGATTGATTGATAATTAATTATGACAGATCACTCGTTCTGTCTGTTACCGCAAAGTCTCGCGAGATGGCGCTTTTCTATATATGAAAAATCATAAGGTCAATAAACAGGGGCCACGTTACCACCTTCTCTATTTATATAGAATATAAGAATAGCTTGGGCGTTTTATAGGCAAGGATGATTACACATGGATTTTATATATTTTAGATTAAAAATTTTAAAGTTAACAATTCTCTTATGATAAATTTATTAATGACGACCGATGTGGCGCGGTGTGCGAAGGTCCGCCTGCAACGCAGGAGGTTGCGGGTTCGATTCCCGCCTCGGAACAATTGTGTGTACGATCTGCACATATTGTTGTGTGTATGTTCCGGGTGTTCTGGTCGTTTTCTATGTATAATAAAATATATCTATCTATGTAATGTATTGTATTATGTATATCAGTTATCTAGTACCCATAACACAAGCTTTGCTTACCATGGGGCTAGATAATGCTGTGTGGATTGTCCAGCATTATTTATTTATTTATTATTTATTAATCTGTCAACTTATTGTAATTTAAAATAAATGTGTTTTAGTGATTTTCCTATAAATCCGATACATTGCTTTTCATAAGTTCGTGTGAAATCAGAAAACAACCACTTGTTTGGTTATAGTAGAATATTAAAATAATAAAGATCTAAATAATTAAATTGACGTTTTATTTCTTGAAATGCCTCTAAATATGTAGTAGAAAAGCTGTCCTCATTAAATAGTAGCTACTGATTTCTACACCTTTTTTTCAAATACTATATAAGAAAATATTGATTCAAAACAATGTTTTGTTAAAACAGAAATCCAAATATTTCTTCAAGTCGTTATAAAAAATCGACGTCGGACCGAGTTTGCCTTCTAGAATAAACTAGGTAAAACCCGAATCAGATTTTTTACTTTCTACTTTCGACTAAAAAGTTAGGTAGGTACCTACTTCTATGGACGAAGCAAGTCCTGGGACTAAGTGAGTAATTGGCGCAGCACATCAGCATTGCAGCCAGCGTTGGAGACGCTTCCGACTCCTAGATAGATAGATAGATAGATAACACTTTATTACACCACACAAAATAGAAAATAATACAGAGATAAAAACTTAGAATAAAGGTATAAGGCGGCCTTATCGCTGAGAGCGATCTCTTCCAGGCAACCTTGGGATGGACTGGACATGAAATAACAATATAGACGGATAATATATCGTATTGATATGGATCGGCAGAACTGTACATCGTTTACAATAGTCTGCGATTAGCTCAATCGTTTTAATTGTAAATACTACATAGTTCTTCTGTTAATATACAAATACAATATAAAACACAAAAATCTTAATTAGGAAAACTTATTGTATAGGGTAACAATTGTGGGCTGACTACCGCAAATATTATTTGATTGTAACTTTCTTAGTTAATAGGGATGTATAGATATATACTTTATATATATATATATATATAGTTGATATACAATATACACTCAACATTTTTGAGTTTCAGGACGTAATTTTTGTGTATTCTACCATAAACAACAATACTCGTAGTTAGTTGGGTGTTGAAAAAAGCAGAAGGTGCGCGTTTAAGTCATTTGTTAGTCCTTTTTAGTCTCGCATAGCGTCTCGTCTAGCTCTATAAAATTTACACAGATAAAATATTATATTAATTTTATATAAGAGATACGATACGATTTGGGAAATGAAAAATATTAAAACCCATGATGATATATTCATATAATATAACATTGGAAATTATATGTATATACTCGTATATATATTTATTTATCTTTAAATATTCGTGTTATGTTCATATTTATTCTAGCTCATATTTGGTACACTCCCTGCCTTTCTTAAATTCACATAATTCTTTCCATCCAAAGGTTGCCTGGAAGAGATCGCTTCTAAGCGATAAAGCCGCCCATTGTACTTGTATCATGTGATGTGTTTTATAATGATCTGTAACTGGTGTACAATAAAGTATTTTTGTATTGTATTATATAATATAAGGCAAGTCTTGTGATACAATTTATGAAAGATATTCATATCATTTAACCTATCATGATAACACGATTATGTCTCTCGATAACACTAACAATAACAACGATAACAGCAAGATAGAGGAAAGTTTCATAGTCTATGTGAAATGCTCAACAAAGCTACAGTCACCTCTTATGAACAGAGCAAAGAGTTAAACGATTTTATTTAACAGAAAATGATTATTTTTAGTATATAGAATTTTTTACAAAATTATACTATATAATTACTACTATACTATGTTAAGCAAACAAGCTCAGAAACATACCATTTTTACAATTTTTTACAACTTACCAAGGCCTAAGACGCCGCCGAAATCTTTGGAAGTCAAGGCTCTGAGTATGTATCGACAAATGAAGGAACGTAACAGTTATTTAATCACATCTCTTGTGGAACGGAAACCGCAGGGTTCCATGGTACTAAATACCCCTTCATTGACCTCTCTTAACTTACAACAGCAACTGGATAAACTTTATAAGGAAACTTGATTAAGGATTACAGCAAGAAGGGGAGGACACCGTAACTCTTGTCTCGGGCCATCTTCTCTACTTTCGCGAGGGTGATACAACATCCCAGGGTGGCGTAGGTTTCCTCGTCAATAAGGCCCTCTCTAACAACGTTCAAGAAATCTCCAGTGTGTCCACCAGGGTAGAGTTCCTGATGCTTCGGCTGTCCAAGCGTACACTACAGCGTTTGCAACAAAAACAGCAAGAAAGAGGAAAGTTTCATAGTCTCTCTATGTGAAATGCTCAACAAAGCTACAGTCACCTCTTATGAACAAAACACAGACTTAAGACGGAAGACTTTATTGGAAGCTCAGAAACAATTAGGAAGCAGTATAAAAATAGCAGAAACTGGTATCAGATCTATGCCGTCTGTCAACGAGGCCCCGTTAAAATCTCTAGCACATATAAAAAAACAAATTCATATTAAAAGAGAAGAGAAAGTAACTTTGAAACATAATAATCTGGCAAATGAAAGAACTGGTTAACCTTTATAAGGAAATTTGATTTAGGATTCCAGCAATGAATAGATGTGCACCACTGGGTGGTTATTTTTATTTATGAATATATTTAACTGAATTATTAATACATAAAGAAATGAAAATGTACTGTTCGGTTTTATAGACCAATGCAAGGTAATCTAAATCATGAATAGTTTAAAGATGAAGCAAAGTTCTACTTAGCTTACCATTTTATATGAATTTGTATATTTACATATAATTCCATTCGAAAGATATCACGAGTTAAAAAATGTAAGTATGTATAAGAAAAAAGTCGCGTGGTCACGTCGTCGCTAACTATGCGACTTAGGCGTCACTGGGGTGAGTCAAGGCGGACTCCATAATGTTAAGAAATAAACTGCCGAATAATAATAATAATAAATACCCGTGCGAAGCCGGGAAGGTCCGCTTAGATCCGCATTAATAAAACATTATAAACTAAATACCTACCTAGTGTTTTTATAAAACGATCATAAGTTTTAATTATGTCTGATTCATATTAAATATCCTACCTACCTACAGGGTGTTTGACACAACGTTTGTCATACGCTCATTTGGTAGAACATCGACGTAATTGACAATTTTTACTTATTTGTGAAAATGTTCCTTAATACTAATTACAATACAGCACAGACAAATCGTATTGCTAGTTCTTATAAGCATACCTACTCATCGGGAATCGAACCCGCAGTACCTACGCTAGTACGCATTGGTAATCGGATTGGAAGTTGGATTCTGCCGCGTGAGCAAAATCTCACGACATGTCACCAAGGGGGTGGAAAATGGCCAAAATCACTTCACGTTGTTAATGTATACCCTTCTCTAATGGAACTAATGGAACCCTTCACCATCGACTCCGATGTGACGCCGGAAAGTGGGTGACCTCTATTTTCGTTATATTTGAGGAGGACGCACTTGTGGGGCATAAGTGCGTCCTCCTAAAATAGAACGAAAAACTAGATAAGCGATAAAAATAGAGGTCACCCACATTTCCGGCGTCACATCGGAGTCGATGGTGAAGGGTTTCCGAGCTGGCGGTTGAAAGTGGCAGTATCTAAGCAGCGCGCGGTCGGTGGTGTTACAGGTGCCACCTCCTTATCATGACAAGACATCAGCTATGGTAAATGTTTAAGCGGTGGCGAGATAGTCTTCTGTTGTTTCATCTACGACGCAACCGAATTTCGCGCGGGCTCTCGGTTGGAGGCGTAATTCATACGGTTCTATTGCAAATAGCGCCATCTGTGCTGTTTTTGTAACACTTCATAGTCAGCTGTTCAGGTTCTTGGCGCACCTACAATTACATGGCTGCTAGCCTGCTACGGAAGTACTAACAATGTCTAACATTTAATTGTGGCGCTTCTATTCGGTAGGTATACGCGATTCGCGTTTTGTTCGGTGTTTTATTTGACTATATTCCTGTAGAAGTTTGTATAACTTGAACAATAATAGAGAATAGCGATGTGAAAAGCCAGCCGCTAATAAATAAAAAAAATACCTATTAGGTACCATAAAACAATAATGTCTTCCGTATATCTACAATTAAGCTGACAATTGCGTTCACACATCATCTCAGAAAGAAATCCAGGTTAATCAACAAACTTACACAGAGAAGAACAAATCTGTAATTGCCGTAATTGGTGCGATGTCTGTCAACCAAATGTCAAGTCAAATTTATTTGTCAGTCACGAACTAACGACATGAGATGAATTTACTTACTTGTCAGTTAGCCAGGCTTATCCTACGGCTACTTATACTAAGCATACAGATTTTTTGAAATATTTCGAATCACTGTATTTGTGAACATTTTATAAGCAGAGCATTTGTGTAAAGAAGGGTAGATATCAGATGTATGTTTTTGTTTATTTACCACATACTATACAAATCATGGATATCCGACTAAAAGTAACTTGACTACTGATGTGGCACTGCCATTGGCCGCTGTCGGCAGCCGTTATATTGGTGGTAAAGCTGCAATGACCATCTTCTAAGGATGCGTCAGGAACACTGAAAGAGGGTATCATATAAATACTAAGTAATACTATTCTAATAGCTATATATGCATAGAATGAACCCCCTCAAAAGTGGTCTCTTCAAAAGCGAATATTTTTGAAAACTTACAAATATACAAAGAAAAATCAGCTCTTATTCAATTGGTTTGGGAAACAAATGTTTTTTATTTAATGTTATGCGATCGAAGATGATTCCTTGCATAAATAAGATCTTTGAGTGCAACATTAATGTCAAACTTGACCTATGTGTAGATTATTTCCTAACAGAGATGGAAGGCGGAACGCTTGACTTTTTTCTTAGGAATCAATTAATCAAACAACTTATCACTTATTCCAGAAGATAAGTACCACCATTATTTAGAAATAAACCATCCATTATATTATACTATATGTCTCTAGTCGTGATTTTTTTTGAAGTTTTCAATGAAAATGTGTCAAAAGTCCCTGAGACGTGCTTAAATATGAGTTACGTTTGAGTATTCGGGCCTTGATTATCTAACGATACAAACACGAGACTTTGGAGACAAACGCCAAAATAAAGCCGTACCTAGCATACGAGTTTCCAACTTTGTTCGCTCTCATTTTTAGGTTGACCTAAATTGTTGGCTAATATGACTGGGTTGCTCGAGGACATCCCTAGTGAACGAGCGCCACAGTCGTCTCTACTGCCGGCATAACCCTACCGACTTATGTAGGTAGTATTGATCTGCGCGCGCCTCTCGCATGTTCAAATAGTTTGTCACCGTGGTAGGTAAGCCCCGGCAGCCATTGCTGTCGAATATCACCTAAAATTTAATAGTGAAATTGTGTACATTTATAAGTAGAGTAGTTATTTTTAAAATACCGAAAGCAAAACGTCATAATGTCTAAACCAACTAAACATTCTAGGGAACTAGATATCGAGAAACGCGCGTTGGCCCGTATAGGCCCCGAAATATTAAAGTTTAATAAATCTATAAACAACGAGGCACAAATAGTTCTTCATGATTTTACAAATGAAATTTTTTTGGAGCTCCAACGCATAGAAAAGTTGATTGAATCCATTCAATGTTCTCTTCAATCATATGCTTCTCTTCTAAAGGACACGTTTTTAAGTGACTTGTGCAAGATAAAATATGAAAATATTGGAAACCTTTTTCACTATCAGTATGTAGCTGCAAATCGGGATAAGATAATCTCAACCAGTCTCGACATTCACGTTCGTTACAAAAATGTAATATTCAAGCTTCACTCACTGGATGAAATTCTATGTGACGACGATGAAATGGATGCAGTTCCAGAACATGCAACACACCCCATAACAGTTATTTCCAACGTATACCACAAAATAAAGTCATATATGAAGGAAACCTCTATTTTAATGTCCCATTTTAAAACCGCAAAAAAGCAAAAACTGCAAAGAAATTTAAAAGTCGTTGAAATTATACAACAGATTAGAATCAACGAAGAAATATATCCATCGGCACCTCACCTGCATCCTAAGGTGGACATATTACCGTTACTACAAGATTATGTCGATCGTAATACAAAATTTTGCGATTTACTCAAAAAGATACAACAGATAAATGAGACGAGAACTAACCTAAGCCAAGTACTGAAAGACCTGGACCTTTCGGTACTGGGCCTATCGCCGCCGAGCGCTTAGATTGTACCTCTACTCTATCAACTAAGCAAGGTACGAGTATCAACAACAACAATAATAATAGACGATGTTTATGGTGTCTTTAATCCAAATTCCTAGTTCATACACCAATCAATATTACCTAGTATTTTATTTCTTTTAATTTCCTTTGTAAGAGTATCTATTCCTAGCGGATATCATATTCGGATGACCAAAAATTTGAGTAGCATCGACAAGAAAGGTTACGGTTAAAAAAACATTTAAAATTTTTGATAACTCTAAAACCGTGAAACTTATCAAATCAAACTCTTTGTGCCACAGCCTGTATATCAAATATAGCCTAAGTAATATTACACAACGGAATTTTGCTATCATAAATTATCGTTATTAGGCTAAAATTTATAATGGGAGGCCTACACCTAACAGTAGGATATGTGTGAATGTCGTTGTGGCAAAGAATTATAAACAAAATGTAACAAATTTGTATCAATAAATAAATATATCTATCTATCTATCAAAACTCAATAAAAAGCACACTGGTCAATTTAATAAAAGTCTATAATTTCTTTTTTTTTTTTCAGATGCCATCGAATTTACTACATCTACTGGATATAATTCATTAGCCATCTTCATAGCAAGTTTGAATGAACGGTGTAAAAATCTCTTCAGCTAATTCTTTGTCATATAATAAGGTACCTATTGTTTATTTAGAGAAAACAGGATTTCCGGCATGTTTGTGGCTTATCTAGCCCATCCAATATTCTGATTGTGTCCATTATGTATGTTTGTAGTTTAAGTTATCATTAAGCTGAGGTGGAATCCTTTGGTCTGCACCGTGGTAGCATAGAGCCTACCTAAACTCAGTAGCCTAGCAGTTTATATTTAGTAAAGGTGTTTTTATATTCAATTCAATTGTGTGATGTCAAGATGTTTTTAAAGGTCATGTATCATGCTCAATCTAACTTAAATAATTCATCTTATTTTTCTATTCTTAATAACTTTTTTTTATTAAAGTATAGTCTTTTAGTAGGTATGTAGGAAAAAGGAATTAAAATGGTAATGATAAGTCATAGTTGGTAAGTAAATGTTTGTGTCAAAATATTTGTGTAGAATAATTCGAAACTGATACAAAACTTGAAATATACTTAATATTTCTGAATATTTACGCTGTTTTAAACTTGTATAGTAAAAGCAAAAGCCACCACCGTTTTTTGACCATGATTGTGAAGTAAATTTTATTTGTTTATAAAATAATTCGTATAGAAATAATTTAATGAATACAGACAATTATAATTTTAAAAAAAATTGTTTAAAAATTAACGATTTATTTTTTAGTTTTGGAAATGATAAATTACCAGAATCTGAGGTATTATAACACTATCAAATTGAAACTTTTTTCAAGGTTCCGATAGATGGTATTGGCTTTTTTTGAAAGCATAATTAATTTTTATATCTCTTTGTACTATGATATTGTATATATACTGTATACCTATTCGTTAAAATAATCTAATTACAATACTTTTTGATGTAGAAATATTGTCGTATATAGTATCACTCTTACCGTCGTCGCGCGGTAAGATCAATGTAACAATATTTAGTGATTTACTCGTAATTCTTAATACTAACAAGGACAAGAAGGTAATTTTCAGCTTTTAGCCATTATTGTTCGATACTGAAACTACTGGCGAAATTTATATTTGAAAAACCTCATTGAACCAGTAAAGTTGACCGGTAATGAGACGATGTTACGTTGAAAGGTTATCTCTTACAATATTCTTTGGTCAATAACCTGAGTTGAAAGAGACAAGATGAAACTAGACAAGATGATCAGATAACCTTCAAGTTTCAGAAGACACATAAATGGTTAATACAACACTCGATTTATTTACGGTATGGACGATGGATATTGTTAGTAAAGGTACCATATAAAATAGTTCTTGAGAATATTAACGTTTAATCAGAAAAATTGTTTAAGTAGGTACCTACTTTAGATATCAGGTTATTAGCCTTATTTTCCTCTTTATACTATTGTTAATAACTTACGTATACATCTTCACTCAATGATTCTGCTTAACAATATGTAACCAGAGTAGTTTTCGCTTTTTAAATAAACTTATACACGTACAATTTAGTATCCCACATGTGCCTTTCATTGACCTTCTCCACAGGATGCTAATTATCGTGAAACTAAAATCCGTCCGCGGGCAATTAAAAATTCTTTTCAAATCGGCAAGAGACATGCAACTTTTTGGTAAGTGTTTTGGTAATAAGGCGTTTTCCAAGATATTAAAATCATATTTACCTTAGAATTAAATAAATGGGATCTTTCGAGGAAGAATATAAAAAGTTTATTTTTTACAAGGAAACAAACCACCCCATTATAATATACGAGGTTGGTTGTATACTGCGTTTGTATGACACTAGAACTACACTCGAAAATTGCCAGTGTACAGGCTGTGACGCCTTGAAGAGCGTAACTTTCACTTCGTCACACACAGCAAATCTACGGCCCAGCATGTTAACCCGAACCGCCCGAACCCTACGTTTCCTTTCTATGTCTACATTTTCTTTAAGGTCGTCGGTGAAAACATGCCTTAAGTACTCAAACTGAGAGACACGTTTGATCTTGACACCGTTTAGGGCCAAGCCACAAGCGTTATCAGGAGTCCCACCGGCGGTCCTGAAGACAATGTATTCATACTTTTTCACAGTACAGGTGAGGCCGTGCGATGCAGCGTAGGAACCACATAGTCTCCTCGATAGATCCGCACCATGGCGTCCGCATATGATCATTGACTGATGTTATTTACACTAACATTGATTAACGTACAAGTTGAAGAGCTTTGAAGAAGTTCGCCCCCATGCCTTAGTCCGCACTCTAACCTGTAGTTACGCCTCCGAGAACACGTTGTTGGCCCACTTTATGCAGTTCCGTTGGTTTACATACCAGTACTGGAACAGTTTTAGTATTCCCGCCAGTACACCCCTGTCCCTCAGCTTTATTCAGAGTAGGTCATATGACACAACATCAAAATCCTTGGATAGGTCGAGAAAACAGGCGTACACCGGCGTCTTACGTTCAGTAATATACTGGACAGTGTGCTTGAGCCCTAAAATCGCGCTTTCAGTTGATATTCTGTCGCAACTACGATCGTTTTCAACAACGCGGGCAAGTAGGAGTGGCTACTCATCGAGTAAAACATGGACAGTAATCACGGCAAGTGAAACCCCGCGTATTGCATATTTCAAATCCTCGTTACTGAGTCCGTCGTGTTTCAAAATGACGGTTTTCACCTGCTTTTCTAAGAAATATTAACGGAGGCTCACACATCACCCTGACAGCCGCACTCAGCATCGGGCAATCCAGCCGATGGGCCGAGAGGAGACTGCACCTTAGAGTGTTCCATGAACAGTTGGTATGTCGATCGATGACCAGGCCTAGAATTCAATTTACCACTGGACTTCCAATAAGACTTCTTACATTTATTTAACCTGAAAATACATCTTTGATTGGTTAGTAGGTAGGTATTAAATAAAATAATTTGTTAGGATGTGATTCATTTAATGAAATCTTAATAATTAGGTATATACGATTAAAATGCACATTAGATATTTAAATTCCCGGTAAGTTATTGGGATTCACATTATTTTATGATCTTAAATACTAGGGTAGATATAATAATTGTTCAGGTATAATAATGAATGATTGACACATAATTTAAAGAGAGTAGTCGCAGGTACCTACAAGCATTTTTGGATAATATTATGCGCAAGAATTATTTAATTGTCACTTGCTGGTTAACGTCTAACGGTTGAAATGCAGACATTGAAATTTCAGACATGTTTTAATTTTCCAGTGTCGAGTACACATTATTATTTATATTCACTTTAATAGCAAGGAATGGGCTGCGGTTGCTGTTGGTTGAGAAAATGAACATAATAGAGTGGAACCGACCGTAGTTTATCTTTAGTATCTTTACCCTGGGGATATCGCGGTCAGCTGCGGTGATTTCGTCGTCGTTGTCGTCATCTCCGACGTCATCGGGCAGCTCCAGCTGGGTAGCGCTCTCGTTCAAATAAATTTGAGGCATACTTCTTATCAGCTCCTGACGTATAGTTCTGAAGAAAGTTCTAGCCAGTCGCATTTCAGCGAATTTGGCATGTAATTGCTCCGTTAGTCCAACGTCGAATCCCTGAAATCCCTCGCTATTTCTGCCCCCGTTCCTTAAACGATTGACACATCCTGGTGGCCTGACGTGAAGAGTATCAAGGGCGGTTCTAATTATGTGCTTTTCGGCAGCAGTGCCGTGTTCCAAAGCCTCTATGTAGACCCCGAACAGCAGTGTCTCCAAAGCCGGATTCACCATGATGTTATATTACATATTCTGCCGGTATTTTTCACAACACAAACAGGTGCACAGAGCTTTTGCAATAATGGCGTCGAGCCCTAATGGATCGAACAGGGTGGATTGAATTGCGCATGCGTGTTCCTTTTGCCAGGCCAAGGCTTTACCTTGTTATTTCAGACAAGGTTAGCTTGACCTACATATACCTTAAAAAGGTTAGGGTAGATCATCGCTAGAGTCCTTATCGTCCTAACACACATTTAATTTTTAGGGTTCCGTACCCAAACGGTAAAACGTGACCCTATTACTAAGACTCCGCTGTCCGTCTGTCTGTCACCAGGATGTATCTCAAACCGTGATAGTTTGACAGGTTTTTTGTTGCCCCTATAACAAAAAATACTAATAAAATATAATAAAATAAATTTTTAGAAGGGCTCCCATACAAATAAATAAATAAATATACTTCACTAGTCATAAAGAAGTCGTTTCAGAAGGGATTTAGGGATGATTTTTCCACTAAATCCCTACACACATATTTAGTTAGAAAGTTGATGGAGTGAGCGGTCTGAATGTATTTATTTTAAACTAGCTGCACCCCGCGGTTTCACCCGCGTGGTGATAGACATTTTGGATAATATACAATATATCTTTATGAATTGTAGCCTATGTTATATTCTTATATGTAAGCTATATTATTGTGAAGTTTCATCAAAATCCATTCAGTAGTTTTTGCGTGAAAGAGCAACAAACATACTTACATACATCCTCACAAACTTTCGCGTTTATAATATTTTAGAAATATAAATAGAAAATGTTTATTTCTGTTTCATATAAAATAATACAACTTAAGAACTAATAATAATAAAGATAACAAATTAGAAACGAATAAAATTATTAAAACACGAGAACACAGAAAGGCTACCGGAACAGCATTAAATGCTACATTGACATAAGCCAGTGCAGCGCTGGTTTTCAGCGACACCAGGGTGCTGAGTGCAGCACACAACACAAATCACTAATGATAACAATTTGACTCGTATTAATAGGATTAGGACAGACGATTGGGGCTGGCTTAGGTTTTGATAAAATATTATATTCTTATTATTCCTTGAGATTGGTGGGAGATCGCACGTGACCGCACTGAGTGGAAAGATTTGGGGGAGGCCTTTGCCCAGCAGTGGGACGAAACAGGCTAAATAAAAAAAAAATTATTCCTTATTCCCTCCAACAATACTGAAATATGACTATTTGTGATAAGATCAAATATTATTTAATTATTAAGTAGAAGGAGCATTTTTAGTTTAAAAGGAACAGTTTTAATTTGTTAATTCCAATAAGTTAAGTTATTAAGCATAATGTATAATTAGCGTTTTAGACTAGTTGCGTTCTTAATAAGATGTATTTTTAGACCAGTTGCGTTTTTTATTTATTTATTGTAATAAGTTTTAGGCGAGAAGTGTTTTAGACAAATTTCTGCTTAGACCAGCTGCATTTTAGACCACTTGCTGACTAGACCATCTGAGCTTTAGACCAGTTTGTACTTAGACCAGCTGTTTTTTAGACGAAATGATACTAACCCGATGGTATGTCACCCAGTATACATATTCAACGGAGGGAGCTATCCAGTGAGGAGACGAAAGCTACTGCACTAGGTGATTGAGGAGCCCGTGTCTATGCCATAACAGATTCAGTGTGACAAGATCCCGAGAGCTTTCAGTTGGAGTTACAGAACCGCTTTGCTAATGCCTCGCGAAATGCGCAATAGTGGACTAACTAAATAGTGGGCTGATAGAAACTGTCCATGCGGTCGAGTCGGAGTTCTTTAGGACCCGCCGCAGAAGTAAAACACAGAGACGGGTCTTACTCTGCAGTTAATGGCAGAGAGGAGTGAAATGAAGCTGCAGTCTACGGCAGACACGTCGAAACACGGTGCGCTCAACAGATAGTTCTATCTCTCTCTATCTCGAAGTCTATGCAACAGGATTCGCGCACATATAAAGCGCAATAGAGCGGGATCCAAAGTGTTGGCAAGAGATCTGTCGCTTGGGCAAAGCCAGCCGATGAAGCTGAAGACCGATAGCGGCAGTAGACCGCCGAAACTATACATATGTGTTTTATTACGAGTGACGAATGTGCTAGCGCATACTCTAGCGTGTTTTTCGCCGACCCGCCGTCATGCGCTACCGAACCAAAACGTGTGGTGCGTTAAATGGTCGTGTGTTATAATGTATTTAATAATCTGCAGACGTTGTCGGTGAAACACATACCCATCGTTTTACGCACAGGGAGCTGTGCGTAAGACGATGGGTATGTGTCTCTTTCTCGCCGTAAGTAGGATATGTTCGTAATCAGCAAAAACGTTAATGTACCTAAATAATGAATTTTACTATCAAACCTTGTCGGTAGGCACCTAAGTAGAATAGGAATCTGTTGATAAAGTATACACAAAATATACCAATTCACGATCAGTCTTCCGGGTTCCGTCCGGCTTCATTTGTTTTTATTGATTGAAATCTATTGGATTTCAAATCGAGAAGTAAGTTTATCTTGTTTATCTTAGGAAAAATGTGAGAAAGTACCAGTATACCTATAATACCTTCCTGGTCTTCCTATTATCATAGACTCTAGTGTTTTGTTTGTCCATTCTAGTAGGTAGTTTAATAAATTTCGCAACTCTTCATGCAAAAATTCATTCGTTTTCTATAAGTAGGAAACAATCCTGCAAGCAATTCAATGTATTCGTGAATCAGTGTATTGATACAAACAAAAACAAAAGAATATAAAGGAATAAGCGTCAAAAATAGTATGAGTGATAGACGCACGAAAACGTTTGAATAGACCAGCTGGTACTTAAGTTATGTCCTGGTGAAAGTTCCTAGGGATGTGGATGTGGGCCGCGCAGCATTGGTCACTATAGTGATCTTTAGGGGAAACCCACGTCCAGAAGTGAACTTCTCTTCAGTAAGATAATGATAGTTATAGTCTACAGGGTTTATCTGAGCTAAGAGGGCGCAAATAAAAAAGATAAAAATGTACCTAATCATTTATTATCAAGCAATATGATTCTACCAACTTAATAATTAGGTAACTTCATAATAATTAGTTTATTGCTCGAAATAAACACTACAAAAACTTCAGTAGGTACAGTCAACGCCCATGCTGATTTAAAGAAAAACTTAATAGGACTGTTTGCGAATTCAAATTAAACATAGGTGCTCTACCAAATGCACCTACGTCAGAAATGAATTATGCGATACATTCTCATTTAAAAAATGTTATACTAAATTAATAAAATTATAAAAAAAACATGCCTTGAATTGACGACGGATAAGTAGTGGCCTAATATATTTATTAGGTTATTTTATATATAGGTATTATCATAACACTAACAAAATGAAAACATAACGTCGCATAAAAAATAATGTTAAATAATAAAATGCACAAAAAAAAAACAGAAATAAAATAAAATTATTGCACTGTTCTTAAGGTCGACGCTCTCCAGATATCCTGAAACAATTAATTTGCAGTTAATTTATACATATAACGCTTGAAATATATATTTCATACCATAGTTTTTAACTGTATACGCAAAGAACTTTAAGCGATTTGCTTATCTTCAGCTCACATTCTAGAGCTGATCCAAATAAAGCATTTAATGCCGCTGATATACCAAAATTATAATGGAAATATCTAAATATCAGCTATTGCCCCATGGTATAAAAAGTTACTTGTGGTAAGTCCCTATGAAATATGTATATCTAAAGATAACGATAAGTTTCAGCTCGTATTTGAATGCATATTTTTTGTGTCGGTATATTGGACTGTTTGCAGAGCTTTATAGTGATTGCTATAATGCATACATGAAGCTGGTTTTGACGGATTTTCGCTTGAGCACACACGCTTTGGCTTTTCGTTTAACACACGCTTTGGCAACGATCGCTTAGGCAAAAATATCAGAAACTATCAGAAATATCAGGTTTCTGATTTTCCTTCCATTGCTTGAACGCGGAAACATGCTATATATGTAGGTTCATCAAGTCCAGCTCGTCCTGGATCATTCACGTTACTCCTAAATTTGAGTGGCCTCTATCTTGTCGTTGTAGAAATACCTATTGCGCGGGTTGACCTCAAAGTAAAAGTTATCGCATTTAATATCCCCCGCGCTAATGTACATATATGGTGATCTCTGCTCACAAGTCGCTGAACACGAAGCAGACGTGTCCTGCCTAATAAATAAATAATATACCTACCTACTTTTATTTCTAGACAGATGATCCATATTCAAAACTGTAACATAGAATAAAACGTATGCCAGATATTATATCAACTGCTGTGATGTGTGTACGGTTTTACGATTTTAGAATGTTATTTTTTAAATAAATATACATTATATGAATGAATAATATGAATACATATTATACAAATTCATTAATAATCATTTTTTATTGTATACACATACATAGTCACAAAATTAGCTTAGAGGTAGGTGTTAAGTAAGGGTGCAGCAATTTATTTAAAATAATAACAATAGTGTAACTAGTATTTATAGGTAGTACATTAGTTATTCACTTAGTTTTAAGGCAGCGTGTTCTTTGTTTAGTTTTTACCCGACTACCAATAGAGGAGGATTACGACGTTTTTATTGACCATGTGTGTGTAAAAATCAATGTTATTCTATTCTATTTCGGGCACAGAGCCCGTACAGTTCCTTGTCTTTTCCAGCTGAATGTTAGAGAAAAAAATCAACTGTTTCTGATCATCAACCCCCCAAGAACCTTACTTACAGGTGCTTAGTCTTGCCTTGGCGTGGAAGGCCGGCGGCTGCGATACGTCATTGACTTCCTTGGTGATGGGCTGACGGCTCGTACACCGGCGTAGAACTTTCCTCTCTGCGTTATTACCTTGCATTGAAAAGAGAACAGAAAGTTAATGTCACAAAGAAGATTAAAGCTCTGAACACATTAATTCAAAACCGCTTAAACTCGTTATCTTGAGATATCATCTGATGCCGGCAATATAAAATAAATCTAAGTATTACGAGTTAAAACCCGTATTTGAATGCACATATTTGTGCTGTGCTTCAGGGGAGCTTTTCAGTTGTAATGATAATCGTGCCAGCGGTAAAACTAAAATAATGCTGGACAATTCACACAGCATTATCTAGCCCCATGGTAAGCAGAGCTTGTGTTATAGGTACTAGATAACTGATATACATAATACAATACATTACATAGATTATATTATACATAAAACGACCATTGTGGTGGCCCACAATCGACTCGCTGAAGTAGCCGAGTTCATCGATTTGTAAGTTAGAATGATTTTATTTGAATTCTGACGATAAGTTTAATTTGGGCACCGAAAAACTATTTATAGTACTATCGTAGGAAGCTCGGCGTATAAAAAGTTGGCAAGCTCATTATGATCTCAAACAGAGAATTCTCAAATTGAACAGTTTTTGGGTGAGTATTGTGTAGGTAATATATACCACAATATAAAATATAAAACACGATTTTCTTCAAAAGAAAAAATCGTTCGATTTTCCTACAGCTATAGCTATAAAAAGGCCCCTCAGAGTCTTATTTTGAAAGCGTGCTTAGTCTGCTCAATCATCGATCTATGCTTGAGGTAACGCTTATTCCATAAATAGCGTTACTCAAGTATGGTAGAGCACGCTTAGGCCTAAAAGTCACAGGTTTACCTCGATCCTCGCCGTTGCCTCCTGCCGCCCGAACTCATTCTCAATCGTTATCCTGTAAACTCCCACATCATCAGCCGATATTTCTTCAATCTCTATCATTCTCAGTTCTTCCTTCTCTTTTATGGTCACGCGTGCGGATGGAGTAAGTATGACTCCGTCCTTGTCCCACGTTGCCCAGGGTGCCGGGTTGCCTTTGATGGCACATTGGAGCGTGACGGTTTCTCCTTCTTCCGCTACTTTGTTGAAGGGGTATGTGTAGAAGGCAGGGCCCAGGGTGCGCGCTGGGCTGCACAGGCGGCGAGGTTCTGGACCTGGTGATGGTAGGAAGCCATTACTAAAGTAACCTAAAAAGTAATCATATTACAATTTTATAATTTTTTCGAATAAAATATTCTTTACTGTTTTTATTCTTATTCTTATGCTGATAAACCCATGAAGGAAGTTTCCATGTCGGAGATACGGGGCCGTTCAAAAGCTCTGCAGGATCATACAGCGAGTAGGCGGAAGGCACTGGAGAGCATGGGTAAAAACCTAGCATATAGTATAGAGTTTTGGGGGTGAAAATAGTGTTTTAGACAGTTTTTAATGGAAATCCGGAAAAACGAAATCGCTATACCGGTAAAGTTCCATTGAGAACACTCGCTGATTAATAACCCGCTGTAATTGTTTACCGAAAACCTTGTTAGTACTGCGTCTATAATAAGGCCTTTCGCACCTATAGATTGTATGTCAATGATGCACCACATTGCCAGTATCCTGCAGTAACGAGCAGGGACGTATCGCACTGGCTGAAATTCGGCTAAAAAGACAGTCAAAAATTTTTCGGCTACTTAAAATAATGTATACCTGGAGTTCTAGATACAGATCTGGCAGGTGTGGAGCGTGGGGTAGAGCGGGGCGTGGATGCTGCAGAGAGGAACGCTGGCGGGCGTCGCAGGCGCTGGCTGAGGGTGTTGGGCTCTCCGGGTGCTGAAATAAAAGTGATTTTTAATTTTTTATCCTAACTTTGGAGAAGGCAATCGAAGGGATACTTTTCACTGTAGACTGCTATGAAAGTGTGTTGGCTTTATCATCTAATTAGTTAGATTGACGCTTTCCTCGATTTCTTTGGAACCCTCAAGCATCTACTACAGTCGTCAACACTCACTGGTCTACGTGTGTCGTAGATACATATATGACGCAAGAACTTCATTTGGCTTTGCCTACGTTGTGGGGAGCCTTGCAAGTGTAGGTGCTTTTTTCTTCGCAGGATCTTGCTTGATCTGCCCTAGTACATTTATCTAGTTCACTTTATAATCAACACTCACGGTAGCACACGAGGACTGGACGTGGTGACAATCATAAAATCAATCGAAAGGGTCCAGAATAACCCCTAATCGGCTTAGTACATATTTCGTGGCACCCTGTTTACTACAGTCTATTCTACATTTTATGGTCAACACTTACGATAGACCACAAGGCAGGCGCTAGACGTGGCTTTGCCCAGGTTGTTGGCAGCCTCACAAGTATAGGTTCCCTCATCCTCTGCAGTGACTTGCTTGATCTTTAGCCGCACTGTTCCCTCATCGAAGGTTGTCTCAAAGTCTTCACTGTCGCGGATCAACTGAAAGACACGTCATATTTTTTGAGGGTCGATGCAGTTTATAAGCTTTCCCTAAATCCCATTTCTTCCATTTTCCCCTGTCTCTTAGAGTAATATAGGCCAGTCTGGGAAAAAATACTCTACCTCGCCGTGCCGTCTATGTAAAATATGGGAAGGTTTTCAAGGTGGATCCTTCTTTTTACAAGCTTTTATTGAAGTTACCCTGTTAATTTGTGTGGGACAATTAACATTTATTTTGAATGTGAGTAATATTATCTTATCTCCACAAGTTTTATTCATTTCGATTCCTTCGCCCTTCAGCGCGTCCTACTCAGAAAATTCTGCCTATTCTATTAGTCTGGTATTAAAACCTGGCGTCTTCACGAAGGTATTCCTAATGACGGGTAAAACCTGCAGTTCAATTCATGTTATGTGAATTACCAATATTCAATGAATAATATGAATATTTTGCATAGAATGTGATAGAATTGATTAGAGAATTAAAATTTGCCACGTACCTCATGATAATGGAACCACTTGATTGTAGGTTCCGGATTACCGTTGAGTCGACACTCGAACTCGACGACATCGCCGTCGCACGACAATAAGTCTGTCAGTTCTTTGCTGAACCGTGGCAAAACCTCTACTCGCCTGAAGAGAGAAAGGGAGAGGAATAAGATGTAGAACAGCATTGAAATCAGAATAAAGACGCAGTCGCTATAGCCGCAGTCATGGAATTTATACAGAAATGCGACGCGTTCGACGCGGTTAGGTGCGCGATGTTGCATACTATTTTATATAAAGATTAAGAAATTGCGATGATTGCGGCGCGGAAAGGTGTTTAGAAGCTTGGTTTTTGAATCGCTCTAACATGTAAGGAAGACCAGCTTGCACAAGATTTATTTAAATAGCTAGTCTTATTTGAATTAGACGTATAATTTAGTTTGACTCTTAACGCCTACAACTAACAACTAATTAATCATGTTTAATTCACATCGACAATGTCCATGCTGCGAAATTCGGAATTTCGAAAAATGACGGACATTTCTACCAGGGCGTCATAGCACCGAGAGAGTGAACAAATAACGAGAGCGTGGGTGGTCCAGTTAAATATCCTTCGTGCAATTAGGACTATATAATGCAAACAAAAACATTAAATACTCTGATATTCGAGAATATTTTTCCCTCAATTATACAAATCTATATCTTGCGGCTCGATTGCCATTGCCCCTACCTTGAGTAAATTCTTAACCAGTATCAATTTGTGACATAATCGTAGACGTAGTTGTCGCTATGTAACATAGCAGAGATCCAAAAATAATAGAAATGTTCTTTTTTGTAGCAGTATATAATATACTCTATATGAAACACACTCACCCGTAGCTGATGTTGTGTGTATCATCACAGGATGAAGGATCTGAAAAACAAAATGGTTGTGTATAAACGAACAAAACGGTTTGGTCTGGGAATGCTTATGTTACCAAATGTGGCTTGCAGGGCAAGCATGGGGGTTGTTGTCTAGGGTAGAATAGAGAAAAAATACGTCACTTTGTCATCGTATAATTATTTGAAATTAATTCCTTCAACTTCAATAATGTATGGAATGTATGATGCGATGTCATTATTGTTTATTCAATAATATGGTATTTAGCAATAATCTAGATTATGTCTATCAAAACTATCGTAGTTTGACAAATTCAGTATTATCTCAATACTGAATTTTTCTACCTAGGAAGGTAGAGTAAAACTAATCCCTCTTACTATGGCATACCTATACATAATGTTGTCATCAACACAGAATTGAAACCTTTTCATGGACGAGCGTGAAAGTTGGATATATCTTGATCGATGCCTGCTAGGACTATACCTTTAGCGAGGATCTGCAGTGATATAATCGCCTTAGCCTCTCCGTACTGGTTCTTCGCGACGACCGAGTAGGCGCCCGTGTAGTCGAGCTTGGCGTGTGGAATCTCGAAGCGATACTCGGGACCGTCGCCGACGCGCTTGAAGTGGGTCGCATCGCGATAGTAGTCGGGCTAGAAGATAAATACCTTTTAAATATGTTTTTTATGTAGTAACCATGTGGAACGTCGATAGAACTTTCGTCTAGTTGTCTCCATGCTTGTTAAACATACTTTAACTAATCCTTATTAAAATAAACCTACCCATAACTTTATTAAATTAATTTTAAAACAAATTAAGTCAAAAGTTAATAAACAAAAATTGGGACTGAAAAGCTTATCGCTTATACAATAATTATAAATGCTATCAATCATATGCAGTAGCTTATAGTTTATGCTAGTAAAGTGAGATCAGCTACCTTCAAGAAGTCTCTCAGCCAGTACACATCAGGCTTAGGATCACCGACCACCTCACAGGCGATGATGACGGTGTCGCCCTCTCGGGCTTCCGAGGACCGCGGTTTGCGGATAAACATCGGCTCTTTGGAGTAGCTGGAACGAGCATTAAATAAACATTATTATCATCAGCCTATATTAGTCCACTGCTGGACATAGGCCTCCCCCAATGAGTGCCAGAGCGCCCTGTCTTCAGCTTGACGCATCCAGCATCTGCCTGCAGTATTTCACAGGTCGTCATCCCACCTGGTCGGAAGGCGTCCTACACTACTTTTACCGAGTCGTGGTCTCCACTCAAGAACACGTCGGTTCTTCGCGAGATATGGCCGGCCTACTGCAACTTTAGCTTACTAATTCTAAGAACTATGTCGATAACATTGGTTCGGATGTATTCATTACGAATCCTATTCTTCAGAGAAACTCCGAGCATAGCTCTAAATAATATGATGAGCAAAATCTTTGTGATTCAGATCAGTCAAAACAATGTTCACCGCAAAACTTTAGTCATTCTGCGCCCCAACTCTGAGGAAGAGATCTTAAACTGGAAAGCAAATATTGTCATTACGCAACTTTGTATTGTTATGATGGAACTTCCGCCTACAAGGATCCAATCGAAATTGAAGCCAAAGATTGGCTTCAATTTTTATTATTCAATTTGTTTCATTTTAAGGCACCAATCACGCTTTACCAAAAATTGTTTAATGCCAAAATGTTTTTCTCCAAAAAGGAGTTGGTGTTTAAAAATAAACTCCACCTATCTCCTCTGGTTATGGGTGCCCCTATATTGTCCCAGTTAAAAGAAACACTCTGTATTTGGTAAATAAATAAATTAAT
Organism: Eupithecia dodoneata; assembly: GCA_947044415.1. NCBI lineage: Eukaryota > Metazoa > Arthropoda > Insecta > Lepidoptera > Geometridae > Eupithecia > Eupithecia dodoneata. Next base: position 12,218,268 of record OX345655.1, on the reverse strand, counting down.
AAGAATTATTATTATTACCTACCGTATCTCCTTACGTACATTATGATAATGGGGTAACTAACAAATATAAATAGGAACACTTACGGCTCATCAGGTGCGATGAAGATAGGCGGAGTTCTGACAACGTTTGTTCCCGTCACCTCTACTTTACCCGACGTGGACGCTCGGCCAACTTCATTAGACGCAGTGCATGTGTAAACTCCTGAGAAATACAAAAAAGGTTTAGATTAAAAGTCCCTATCTTCAGGAAAATACTATGTTGATATACCGCAGTGCCAAACTAAACTATATTCCCATACATAGGTCTAAAGAATACCAAGGTGTACCAATATAGAGCCAAATACCATATAATTAAGCTCTATATTTTGTCAACATGCCTACCCAAGTGTCATGAAAATATTTTTTTCTCTTCCTCTGGCTGATATAGTTACCATGACATGACATACGAAAAACTATTCTGTTATATCTAATGTATAAGTAGGTACGTAGGTATAGATTGGAACAAAGTGCCTGCGTCACTCTTCAGCGGCTGCCAGAGCAACGGCAAACAGCCGTATCAATTTCAAATCATTTTAAATCTTATCAACAATAAAAAAGGTATCTTGACCAGGAGGAACGAGACTCTAAACGGTGTTATTTGATCCTTACTGTAACCACTTAGAACGATATACCTCTAGAATACTAAGGACCAACCTGCATCCCGTGACGTAACAGCAGCGAGAGCGAGCTCGATCTGTCCGTCTCTGTCTAGCGTCATGATGGTCCGTCTGCTAGGACGCAGGCGTACTCCGTCACGGTACCACGTAACCCCTACTGATGGGTATGCTTCTACTACCGCTGTGATTCTTAGCTCTTCACCTGGAAACGAGAAAATCACTTAACACACCAGTACCAATACCAATAGTCCACCAGTACCATTACTAAAATGTTATCTAATATCTTTTCAGCCTATAAGCAACTAATGCTGGATATAGGCCTGTCTACTCAGCCATCATATTCGTTAATCAACAACATAATCTTAAATGAATGTCTCATTCAGGCATCCCTCAGTCAACACCTAGTGATATCAAAGAACTGATATCAAACCCTCTACTGTCACATGCAAGATCTCCGAGCAAATCGCACTTTTCCCTCTTAGAATTTAAATCCCCTATAATAGCAAAAGCCTAGTCAAATTAGCCTTATTAGCCTCTGACCCAATTTCAAAACAAATTTTAACATTACCATCCTTGAGTTTATACAACGGCTCCAGTCCACAGCAGAATTCAGGCGCCACGTAAGCCCGTATCCCCTTGTCCACAACCAGGCTGCAGTGACAGCTGACTGCGCCGCTGCTGTTTCGAGCCATCACTTCGTACACGCCGCCATCTTCTAAATTTGTCGGTGCGATTTCGAGCGTGTGGAAGTGCTCGTCTTGGAAGTGGTTTCGGCGTACTGGAAAGTGGAAAGTTAAAATACAATGTAAGATATTTTCACGGTATCAGAACGTGTGGTTTAAAGATATTTGCACGATGGCCATTTGCGCGAGTGGACAGCGTTAAAATCACAAGACTTCTGATGTCTCTGGAACTCTCTGGAAGTTTTGGATTTCCCCATTGTGTAGGGGAGTTGTAGAGACCATCTTTCCTCTGATATTATCTTACTTCTTCCTATCCATACCCTTCATCCTCTATGATTAACATTTGTTTTACATCTCTAGTCAATTTGAGACGCAAGCACACAAAAGACGCACAACTGCTACGTACATCAAAGTTTTTAAAGAAAGCCTCATAAAATCAATATTTTATGAGGATTTCTTTAAAAACTGATTGAGGAATTAAATTTGTGTGATTCAGTTTATATAATAGAGATCAGTTTCTTCCTCATTACTTTTTCCTACCCTGTCCCTTACCTTCCTTTAAGATGAATTATATTTGATGTCGTAGAGGCTCGTAGAACGTGCTACGCCGTAGCTTGCTAACGTGCATAAATAACAGCAGATTGCACTAGGTACCACAAACTTCATTAAGGCGAAGGTTGGTTAAAATTTGATATTGGTATACAATAAACAAAACTTTTCATTTATTTTTTCTTATAAGCCGTGAAAGATTCGGTTTTCACTAGACTAGAGACAAGTTCTTTTTTTTTATTTTTAAGACAGCAGTAAATGCTCTCAAACGTATCTTTTTTTATAAAAGATTTTAATAGCTGACATTAAATATTTTTTATTCTTGAAGACGAAATATGAAGAACACATAGAACTACCGCATGCTAATTTTTTAAATTTATTTGTTACAGCTTTTATAGATTGCCTTCTAGATCTTTTTTATTCTTAAGTAAAATAGCTCAACTGACTTCAACTAAAGTTACTTTGTTCCAAATGACGAAGTCTAACGATTTCTATTCACGATCCACCTTAACAGGCTGTCCATCCCTGAACCATGTGACAGCGGGATGCGGCGCGCCGATGACCTGGCACGTCAGCCGGACGGGATACGTGGCCTGCATCCGCCTGTCGCGGAGGCGCATCGTGAACTGGGGTGGAAAGTTTGTTCCAAATGACGAAGTGTATAGGTTTCTACTCACGATCCAGCTTAACAGGCTGTCCATCCCTGAACCAGGTGACAGCAGGATGCGGCGCGCCAATGACCTGGCAAGTCAGCCGGACTGGATACGTGGCCTGCACCCGCCTGTCTCGGAGGCGCATCGTGAACTGGGGTGGAAAGTCACCAGCTACATCTGCTGATCTCTCTCTGGAAAACGAAATTGTCTATAACTTCATGATTTAAATTTAATTATTTTAACAGGACGTAGACAAACAACTCTGTAACAAAATGGCGAACAGCACTTGAAGACGGTCGCATTTGTGTGGTGGCTAGGTCCACCAAACAAATGCGACCGTCTTCAAGTGTTGTTGAAGACGTTCCAGAATTCAACAAATCTTTGGGTGATGCACGGGCAGCCAATGAAAAAGAAGAAAGCGAAAGCAAAGAAGATAATTATGAAGAGCGTATTATAAAAAAAAAACAAAATTAAAAATCCTTTATTTCTATAGGCTTACAAAATAAGCACTTAGACAAGTCAAATTTTATACTATTAAATATTATCAAATATGAATAAGGTATGAATTTTCTGTTCACTTAAATTTTTTGTCAATTTGTGGAAGAAGTGAAAAAAATACTGGTACATTAATATTTCTCATATGTGTCTAATAAATGGTTGTTTGTCTATTTAAATCCAGATATAATGTGATTAAATACATGTCAATATGAATGTAAAAAGTCGCCAGGTACATTAACTGGATAAGTAGCATATGGTAGTGAGTGCTTTGGTTTAAACTGTAAATTCTTATCTTCTTAAATAAATAAATAAATTGATATAATCCACACTGGTGGAGCTTGGTATTGATACACCAGAGGAACTTGGCTATGACAGGCCCGAGTTAGCATTAGAGGATGTTCATGAGATGTAAGGCCAGATGCTATGTTAGAAAATTTGTATAGTTTTGTTATAGACCTTGTTTTACTACGAGGGAGGACACTGTCTCTCCTTAATGTATTATTTTGCGGCCACCATATAAAATAGACATGCTGTTCTGTTTTAAATCTAATGAATAAATACATAATATCTCTAAATATTGAAAGGTACAATATAAAAAGCGTGGTATTTAAAGAGGCTGGCAACGTCTTAATGATATACATACATATTTCTGGAATATGTTTTATGACGGTAGATTTACTAGGTACCTGGGACCTCGTCACAGATTTTAAGGTGTTCACTATATCGCAATTGTAGAGTCAGGAATAATAATATTCCATAGAAATTATACCACTCTTTTTAACCCCTTTGAGGTAATGTTTGAAAAATTTGACTAGCTTATGAGTTATTCTAGAACCTAAACTACATACCAAATTTCATGTAAATGAGTAAAGCAGTTACGGCGATACGTGGTAAAAAAAATCTCACAGACTTTCACATAATATTAAATTAGCTACAACTCGCGGCTTCGCCCGCGTGGAAATCTATGTGTCAAATGGTTTACAAAACTTCTACTTGAATCACTCTATTTAAAAAAACCGCATCAAAATCCGTTGCGTAGTTTTAAAGATCTAAGCATACATAGGGACAGACAAACAGCGGGAAGCGACTTTGTTTTATACTATGTAGTGAATAGTTGAATGACTATATTATTATAATTTTTCTAATCCCTTACATATATAATATTTGTTTAATTAGAAATTATTTTCAGTTTATGTTTTTGTTTATGTGATAATTATGGTATGAAATAAAGCTCTTTGAATTTTTTTTATTACAGATGTGATCACACCTTAACAAGTAGTTTGAAACATGTTCCATGCTATTATAGCACTGATATTTGTATCGTGATATTTTCAGGTCACCGACTTAGTTTTCTTGCTACAGTCACGTTTAGATCCTCGTGTGCCGTTTATAAGATGACACAATTAAATAATGCATTAAGGCATGCGCATTTTGTTATACAAATTCCATTTGATCAATTTAGGTGTGTGATTCGTTGTATTGAAGCAATGATTCAACTCAACAAAGCAACGAATCAACAAACCTCAATCAATTCTCAAAGACAATGCTGTGAGTCTAATAATACACGTGCTCTAGATAATTAAAGGTCAAACCAATTCAAAACAAAGTAGCAATCACTAACTGTGAGTTATTGAGATTCAAGAGTAACACAAACACATCACGTACCTTTTCAACTTAACGTCAGCCTCCCATATTGATCTGTCGGTGACAACTGCTAGCCTGGCATAAGTAGATGCTCTGCCATGCACATTCGCAGCTTCACAACTATACCGCGCTTCGTCCTCAATGTTGATGTCCTTAATAGTAAGACAGCAGTTGAATCCGTTGAATGAACTTGACAACCGTCTGTCATCCTCGATCTCATGCCCGTTCTTCATCCAAACCACTTCGGGAACCGGTTTGCCCTTGACACAACAGCTGAGATTCGCCGTCGTTCCAACTAAAACTTTCAGTTGTCCTGGTAGGGATTCGGAGAACTCTGGTCTGTCGCCAGCCGAACCGACGCTGATAGGTGAAGGCGTCTGGACTGATTCTCCCCAGCCGTATCTGTTGCGAGGTGTCACTCTGAAGTGGTATTCCTCTCCTTGTTTTAGGTTGAAGGCGTCAAACGAGGTCAGTGGGGTTATCCCAAGTTCAGTCCAACGCGCTCCGCCTTCGGTGCCTATCAGCCAACTTTCAACTTTGTATGCGAGAACTGGAGCTGACGGTCCTGGCTCGGACTTGGGCCACGCGAGAGACAGCCAGTTGTTGCCTCCTTCCACCACGTTTGGCACTCCCGGGATGCGCTCAGGCACGGCTAAAATAAAGTTCTTGATTCATGAACGCGGCAGTGGCCTCAGAGAATACTTGATTGTCTGCCAGGCGACAAGTGCCAGATGCATCTGATTGATCGACACGTAAAATTGAATGATGGTGCTTTAAATATAATTTATGCTTATAATGCTGACGCATCTCGTAAGACAAACAAGGTGCTTGCTCTTGGAAACAGTTTCAATATGAATCGTAAATTGATTAGTAGGACGTAGACGTAGACATAAGTTAGTAGGTAGTTTTAGGTAGTTTAGCCACTCTTTGATTTTATATGGCCTGCAATCGTATAATATCGACTTTGAGTGTAATTAATTCTATAAAATAAATTAAATTCGACTGCCCTTCTCGATTTATTTTTAATTCAGACTAGGACTTTCATCAGCTTTGCAACGTTAAGATGAGTATTAAGAAATAAACACTTTATAGATTCAAATTACTACTAGTATTTACAGGAGGAACAGTTAAACTTACTGCAGACTATTGCAAACAATTTAGAGAGAAGTATTGGTCAGTAGTCTCAGTCAATAGTGTAGCAGGCACTTATATATGTATGTATGTACTAACATTTGTATTTACGATCAGCTACGTTAAATCCAGTATCTTCAGTGGGGTAAGTCCAATCTGATATCAAGTTATCGGATGAAGCACGCTGCCGTATCTAAAATATAAACAAATAATGTATAGGTATAATATAATGCTCAACAATTTATGTATGTAGTTGTTTGTTCTTGATATTTAAGTAACTACTTGACTGAACATAAAAAACAATAGAATGCCACGTCCTGGCATGGCCCATATTTCTTTTAGACTACATACTATGTAGTGAATAGTTGAATTTCATACAAGACTGGGCTGGTTATTGCAGTGGAGATACAAGAAAGGAAGCTGCTAGTTAGATAATTAGTAGCTTCCTCCATTGTTCCCATTTAAGAAGGTTCCCATTGGATTGGATGGAGACATCCATAAGCTGAGTTGAGGGGTCGACTATTACACCGAGAAACGCAACGGCTTATCCTTCTACGGTGAAATATTAAAATGGGTATTTCTTACCACAACAGTGACGAAAGCTCTGTCACAGCCGTACGCATTCCTGGCAAGGATGCAGTAAGTGCCAGCATCGGATATAACAGATCTCTTCAACGTAAACTTGACGTAGTCGTCGGAGGTCATTTTGCAGACGCGTTGGCTTGTAGTTATGTCTCTGATGCCTTTCATGAATACCACTGTAATTGAATTAAAAAAGGGTTATTAGAGAGTTGAATAGGTTGGCTTTGCTCCTAAAAGACAATTTGCTCCTGAAAAAAAAAAGTGTTGTGGGCGAACGTATAACCTTTTCGATAAAATTACGAACGCTATATATAGATAACAACAAAGAACTGATCTAAACGGACATGTTAAATACATTTCCACAAATCTTTATAAAAAGGAGGCTCTTAGTTCAGCTGTATATTTAGTATATTAACCGACCTCAAAAAGAAGATAAATCTCTGCTTAGGTAAACAAAAGTAGAGTAATTTACTAGCTTTGGTATCGTGTAATGAAAAGGAAAAAACTTACCTTTCGGCTTAGGTTCGCCCTGAACTCTGAAAGATATATTAACATCCTCTCCCACAGATATAAGGATGTCCTTCTCCGGACGACCAACTATGATAGCCGGTCTACCATCAAGCTCATTAGGCTGAACCACCGTTATAGCTGCATTCATATCCACATGGCTCTGCAAACTCCAAGCCCTACACGTATACATGCCAGATTCTTTCTCCGTTACGTCAGATAGAGCAAGTGTATACAGCCCTTGCTCTACAAAAGTCTTAGCATTTCTGTAGACTTCAGTTACGGAGCATCCTTCTCTTAACCATTCGACCCTTGTGGGTGCGCCTCGTATCTCTACTTGGAGACCAATTGTTCCGCCTTGCACGACTTTGTAGTCGGATAGGACGTTCGTGAAATGAGGTCTCCGTGATTCCATAACTTGACGGTTGAAGCGGGACTTTTCTATTGTTGCTATGTTCGGGCTTACGCGATTTTCTTTACCTGAAATAGGAGTGAAATTGTAAGTTGCTTGTAGTAATATGTCATAGTATGTCATGTCCGCATCTTGTTATATCTATATATAGGGAGTTCCCATTAGAGAAAGTGTAAATTACTTTGAACATAGCCTACGTTTTTAGTGTCTGTCTACGTTAAAAGTGAGCGAAACCGCGTGTGACTTGTAGTACCTATTTTAATCGATAAGTAATGTTAGTAGCAAGCTGCGGATTTACCACAAACCTTTGGTCATGTTTAGCCATTTACTTAATAAAAAAATGTAAAGATAAACGTAAAATTATAAGGCATGTCATAGATAGTACATCTCATTATAGGCACAGCTGCACCGTACAAAAAAAAAGCTATTTTCTTTTTAATTTAATGAATTATGCTAAAAAACAACGAAAAGGGACCCTTTAGAGAACGGTTCCTATGCGTCTATAAGACAAATTGAGTCATTTGTTCTTCAGTTATATTAGATTATACATTTCTCCATGGATTATACGTACTTAATACGAAAAAATATAAGATACAAAAGATTTTCTTTGTAAGAGGGAGGACATTTCGACGTCTTTACCAGTGAAGTTGACGACGTGTGTGATCTCATCTGACCAAACGGAGTTCTCAGCTTTGCAAGTGTACTTCCCGCTGTCATCTGGTGTGGGGTGATCAATCGCCAGTCTGCAGACTCCATCCGCGAGGTAGTACGCTTGGTATCGGCTGTTTCCGCTGATGAGTTTATCATCCTTCAGCCAAGTAATGGTTGGAAGTGGTTGCCCGCGGATGCGGCACTCCAGAACTAGCTCATTTTCAGCCATGTGGTAGGTATCTGTTGATAGATATGACGTAATTTTATCTTTCAACCCCTTACTTAAACATAATGTAATAAGCTGTTGTTAACCAGAGTTTAAAGTTAATTCTCACTTTGACTGAAAAAGTCAGAATAGATAATATAAATATAAATAGCACTGCTTAGCTACTGTTGTTGGTTCAGCACACGAGTATAACGGCAGAGTTTAGCGGCTTATAGACGGGAAGTAACTAAGCAGCACCGTTTTTTGTTTAAAGTACTAACAGTCTTTTATTTGTAGATTGAAAAGTTAATCGTGATAATTTTTTAATTTAGTAAATACATAATACATACTTGATTGGATTGTATTTCAAACTACGCGCGACTTCGATCACGTTTTAGTCTATACATTATTCCAGGCTCATGTGTGCAAAATTTTTGCCCGATCTATTCAGTACTTTTGGCGTTGTTTACGGCCAAACATGTTCACAAGGGCACAACGACACAAACTTTCGCCTTTGTAATATAAATAGATAGATAGAATATGAAAGGATAGGACGAAAACGCTATTTATACTATGTTGGCGTGTAACGTCAGCTGGAAAGAACTTAGATAGACTCATTCTAAAATGTGACAATTATGAAAAAATGCACTTACCGCGTATCGAACGAGTAAACGTTGGGGGTATAGGCGAAGCTTCAAAGCTGGGGTATACTTTCAAATTGGCGGACGAATTTACAGATCCATTTTCATTAGATATCGTGCAGCTGTATTCCGCTGAGTCACTCGGTATCGCATTCAAAACTTCCAGTGTCACCAAACCATCAACGATCTTAGTTCTATACTTCAATTTGTTATCTACGATGACACCATTTTTGTACCATGTAACAGTGGGATCAGATGATGATAAAACGCTGCACGTAAGTTTTACTCTAGAACCTTCAACCGCTGTTCTATCTGTCAGGTACGTGGAGAATACTGGTTTTCTCTTTGAGTCACGTGTCAAAGCTGTGCGTTTTTCTGAAATGACGCTTCTAGCTTCACTTCGTGCTTTAGACCGTCTATCGTGCCTTATTTCGGAATGTCTCTCAGTTGGTTCCGGAGTCCTGCTTATACTGATTTCAGGGTACGGAGGGGCAGAAGATCGTAGTTGTGCATCTAGTACTAAAGTTTTCGTCTTAAAGATAGTGGCGTTTCTGCCTAAATGCTCATGTGAGGAAAGGCTCTCAGTTTTATCAGAATCGAAATGCCTTTCGCGATAGCCTGAGGGTCTAGCAAATTCCATAGTGTAATCCCTGTGGTTATGATCGACAAATCGAGGCTTTTCTCTAGACTCTACTTTCCGACTGGCCTGCGAAGCTTCGTACTGATATTCTTTGATGTAATGCTGCTCATGGCTTACTTCGTGTCTGCTGTTGTGGCTAACATTGCCATTTTCTTGGGAATCATTTTTGAAAACATGAAGTTCATCGTCGCGGTGCTCATTATTATCAAGTCTTTCGGCATATTTGCTAGATTGCTTGGGCATGTCATCTTTTTTATTAATTTTTGTGTACATCTTGACTTCAGAAGTTATAATTTCATTGTCTTCTGGTCTTTCTGCTGCTAGCTTGATGTCTGTTCTTGATTTTCTATCATCGTCTTTTTTTTGTAGGTAATTTGCTTTTTCTGTTGTTGTCTTTTCTTCAATAAAACGCAGTTCTTCAATTTTTTCATTTTTTTTGTAAATGGGATCTTCGAATTCTTTTTTCGATTTCCGTTCCAGGTCATCATTTCCTTTTCTCAATCGTTTTTCGTCTTTTTGTTTCTGTATAATCTGAGCTTCTTGTTTGTCTTGCAAATCGAGTTCTTCTTCATGTTTTTGTTCCAATTCAGTATTTTTTTTATCTTTCTGTAAACAAAGTTCTCTTTCTTCTTTTTCTTTCCTCAACTGAAGTTCATCTACGTCCTTCTGCTTCAATTCCACCACCCCTTTTTCTTGAAGGAAATCATATTCTTCATCTTGTTGTAGTTTTAAACCCATCGCTTTGGATTCAATTTTGAGCCCAATATCCTCTACTTTCTTCTGTTTCAATTCAATCTCTGCTTTTTCTTCCTTTCGTTTTTGTTTTAATTCATCAGCTTCTCTCTTTTTCTGTAAAAGAAGTTCTTTCTCTAATTTTTCTTTTAATTCAGCAGCTTCTTTAACTTGTTTCAGACGTTGCTTTTCATTTTGTTTTTCATTCAATTCTACCGTGTCTTTTGCCTTTTTCTGACGGTGTTTATCTTTTTCCTTCTGTATTAACTCTCCTGCATCCTTTTCTTTTTGCAAACGCAGTTCTTCGTCTTCTTTTTGTTTCAGATCATGTGCTCCTTTTTCTTTTTTAAGACGAAGTTCTTCCTCTTTCTTCTGTTTAATTTCAGCTGCTTCCTTTTCCTGCTGTAAAATTAGTGCTTCTTGTTTTAGTTTCGATTCAGCCATTTCCTTTTCTTTTCGCAAACGAAGTTCTTCCTCTTCTTTTTCTATTTGTTTTCTCTGATTTTCTTTCTCTTTTATTTCAGATTCATCCTTTTCTTTTTGCAAACGCATTTCTTCGTTTTCTTTTTCTTTCAGATCATGTGCTTCTTTTTCTTCTTTAAGACGTAGTTCTTCCTCTTTCTCCTGTTTAATTTCAGCTGCTTCCTTTTCCTGCTGTAAAATGAGTGCTTTTTGTTTTAGTTTCGATTCAGCCATTTTCTTTTCTTTTCGCAAACGAAGTTCTTCCTCTTCTTTTTGTTTTCTCTGATTTTCTTTCTCTTTTATTTCAGATTCTTCCTTTTCTTTTTGCAAACGCAGTTCTTCGTTTTCTTTTTCTTTCAGATCATGTGCTTCTTTTTCTTCTTTAAGACGAAGTTCTTCCTCTTTCTTCTGTTTAATTTCAGCTGCTTCCTTTTCCTGCTGTAAAATGAGTGCTTCTTGTTTTAGTTTCGATTCAGCCATTTCCTTTTCTTTTCGCAAACGAAGTTCTTCCACTTCTTTTTCTTTTTGTTTTCTCTGATTTTCTTTCTCTTTTATTTCAGATTCTTCCTTTTCTTTTTGCAAACGCATTTCTTCGTTTTCTTTTTCTTTCAGATCATGTGCTTCTTTTTCTTCTTTAAGACGAAGTTCTTCCTCTTTCTTCTGTTTAATTTCAGCTGCTTCTTTTTCCTGCTGTGAAATGAGTGCTTCTTGTTTTATTTTCGATTCAGTCATTTCCTTTTCTTTTCGCAAACGAAGTTCTTCCTCTTCGTTTTCTTTTTGTTTTCTCTGATTTTCTTTTTCTTTTAATTCAGATTCTTCCTTTTCTTTTTGCAAACGCAGTTCTTCGTTTTCTTTTTGTTTCAGATCATGTGCTTCTTTTTCTTCTTTAAGACGAAGTTCTTCCTCTTTCTTCTGTTTAATTTCAGCTGCTTCCTTTTCCTGCTGTAAAATGAGTGCTTCTTGTTTTATTTTCGATTCAGCCATTTCCTTTTCTTTTCGCAAACGAAGTTCTTCCTCTTCTTTTTGTTTTCTCTGATTTTCTTTCGCTTTCAATTCAGATTCTTCCTTTTCTTTTAGCAAACGCAGTTCTTCGTTTTCTTTTTGTTTCAGATCGTCCGCTTCTTTTTCTATTTTAAGACGTAGTTCTTCCTCTTTCTCCTGTTTAATTTCAGCTGCTTCCTTTTCCTGCTGTAAAATGATTGCTTCTTGTTTTAGTTTCGATTCAGCCATTTCCTTTTCTTTTCGCAAACGAAGTTCTTCCTCTTCTTTTTCTTTTTGTTTCCTCTGATTTTCTTTCTCTTTCAATTCAGATTCTTCCTTTTCTTTTTGCAAACGAAGTTCTTCGTTTTCTTTTTGTTTCAGATCATCGGCTTCTTTTTCTATTTTAAGACGAATTTCTTCCTCTTTTTTCTCATTAATTTCAGCAGCTTCTTTCTCCTGCTGTAAAATAAGTGCTTCTTGTTTTAGTATCGATTCAGCCATTTCCTTTTCATTTCGTAAACGAAGTTCTTCCTCTTCTTTTTCTTTTTGTTTCCTCTGATTTTCTTTCTCTTTCAATTCAGATTCTTCCTTTTCTTTTTGCAAACGCAGATCTTCGTTTTCTTTTTGTTTCAGATCATCCGCTTCTTTTTCTCTTTTAAGACGAATTTCTTCCTCTTTTTTCTCATTAATTTCAGCTGCTTCTTTCTCCTGCTGTAAAATAAGTGCTTCTTGTTTTAGTTTCGATTCAGCCATTTCCTTTTCATTTCGCAAACGAAGTTCTTCCTCTTCTTTTTCTTTTTGTTTCCTCTGATTTTCTTTCTCTTTCAATTCAGATTCTTCCTTTTCTTTTTGCAAACGCAGTTCTTCGTTTTCTTTTTGTTTCAGATCATCCGCTTCTTCTTCTATTTTAAGACGAATTTCTTCCTCTTTTTTCTCATTAATTTCAGCTGCTTCTTTCTCATGCTGTAAAATAAGTGCTTCTTGTTTTAGTTTCGATTCAGCCATTTCCTTTTCATTTCGCAAACGAAGTTCTTCCTCTTCTTTTTCTTTTTGTTTCCTCTGATTTTCTTTATCTTTCAATTCAGATTCTTCCTTTTCTTTTTGCAAATGCAGTTCTTCGTTTTCGTTTTGTTTCAGATCATCCGCTTCTTTTTCTATTTTAAGACGAATTTCTTCCTCTTTTTTCTCATTAATTTCAGCAGCTTCTTTCTCCTGCTGTAAAATAAGTGCTTCTTGTTTGAGTGTCGATTCAGCCATTTCCTTTTCATTTAGTAAAGGAAGTTCTTCCTCTTCTTTTTCTTTTTGTTTCCTCTGATTTTCTTTCTCTTTCAATTCAGATTCTTCCTTTTCTTTTTGCAAACGCAATTCCTTATTTTCTTTTTGTTTCAGATCATCCGCTTCTTTTTCTATTATAAGACGAAGTTCTTCCTCTTTTTTCTTTTTAATTTCAGCTTTTTCTTTCTCCTGCTGTAAAATAAGAGCTTCTCGTTTTTGTTTCGATTCAGCCATTTCCTTTTCCCGTTGCAAACGAAGTTCTTCCTCTTCTTTTTCTTTTTGTTTTCTCTGATTTTCTTTCTCTTTTAATTCAGATTCTTCCTTTACTTTTTGCGAACGCAGTTCTTCGTTTTCTTTTTGTTTCAAATCAGCGACATCGTTTTCTTTCCGCGAACGTTGATCTTTATCATTTGTGTGTTCTTCTTGTTTATGTTTCGTTGCCGCCATTTCCTTTTCTTTCAGCAAACGTTGATCTATCTCTTCATTTTGTTTCAGTATATTAGCTTCTTTTTCTTCCTCTTTCCCACATTGAAACTCAGTTGCCTGTTTGTCTTTTTGAGTACGTAGTTCTTCATCTTGTTGTTCTTTCATTTTAGCCACCTCTTTTTCGTCATGCAAATGTCGGTCCTCAATTTCTATTTGTTTCAGTTCTGCGCTTTCTTTTTCTTTTTGCATGCGCGTTTCCTCCTCTGTTTTCAATTTATCTACGTCCTTTTGCATTTTTATTGTTTCATCTTGTTTCTGTGTTAACTCAGCCTGTTCCTTTTGGTTTTGCAAACTGTCTTCTTCCTGATTGCCTTCAGTCGCTTTTTTTTCTTTTTGCGTTTGATATTCCTGCTCTCCTTTTAATTTTGATTCAGTGGCTTCTTGTTCTTTCCGTATAAGATTTTCATCAATTGTCTTTTGATTTAGTTCAGAATCTTCTTTTGGTTTTTCCAATGACAATTCTTCATCTTTTATATCATGTTTCAATTTTGCCATGTCGTTTTCATTTTGCGATTGTATTTCTTGTACTTTTTCCTTTTCAACCTGTGTAGCTTTCAAAACATTTCCCAAGTTTTCCGTTTTCTTTTGAAAATGTTCTTCTGATTCTTTTTCTCTCACTGCTCCTTCATTTAGGTCTTCTTTGAACCCAAGTTCTTCATCATGTTTATGTTTTAATTTGGTCAAATCAGTCGTTTTATTTTCTTTTGTTTGACGAAGTTCAGCTTCTTCTTTCTCTTTCAATTCCACTGCATCCATTTCCTGTAAACAATGTTGATCTTCTTTTTGGTAGTTTTCTCCATTTCCTTCTTGTTTTTGCAAACGTAGTTCTTCTTGCTGTAGTTTTATTTTTCCTACCTCTACCTGTTCTTGTTGTCCTTCTTGTTCTGCATGTGTAGTTTTCTCAACATTTTCTCTTACTTCAGCTCCTCCTTGTAGCAATTCATTTTCTAGTTTTTGTTTTTCTTCCTGCATAAAAAGACCTCCCGCTTGATTTTGTTTCAGGTCATCGGTTTCTTTTTCTCTTTGCTGATTGGTTTCTTCTTTGTAACATAATTTTTCAGATTCCTTGGTAATGGTTAGACTTTGTGCATTTTCCTTCGGATCAGTCTCCTCTATTTGATCTTGATTTTTTATTTCTTCGTTGGTGCCTGTTTCCATGATGACTTTTTCAACATATCCAATATTTTCTATTTCTTGGAATTTAGTTACAGCTGATTCGTCTTCAGTCTTTTCAACATTTGAATGTAAGGAATCTGTATTTAGAATTATTTGCGAGTGATCAAGTACCACATCTTGAAATTGTTTGCTGGTAGAAGGTCTATCAAAATCTGTTATCGGCAAAATATCAAGTTTTTCTTCATTTTTTGCTAATTTGTTTGGTGTTTCAGAGTCCTCAATAGTTTCTTCTAACTCTGGTGATTCATGTTTAGAAACAATGACTTCTTTAGATTTTCCTAAATATTTATTCATACAAGAGGTTATCTTCAGCATATCAGCAGCAATTTCTTTGAACATAGGTATTTTATTTTTAACTTCTATCATTGAATCCAATTCTATACTCTTGAGATTACTTTCGACACATTTGAGGGAATTGTTAACTCTTTGAAGCATATCTGGGTTGATTTGCACCGCTCGAGGGACTAAAATGCTGAAAATATTATCCTTCAATTCTTCTAGGATAATTTTTGTAAATGCAGCGTCACTCGGTAATCTAGCAGTTTTGTCAAGATTTATGTAAAATTTAATGTCTTCGAAATGATTAAGAACTTTACGCAGCGATTTTGACACCTTTTTAAAATTTAATTTATTATTTTCATCTTCGAGAGCGGACATAACAGTTAAATTTTTAATAGAATGGAGTAAAGATTCTGATGGCTTGCCATAATGTTCAAACATGTATCGCTTTTGTACACTTGAAACCGTACTGCGCATGTTAGATATACTTCCATAAACTGAATGTACGGCTGTTAATATGCTATCTTTTGTGCTAACTGCTACATTCGTTGACAAGTCAATATCTTTTTCTAATGCAAATATGTGTTCTTCGATCTGATCAAGACATTGCACAATTTCAACACCGTTTTCAATAACTGTATCTGCATCAATCAAAAATTTATCTCGCAAGGATTTTAAGCTACTTCGTATGATGTTTAGATTATTCACTACGCTAGTCAGGTTGCGACTTCCTTTAGTTTCAAATTTAGAAGCAATATCAAGCAGTTTTACGGTTTCATCTGTTTCATTGGAGCATTTCTCAATAATATTTTCTGTATTTTCCATTCGTGTAGTTGTTGAAGAAACTTGAACTTGCTGCGTAGCATTCATATTATCAACAAGTAGTTGCAACGTCACACATGCTTCAGAGAGTAATTCAGGTGGACTTTCTTCGTTTATCTGAAGTTGAACGCTCCTGACACTACACTCCAAGTCTTCGAGAGTTTCGTTAAAGGTATCATTTGAAGCATCATCATATTCACTCTTAAGTTTTATGATAACAGTTTGTACTTCGTCTAGAGTATCTTTGAGCGATTCAGAATTATTTATGTCTCTGGTTTGTTCCGTAGACGTGAGGTAAATTTTCATATTTATATCTTTTAATAATGATTCCAGCTGAGCCATGCTGTTACGCTCTTCAGTTTCATCCACTACCTCTGTAAGTAAAACATCATGAAAATGATCAAATTAAACAAGATTCATTTCAATCTTACAGAGAAAATAAAGGCCTTACCAAAGTCAGTTAATGCAGCAATACTTTTAACTTCAGAAACGATGGCTGTTGCTAAATCCTCTTGTAGAAGAGTAATGATTTCTGAAAATTTTTGCAACGCATTTGCTGAAATGATTGGTGCAATAGCTTGTACGCTATCTAATGCTTGTGTATGCAACGTGGAAAGGGCATCTTGCAATGTTTGGGCCAATCTGGCTTGTTCTAGCTGATCCTTCTCATTTAGGAGACTTGCTGTTTCAGTGGTACTATAATCCGAAGCAACTACACTTTCACGGAGTTTCTTTGCCATAACTACAGACTCCTTTAAAGTTTCGATGTTAGTAATATTGGCAATTTCGTCAACAATCTCAGTAACTTCATCAGAGATAAAAGCGTCTATTTGCTGTATAAGATGAATGCGCTCTGGAATAAACATAATAATTTTAAATAAAAGTATTTTTTTAAAGTTTATTTTAGTTATGTGTGAAATTGTGTAGTGTTACTGTAAAATGTGTTGATTTTTGTTAAATTATTATGAGATTACCGATTAAGACGGTTTCTCTTAAATTGTTGTCATTAATAAAACTCTATTCTCTGTTACTGTACAGAACAAATATTTAGTAGGTATAGTCATCGAATGGTTTGGAGGCTTTTTTGAATTTAATATTTCTGATTTATCTTTAGTTAAATGCTCGTGTATTTTATTTTAGTGTGTTTTAAATATTTATTTGAGAATAAAATAAGCTTCAGCAAATGTTATTCTTTCTTTAACCAGTCTCACAATCTTATTTGTTCTAGATTAACACTATCGACTTCGTCTTTTCCTAGTACATCATTCAAAAAGTCAGTCATGACTGTTTTTTCAGTGAAATAGGTACACATTGTGTAATTATTTTCCTTCAATGACTTCCTCAGCTGTTTGTTTATTAAACTCAACGTCTTTAAGCATGTTGCAATCATATTGGCATAGAAAGGAAGCATATTCAGTTCAATGTCAGGCATTCTTAATTTTGGGTAATGATTGGCCAACTCAAAAAGAAAAGTCGGCATATTTTCGGTCAGCACTGTTTTATCGCTAGCCGTGTTTACTTAAATGCCTGTATAGAATGCGTGTGTAGAAGAGTCCGTGCTCCATCAATGTTTTAGTTTCTATAAGTAATGTTAAATATTCGGTCGTCAATGGTACTTCGGCGGTTTTGAATTAATCATTTTAGATAGTGTTGATTAAGTATTTTCGATAACATCATCATCATCATCATCGACAAGAACAACAATCGAATCAGAAGGACAAGAATCGAATGTTAACGAAAATACTAACACATCGGTACTATTAAAATTTGGTTGCCAGGTTATAGTATCGGCTAGAAGGGGGTCTTCTACTTCGAAAGCCACTTTAAGAAATTCTGAATAAAATATTCAGAATTTCTGTCTGTTTAAATTACAATTTATAGAGTACTGTGGACGAGTGAGTGTTATTTTGGTATTTTAATTTTCATGTACCTATCTTATTTTAAGCTATTAATGAAGTCGCTGTTACGATAAATAGTACTTAGAAAAAATTAAAGCAGAACTATTTAAAATATAGTCTACAAACTAAGCTTCTGAATCTAAAAATACCGTTATAATTAGTTAACGTGATGTAATAATACAATTTAAGCGTTATTGATTAGAATTTATGAGTTTTATAAATTAATTGTTACAACATAATACATAAAATTATAAAAGCGTACCCTTATTGTACAGTCACAGCATCAGTCACAATCGGTAAGTCCATCAAAAGCGCTCTCTCATAATAAAAAAAATCAGTACAAAGAACACCTATATCACCTATTGCTTGAAAAGCGCTTACAAAAATATTTCGTTTTAATATGCCAAAAACAAGGGTTATTGATTAAACAAGAACAAAGATAACAATTTGATTACCAATTCTATGTAGCGGTTCTATTGTTTTAACTGAAGTTATTTCTTCTTTGTTGACGATCATTTCATGGTCCTGTGGCAGAAGATCGGCCGTAGTAAATATTCGCTGATTTTCATTGATTTCTTCGATGGATACATCTTTGTATTGTTCAGCTAAGGTTATGTCAAGAGCTTTTTCTTCTAGCACTGAACATGAATTAGCTTTATTTATTCCATCATTGAGAGTTTCCAGCTCGGTTGGTATAGCTGTGTCCTTTACATGGCTCTTTTGATTAATAGTTGATGATTCAGATAATTTACATTTATCATCAATAATTGTGTTTGGTTGTTTCAAAATGTCTGCCTCAACTGCCAACACTTTAGTAACACCAAATTCAGAAGGTACCAAAGTTGATTCTTCCAAAACCACTATACCAAAAAGCCTTTTTTCTTGGTCAATAGCGAAAACATCTTCAATCACTATTGTGTCTGCATCCTCGACAGCAACAGATTCACCTAGAGGCAACTGGTCTGCTATTAAAAGATAATCAGAGATGTCTTCAACAGGCTTAATCTCTTCATCACAAACTTTTTTAGATACTGGTTTTAAAGTGTTTTCTTGGTCTGAAATTGTTTGTTTCTGGAGGACCACATCTATATATTCCAATAAAACTGCTTCTGTTTCATGACAAACAGCCACCTGCTCTTGCGCAGGACCTTTTGTATCATTTCCAATTAGACAATTATTTAAACTAGGATCATCAACGCCACTACCTACATCCAAATCTTCTTTTAAATCGACCACCTCAATAACAGCTAAAACAAGTCCATCAGATAAACTTGCATTAGCGGATTCTGCCTTTTGAATAATTTCACTAGCTTCTAATTCATGTAATTGCGTATTATCAGTTGACATTGCTGAATTATAAGATATTTCTGAATTTGTATCACCATGTAGTACAATAATTTCACTTACGCAAACTTCTTTCATAGAGGCAATGTCTAATTTATTTGCAGTTCCCTTAGTATATTCAATATCATGGGTAAATTCTAAGATTTCTTGTTCTTCATATTCTAAAGCTACTTTTACTTTTGAAGGAAGAAGTTCAGCTGATGTCGGCGTATCAAAATATTCTTCAAATGGTTTGGGTTCTTCATTACAAATAGTTTTGGCTTCTACTGTTAAATTTTCTTGACATAAACCTTCTGGTAATTTATCAATCACTTTTGCATTATGCTCTGTAGATGTATCTAGGGCAATATTCTCAATAACTTTATTACTGGATACGTATTCTATTTCAAGACTACCAGTTTCTTCTATGATGGCTGCACATTTCACATCACCACTGTCTGAGGATTGTGTCAAAATAATTCCGCTAGTGAAAGGTGTGGAATAACAATCGCTTAGAGTGGGTGTAGCTTCTATTTCAATATTTCTTTGGCTTTCTAAATACGGAGTTGTTTCCAAAGATTCTTGCTGTGTAAGTTCGATTACTACTGATTCATTTGTAAGCAAGAGGTTTTCTGATTTCGACAAATCAAAGAACTCTTCTAGTGGCTTTGCTACTTCCGAAAAAACCATTTCAGCTATTGTATAATTTTCTAGGCAACGCATATCTGATTCTTCACATTCCATTTTATTTCCTAGTAACTCAACTAAGTCTGCATTTTTACATTCAGTACTACTTTTTTGTTGTTGTTTGTTTGTCTCAATAGCACTTTTATTATTATTTATTACAGATTCCAGTAAGGGAATAAAAGTCACTTTTTCAGAGACTGTATCTTCAATGTTGCCTATTCCAGAAACTCCTGTTAAATCAAGTTCTTTGGTAGCTTCGGAAACAAGACCATTGTTTATACTAGGTGTGGCATGTTCTATATGTTTGTTCTCATTTTTAGTACTGTGAGTTATTTCTAAATCTTTCTGTGTTTGTTCATGGGAACAAATTTCTATCAAAGGCAAGAGATTATCTGACTTAGGTGCATCTAAACATTCTTTAAGAGGTTTGCCTGCTTTTATCAAGATTGTTTCAGTAGTTTCAGTTGCGGTGTTTTCTTGGCTGAGTAATTCTGTTATCTTATCAACCACAACGGATTCTTGCAATGCAACTGATTCTGGGTCGAGACTAAGGGTGGCAAAGTATTCTTTTGTGTCAATTTTCTGTTGAGTACCTGTTGCATGAACGTTGTGATTAAGACTATTTACATCATCCAATATCTCAGAACCTTCAGTTATTTTTTCATAGTCTACATCTTCAACTACTTCTACAGTGGTTTCTGTAATATTAACTACACTAGTGACAGCAGAAATGTGACATTGATTAACATTTGAAATTGCATTTTCTTTACATTGGCCTTTACTTTTAATAGTTTGAGTTATCTCTAGAACTTCTGGCTGAGTAGCAACTATTTCCATTGAGGGCAAAAGGTCGGCTGATGTAGGTGCATCAAAAAATTCTTCAAATGGTTTAGCAGCTTCCGTTAGGATATTTTCTGTGGTTTCTATTAAATTATTTTGGTGAGTTACTGTTTGTAAATTTTGGTCATGCAAAAGCTGATTTATAGCAATGTCTGAATCAGTACCTACAGATTTTACGACGATGTTTTCTTTTATATCTATATCCTGTGGAATGCCAGTTGTATGGTCATCAACTAGCATACAATTCACTTCACGTTTCTCAGTTTCAACTTCAACGTCAGAAAATAGCTCCTTGATTGTATCATAATATTCAGCTTTGCTTATTTCTGAAACTGGTTCTTTCACAATGCGTGTACCAGTGGCAGAACAAACTTGATCGTCGCTTTTACTACGAACAGCGATGCCTGCTGTTTCCATGTTTTGAATATCTTTGGTGAGGTTTATTTTTTCTTGCAATATAATTGCAGCAGCAGTTAACTCAGGAGCAGGTAAATGGTCTGTCGATGTGGGTACATAAATAGAAATATCTGCGGTTGTACTTGATTTCTCATTATTATGTTGTATTTCGACTACTAGAGCCAAGTTTTCAGTTAGCTGTGATATGGTTTTTACTAGTGCCTCATAAGTTTGGATTGGTGATACTTTCGAAACTTTTTGCTCAAGTTTATCCTGCGCATGAAGTAAAGCTTGTTGGAGTTGTTGTGCTAATGTCGTGAATTCCTGAACCACTTCAATGCTTGCTTCATTGTAAAATTCTTGACCTATATTTAATTTTGAGAAAACAATTTGTTCTTTCAAATCCTTCGCGTATTGTTGTGCCTGGTTAATATCATTTACACATAAAGGCTCCTCACGGACTTCGAGTAAAACATCGTCGGATAAGAACGCGTTGATATTTTGTATCAGTGTTTCTGTGAAAAATAGTGTAATGTAATAAAAATTGTGTCTGCTTGTTATAAGAAATTGAGTGTTCATTGAGTAAAAAATGTTACAACCTGAAAAAATAAAAAACTAGCTATCACACCCGTATTCGAGCCGTTAAATAATACTTTTTTCCCATGTTTCTAACAACCTTTATGATATTTGTGCCCATTTAAACAAAACTTACACAGTTAAACCTTCTTCGAAGGTTGCTTGGAAGACCAAGCAAACTTCTATCTTTTTGTTAATACGCATGTATCCATTTTTTATAAAAGTATCCATGAATGTCGAGACACATGCTGTACATTGTAAAATATTCGTTGTTGATTTTTTGATTGATTTGAACAGCAAGTATAACTTATGTATGTTCTTATAGAAAAACATAAGATTTTTAATTATCTTGAAAGCTTAAACTATTACTGATTAATTAAATAAAAAATCCGTTTTACACCCACGACAAAAATATTACTACTATATTATAATTACACTATTTATAAGGTTTTAATAAAAAATATTATATACCTAGAAAAATACTGAAAACTTACCTGTAGTTAGCATAGATAAGCTTTCGGTTGATTTTGTAACTCGTTGGGCAGTCTCTTTCTGATCTTTTTCCACTGTCACAGTTTCTGATAAAAGTTCTGTTGATATTTCCATCGAAGTATTTTGGTCACTAATAATAAGAGCTTCACTGATTGAAACGATTTCAGCGACAGTGGCAGCTGGGATAGGTTTTTCTTCCGCATCGGTTGTAGGAATCGGAAATGTACATTCGATTGGACCCTTATCTTCCTCTATTTCAGGTAACGCAGCAACTGATGTTTTGACCACAATTGTTTTAAGAGCATCGGAGTCATGTGTGATTAAATCATCTTTCGTTTGTTCTACAAACTCTTGTTGTTCTATATCAACAGTATTGGTCGAAGCAGCATTCTGTGAAACTTGTGCATCTGTTTCAAGGGCTTTAGATTGTGCGACAGCAATTACTTCTTGCTCTTTGATGGAAGTATCCGGATCTTGTTTTATTTCAATGTTTACACGTCCTTCTTCAACAAATATCCCTTCTTTATCAGGTTCAATCTGTTCAACTGGTTCAACAATAGGTAATGAATGAGCCAAAGATTGTTTCGCCGTATCTCCTATACTTTCATTGACAACGTCGGCTATTGCAAATTCTGTCCCGAGTTTTATTTCATCTTGTATCGCAGCTTGGAATACTCCTGGCTGAGAAACTTGTATTGTTTCTAAATCAGTTTTCAAGTTTTCTACTATAAGTACTACTTTCGCAAATTTATCTTTTTCTATGAACGGCACTTCATGCAAATGTTCCAGTGTAGTTTCGCTTATACATGATAATGAACTTTGTAGGTCTTGCAATAGCTGTGTTCGATGCTCCTGCATTTTTTCTATATCAATGCCAATAGCTTCCTCAGTGAGGTAAATCTCAATAGCCGTAACGTTTTCTCTGAGTTCTTTTGCAATAATTACTGATTGGTTAAGTTCTTCGGAGTTTAAAATAGAAGATAACTCTTTTACAACTTCAATGATATCTTCAGAAACATATTCATTAATATGTTGCATGAGATTTTCTGAAAAATGTACTAAGTTAATAAAAATATAATATAACTTATAAAGTTCAATATTATCATAAAAAATAATTTCTCACCTTGCGAAGTTAATATTTCTTCGATTTTTTCATCTGATTGCTGTGGAGTTTCCAGAATACGACTGGAAATAGTTTTTGATTCCTTCTTTGAACATGGTTCAGCTTTAATCTTAGTTGATTCATCCGTTGCTATAATCGCAAAACCTTTTTCAATATCCATTTGAACAAGTTCTTCTGTCGTAGATTTTCGAACAGTTTGAACTGTATCTTCGACTTTCGTTACCTCTACGGGTTCAGATACTGCAGATAAAACCGCTGCTGCTGATTCTAAAGGTGTTGTTAACTCAATAAAAGGCACAGGAGCTTGAACAGCTACGTGGAACCCAGTTACTGCTACTAAGTTAGCTTGTAGCTGTGCTGTAACTTGTGTAATTCGTTGCAAAGCATCAGCACTAAGTACTGGCGCTAATTCTTGTGCACTGTCTAATACCTGTACGTGTAACGCAGACAATGCTGTTTGTAGTTTCAGAGCTAATCTAGTACGTTCTTCTTGAATTTCTACACTAGCAGAAATGTTTTCAGATGCAGAAATGATCTGCTTTAACTCACGCGCAATATCAAAACTCTCTGTGACATCTTCTATCTTTATTACTGCTGAAATTTCTTCAACGATTTCTATGAGCTCAATATATTGGTCGATGGTATCTAAAAGCTGAGACGTAGTTTCTGAAAAATTATAAATTTTCGATAAATTTAAACGGCTGTGAAAATTTTTAAGGTTTATTAGGATAATCCTAACAAATATTATAAATGCGAAAGTATGTTTGTTTGTTTGTTTTTCCTTCACGACCTAGCTATGCAACCATCGACTTAATTTTTGGCATAGAGTTAGTTGAAAGGATTGAGAGGAGAGAAACATAGGCTTCTTTTTGTCCTGGTAAAACATCAAATTCCAATGGTAGATTTATGGGAATATTCGCATTTTTATACGGAAATTCGTCCTCCCTTTAAGGCCTAATAAAGCTACCAATCGACTTGATTTTTGGCATCGCAACAGTTGAATGGTCGTGAAGAGACATAAAGTTCTTCCTTTAAGTGCTGGAAAAGTGAAATTAAAATTTAACGCGGGTGAAATCGCGGAACAGCTAGTGTATGCATATAATTGGATAACTTATTATTATTACATACATTTAAACGAATTGGTTGCGTTGTTTAAACAAAGCTTTTGTAGACCTAAACCAAAGAAGTGACTATGAAATTCACATTATGTAGTTTACCGTTATGGTCATTTTCATAACGATTTTGTGGAGCGAGCTAATATTCTGTATGTTAATATTCACAGTTTGTACATAATTGGTACGCTACTTGAAATATTTGCTAGAGTATCTAAAATATTATTTTTGCCTTTTAAGAATTTTATTTGTAAATGTATAAATCCAATAAATTTTTGATAATGTTCATAAGCTGATGGATTTTTTCTTTCCTTATCTGACAATATTTTGAAGCAAAAAAATAATTCTACATTACGGTTACACAAGTTTCTAAAATCTGCAGCCATTTCTACACTCTCGTTGATATTCATTGTAAGTAAACTCGAATGTATTGCAATAATTATTTCTAGCTTTGAATTTATCGACGGAATATTCGATTGAAATTATATTTGAATTGATGTCTAAATACAAAGAGATCGATTATACAGGGTGGCACATTTAGAGCGGTCAGTATGGGTGAGTCTGAAACTATAAGATGAATTTAGTTTATTTTAGTACCTAAGTTTTCGAAATGACCACCATTTTTTTCAATACAACATTCAACTCGCTTACGTGCGTAAAATTTTCTCTATGGTTGTTTCCTCAAAAATGGATTGGTACGGAGTATGTATTATATTATCTGTGGTACGGACAAAACAAGCTACGATACCATTGAAGACCTAAAAGCAGCGTTAAGAGTCAATTTCACCACAATGCAAATTCACCACCTGAAGATACAAAACGCAATAGTGAGATCGTTACCTATACGTGTTGAATTTTGTATTGAAAAAAATGGTGGTAATTTCGAAAATTTACTATAATAAATTAAAGATTATGCAAACAAAACAATGCATTTTATTCATTTTAGACATCATGTTTCATAGTAACAATATTTAAATATAAATAGTGTTAGTTTTATTTTTCAAAACGTCCGGGTTTGATTCCCGAGCTGAGTACAAGTTTTTAAAAAATGTATGAATGCAGTTTTTCTTTTTACTAAAATCGATGACATTGTACCTTAGAAGAGATCTTCGTATGTCTTATAGTTTTAGACTTTCCCATACTGACCGCTCTAAATGTGCCACCCTGTATATTTCAGGTCAATTTAGAAAATTCGCTCTATAGCTAAGCTATGTTAATGTTCTTGATAAAAACTTTACATAAGATCAAGAATTAAAAAGTTACAGCTCGGATTGACCAACTAAAATTGCATAAAAAAAGTACTAACCTTTCGGAAGAGTTTTTTCAACAGTATTCTTATCTGTTGACAGCACATCCTGAAGAGATTTTTCAATATCTTCGATAGGCTTAGTTATTTCTTTCACAACTTGAGCAACCTGCCCGTTGTCCATTGACATTATGCTATCTTGAATAGTGTGTATTTCCTTATCGACTTCTTTGATCAAGTCGATCTCCAGAACATCCATTGTCGTTTCGTCTGATTCTATCTGATGAACAATATCTTGATGAAGTTCTGTCATTGTTTGTATTATAGATTCTGTAGTAGTTATATCAATAGAAATTGAGTCTTCATCTGCGCCTGCCAAGACCTGTTCCTGAATGTTTATTAGTTGCACTTGGAGGGCTTGCAATGGTTGTAGCATTTCGGTCAATACTTCTTTAAGAAGGTTTTCTTTCACTTCTGCTGTTTCATCCGTACTCAATTTCGTTTCTGTATATTCTTGGTTCATAATTTTCACGCACTCTGCCAAACATTTTATAGTTATTAACGTTTTTCCTGTTCCAATAGCATCCTTATAATCTTGATGCTTAGTGATGCATACATTCAGATTGTTAAAAATAAATTTAGAAGATGCTTCCAAGTTCTGCAAGTATGATGTGGACTGAGGATCAACAATTGCGGCGAGCTCTTCCAGTTTTTCCGCCACGACTATTTCATTTTGTGTTGGCTTAAGTTCGTTAGCTGCCTGAGAAAGTTCATTAATAATACTTCTTTGTAAATTGTCTGTTAGAGATTGGCTTACATTAGCACACTCAATCAGAATTTTAACAACGTTTCCGATTGGAGTATTTGGTTTGCTTTTCATTAAATGCTCAAGTTCATGTATTGATTCCATTTGAGAGATAGGCGTTTTAATTAACATATCTGATTGTGAGTCGATAATTTTTATCAACGTTGAGCGAGCACATCTAAGGCATTCATCAGCGTGTATCAAATAAGTTGTCAAGCATTCATTCACTTCATCTGATAGGTGAAGATCTAAACGCTGAGACGTAAAATTATTTATTATTACTTGCAAAGAGCTGAACTCTTGGAGTAATCTAATACTTTTCTTGTGACTTGTTGCTTTTGAAATAAGAAAACTCAAAATAGTAAATTCATTCTT
This sequence comes from Eupithecia dodoneata, assembly GCA_947044415.1. Taxonomy (NCBI): domain Eukaryota; kingdom Metazoa; phylum Arthropoda; class Insecta; order Lepidoptera; family Geometridae; genus Eupithecia; species Eupithecia dodoneata. Next base: position 12,191,730 of record OX345655.1, on the reverse strand, counting down.
ACAGGTTTTAAAGAAATCTTCTACTATCATAAGGTCAGCTGGTGGGATTTCTTGGTAAGAATCGTGAAGCACATCTACAGCATTTTCTGCGATATCATATACTTGCGTCAGTACCTCGGAATCTATTTCAAAAGCTATTTGTGGCGAAATGCATGCTATTGATAGGTCCGACGCTTGTGACAGGTCAATAAAATCATACTGCTCTAGTGCAGCTATGTTATTTTGAACATCACTTACTATCTGTATCAATTTAGCTTCTTGCGATATTTTTTCTGGGGTTTGCGCAGTAAACTGAATAATGTCTTCTTGAGCTTTTATTACTTCGGAATATAACTGTTCCGTTACTGATTTCACAACTTCAATTCTAATTTCTTTTGAAACGTCAGTTGCATTTATCAGACTATCAACTACATGTTCCAAGGCATGAATCTCGGATGGCAGCCGAGTGTCACTTGTTGCGTCTTTAGCTGTTTCAAAAATGTCTTTCAATTGTTCGCAAACTTCTCTCAGAGTTGACACTTTATTAGATATTTCAATTGTATTATTAGTTATTTCCATTGCAGGCAATACAGCGTTCATGCACTGTTCTAAAGAATTCTTGAATTCAGAAATAGTCTGAAACACGGAATGTACTTTTTCCGCTGGTAAATCTAAAATAGTTTCATAAATTGGAATGTTACTTGTATCTAAAATAGATAGACTCTGCTGAATATCCTGCATAGGCTCAGCAATAGCAGCTAATTTTGATATATTAACTGAATCTTCAAGATCTATTGATCCTTCAATAGGCACGGGATGCAGAATCCCTTGAAGACCGGCATGAAGATCCCCTAGCCCAACAACCACAGATTTCAAACTGAAATAGTCACTTACTTCTGACAACGTATCTAAAGCTTCGATGACTTCAGGTGATTGTAAAACAGTAATGTGCTCATTTAGGTCCTGCAACCTTTGTGCAGTGGCTGTGGTCGCTACTTCTTGTACTAAGTAAGAAGGAAGAGATTGTTCTATGGCAGTTTCTTCGGCAGTTGGCAATACTAAGTGGTCGGATGGTATATTATCAGCGGTTGTTTTGATGCCCGAAATATCTTCTAACGTTGACATATCATCTGCTCCTTCGACTCCAGCTTGTTCATGAATCATAACAATGCAGCTCTGTAAGTTTTGGACAACACTTGCCATGTTGACACTAACTTCGTATGGTGTCAAATCATCCCCATATTGAGAAATTACATCGTGTTGAATTATTTCTAGAGTAGAGTGAAGTTCATGTAAAGGCTCCGCAATTGCAGTAATTATTTCGAATTTATCTTTTATTTCCTCGATATTATCAACAATTATTTGATTAAGAATAATAATATTCTGGTTCAATTCACAAATAGGACTAGCTAAGGTTTGAGCTAATGACGTTTCTGATATTTCAGAAATATGTTCATCTTGTTCAACTCCACTTGGTCGAACAGAAGCAACACATCGTCTTAATTCTTCCAGAATTGGACAGATATTCTCTAGAGTAGGTGCCAGAGCCATCTTAAGTTCTTGTGTGCTCTCAATAATTTTTATCGTATTAACGGCAGCGATCGTTTGGTCAATTTGTTCTAAAATGACGTTCACTTTTGCCATATCGAAAACTGGAGTTGACATTTCTTTTATATTTTCTGATTCTATTTGTAAACTTACTTCTTCGGCTTTATTTATTGCTTCTTCTATGCCCACAAGGATATTAGAAATATTATCCAATAGAGAAGAATTTAATTCAGATTCAAAAACATTTACGATAAAATTATTTCGAATAATCTTTAATGAATTGCTAAGACTGGCTAGAGGTAAAATATTTTCTGAATCCATATTTTTAACAGAAGAATTAATTATATTGACAGTTTCACATATTTCCATCATTTTTACGTATTTCTTAGCATCATTGCTTTCTATGACATTTTCAAGGACTCTTGTCAAGTTTTTATGGAATGTATCCAAGTTAGACTTTACTTCAGGCATGTACTCTAACCTAGGAAGATTATTTTCTAATGCAATAAGAATCTGAGCCATTTTCTGAAGAATTTCTAGTTTATTTTCACTTTGCAATACATCGAACTGTCCAACTTTTTCATCAACAGCATTAATATTGAGGGAAATTTCAGTTAAATTTTCTTTTAGTGCTTTGAGCGTATATTTGAGAATCGCTTTTTCCTCTTCTTTATTGGGCTCTGTTGATAAAAGTTCGAATGAATTTCTCAGTTTCAAAACTGATTCCATTACAGTCTCAATAATTTCGGTGTTATGTTTTTGTAAATTGCTCGATGACTCCTTCACCGAAAGGGTTTCAATTTGTTCTAAAGCAGTTTGAAGATCTTGAATTGATGCTGACATGTCATGCATAATAACAGCATTGTTTTTTGTTTGGAATAAATCTGTAATTTTCTCATTTTCTGCGTTCTCTACAATTCTTAACAACGAGTTCAAAGGAGTTTTTAATTCAAAAACAGCTTTTTGTGTATCTCTTAAGTGTTTTGCTTCTACAGTCGGTACTTCCTGTTTAATTTCACTGGCTTCGGTAAGAAGATTCCTGGCTTTGATGGTTTCCGTAGAGAATTTTATAAGGGTGGTCATTTCATTAGCAACGGAATCAATTTCATTGATAATTTTAGTTTCTGCCTTTAAAAAATCTTTAGAAGTGACAGATGTGATATCAGATAACACTTTTTGTATACCTGTTCCACAAGTTTCTATGAATGCTACACATGTTTTTTTAACCAGAGTCTTGTTATCGCTTTCCATGTCGATACACTTTTCAATTATTGTCAGTGATTGTTGTAAAGCTTTCAAAGGCTGAGGTATGGTATTGAATACTGTGCTAGCAACCTCTCTTGATTCAGTCACTGATTCCTTCGCTGCGTCAGCTATACTATTTATCTCGGATAGTGGAGTTATCAAACTACTTATAATTTCTAAACTCCGTGAAGCTGTAGCTGCTGATGACATTAGTTCTGATTTAAGTATAATATCTCGTTCTATCAATTGCACATCATTGATAACTTTGGTTAAGGAGGTGCTTATAACACCCATGGTATTTCTGAATTCTTCAATATCCATTGATGGCTGTTTTGGTATTTGTTCTACATCCGTCTTAAGTCGAAGAAGTTCTTCTCTAGATTTACCAATAGATTTCTCACTGCTTGTACTAGACCTCCTGGATCCTCGGCTTGTGCGACGTTCTCTCTTCGGTTTCAACGTAAGTACTTCAGATTCCTGCTGTTTAGTTACTTCTTTCTTCAATTTAAATTCAGCTTCTTCTTTCATGAGGATTGTCTTGGTCGGCTCGGATCGTTCATCTGATGGCTTTGATGATTTGGATTTAATTTTTGCTGAGCTTCTAGCACTGGCAAAACTTTGGAGTTCACTTTCTGAAACGTGTGTGTCGTCGTCGCGTTTCTCTTCAGATAACGATTGATCTCTGGATAAGCTATAGAAGTCATCGATACTTCTCTGGGAATCAGACTTCTTCCTGCTAGATTTTGCTGCAAAATCAGACTTCTCGTCCGATAATAGTGCCATTGTTTTCTGTAAATAGTCTTCACCGCCATCTTCAATGTCTTGGTCTAGCGAGAGTTGTGGCAGTCCATTTTCATCAGCAATGGATAAGTCTTCAACATCGGCTTCAGTGCGTTCATCTGGCGCCGGGAAATATTCTGGAGAAACGTCTATAATAATGGCCTCCATTAATAAGTTACCTGAAGTCGAGGTTTCTTTGACAAACCGTAGTGGAGGTAGTTCAACTACATTATGTTCTGTTACATTTTCAGATAGTTGATCAGCGTACATTTCCACAATTTGTAACGCTTCTTCTTCAGTTAAATCAGGAGTCTCGTACAGAGACACTGATACTTCTTTTCCATCAAAAGAGAAGGAAATCTCTCCTTTGTCATCTAGTGTTATGTCACCGACTGGAGTATCATACATTTGAGAGGTTCTCTCCTCGTGAATAGTACTAAGAGAGAGGTTTCTCTGCAAAGCTTGATCTTCGGATTTTTTCGCTTTTGCTTTCATGGAGTCATCAAATCCTAGCAGCGAGGCGGAGCTTGCTGCGATTCCCATGCAGTTCTGCGCCTCACAAGTGTACGTGCCTAAGCAACACGTGCCGTCCTGTCCAGATATGATTCTGTGGATGTCACCTGGCTTGAGTTCCTCTCCATCTTTGTACCATTTCAGAACTGGTTGAGGTACTCCAATAACTTTGCATTCTAAATTCACAGCACCTTCGTCCGACAATATTGCTTGCAAGTTTTCTAGGAACCTCGGTTTCTTGTAATGTCTCGGGATGATGAGCTTGAGGAAGCATGACGTAACGCTGTGCCCGAAATCGTTCATAGCGACGCATTTCCACTCGGCTTGGTCCAGGAACTCAAGGTTTTGTATGTCGAGGTTGAAGATACCTTTGTCTTCTTTCTCGAGGTGGCAGCGATTCGACTCGTCAACTGGCTGATCATCTCTGTACCACAGCACTGACGGTTCAGGCGGAATAGCGACTGGAACCAAGCAGAAACAAGATTCGTCAAGTACGAGTGTGACTCACGCGCTGAGGGACACGAACTTTTATCAATTACACAAATACATTTCATTTGATATCTCTACTCAATGTACTAGACCCCCCCCCCCCCCCCCCATTTTGGGGGCTTTGAAAATTCTACCCACCGCTTTTGGTAATTTTTTTCAAAACTTACGTCTGCACTACTTCGCTATAAGAGAACGTCGGTTGCAGGTTCAATTTGGGTAACCCACAAAACACGTTAAAAAAGTTGAGTATACAGTTTTTCTTAATTTTTCGGCCCTTTTAATGACGTATTAAGTTTTAAAAAAAAGTATGTAATGCCTTAAGCTGAGAATTTTGGTGAAGTTGAACCTGCAACTGACGCGCTGAAATTATTTTCCTTGTAAAATATACATGAATTATTATTTTATTTATCGTCTGAAATACATTAAGAATGTATTTCAGACGTGCTCTGCTAAGTTAGGAGATTAGAGAAAATGGTTTTTTTTCGTCTTTATATAAAATTTTCATAGCATACATACTAATAACCCAATTCAATTTGTTTCTATGCAAAACAAGCAGTTTCGTGCAGAATTGTGAACTTGCTACACGTGTGCATAAAAATATAAAGGATTGGTATCCGCTACTCAACATCTTACCTTTAACAATAAAACGGAATGGTTCATCGATTTTCGCTTCGACACTCTTCAGTCCCTGGATGAACTTCGGTGCCTGGTTCTTAGAGAAAAGCTGTAGTTTTTCCTCCTCATTCAGCTGGTTCTGTATATCTTCAACTGTTAGCTCAGCGGAACTACTAGCTTTGCCCATACAGTTCCTGGCTATACAACAATAGGATCCTAAGGAGTTGGTTCCAGTGAGCTGGTAGACGTCTCCTGGCTTCAACTCTTGGCCGTCCTTGAACCAGCTGAGAACCGGTGTTGGAAAGCCGACGACTTTGCACTCGAAAGAGACCAGGCCTTCTTCTGTGAGAACTGCTTGAAGGTTCTCCATGAATCGAGGTTTTCGGTAGTTTTTAGGCACTGAAAGCAAAATTTAAACAATGTATAATAATACCTATTGTCTTGTCAGAAATCAGTATGTCCCCTAATCAATAACTTACAAAATAAAGTCACAAAGAAATAATTAATATGATTCTATTTGTTGCGGTTGATATCACGTGAAATATATTAAAAACTTACGACAAATTCATAAAGATGAGAAGTAAAAAAGGTTGCATTATGAAGGTGTTGTGATATTATTTTCTCGCAATCAAAGTTTTTCACTCGGACTAAAATCACCCATTGTAATTCGGTCTTGTCATTCCGGGAATATAACAGCCTCGTACATATTGAAGTGGTTTGGTCCCTTGTAAAAATATATACTATCATCACCTAGTATAAAACAAGGTCGCTTCCCGCTGTCTGTCTGTCCCTATGTATGCTCAGATAATTATATAACTACGCAACGGATTTTGATGCGGTTTTTTAAATAGAGTGATTCAAGAGGAAGGTTTATAAAAAAAATTAAACATAGACTTATACGAGGGCAAGGCCGCGGGGCGCTGCTGGTACTATATGTATGTGAAATCAATTTATTTCTGGATGTATTTTTATTTCTTACCATCCATGGCGACATAGCAGGTGGTGATACCGACGCGGCCGCCGGCGCTGGTAGCTACGCACTTCCACTCGCCTTCGTCCGCCCACTCCGTTGAGGGTATGTCCAGAAGGTAACCACCAACACCGTCTTCTTGTGCATGGTACCTGTCGTGGAGAAATAAATAAATTATGCTAGACAATTCACACAGCATCACCTAGCCCCAAGCTTAGCAGAGTTTATGTTATAGAGACCAGATAACTGATATACGTAATACAATACATTACATACATAGATATTTTTTATTATACATAGTAAACGACCAAAACAGCCGCAACTAATAAATAAATAATTTTATTCAAAACAACTTAGGACTAAATGGATAACAAGAGTCAATTATTCTATGTTCTTAAGATCTAACAAAAATAATACATTTGCCTGAACTACGAGTAGGTTAAGTAAACCTATTTCTCAGGCAGAAAGTGCTTAAAATGAAAAATTATAACCACAGTCATACAATCAGTAGTCATAATATAGCAAAGCAACGCCAACGGTGCAAATTTGTAAAATAACTTAATTATGCTAACTACGCTAAACTAGTAATAAATAATATATCTAAATATATATAGATCATACGCACATTTGTCCCGAGGCGGGAATCGAACCCGCAAACTCGTGCCTTTGCCCACCGCGCCAATAGTGACTATTCTCTAAAGATAACTCAGGCTCACTGAACTGACCTTTCTCCCGGTTCAAGCTTTCCTTCCTTGTTGTACCAGACCACGCTGCGGGGCCAGGGCGGCACCACGATGTGGCAGCCAAGCGTCAGGTGCTCGCAGATCTTCACATGTGCGTCTTCTAGTTCCTTCGTGAAGATGGGCGGGGGTTCCGGTGTCATACCACTGTAATTAGGAAAATAATAATTTCTAACGCGAAAATTTGTGCAAGTATGTTTGTTGCTCTTTCACGCAAAAACTACTGAATGAATTTTGATGAAACTTCACAATAATATAGCTTACTTATAAGAATAACACATATGCTACAATTTATAAAGATATATTGTAGAGGTATATTCTCCAAAATATCTATCACCACGCGGGTGAAACCGCGGGGCGCAGCTAGTAGCTAGTAGCTATAATTGGCGAATAAATTAACGAACATACATAAAAAAACAGGCACCTTTTCACCTTACATCCAAACATAGAACCTTTTTTAAAACTACTCTAGAAGTCTAAACAAAGAAATGATGCCGTCTGTTTCTTTACGATCGAAAGGACGGCAAACTATAACAGATTGGAATATTACACGAATCAGTGAGGAGAACAGGGGCATGGGCTTCACCATAACGGTGGTATCGTCTCATAATGAAACATTTTGTCATTTTACCTGATGAATGAAAATAAAGATGGCGACGGATGCGTTTCAAGAGTATCAAGGTTGAAACCAGTCTATCAATATCTACGTGCATGCACTATCTAGAGTTTCTTTCATCTATGGACGATTCTACGACGATACTGTTGTCATAGTAAAGCGATTGGCTAGCAGAAATCCACAGTCACAGAGCATTAAAAGATTAGGATTTCGATTTCAAAAATAATTATAATTTTATTTTAATTTTATTTAATTCACTCATGTATTTAATATTCTCGAAAAATATATCAAAACGGTAGATCACCGACCGCGAAGCTAGGCTCAAGCGGCCATTATTCAATTTATTATTATATATACAAATTAATTATAGTAACCGAGGCGATAATGATAATGTTATTGGAATTAAGAACATGACATGTAACTTATAAACGTTATCAATTAAATAAACACTAAACTGTTACTAAAGTACCTACCACCGTCTATTTTGTTCCTTCATGTCCAGTCTATCCTAAGGTTGACTGGAAGAGATCGCTCTCAGCGATATGGCCGCTCTTTATACTTCCTTTATTCTATTTTTTATTCCTATATTGTTTTATGTTTTGTGTGGGATAATAAAATGTTTTCTATATATCTAAACTGAAACGAAGTGCGGAAGCTGTTATTATAATTACCTGGAGCTTGGCCTAGCGGAGCCCTCCCTGCTCGCACGGCCCACGACGTGCACCTTCGAGGAGGAGTAGGCTCGCCCCATGCAGTTCACAGCCTCGCAAGTGTAAGTGCCCAGAGAGGTAGGATCTTCAGCGTTGGCGGTGAGCGCGAAGACATCACCAGCTTTGATTTCGCGACTGTCCTATAAGATTTCACAAAACAAAAATTAGGTAGTTGTTGTTAAATTGTATCTGTCTTCATAATTTATTGTGCTGTGAAATGCATTACATTCGAGCGGGTTAACGAAGTTTGTTTTTGAAACTATCATGGGTTTAAAACTAAAGTCATTTAAAACGGGATTTTTACCATGATTAGGTTTTTGAGTTCTATAGGTTCTAGAGGTAGCGGAATTCGTAACAAAAGACAGAAAATGAGGACAGATCGGTATGTCTGCCCATAAAAACGAACTCGCAGTGCCTTCACGGAATAACGTGATCATGGCGCATGAAACTGTGCCGAAATATTAGAAAACTCAAAAATCAAATCACGGTCTATATCCCGTTTGAAATGACTTTACTAAGTTTGTGTTCGGAGAACCCAACGTTTAGTTCCTTGTGGAGTATAAACGCCAAAGTCAGCGAAATATCTCGATGTGGCATTTCAGTGTATAAAAATTGTAGGCAGCAGACAATATTTTTTAAACTTGTCGGTTGGTCACTGACCTATAGCCGCTCTCCAACCACCACGCACGGCGACGACTGCGATCTTTTTTTTAACCTAAGCCATTCGTGCTGCCGCTCTACACAGCGGTTATGTTGCGCCGCACATGCGTTTCGTTCCAAAAACATTACGGCTGTGCTGAGTCACACAGATCTGTATTTTCTCAGCCGCTGCGCTAGTGTGGGTTTACGCATATTAGTCACTTGTAAAAAACACATACGGTGTGCACTCGAAGTGCTAGAAAACTAAGTTTGTTTGCGACGATGGCCGACGATTTATCACGAGTTATACGAGGGCACTAGGAAGTTCTACGAGATCGTAGAGCCAGAGCTACGAAATCATAATAATATTATATAAATAATGCTGGACAATCACAGCATCATCTAGTCCCAAGCTAAGTGCTTGTGTTATGGGTACAAGATGACTGATATACTTAATACAATAGATTGCATAGATAGATATTTTTATTATACATACATTACAACCAGAACACCCGGAATAAATATCTGCAGATCGTGCACACAATTGTTACGAAGCGGGAATCGAACTCGTCCACCGCGCCACAGAGGTCGTCATAGAATCATAGAGCCAGTGCTACGAGATTATAGAGCCCGAGCTACGAAATCGTAGAGGTCATTCTAGAAAAACGATTGGAAGTACTACGAGACCGTAGACGTAATGGATGGTACGCGTTTTTTTGTTTTTGTTTACGTACTTTATACATATGCACATACGGGATGCCACAACATTAAATATGACACTACTAATAACAATTGAAATAGTTTCACAAAGACAAATTCCAAGTAATATATGAATTCATACGTAGGTATGGCGTGATCAAACGTACCGGATGAATTTGCTTCTTCTTACCCCAAACAGTGTCGTTTGATTACGTGATTAACATCACGTAATCAAACGACACTGTTTGGTGTGATCATGTGACGTGGTATCAGTTTCCGTGTGATCATCCGGGGAATACTCGTAGTTAAAAATATTTTTCCCCATTCAAATCAATGCCAAGGTGAACCAAAAGTAAGTAACCAAGAGGTTCAAGGACAACGCTGAATGGAAGAATCGAACACGCAGTCACCTGTTAAGTATAAAGAGGGGTGCTGAGTAGGTCACTGTGCCATTTATTGTGCCACCCTACTGACCCACATTCAGCATTGGCGCCATCTATACATCTCCCCTCCGAACTAAACGCGGCAGCCATCATGAATTCGCGAGCTTTTTGTGACGTTTTATACTGTATACGCGAGATTTAAGATACCCCCATAAAAAAAAAGTCACAAGGCACAGGGATAACGCTATAAGGGCTAATTTTGCGAAACTAATTTTATAAACAAACATTTGTGCGTTTGTAAAATAATCTTGTACCGACATTTTTATCGTCGATGTCATTTTCTTATCAATTTGTACAAACGCAAAATGAAATCGTGGACCTCGAGAATCAACTCACAAGTAGATAACGATTATTTGATTTTTAGGGTTCCGTACCCAAAGGGTAAAACGGGACCCTATTACTAAGACTCCACCAACCGTCCGTCTGTCACATTTGTATTTAATTTTTAGTAATAACCTTGTGGTTTTCTGTTATTTTTATAATTGTTTGTTGAGTTTTCATTCATAAATGTCTTTGTTGATATAAAATATCTTGGAAACGATTTAATTCCATTAGCACCATCTCTAATATTCTTGACACCTTCTCCGATAACTGATCCGCCTGCCAAGCGTGGTACTATATTGCCAATACCCTCCTTGTTTGGAGAAGGCATGCTCAACAGTGCATGTAGTGTGTGCTATTGAAAGGGAAGACCAGCTTAGACTGAATTGACTATACCTACGCAGGTTTCCATTGATTGATTGAAAAGCCACACAAAGACGACGGATCAATGATAGCTGCAATACGTCATTGTTCTTAATCCATTCATGGGGTAGTTTGTGTGCCTACGCACTATTTTACTTAGTGGCTAGACCATCAATTTGATTTCCAACCATGAAAACCTTAACCCAGAAGTGAATTGACGATAGTGCGGTGAGCGAAAGACCGCTTGCGACGCAGCAGGTTGCGAGTCCGATTCCCACCTCGGACTGTTTGTACGATCTGTAGATATTTGTTTCGAGTGTTCTAGTGGTTTTATACGAGTATGTTAATAAAAATACCAATCTATGTAATGTATTGTTTTATGTATACCCATAACACAAGCTCTGTTTAGCTTGGAGCTAGATGTTGCTATGTGGATTGTCCAGCATTATTTATTTTAATCAAAAAAGACACAAGATATGCAATGATTTTACCTTGAACCATCGCAGCACTGGAGTAGGTACTCCGACCACTTTGCACTCGAGCGAGACTGTCCCTTGTTCCGTGAGCAGAGCCCGCAACTCCTCCATGAACTCTGGACGTTTGTATGCTTTAGGAACTGAAAATAAATAATTTGGCTTGTTTTAAAAAACTATAAATCGACTTCGGATTTCTTAATAATTAGAATGGGTGTATTGAAAACTTCGTTTTCAAAAAAAGAATCATCAAAATCGGTTGGCGTTATTTTGAGTGATTCCTCCATTTGTCGCGCAGGTTCACCCAGTCGATAGTTCGGGTTCGTGGGTTAGGCCCCCGGTGTGTGACGCCACCGTCGTGGAGGCCCCCGATTTTCAATTAAGTTATAACAACCAATTTCGTCAGAATAAAAGTCATTTGTACCAGACACAGTCGACGAAAAAGTGTTTTAGAACTAAATAAGTAATAAAATTTCACTGTGAAATTTCATGTTTATGATTATGATGCGTTACAGGTGTAATTATCTGGTTATGTAGGTTTTATAACTAACAAATAATAGACATTATTTTTAGGTTGTTGTTACAGTTTATTTTCTTAAAATGCATTATTTTGTACCTTTTCAAACGAGCCGTCCGACCAAAAAAACCAGATCGCTTTCTTATCTATCTCTTTCGCGCAAAGAATTGAAAACAATAGAGTTCAGGTAAACGGACTAATTTACAATGCTAATAGAGCGGCGGACACTATTTCTGCCCCTTTCTCGCAGAAGTCAAGTTATTGTTGCAATAAGTTACTGATAAGAAAATTTAGTCGGCCATGTCGATTTATGCCAGATTCAATAAAGATAATGATTCAGAATAAAGATTTATAATTAAAAAACTAAGACTTTGAATCAATTCATGTAGACACTTATAATGATTTCTATAATTTAGGTTACACTTTGCTAGCTGACTGTACTATGGATAAAAATATTCAACGAATACTTTTTATCGCACTAAAACGAAATCGGGTGCCTCCACGCCGGGGGCGTCACACTCCGGGGGCCTAACCCAGAAACCCGAAAGTTATGTAGTAAAAAACATAAAAAACAAATAGAGACGAATTGTAAACCTCCTCCTTTTTTGAAGGTGGTTAAAAATAAAAATGCACGGAATCGGGTGCCTCCACGACGGGGGCGTCACACTCCGGGGGCCTAACCCACGAACCCGAAAGTTCTGTAGTAAAAAACATAAAAAACAAATAGATACGAATTGTAAACCTCCTCCTTTTTTAAAGGTGGTTCAAAATAAAAATGCACGGAATCGGGTGCCTCCACGACGGGGGCGTTACACTCCGGGGGCCTAACCCAGGAACCCGAAAGTTCTGTAGTAAGAAACATAAAAAACAAATAAAGACGAATTGTAAACCTCCTCCTTTTTTGAAGGTGGTTAAAAATAAAAATGCATTAAAATACTAAGTTTAGTAAATTGACTATTATTTTCTTTGTTTTTTTTGCGCTGGCGTACAAAGATGCCTGTATCTAGCAGTGTGTAGTAGAAGGCAAATTAATGGATCGAATAGCAGATGAATATAAGGGAAAAATTGCAACAATTAGAGGCCTATCCGCACAGTGATCCTAATTAAATATAGTTATGTATACATGTATCTCAAATGACTTTTATTTTAAAGATGATTTTTAACAGATTTTCATTTAAACGTGCTTATACATCTGAGTCTTCTCGTCATCCATACCGCAATGCTTGAAAACGAAAGTTTTCAACCAGTGCGTCCTACCCGTTATGACCTACGGAGCTGAGACGTGGACACTCACGATAGGGCTGGTCCACCAGTTCAAAGTCGCTCAGCGAGCTATGGAAAGAGCTATGCTCGGAGTTCTCTGAAGGATAGGATTCGCAAACGAATACATACATCCGACAGAGAACCAAAGTTATCGACATAGCTCTAAGAATTAGCAAGCTGAAGTGGCAGTGGGCCGGCCATATCTCGCGAAGAACCGACAGCCGTTGGGGCAAACGTGTTCTTGAGTGGAGACCACGTCTCGGTAAACGTAGTGTAGGAAGCCCTCCGACCAGGTGGGATGACGACCTGCGAAAGACTGCAGGTAGATGCTGGATGCGTCAAGCTGAAGAAAGGGCGCTATGGCGCTCATTAGGGGAGGCCTATGTCCAACAGTGGACTAACATAGGTTGATGATGATGATGATGATGAAATGTAGAATTGTTTTTTCTAAAATAGTAGACGTGATTTTTTTCTCTAAAATAATTATACGTCATCTTACCTCCTGGTGACCGATGTGGCGCGGTGGACGAACGTCGTCCTGCGACGCAGGAGGTTGTGGGTTCGATTCCCGCCTCGGAACAATTGTGTGTATGATCTGCAGATATCTGTTCCGGGTGTTCTGGTTGTTTTCTATGTATAATAAAAAATATCTAACTATGTAATATATTGTATTATATATATCAGTTATCTAGTACCCATAGCACAAGCTTTGCTTACCATGGGGCTAGATAATGTTGTGTGAATTGTCCAGTATTATTTATTTATTTATTTATTACCCAGCACATTAAGATGCGCGGAGCAACTGGCCCGCCCGCCAGCGTTCTCAGCCGTACAGGTCCATCGGCCAGCATCATCCACGCTGACCGCCGCTACGTCAGCGCACCAGAAGTTGCCGTCGCGAGCTAATGCCACTCTTTCCGCTTCCAGCAGACGGCGTTCGTTCCGGTACCATGTTACCTGGAACGAAGAGTTATATAATCTACTAGCTGCGCCCCGCGGCTTCGCCCCCGTGGTAATTTATGTATCAAATTGTTTAATTAAATGTTAAAAACTATCAGTAGTTTTTAATTTCCCATACAAACTTACAGCCCCCTTTCACCCCTTTATAGGGTGGTTTCCGGGATAAAAAGTATCCTATGTTAGAAAAAACGGACATAGGATACTTTTTATCATTTAAACCATTTGATACATGGCTTTCCACGGGGGCGAAGCCGCGGGGCGCAGCTAGTAAGTAAAACATGGTATCAGAAAATTACCTACTTAAAGTCAAGCCAACTTCAATAAATTATGTAAACAATTCACAACACAGAAATCCAATACATATTTTATACGTCGCATCGAGTTAGCAAGTTATAGGTAACTAAGCTGCGTGGTTTCATCCGCGTGGTTATAGATATTTTGGATAACATAAAATATATCTTTATGAATTGTAGCCTATGTGTTATTCTGTTATATGTGTAAGCTATTTTATTCTGAAGTTTCATCAAAATCCATTCAGTATTTTTTACGTGAAAGAGTTACAAATATCCATCCATCCATCCATCCATACTTACAAACTTAGAGCTTATTTTGTAAGACTAAAGAAACAAAAGTATTTTGAATTTCGAATAAAGCAAACTGCATTTGACGCGTTCGTAGCACGAGCGAGCAACTATCTAACGAGGTTCACAGTAGAGGGGCCGTTCAAATATTACGTACGCAGATTTATTACAATTATTTACCCCCCCATCCCCCTTGTCAGCAAAAGTAAGCAAAGCTCTTACCCCCTCCCCCATGTTTACGTAAACATTTTTCAATTATAAATGTATTTTTTTTTATATTACAATTATAAACGTATGCATTATTTGCGGGAATCCCCGAAAATGTGTTTCGTTTTCAAGCATAGGCAATGTGAGGGTTGCCATTCGTGTACAAAAGTAAATAACTACCGATGACGTAATCATCGTCTAGACTCCCCTACCCCCCATGTCATCCAAAATAAGCAAAACAAAGACCCCCCACCTCTCCATAGTGCTTACGTAATACTTGAACGGCCCCAGAGTAGTAAATTAGGATTGAGCGGCAGATCAAGAAGGTCGATATAATTGGCGCGCGTCTTTATCTTGTGTCAATACAGATTTTATTTTCTCACCTTACACTCCGTGGAGCTGATAATCTCAACAAGGAAGCGGGTGCGTGAGCCGACCTTCACAGTGAGGTCCTGAAGCCGGCGGAGGAACGCAGGCGGGTCATCCCCGATCGGAGCCTCTTCAGCAGACACCTCCAGTCGGATCTTACAGGTGTCGCTGCCGGCGGCATTGCTTGCCTGGTGATCAATGAGAAATGTTAAAATAAATAATAAATAATGCTGGACTATTCACACAGCATTATCTAGCCCCATGGTAAGCAGAGCTTGTGTTATGGGTACTAGATAACTGATATATGTACAAAACATTAGATAGATAGATTTTTTTAATTATACATAGAAAACGAACAGAACAGCCGGAACAAATATCTGCAGATCGTACACACAATTGTCCCGAGGTGGGAATCGAACCCGCAACCTCCTGCGTTGCAGGCAGACCTTCGCCCATCGCGCCACAGAGGTCGTCGTAATAGCAACTAGGTAATAATACAGAATAACTGTATAGTAGTAATAATAATTAGTAGAGACGAATTATGCCTGTGACAAACATCATAATTTTTGTTTATATAAGAAATAAATAATGCTGGACAATAAACACAGCCTCATCTAGCCTCAAGCTAAGCAGAGCGTGTGTTATGGGTAAAAGTAAAGTAAAAGTAAAAATGTGCAATATTATATTCACATTTTTAACTAAATATGTATAAAAAGATATCTTAGCAAGGGTCTTTTGGGAGAACTTCACAGGGTTTCATTTGACTTCAGCACATTCCTCCATTTACACACAACTAATGTAATGTGTTGTAACTTGGTGTAATTGATAAAGAATTGTATTGTATTGTACACCAGAGTTCCAAGACGTGTGTTAAATCGACCACCAGGATCGCTTAGGACTGATCCAATTGGATACACACAAATCTCATAAGACATCTTCGACGACAGGCACTCTCAAACCTAAGTCTGCCTGGCTTAGGTTTGTGTCTGCTCTTTGGGATACACCTACATTTTCAGTGGACCGCGGGAAAGCAGAAGTAGTGTTGTATTTTCGCTTATTCCCACTTTGTTAGGTTTACCTATAAACGCTAAATCGCGCGTGCTGCGCAAACGTTCCATAGAAAACTGTTTAAATCTGCTTCTAATACACATTTTTATGATTTTTAAACGACTTCGTAAAAAGGCATAGTTACTATGTTCAGCTATTATGAACGTTTTTTATGTACGTTCGTCGCTTTATTCATTTATGGTATTATAAGTAAATATATTATATATTTGACGACCGATGTGGCGCGGTGGACGAAGGTCCACCTGCGACGCAGTAGGTTGCGGGTTCGATTCCCGCCTCGGAACAATTGTGTGTACGATCTGCAGATATTTGTTCCAGGTGCTCTAGTCATTTTCGGACGCCCTCTGACCAGGTGGGATGACGACCTACGAAAGACTGCTGGTAGATGCTGGATGCGTCAAGCTGAAGACAGGGCGCTATGGCGCTCATTGAGGGAGGCCTATATCCAGCAGTGGACTGCTATAGGCTGATGATGATTATATAACTTACTTGTAGCGTGTAGACCCCGCTGTCGCCGGTCTGCGCGGCCGAGACGCTCAGGCGAACGCCGCCAGCGTCTTCCGACGATGTGAAACGGTCGTCAAGCGACGCACCGGCGCGGCTCCTGGAATATCCCAAAAGTTTAAGACCTTTTTAGGGTTCCGTACCCAAAGGGTAGAGCGAGACCCTAGTCCTCAGACTCCCCTGTCCGTCCGTCCGTCTTTCACCAAGCTCGTGAGCCGTGATGGTTAGACAGTTGAAAATTTCACAGATTATGTATTTCTATTGCCGCTATAACAACAGATACTAAAAAATAGAATAAAAAAATATTTAAGGGGGCTCCCATACAACAAACTTTATTTTTTTAGCTCGTTTAAGCTCGATATTAATTACAGGTAGATGCTTGAAATATTCACAGAATTTTTAGTTATATATTCACATTTTTTATTGTCCTTATAAATAATAAATAAATAATGCTGGAAAATTCACACAGCATTATCTAGCCCCATGGTAAGCAGAGCTTGTGTTATGGATACTAGATAACTGATATACATAATACAATACATTACATAGATAGATATTTTTTATTATACATAGAAAACGACCAGAGCACCCGGAACAAATATCTGCAGATCGTACACACAATTGTTACGAGGCGGGAATCGAACCCGCAACCTTCAGCGTCGCAGGCGGACCTTCGCCCACCGCGCCACATCGGTCGTCAACCTATGTATTTCCATTGGGTGAGCCGTGAGGTAATACATTCTGATGAGCTATTTTCTTATTTACTTGCGTGTAGGAATAGAGCACAATAGAGTCAAGGATAGTTTTGGGACATATGTATCTACATAGTTTTAATTTTTTTCCATCATCATCAACCTATGATAAATAATATAATGATAGTCCACTGTTGGACATAGGCCTCCCCTAATGAGCGCCATAGCGCCCTGCCTTCAGCTTGCCGCATCCAGCATCTACCTGCAGTCTTTCGCTTTCACTTCACGATACCTGTGAGAAAGGTCAATCCAAAGACACCTAATACCTTTTTCATAACATTATTAATGACCCCGCCAATTCAATCCCTCCTTTATATCTCCGATATTCGATCCCTAATTAATAACATGCCTCAAACATTAATGCAGAAACATCCTTTGCTTTACAACGAATGTCAAAGATTACTTTCAGAGATTCCCGCATCATAAAGTATCAAAGTATCCTTTCAGAGATTCCAGTATTTACGATACTGGAATCTCTGAAAGGATACTTTCAGAGATAGTCAAAGAGACATTGAAGTCTAGGATAAACGACTTATCTTGCACCGTTGTAAAAAAAATTGATTTTTTTTTAATAATGCAAGGCACATGTGTTGCCTGGTCGGCAAGTAGAAAATGCTCGGCATTAAGCCCACCCTTTGTACTCTTTGTAGTGCAATAAAGGCAAACGGAGCACTGGACTGTAATAACGAAATTTCCGAACGCGTTCATTTCAGTTGTTTAATTCACATGCAATTCTAAATCCAAGTTATGTTTCATTATAATTGGGGAATATGTAGTTGTTGAATGTGTAGTGTCAGGCAGCATTGAATTCCAGTTTTCTCATTTGTAATTTTAATTAAACACAAAATATTTCATTATTCAGCTATGATAAAGTTTGATGGAACGAATAGGTAAAAGTATTTGTAAATATTACTCGTAGGCAATTTTATTTTCTACTTGTCAGCTACCTCACTGAACTTTTTAAAACTTACCAAAGGGAAACCTTTACCGTATTTCTAGCAGCTTATACATAACGAGACTTATATGTATATAACGAGGTTCTATATTCGGCTGTATGTATGTTTTTTTTTCTCATTATCATCAATCTATGATAGTCCACTTTTGGACTTAGATTATAGAACTTAGTGTCCCCGCACACGGGCCACCGGCCACAACCACGAACGCCGCCACGAGAAGCTAGAAGCGCCTACAAAGGTAGCTGAAGCGCGCGACAACCACATGTGGCCGGTGGTCGATACTTGTGGTCGGTGGCTGCTACTTTTTTTAACCCATGAGCGCAGTATCAAACAAATAAGATTCAGAGTCTAGTTCGCAATAACAACAATCCAGCTAGATTTTAACCAGAAATGCTCGTCCTATAGAGGTGCTGCCAAGCATAGACGTAGAATGTAGATAATAGAACTCAGTATTGTATTACATCCAGGACATCAGAGTCCTTAGTATAAGTTGTGCATAGTTTACGAAAACTAAATATAGTTTAAAGATTCCGGTTATTCCCATATATTTCGCGACTTTGTCTAGAAGAGGATAGAGAGGAGATATTTTCAATGGTATCACATACTCGTAGTATAAAACAAAGTCGCTTCCCGCTGTCTGTCTGTTCCTATGTATGCTTAGATCTTTAAAACTACGCAACGGATTTTGATGGGGTTTTTAATAGATACTCGTAGAGTGATTCAAGTGGAATGTTTATAGACCATTAAAATTTTACACATAGATTTCCACGCGGGCGAAGATGCGAGGCGCAGCTAGTATTTCAAAAGTCGAAGTCTTCTTCTTTATTTCGTGGTTTTTGCAACTACTTGCAATGAATATTTTTGCTCGCTCACTCTGATCAAATAACTCAGAAAATACCAATCAGGAAGCATTGGCATTTTTAGCATCTACCAAAATCCAGCTCGGAATGTAGACGGACACTGCAGAATGCCAATTCATGGATAATGCTGTAAGGAGTGTAGGACTCCTGGGCTTTGGTTAGTTATTATCAAATTAGAATTAAATGTGTTTTTGTTTTTTCGCGTTTCCAAACTTTATAAGATGCCTGTGGATTCGCACACCCTCATCATCATCATGAGCCTATATTGGTCCTCATCTGGACATAAGCTTCCCCTGACGAGCGCCATGTCTTCAGCTTATCGTATCCAGTACATTATGATAGTTTATACACTAGTTGTTTCGCGATCATGGCGCATGAAAATGTGCATAATTGGAAAATTCTAATCATGGTAAATATTCCGGTTTAAATGACTTTTGTGTGAATAACCATGATAGTTTCGAATGTTGTAGGATCAATATAGTCAAAATCTGCAAAATTCCTTGCATTAACGTTCAGTGTGCCTTGACCCCACGCCTGACGAGTGCGTAGCCGAGAATAATACCCGTCCATTCATCACTGTTTCATCATGTCTATTCACCGTAATGCTATTTTATATTACAACGCCGTGGTCGCTAGCCAGGTACAGTCAGTCTATAAATTGTTGATTTCGGTCTAAGGATATTTTTTTCGTCGAAAGCAAACGAAATATTGCTTTAATTTATTTTTTACTTTTGAATCTTCACACGTGTGATTGAGCAGTAGCGTAAGCAGAGCCTATGTTAACATTCAATAGCCCTTTAAATGCCCTTCGTAATTTGCAATTGTATTGCGAAGGCTATCGAGCAGGCTTTCGAGGCCCTTGCAATGGGTTTCA
The DNA here is from genome assembly GCA_947044415.1 of Eupithecia dodoneata. Lineage (NCBI taxonomy): Eukaryota > Metazoa > Arthropoda > Insecta > Lepidoptera > Geometridae > Eupithecia > Eupithecia dodoneata. The sequence goes on along the minus strand of OX345655.1, from coordinate 12,171,676 downwards.
AGTGTATTATTATAATGGGTAGTCTTAACGTGATTTCATAGTGATAAGTTATAAGCGGAAGACAGTAAATGATTTTAAAAGCCAAAAAATTGAAAAGTTTGGTTTTTTAAATATTTTCCACATTCTACAGGGCATAAAACGAACGGAAAAGAAGTTTGCCGTCAATCGTAAAGTACCTATTATAATATTAGTATTTTTATAATACTGATGATGCCATTTGTTAAGAAACTCCATTTCAATATATTATATATATTCTATTCTATTCTATTCAGTATGAATACAGTGGTTCTTTCTGATCTTTTTGTAATACTGTTAATTTTGAGAGAAATTACTTTTTGGCCAAAGCTTTCATATCGTACTTTTATGATTAAATATAATCACGAAGGAGTTTATATATAATTAAATCCGTTTAGCCGTTTTATCCTGAAAGTGTAACCACATAAACACATACAAACTTTCGGTTGTAGAATAGTAGTGTAATGTGACTTACACTACTAAAATAAGTATTGGATTTGAAATGTCGTGTATAATTGTAAGTTTTATGCACAGTTTAATTCCCAAATAAACTAAAAAGTATTTACGGAAATACCCATGCATTAATTCGTTCTGAGTTTATCTATCGCCGGCATGAATAGGAACATGTCCCATCAAAATTCCAATCAGCTTGACTTGTCAGAGTGCGGATTGCATTAATGATCTCGTTCGTAGCCATATTCGATCTCGTCTGCAAGTTAATTAACACTTTGACTGCGATTTTTTTTCGACGACTGCGATCTTTTTTTAACCTAAAAAATTCGTGCTGCCGCTCTACATAGCGGTTGTGTTGCGCCGCACATGCGTTTCGTTCGAAAAATATTACGGTTGTGCTGAGTCACACAGATCTGTATTTTCTCAGCCGCTGCGCTAGTGTGGATTTACGCATATTAGTCACTTGTAGAAAACACATACCGTGTGATTTCAGCAATCAAAGTGTTAAACTGTACGCTTAGAACCAGTGTAGCACATTGATTACGGTTAAACTTTTCGAGAGCTTTTACTTCTTTCTCGCTTACACGTTACGTGCAAAAAAAGAATTAAACCTATAGAATATTCAATGAATAATGCTGGACAATCCACGCAGCAACGGTCCAAGCTAAGTAGAGCTTTTGTTATGTTCCGCGAAATAGGCACTATCAGATCTCTCCAAACCTTTAAAAAAATATCGGGGGCGTTGAAACTATTCAACTGCGCTGTCGAACTTTGAAAATTGGCTCCTTTCAATCCGGTAGAGGCGCTACAAGGTGCAAATGTATGGAAAGAGACGAAAACTTTTTTCGTCGTCCTAAATTAAAATTACCATCAAACCAAATAAAATTACTCAAAATCGGTTTCGCCATTTGGCAGCTACGTTGCACAGATAGGCACACGTGAATCCGTTTTCTCCTTCATTTAAAAATATGTCTTTACAATTTAGCAAATCGGTCAAAACAAGTCTAGTCAATCTCGGGGCCGCGGAGAACTTGGGCTCGCCGATGACCTTGGTCCCATGTTGCAACTCTCACGCAGGCCCAGAATAGATCGGACGAGGCACGGGCGCGCGCGGGCTAATTCCGATCGGATCTACAGTTCCGATTGTGCTTTACAAATCGCATTACCTTACATAACAATGAATATATAACAAATTACACGTGAAACAAATTAACTATCTCAGACCGTTGTGATGCCTTCTTCAAATTTCTTTTATTAATTGCTGCGGCTTCGCCGGCGTGAAATTTCTGCACAATTATATTTATATATTTCTTTTTGTAATGTAACCTACATTTAAAAAATATGAATGAAATCGGTAAAGCCGTTCTCAAGTTATAGCGTGACCAGAAGAAATAGGGGTTCATATTTATATATAGATTACTGTAAATACCTATTATTAATTTTAATTAAATCAATTACCCACAAGCAATGCTAAATAGATCAAAATTATAGAATAACATTTCGTAATAATTTCATTGGTTTGGGCAAAAATAGTGCAAGTGCGATGTTTATACGATTTCATTCAACCTTTGACTAATTATAAGTTTTGGCAAAGATTATTAATACTTTCACCGTATTTATATTTGCCAAAACTCATATTTAGATAAACTTTGAATGAAATATAAACATCGCAATTGCAGGCGACACGGCGAGCGCTATATAGTTTTAAATTATTTGACACCAGTTTTAAGAAGTTCTAAAGCAGAGAGTAAGAAATCTTGCTCAGTCATAGATATATACATATAAACGAAAACGCTAGACTAGCTTTTTCTATATAGAAAATGTACTATAACCGTTGCTCTCTTAATAAATATATTATAAAAAGAAATAAACGTGTATGTTTTGTATAGTAATTATAGATCGATATAGTTAAATTTATTTATTGCTACGAAGTTGTTTACACTCAACATTACAATTACATAATGGAAGCAAAACAAAATTGAAAATAGTCCAAAATGTTCGTTCGTCCTATAAGACTTGATCGAGCATTCTAAGCCAGATTTGTATACCTTTGCAAACGGATTTTTTTAACATTTTGCGAAAATAAAGTATAAAAGTTTCAAATTAATTTCTTGTTTCACGTCTATGTTCTTCCCCTGCAGTTCCACAATTCAGTTCACTTTGACTGCGATATTTTTTTTAACCTAAGCCATTCGTGCTGCCGCTCTACACAGCGGTTGTGTTGCGCCGCACATGCGTTTCGTTCGAAAAACATTACGGCTGTGCTGAGTCACACAGATCTGTATTTTCTCAGCCGCTGCGCTAGTGTGGATTTACCATTATCATCACTTGCACATATGGTGTGATTTCAGCAATCGAAGTGTTAAGTCTTATCATGAAACTGCATCTCATTGAAAAGCTCGAGCCAAATGCGAGGGTGAATAACGAAGTTATTGGATATTGGAACTAATCGGATAGAAGCATAGCGTGAGCCTGTGTGTGATTCGCAATAATAGACGTCATATATTGGGGAAAACATTGCACAGGTCGCTTTTGTATTTTTGAATACAGTTTTCCAATAAATAGGCTCCAGCCATATCGCTGCTATACCACGTTTGTTTCGCATGCCTCTTGTGGCAGTAGTCAATATACATATATACCACTACTCGAACCACGAAAAATACATATATAGGTATATATTACTATGGACCGTAGAATAAGTTAAATAAGATCTGTTACTTGTCTGAAATAAATGATTTTGTTATTATATATTAATGTAATGTTGTAAACTCGTTTAGCGGTTCCGCTACTATGATTACGCGGCGGAGATGGGCTACGGACCTAGAAAGCTATACGATATAGACGTTATTACGTATATATATGTAAATATATCACGGTATTTGTTGTGTATGTAAACAGAACTTTTTGGGGTGTCGTGGTCGGATAACCTCCTCGTGAGCCCGCACTGTTACCGGTCCTTTGGGGATACGTCCCTGGGGAACGGTAGCAGGTGGCGGGCCGGTGCACCCTGGTTCCCACCGCTAATAATGTCCCTCACCGGAGATTGTTAGCGGTGGCCAATAATCCGACAAACCAATCTAAGGTGTTATCCGTACCGTGCTGAGAGATGAATGGCTGATGGTTGTATTCAGTTTCGAACGGTGGCTCTCCGAAACCAGGGCGAATCGGAGTAGTATTCCAGCCCACCCGTGGGCATGCGGGGCTCTGCTGGCGGGTAGTTTTATTTCCCTAGCTACTCGTGGGATTTGTATGGACTGTAATAACCCTAAAAACAGATCTTCTCCTTCCAGAGAACCCTTCTCTCCTTCTGGAGAACCCTCTTCTCCCATCTCGGGAGAAACCAACAATAGGATGGAGGAGGCCCTACTGGCCTCTCCGGAGCCTATGGTTACGGCGCCTTGCTTTGCAGATGACCGTACAGAGGTCGGCGGCTCCGAAGCTGCGGCCCCTGCCACGGCAACGTCTCCAGGTAAGAGGACCCGTAAATTGAGCGGAGCAGCCCGGAAGCGGCTCCGAAGGCTAATGGCTGCCAATCTAAGCTTCGAAGAAGCTCGTCCGTTGGCGACCAAGCCTTGGAGCCAAATTCCGAAGCTTAACGCTCCTCCAGATCCAAAGTCTGCCAAAAGATTGAGATCGGAGGAAAATTCACCCGGGGAGCAACCTAAAAAGGCCCCAAGGCTGGAGTTGTCCCAGGAGACAGATCCGATCGTCCGACCAAGCTTCAAGCAGGTCACGGAGGCGAAGCGTGTAGGCATACGCGCCGCCGCCTCCATGAGTGACGAGCAGATGAGGCTGGTCCGTCGTTCCCTGTCCCTGGCGATAATGAAAACAGCGGATAGTGCTGGGAAGGGGCCTAAGTTTGCCAGTTTCGCACACAAACCTGGGTGGATACTGGTTACCTGCGTGAACCAGGAGAGCCAAGACTGGCTCACCAACGAGGTCCCCAGAATCAAGCCATGGGCCGGGGCAAAACTCTCGGTGATTCCAGAGAGTGAATTGCCCAAGGCAGTGGTGGCTGTCACGTTTGTGCCCAGTATTGAGGCGGAGTCGGTTGACGAAGTCGTCCAACTACTTAGGGCACAAAACGAGGGGCTTCGTCCAGAGCTTTGGAAGGTGCTACACAGCAGGTCAGAGGGGAACGGGTTCGTCATAACCTTCGCCCTAGACGACCTGTCTGTGGAAGCCCTTAAAGCCGCCGACTTTCAGGCTACCCTGGGTTTCAGGAAAATAGCCTTCAAGATCAAAGGCGGCCCTGAGACAAAGCAGACGCACGAGGAGAGAGGCCCACAACCGTCCACGTCCAGTGGAGCGGGCACCTCTGGGCGAAGCACAGGAGTACCAAAGCCGCGACCCGTCGCGGCTGGGCGCTCCAATGTACCGCCCCTAAGCAGGTCCGTTCCATCACGGCGGGGCGATAGTGGACCGCAGCCGTCCACGTCCAGCGAAACGGGCACATCTGGGCGAAGCACAGGAGGACCAAGGCCGCGACCTGTCGTGGCAGGGCCCTCCAATGTAACGCCTCAGAACAGCCTAAATCCGCTGAGACGAGGACAAGGAGGTCCCCGAGGAGGTGGAGCGGGTGACAGGCTGACCGGAGCTAGTCGAGGACGCGGAGCGCGCCCGAAGCTAGCTGGGTCAAAGCCTCGTTACCAGCGGGGAAACCTATAATGGCTACCCAGGCGGGGACGGCGAGGATCCTCCAGGCAAACCTTCACCATGCCGCGGCAGCATCCGCGGTAATGGAGGTTTGTCTGTCGGAAGGACAAGCTAGCCTCGCCTTGATCCAGGAGCCTTGGGTAGCCAATACTCAGGTTCTGGGACTAGACGCTGCCGGTAAGATATTAGCAAACAACAATGGCACAAGGCCCAGAGCATGTATAATTTTTAACAAATATGTTAACTTTTTGCCTATTACAGAGGTATGTAATGACGACCTGGTGGCCGCTTTTGTCGACCTCAAAGGATGGAGTGGGACGAGGGCAATCATATGCTCGGCGTACCTTCCCGGAGAGAGAGACAACCCAACGGGTGACCTGGCGAGAGTGGTCGACTACGCCGCCAAAAACAACGCTGAACTTCTCGTTGGATGCGACGCCAACGCACACCACTCAGCGTGGGGGAGCACGGACGTCAACTCTAGAGGTGAGTCACTTTTCGATTTTCTCCTAACTAACAATCTAACCATCCTTAACAAAGGTCGCGAACCGACCTTTGTAACCCGAGTTAGACAAGAGGTCTTGGACATAACTTTCGCCACTAACAATCTTGCCAGGCACATCAATGACTGGCATGTTAGCAGCGAAAACTCCATGTCCGACCACAAACACATCAGTTTTGAGATAAAGGCCTCCCTTGATTCTCAAATCATAACTTATAGGGACCCTAGGGCAACTGCCTGGGATGTCTTCAATGACAAACTAAGGCAAATGCTCGAAGATTGCCCTAAAAGTATTAAAACTCGCGACAGTCTTGAGATAGCGGCAGTCACTCTCTCAAAAGGCATCTGCAGTGCCTATGAGGAGAGCTGCCCGTTAAAATCCAAGACCACAAAGCGATCAGTCACATGGTGGAACTCTACGCTCAGCAAGTTAAGGAGTAAAACCAGGAAACTTTTCAACAAGGCTAAAAAGACTCGCTCATGGGAGGCCTACCACAAAGCCTTAACGAAATACAACATAGAGATTAGGAAGGCTAAAAGAGCATCCTGGAGGAAGCTCTGCGAGGAAGTCAAAATTCTACCTCAAAGCGCTAGACTCCACAAACTGCTCTCTAAAGCCAACACTAATCCAATAGGTCTCCTTAAGAAAGGAGATGGCACTTTCACAACAAATGAAAGTGAAACCCTAGAGTTGCTGGCTTCGACCCACTTCCCTGGTTCACGGTACAAAACATCACTTCAACCGGCTCCTGCCAACCCCTATAAGCCTCGGAATGAGGACTGGAACAGGGCGGCCCGGATTATAAGACTGAATCAGGTAAGGTGGGCCGTTAACTCTCTTAAAATTAACAAAGCATGTGGTGAGGATGAAATTCTCCCTGTTTTCTTACAGCGGGGAATCGACGTCCTCACTCCATATCTGGTAAAAATCTTCAGAGCGAGCCTCGCCTGGGGAACTGTGCCAGAACCATGGACTAATGTCAAAGTTGTCTTTATACCCAAGGCAGGAAAGAAGGACTACAGCCAGCCAAAGTCCTTCAGACCAATATGCCTTTCTTCCTTTCTTCTTAAAACAATGGAGAAAGTGGTAGACAGACACATTAGAGACGTGGCGCTTGTCGCGTCTCCCATCCACCATAGCCAACATGCCTATCGCAAGGGCAAATCCACTGAGACGGCGCTTAGTAGCCTCATCGATAGAGTGGAGAAAGCTATGGAGGACAAGGAAATCGCACTCTGTGCATTCCTTGACATTGAAGGGGCCTTTGATAACTCCCCCACATCACTGCTGGTGAATGGGCTGACAAGCAAAAATGTCGACCCAACCACCACCAGATGGGTCGAGGACATGCTCACCCGTAGGGGAGCAAAAATATCCCTTCACCAATCAAACATTGAGATAATCACGGCTAGGGGCTGTCCCCAAGGCGGAGTCCTATCGCCTGTACTATGGACCCTAGCCGTGGACCAGCTCCTGTGCAGACTGGCAGACCTCAATATCGATGCGCAAGGTTATGCAGATGACCTCGTGATCGTCGTACGAGGGTTCTGCCAATCTACCATCTCTAGCATCATGCAGCGAGCTCTCAACACTGTCAGCGACTGGTGCAGCAATAGTGGACTCTCGGTCAACGCTGACAAAACTGTGATTATACCGTTTACCAACAAGCGGCGGCTAGACAAGCTCACAAAGCCCAAACTAAACGGTAAAATCATAACCTTTTCCACAGAAGTAAAGTACTTGGGCGTAACCATCGACCAAAAACTGACGTGGAACACACACCTAGCCAACGTCTTACATAAAGCAAAGATGGCACTAGGTGCTAGCGGCAGACTCATGGGCAACAACTGGGGTGTAAACCCCAGGATTGCCCTTTGGCTGTACACTGCCATCGTGAGGCCGATTATCACATACGCCTCTATGGCATGGTACGACAAGGCCTTTCAGTCTACCGCTATCAACAAACTAAATACAAAGGACTGCTTGTCTTATGGCCACGGGAGCCATGTCCACCTCCCCCGGTCAGGCATTAAATGCACTGCTGGGCCTTCCTCCTCTTCACATGTATATACATAAAGAGGCAAAGACCAGCATGTATAGGGCCAGCTGCCTGGGCGGAGGCAACTGGCTCTCCCACAAACTGAGATCTTTAAAAGACTCAACTATGGAACATCCCATTCTGAGCATGACAACTGATGCCATGCTTCCACGCCATGTGTTTGAAAAGCACTACACAGTGGAACTTCCTTCCAGAGAAGATTGGCTAAATAGACAACCTCTCTGCAAGGATGGATGCCTAATCTGGTACACAGACGGCTCCAAAATGGGACCGGATGTAGGCTGTGGAGTGTACGGAGAGCGACCCAGGTTTGGCACAAGCATAAACCTGGGAAATCACGCCTCTATCTTCCAAGCAGAAATATTCGCCATCTTAGAATGCGCGGATATAAATCTGAAAAAGCGCTACTCCAACCAAACTATAGTTATCAACTCTGACAGCCAGGCGGCACTCCTAGCGTTGGACTCGAAGGTCATCACGTCCAAGCTAGTTGAGGACTGTCTGTCACGACTTAACGTTCTGGGCTCGAATAACAGAGTCCTCTTAAGATGGGTTCCGGGGCACGCAGGAATCAACGGCAATGAGTGTGCCGACGAACTTGTGCGCTCCGGAGCCAAGGGGACTCAGCTGGGACCCGAGCCGTTCTGTGGCATACCCAAAAGCTTGGCGCACAGAACACTCCTGGGATCCTGCCTCGAGGAATCGCACAAGCTTTGGAGAAACTCCTCGGGCATGGATCATTCAAAATCTCTGATAAAAGCCTTCGATAGTCGGTATACCAACCGAATCCTAGCGCTAAGCAGAGGTAACCTTCGCATCATGACAAGAGCCCTAACTGGACACTGTCGCCTTAACAAGCACATGTTCAAACTAGGGCTAAGCGACACACAATCCTGCAGATTTTGTGAGGAGGCGGATGAAACGCCCCTCCATCTGCTAAGTGAGTGTGGAGCACTGATGCACAAACGCAGCATCCATCTGGGCAAGCATTTGCATAGCCCAGACGAGCTGAAAGACATCACCCCGAAGAAAATCCTACAGTTCCTAGCAGCTGCAAGGGTTAGTGGCGAACTATGAACGCCACGGCTTCGGGACTGATGTAAAAGTGGCGATCACAATAGGCCTATCATGGCCGCAGTGATACGATAGCCACCCCAAAGCTAATAAAAAAAAAAAAAAAAAAAAAAAAAACAGAACTTATCCTGAATGAGAGAAAGAGTCAGATGTTGTTCTAGAGATGTTGTTCTAAATAGAACAACATCTCATTCGCATTCTCATTACACAAATGTGTAATCTAGCAATCACCAAAAGCTTGTTTTATGTTATTCCTACTACATCTAGTATGGACCAACTTTTGTGAAAGCGCTCGAATAGGTACCTATTGTTCTCATAATTGTTATGTTAATACATAGATTGTTAATTGATTGATTAAGCTCTAAAAATTTTGTATAATAGAAAATCTTATATATAATAATTCATTGCTGTTCGTTAGTCTCGCTAAAACTCGAGAAAGGCTGGGCCGATTTTACTGATTTTGGTTTCGAAATGTTTGTCTTAGTCCAGGGAAGGTTTAAACGGTGAGATAATATTTATATATCAATGCGGGCGAAGCTGCGGGGCGCAGCTAGTATAATATAATAAGTATACTTATAGTAATAAAAATGCAAATAGTTCATAACGCTCTTAGAAATTTTGAGTATAGTCTGAGGTATAGTTGTAAAAAAGGACGCAAGCAGTAAAAAGTAGATGGTGCCGAAAATAGTATTAGTGTAAAAAAAAGAAAATTTATCTAATAAATATTATAAACGCGAAAGTTTGTGAGGATGTTAGATGCTCTTTCACGCAAAAACTACTGAATGGATGTTGATGAAACTTCACAATAATATAGCTTACATATCAGAATAACACATAGGCTACAATCCATAAAGATATATTGTATAGTATCCAAAATATCTATCACCACGCGGGTGAAACCTCGGAGCGCAGCTAGTCACGAATAAATCTGAATCGACCAGCAAACTTTGAAAGTTCATTGTATATAATTAAAAGAGAGTCAATTATATTTATTTTTCACAATTTTAAATGTTTAACTATGTTATTATTGTTTTCATGCATTTATACCAATGCTCTGCGTAGGGGCGTGCTGGCAGAGGAAACGCACATAAGTTTAATCGTCAAAGGCCCAATGACGATTAAACTCACGACTAGACAACCAGTCTAGGCACCTTTATGATTATCCAGGCCAGTCCTAGTACAAGCAATTTACTCAGGAAATTAACACAATCTCAGAGCGGATATCGAGCGAAATCTTGTTACCTAAGGCACTGTAACTGTAAGACACTTTACGATAGATGTTTGGATGTCTGCCTTGAGCATTCCTTTCCTTCTAGGTTTGATACGATTCAATGTAAGAAGGCGCGTAGCTTTATAACTTGGACTGCATAGAGGCGACCACAGGTAAAAAACCAGCATAAACTAAGCTAGACGATTGTAGTATGGCTGGTCCCGTACATATTCGTCCATTTTGTTTTCTGCTATACCATTCAAGCAACCATTTTGCAGTGCAGGCCGTAGCTTCAATACTAATACTCTATGCTAATACTAACAAACGTATTCAGTCCGAATATGGGGCAAACAGCGGGGTCGATGAACCTGACGCGAATAGATCCCAAATAGCAGTCCGCCTGTACCCAAGATGATTTGCTTGACTGATTTATAACTATTATCGCAGCTGCAAAGGCGATGATACAGTCTTAAAAGCTTTAAGCTCCCAAAGTTAAATCAGAATAATATTTTAAATGCGAAAGTTTGGATGTGTTTTTAAGTGAACAAAACCAATGAGTCAGCTATTGAACGACCACAACCTATGTATCTATCTATACTTAACCTAAGAACCCTGTTTTCGTGTAAGTGACTTTACATTATTTGTCTTTTTGAGACTAATGAATATTAAACCTATGTTTAGATAGATGGATGGATGGATATATGAATGTTTGTTTCTTCTTTACGCCAAAACTACTGAACGAATCGGGCTGAAATGCATACAGGTTCTAAGTCTGGAATAAATCAAGGATACTTTTTATCCCATACATCAGTTCTCTTAGGATAGAAATAACCTTAAAACTTTTCCACATAAACAACAGGCGAGCCACAGGCAGAAGATAGTAACCAATAAATAATTATGCCATCTAAAAGCGTCATGTCTTTTACTTTTTGATTATATGATAGTGTTTATGTTGGCTACGCTTTTTGAAATCTGTACGTAAACCGTAGACGTAATTAAACAAAAATTGAAGTATGCAATTTACTTCAATTAGTAGTATTTTGAAACAGTAGTAGTAGTTTAAGTAGTAGAAGTTTAGTAGCATTTATTAATTTAACAGCCAAAAAGCAATTCGACTCGGATGTCATATAGATGTGGATAATTTAGTCAGGATGTTGTGAGTGGGGTGGAATGAAAATTTTTATATATATAGATATATATACGTATAAAAAAATACAATATGCTTTACAAAAAAATGAGACGTATTAATCACACTCATTTGTTAACAGGGCTCGTAGAAAAAATAAAATTCTACCGTGATTGTCTGTACCGTGGAAGTGAAGGAGTACTATGCACTCTAGGCATTTTTAACCTAAAGCCTGTTCTGGCTGATACGTGAAGGCCGAATAAATTACTTAAGAGTGTATACTACCTCAAACTGCTAATTTTCAACTCCGCCGGATGTCCATATCGTCTAAACTACTGAATATTTAACTTTGAAATTGATATATGGTAAAGTTCAGGACTTAATCTATCGATCATATGTTTCGAAAACACGATTCCATAAAATTTTCTCGATAGAAAAAAATCGCAAAGTTACCTCTAAATTTTTACTAAAACCTAAATTTCTCAATAAATACAGAAGTTCAGATCTTGACAATAAGCGTGGTAATAGAATTAAGTATAAATAAAAATGTTATATGTTTCGGTTTTTTCAAATAATGTCCTAATTAATAGGTAATAAGCTAAAACTTGATTTTTGGACTTGCGTTGCAATGCCCTGTCCCGCTCTTATGAACGCAAAATCATATGTCTAGCCTTTTCACACAAAGTTGAGGTTGTATGGGCCCTTAAGCAAGTCACAACATAAAATCAAATACGCATTCTTTTTTGCCGTTGTGTTAGTGAAAAATGACAGTAATCTTTGTGAATTGTATAAGGTATTCTCAATTCAACAAGAAGCTAGCGAAAATTTTGTCAAACAAATCGAATATAATCCGAGTGATATTTTTTGCATGTTTACAATAATTGTGTCTTGGGTTTGACTGGAGTATACTCATAGTCTGTGGTGATGATATGGTATTTTTTTTTTAAAAAGTGATGAACAATATTACATTATATATTTATTTTTTATAATGCTTGTGGTAAACAAATAGTTAAATGAATCGGTAAAAACACTTACCGGTAAAAAGCTATTGATTTTTGTATGAGAGCTGCAAAATTACATGCGATGCTAAAGAAAATATTATAAATAACGAAGAGAACAAAAGTGAATATAAAAAAATATGCAAGACATTTGTAAAATCCTAAAATGAATTAGACATTCCCACAACCTACTTAGCGAGATTAACACGATAAAGATCTGGGGGAGGCCTGTACCCGAAAGGTGTCCTAACAATCGAAATACCTACTAACATTTAAATCAATTAAATTTTAAATTTTAATCAATAAAATACTATCTACGTAGATAGTATTTTATTGATTTAAATTTTGATTTTAATGTTTGTGTGAATTAAAAAAATAATCTAATCTAATTTAATCTAATTACTAAATATTCAGATTTTTTTTCAAAATTTGATATGATTATTGTTACCTACATACTGGTTATGGAATAAAAGGTTTTATTATTTTATTTATGTATTTTATAAATACGAAAGTTTGTGTGAATGTTTGATACTACGTATCTCCTTAACTACTTAACCGATTTAGATGAAATTTGGTATGTCGATATTTTCAGTTCTAAAATAATCTGATATTCAAAAATTAGGCTCTGATATAGTAAAGTTTTTTTGGATTTCTTTTAGTCCGTGGCTCGATACTTAAAACTCTTTAAAATTGATATACTTTCAAATAAAAATTTGAAAGTATATAAATTTTTATAGATTGACTAGGGGGGTGCGCAACAAATTTCAAAAATATTTATTTAAAAAAAAAACCCTGTTTCGCACATCTAGTCAAAACATGATAAAACTTTAACAGCTGTACAACAAAACAAACGTAAACACTGGTCTAACAGGTGTTTAGCTAGACAGTGCCTAAACATTTAGGCAAGGGTTCAACAAGAGTTTACCTCTCGTTACCACAAAACATTGTTTAGTGCGTGCCTTTCTAAACAACGTCTATCTCAATCAGCTCGATCATATTGCAAATAATTCGTACGTCTAATTCATTTTACGCAAATAATTTAATAATGTAGTATATACTCTCTCTAATAATGTAGTAATTACATAATGTAGTATATGCAAGTATTTTCGAAAACCTTTTTTCTTCTTTAACAAAAATTAGACGCGAAAAAACGAAACGTTTTTTGTGTCACTGTCACACAGCTGCTTAGCTGTCTTGTTTATTGTTGTTGTTCAACAAAATCACCCCATTTGGCACATAACAACCACGCCGGCAAAGCCGCGGGGCACAGTAAGTATTTCATAATAATTCCGTGAACGGAACGTAGTTAGACATTTATAACTTCCCAGCGTACAATAAATAGCATAACATTAAACTGAGTAACATAAACTTCCTGTAAGCATTAACCAGCGTGCCTATTGTATGTACATAACTAGACTTTAGCTGGGGCTTCAATCTATCTGGAGACATCTTGTTAACATTTTGAGTGCTGAAATCACACGGTATGTGTTTTCTACAAGTGACTAATATGCGTAAATCCACACTAGCGCAGCGGCTGACAAAATACAGATCTTTGTGACTCAGCACAGCCGTAATATTTTTCGAACGAAACGCATGTGCGGTGCAACTCAACCGCTGTGTAGAGCGGCAGCACGAATTTTTTAGGTTAAAAAAAAGATCGCAGTCGTCGATAAAAAATCGCAGTCAAAGTGTTAAGTGTCTTAATTATAGATAGATAGATAGAATATACTTTATTGCATAAAAAGTTGTACATAGGCGAGCATAATGCTAGATAGCATTCTCTACCTTTGGGTAGTGTGGACAACAGTTTAGTAGGTACTAGGTAGTGCTATATAATAAAGATAATAAAAAATACTACTCATAATGATACTAAGCTACTTATATTATACTTAAACAGTAATATATATACCTATATAAATAATTAATATATAATTATAATTCCGTACCGAATTATTCTTGCGAAAGAAAATAGTTATAGACGCTAGATCTGAAGACATTTATCGAGGAATTATAAAAGCTAGGTTTTTATCCTTTTACCAAATGCTTTTTATGATCTACAAGAGTATTTTCAGAGAGTTTTTGACTTTTTTAGTTAGTAGTAATACAAATAAGAGTTGTTAATACGTACTGTTTGTCTCTTATGGATAACTAGTTTCTGCTCACGGCTTAGCACGTATTGTTTGTATGGAAAAGTATAAAAGTTATTTCTCTCCCATAGGAACTGATTTATGCGATAAAAAGAAGCCTATTTTTTGAGCTAAACCTATGCAAAATTTTAGCTCATATTGTTTAGTGTTTTCGCCGTGAAGAAAGTACAAAATCCATCTATTCATCCTAAGTTTCGCATTTTTAGTAATAGTGTAATGAAGTGAACGATTACAAAAATTGATACGAGAACAGTTCTGGAGATGACTTACCTCCTACATGCAATTTTCAAAACGTTAACTCCCTATGACTGACTATGACTAAAAATTTAAATCTATAGATTTTATCGATGCACTGCTGCTCCAGATACGAGATGCTATATTTGGATTATTATAGACACAAGAGCGCCCAGCTCGTGCGTGCATTGGAACGTAGCTATATACAAGCGACATGAATGTCTTATGTTCAGAACACAGAGCAGATACGTTCAGACATATTATCTACAAGCATAATAGTATTAAATCAGTCCGTATTACGCCCTAATGCACTCAAACAAGAATTTCTTGGACCATAATTGATTGAGCAACAAGGGCTTGCTCGATGCGTTTGACGTTCTATATTTACTCGATAAGACAGAAATACCTAGAACGGTAAGTCATGGTTATCGAATGGAGACTTCATCGAGGATGGTTTATGTAGTGTAGGCATTTACGTGAGTTATGACTTGACTCATGTTATCGTACATCTATAGCCCTTTAGATACGGAAATGACGGATACGCTAAGTGTTGTTTGTAAAAAGCGTTTATTCTGATAATCAAAATACAATATCGACGACCGATGTGGCGCGGTGGGCGAAGGTCCGCCTGCGGCGCAAGAGGTTGCGGGTTCGATTCCCGCCTCGGAACAATTGTGTGTACGATCCGCAGATATTTGTTCCGGGTGTTCTGGTCGTTTTCTATGTATAGTAAAAAATATCTATCTATGTAATGTATTGTATTATGTATATCAGTTATCTAGTACCCATAACACAAGCTCTGCTTACCATGGGGCTAGATAATGCTGTGTGAATTGTCCAGCATTATTCATTATTCATTCAACAAAAGGTAAAAAATAGGAGGTTCCAAAGCAAAATCCATAAAATTTAATAATCAATAGCAATAGCGTATTATATTTTGTTAATTGTGTAGTATTTTGAAGGAAATAAAATAATGATTTACTAAGAATAAGTAGAGGTACATATATGTTGTAAATGTTATTAAGACGATATAATGCTGCCTACTGTCGCATAGGCAAGCAAAGTGAAGATGTTTTGAGAATATTTTATAAACAATGCGTCGGGTAATGAAGCATTATAGTAACTTATATTAATCTCATCGGTGGCGTCGTGCTACTTGATGCTATTGTCAAGATCATCATGGATGTTGTCAATTGATCTATGAGAGACATTGGTATTATTCGGAGCCAAGAGGAAAACTCCCGCGAGAGTACCATTTAAAAGAAGACCCAAAATGTAAAAAGCTACTGGTTCCCTGTTCATCGCAAAGCACCACAGGTATTCTCTCACCGCGTGCTTTCGCTTGTACGTTGACATTCATTCGAGGATTAGATCCAGTGATCATTACTATACACAATTTCCTTGACTAGCAAGCAATCTCCACCAAGATTCGATTTAGAGCGTTCTGCTGCTCAAATGAATTGGAACGTAAGAAGCGGTTATACCGCCCTGCGCGCATCGGTTCGCCTCCTTCGTTAATGTAATGTCTAAAATTCTGCAATTACAGGTAAAACACACTGCAAGTAAAGTTGCTTATTTTCCCTCACTGTATTATAGTCAACAAGATAACAATATCAACTTGAAAAAGTTTACACATTGTGAACAAGACGTATAGTATATTTTTTTTACAAGAAAACCGATGAAAAAAGGTTAGGAATCGCTAGAGAGATATGAAGTAAAATATTACTGGCTGTTTTTGCGTGGAACTTAGTAATTCATTGAGCTCTGGACAAACCTTTTCTTAGATTTGTATACGGGGTAAAAAATATAAAATTTTAGAAATTAAGAACTTTGCGGTCTCACGGACGTTTCCGTCATGAAGGGCATACAGAAACGTTCACAGTGTCAGTGAATTACAAAAAACCCTGTAGGATTAACCCTGTAGCCCTGTAGGAGTTTTGCCCTATAAAGGACTATTTTAGATAAAGGCGGTGTAAAGTTCAAATATAAATTAATTTATTAGTGATCTCAGCAGTTGCAACACGTTGCCTGGAGGCGCGCCAACATGCATTGAACCACATTGACATCGTGAGCGACTGAACTCGTTATGTAGCCCAAAGGGCCGGGCTTATTGTGAGTTTTATGGCACGTTTTTATAAAGTCGATTTTAGGCAGAAAAATTAAGATGCTTTTAACGTAGGTACCTACTTGTTTTTTAGGTCACATTACTAGGGTTAGGGTTTATGTTGATGATGATGATTCTTTGTTAATGGCAATTGTGTCTGGTTGGAAACGTTTCTGCATGTGTCAACTAATCTTATATACATATATAAAAGAAAGTAGTGTTTGTTACAACACTTATAACTCGAGAACGGCTGAACAGATTTAGCTGAAAATTGGTGGAGAGGTAGCTTAGAACCAGGAGTCTAACATAGGATACTTTTTATCATTTAAACTATTTGACACATAGATTTCCACGGGGGCGAAGCCGCGGGGCGCAGCTAGTTTAAAATAATTTTAAATTGTTATCAAATTATGAAGAATGTATGATATTTTCACCAGAGCCTAGTTCGTTATCGGGCAGGGTTGCCATGTGCAGGTTGGCTTGGGAGACGAGATGTTGGAGTCACCACCCACCATACACCCCTATTTACACCCCATATAAGGGTTAAGCATTTTTTAAATACATAGTGAGTGAAAATTGTCGGCCAATTGGTTGGCTACGTACGATCAGACTTAATAAAACGTTTATACGACCACCTCGGGCTCATTCTGTATGAACCTATATTAAGAATAATATTAACTTACTAACAATTGCGTTAAATCTGGTGAGAAATAATGAGATGAATTTTCATTTGAGTTTTGTTTTGACAATTAAATAAATAAATAAATAATGCCGGACAATCCACACAGCATCATCTAAACCCGAAGCTAAGTTATGGTTACTAGCCTGTTATGGGTACTAGATGTCTGATATACTTAATACAATATATTACATAGATAGATATTTTTTATTATATGCAAATAACAATCAGACCGCCCGGAACAAATATCTGCAGATCGTACACACAATTGTCCCAGGGCGGGAATCGAACCCGCAACCTCCTGCGTCGCAGGTGGGCCTTCGCCCACCACGCTACAGAGGAGAGAAAGGAGTTAGTATAACGGTGAATATTAGCAAAAATATGTATACAGGGTGAAATAAATAAATATTATATTCCGTAACTCTATCATTCTCTGACTAGTAATGATTTATAGATCAATTGTTTGCAACAATCTGCAGTTACCTCAACTGCTTCCATTATACTAGTCCTAATTTGTTTCTAGTTTTCATTGTAATTTACTTTGTTAATACAGTTCTCTATGCACTAGTGAAAGAATCATCGCAATCTCTACCGTATTAAGAGTACTTTCCCTCCAGGTGTCATTACGTAATTCTACCCTGTGTAAGTTATCAACTTTATGACTAATGGTGCGTCTACTAGGGTCTACGAGTCGTAGCAAATTTGCCTCGTAGCAAACTTACTACGACTCGTAGACCCTCTACGCCGTAGCAACTCCTACGGCTGAGGTGTGATTGAGGCCAATCAATAAATTTTGTTAAGATTTTTTTATACTATTTGTGAGTAATATTTTTACAATAAATTATTATTACCATTTTACCCAGTCAGTGAGACAATACACATAAAATTTTGCATAGACCTAAATTCAATGGAAGTGCAGCTTAAATTAACTCCTTGAACTTCGATCTCTGTCTTCTGTTTTGCAACGTCTGAATCACAACAGATGAACTAGATACAAGTTGAAGCAAAATTATGATGTCTTTGAAGGTACTCCTTTGCTAAGGGAAAAGATGCTCTTGAGGTTACTAAGAGTTTATTGTGTTTGGGATTAATTTAGGAACAGTGATTTTTTATTTCCAAAGTGTAACGATTTCGTTTTGTGACTTTTGACTTTATTCAAAGTGGGGTGGGACATAGAGTCGATAGATATAGAGATTGAGAACTGTTTCTTAATGGAGCTAATTTGAAAAATGTAATTGTTCTATGGATAAGATTTATTTTCATCCAAATGTTTGCATCATACTAACATTATAAACTGCGAATGTACGGGGTATGGATGAAAGTATATTTTGTTACTTCTCCATAATCTCCACGCTTAAACTACTGCGATTG
The DNA here is from genome assembly GCA_947044415.1 of Eupithecia dodoneata. Taxonomy (NCBI): domain Eukaryota; kingdom Metazoa; phylum Arthropoda; class Insecta; order Lepidoptera; family Geometridae; genus Eupithecia; species Eupithecia dodoneata. Next base: position 12,153,047 of record OX345655.1, on the reverse strand, counting down.
GGTTAAAAATTTGTTGTTGTAGACCTGGAATAACATATTCATCATCATCATCAGCCTATAGCAGTCCACTGCTGGACATAGGCCTCCCCCAATGAGCGCCATAGCGCCCTGTCTTCAGCTTGCCGCATCCAGCATCTACCTGCAGTCTTTCGCAGGTCGTCATCCCACCTGGTCGGAGGGTGTCCTACACTACGTTTGCCGAGTCGTAGTCTCCACTCAAGAACACGTTTGCCCCATCGGCCGTCGGTTCTTCGCGAGATATGGCCGGCCCACTGCCACTTCAGCTTGCTAATTCTTTGAGCTATGTCGATAACCTTGGTTCTCTGTCGGATGTATTCGTTACGAATCCTATCCTTCAGAGAAACTCCGAGCATAGCTCTTTCCATAGCTCGCTGAGCGACTTTGAACTGGTGGACCAGCCCTATCGTGAGTGTCCACGTCTCAGCTCCGTAGGTCATAACGGGTAGGACGCACATAACATATAGGCAACTTTTTATCCCAGAAAAACAGGTGCAAAGACGCGGGTAGAAGCGAGTATATGGGGATAATATAACAACCAGTATCTTATACATTGTGTATCTATGTTTAGCGCCCAACACAAACGCGTCCACAGCGTGTGCATTACGCCTTCACCTCATCATCTCTAGCGGAAAGACAATAAGGTTTAGAATACAATGCACCTGATTCCTTTATCTTAGAACGTAGCTGGTTCCTAACAATATGCCGGGTCATAAGAACGTAACGCCATTTACCTTGGTTCCTACCTTAGTCGATAACAAAGGATCTGCAATCAACAACCTACATACATTAATATACATATGTACGTGTCTGTTTGTAATATCAAAATGACAACGATCTACTGAAATGTATGTATTTGAAAGACCACGGCACCATACAATAGTTCTTCTGCGAAACAACATTTTGAAATAAATAAATAATGCTCGATTATTTAGCATAATTATGTCCTTTGACATAATTATTATCTGCCCAGAGTAAGGACCTACTAGAGTTTGCGTTATGGGTACTAGATTACACATAATACATTGCTTACATGGATATAAAAAAAAATTTCACATAAAATTTGTATCTGTCTTCATTTGTTTTCGATTATCTCATAAATGGGTGGACCGATTTTGTCGGGAGGTTCTCAGGCAAATTGCAGCTTGTTGTTGCAGCGAGTAACCGCTTCTTTTATTTTAGAAGGAATATTAATGGTCCGCGCAACAAATGAAAAACCCTGAATTTATGATTTCTGTACGGGTGAAGGCGTGGGCACAGTTAGTCTGCTAGCGCCGCATGTATAGCAAGCAGCACAATGCTGAATACACTCCCTTTGCCTGTTATCAGTAATTATTTTTGTGTTTAATTTTAATTTAGGTTAAGAAGTTTATAGGCAATAAATGATTTTTTTTAGTCTACAAGAAAGTAGTGCTTCATTAACATATAGAAAACAAAAATCATAATTTTATAGCAGAAAAGAGAGCAATGATCAATGCCTTGTATGAGCTGGCGGTATTGAGTAGCGTAAATGTCTATTTCTGAAATATATATTACATATATGTGTCAAAGTTATGTTTCTCCAGATGCCATACGTAAATCCAAAAGAATCCGACCTACATTATCTCACGCGACAAGGTTAGCGCGATGGCAATCAGTTATAAAAAACTCAATTTTTTTGTGTTGAATGAAAATATCGTTGGAAGCGAAAAACGTTCCTAAAAATACGACATCGGCAAATAAATTAGCTTCGCGTCGGACACAGCAGTAACTATAGAAATCTGTTCGTAGTAGGTAGGTACCTATTTTTAAACAAAGTTTTTTTAGTTAGGTAACACTGCAGATTACACATGTATAAAGTACTTTATACACATTTACAGACTATAATGGGCCACGGCTGGCCACAGACCTTCCCTGTTATGCCTAATTGGTTTTTACTCGTATCAAATGGTAGTCATACCTAATACCGCATACCCACGCTGGGCATGCGGTTTGTAAGGAGAACTTAATATATTTAAAACATTTATTGAACATAGTTTGAAACAACAGCTTAGTGCTGAATACTGTTCGTAGAAAATTCAGTATAAGAAAGGCTTAAATATTACAATTAATATGACTGTACTTAATGAATTACCTTCATTCTTTATGGTTATATTAAATTGTTAGTTAGACCTTGCATTGTTTATTTGAAGTTATTTCCGATTCCTATCTATAAAATAAAGCTGGCTAATTAGGAAAATACTAGTTTTTAATAATAACGCATAAGACATAAAGAGAATAAAGAATATTTTTTAAATGAATATTCTATAAACTTTATTCCCTTTTTATTATAGTAAACTATATTTCAATAAACTTACTAGTATCACTATGAATGAGAATGAGTAAGGACTGGACGATACCGAATATATACCAATCGGTTCAGGCATTTACATAAAGAAATTCACATGAACTTTGAAATCATACTGTCCCTATTTGGGAAATCGTGTATAAAGACAAGGATTCTGACTTAAGTCTGTTCCCCTGGGGATAAAAAAACCTGTATGTTTAGCAGGTCAAATCCATTGACTAGTTTTGGCCTTTATTAATAAAGTAGGACTTAAATAATATATGTATGTAACATACAATTTAGCTAGTATTTATATTTAGTTACAAATTTAGTTTAGTATTTAATTTAGTTTCTCTGTAGGTATAATGTTTGTGTGACTTAGATTCATGACCGATATTCTGGTCACACATTAGATTTTTGTGTTTGAAATATTTTTATTTTATCTTTTTATATTTCATAATTTTCTTATGTCTTCTATTCTTATATCTCTCTATCCATATTTTCTTTTTGTAATATGGCCAAACCAATGTATATTTATCTTACCAAATTTTTATATTTCCAATAAGATTACACAAAAAGGTGTAATAAAAAAGGTGTAATAAAAAGTAAGCATGGTTGTGTGCTGAGTAAATATAGAGACTGATGTAAACTGTATTTATCGTCTTTTTATATTTATTAATGCATATTCATTATCATATTTATAACCGCACAGCAAAATGAATAAAATATATAGTTCTCATTTAATCAGGATGTTAATATTAAGGGTCAACTCACACCGATACGCGAAATCACATCGCAAAGACGAAGAATCATACACGCGACACGCAACCTGAAGCCGTCGGCGGCGGCGTGGCGACTTGTCTCTACTTTTTTCGTCCAGATTTCGTGATAAGTTGATGATGTTCAGTCGAGTGCTCGACTGAAATTATTATGATAAACTGGGATCTTGTTATAATCGGACGTATACTATCGACGGTAGATACCTATGTCCAATTCGCTGGCGCTGCACGGCGGCGTCGCGATGCGACTTACTTGCGGACGCGAAATCACCGTCCTCTTTAAGTATCGTCGCGTCGCGTCTGCGTGTGAACTGACCCTATCATTCCGGCCATGCTTCAAGCTTATATAAGGTTCATATTGAATTGAAATGTAGGTAATCATAAATGCGCAAGCTGATACGTGACTAAAATATGAACCAGCATTCTGAAATTAACTTTCTAGATTTTGTTCATGTAGGTAGGTATAGTTTAGGTAGTTGATCTATCGCGAAGCGTAGATACCATGCAAGTACAAGTAGGACCTTAAACTTTCGGTTGATTATCACAATCTAAAGTCTAGACATCGAAGCCTTGCAGTGAGTCACATAGAATCTCGTAACGACACTACGGTTCTTGTTGCGAACATGTTACACGATGAATACGACCACATAATGCATTTCATGCTCACCGAGTTCTTCACAAACGACGATTGTGAATAAGAGACTTGATATCGAAGTCATAGCGAACCTTGACTTGGACACTGGACAATCTCGGCCAACACGAGACCTGGTCTACTGTCGTGTATTAATCATGCAACAGGATCGAAACAGAGTTGCGTAATTCTGGTGCTACGCTGGAGTCGGTCCAAGCACGTAAACAAACATTACATAACCGTCACTTCACTGTCACGGCACTACGTACGAAAGAGCGAGGGTTCTGAGGATCCAGGGTACAGAGAGGCACTCCTGCGCGCAGAGGATGGCGAGGTGGCAATACCTGGAGTAGATGGAAGAGGTGGAGCGGATCGGCCGCGCGGCGTCACCCTTGCAGCAGTTGCTGCCCATGTCGAGCTCATGCCGCGCTCCCGCGACTTCCCGCGACTTCCGACGGTCGGACGTACGACGCACACTGCCCGCGCGCTGCCTATTTTCGTACTAGCGATGCGCGGCCCGTGTTTACGCTACGCGCCCATTCCACGATCTGTTTCATCATAGTGGTGTCAATCGACGCAAATAACGCTCGATTGTTCCAATTTTTTATCGATGAGAGACGTTGCGTTTGGTTTGGCACGACACTACTTTTTGTTATAAGACTGTTTTGTTTTGTTTTAACTAAAATCTTTTTAAAAACTATATGTGTTTTATTAGATGCATACAGAGAGGATCGTACCGAGGACCGAAGTACCTGCCTAAACATTCAAAAAATAATTTCAGAGCACAGCGCAGCGGTAAGCCTTAACCGCGCGCAACGTCATGTGAGCTAAACCAGAACTAATATTACAACCAAGCTAGCTTGTTAAATCATTAGTAAGATCAATGTAGTTCAGTTTTGTCTCAACAGATGGAGCTTTATTATCCGATACAATTGTTATATCGAGAAACTTGTAGATGGCGCTGGTTTAAATTAACTGAGACATTCTTGATAAGCTCATATTTATTTTTGGTTCGTAAAAGGTAAGCCTTGGCAGACGTACATAGCTTCTGCAAAGCTGTAACTAAATTACAACGTTAGTTAGCCGCCGAGCATAGCATAAAATTAACTAATCTCTCTTTGTATTTTTTTTGGTGATTTAGAAAGTCTGGTCCACCGATTGTATACCTACTTAATTATCCTAGGACAATGTCTACACATTTCATCATCACGTTGTTTATGTGTAGGTACTTTTCGATTCTTCAGGCATTCATGAAATACCAGTGTTCATCGATTATCAAAATCTAGGTAGGTGTTATAATAAATTATTCTGGTTATGTACAAATAACACACTGTGCGCACATATCCTACCTAGGTACTATGTACCTACCTGTTCACCTACCATCTGTATCTCACTATTATTAATAAAACTATAAATGGGAAAGTTTGGATATTTTAGTTATATGGATGGATGGATGTATGTTTGTAACTTCTTTACGCCAAAACTACTGAACGGATCGGGCTGGAATTTTGCAAACAGGTAGTTTGGAATAAAACATTGACTACTTTTAACTCAAAAATGAGTTCCTCAATTAGAGTAGGTATGAACAAAATGTTGTCCGTCTGCAGTAGACAGTTTACAGTAAGATAGACATACAGTCTATAATGTAGGGGACATACAATCTGTAATGTATGTAAGGTTGACAGTCTGCCTTACCAGAAAATAAATTATCTACCAACTAAGGTTTCTTTCAAATTTTATGGACACCAGGGAACTAAATACTAATCGGTCTATTCCATATCGATCCTTACCGAACCACAACCGTAATCGTGCTTTAGGAAGGAGCGCATTATGGTCCCTTAGACGATGTGATGGAAACTCTTGAGCCACTTCTTACGGTCTTTTCTCTTCGTTTGTATTCGTTCGGATATACAGGGTGGATTTTTGGGCAGTTAGGTTCGGATAAAGATGGTCATAGGATCTATATTTTTTTGAGCAATGTTCGCCCTTTACTGGTTTAAAAACAATAAACAAGAAAATTGCATTTTACAAAAGGTTTTTGATGATGACAATCGATCTAATTTCATCAGATCAAAGACGGACTAAATTAGGCATACTAAAAGGAGCAAAAAACTTTTCCCATACATTTGGAGGTACTGACTGTGTTCCAAATGAACAGTGTACTTTGTGCTGAGCATCGCTCACTCAATAGTCAAGTGCTCTGTGCAATTATCATCTTGTACTTACACAGTATATACGTATTACATGGTATTACTGTAGAAATACTGCACAATATGAGAATTGCACAGAGGACTGGTTGAGCGAGCTATGCCGAGACATGGATAAAGTTATCCAAATCTCAACAAAAGCACAACCATGGCAGAACACGTTGATTGTATAGGCGGTTTTTCAGAATTATTGGTTACAGCGGACATAATAATATGAAACTCGTCCAAATTACTTTAAGGTAAGTTAATAAGTGTGTACGAAATATTCAGAAACCTCGGACGAGCTGGACAAATAGTCAGAGTTCGTGGCAAGTTCGGTTCGAATTCGAACTCTATAGTTCATTTAAATGAGCTCCATAAAAAGCGTCTTTTATTTTGTAGAAATGTGCATGCCAGAGCTTTTTTGGTATTTATTTTCTTAATTAGGTAGACACAGATAATAAGATAATGAGAACCACAAACACCATTACCCTCAAACTCAGGCTTGCACATAGGTAGCCACACATCACATCATGCCCTGACATCACGAGTCGCACTCGACCTCAAAGTACCTAACAAATAGATTATTGCGTTAGTCGATAAGGAAAGTAAACAGAATCTTCTATAGAAAATAGTGACTGCTGTCACAAGAAATTAAATTATAATACATTTAAAGTTTATCAATGTTGAACGCAAGTATTACAAAAATTTTCATAAATTTCAAAGAGAAACTAACTTATTTCGATCGATTAACGAACGTACTCAATAAAATTCTAGGAAAGGCCAACTTATTCTTAACTTCATGAACGTTCTTTATAATCAATCGGACTACATTGAAACTCTGGACTTAGGTATTATGTTAGACTTCTGTCGTTGGAATGGCAAGAAGCGGGCAATGTTTCATTTAGATAAAAAGCACCACATTACACAAACTACAGTAGCATTCGCTAATTTGACATCAGCAGGAGGCTGATTCACAATAACATTAAAGTGTCGAGTGTCTCCGGAGGCCGAGCGCTTCCTGGTGCTGTATTTATACATCGACACGTGAAAAACAAACAACGCCGCCGCCGCTGCCCGGCGCGCGCCGCCCTCCCTACGGAATAGAACTCACTTTCGCACTGTACGAGGATCGTTTTAGACTTTTACAAACTAGTTTGAGGAATGTGTGGGGAACCACTAGGTACTCACCAGCGGTAGGTAAAGGGCTTGGTGCCGGCAAGCGGAGGCGGCAGCAGCAAAGAGGCGGGGGCGCCAGGCGCCGCGCGCACGGGCGCCGCCGGGCCGGCGGCGAGCGCGGGGGGCTCCATAGGGCTCCAATGTGTACCGGCCGCGCGCGCCACGGCGTGTGCGCTCCTCGACTCTCGTCCCTCGCCTTTCTAAAAATAATCCAGAAAAATGTTACGCGCGCGCCGAGCGAATTTCGTGCGACGCGAATGCATATTTTGCCAATTCCGTGGCTGGAACTCCGAACAGCTGATCGTCTTGACTTTATTTATTGAGCTGGACCACTCATTATTTTGGTATTTTGTTTCTGTTGATATGCATTTTTGTATATACCTACAGTTCAGTACGTAGGTTGATGAAAATATATCTACAAACGAATTTATTTATTATACAGGGTGGCTTTTTGAGATGGGAGTGTATGGCCAAACCCGAAACTCTATGAATTTCGAGAGAGACCTAAAATGAGTCCGTGACTTTTCTCGGACTCATTTTATGTATGAGAAAATGAAGACTAAGTATATTTTACCTTTTTTTATTGTTTTTACGGAATTTTGCGTTAAAAATTAATTAATTATTTACGATAAACCCTATTAAAACACAGGTTTAGTATCCTGGCTAGCGGCAAGTACACTAGTTGTTCGTAAGGATTATACAACTTTTCACATTGATGATTATAGAGTAGGTATTCTACACATTGTAAAAGATAGCGTTTTCCTTTCATTATCAATAATATACCGCTGGTTCAAAAATAGAAAGGAAATATATATTTTTTTAATCAATCGGTACGTTCTTTTGCAAAACCAAATATAAAAAAACGAAATAATCTAAACAATTCATTATGTATTCTCATAAATCGAAACTCGGTTTCTGATTTGGCCATCCACCCCCATCTCAAAAACTCACCTGTATAAATACTTTACCGCAAAATCTCTGGCAGCTATCATTATGGTCCATGTTGTTGGCTATTGTGACGCGGCGGGCGAAGCGCGATGCGTCGTCGCCTGGTTGTCGACGCAGGTGGTTGCGGGTTCGATTCCCGCCTTAGGAAACTCCCTAGTAAAACTTTCACCAACCACATACCTACATGGTTGCTAATTAATATCATAAGGCAAAGCTAGGCTTCTTCCAGATATAAGTACGGGCGAAAATCATTACTTACTGTGAACTATTCCTTATAAATTCTTTTGTGTAACGTAGCAATCCTATGTGTAACAAAAATATTGATTTCTTTTGTGTTACGTACATACCTTATTTTTGCAAATGACTCAACTAAGTCACACTACTAATAATAAATGCGATAATTTGTATGGATGGATATGTATTCTACAATCCTTCTTCATGCCAAAAGTACTGAACAGGTTAAATATGCATCGCATGTAAATAACCTGGAATAACGCAAAGGCTACTTTTATCCTAACACGAACTGATTTGTAGGTGAAAAGAATTGTAGGTACCCATCTCAACCATCGCAACTTACCTACTACTAACCACTAATGAGAAGTGCTTAGAACTGCTAACAACTTAACCACTCGTTGGTGTACCTCTGTCCGACCTACTTATAAGTGGCCGTTGCACTTAGAGTAACTCGAACCGATCGAACTATCACATGGTTTTTTACAGGAGCTTTCATTTGCGTCAAGAAAGTTAACGATCGACCATTACCTACCCCTCAGTTCTTCAAAGTCACGCACGAAGGTGCAACAGATATTCCATCAAAGATAACTATAGGTTTAATTAAAATTTCCCAATGTAGGTACCATTGCGATTAGCCAGGCGAAAAGGAAGTCAGGTCTATGGTCTTACCAAACGTCCATTCCTTCTTTGCTCAGGAGCCATATCATTCGAAACTATTTGGTAGGTAAGTTTAAGATTTAGTATGCCTGCGGTACCTTGATAAGTACCTACCTACCTAAAACCTTATTGCACAGCACACGGCAACATAAAGTAAGGACTCTGTTAGTTGGATGCTCTGTATCAAGTTGGTGTGAGAACAAAGCTTTTGTTCTATGAATAGATACGATATGGCGGGTATCGAACCCGGGCGGACCTTGGCCCCCGCCAAGCCAGCGGACGGAGGTCTGCGTGACAGAATCATCATCACTACATAGCATAAAACAAAGTCTCTTCCCGCTATCTGTCTGTTCCTATGCTTAAATCTTTAAAATTACGCAACGGATTCTGATGCGGTTTTTTAAATAGATAAGAGCGATTCAAGAGGACTGTTTATAAACCATTTACCACATAGATTTCTATGCGGGTGAAGCCGTGTGGTGCAGCTAGTCAGCCTATATACCACTGCTCGACATAGGCCTGCCCCATCTACATCTTACCCTAGGGCACAGATAATATAATACATACACTAGGGTAAGATGTCGATGGCCTGCCCTAATGAGCGCCGCAGCCCTTCTTTAGCTTGACACATCTAGCGTCCGACTGTAGTCTTGCGCAGGTCGACCGCTAGATTCGCAGGTCGATTCTGCACATACATATACGAATCTGTGGTGGTGAGCTAGGAGATGACAATGAACTGAAAAATACGGTCTGGGTCTGTGATTCGATTGACGATCGATTTGTTAACTATCGATCGACAAAGTCCGGGCGATCTAGTTTACATTTTATACGACCAATTACTTTTTACTAAATGCATATTATCCATACATAACCTACCTACATCGGCAAATGTATGGGTACATTAATTTTTTTTTTATCTTTGTTTTAGCTTGGGTACTAATTCGACTCGTCCAATATCTATGTCCTATGTACAATTCATCAAATATTTGGACACTAGTTTCAAACCGCGGCTTCGCACGCGAATAGAATACTTCTATGACAAGGTACTCGTAAAAAGGTAATTTCCCATGGAAACTGAATTTTTTTGTAATAATTTGAACAGGTAAGCACCTAGGTCTTATTATTTAATTTTTAATGACAGTAGTAGGCACATGTTTTATTCATTGGATTGTTTATTTCGTTTTTATTTATTTTTGCGCAATCTAAACGTTTGTAGTTTTAAAAATAATGTCTACTCTTTTCCATAGCCGAATCTGAATCACCCTGAAAGGTTGGTTCTTATTTTTTTGTTACGAACTGTATTTATAGACCGTCCTATCTTCCAGCATATTATCTCTACCTGGTTTGGTTACCCGAGTTTTCTCTCCTATACATACTTAAACCATTACCATTATAAAGATTAAAAACACAGATACAGATATCTGAGATATCTGTGTTTTTATTTAATAATTTGCCTGCCTAAAGATGTGAGAATCTAGCATTCTCACAGGTGGGGTGGGATTTTAATTAAAACAACAAATATTTTTATTTGTTTATTGATCTACACAACTACTTGAAGAACTACCATTTTATCTTATATTTAGACCGTAATACAATTACAGAACCCGTACACAGTTATGTGTGAGCTACTTTCTGTTGATTCGTCCAGACGAAAACATGTGTCTCAAACATTTTTCCGTAAGTAGGTTAGTTTATTTTATCATTATCATATTTAATGTTCTAGATTATGTAGATTGAAGTATCTACAATTTGGAACATGAAAACTACGTGAATATAATTCTAAACATCTATTTATTTAGCTGAAATAAGTTTATTGTAAGTTTAAGTCGTGTAGGTATAGAATGCATTTATACACGTTTTCATAAAGTGTAAATTTTAGAAAATATGAGTCTTTTCACGCATACGACAAAATAATGTAGCGTCTGCTTATATTGAACAAAAAAGCATGTTTATACATATTATACCTACGAAAATTGAGTCGAAAAGATACCAAAAGTTATCTTAATTAGCAAACAAGAAATAATTATGTTGCCTATTTAAAAAAGCAGTGCCAAAAAAAAACAAGATCAGTACGCAGCAGGCAACATTTCTCCGATTCCATTAGAAATCTCAGGTCTTCTCGACCGATAGTTAATTAGGCCCCAATAATACTAAGTGCCTTTAAACACACCTTTTTATAATTATTGTGATAGGGCACACTATATTTTTATAAAAATATTCAAACTCTTACAAAAAATAATAAAATCTAATTTTTAAAATATTTTCAGTATCTAATCTAATATAAATTATATTTTTGAGTTTTAATAATTACCCAAAATATAAATAAAACGAAATACAGGGAGTAAAATTGAGATCATAGAGTAGGCGGGATTGTGTCGTTGAACTAAACAGTAGTCCATAAATGTTATCTAGAAATGGAGGACCATAAAGTAAAGGTAAGGATCTTGCACAAACAATTATTATAAACCGTGATTGGTTCAGCACTTACTGATAAGTGAAACATGCTACATGTTATTAAATTAAGCCGATAGGTGGTAAAACCATTCTCCTTCAAAAGAACTGAATCTAACAGATGAAACGAGAATGCAAATGTTTACTATACAGTAGTCTATTAGAAAATATTGTTCCGCAAAAATGACCACTATATAAATGAATACCCTTAAAACATCATCAATTTGTCATCGTAAAAGAAACAATACAGAAATAAATATACCTAACAAACTACATATATTATGAATGACTAAACACAAAATGATTCGTAAAAACTCCATTAATCTAATCAAGTAGAATACCTCTCCTCGATCTTAGTTTATTTAGACGTCAACTGCGATCTTCACCACCTTCTTTATAGGCTTTTTCACATGAACGTTGCCGTTTAACTCGACAACAGTATCCTTCTTAGATTCCAGACTGGGCACATTGCGGTTAATTTTATCTTTGCACTCGCAATCAGCGAGTTTAGTGACGGCTTTGTTCTGAACCAGGTCGACACAGAGGCTGCCAGCAGGTTTCATCTTGAGATGCGCTCGGTACCCGATTTTGGACAGAGCATCAGAAGATGAGGACGAGTCCTGACGAAGTTTGATTGCTCGGCGCGCCCCGCAGCGACAGAAGTCAGCCATGAGCTCTTTCCTGTAAAAGTGAACTTAAAGTGATATGTTAGAAATACTTTCCCCGTGTTTCATATCCATTACTACTAATGTTACTACATTAGTAGTACTGGATATCAAACACTGCCTACCTACCTTGTTTTAAATACACTAAGTACTTGTACTCAGTGTACAGTATTTAAAACAAGGGTCAGGAGGTACGGTCTTTTTACTTTGCAACGACGACGACGACGCGACGACGCCCCGATATAAATCATAATGTCAGTAGGATTTTTTTTCCCGCAGTGAACGTATTTATTTGCCAGTGAATTCTAGAGGTAGATCTTATGAAGGATTAAGCGGTGAATAGCAGTGGTAGCGGTCTATGTGTTCAGGTAAAAACGCAAATGTCGTAATTGAAAGTGTTAACGTGGGTACTGTGGGTAACGTATACGTGAGTGGTAATGTGACTGGGTGTTGTATACTAAGTACGTAAATAGAATGTGAAAAATAGTAGGCAGATCAAAGAATGGTCATATCGAAATCTTTATTCAAAAAATTCAACATACTCTTTATACCTAAGCCGATATATAGAGGTAGGAACGACAACCACTTACTGAACAAACCTACAAAAAGAAGGCTTACTGTACAGCTGAGGATTATAATGCGACCAGGCTGCAAAAGGGTAGCCAATGTAACCATCTAGCTTAAGTATTTAAAATAAAGCGGGTAAATTGTCTACTGTGCATGCCTTGATGACAGTACTCACTCAGCCAACTCTCGCTCGCGCATCTCCAGAGCAAGCCGCACTGAGCACATCTCGAAGAACAAATCATTAGTCATGTCCAAGCGTAAATTCAACGCATGGCGTTTATCCTTGAGATCACGACGGCTGTACATCGTACAAAGGTCAGTGTACGTTGGAATCTTCTTCTTGCTGAGTTCCACGCTCCTGTAGAGATTTCTGGGTTAAACTATGTACTTACAATTTGTTGATTTAGATGTTGTAGAAAAACACCTGATTTATAATACCTTATTTTTTATTTATTAGGGATACCCCAATCGGTTGAATTGACATGATTAAAGATGAAAGGGTGCAGGATACGTGTAAATCGATGTGTGTAAGATAGAAGAAATATCGATACTAAATTATGATAAAATAGAGATGTGTATGGAGGAAAGGGTAGTAAGTAGTTTTGAATGGATGAAAGAGGTGGCGAGTAGGAACGAATAGAGATGTATAAGGATGACAGGATAGCGAGTAGGAGATAGTAAAAGAGTATAAGGATGACAGGATAGCGGGTAGGAGATAGTAAAAGAGTATAAGGATGACAGGGCAGCAAGGAGATAATAGAGGTGTGTATCGATGAAAGGGTAACAATTTAATTTAATTTATTTATTCCACCTTAGGCACATGTTACACTCAGTGTCGTTAAAACTCTAATTTACTTGTATATATATTACTTAATTTTTATTATTTATATATGAAACACGATAAGGGATTGATGGAGAAGCAGAGATAATAAGAAAAAACAGACAAAAAAGTGACTGTTATTTAACACACAAAACTCATAAAAATTATTAACAAATTATTGGCTGTAAAGGGGTCTAAAATTAATAACAATGTCAAAAAATTACGACATTCCTTTGCATTGCATTGTCAAAAAAACTAAAATAGAGGTATCTAACCTACAATTATATACAAATTGGTAAAAGAATTACAATTCGAATAAATGTCAAGATATATAAATTATTTATATTAAAATAATTATTAGTTGTTGAATGGATTACACAATCCATTCAACAAATAATAACTATTTATGTAAAGATGAAAGAGGTAGCGAGTAGGTGAGGATAATTGCGAGTGCGAAAAGTGACATATTTTGTATGTTTCGTAATAAATTTCACTTTTTGTTAGTTCCTACTAAGGTACGCTCAACGCTGACATGTAATGAATGGCTGGATGATGTGTCTCCCAATAGACCTTTTCACTTAGGAAGCGTTCCCTGACAGTTGGACTACGTTTCATTTCAATTGACTAGGATTTTGTCGAATAATAATTTCGAAAATTCAAAAAATTTTATATTTCCTTTGACACGTATTAATTATGCTATAAAATTTCAGTACGCCACTCAACGTATCAAAAACAAAATTTTATTTAAAAACTCCAAACGTAATAAAAAAAAATCTTTATAAAATCAGAGGTATTTAGCTTTGCGTAGAGCGGATCTTAATAGAGATGGCACAAATGAATCCGGAAAATCGATTACTCGATTAAAGCAAATAAAAGTCGTAACTAGCTACATCATCCATCTTGCAATATTTTACGAAAAATCGATTTTTGTAAGTTAATCAAGTCACTTAAAATCGAAACTTTCGAATGATTTCGATTACACCTTAGGTCATTTCTATAATTGTCATACTGAAACGTCACCGAACGCTTGCTAAGTGAAAATTACTTATAAATTAGGGGTGGACTCGAAAAAAAAAGCCGAGAATCTAAAATATAGCATGGTAGTCCAGATGGTAAATTTAATGTTGCGATATAAAAGCAATTGACTTAATTTACATTATGTACATGTTACTTTTTACATTTGCTGGAGGAGTGGTTTAACACAAAGAATAAGCCAAATAATAAAGTCAAGAAAAAATAGTTTATTGTAGCAAATGTGTACAAATTTTAACTAAAACTATGATAACAAACTGAGCTGATGGATGAGAGATTAGGTACAGAAATTGAGACGAATGCCATGAATGCTTAATTGCATGTTCTATCTTTATTTCCGAATGTTTTAATCAATTTTTACATTCAGGATATTTCACAAGATAATGATTATCTTGTAATAATTATATGAATGATGATAAATTTATAATATGAAAAACATATGCATAACACGAATATTTTATGATTGAAAAAATAAGATACTAAATGTACCAAAAGTAAATAACATAATTTAATGAAGCGAAAAGCTGTAAGATAACGTTTTGTAGCGTTTTGGTTCACAGGTATTTTCCTCTTATACGCTGTAGAAACTCCAACCACGACGACGACCTAAATTACTTACATAATTTTTATCTAATAAATAACACTTACTTCATTAAAAAAACTTTTTCGAGAGATTCGCGAGCTTCGCGGGCCCAAGCAGCCTGCCGGTTCATGAAGGCGCGAACCTCACAGTCCTGTAGTTCCTCAGCGATTGAGTCCAGGGACTGCACAATCACGGCAAAACTTGGGCTAGGAGAAGAAAAATAAGTATCTCTGAATACGAAGTATTAACGTTCGGCGTGCGTTGTCCGTACATATCCAAACTACTAATGTGTACATAATCTAACAAGGCTTTGTAAGCTTTAAGAATATGTTAGTTCAAATATCGAGATTTGTAGGTAGTTTTAAAGTCGCAATCAATCATCGAAATTGGTGACTCAAATATTGGTACGTAAACGAAACTGGGAAATAGGACTTGGTATTCCGTTAGTGCTGCCAGTAAGTAAACTGATGTTTCAGTTTTTAATGTTGTTGAACCATTCATAACCATTATCTTACTTAATCATCATCAATTTAGCTACACGCAGGTTGGTTTATGCAGTGTTCGTTGTGGCAGTCACGTAGATGACTTTAGCATTGACATCCGTGCGTCCCGCTAGATGGTCGTGGGCCATAACTTACCGCTGAGGAAATTTTCGGTTCCAGCAGTGTATGAGCAACGCTTGGATGGAGTTCGGCACGCCCATCGGGATCGGCAAGGATACGGAGTCAGTTCCGACCCCCCACATGATGGTGTGCTGCTCCATCTTGTAATATGGCACCTGGAGAGTTACCAACTCCCACAACACCACCCCAAAAGACCACACGTCAACCTTCTCCGAATAATACTCCGTGCGTATCACCTGTTTGGAATAAGCTCTGCTTAGTTCACGGTTATAGTTTAATTAATAGGAATTTGACCTTTTCTGTCTTCTCTTTCTACCTACAGGTTGAAATATAAAAAACCAGGTTAAAAACTCTTACTTAAAGAGTTTATGTTGAAAGTTAAAAACTCTTACTTAAAGAGTTTTTAACTGTTGTTCCTTTGATTCTTCATTGATTAAAAAACGGGTACCTATATTGTGTTTTGTGAATTTCTGCATTATATAAATTAACGTGACTTGATCGAGTGTTCGTACTTAAAAGACAATGTATACAACCATACACCGTTTCAAATCGGACGGAAGTGAAACTGAAAGAGCGTATAGGTACTTACTACCTGTGTGGTGACTAAGGACAAACACTAGGTCAAGGGTGATAGGTATAGGGCGTCCTTACCTCCGGAGCCATCCAGTTGACGGTACCCGCGAACGTCATCTTAGCACTCGCACTGTCAATGGTGCGGCTCGTCCCGAAGTCACTGACTTTTGCCACCAAGTTCTCAGCGATGAGGACGCTAGAATAAAATAAAACATTACACTCAAACCTTATTCCAGATGAAATATGCGTAACGAAACAAAATATTTTAGACACAAAGAGTGACGCGAACTTCTTAAAAAATTACATTAAGTATTTCAACTTCAACTTCTTCCTAGATGGCTCTTCGTCTAGATTGACGCAATTCTGCCAGTGTCCGTCTCATGATAGCATCGCAAGCTTTATAAGGGAAGGTAACTTACTTGTATAGTACAAAATATAGAAATAATATTTACAATAAAGAAAAACATTAACCGTGAATCAACAAAATGTACTACAAAACTAAAAACAAGAAACTAAGAAAAAACAGTGCTAAAATACCTAACTAAAAACTGCATGATATATAAAAAAGCACTAAGGAAAAAGGTATACTAATTACAATTTTATATCATTATTATATACAAATTTACATAAAGCATAGTTAATTTTAGGGGAGAAGATAAAATACATTTCATAGAAGTTGGAAGAGGGACATCAGGAGGAAGGGAATCATATAAAGAGAGAGAAACAATAGGGCAGCAGAAAAAAATGTGATCCACGTGGCCTTCATCTATCCCACATTCACATAAGGAGTGATCCCTGATCCTAAGTTTCGCGAGGAAGACAGGAGTGCAAGAGTGACCTAGCCTTAATCTACAAATGGTCGAGGTGGTAGCTTTATTGAATTTACGAAACTTAAAAAACCACAAACACAAGTTACGTTTGACAGATACAGATGTGAATCTGTAGAATCGAAACATAAGGGGTCTTACGAAAGTTTAGGTTTTTATCGAGCTCTAGATTTATCTATGAAAAATTAATATGATATAAAATAACCAAGTACTATATGTATAAAAATTATAGTATACCACAGTAACTCAATCTGTCTTGCGACAAAATAAGAAAACAACAGCGACCGAGTCGGATTTTTTCAATAAATTTATCATTAGTAAGACAAGGATCTAGCGTAAAATAATCAAAACATGCATATAAAGTACATAAAACATGTTAAATTATATCACTC
The DNA here is from genome assembly GCA_947044415.1 of Eupithecia dodoneata. Classification (NCBI taxonomy): domain Eukaryota; kingdom Metazoa; phylum Arthropoda; class Insecta; order Lepidoptera; family Geometridae; genus Eupithecia; species Eupithecia dodoneata. The sequence continues at coordinate 12,135,577 of OX345655.1, read as the reverse complement.
ACTTGGGGCTTTTAAGGTCACGATGTATTATTTTGTTTTCGTGCAAGTGTCGCATGCCTCTGGCTATGTTTTTAGCGAAATTCACCATTTCTGTGGGAGTGAACTTGACTCCTGACCGCATATAGTCAAAGAGGGAGCCGTGTCCGCAAAATTCCATGACAATGAAGTGCGTAGGGGGTTCTATGCACACACCAATTGTTTGAACTGAAATTAATAGATGGGTGAAGCATGGCTGGCAACATGGTTCTTGACAAAGAAATATCATAGTTACTTGAGGATCCAAAGGGGTTGTCAGTAGAAGATAAATTGAGGCTTGTGTTAAGAGGGCGTAAGTATAGATTGGCCATAATACTCTAATAATTAAAGGTACAATTTTTGCCCTAATAGAACGACAAAACAAAACTACTAAACGGATCGAGCTGAAATTTTGCACACAAAGTTCTGGATCAGGAATAACATTATTATAGGCTATTAATTACAAAAACGCGTGCGATTCCGCGGGCATAAACGAGTTTCTAATATTACTAACCTCCTTAAGGACCGATATCCATAACTAGTCATTGATATATGCATAGATAAGACGGCCCAAAAATCGCGAGTATAATTATGATAAGTGAAGAGGCTTTCCTCCAATACTGGAACTCAAACTGTTAACGAGAGGTTTGATGAACACCGGAAATGTTTTGTTAAATAAATTCTAACAAGTATACCTACTGTCAATCTATGGAAGTAACACCAACGTATTTCGATACCAGTATTAAAGCCACCGCTTTCGATCCTCAGCATTTCTATTCTATATTGCACTTAAGGTTCTATGTCACAATGAAACGGGGCGTCCATTAATCACGTGATTTTTTTTAAGCATTTTTTAATACCCCCTGGTGATACATGGTATAAGACTATTAAAGGAATGACGAAAAAATAAAAACACGTGATATCTTACTTTATTATTATTGATATCTTATTACTTTATTTATTTATTTACCCCTTGTGATATGTCGTGATTGCCAAACCCCCTCCTAAAACGTAAAAAAATGTGTACATGAAGAGTAATCATGAAAAAAGTGTAACTACTGCACAAAAGGTATTAATTATTTAAAAACTAATGAATTCACATTTTCATTATATATTTATTTTCCCTTTTTAAAAACTATACTATGTCGGAACGGGCTTTATCCCATATATGCCCAGAGAGATTTAGGTATTTTCGTAATTTTTGCATTTCTTAAAGGAATATAATTAGACCCATTTTTTTTTAATTTCTTGTTTCAGTTACTGAACGTACCTTTTTTTGAAGGGTCACTATCGACCCCGCGGGCAAATAACGGTTTGACAACAATGGAAAATGTATGGGTATGGGTAAATTAAACGCAGTATATTATTTTTAAACGACAAAATTTTGTATTTCTGCTAATGTAGGTACCAGTATACGAGTCGTCATCATCATCAACCTATAATAGTCAACTGCTGGACATAGGCCTTCCCTATTGAGCGACATAGCGCCCTGTCTTCAGTTTGCCGCATTCAGCATCTTCCTGCAGACTTTCGCAGGTCGTTATCGGACCTGGCTGGCGGGCGTCCTACCCTACGTTTGCTGAGTCGCGGTCTCCACAAAGAGCACGTTTATCCCAGTGGTTGTCGGTTCTTCGCGATATATGGTCGGCCCCCACTGCCACTTCGCTTGCTAATTCTTTGAGCTTTGTCGGTAATTTTGGTTCTTATACGAGTACATAATTAGAAATCAGGAACATAACCCAACAAAACAAATCAACAATATAGCTTAGGTTCCAGGCGATTATCTGTTGTGTCAATGTTGGCAAATCTGTTTTATTGGGCGACTGGGGGTCGGTGATGTGAAAAAGGTATCACAGTATTAAGAGGATGAACTGTCTGGGTACACGATCTTTATAGCTTCCGTTAATTTTGACACTACATGTTCACTAAGACCATTTTCTCGCGCTTCAGATCTTTCTTCATACAGATCTGCTTGTAAGCCGTATCTGAGGGTGCCACCCCGAATGTCTCACGATGTATTTTACCAACTCCTAGTCGAAAAAAATAGTTCAATAAGTCAATGTTCTCACTTGCTTCTGACAATGTATGTACTGCTCGTGGTAGAGGACTTGTCCACTCCTCAGTTTACTGACGCAGATCCCTCTAGATCTGTCTTCTAGGTTGTGGTTGAGATCCAGCACTTCGTGTTTGCCTCGATGTGGATAGGATGACTGTATCAAGTCGGTACTTCCAGCGTTGATGATTGAATCCGTGAAAGCCTTGCTGATGACACCTGGTGGGGGAAAAGCTGTTGTAACAGCTTCAGGAACCTCGCACTGTTGAATATCTTGGGTGTGTTGTAAGATCAACTCGGCGGGGACAAACAGCTAAAGTCATCTCCCGAATCACCATCTGATATTGCTCCATCACAAGGCGGGTCTAAATAAACATCAACGTTTTAAAACCTTCGTCGTCACCCAAACTCTCTAGGACATCGTACTATTTCGTATACAGTACTCGACGTGACCTGAGAAAAAAGGAGAACATTCTGTATCATATTAGCCTAGAGGGTTGGTAGTGACCCATCAAAATATCCATTCTAATAACAGGGTGAAATACATATTTTACACAAAACTTATTACTTGTGTACTTATACTATATATTAACTTTACTAATAATTCAAATACAGAAACTAGAATCCAAGTAAATAAATAATTACTTACATTTTTGTCCGAGCCGGTGCATAAATTTCACGATTAAAACCAAGTCACAACTTGCACTGCAGTTAACAGACCGAAATTGAGCTGTGTTGACATGTGAACTGCGACGGGTAATTAGCTATATCATCATACAATACATAGACAGCGTAAAACACAATTTATTATTAATAATTTTTATTTTAGAGGCATCCAAGCGGATGAAGAAAGTTTGGGTTGTTTTTGTGCTCCTGGGCATATAATGGTTATTTATTAAAGACTTAGGTATATTATTTATTTTCACTCAAAGTTGGCCTAAAATCATTGTTTAGAAGTTTAAAGATCAGAATCATTGTTTAGAAGAACATTGTTAAGTCCTTAGTTTTGGATGGTCAACCTCAAACAGTGTAGTATATACCATTCCAAGTTTGTATGGAAAGATGAGCGACTTGTTTATAAAGGATATTATTAATATGTAATATATATTAAAGATATTTTTATATTACTTATTAAATATATTATTTAACAATACTAACCTAATAAGTTTCTATGTTTAAGATGGTGTGATCACAACTTTGATCATCAGTCAGTCGTGATTATGTCAAGTGTTATAAGCGTTTACTTACCAATGTTCTCATGGTTAATTCTACGGAGGTGGTGAGCTGTAATATAATCAACTTCTTTAACGTATTTTACTGCTACTATCTGTTCCTTTCCATTATTTTGCATCAGCATGGCGAGATGGACTTTCCCTTGAGCTCCTTCGCCGATGAGTTTTGACTCTACGATTCTTTCCGGCTTGATATAGAAGGAATCTATTGGTGATGAGAGATTAGTTGAGTTTCTCGGTTCTTACAGCTTACTTACACAAAATGCAGGCAATTGCATAAGAGCCCTGAGTTTGGTTACTCAATAGTATCAAGATGTCATCGAGACATTCCATTTTTGAATAGGATTTGCTATAGTGCCTTGTGTGAACAAGGAAGTATGGAAATCTCAGTAAAAATAATAATGTTTCAAGACTATTGAGTAACTCAGGCACAGATTAGTTAATGTTATTTGACTCCAGGCTCAGGTGCTTGGTGCTCTTAACCATAGTATTATTCAATTAATAATTACATTATCACTGATTTATAACTATTCTGGTATTTTAGAACATTAAAATACTACCTAATACCTGAATTCATTAAAATCACATACTAAACATGACATAGATTTTTTTTTCATGCTTTTGTTTTATGAGAGTGTATTTATATTTTCATGATTTATTAATTTTTGAATGTTTTTCCTGTTTTGTGCCTTTATCTTTTTGTACTTAAAATAAATATTAAAAGAATCAGTCCATAACTGTGGTGTATTAAATACTGAATAATGAGTGCACTCAATAAATAATGAAATATATGTGGGTACTTTTGTAAAGATGCTGATGGCAGCTACCCATAATCTTCAGTCCTGATTTACCAAGTAAGTCCATGTGACTAACCTTCATAATCATCTAGCCATTCTTCTCTGCCGAAGAGGCTCAGCACTGAAGACATGCAGCTGAATACTCCAGAGAACCAAGGGTTAGATTTTTTCTCCGGCATCACCGCCGCCGCCGGTTGCAAGGCTAGAGTACTCTCGGGATCTACACACCCGTCAGACACATCCATCTTTTTCAGTTACTCTCTCACAACAAAGAACTTTCAACTTTGGTAAATGCTAACAAAGAAAATACAATAACTACTACTACTGTACTGGCCAAGCCAGCCACCCACCAGCCCGTAGGGTTTTAGTCAATACAATAATTGCCACAGATGTACTAGAGATGCTAACACAAACAAACTGCGAAGCGAAGCGAATTTTTCAGGGTTGCCAGATGTCTAAACTTTTTTCTCGTACCGGGGATGCCAAAAATCTCGTTCTTTTAGAACATAACGTCGTACAAATTTAAAGTTTAAAAATTTCTTTAAATCTGTGTTCTGAACAATGTTACGAGTTTGGATTAGGTTTATTCATTTCTTGAGGTTGAGGTAATCAAATGAAACGAGTCCATAATATGCGTACGATGTTCAAAAACCGTGTCACCTGCGTGCACCCTTTTTAGTTATTTTCCTAGGCGGCGCGGCGGCGGCGCGGCGGCGGCGCGGCGGCGCGGCGGCGTGGATGAATCCTTATTGTCACTACTCATTATATAAAATTTACTTTCTATTAATTAGGATGAAATATCGAAAAAAATGCACCTTTCCACGCGTTATTTACGTTAAAATGCACTCTAAAAAATATTATTCGCGCTAAAATTCGCGTAATAACGCTGATGACGCGTTACGTTATGTGTTAAATAGCGTGGTACTGGTAGCCATAAAGGTATGTATAGTCTAGCGCTTATCGTTGACAGCTATCCCATGGCTCGAAGAGAAGAAGTTGAAGAATGAAATGAAGGAAAAGGGAAAACCACTTTGGTTGGGCAAAGAGAATACAGTATTCTCAAATTATCAAATCTTTGAATTGTAATTTGACTCATATTTATAATTCCAAGTAGTTAATAGCAACAAATTTTCGATTTGTATATATCATACACTTGTACCTATTGCTTTTTCTTTTGCTGTTTACTGGAAATACCTAACTAAACTGAGTTTCCCGTACTTCTATAAATGTATCTTGTGCTGAAGAGATCCTGTGAGGTGCCCAGCCATTAACTTGAGTCAAAGTGCAAGCTTGATACCTTGGTACCTTAAAAAAAGGTGAGAACTATAGAACTCACCAACACTATTAAAAATGGGCAAGGATATATCGCTAAAAGAAATCTACGAAAGCTATAAGAAATGGGTAGTAACCAACCCCAACCTGGTCACAGATGTGGAAACCGTGGGAACCTGGTCATCGTACTTCATTGTTGGTAAGATCAACAAATCGCCTGTGGTTTCCGAGCTGGTTTACTCCATATCAAAACTAGTGTCGCTGTATAATGATCGGTTGATCCGCGAAGCGTACGGAAACGAAGCGCAATACTACGGTCTGCGTGAACAAATCAAGTTATGGCTTACTGTCCTACATTACAGTGAAGTATTCCTAGAACTTATGGTGAAGAGCCGGTGGGGTAACAAAGGCAAATGGACAGCTGCTACTGTATTGCAAATCTTAAAATGCACATCTGGTCTTATCCTCCTTCACAGGTTTAAAGATATGCCTATTTCCCACCCACCCATTCCTGCGCTGCCACGAAAAAAGTTTACTGAGGGCAAGGAAATAGAGGAAGAAGAGTCATTCTTTACATTGAAGCGCTCAGGGAGGATCATTCGGCGAGTAGATGGGGCTCCACCTATAGCATTCAGAGACTGGCAACCAGTCAAAGTCAAAGATGAGCAATACAGCAAGCTTGATGTCAAGGAGATACTTTATGCTGAATCACTGCATATTTTGAAGCCTCTTATTCACTTGGCAGCCATGAGAGCATTTGGAACCAAAGCCTGGAAGCAGTGGGCAGTTTCTCTTAGTATAGACATAGCATGCTTGAGACTGTATAGAAAGCATATGAAGGATATGACACAGGAGCAAAGACTAGAGCTGAGCCGCAGAAAGCTAAGCCTTGTATTGTACTTTTTGAGGAGTCCAATGTATAATGGTTATTCTAAAAATGTTATAGAAAGCACTCTGAATGGCATGTCTAAAAAGATTCCCATGCTGTCATTCCTCAGTGGTCCAATTATACAGTATTTGAGTCACTGGCAAGACATATACTTTTACATGTGGGCATCATAAAATTAGGGTGCACGGTTGTTTTTCCTATTTATCAGATAGATACAATCACATGATAATCTATATTTATGTTGTTACTTAAAAACTGATAAATGTGTAATCAATTCAGAATCATGTCATTGTTAACTATTAAAGTTTGTAGCTATATAATTAATTCATGTGGTGGTTTAGTTAATGTTTTGGGATTGATGTAAGCATGTGGCTATGTTAATTCCGCTGGCTGTCACTGTAGCACAAATGGGTGCTATTGAATTTGTCTAGATCACAAGAGCTATGCAATGTCCCTTATTCCATCTAAATTGTTCAGGTTACCAAATAAATTATTTCTGGTGTTCTAAAGCTTTGTAACTATTCTGTTGTACACACCTTTTTTTCTCTAATTTTGGACAGAATTTTAATTGAATTAATTTTTAAGTAAAAGACAGGAAAATTAAATAGGTTTGTGTAATTCCCACTAGGCTATTTAATTATTACACTATTTAATGTAAATAGCGGCATTATTCATACTACAAGTACCTTTGCCGGTGAACTAATCTGTCACCTAAACACTATGTTTTAGTTCAACAGATGTAAAATTATCATTATAAAAAATTTACACAGACAGAGGGGATATGTAAGAGCCACACTAATCCTTGATCTTGATGGGACTAGGTAGGTAGTATCTGTATTCGGTGTTGGGAAAGTTTTAATGTTTATTATATTTAATGTGTAATTACAGTTAAAACTCGATCTGCTCATGATAACTTCACTTAAAGGGCTTGTTTGTTTTCAATAAAGATATTATAAACAAATTTCTTTACATTTTCCAAGTATTTAGATCCTGTTATAAGCTCTATGACAGAAGTCTTAGTTTTGCTAGTATTTCACAAACAAAACATGTTTCGCCTGGTGAGTTTTGGCTGTATCCATTATACTTAGGATGGATTCGACCAAATCATGTATCTTGTCCTGAGATTTTCATCGCTTATAACTCTTAAAGAGTTTCAAAACATTGAGTGATACTATCGATAATACAGTTATTCATGGACTAAAATAGTAAAATGCATATATTATAGTATACAGTTAAGTAATATGCAATTTTAATGTCAAGATTAATTTTACACTACTTTGTTTGAATCCACCCTTAGTAGACAGATGTAGGTTAGATACTAAAAGGAATGTTTTAAATAAAAGAAATATATTTTTACACATGTTTTATTATTTATTCACATTGATAAATTGTAAGAAATTTTTCAGAATAGGAAATAAAATATTATGACTTACGAAGGTACTTATAAAATTGCACAGGTAATAAGACACCTACTTACAGCAATACAAAACCCCAGAATCAAGGACAGAAATCTTTATTATGAACTGTTCTACTTTTTGATATGTTGTAAAACGGTTGAAAGTTTAAAATATTATGGGTTATAAGAACATACTGTAGTTCACAAATACTTCTAGAAACAATTTCTATAATGTTCATATGACTAGTGAAATCTCTGTCCTCGTAATAGGTACCTATCTTGCTACCTACTCTTTCATTTATAGAATCTTTTCAGGGTAATTTTGTTAATTGTTAGTAAAACTACCTATTAGTTTTCCAAAGGCATAGTATTTTACATTTTCAAAGTTTTAACAAATTTGCATTTGCCTTAAATGCTTAGGCAAGGGTACCTTGCCAATAAAATTGTCACTACCTACCTAGGCATGTAGGCTATTAAAAGCTAAATAATAATACATAGATAGGTATACCGAGCTTATTATATTGCGTAGTAAGTTGTCTCTTTAATTTGAAAAATGTATTATTTTCCCTTAAGCAGACAGGTAGATAATAGAAAAAGCTTAAGAATTAAATCGTTTTAAAAAGTAAAAACAGGGTTTTCCGTACTCTTTATACATATAATAAATTGATTGCAAGAATTTTTTATTTTGTATATTCTTCTAATAATTTTACGACTGATATGGCGCGGCGGGCGTAGGTCCGCCTGTGACGTAGGAGGTTGCGTTTGATTCCCGCCTAGGGACAAATGTTTGCTCTCGATCTGCAAATATTTGTTCTGGGTGTTCTATGTATTTTCTATATTATTATAAAAAATATATATCTGTCGCAAATAGCGGCGTTTTTAAACCTCAATGCTTTTTACTTGGGCGCGGTACCATGTACCTAATTAGTTTGATAGTCGACAGTAATAATAACAACTCCTTGTTTACGTATCTGATCTGTCCCCGGCCCCCATACTACCTTTAGTTCGGTGGTCTTCTACGGATTATTAAATGCAATTATTTTTAAAATGAATAATGTAGTCTTCTTTTAGGAAATTTTTGATACGGAGAAACAGTAGGTATGTAAAAATGCACTATCTTCCTTTTAGATGAAATTAGTCTTTTTTTTGAAATTATATTTGATATGGTAGCCATAAAACTGAACTCGCAAACTTATTACAAGACCATTTTTGAGTCGTTACTACTTGATGTCAGTGAAGTTTCCTGCGATCCCCCACCCCTTTCCTCTTCGATTCACAGGTCCCGTAATTCATGCAATGAAAGCAATTTGGAGGCTTTTAAGTACTAATAATACTGATTCACACAGCATCATAATTGTTTGTACTTAGGTATTTACATTTCCTACTTTTAAGGAAGACTATCATAATTTTGTTGTAGGATTCCTTATAAATTAAATATAATAAGTGTATTAGGCGCCGTCTATAACTCATGCCATTCTCAAAAATAATGTTTGTAAATAACTTGCAATATTTTTGAAGGTATTATTAATTTAACGGAAAAAGGCTATGCTTGTTAGGATATTTATTAATCGATATGATAAGTGCAAAAAGAGAATATAACAATAATTAAGTCTTAATTATTGTTATATTCCAACTATTCGTATGGAAATTGTAGATCATGCGACTTCAGGTGGAACTGACGTGAGTGCATTTTTTTGTGTTTTTTGCAGTCTGTTTATAAGTCACTGAGCTAGCAGATAAGTTGTTTTGAGATTAAGTTCATAACTAAAATATTTTTTTGCTTTGTGTAATAATATGCGGATACTATGTACCTACGCATCTATTAGAAGTGCACGAGTGTGATTTACTAAAAATAATAAGTTGAGAATGCATGGGGAACGAGATTTGAAAACGTAATACTATAATGTATTTAGATTACTTAGTTAATTTTCTTTTTTTTTACTTTCATTATTTTTTTTATAAGTTCACGATATAAAACTACCTACTGTTTTCGCTGTCGGTTTTAGACCTCCAATATCAATTCGTCTCATAGGCTTCATAGTCTTCAGTAGGTACCTTAACCCTTAATTACTCGCGTGGGGTGTTTAACACCCCAGCGACTTTTTGATCGTCTCTAGTTGTTGGAGTTTCGAATTTACAACGCTAATTTTTAAATCTTATTCATAAAGAAAAGTCTGATTTTGTATGTTTTTGGTAGTTTTTTTCTAATTCTAAAATTGGGGTGGAAAGCACGCCACGCGAGTACTTATGTATGTTTTTATGCGCGAGTAACTAAGGGTTAAGCAGTTAAATAATGTTAAGACAATATAATTCACATCACTTCACCCTGCCCAAATGAACATATCAATTCAACGACCTATAAACAAATCAATGTAAATAAATTGCAGAGGAAGCAACCTCTTTACAAGACCATTCGAATCGTTGCTACTAGTTGTCAGTGTAGTTTCCTGCGATAGTGCCCCACCCCTTTCCTCTTCGATTAGAGGTCCCGTAAAGAAGTCTAAAAAGTTACAATTGGGCGGAAACGCACGCACGGCGGCTGCAGAAATGTTCGGTTGACTCAGTGACTGAAGAAAACTAATAACAGCCATGCTTCGATCATGAGTTGAGCTGACGTAGGGTGTTGCCCTACGTCAGCCTTCATCCGTAGTAACTCATGATCGAAGCAAAGAAGCTGAACTACGGCTAAACAAGTCGCGAGTATTCAACGAGTGCAAGCCCACGTTAAAATAAATAAGGGTGCTCCGTAAAGCAAAACTAACTACGTCGTACCTGGTTTTATTAAAGACTCGGGCAAGACGATGATAGCTTTGCTTTCGGTGCATAAGATATATAGCATTACCGCGAACAGTGACGCAAATTGACATAATGGCTAAAAGTAAGCAAATAATAAACCAGCACATGGCCAATAAATTGCCGATGGATCAGCACGGGCCATGCGCCAGGCATAAACGGCGTGGACCAAAAACTGCCACAACCGCAAAATAAGGAACGTGAGCCTTACTCTTTCAACACCGCGACTAGTTCATAAACCTGAGAACTGTAACTATATTGCTAGAAACGTAACACAGTGATTAATTTAAGACCTAAATTGTGAGATTAATATAGTGAATTTTGTTATAAATTAACAAAGTAGTCATAGATGGTCATGACTTGGTGGTCATAGATATTAATGACATTACAGGTCAGCTGTTTTTGACCAATGATCCACTGCGTTTTCAGAAGGAAAGTCGCAGTGGACGTGCCGTCCCCAACTCCACTCCCGTACTCCGAAATTAAACAGAAGTATCGAAACTAATATGTTCCTATTTTGAACATAGAACCTTCAAACATGGCAGCTTTGTAAAATAACTAAATGCATTGTACATACTGTATCACATCATAATGTATAATGTTTTCATAATGCAGGACAATTCACACAGCAGAATCATCTATTTTTTTTTTGTAATTTGAGTTTCTACTTTTAAGGAAGACTACCATAATTTTGTTGTAGGTTTCTTTATAAATTAAATATAATAAGTATCATTAGGTGCGTCTATAACTCATGCTATTCTCAAAAAATTACGTTTGTTCAAAACTCCCAAAGACAAAAAATACAAAATTCTCGTTTTGACGTCCAGTTCGAAATAAAATTGTCATAGGCATACGAAACAGCTAAAATGTACAAGAACTACAAATTTTGACAAAAAATCAACATTATGAAAGTGTTGTTGTTTTTGCTTAAGTATGAAGAAAATCTAGACAGTTATATACATGTTTATGATATATTTAGAAAGCCTTTATGCCTACATGTACCTTACCTATGAAGGGTACAATAAACCATACATTACAAAAACGTGGACCCCCTTTTCACCCCTTGAATGTGTATAAATGCGTTTTGCACTGCTGTTTTCTTTGTGTGTTATGAAAGCATTTATAAATCGGTATAGGTACCCGTACCGGCTAAATTACTAGTATTATTTAGATCTGAATTGTAGGCAAATTGGCGCAAAGCATGCTAGCTATAGCTAGCAAAAGCCTTTCATATTGAATTAAATTTAAACCAACCATTCTTGGTTGGTTGAAAAATTCTTCTGAATTGATTACCTTGCTTGACCGTATTAATCTTCAGTAGGTTCCATAAGCAGTTCTGTCTATTATGTCAATAAATAACGTTTTTACTTTACTTTTAGTTTTATCAATTCGTAATACTTACAAATAATATGAGGTGATCAGATAGAAAAGTTATGATCACAGAATTCACCTTTGCCCTCTCCAATATGAACAAGATTGATATAAATTTTACGACCTACAAACAAATCAATTTAAATAAATATGTAGTAAACTAAATTGCAGAGAAGGCAACCTATTTTTCTTTTGAGAAGGCTTTCTACTCCATAAATGATTATCTCAATGATGTTAATGCTTGGCCAGATGTCGCTCAGTTTCGCACCTACAATAGTATGTAAGTAATTTGTTGTTGTGCATAGCTTTACTCAAATATTGACATGTATCGAATCGTATTATATTTAGACTTAAATAGGCAAATAACCATGTATTAGACGTATAAGAGATGAACATACTAGTGGTTTCTTATTCACTTCTTCCACTAGTGGACAAAAAAATGAACAGTTAAATAATTATATTTGATAATAATTTTATGTATAAAATATGACTTGTCTAAGTGCATATTTTGTAATCCTAAAGAATAAATGATTTTTGACTTTTTGACTTTTACAAGACCATTTGAATCGTTACTACTAGTTGTCAGTGTAGTTTCCTGCGATAGTGCCCCACCCCTTTCCTCTTCGATTCGGAGGTCTCGTAATTAAGTCTAAAAAGTTACAATTGGGCGAAAACGCACGCACAGCGGCTGCAGAAATGTTCGGATGGCTCAGTGGCTGTTATCAGGATCTGATAACAGCCTTTCGTCAGCCTTCGTCCGCAGTAACTCATGTCGAAGCAAAGAAGCTGAACTACGGCTAAACAAGTCGCGAGTATTCAACGAGTGCAAGCCCACGTTAAAATAAAGAAGGGTGCTCCGTAATGCAAAACTAACTCCGTCTTACCGTAAGACGACGATAGCTTTGCTTTCGGTGCATTAGATATATAGCATCACCGCGAACAGTGACGCAAATTGACATAATGGCTAAAAGTAAGCAAATAATAAACCAGCACACGGCCAATAAATTGCGATGGACCAGCACGGGCCGTGAACCAGGCATAAACGGCGTGGACCAAAAACCACCACAACCGCAAAATAAGGAACGTGAGCCTTACTCATTCAACACCGCGACCAGTTCATAAACCTGAGAACTGTAACTATGTTGCTAGAAACGTAACACAGTGATTAATTTAAGACCTAAATTGTGAAATTAATATACTGAATTTTGTTATAAATTAACAAAGTAGTCATAGATGGTCATGACTAGGTGGTCATAGATATTAATGACTTTACAGGTCAGATGTTTTTGACCAATGTTCCACTGCGTGTTCAGAAGGAACGCCGCAGTGGACGTGCCGTCCCCAACTCCACTCCCGTACTCCGAAATTAAACGGATGTTTTGAAATTTATATGTTCCTATTTGAACATATGTTCATACTAGCAGTTCATGTCGCAGTTCGTTTTTTATAATATATAAAGCGGTAGCTTTATATATTATAAAAAACGACCTGCGTTGTACTGTATCTCATATTTTTATAATATAATAATAAACGGGCAAAAAAGCACGCACGGCGGCCGCAGAAATTTTCTGATGACTCACTGTCGGCCGCCATTTTGTCGTGAAGGTTGTCATATAAAAGAGGGCAAGTAGGTATTATTTTCAATTATACTTGAGCACAGAACTTACTTAAAACTTCGATATAAAATTGAAGGGCATTAAATAAAATAAAAATTAAATAAAACTAAATACTAAGATAAATACTGATATCTAATAAACGCATTTAATCGAAAAAAATAAATGTTTTGCTTGTAAATACAAAAATGAACTAGATATATATATTACATACATGAATAATTATATATATATATATATATATATATATATATATAGGTAATATATAAATACTTATATTATTAGAACTGAGACTTCCTTTACAAAGTTCGCGTTGACAAACCCTACCGACGCTTCCACGTCATTTCAAAACAGTTTGCAATATTAGGACAGCCCACAGCATTACTCCCCGTTTTAGACTTCCGCGTGTAACAAATTACTCTTAAACGGCAACCATCCTATCTATAAAATTTGTATCAACTAATATCCTTAAGACTATGACGATGACGATTTCCTTAGAGTAGAGCACGCCATGCTTGAAGATAATGCGTTTGAGAATCCAACCGCTTATATACGACAAATATCAGTTCCGGGCAGATCAGGCCGACGAAAGGAACATTTATCAAGGAATGGTGTCATAAGGAATCTTATAACAGCCTGTAGACTTTCGTCAGCCTTCGTCCGAAGTAACTCATGTCGAAGCAAAGAAGGAAACTACGGCTAAACAAGTCGCGAGTATTCAACGAGAGCAAGCCCACGTTAAAATAAATAAGGGTGCTCCGTAAAGCAAAACTAACTACGTCGTACCTGGTTTTATTAAAGACTCGGGCAAGACGACGATAGCTTTGCTTTCGGTGCATAAGATATATAGCATCACCGCGAACAGTGACGCAAATTGACATAATGGCTAAAAGTAAGCAAATAATAAACCAGCACACGGCCAATAAATTGCCGATGGATCAGCACGGGCCGTGAGCCAGGCATAAACGGCGTGGACCAAAAACCGCCACAACCGCAAAATAAGGAACGTGAGCCTTACTCATTCAACACCGCGACTAGTTCATAAACCTGAGAACTGTAACTATGTTGCTAGAAACGTAACACAGTGATTAATTTGAGACCTGAATTGTGAGATAAATCTACTGAATTTTGATATAAATTAAGAAAGTAGTCATAGATGGTCCTGACTTGGTGGTCATAGATGTTTATGACATTACAGGTCAGATGTTTTTGACCAATGATCCACTGCGTTTTCAGAAGGAAAGCCGCAGTGGACGTGCCGTCCCCAACTCCACTCCCGTACTCCGAAATTAAACAGCAGTATCCAAAGTTATATGTTCCTATTTTGAACATAGAATCTTCAAACATGGCAGCTTTATAAAATAACTAACTGCATATTGTGTCTCATAATTTGGAATGATTTGGAATTTGAAATATTACGAACCTAAAGTGGACTAACAGCTAATTATACAAAGAGAAGTAAATTATAACCATACATAGCTGACACCGTCTGAAAAATAAGGCACTTGACCGGCTTGAACATGTATAGAAATTATAAACTTAGACATAATTTTGAAACCAACGCAATGCGTTAACCTACCTATGATTGTCTGAACGTAATCGCCTTGATATTTATTCGAGATTACAAAACGTAGGCAAAGGTGTTGTTAACGACAAATACATACATATTAAAAATGGTAGAAATGAACCGCTTGTCTAAATTAATGTGATCGTAGAGGACAAATGTACTACTCCAAGCTTAACTTCTATAGTTATATTGCGGCCTCACCTTGGTAGTTCACTCTATATCCGCTCTATCTAAAATAAAAAGAAAATAATCATTAATAATTTATTTATAGTATAAGAGAAAAGAGGTAAAATTTGTAGGTTCGATTTGGATATACGAGAAACTCTCCCCGGAATTACTGGTCCAATTCATAAAATGGTTGCAATGATAGCTAACTAGAGATAGCAAGCTATCCCTGAGTGATATTAGTTTCGTTATATTCAGGTAGCGAAGCGGTGGTCAGCTGGAATATTTTACATGTACTTTAGCCCTGCCTCTCGCTGTCTTTTAATCTATAATATAATGTATTTTTTCTTGTAAATTTAATATGTGTGTAACGTGCTGGGACGGTGGTAGCATAAGAATCCCTTCCAACTCAAACCATGGACATCGTAAGAGCCACAAATGGAACCTATCAGAGGAAGGAAAGTAGGCTACACTGCAATCAACAATCCTACCAAGCGTGACGATATCCAAACCTTTGGGAATATCAAAGTGCTTTATATCCTTTAGATTAGACCAACAGGACTCTTGGACACGTCGCAAAATCATCACTTGATTTTTTGTTCACTTTGATATTTTAATTGTAAAGAAGCGAACAAGAAACCTTTACCTTGTTAGATTGGTTTTCGAGTTGGATTGGAGCAAAACTCGGGATGAGTTTTGCTCCAGTCCCTTTTCTATCGTCTAGCTAGATTTTACAAAGAATATGTTGACAATTTGTGATAAGCATGTTAAGTAATGGACCTATATGTGCTGAGGTTACTTACTACAATCAGAGTTGTTAAGCCAGTCCCAAGACTCCTCCTGCTTCAGTACGCGGATGTTCTTCACGTCGGGTGGAGGGCTACTGATGCCGGCTCGCGAGAGGTCGCCGCTGTCGAGGTTGCGCGTTGTGACGGACTCTTGCCACGGCTGGCTTTGCTCGTTCCTGGAAATGCCAAAAGTTACCTACTATAGTTATTGTAAACTAAATCTACTCTTGCCGAGGGTGTCGTACGAAGTAACTAGGAATATCCACCGGAGGCGGGCAGCATTAGAACGATTCTACCACTGAACTGCGATCTCTTTCCATGCTGAGTGTGGGGATTATGGGCGTTACCCCTTCATTTGATAAAAGCCAATAAGGCGCTTTTGAGCGAAAGGCGTCGGTGTCCAGCAGAAGACCAGTATACAGGATCTAGGTTATAGGATGTAGATGTAAGGGCATTAAACAGGATGATATATATATGTATATTGATGGTGCAATAAAGATATATTGTATTGTATTGTATGATACTAACGCAAGACTATTGTTGGATGCCTGTGTTAAGGATGAAAACGGCGAAGGGCATTTTGAATTTATAATTCACTATTATTTGGTAATTGAGAAGATAATTGATTTAAGAATAAATTCATGTCATCTGGGTTATCTGCAGACCAGCTTGAAAAATACACCTCGACATTGCAACCTCGAATTCGAGACGCTTTAGTCATTTTACACATTACACGATTATCTCTGCTTACTATAGAACTATATAGATGGTGCTGTGTCTGTGCTGTGTAGGTAATTGTCCACCATTATTTATTAACATTATTTTTTGTCCAAGAATTATTACAAAGTATGGTTTCA
Source organism: Eupithecia dodoneata (assembly GCA_947044415.1). Lineage (NCBI taxonomy): Eukaryota > Metazoa > Arthropoda > Insecta > Lepidoptera > Geometridae > Eupithecia > Eupithecia dodoneata. The sequence continues at coordinate 12,118,769 of OX345655.1, read as the reverse complement.
TTTAGCGCAGCGGGTAGTCCTATACTCACCATTGCGAGTATGGTTCCGATGAAGAGCTCTTCATGGCACCATAGCCCTGCGACTGGTACGGAGCGTTGGTATTGCTAGCGCGGCGGTTGTCAGTGCTGCCACCTAGGGCGCTCCAGCCGCTGCGGTTGTTAACCTGTTTCAAAAGAAAAAATTTAATAAAACGAGCTTTGGTTTTCCGTACCACCGAGTACATAAAGTAACTTTCAAAATCTATGTTCATCTAACTAAACTATATATTTTCATTATCGAAAGCGTGGCAAAAAAGCAATAAAAAAACTGCGATACGACTCAGTTGGATTGTTATGTGAGTAATTAGGTGATGGTTTATAATTCAAATCTAATTTCAACCGTTCAAATCGATTTGTGGTTACAGGTATGTGTTTTATTTCCTTTTAACAATTGTTATTTTTTTGTTTGTATTTCTTATTCAATCAGTTTTATTAAAAATTGCTTGAATTAAAAATGTTTTCATTTTGACTAACAAATATATTATCTACAAATTTTGCTGAAGTTTCAATGATTCTAGTAGGTAGCATAATATTTTAGATCATAAGAATTAAAAAAAAACTACTATGGGAGTAAACTTCTTAAATATCAATATTGAAGTCTCCACATGCCATGAGATTCTTGTTAGATTTTGATATTATACCTCTAAATAAGACACTATCCATATTTTTTTCAAATCTTTCAAAAGAAGCTGTATACGCTTACATTTGGTCCTACTGAACACATGCTACTTCGATGTAGTTTTCAACGGAATCAAGGAGTATCCTTACGTTCTTTGAATTTTATGAGTTTGATGAATGATGTGTAGCTTTCAGAGTTTTATTAAGTTGGCAGCGGCTCGCCCCGATTTCGGGGTATGGACTCCATAAAGTATATCTAACCAACCTACAAAGAAAAGTGTCAGAATGTAACGTACCTTTTCAGTTACGGTTGTAGCCATGTCAGAGACTTTCTGCGTGGCGATGCCCCCATACTTGACAGCGCTTTCGGTGGCTGAGCGGGCGGCCTTGGTGACTGATGACGCGAACATGGACCAACCCTGTTGACAATACTCTGCTGTTATATTCTAAGAAATGCTTGCTATGTAAATAAAATATAAAAAAATAATGCTGGACAATCTGCACAGCATCATCTAGCCCCAAGGTAAGCAGAGCTTCTGCTATGGGTACTAGATGACTGATATACTTAATACAATAGATTACATAGATAGATATTTTTTATTATACATAGAGAACGACCAGAACACCCAGAACAAATATCTGCAGATCGTACACACAAATTGTTCCGAGGCGGGAATCGAACCCGCAACCTCTTGCGTCGCATAGTTCTACTGATTTTCGTTTTTTATATGTACATATAAAACTGACTGATATACTTAATACAATAGATTACATAGATAGATATTTTTTATTATACATAGAGAACGACCAGAACACCCAGAACAAATATCTGCAGATCGTACACACAAATTGTTCCGAGGCGGGAATCGAACCCGCAACCTCTTGCGTCGCATAGTTCTACTGATTTTCGTTTTTTATATGTACATAAAATAACTAAAATCAGTAGAACTATAGAGAAGAACAACTAACACTGAGTTTAAATAATAATAATCTATTACATGACGACCGATGTGGCGTAGCGGATGAAGGTTCGCCTGCGACGCAAGAGGTTGCGGGTGTAGATACAGATTATTTAAAAAAAAACAAGATTTTGAATATCCGTTGTTCTCTATTGTTTAAGGCAAGTATAGAAAGACAGCACAAAGCACCAAAAGACTGCAAGAATATATTTAGTCTTCTTTGATGGCGTCTTGCCACTCTGTCACTAAGTTTCCAAATATATAGAATTAAAAGAATCGGGTAGTAACGTTGGTGAGCCAAAAACAAATCATCATCATCATCAGCCTATGTTAGTCATCCAGCATCTCTTTGCAGTCTTTCGCAGGTCATCATCCCACCTGGTCGCAGGGCGTCTTACACTACGTTTACCGAGTCGTGGTCTCCACCCAAGAACAAATACTATGCCAAAAAATGCAAAATAATTATGCTATAATATCCTTCAAATATGTATGTCTACATCGATTCGACGAGAGTCCTGCATTAATTTACTAATGACGCAGTTGTCCAGGGTCCGCTGGAATCTAATAATAACCATCAGACTTATACGTAGTCCTCTTTTGGACTGACTTAATGAGATGATGCTTCTAGTCTCCAGCTTGCCGCTTGAAGCAACTGACTGCAGTCTTTCGCAGGTCGTCATTCTACCTGACCTGGAGGGCGACATAAATTAAGAGTCGCGGTTTCCACTCAACAACACGTTTACCCCAGAGGTTGTCTGTTCGTCGGAAGATATGGCCGACATACCTCTAAGCTCTGACTAACTACGAAAGGTAAGACTCACCGTAGCAAGCGATGACAGAGTTTGGTCGACCATCTCGTTGCCGCTATGCAAAGGCGACATCGGCGTGGACTGGGACTGCATCGGGTTGTTGCCAAAACCGGTGTAACGTCCGCTGCCCGGTTCGCTGCTGTGGACAAAGATGCATTGTAGAACTTGACGTAGATAAAGTTTAAATTAGATTTACAGACGAAAAGCTTACATAGGCAGGTCACAGCGCTATAGGAGTATGTTTATTAATAATACACAAAATTCAAGTCTGTAGGGGTCTTTTTTGTTTTATTGTAGCTTAAGGCTTGAGATAACTCAAATGAATTATATTTCATATTCCACTCCGTGTGACCCGTGTTGTTGAAAATTATCGCTGACCTTTTTTATGATAATGTGTTCCACTTACAGACTCCTGTAAAATTTAAATCGTGGTGTCACGACACGCAATAAGATACTTCTTACATTCTTTGAAAATATTATATATATTATAATAATATATATATTCCGTACATAAATTAACGAAAAGCAATAAAATTCCACTATTGCCAGCCATACAAACTTTATCTACGAACGCTTCATACATTTGAGATGTGTATGATAGGCAATAGGGACGGTATATTGCGTAATTTTTCAAAATATGTCAAAGTTATGACAAGTGAAAAAAACCTTTTTAATTTGTAAACCCTGTTAGTAATTTTATTTGTTTATTTTTCTCATTGAGTTTGAAGTAAATAAATAAATAAATAATGCTGGACAATTCACACAACATTATCTAGCCCCATGGTAAGCAGAGCTTGTGTTATGGGTACTAGATAACTGATATATATAATACTATATATTACATAGATAGATATTTTTTATCATACATAGAAAACGACCAGAACACCCGGAACAAATATCTGCAGATCGTACACACAATTGTTCCGAGGCGGGAATCGAACCCGCAACCTCCTGCGTCGCAGGCGGACCTTCGCCCACCGCGCCACATCGGTCGTCGAAGTGGTAGTAAATCGTGACATTGTGTTCCAACACAAATAAGGCCACAAAATTTATATCAGAAGATTCACAGATCGTCAATTTATTGTCTCCGTAATGTCCTATTTTGAAAATTCTCCACAAGGTAGCCCTAGGCACAATATTAATGAATGCGTGAGTTTATCTGAATACTATGTTTGCGAATCTGTGGGTACCTAACCTAAATTAATATTTATATACGTAAGTACTACGGTACTATCGTAACAATGAAAAGAGAAAAACTCTCCTTCAATATAATTGCCGGCTTCGTCTGATACCGGCAGCCATGACAAGCGAGCCACATTATCATGATACCGGTCTATTTAGTTTGGGACCCAGCAATTCAGTTCAGATACATAGCAGACGTCACCTCAGAAACGTTTATTGATTAAAACACACGCGACAAATGATTTTATTAGCAATTGTTACAATTACTATGGGAAGCACGTGTCGCGTGACCACTTTTCACACGTGGTCGTTCCCATGCAGAGCGCATGCGTAACGCTCATAACCTATCTAACAACGAAAGCGTTGTGCTTAGCCGCCATATTCAAAATCCCCCCTCGGTGTAAGTTATTTTCCATCATCTGCAACGCGATTACAACACCGCTGGGTATACAATACAATACAATATAACTTTATTGCACCATCAACATAAAAAAAAATACTAATGGATCATAATACTAACTATAACTAGTGGCACAATCGGCGGCCTTATCGCTAAAAGCGATCTCTTCCAGGCAACCTTTGGGTATTAAGGTCTCCAATATTAGTTATTGCCAGTTAAAGGCCTAGCCAAGAGAAAGCGTTATGATTTTAGATTCACTACTAAATCTAATCACTACATAGTATAAAACTAAAACAAAGTCGCTTCCCGCTGTCTGTCTGTCCCTATGTATGCTTAGATCTTTAAAACTACGCAACGGATTTTGATCCGGTTTTTAATAGATAGAGTGATTCAAGAGGAAGGTTTATAAACCATTTGACACATAGATTTCACGCCAGAAGCCGTGGGGCGCATCTTGTAGTACTCGTATATTGATATACATATATAGTTGTGGGAATAACTCACCTGCTATATAATTTCTGGTTGCCTGACAACAGTCGCCATCACAAAGGAGATACCTATGTACGTATTATTAAGATGCCGGTTAATCTAGCTCAGTACATACACTGCAGTGAAATGTTAGAAAAGGTTTATTGTTTTTTATATATTTATTGAATTGATTTTTTTTAAAGCATTTGTTTTAATTACTATTACGATCAGAAATCTCGCGTCGCGTCAAGTTTGAAACCAGGTGGTTTTCACGCATGCCCTAAAAGAGACGCCAGGATAGAATCCACGTGTTTGAATGATGCCGATTTATCTAGCTTGAAAGAGCACAGCTTTTCTTATACTCGTTTGTCACATAGTTCTGAGAAATGTTTTATTGTTCTAAGCACACGCGAGAACTGTCGCATTTATTAATTTTGATGAAGGCCGCGCGTCGCGTATGCATGTTTAACACAAGTGGTTTTCTCACAGAGCGCATGCGTAGCGTCCTTCGCGAATGATCATGATTTTGGACGCATTTTATTAGCCGTCATATTCAAAACCGTTATTGCCAGTCAATGGTATTGCCAAAAGCCGTCATTCTGACGTTCTATGACATTGACAAATGTCACTACACACATTAATTTTAAAAGTTTGAACCACACTAATAAAGTGTGTCAAAAACCGTCGACTGACATGATCTGCGGAATCTCTGGGTACATTATTCTGATGCTATAGTTTTATCTAAATGGCACGACGAATATACGACGCATGTGCGTGAAGTGAACCTGACTGTAAAAGCTATTAAAACTGTAGCTCAGAACAAGAAAAATTACTCTTGGTATATAGAACAAACTGAAAACCATTATTGTGTTCTTCGTTTAAATGATCGCATTCGTCCTTATAGTATTTGCGAATTCAATAGTGCACTTAATTTGTAGAACGATGTCTCGAGAGTCGAGAGATTTTGAATGCTATAAATTACATTTATGATTGGATTATTTCATAGCTGGCTCAACAGCTACTGAAACAACACAATCTTAAGCTAGAAAAAGTAAAATATAAAAGGTCTCTCTGACACAGAGTAGCAAAAGTCACGCATAGAACATTACAATCTCGACCAATATATGTATGTATATCAAAATAATTGACTAGTCTAATCGAATAGCAAATGCAAGACGCTGCTGTCACCGGCAGCATAATCAGAAAAGGATGTTAATCCATAGGGGAACTGACCAAACTCTTTCAATGATCAGTGTTCAACTTACTGTAAATACATAAAATAATATTGTTTAAGGGTCCGCGTATCTGCTGTAGGTAAATATTATACAAAAGATCTGATATAAGTAGAGATAAGTACGAAGTATGAGCGTTAATTTTAGTTTTAATTCCCTTTATAAAGGCATCAACCAAATCAGAGGGGAGCAGTGATCATTAGTCGCTACATCGTTTTCTGCAAGATAAAATGCACTCTCTGCTTTGCACAGTCCGCCATTTTGGAGTTTCACTCTGCGTAACGGTCAAAGCGAAAACCAGAAGGGTAGTTTTAAAAAATGTAAGCTTAGCCGTCAGACATGTGCAATTTTGCAATTGCCACCGGGCAGGATATAAATTTTGACCAGGGCAACAGCATATCAACTTTATACATAGATGAACATCAAAGGGAATTATTAAACGTTCAATAATAAATGAATACCAGTTTAGCCAACTTTACAAACAGAGAGAAATAATCGAGAGGAGAAATAACATTGATAAAATCTGGGGGGTTTAATACATACAATTGAATACACAGATGGTCACTGCGAACATAGCGATGAAAAGAGGTAACAACAGTGTTAACATATCGGCAACTGACGGATAAATTATAGGTTAGGTTATAAAAGGATATTGGCTTATCCAAATATCTTGCTTTTCGTTTTCATTATAACTACCGATATGATTGAATTGGTTTGACAGCTTCCATAGACCAGTAGTCAAAGAGGCGGTGCAGGTGCAAGAATATTAATGAGTGCAACTTGTTTTTGAGATTGAGGCCCAATCTATAGAAAAACTAGAGTGCGTAGGGCACTCGGGTTAATCTCGAGGAGAAGGTCGCGAGTTGAAGTCCCGCAGAAAAAATATTTTTTTTTTGGTTATTATTTAATTTCTTATAGAACAATTTTATATACGAGAGATTTATAGAAGAAATTACTTTGAAATTAAAGAATTACAAATCGTTGCAACATTAAAATTTTTTTAGTTTTCATTTTAGCAGACTTTCAGTAAAAGTAAGACTAAATAAAATAAATTGTTTGACGCATATTGTTTGACAAGCTATGATTTATTTCCAATTTATCGAAAACGTGCATATGCATGTTGTCATAAAGTCCGTTGCTAAAAAAATTAGAGACATGTATCTATTGGTTGGAAATAACGAAGGATGACTTGACTAACAAATAATTTACTGGAAGTAAGTTTTTAAGTATTTCAATAATTAAAAAAGTAAAGTCTAGAACAAACCCTTAGCATCTTACGGTGTCTCATTTCATATAACAAACCCTTTTTACTACTTCGAGATATTGAATAATCCCATGATATAGGTTACGCTTAGATAGGTATGCGCGAAAACAAACATACAAAAAAAATAATGGATTACTGTCCGATACAGAATAGAAATGTAGCTCGCATTTTATTTATCTCAAAAAAGTGCAGTTCAAATCGAGGAGCCAATGCAATATGTCGAAATAAAAAAATAATGCTAGACAATCTACAGATCATCATCTAGCCCCAAGGTAAGCAGAGCTTGTGTTATAGGTACTAGACGACTGATACACTTAATGCATTTTTTTTTATTATACATAGATAACAACCAGAGCAACAGAAATATGGGGTTTTAATACATACTACTGGTCTATGAAAACGCAGGTGTTCACACACAATAAATACAATTAATGGTTTTAGTTTTACGCATATTGTTTGATATACTATTTTTTCAGATTTTTCGAAAACGTGTTGTTAGATAGTCCTTTGCTCGAACATTATTGCACGGAAATTACGAAATATGACTTAAATAACCTTAGAGCAGTGCAAAATTTGCAGTAATTATAAAGTCTAATAAAACCAAAACCCGCAGCATCTCTCATGTCTTATTTATCAAAGCATTAGTCCTTTTGGTGCTTGGAGGTGATGAAGAATCCTAGGTATCTTACCGGATACAAAGCTACGCGCCAAAAGATTAACACAAAACAAAAGATCGGATTCCTGTCCGATACAGGCTAGAATTCTAGTTTCGTTATCAACAATATTTTTATCTCAAAAGAGTGCAGTTCAAATCTAGGAGCAAATGAAATTTGCACGAAATTATAACTGGCATGGGTAATAAATATTGCTTGTTTGTTTAGTATTACATTAATTAATTAACTCAAAGTGCACTTACCGAAGAATCGGATGGAGTTACGTAGAACTGCGATACAGATTACATTTCTGCGATTAACTAGCATACGACAACTTTGACCAACTGAAAAACTTTAATTTGATTTCACTCGAAAATTCGGCACCTGTCATCATTTTTACAAAACTCAATTTAAATTCTTTAAGTTCCTTGATTTATTTTATATTAAGATAACAAATTTTGATTTACGATTTGTAATACCAATTTCAAAATAAATTTGATTCAACGGTTGTCTTGTTTTTGAGGGTTTTGTATTAAGTCCAAATGTGCGAGTACGTGGTGCCTGTTACGAATCTAAAATGGTACTGACTGAACCCTTCGTTTAACAATCATTGTAGTTAACTAAATAAAAATCTTTTCATGGTCCGACTACCAGCTGCGCAAATTACGATGAGCCGATCTAAGAGGGACCGGTCCCTAATTGAACTGTACAAAAGATCCAAAATAAGTCGCAGTATGTTGTACCTACGCAGTATGTTGTACGCAAATCTCTCTTTGTTAAGCCAGATATGAAACGGATCAGAGGGAGCAGTGTTCATTATCCGTTTCCATCAAAAACAATTAGAATCGCGATCTGCAAGCTATAATGTACCCTCTGCTATACGCAGTCCGTAACTTTTCCATTTTACACCCCGTAACAGTCGAAGCAAATAAGCTCATAGGGGTAGGTAACAAAAGTAAGCTTAGCCGACAGCCACGTGCAAATGTGCAGATATATGTAGATTCAAAAGCTTCGTAGGGGAACTAGAAACGTTCAATTAATGAATGCCTGTCAATCCATGTCGGGAGAATTTGTGTTGCTAGCAGCTGAGGCCTGAACTAGCGATATACGCAGATGACCGAACAAAGGAAATGTAAAGAGTTAACAGTTACCGAAAAATTATAACTTACAAAAGTTTCTTGCATAGTAACCCGAACCGCAATGGAGCGAATATTTGGTCTGATAATATTTTGAATTTGTAATGGCAAATTACATAGTTAGACGTTACGTAACATTGTGGGGATTGGGTTAGACCAATCTTCGACCTTTGGCTATTTCGATTGAAAATTAGAATTGGCAAGGTATTATGATTTGAATACGATTACTTAACGAAAGAAGTACTTAGAAGTAAAGTTGTAAATGATGATGGCAATCATTCGACAATATCATTACGTCCAAAACATAGAGATCCAAAACGTAAACCTGTCCTATCAAATATGACCAGACACCCTTTTCGTCATATAGGTGCTGTAGTTATATCACAAACATCATAGGGTGCTCCCCTCTCTCAAGGGGTCGCGCTGCCTAGCAATAATTACCCGACATACGACATTTGAAAGAAGTGATATACCTAACCGTCTAGAGGTAATGTATAGGTTTGCCAGGGTCTTTCAGAGCTTTACCCTCTCTCGAAGGATTGCACTGCCTGGTAAAAAAAACGTATTCGCAAAATTTTAAAGATCTGATAAACAGCAGACTGGATTTGACGTAAAGTCATAGTGTCAAATTTGTGAGATTTGTAGGTGTCCATTTTAAAGGGTATAAAATTTGTTTAATATAAGAAGTGTGTATAAAATTTGTTTAATTTAAGAAGTGAGTATAAAATTGTGGGATTTGTAAATGTCCATTTTAATGGGTATAAGTATATAGATACATAAAATTATTCGACGATCGTATTTTCTGTTAGGTAGTTTGACTGACAAACAAATAATCATGTCCCTGCTTCTCGATATTTTGTATGACCATAGATTTTGTTTACGAGGAAATGGTAATCGATTTTATTATGTTTGCTCAACGTTTTGTATTATTTAACAGACTTAAGTACTCAGTTTTTGTAATCAGATAAGTTTGTTAGTATGATAAAAAAAGTAATTTTCATAAGTCCCCATATTCTTCAAGTCGACAGATTCGCACACAACATTTAACAGCATAAACAATTAATTCTCTTTACATAAATATTTGACCAACAGCGGAAGAATTGAAAAAGTAGAGCAGTGAAAAATTACATTTACGTTGTAGGTTAGTGTACGAGTAGTATGTTCCCTTTGAAAGGGTCGCAATGCCTAGCAAACAAAGATTTGATTACCAAAATTTTAATTATACCTAGCGCCCTCTAGGTGTATAGGTATAGTAGGTTCGCAGGGGCCAAACCTCTACTGCAACCCTCTAGAAGGGTCGCAACTCGTTTCAACTCTCGACCTCAAAGTTTTAGAGATCGAATATAGTATGATTTATATAGAATAAATTGCTTTCTCATACCCGATACTGTGAAAAGTTCTAAGTCGAAGTAAAACTTCTGAGAAATAGTACGTTAAGAAACATTTATTTCCATCTCCCACCAGGTACAGAATTCTGACGCAAGGTTTTTTCAATCTAGAAGATGTTGTTAGAAGTTCTATGCTTTTATTATAGATGTCACCACATCCATACAAAACTTTTATAATAAGACTAGTTTCTGCCCGCGGCTTCGCACGAGTTGTTTCTATGGAAATGTTTTAAGATTATTTTTATTCCATGGGAACTAATTTAAGCCCGATCCATTCAGTAATTCTTGCGTGAAAGAGCAGGTAACAAACATCCATACTACAAACTTTCGTGTTTCTAATATTAAAAGGATAGGATTTTACCCCTTCGAGAAAATTTTACAAAACAAAAATTTGATTGTGATCTTTCCCTAGATACGAACTAGTTCCATTCAAAATTTATTGATTTATATCAATATTTTATCTAGGAACTGACTACTGAAGTAATTAACTGTAAAACTTACCTACTGATGTAGCTAGGTGCTTCTCATCCGTCGCCATCGAATAATACGGAAAGCCTTAAAAAATTATTTGATCTTGTCATCAGTTACCAGTAAGTGGTAGCACTTACTGGTAACTGATGTTATGATCCGACCCGCTTGAATGGATGTTGCCGCCGCCAGAACCGTAGAACTCTTTGGAGCTCCACTCTTCTGACTTTGCCGGCGCGTCTGGCACGTAGTCTTCGGGACTCCACACGCGACCCTCGGCGTTCGACGTGATCTGTGAAAGAAGTTAGGCTTACAATCTGTCTGGTGTAACTTTATATATAGAGGCCACCTCATTGATTTCGATGACGGCGACCCTAACTCTAATATTGCTCACTAGACCGAACTTGGTCTTGAATACCCTACGGCACGTATGGCAGTAGAGTTGGTATAATCTAATAATTTCTTTAAAGAATGTCATTATTTCTTTCCCAATTTTATTTAATTGCGTTATTCTGACCGTGATGTGCCACTATCATCTACTATTTCTCGATTATATCGACGACCTTCGACCATCGAAACCAGTTGGATTTCATTTTGAATTCAGAAAGTAATTTAATAGTATTTTGTGTACTAGCTTGCCAGGATAGGGTATTTTACGCTCACCCTCCGAGGGTTCAGAGCACCCCTTTCCCCTAGTCTGGCATTATTGATTACTTTAGCCAAGCCTAGGGGCTAGCAAGTACTCTGGAGATTTTAATAGAACTCAAAATAAGGAGGACCTAATTTTGAATGTTTATTTTTAAAATTACAAACCTCAGAAATCCGTAAATTTCATCAATTTCGGTTTTTGATTGAAATATGAGTGAACTTGATCCATACAAATGCGTACACTTTGATTTGGTAGTTTTAATCAATGTTCAAAAATAGTGATAAGTTAGATTTCGGTTGTGCCTTTTAACGGGTTTTCCTTAAAAAGTGAGATCAATAAGACATATGAGAAAATTGATTTTTTAGGGCTTTCCGACACTCGGGGATCTCATCTTTTTCTTCAAGAGGGGCATTTGAGTTAAACACATACTATTATGACTCTCATTTACCATGATCTCGGGCCATAAAGTGACCCGGTCCTTTGGAAGGCTTGCGTGGGGCCGAAGCCAACAGCACAGAGGCCCTTTAAGAAGTTAATCTAAAGGCGATGGCTACACATAGCGGGTATCATCCTCGGGTGCACAATATGATACACCCAAAGATGGTATTATTATTATTATGGCAGAGTTGGAGTACAACTTAGTTAACTGCACTGAAGTAGACTACGTCAAACTTCATCTACAATAGCATCACTGCTGAATTTAATAGACTCACAACAGAATAAAACTTCTAATTATGGTAAATTTCCGAAGTACACTTAATTGGGCAGCAAATATGACTGAATCGCCGGTAAAGTAGGGAACGAATGGTTTTAACCTAGGAGTTTATAATTCTATAATTATTTAGAGTTAACTTTAGTTTCTAATATCTACAGTGTTATACTAGAATAAAAATTATTTATCAACATTACACATACTTTTTCATGAATTCGAGATGAATTTTCTTACCTTCTGACGATACATGGCAGCCGCTTTGGTGTTATACTTTTGCTGTATCGTAAGTCCTGCCTTGAAGTCTGGTTGTGATTCGAAGAAGTTTCGAGCTTTCACGTTTCCACCGACCTGTCGACAAACAGATTGTCACAGAAAATTTGCACTCCACCACCCCTTTATTATAATCCTACTATGTATTATATACTATGTTATATTCTAGGAAAGGGTAATCTTAGGCGACACCTTGATCTTCATAGGTTAATGGTGGTAAAATGTTCCACCTTTACAATTAAATAATAATATAGAGAGTTTGTTATGCATAAAATGTATTTTTTTATTATGACGATGACGATGTGGTGATGGTTATGCCATCATCATTTGGTAATAGGAGTTAGTCACATCATAGCACATTTTGTGAAGGATCGTGCTGAATTTTTTAAGCATGAACTCCTTGATTAACTTATAGGCTTTTATCCTCGATAAATGCGTGGAAAACTGCGGCCAGAAGCTAGAATCAAATAATGTACTAGATTTAAACAATGTCCTGTCTCTCTTATAAAAAAAACAAAAATGTACAAGCTCAATAGAAATAACATAAATTCGATTTATCGCAAGGCGTTGTTACAAAATTTAAAAGCGAGCGAGCAGCAACTGGAAATACAACAAAAACAACTCATTTGTAAGCAATTGAACAAATAATAAATAAATAAACTTTTTATTGTTCCAAAGAGTTGCTTATAGCTAAAACATTCATTTAACGCGAAACTTAACGTTAACTTACTACAATCTAAAATTATACTAAAACATTGGTGAAATGGTTGTCTTGCTTAATTATAAGTAGTGGTTTATCGTTTTTAGACATTTGTTCAAAATCGCAATACAAACTTTGGAAGCTCTATCACCTTTTAGGACATTTCGCGCGCGTATTTTCTATACCTATGTATGTTATTCTATTGGCTTTATCCGTTTCATACTTAGTATAGGTATTTTCTCTCTACTTTTTTATTATATGACTCAATTAATCAGATAAATTATATTAGCAAGAAGCTAAAGGTAATTAGTTACTGTTAAAAGCAATGGCATTTTCCAAAAACCTGGATGTCGTATTACTTCAAAAAAAATGGTATTCGTCAATAGGCAAAAAAAAAGTTTCGCTGTGAACGGCTAACTCCATTATTACTATCTATACTTATATCCTAAAAACCCGGGGTATAATGATACTAAATTATGAATTAAAGCGTTCGATGTAGTGATACATCGATCAAGGTATACGCTTGAAAAGAACTTGAAAATGTAGTATATACATTGTCGGAACTTTGACGCCTAAACAAATTAACGCTCTTTTCAAATTCTTTATGTCTGACGTAAAACTTTGTTTCTATTTTAGCAATGAATACCATTCTAAAGCGTTTAGACTTGCGTGTGAAGGAATTCACAATATTCACTGAGCAAGTTAGGTGTGTACATATGTATGTATACATTCTTCGTTACTTAATAAATTGATGTTCGAGTCCAATGAATAGGGCAAGGCTATCGTACATTGGACAACAATACAAACGACGACAGGTTTCTAATTGACATGAAGAACTAGTATTTGTCTGCGGCTTCGCGGTGGAAACGTTACAAAAATATTTCTATCCAATGGGAACTGTGGATAAAAACCTATGTGTTAATCCATAGATGTAGAATGTAGGTCTAGTCTATGTCTATGGATTGACACATAGGCTAATCTATGCAAATTTTCAGTTTAAAGTTCTTAAACTATATACTAAGCGCGTCTTCTCATTTGAAGAATGAATGATACAGATTTTGAAGAGTGGCATATTTATTATTTCAGGTCTAGAAGTACATCTGTGTAAAATTATAGCCCACTTCGTTCTGTAGTTCTGGCGTGAAGAAGAAACAAACATCCATCCATCTATCCGAACTTACGCATTCATATTAATTGTATGTGTATTGTACCTTTATATCGAACATTTGCCATCCAATTACACTACTTACACTATCATATTTATAACATTTTTTATCCAGTTATTAAACAATATGCTTATATACGTCGTTGTGACGTATTTCTATAATTAAGTAGGTAACCCTCAGTCAAGTACGTTAAGCGACAAGACTAACGACACTATAAGTAGGTAGAGTCCTACTCTACATAATTATAGTACTACACTTTGACTGCCACCAACATACAAGGACATCAGACAAGTAGGACACCTTGCATGGCAACCCTTCAGGTCACTTAGAGTGAAGATTTTACATATGTTTTTCTATATTCAACTATATAATCCCACTAATATTATAAAGACCAAAGTTTGTACTAATTTTACAGTTGTGATCCAATCAAAATCATTAATATCATCTAATGCTAAATAATAGTAAAGTTGATAAAAGAGATAGGCACAAATAAACAATTTTTATTTAATGAGCACCATACAGAGGAATGTCATCATTGTTAACTTATTTGAGAATATAAAGAAAATTAATTATGTTGATAAATTAATAGGTGTACATTACTAATAAAAAAATTATAATGATGCATTTCCCCTGTATCTTTTTCAGCTTCAATTGTCTCATTTATTTTTATATTAGAAAATATATTTTGATATTATGGTAAGTAAACTTTTCTTTCGTGCCTTTTTAATTGTAGCTGGTAAAGATAAAAATACTTAATAATATACTATCAAACAACTCAAAGCCTAAAGCTGTCAGACTTTAACATAGTTTAAAAAATATTTTCTATAGAATGAGAAACAATAAAAGAAATTGGGCAAATCTTACAGCCATATTTTCCTTAGGGTAAACTTACCATCATTTTCTCCAATTCTATCTCTTTCCATTTATCCATTGTAACAGAGCGGACAAACGAGAGGTGAACACCAAGGCTGCGGTGAATGCCACTACAGTCCAGGCAGATCCATATCCCGTATGTCACCGAAGCCCACTGGGGGTTAAGCGTGCTGCACTCGAAGCATTTCTTAAAATAAAATAAATTATTGGTTATCACATTAAAGTGTTTTTTAAAATCCTTATTAATGACAATATTCCAGGTGTTTTGAGTGTTTTCTAAGTATGGTAAAAAAACATCTTTGACTATGTATGTATTAAATATAATTATAGAGTTATTGTCATTATATTAATATAATATGTATAAACTTACTTAATAAAAATAACTCTGCTGATTTTCAGGCTAGATGATGATTTGGTGGTAGATTGTCTAGCCTAGCATTATTTATTGACGGATGATTTTCTACATGCAATGTGACCTATACTGGATTTTTAAACTATACATTGGTGGTAATAATTGTAAGGAAACTTTTTTTTTGCTGCAGTAGTGTTGTTATTTTGATTTCAGAGATTTCAGTGTTTACAAAAATTAGAGTGAAACGAGAGAAAATTACCAAACAGACGAGAACACAGGTGTTAAAAGTTTTATGTTAGAACAAATAAAGTGGGGAACATACGTTGTTTTCGTCTTGAATGCGGATACTGTTCAGCCGACGACGAGTACGTGGAGAGGCCATCTCACAGTTGAATTTCAACTCAGCCTTCGTAGAGACACTTCACGTTACACTAGGGAGCTTCGGAACACACGAGATCGGATGATGAGAGGACTGTAGGTTTGTTGGACAGTGTTGATGTGACAATGACAAAAAATTCTGAGCCCATCAGTCGAGCCAGCTGGCACTATTTTGGGTTGCCAGTTGTCGTAGTTAGAAATATAACCTCCCTATACCTATATCCATGGTTGATTTGGCATAACTGCGCGCTGTAGAGATTGTCCAGGTTCCGACTGAATCAAAGGCTTTCTCATAGTCTACAAATGTAAGAAATAACGGCCGGTTATATTCTAGTTTGTCTGGTAGCTTTTAGTAGCTTTATGTAGTAGCGTAGTTACTAGTAAATGGAATAGTAGGAATATTATTGAAACAGCTTGTAGTTTAGCTGCATACAAAGGAAGAAGAACCTGTTTAAAAATAATAACACTAAACATGTAAAAATATTACCTTTGCTAGGGGCAGATCAGATACTTCCTGGCAGCACTCCTAAATGCGTTCATAAATTTCAACTGAAGTGAAAGTGAGTAATGTTTTTGGATTTACTAAGTATGTGAAAAAAATTACCTTGACAAATTTTCCTGATTTGAAAACTAAAACAATATATCACATTTTATTCCGAATTTAGATGCATTTGGAATTAAATGTGATATATTGTTTTAGTTTTCAATTAGTGACATTTTATTGTTTAGGGAGGGATTCAAAGTTTTATCTGCTTGGCCATATTATAATGAAATAAAGTTAACAATATTCACAATTGGATTTTGAACGCATCTTGGATACGTTCCATTTTACGCATAATGGCTCGGCCACACGCTGTTTCATGCATGCGCAGTTCAATTTGTTCAGTTAATCGACTGCACAAAAACACGGAACACCGTACAGTAGCCACACGAGCAAGTAATCTAAAGCAATCTGGACGGCACAAACCTCATATTATGAGTTATGAGGTTTGTGCCGTTATAGGTGCCGTCTGCTAATGTATGTACTAACTTATAGTTGGCGTGGAAACGTGTACATATTATGACAATTACAACTTTTATAACTTTTTGAATCGTTATATCTCAAAAAAGGTGGCTCTTAGGAAAAAAAGTATTGATATATATTTTATAGATAATTCTATGATAATTCAACAATTTTTGTCTGGGGTAATTTTATGATAAAACTTACCGTTTTGCTGAAAATCGTGAAAAACTCATTTTTTTGACCATTGACCTTGAATAAAAATTTTTGCAAGTATGGGATTGATGGGGAACTTTTACATTTTATTTATAATTACGTTTTAAACAATTATACCAGCTTGTTGGGGATCTATGCAGGTAACCTTTGATGTCTAATTTGACCGGACTATTTGCATATGTTCCAGTGCTAGTAGAACGCAGAAAAACAAAATCCAAATAAAAATGAATCTCGCGACAACATGAAATAATGAACGATTTCTTACGTCATCACATGAATCATGATTGAGGCTAGGCCTATGCTGGGAAGCAGGCGACACAGATCCACGCAGCGAAGGGCAGAGCAGATTTTGTAATGCATGAAAGTACCGAGTGCTCCGTACGTTGCGGCGCAGGCACGTGCGACGCAGATTTGTATAACTTTCATGCATTACAAAATCTGCTCTGCCCTGCGCTGCGTGGATCTGCGTCACCTCAAGTCGCCTGCGTCCCAGCATACGCCTTATTTTTATTATTTTTTAAAGCTATATTTTTATATTTTAGGGGAAGCCTTTGCTCAGCAGTGGGACGAAATAGGCTAAAAAAAATGCATGCAGCCACAAATAAAATTATATATAACTAATAGGTATATCAATAATTTGTTTTGGTGATTTAAGGGCAAGATTTAGGATAATTGATTTTACAAAAAACCGACACAAATCAACTCAGCAACCGTGTCATAGGGGTCTACCGGAGAAGTGTAGCTCATAACCCCTACAGCCCTCCACAAATCATTTCACTGCCAAACGCTTGTCTATTATTATGATAAAAATTCATTTAATAGTTGGTAATTTTGTGGTTTAAGGTACATTCGGCAACACTCCATGTGTCAAAATAGCGGCGGCGGCAGTCGGTCTCCCTTGGTCCGTGCGCCACTCACCTATGTATGCTCCTCACTCATTCATTGAGAACACAAAAAGCCGCTTAGATATCCGCGTTCACAGTAAATTCACTAACATCGCATCATCAGATACCTTCATCGATGCCGGAGTTTCACTTCGGTACCGGGCATTCGGTCTCCAGAGCTCTCTAGTTACAGTCGAGTCGAGTCGAGCATCGGAACAACAGTTTCTCCGGGACTCAAGTTCGAAAAACTTTGACGCGTGCGTTGGGGTTTTGTTGTTATGATAATAATTGGTTAGTAACAATGGAATCAAAAAGAGTCGAGGAAGAGTACAAAGCCTTAGTGGCTAGCAATAGGTGGTCGACTGTGTACCAGGTGAGTCTCATAACAATCTAAACTTTCGTCAAGTGACGCTAATGTTTTGGCAATATTTTGTTACTTTTCCACAGGTTTTTTATGCTCTGACTGGTTTATCCTAAAGAAATGTTAGATTAAACAACTTTTTAGTTCTGTGTCACCATTCTGTTGTCTTTTTATTTGTTTTGGTCAAATCTTTGTAGTTCATGTGTAGTTGCAAAAGTCAACTTTTGTAGAAGTTCCTAGGTTACTCTCCATAGTAGTTTATAACAGTTTTTGAATTGCTATTCTTCCTATTCTGACCCTATGGTTTGTAGGAATGAATTATTTACCTATTAAGAAAATGTGTTGATTGGTTTTTTTTTTCCGTAGCCATGCTGAATTGATGCATTTCTGACATTTTCAGTCTTGAGTTTTGTTACACAGGCAGAATGGTTAAGCTTGCTTCAAGCAAGCTTAACCACACACTTTTATGGAGTGAAGTGTTGTGAGACATCAGAAATATCATATACTAGACACAACACTGTAATTTGTTTGTAACTATACGAAATGTATGAAACCAATATACTTCTGACGGGCCACAACACACTACACAATTGGTTTGTGCTGTGCTGTGGCCTGTCACCACCTTTAAATAGGCAATCAGTAGGCCTTTGCCCAACTGTGGGATGTTACGGGCTAATTGTAGTTTGAAATAAAATATACTTATAATGGTTTGATAAATTTCTACGCAAAGTAGAAAATAAAATTTACATTAGATAAGAAATGAGAGCAGGCTCCCATAAGCCAAAAAGAGGGATTCATTATTTTTTTTTGTTTAGATAAAAATGTTTAAGGATGTTTGATTTACATGTCAGTAAATCAGATTTGTAAGACATTTGATTGACATATGAAATGCAGCCTTAGGGCTGCATTTCCACTAAAGATGTGCGAGGATGTGTAGTGTGGAATGTTTTTGTTATGAACCAATAGAATAACTTCATTTACCTAGCCTCACTTTTGTGGAAATGGCTCAGTAGATCGAGGTTTCTGTACGTACAAACAAGGGAAGTATGTGTGCTAGGGATGTGTGCAAGAAATGTGTGCAAATGATGTGTGTTTGAGCAGGCCTCGAGCAAACAAATTGGTTGCTTATCTGAAAAGAGCCTGCTTTACATCCTCACACTGTTCAATTTGCTCACACATCTCTGGTGGAAACACTCACATTGTCCTATGGTGTCATTAATCAGCCATGCACCGGTCAGCTTCTTTGCATATCTAAGGTGGACGGCCTTAATAAATAAATAATAAATAATGCTGGGCAATCCACACAGCATAGCAGGCATCACCTAGCACCAAACTAAGCAGAGCATGTTTTACGGGCAGTAGAAGACTGATATAATCAATTCAATATATTAAGATTGATTTGCATTCAGACACATTGATTTTTCTTTTTAAGCAATCAATTCTAGAAATGATAAAAATATATGGATAACCTCATTAATACTTACAAATATTATAGTACAGTCATTAAGACAAAAATATTTCATAAAACTAAAATCACAACAAATAAAAAAAAACCGCACGAAGAATAAACCGGTCAGAAAAAGATTGATCTGTGTACATTTTCGCGTCGTCGTTTGGTTTAAGTCGCGATAATACGAGCGACGTCATTTACCTACACCAATGTCTCGTAAAAATAAAGGTTTTTCTGACCGGGCTAAGACGACGCGTCGCAAAGATTATTTATATGTAAGAGCCTCAACAATTATCCATTTGAAACTGAAGACGCAGAAATACTGCCAAAACTGCTTATGCGAGAGAGCAGTTTCAGCAGTAACGAAAGAGACAAGAACTCGTGGTACACTTGTATGCTGTACAATCACAGAACAGGTCACACAAAGGAGTGGGCTATAAAGTGTAACGACATACTAAACTAGTACGACACTCCCGTGAACACCGAGTGAGTTTAATTTCGGTCAACATTACTATTCTTCCAAAAGTCTCTCCATTCTAATTTTTATGACATTTTACGAATTTTAAGAAAATTTTCAACTTTAACTTTACTATAAGATCTTTTTACTTCTTATATCCAAATTAAGGGTTAAGATAACATGCATGATACATGATATGCTGTATCATGCATGCTACTGCTACTGAGAGCTAATGTCAAGTTAACAGATTATTGATATTTACTAAAAAACTTAAGTAAAAATCAATAGACCACGATATATGTAAGGAAATACACGCTAAAAGATATACTCAAAAAGTTAAATAAAGGAAATAGGCCATTTGATTTTGATGTCATTTGATATAATTATATTAAAATTTCCATATAATCCTTAGTTTATTAATTAGTTTACTCGCTGTCCAAAAATAATTTGTCATTAAGGATACAATTTAATTTATACACTGATGTACTAAAGATATCAATACCGACATTTTCTTTTGTAAAAAATAATTACTTGTTCTTATAATAAATGCGTTCTGCCTATAGTTAGTATTAACACGCTCTCTCTCTATTCTCACTAGCTCTAGTAACGCAGGACAGTCCAATTAGCCATTCGCCATGTTGAAAAGGAATGTCAGGTCTAATATATTCCTTATTTCGTAGAGCGACAGAAAATGAAATTGATATATAATATTTCGTAAAAATCTCTTTTGAATACCTTCTAACCGTAATCTATAGAAATCGTAGCACGGAATCCATACTTGACAGGCGTATTACAAAAGACTACGCACGAACGAACAATACAAAATTTTAATTATCTTCATGTCTGAAAACTCAGCTGACGAATAAAACCAAGCGCTCTGGATGCTCATTTTATTGTTTTTAACATGAGTATCAAAAAGTAATTTGCTATCAAAGGACACACTTAACTCTCGGATGGTATCTACCCGTGAAATATGATATGCATCAGTAAGATACTATATAAGTATATTCATGTCGTCCGCATAAAGTATGATTTTCGAGTGTATGAAGCAGGATAGATGTTGTTAACACTTTGAGTGCTGAAAACGCACGGTATGAGTTTTCTACAAGTGACTAATATGCGTAAATCCACACTAGCGCAGCGGCTGAGAAAATACAGATCTTTGTGACTCAGCAGAGCTGTAATATTTTTCTTTTAACTTAGACGCATACTAGGTAATCATTTCTTTGCTAATTTAAGTCAGTTATCGATATAAATCTCTTTTTTGTGTCTAACCTTTTCCTTTTAACTTAATAATATAAAACGTTTACTTTCTGTCAATCTTTTCTAAGTAGCTGCTTTCTTTCATTAATTACTAGCTGCGTCCCGCGGCTTCGCCCGCTTGAAAACAAAGAAAAAAGTATATACATAGTATAATAATACATAAAAATCCTATGTCCCTCTCCTGGTTGTAAGCTACCTGCCCACCAAGTTTCAGTCAAATCGGCTTGGCCGTTCTTAGTCCGTGTATATAATGGCCACCTGCGAAGGCTCGGCCATGTTCTTAGATAAGTACGTTCTTAGATCTGCTGTTGCTGCGGCATGTGGTTGTAATGCAGAGTATACTTGGTTATATACTACCTTTTCGATGACTTTAGCAAACTAGACATAGCTTAGAAATAGGTCTATTATTTTCTACGACGTCCTTGGGCGCTTTTTTGCGGATTGGAGTTACATAGGCCGATTTCCATATTTCTTGTAGAACACCTGTTAATAAGCGGCGGCGATAAAGAATAGTAGGCAGCCAGACTTAGCCTTATTCCGTCAAACTCAAATTAAAATGTTTGTAAACAGTACTCCCATACTTGTATTTAATATCAATTTCTTGTAATGACGAGATATAGACAAAACATCTGTTGATTTTTTGATAGAATTTGCACTATTAGACCATATTAGGAAAAATTACCTTTAAACGTGCAATTTCAATTTCGCTCTAAAACGCTACAATAGATACTATTAATGGCATCTTTCTATGACGTCACCGATGCACAAATATCTAATGATACAGAATGTATGGTAATTCTGTATCATTAGATATTTATGCATCGGTATTCTCAAGAGAGGAAAGTCAGACCTTTAGCATAGTTATTCTGTTTCTTTACATACTTATCGTGACGGCGGCATGACGTCGCAAATCGGTATTCTCTAATTGGTTTTTACCGTGTATGTGATGGCGGATTGCTGTATTTTGTAGTTTTATTTTATCTAAATAATATTATTAATCTCGATCTAAATAAAAAATATAATGCGTGTTTTGTTATCTATGGTACTGGTGAATACATAATTTTGGCGATTTGTAGTTACTGTCATCATCCCGATTATTTTTGTAATTCGACGCCAGTTATAGTATTTTGGATTTTCGTGTTTTGAATTAATTCTCAAGGTGAGATGTTTAAAAACAATGTTATAAACAACTCACCTTCAATGAATTGAGTGAGGTTGGGTTGGCTAGGGAATGATAACGCATAGACCTCGTATGCACAACGCCACTGCAGATCGCAGATCCCCCTACATAATTGTACCTAATATCCGTTTGCGCAAAACATCATACACTCCGTAATCAGGTGTGGGAGATATGGGAGAGATCGTTGAGCTGCGGTGTTATATAGTTTCCTTAAATGGTATTGGTACTCTCTGATTTCCATGCATGACAATATGCATCTGTCCGAATGTGCTTGCAAAGACAAAAAGGTCCGGTTGCGGGACACAATACAACTGATCATAGGTATGGAATGTTTCGAGCGAATCTTTTATTGAGACGCTTTCATCAAAATATTGACGAAGCTTTCCAAAATCAGTCAGAGCATTTTAAACAGGATGAGGAGGTGACGCATCTGCATCTCGTCTGCTGGGTTCTTGACTAAACTATTGACTCAATTAATTGAGACGCCAGAATTATTATTTTGGGTTAAGGCGAAGTGGGATCGTGGTTGCGTAGGTATTCGAAGCGGTTTAGGAAGAGTTGCTACTAGAGGATTCGAGCCTGGAATAATCCCGGCCGGTTGGGAAGAGTTGGTACTAGTGACATCACAGACAATCTTCACATTTTCGTTATCTTACAAACAACGATAGAGAAAATGGGTTTATTTAGTATCAAGGTATATTATTCATTGGAGGCCTTTTAAATGCTAACCGGACGTCTGCTCAGATAACTCTATTAAAAAATAATTATAGATTAGCTTCTGCCCGCATCTTCATATGTGTTTCTTGGGTCGAACACTGACGGCGGCTGGTCTCGCGGCGGATCCTGAACACTGTATCCGATATACTTACACTTTCATAACCCTCGATGCGGATGTCTACAAACACCGTGTCTACACAGTAAAACGGTTTCTGAGAGGGTGAGCCGTTCTAATTCACCCTTAAAGTGATGGTCAGTTAATGAGCGCGATTCTTATCCGCAGTTGCTGTTCTGAGTTCGGTCTATGCCGCTATGTACCGCCATCGACGGACTGGTTACCCGTTGTCGGTTGGTTTGTTAGTCGTCTCGTCAGAGACGCAATCGAGGAAAGGGACGCTATCGTCCCGCTATTGAAATGGGCTTCTGCCTCAAGTTGAACATTGACAAACATTCACCTATATAATATTCACAGGCTTTTAGAGATCATTAAAAGACGTGTATGGTGATGGTACAAAGGTAACTTAATAACTTTTTTGTTTGTCCACAGAGTATATCACAGCGCTGCCTTAGCTACCGGTACAGTTGTGTGGAAGCGAAGAAGGTCGAGAATAAGCTGCTGAACCGCTACCGGGATGTCAATCCGTACGATCACAGTCGTATCGTCCTGCAACGCGAGGGTTTCGACTACATCAACGCGAACTTGGTGAAGGTAAGTGAAGAATTGACAGCTCCACAACAAATCTTGATTTCGTCGGTATTCGGCAACGATTGAAAAGGAATTTTGTTGGCAGATTCGACAAAGTATAGGTATATCAAGTATTTACAGCTCTCCAACAGTTTCATTTTATCGGTTTTTTGACGCTTGATGGCCAATTGGACTACATTCATCTTATATTTTTTATGTATATTTATGGATTTTAAAAGATATCGTAAACTATTTGCTGGATAAGACTGTGTAGGGTGCGGTAAATTTTATGATAACCCGCACGAGAGATGGTATTATTTTCTATAAAGATTTGCCGAGATTTGCATAGGTCGATCTTAACGTGGTCGGTCAGTAGTGGGTGAAGTCCGACTATGATAATTGTATTTATCGGCACGAGTGATGCGATTTTAATATTTTATTATTCGCCGATTTTCTCTTTAGGTTAATCTAAACGCTAATATCAGACGATTCATAAGAATAAGTGAAGTCTGGCTACGGACAATTTTATTATGACTATAATCCGCACGAGGGATGCGATTATTTTAGTTTTCACACTCCGTGCTCGAAAATAGTAGATTATGCACCGTGTATAAAGCAGTATCTGACGTCTCGGCTGTCATTGAATTCAATATTTTCATATAGGTATGTATATATTTTGAGAGAGTTCAGAAGGTAGAATAAAAACCTAATGCCGCGAAGCACGCTACCAAACTTTACTATTTTCTCTAAGAAAGTGTGAAAAGAGTATTCTTCACATGCATAAGCTGTCTTAGTGTTGGCTGTGATTAAATCCCTCTCGCATTCGGGATACAATGACGCCCGTGATGTAAGACAATGCTTTTCGCACTCGGTGCATAATTAAGATTTGCCGAGAATCTAGGTCATTGTAAAATAAGCCATGAGCCTATTAACCTATTTTCAGCTGACTGCACCATACTTCTAATTAAGTACTTACTTCTTGAGACTTAGCATCTTCGAAACTACCGCAAGGAAAGTCCCTCAAAGGCTTTTAAATTTCATGTTCATAAGCAACGTCGCGCTTTACAACATTACTGGGCGAAGTATTTCTCTAAGGGAATATTAAATTTAACGATGTGCATATACATTCATCAAAATCATAATGTCATGCATACCTGACATGTTCCGTGAGCAAAACAAAATTAAATCGGATAACCGATTGCATTAGAGATAAAGAAAAAAAAATAGTATTTTTTTGTTTTATGAAGTGTTATTCGTCCATTTGTCGCGCATACTTAATGCAAATTTAAGTTCTCATGGATGCCATTGTCAGAACTGGACCAAATTGAAATGAGACCATACGGGAAGCACCAATAAAATAGAATCATCAAAATCGGTTCACTCAGAAAGTTCTGTGGTAGGTAATCTATAATCATTTATTTCGTAACTTTTATGAAATACACGTCACATTAGTTTCAGCTACAGATACGTAGCCATTTTAATCTTACTAAGGTAAAGTCAAACCTACGGTACCTGACAAACATAAAAATACAGTCGAATTGAGTACTTGCTCCTTTTTTGAAGTCTCTCCGTGAACTTTACCATGAGCCCTTAACTAAAATCAAATAAAATAACTTAAAACACCAGAAAAATATTCGCCGTAGGTGCTTGACGTTTTTAGGTGGAGATCCATCTAGACAAGTAAAAGAAAAAAATAAAGATTTCCTAATTTTATATATATTTTTTTGTTAGTAACTAAACTTCGTCTTCGCCTGCGTGGAAAATTCTGCTCAATTTTTCCATATTTTCTCACCGTTTAAAATAAATCGCTAAACATTTGCTTATCAGCTTTTCAGAAAGTTTTGCGAAATGGAAGTCCCTTTTACAATGGTTGTTGTAAAACGACCATGAACTGGCAGAAATGTGGCAAACAAGACACATTTTGCCAATAACAATTATACATTCAAGGTTTATGTATTCTATTTTTCAAGGTTTATGTATTCACTTTTAAATTCAGTCTAAATTTAAAAGTAAAAAATTCCCGAGACTTAAATCCTTTGCTTTTGACAATATATATCCTGTTTACCACTTTTTTGTCATTGTCCAGTTCATGGACGTTTCATAGTCATGGAATAGAGGCATAGTTACAAGTTCCAATAATAATATGAGCGGAAATTTACCTGGAAATTTCACTTAACCCTGTAATCCAGACGCCTGGATAGTTTTTGTTTACGTTGCGAAGCGGTTACATATTAATGGTAAATATCTAACGACATTGGTGTCGTCGCAGCGAAGCACAGAAGCTCGTAACAATATTTGGTTTTGATTGCATTTTCATCAATGATTTAATTAATATCTCGTTCGCAGCCTCGTTCGTTTTCAAATTCATTACTTTAACATTATTTACTCCAAATGTGAGATTAGTCGTTGTTGACGTTTGTGTTTAAATTTTTAGTGATAACCTTGATTTCTTTGTTACTTCGTTGTTTTCAGTTTTTGTTACGTTTTCATTCACAAAAATATATTAGGTCTTTACCTATGAAATTGCCGTTTTGTATGAAAAAATTTAAACGAATTTTTTTAATGTATTTTTTATTTGTATTAATCGAAGGAATCACCCATGCAATCAATGCATCTTTGCCAACGCAGTGGCAGTTTATTGAAGAAATCAGCAGGACGGGAGGCAAGAAATTCTTCAAAGGCATTTTGTACTGCCTCTCGGGTATTGAATTTTTTTCCCGCCAAGAAGTTATCCAAATTCTGGAAAAAGTAGTAGTCTGTAGGCGCAAGGTCTGGTGAGTAGGGCGGATGACGGAGAGCTTTCAACCCCAGTTCTTGCAACTTGGATACCGTCTGCTGTGCGGTATGAGGTCGCGCGTTGTCGTGCAGCAGCAGCGGAGAGGAGCGATTGACCAATGCTGGTTGGAGATGTGCCAGCTTCTCCATCATTGTGTTCAGTTCTTTACAGTACACATCTGCAGTAATGCTCATCCCGTTTGGTAAGAAGCTGTGATGAATCACACCGGCGCTAGACCACCAAACAGTGACCATCACTTTTCTAGGGGTGAGTTTTCGTTTAGGGCATTGTTTAGGTGCTGAACCAGGATCCAACCAACTTGCTGAGCGCTTGCGGTTATCAAACAGAATCCATTTTTCATCGCAGGTAACAATGCGGTTCAAAATTCCTTCATTTGTGTGTCTGTTGAGCAGTGCAAGGCACGTCTCGACGCGTACTTCGCACTGGCGATCATTGAGTTCGTGGGGCACCCATTTGTCAAGCTTTTTTACCTTGCCAATTCGACGCAAATGGACCAATATTGTCAATCGCCTTTAATTCGTCATTGTCGACCAAAGCCTTCGGACGACCGCGAGGTTAATTTTTCAGGTCGAAATTCCCAGAACGGAAGCGAGCGAACCAATAACAGGTGGTGCGTTGGTTTGTAGTGTTAGCTCCGTAAACGTCGTTGATGTTGCGTGCCACTTGTGCCGCGTTGCTGCCACGACGGTACTCATATTCCATAATTACTCGAATTTTTAACGTATCCATGATGACGAAAAAGATTGAAATGCGATGAAAATGTAACACTAATCAATAAACAAATGACTACTTTTGGAAAAATAATTCCATGTTTGTAAAATAAAATTAATTTGAAATTAGAATTAAGCCAAACAAAAATTATTTTGATTTGAAATGGCCAGTACTGCAGAACGGCAATTCCATAGGCTATTATTTGTGATATATATTTTGGATTCTAAATCGAAGGATAGATGTTTTGAACTGAACTACTACTTTTTTACCCGATTGCGGAAGAAGAAGGGTTATGTTTATATTTGATTGAGTTTCTATGTTGTAAGACCATTTGATTGAATTGCCACAGAAACGTCGGTAGACATAAACAGACTTTAATATTATTTACTAAATGCATTGTCAAAGTAAAATAATTTTATTTCATCATAATGTATATTATAAAATATGACTTGTCTAAGTACTTATTTTGTAAGCCTAAAGAATAAATGCTAGACTTTGACATTGTTAACATCTCTACATAGTATCAAACAAAGTTTCTTCCCGCTTTCTGTCTGTCCCATTGTATGCTTAGATCTTTAAAACTACGCAACAGATTTTGATGTGGTTTTTTTAAATACATAGAGTGATTCAAGAGGTAGGTTTATAAACCATTTGACACATATATTTCCAAGCGGGGGAAGCTGCGGGGCGCAGCTATTCAGTAGTCGAGAAATTAAAATCATCCGTCTCAATAAAATATTTCAATATAATTATTATCAGATTTAAATAAACAGATTAGAAAAATAAAATGAACAACTTTTCATTTGCAACCAAAGCTGAAAGGTTTTTCTTCCAATGTTTGAGTTTGAATGTTTTTATTTTGTTGCCGATGTACGTATTCCGCCAACCAATTATAAAATCTTTGGAATTTGATAGCACAATAGTAGTATTGTTGTCAATTCTGTTAATACAATCTATACTATAATATTATAAAGAGGAAAGAAGATAGATAATACTTATTGCACACTCCACTACATAGTAAAAAACAAAGTCGCTTCCCGCTGTCTGTCTATCCCTATGTATGCTTAGATATTTTTAAAACTACGCAACATAATTAAAAAATATCTAAACTGTACATGATAAAACATGAAATAAACAATACATAAATTATATCGAATACTAGCTTCTGCCCGCGGTTTCGCACGCGCTTATCCGGTATATAAAGTGCTAATATCCGTCACCGAGGCCCGAAATACCATCTACTCTCTAATCATCATCATCATCATCAATTACCAATTAATATCATTGAATTGGTAATTGACCTAATTACTCTCTTTTTTTATAAAGTTAGTATGGATTATAGTAAGGAAGTAAGTAAATCATTTATTTGATACATAAAACACACACATACAATTGGCTTAATCATAACAAGTACAAAATATGTATAGAGTATGTATGTATGTATGTATATAGTATATACGTATATCCTACTAATATTATAAACGCGAAAGTTTGTGAGGATGTTTGTTGCTCTTTCACGCAAAAACGACTGAATGGATTTTGATGAAACTTCACAATAATATAGCTTACATATCAGAATAACACATATGCTACAATTCATAAAGATATATTGTATATTATCCAAAATATCTATCACCACGCGGGTGAAACCGCGGGGCGCAGCTAGTAGAGTCTAGACTTTGTGTGATATTTACAGGCTTGTAAAGATGAGATTCTTAACTCAGTTTTTTATTTTTTTTTAACTTTGAGAGCGTATAACTAATTATTTACTGGTTTTTTAAATGAATAATGCCTTCAATAGATGAAGGATACATCCGGGACCAAAACCAAATAAAAAGAACAATCGAAAACATGTTCCAAAAAGATTGTAGGGGAAAAGAGTTAAAATTTCGGAAAATTATTTAAAAATACAATAAACAGGATTTAAAAAAATTGTAAAGAGTTAGGGTCTTCTACTTCAATTTGTATT
The DNA here is from genome assembly GCA_947044415.1 of Eupithecia dodoneata. NCBI lineage: Eukaryota > Metazoa > Arthropoda > Insecta > Lepidoptera > Geometridae > Eupithecia > Eupithecia dodoneata. The sequence continues at coordinate 12,089,364 of OX345655.1, read as the reverse complement.
TTACAAATAGGTCCAGACACACCCACCGAATTTGTCTAACCCTCCACCAAACACCCTGTATACTCGTATGTATGTACATAAAAGTTCCATAGCAGTTCGTAATCTCAATTTGTTACGTTCTTTCATTATTTTATTTGCGTCTTGGCAAGTTTTCTATCCAACGTATCTGTGAGTATTTCAAATGATTATGTGCATGATACGTGAGAGGGCGCTGCGGTCGCGCAAGGAGTATCAGTTCCAAGAGTTATACAAATTTCGTGTTAACCAGTGACCAAAACTATATAGAGTATGTATAAACGTTCCAGGAACCATTCCGTTATCGAAACCCGTAGTAACGGTATCTATACCAATAAAAAAAGACTACCAAAACAACAAAGGCGGTTTGTTAAGAGGCCTGCGGAGGACGAATTCTCCATACAAACGTAATACCAAAATCATTTCTAATTCAAGCATATTTCCACTATAATATAATATTATTTGTATTTGAATAGTATTTATCTAGGTTCCTAAATAGTTTTTTTTATAAATACTTACCTAAAATTAATTAAAAGCTAATCGCTTTTTGCACATTTTTATGCGAAAATGGACAACTTTTCTTCCTATTTGTTTCGTATTAAAAACAACAATATATTACGTGTTATTTATTAAGGAACATAGCTTATGTTGTCTAGTTACAGAATAACAATATTTTGTGAAGAATACAAAAAGTTTTCAGTCATAATTTTTGGTATTACAGAACACAATCAAATTCATCCCAAATTTTGAACGGCTAATATTGCTATCACGCACGCATGGGGTGCGGCGCAAGGGTTAAACAGGGACAGCGATATTCAGAGCGATTTTTGCAAGCGCCTCGAAATGAAGTTGGGAACGAGGGTCTCGGACCCTTAAGTTAGTTTAGTTTTAGTTGCTACGTCGACCCCCGGAATACATCCCAACGCGCGTTACTGTGAATAAGACAAGGGGACCTGACTAAGTACTTAAAAAATATACGTAAAAAATTTAAATCAGAATTTATGTTTTATCAAATAAAATTTCTGGCTACTTATGCTCCGTCCACGCGTTTATTTTCTTTTGACGCATGCACTCCTATTAAGTTCCCTAATTGTTGACAGGTGAGTGAATGATGACTGAATGGTAATTATTCAGTGATGGTGAAAACGTAATTTAGACGCTCGAGTACGTCTGTAAAATAATGCAAGATGTTCAAAATAAAATCGTTTACATTTTCTTCATATATAATATCTAATATTGTCACGAAATCACTCTGTCACTCGATCTGTTAAAATGAAATAATCGCGTGGACGGAGTATAATGATTTAATAAATATATGATTATTAAGTAGGTATATTTATTCACATACATAAATATTCGATTAATTGAACATACATATAAATAAAAATTGCACTTTTCGGACCTTAATTAGTCAAGAAGCACGAGCCAATTAACTTACGAAATTTAGGATTTCCCTTCTATTTATGAATGTCAATAGACATGTATGTTTTGTTTGTTTAAACCAAAAGCGTGCCCAATGGTTCATGTATACACACCTTTGTTGCACGTGATAGGAAAACCTTCTATTGAAATAACTAAAAAACATACGCTTCCGGTTTTTCCCAAATAAATTGTAAAATGTTTGTTAATAAAGTTAGTTACTGAAACTACAAACTCTTTAAACAATACCTGGCAATATTTCGTTCGTTTCAATGTTGACAATGCTAACAAAGCATTTCACATCTAGCGGACATAATCAAATTACTCAGGAACAGAGTACTTAGAATTCATTTCAAAGACATGTCGTGGTTTTATTTGAGATCTGTTTTATAATATTTATTTAGTTACGTTTCTCATTGTTCTAACTTTAACATAGAATTTAGAGAAGGTAAGCTAGGTACAAGGACTAGGTAGCATTTATGTATTTGTCAGTGTAAGATGAAAAGAGAAGAAAGAACGGGACGAAAATCAATCTTCGTATCTCGCAAGTAGTCTGCGAAGATCCAGTTGGAAGCATAGTCTCCAAGTGTGCGCTCCACAGCCCTTTCAGTTCCGAATCTTGTAAGTTTGTAGCTACAAATTCGGTTCTAGAGAGGTTTGTGTGGCGCACTGGTCTACATAAAGAAGAACCACGAAACAAAGAAGACTAAATCGTCGGAGATTCAGATTGGATTAATATCGTTATCGTATTACTTGTCTACTGTGTTCTAACTACCTCGATATTGGTAGTGATATGTCAAACTCCTTCTTAGACTTAAGAGTATTATTTATTTTGTATAAATTGCACTTAGGAAAGTCATCCAAATAAATTAAAAATAGGTATTATGTATAGCTTTATGTAAACATTGTGTACATGTATTATGTATACCGTATAAAATAAAGCGGAAATTAGAATGCTATTTCATTTGATTTGATTAAAAAAATCATGTTCTGAAAGATAATCCCTAATGGCACCGTAGTTAGTGTGATTTTAGGGAATTTTTACGTACCCTAAATACTAAATACGAAAAATGCACTAACTAGTTTTAGTTGGCAATCCTTAGGACTAGTTAGTCCTAAGTATGATAAATGATTACGTACATGTGAGGTTTTTTGCAAAACATTTCCCTACTGCCAGTTATCGCGGCAAGGATTAAAGCAGCAGCAGTCCACCGTTTTTAAATAATCGCACAATAAGCGGGTCCACGTCTAGGTGGCAGACCCCGACTCCTATCGATTCAGGATATAGACGCCTAGGCACTGCTATGTGCAGGACGGCGACGCGACTGCCACGATGCCAGCACAAAACTACCATCCAAAAATAGTCTTTATAACGCTGGTTTAGGTTTGAAGTTGATATGTACCTACAAGTCGAAATTCTGGATGTGAATGCATCAAACTGTTACGAGATGAGAGTTACAAAAGGTAAGGAAAGCACGAGTAACTCACAGTCACACATCTAATCTTTATCTAGCTGTAAGTTTTCTTAAGATTGTAAAAAAAAAACGCTAGACGGCATCGTAGGTAATTAAAATATTTTCTATATAACATGTGCGACATTAATGCATGTATGAAATTCTTCCAACTATACAAATAGTTATTCGTTGGTTCTACTAATTAAGCTTTGTTCTGGCTTTGAAACTAACTATCCTATCCATTCAATACCCAGCTCTGAAAACGAATTAACAGATTATTGAATACCTACACTTAAATGAATTCAAGCTAAAACTAAAATGAATATTGGTGAACGTTTCGCAAATCATATTTTCGTGACTGCACCTCATTTCTATCAATAATTAACTGAACACAACTCGCTGCGGAGCATTTTCGCCATTTTCTGAGCATAGTTAATTAATATTGTATTTATCTGACATCGCAGCGGTGCACACGTTATATAAGGATGAGAACATCCTTTCAGAATTGTTGTGTCATACAATTGCAAACCGGAAATTTACTATCCGATTAGAGTAAATCGTATGACAGCGACGCATGTTCTGTATGCAGCATAATTCTTTATAACTTCATTGAGTTATAGATGAAATGATGTTGTTTATGAAGTTTATGTAAGTAACATAATAACGGTTAACAAATCGCAGAAGTTATTAAAATAGGCATTCAACGAAACGATTTTTTATTGTGATTCTTGCCGATTTTGCCGTCTTGCTAATTTCTCAAGAAGCAGAGATTAGTACAGCAAAGGCGCCGCTATTTTAGAGCGCGAATAGAGAAGTTTTTATAGATAATTTTTTTACAATATCGATTGGTAAAATATGCAAAAACCAGGAGTTTTTATAAAACTTACATTATAACTTAGATAACTTTAGATGACCTATTTGTGGGAGTATCTACTACGGGGTATGTGCTCGATGCCAGCAGTGGACTAACATATGCTGATGATGAAGGACATATATGTTAGAACCTAGGGCGATATAACCACATGTAACACAAGAGCCATAGAACGTCCGAAAGATTTTTAGCGGGTACCAATTGCGCCACGGTCTACTTCAGCTCCGTGGCGCAAGTGGTGGCGCGTTCTCGATTGAGTGGAAGGTTTGGGTCTGGAACAGTCAGTGTTTTAATTTTATACTTTAAGTTTTATTTAGTCACGATAATAAATAAATACCCAGGTCTTAATGCAACCTATACTCGTAAGTAAAATCAGCCCCGTTGTTCATGAATTGTAACAATTATAAATTAGTACAAAAGTGGTAGCTAACAGATCGTTCATAATGCATTTGTTTACCAAAAATATACTTGCACTAGCGGACCGTCCCGGCTTTGCACGGGTATTTATTGTTTTTGTTATTCATAATTTATTTGCGGCCGTTTATTTCTTAACATTGACTTCTCGTTCCCGTACCCAAGTGACGCCTACATCGCATAGTTATATGTAGTTAGCCGAGTGTGAGCCACGACACTTTTCTGTAATATTTACATTTTTGAACTCGTGATATCTTTCGAATCGAATGTCCGAATTGAATAATTCAAAAAGTTATATTAAGGTATTGAAGCAGTCTTAAATACGAAGTAATTTATTTTGATATGGATGAATACCACGCTACAAATAAAGGACTTTTTTTAGCGGCTGCATATAATTACATTTTTAAAATAAAAAAACACTTATTGTGACGTAACTAAAAGTTAGATATATGCTGTCGCGACATTTTTTGTAGACAATGATGTGTTAAAGTTGTAGTACATTACTTTGTTCTACTGCCATCGGATGTGACAGAGTCTGGTAGTTTGTTGTATACTGCCGGACCCATCACATGAGTTACCTTTGAGGACTTCGTGAGGGTGCGCGCGATGGTCGCCAGCTTTTCTGCGTTCCGCGCAATAAGGAATTTTAAAGGTATTTTTGTTACACCTTGGGATACATTATTGGAGTTGTAGTAAGGACCCCTATTTTTTTTGAAAATATTCTATAGCCTATGCCTATGTTCATCGGGAATAATGTAGCTTCCCAACGGCGAAATAATTTTTCAAATCGGTCCAGTAGTTTCAGAGCTTAATCATTACAAACAAACAATCAAATCTTTCCTCTTTATAATATTAAGTATAGATAAGGATTTCTAGTGAGACCCAAACTAAGAAAGGAAGAAAGAAAATTATTTACTAACAGACAAAATATAAAAAATAAAGTGAAAAGGTACAAAAAGTAAGTATGTAGTACTAACACAAGTAGCATTTGGTACTAAGTAGCCCTCACAGAAAGTAGATAAGCACGCATGTGTAGGTCTAATTGGTCCTGACTCAGCTAGTTGCTCTATCACAATAACCCAAGGTCATTTGTGAAAGAGCGCTGGGAAACTAAGCACAAGGCTTGTGTCTTGGGTGTCAGGAGAGCACTAGTTAAGACTAAACAATAGTTTTCATGGACGTAAGAACGTACATTATTATATAAAGAAGTTAATATTAAATTAAAACAAAAATTTACTTGGACGAATGATAGTGCTAGTTAAGCAGGATCCTACCTTATTTTGACTACATAAGATACCTATCAATTATATCTATCGAACTTATGCAACAAAGATTTGTATTTATTTTAAACCTTGAACTTTTGACGAATACATTATGACATGTGCTTTTAATTTGACGGGTCTATTTGTTTGTCCTTTAATGTCTGTACTGTAACATCGTATAATGTCACTTAATTGTTTCTGGACCGGTTTCCGCAACTAGGCCACAGGGTGGCCCTTTTTGCCGTATGGGGGGGGGGGGGGCTGCTAATCTAACCACCGGATGTCCTCCAAGAAAGCTAACAGCTCGCTGATGCTGTCGGTGCATGACTTCCAAGGCATCCTCCCAAGTTGTTGCTGTCTCTGAAAAGCTTCGCTAACGAACTCTACAAGCACACTGCGCTGCGCTGCCGTCTCTTCTGATCAATTGTTCGAGAGTCAATTAATGCCAAACTATGTTTCTGTGTTTTAATCCAATTTCCATTGAAAAAGGTTAAAATCTCTGCCGAAGCTGCCGTACGGACGGAAACGTTCCGCTCGTAGTTGGAACGCAATCGAACGATAGCTGGCATTCAATCATTTACCAGTGATAGAGTACCGAAACAGGAAATTAATCTGCTAACTATCCATACCTAGTGTTATGCAAAATGTCTATTGATTACAGCTTAATGGAGGTATGTGACAGCTGTAGGTCTATTCATGACTGCGTTCTCGCAGCAAGAGAACAACGAGCACCAAATTTACTGTATCTGATGGCATGTCGTGTTGATTAGTGCTATTCAATGCACTATATTTGAATGGGACCGAAATTGGATCCTGTACAGATAAACATGCATGTTAATATATATGGATGCATGTAGGCTCATATGGGTGTCGGTAGGTGGTAGTAGGACAATACATAAGTAGGCGCGCACTTTGTGTGAACCGTGCTGGCTAAGCAACTTATTTGAAAATGGCATACTAAGACAGAATTTTATTGAACAAGTAGAGCGGTATCACGCGGTATACTTTTATTTCACCCCTAATACTTATAAATATTGAAATCTGAGAAACCGTGGAATTTTTGTCCACGTAAATCTACTGACTTACGTGGAAAACCATCCTTGTTTTCTCGGATTTCTATTATAATTCATATCTGTAAATGTAAAGACTCACTGATTTATCGATAAGTCTATGTGTTGCTAGAACAAGAATAGAAATTGTATATACGATTAATATTTATATTATTGAAAATCTAGACGTAATACTAAACATTTTCACGCTCTAGCCCCAAAATAAGCAAAGCTTTTTTTGTTATGGGTACTAAATGACTGTGTCACGAAGACCTTCTGTCGTTGCACTACAGAGGTCAGTTTCAAAGGTCTAATATACTCAATCTGGGCCGTGAATAGTTTGTTTGAGATCACCCACTGAATATCATCATCATCATCATCATCAGCCTATATCAATCCACTGCTGGACATAGCCCTCCCCCAATGAGCGCCATTGCGCCCTGTCTTCAGCTTGCCGCATCCAGCATCTACCTGCAGTCTTTCGCAAGTCGTCATCCCACCTGGTCGGAGGGCTTCCTACACTACGTTTACCTACGTTCACTTAATATCAGATAGAATAAATAATCCGAATGTAAAATTCAAAACTTCACAATTATAAATAACCCTATCCGGGAACGAAGGCAGGTAGACGCTTGTCTAACGCAAGTCGATTTCTTAAAAAATTTACAATATTTATCTCTCGCAATGCGATTAGAAATTAACGAGCCTTATAATCTATTATGAAACCATGAGATCCAAATTAAGCTTTTCCTGTCTGAATTCTTAATTATTATCAATAACCACTCGCTCCATATAGCTCAGCTACTAAAAATTACTGATGCGTTTTGATTTTCGTTTACGGGAGGCCCAAATTCACTAACGCAGAAATTTCGTTTCGTTTCGTCCGGCACTCTATTCGAATGAAAACTGAAATTTCGTACGAACTTGTACTGCCTTTTTATTCTGGAATGACGAAAGTATTATTTTCATCTATTAGAAAATTCAAATTTTGGTACTAAGAATGGTTTACGTATATAATATTTTAAAAATGTAGTCATAAAACTCGTCCGGAAACGGTCCTTTCGTAAGTAAGCGAGAGTAAGAGTGTCTAACGTAGGAAGCTCATTCTTCCTACGTCTGTTCCTGCGTTAGAGTTATTTTCGAGTTTTCAAATCCAGGGTGAATAAGTTCCTTCTTGGAGAGCGTGCTCCATATTCGGCCACATCTTTACTTACTTAAGTGAGATGGTGCCCCAACGCCTAAACATCAAAAAAAGGCGAGAGAAGCTACAAGAGTATTGCGGACGTAGTAATTCGCAACTACGGATGAAAATAACTATTCTAGACTGTGTCGATACATTTGGGACAAACAAAATACAATCGCGCGGGTGAAAATGTACTTCAAGCCGTTGGTTGGTTGATAGAAGATCTTTGACACAAAATTACTTGAGTAGCAAAGTTGGTAAAGGAATATTGTTTTTCAAATTATTTTCCAATTATTACTATTTTTTCCGCAAAACTTAAAAACTTAGGGATTCGAAGTCGGTTTTTAGTATTCATAACAAATTATCAAATAAGGCGCATTGCTTTTGAATAATCCAGCCCAGCCCACACGCTACAGCGATTTGTTATTAACATTGTATTATTGATTCTCATCTCTTCTTTTGTCGATCTATCGAATCGATATAAATTCAAAGGACGATAAAACACACTTAAATTAAAGAACAACAAAGGACGACATTAACATTTAATACTCTGTAAACATGGAAATGTATTTATAGCTAGAGTTCAAATGTATTTCCAGGAAATATACAATGCATTTATGAAAAGTTTTTTTACTTTACATTTAAACTAATGTAAAGTATTAGCGCAATTTCACAAATTGATTTAGAATAATTTATTTAATAATTAACTAATTTCGTCGTAGAACTTCATTGATATAATATCGAATAATATGAACATGGGAAATACTCTAATGATGGGATTCTTCGAACAAAAATATTTCATTGTACTTAATGCCTCGTCATTGTCGATATTGGAAGCTATAGGTTTATAAAACCGTGCGTTTACTTTCTCGCGTCTAGCAAAGTAGGAACGATAAAAGTCAGTTGGAAATATTTTCAGCATCCCAAATATACTGCAGGGCTGTGATAATATAGTGGCGAAATAGTAATTTTTGAGGCAATAACTAGATATTTCAAGAAGTGGATTATTTGATTACACCTCCGGCAGATGATTTAATTAATCCATTGATATCTAGGAACACTGCGAAATTAGTTAAGAAATTGACTATTAGTAAACGGAATCGTTTGTTTTGAGTGTTTACTTCGTAGGTATTTTGGGGCTGTAGATAATTGACTGAGCGAGCGAAGCGTGTCTACTTCAAGTCTGGCAAAATTTACTTTCCCTTGTCAGTTGTTTGTCTCCTGGTAGTCTCCACAAACTATATTTTACAACAGATCTGGACGATAATTAATATAAGTATAGGTTTTACAACTTCATAATATTTTGGTCGTTCGGGATTTTTGATTAGAGGAGGTATTTCCTCCTCCAAAAAAAGACTCAGATGGTTGGGATTCTTCAACAGATCGTATTTTACAACCGCTGTAGACGAAACCTGTCATACAGGTTTGATGACTTAATTTTCGTCGGAGAATTTTGATTTGGGGAAACATCAAAAACTACCACAAAAGCGTACTTTTAGATTTCTACCATTGGAATCAGCAATTTAACTACTACGTAGGGATTTTTTGAGCACGAATTGATTCTAAACGAAACAAATAAACCCTGTCGAGTTTGGGTTCGTTAGTCCTTTGCCATTTACAATGCACTATGCTGTTTGTTTGTGACTTCAATTAGTAATTAAGGTCTTTGGCTGAAAAACCGCGCTGAATATAATAATGTTTAGCACACGCTGAGCCAACCCCTATTTCGGCGCAGGGTCATGGAGGTAGTCTTATTTTATTCTTAATATCACCTATTTGTGTCATTTACCCCCATGATAAACTACTTTATTTGCCGTTATTTATTCTATGCCTGTATTTTGTACCTGTGTCTAAATAAATGTTTTTTCTATTCTATTCTGATTCAATCCGAACGAAAACAATCGAATTTTAAATGAAACTGTTCGTAAAAACCAAATTTCTAAATTCACACAGGATCTTCGTGATTGGATTTCTGCACTCCGTTGTCAGAATTCGCCCACCGCGGCCCGTTGTTAATAGAGTGACCGTGGGCGGCGTAGTAACAGGAAAATCTAACACGAGGCTGTGCAGTTACCCTTTATGACCTCCTTTTTGCCCACTTGTGTATATCTGGCTGATATATTCAAGTGGGCAAAAAGGAGGTACCAAACCTATTGAAATTAAAAATAAATATCGTGCCACTATGGATTAAAACAAAGGTAAAAAACAAAGAGCACTAATTTTCAGGTCATGCAAACGCTGCTAAATTGGCCCTTTTTTGTGACGTCACCGTATTATCAACTTAAAGTGCTTCTGTCATGTAATCATGATAAAATAATAAACAAATAAATGACAAAAAAACCATCATAGTATCGTGGAAAAATATGGAAACGCTTTTTTAAAATTGGTATTTTATTGTTTGTTTGTATCATATAGTTGTTTTGTGGGAAAAAAAACAATGAAAAGAAACTTTGTTCAGAATACTAATAAATATAATTAGCTTTTTTTGCAACTTAATGAACTCGAACTTCATACTCTGACTAACCCTTTGCCCTAGGGCCTAGCTGAGCAACAAACGCGACGCGACGCCTTATTTTTTTATATGGTATGAAAATAATTTCACATATCGAATGAAATGAAAATAAGTGGCTACAGACCCAAAAAATAATTAATAAATATTGACGCCTGCAGTTAGTTAGCAGTAAAAATAAATAAATAACTGCATCTTTATTACCGAAACTAGTTATACTATAACCATGCGAAAACCTAAACAATGTACAAGCTGCAAATGTGTATTTATTGACTACCGGGGCTTATCACATTAGGCCACAACTGAAAGCTGTTATATTTGTCAGCATTTCACTCGCGTCACGCAACTACATAGTAGAATGAACTTATTGACGTCGGAGCCGGTTGCTCTTAAGCTGATTATTTCTATAATTAAGTAATCAATTTTCAAATATCTTATCAATGCCAGTTTGTGCCAACTACACTGTCACAAGTCGAAACATGGATGGGTTTCAATTTTCAATTCGTTGAAAACCACTGCCATATAGTGCATAGCGATTCAACGTATGCAAACGTCATCAATATTATGGCGTGTGAAGCTTCGATCAGGTATCTTATGGAAACTTGATATACATATATTAATAGCTTACATTCATAAACCAGATGTATGAAGATCCTTCTAAAGCTCGATTTCAGACAGAATTGATTTGACATAATAAATAAATCTTTACTTCGCTAACTAATTCTAATTCTAAGTGGGATCTGCACTGACGTCTCGCATTGAAGTGAATTGTGCATTGTCCGTTTAGACTTGTCGTTCTGTCGTGTTGATCTGAATGTTGTACAACGAAAGGGAAGGATAAACGGACTGTACGTACATGCAGCGGAAATGCGAATGTTTAGAATAGTTTAGATGGATGTGTGAAGTGACACGAATAATAAGGAAAGAGTACACCAGAGGATTCAAAGTGCAGCCAGTGACGCAAAAGATGATGAGTAACAGCTGATGTGACATGTGAAGACAGGGTTTGAAGTGATATAAAGGGGGAGGAAGGGCGAAGGAAATATGGATAGACTGTGGGAGAGAGCACATGGTTAAGAAAGGTGTAAGTACAGAAATCATGGCTGATAGAGGAAAGTAGAAGAAAAACGCATATTGTGCCGACCCCACTTAGCGTGGGATAAGGACCGGAAGAAGATGATGAGGATATACTAGTTTCCTTTCACTTTGTTTATAGAATGGAACTTAAATAGTTAACCATGATTAATTAGATTAATTAATGAATAAAATTAAGAGCAGCGATAAGTTTCTCTACTAAAATAAATAACGATATTAGTGATTACGAATGTATGTGCATATTTCCTGAGTAAAGCAATATTTCAAAAATCAGTGGGTCGGTGATAATTTTTTTATTCAAATACGAGTTTTTTTTTTATTGAATAATTTCGATGTAAATCACCGTGTTTACTAGAGAGGCGTATTTACTTTTATGCAATTCCTATTTACTTTGGTTTGAAAGACTTTCATTGGCTTATGATAATAATTAACATACATTTCACAAAATATGATCCAGGCTAAGAGTTATTTTTATTTTTTGTATTTTTTTTATATATTAAAACATATGTACTTGCAGGCTTTGCCCTGTAGTTGGAAGATATAAATAATAATAAATAATGCTGGACAATTCACACAGCATTATCTAGCCCCATGGTAAGCAGAGCTTGTATTATGGGTACTAGATAACTGATATACATAATACAATACATTACATAGATAGATATTTTTTATTATACATAGAAAACGACCAGAACACCCGGAACAAATATCTGCAGATCGTACACACAATTGTTCCGAGGCGGGAATCGAACCCGCAACCTCGTGCGTCGCAGGCGGACCCTCGCCCACAGCGCCACATCGGTCGTCAAAGGTCGTAGATATATGCTGATAATAAAATAAATGTTCCTGTATTTATTTTACTATCAGCATATATCACTTTCTGAACATCATGCCAAAAAGAAAACATTTTTACCACGGCGTCAGAAGAATTCATGAGTGTATCACACTTACTATTAATTACTTTACTACACTTATAGTGTATAGGTATTAGATTATTAGTTTTTTTTAATTCGATGCTATTGATTAATTAAGTTGACTACACTATTGTATAAGGTAATACCTGTAAAAGTAGTTGTAATGCTTTGAATAAATACATAAATACTATTTCGCCGCTCATTGTTTTTTTTTTCTTTTTGAGGTTGGTCCACTAGGGTCACAATAATGGCTTTTTTAATTATATTAATAAAATGAGGCTGGTTTGACGCGGACGAATAATAAACAACTATTAATTACCAATTTCGTCTAAGATACGATTTTTTCTATTTCATTATTATTAAGGTGATTCAGAATTATAAATACGAGGGAATAATAATAAGCAGCTGAATTTTAGTACCTACTGTTAATCTGATTTCGAGTGCGGTGAAGAGAAAATACAATTCTCCGTGTGGAATAACCGCAATGTTTATGGGTTCATTCGGCCGAGTAACACAGTGTTGTTATTTTACGTTATGTATGTTATTTAATAACGAACGACAATACTGAACGTGCATAAATAAAACAAACAATACAAATGATTCAGAAATTAAATATTGTAAATGCGATAGTAACTCCACTCAGGCAGAGTGGAGTTACTATCGCATTTACAATATTTAATTTCGTTAGTTTGTTGATTTTTAGGGTTCCGTACCCAAAGGGTAAAACGGGACCCTGTTACTAAGACTCCGCTGTCCGTCCGTCTGTCCGTCTGTCAACAGGCTGTATCTCATGAAACGTGATAGTTAAGAGGTACCCTAGGTTCGTGGGGTACCGAGACTCTCGGGGATTGAAAAAAATTATGCGCGACCCGAGAGCTGTTGAGTATCTGGCGCAGCACATCATCGTAACCATACCACAGCAGCGGGTCAATGCAGCCAGTGTCTTGGGGACGGCTCCGACTGGTATTGATATGGATCAGTTGAACTACCTGTCGATTGTTAGCAACAGTCTGCAGTTAGCTCAATTGTTAAATTTTTGTATATTATTTGATTGTAATTTTCTTTGTTAATAGCTAGCTGTTCTGGGGCCGAATCCCACAAAATTGATTGCTTCGCCATAATAATGGTATATTTTCAAGATGACACATTTTGGCATTTTACCTTTGATGAAAGAAAGTGCAGATGCAGCGTGTCAAAAATGTTTAAAACCATTAATCAAGCTTTCCTTACAATAAACACCGCACGCTCTATCTAACTAAAGTTTCTTTCATCTATAGACGACTCTGCGACGATTACATTGTCATAGTAACGCGACTGGTTAGCAGAATTCGGCCCCTGTACTGTGCAAATGTATTCCTTTAATTTAGCTCGTCCAAGAGCTAGGTGTTTAAATGAGCCACTAAGTGAACAAAAAACACAACGTAATTCTGCTAAAGCATGAAACGTGAAACGTCATCAAGAAAATCTAGTTAATTCGCAGGGTCACGCCACAATCAGGGCGAAAGCAGCATTTCTCGACTCCAAGTGCCCATCTAAGTCCAGCCAATAACCATATGTAGGTAGAGCCCTTGTCAGCGGCAAGTCGCTGTACAATACACACCTGTATTGTATGCACATTGCATATCGATTTGCAGATGTCGTGGAAAACTCCTTAATGCATCGATACAGTAAGGTTTCAACCTTCCTGCATAAAACATTAGTTAAGATCAATTTCTTGCGAGCTGTTTGACAGGCGCATATTAAATCAACATGAACAATCATCGTTTTATTAAACGTTTCAAGGCCTTGACATGTCAATATGAATGTTCAAAAACAACCAATGGCAATTTAACTTAAAAAAAAAAAAAAAAAAAAATTGAAAACATGTATATTAATGTTCAAAGAAAGGTTGAAATGTAGGACACGTTCGTACCTTTCAACCTTCCTTTGTTGGTTGGGCTTATAAACAAATATGGTTGAGTTAGAGAACTCCTTCCTTATTATCAGGTTCGGTACATACAAAAATTATTTTAAAGACATACTAATAATCAAATTTAATTCAGTGCTTGGATATGATGTAAGTTGTAATGTACGTGTTTAAAAGTTGTGTGTTCAGTTTGGTAGTCCCAAAGAAACCCGTCTCATAAGAGTCCCGACAACAGGAGCTTCGAAATCAGGGTTTGTGTGCGTGTGTGTGATAGTGTATGTATAGAGTGCGTTTTAGTATGTGTTGGGTTTTAAGTACTCTTGAGGCCATCGGTCTCATGAGAGTCCGGGAACAGGAGCACCAAAAGAAACTTTCTTGAATAAGTGTTTGGGTTACGGTTTTATAATAAAAGCAGTAATGTTTGGTCGGAGTTAAGGTATTACGTATAATGTGGGTAGGTGGAACTAAGTGCAATAGCTTGACGGCTTTTTGAACCTTGAAAAACCCCTCTCAGCTATTTAATACATAGTTTATTTAAAGATATTTTGTTTTTTTCAAACTTTATACTTTTTAGTGCTGTAACTTTTTTGTACGAAATAACATAGCCATAGACAATTGTTTGTACTGGATCGATTTTTCTTACATTTTTGTTAAAATTGTGTATGATTGCCCATCAAAACTATCTACTTTTAATAAGATTTATTTTTAAGTGAATGTTACTTATAAAGATAAAGGTTTAAGAAATAAATGAACCTGAAAGACAAAAAAGCGAAAGCTGTAAAAACCAAAAATTGTTTCGTACTTCTTGGGTTGGCTGGTGGTCGACACTGGTATCCAGTGTCGTAAAATATTTTCCAGTACATTTTATTCGGTCTTTAAGTTAAGTCAAGTTACACTTTGTTTTTAAAAAGTACGATCCTTGTCCAGTGTATAGTGCAGACAGGATACACAGTCTGTCTGGCAATGAATCTGGCTGTCGAAACAATTCCGAAATCTAATTCGTAGAATGCCAGAAAATATTCTCAGCAGTTTCAAATGTTTATTTACTTAATTGTGGAGGCAAATACGCTATAAGTTTGTGCTACTTATCAAAGAACAGTTTAGCGAACGCGCGCGTGGAATATTTCTTTCGATAAAATGGAAAGTGTTCTAGTGGTTATGACGAATATTGCATCGGCTACCGCCGTCTACACGCAATTCATTGGCAATTACGCTTTTGAGCCTAATATTTTACTTGCGCTTGCTATTGAATAAAGCCTTTCGTGTATTAAAAAAGAAAAAAAAAATCGGCAACGTGTGTGTTGGACTCGCGCGCGCAGAGTTTCGTTCCACCCCTCAATGGGTGGTACGTAACCATCGCACCATATTTTACACTGAGTAACAAACAAACAACAATCTTTCCTCTTTATAATATTAGTATAAATTCCTAAAGGAACATCAAGTAACGTGTAGTATACGTGCCCGCTCCACTTAGTAACACTCATCTCAGAAGATAGTTGCTGCCAAATTATTTCACAAAACAACAAATTAACCTTACCCTATCTTTAAAAGATACTCAGTAGACAGACGAATTATACCTATTAACTATTTAGACATTTTCTGGGGCACAATTCTGCTAAACCAATCGCTTCAGTATGACAATGGTATCGTCGCAGAACCGCCACCTTTCGTTTTGGTATTCTACTTAGCCTGTGACGATATCATTGTAAGAGTGAAGCAATTGTTGGGGCCCTGTAAATTAGAGTTAATAAAACTAAATTAGATGTATTTACTAATAGATCTAATATAGGTAGTACCCAGCAGGTCGATAAATAATGGAATGTTTTTTCGTTTATTAAACCGAATTCAACCGAACTCTCGTTTAAAATTTACCTTCAAGAACATCTTTGTATTGACTGAAACTTCGTCTTTTTCAAAATGCGTGAATTCATATTAAAACAGTATTTGAAATTTATGTAGGTTTCATACTTTTTGAAATAATTTGAACGAAGTATTTGTATGTCACGTTGGTTACATAGAGAGCTGTACCTACAATGTAAATCTTAAAGATATTAAGATTTTAGTGAAAAATAAAGGAGGTTTCCTTTCAGTAAAATTTGCTATGATGAATATTTCGGGCAGTTGTCCTCCAGGTAACGTTATTTGTACCACCCTGTATACTCACTGAAAACTAATGTAATGATGATTGCTGCGTTTCCGTTTTTTTTATCATGGTTGGAGTAGAAATGTATTAGATTTCTTCACTAGAACCAGCCCAGTCCATAGATACATTTTTATATGGAGAAGGTTACATTAAATCCGATTTCGGGAATAATGGTAAAATATGATAAATTACGACGACTAGACAAATATTTAAACGAAAAATATATGTAGTAACATAATGTAAAATATACCTAACAATAATGACGTCCGCAAGCTCCCCCCCCTCTCCTCTCTCTCTCTCTTCATACATAATTTGTCTAGTTTTGTTTAAATAGTGACATTTAATACGTTACATTATTTATTATTGTATATAATGCAAGAAATGATTGAGTATTGTGTTAGACAACAATCATGAAAGGAGTCATCGGCTCAATTTCTTTTGCACATTTTATATGTTAATTTATATAATATAGAATATTATATATTCTCTATGATAAACCCTATTAAAATAAAGGCAGAGTATATTCGCTAGCGGAAAGTTATTTCGAAATTATTATTTAAATTTTCGCATTGATGCTTGTCAATCTATCGAAAGAGGTCTTCTTTTGCTTTTGGTTAATGAATTCTTATTTTCAGGTGGAGCGCGCCAATCGCCAGTACATCCTGACCCAAGGGCCGCTAATGTTCACCTCCGGCCACTTTTGGCTGATGATCTGGGAACAGAAATGTCCTGCTATCATCATGCTGAACAGAGTCATTGAAAATTTAGAGATCAAGTGCCACTGGTACTGGCCGCACGAAAAGGAAGAGAAAACCCTGAAACCGATACATTTCGCTGATGTCCACCTGTCCGTTTCTCAAATCAGCGAGGAAGATTGCAATTACTACACGATCCGCAAACTGCGGTAAGTTTAGTCGATAAGATTACGCATTCATTACAAGTGCATTTTATATAAGTAGATGTGTGCTTTTGAGCACATTATAGAAGCGTAAACTTTAACTTTTGACGTGTAAAAGTACGTATAAAAGTAGTATCGCAGTAATGTTTCTCTACTAACAAAATATACCAAACTGTAGAACGCCTAAATATTTTTAAACTTACGCGATCTGAACACATAATTATAAGTATTGATACAACGGATATTTATCGCGTTTATTTATCTATTTTCCCGACGTGTCAACAGGTTTAAACTAGAACTCCTCCTAGTGTAGAACTCCTCCCTCCAGGGAGGTAGTTCTATAGTTCATTCATTGACCGCTAAGACGTCAAACAAAAACCCACATTTTACAAAATTGTAAAATGTGCAGTAAAAATGTGTGGTTATATTTTAATATTCTGATACCTAGTCGATCATTGTCATCATTGTGGATCGGTACTCTACTTAATTATAGGCCTCACTCTCTACACTTAGTGTACTTTATAAAAAATTTAATTGTGGAGTAGGTAGACCTTATACTTTTTTACGCTATGACAGCAATTAAATCAACTAAACCACAAACACTACAAAACGACAAATTACAACTATTGTTTACATTACACTTAAATCAATTTACTTAAAATCTAACTCATCACGGCAGAGTGCCCAGAATGCTGGCAGCATTGTCACGTTAAAAGGCAATGCTAATTAGTTGAACATATCCTAATAATAAAACATTTGACTGTTGGAAGCACAGAAACGGTTTGCAATTTTACTTTCTATGTATACAGGGTTATAGGTGACTTGGGTACATCCAGTCTAACAACTTTTGTTCTATGACTTTTGCCAAAACGGAATACATCACAAGTTTTATTTTTTTATTTTAGTGTTTTTGGGAATTTCTATCAATTGTTAGGTCTATGTCTCGTAAATACCTACTTTTCATTTATTCGATTCCGGCATAGCGTATGTGTGCGCAGTCAGCTGAGTGCTACGACTGCTACGCAATCGCCCGGCCGACGTGCTACACAGCGTTTAAGACCGCGTAGCAGAAAGAATATCAACTACATAAGTTAAGTTTCAAAGGTATTAGGATCTTTACATGTTTGTGCCTTGAATCCACAATTCCTTCATACTTATCCAGGCTTAGGACTGGATACATTAAAAAATAAAAAAGTAAATAAAATAATATGAACATAATCCGTAATCAATCGCATCAAAAGAAGCGCGCGGTCGAACATTTACTATGTCTACCGATCGCGTAGATGTACCGAGTACCTACAATATTCATAGCCTCGTAGGTCGGTAGGTATGCCGCAAGCGCGCTTTGAAGATAAATAAATTGTAAGTTATTTTTTAATGTAGGCGTATTTGGGAAGTGGAATCAGTCTATTTACAATAATTTAACTATTTACAAAATTCACAAACCTTTTTACAAATTATCACCTCTCAAACTCAAGTCACGGGGGTGACGATGACATGATGTTCAAAATAATCACCGCCACAACCCACACACAGTCCACATCTGAATGCTAATTGTTCTTGAACCCTGGATAGTACCTGGGGGTTCATTTTTATTTGGTCGAATGCCCAGGTTATTTTGGAAACTAGTGCTTCCCGGCTTTCTAACGCACCACCTTTGTACAACATGGCTTTAATGTGCCCCCACAAATAAAAATCCAGTGGCGTAATATCCGGCGAGCGAGGAGGCCAGGCGACAGGCCCGCCGCGGCCTATCCATCGGCCCGGGTATTCATTGTCCAGGGTATTCATTGTCCATTCACGCACTTGACGAGAGAAATGCGCCGGCGCCCCGTCTTGCTAGAAGTATATGCATCTTAGTGAGGTGAGCGGTACATCTTTCAGTAAATCCGGCAAAGTGTTCCTCAAAAATTCTAGGTAAGAAACACCATTCAAACGGTCTAATATCACTGGGCCGAGCAAGACATTGCCCACAATCCCCGCCCAAACATTCACTGAGAACCTGTGTTGAAAATTATGCGGCCTGGGTTCATGGGGGTTTTCGTGACACCACAAATGTTCGTTTCGTGTGTTTAAAAAGTCCCACTCTCCCGAATGTGGCCTCATCGGTCCTTCATAATTTATGTAGATTAAATCAGTTGATATTCCTGTTGATCTTTGTACTTTGTTTTCTTAGCTAGGTAAACTATCTAGCTTTCAAATGAGACTACTTTAAATAAAATACACCGTTTACTCAAAAAGAAACGAAGAAAAAACCAGATGAAGTAGTTTTCATTAAAAAAATAATTAAATCGGCTTTGTTTTTGAGACAAGTAACATATAGTTTTTTATTTTTTGTTTTATATCGATAAATATACATATGTCATGTATCCGCACATCTGGTTTGATCAAGGTTCAACAATACACATTGTATATCATAATTCCCGTTTTTCCATAGCAAGCGTCGAATAGCCAATACTAAGTATTGTTTTTTTTTTTTTTTTTTTTAATTTATTTACCAACTTAAAGATAGTTACATGAAAAAGCTTAAAAATAACACGAAGGAAACCACAAAGGTTTGTATATGTGTTATTAGCTGAGAGTCAGCTGAATAGAATTTAATAAGTTTGACAATAAAGTTATTCAATTTCAGGCAATAGGATTATAAATTGGAATTAGGTAAGTAAATAGATCAGTAACTGAATCAAACCCCCTGATAATGATGTAGGTTCGATAAGAAGTGCGATCTGAGTTTATATTTGTTACTCTAGGGTTAATTAATTAATGGTTATCGATCTTAGCCAACTAAAACCGAAATACAATTGTATCAACAGCGCAAAGCAAGAATTTACGTCTACTTAATTTTGCAGGGATTGACCCTGCAAAATTAAGTAGACGCAAATTCTTGCTTTGCGCTGTTGAGTTTGCGATTTGGTCTAAATTTTGGAGTGAATGTCGAATAATAATAGATTTTGTTGTAGCAGCTGCCATTAAAATACTCTTACTGATCCTCGACCTTGTAGTATCCTGAATAACTTGTTTACTTCATGGATTATGGCGGTGCATAGACAGGGTGTGGGTGTACTATAATGAGTGGAAACCTTTGAAGGTGCACCAAGCACCTTCAAAGCTTGTTACAACCTTCAAGGGTATTAATATATATATGAGTTCAATGAGTTCAACGCCAACAATATCAAAGTTTTTTATTAGGAATGTATAAAGAAAAAGTAATATTTACGAATACCTTTTAAAATATTTTGGTAACTATGACCTGTAATTTTCTAGACATGTTTAAAAATAAAACAAAATATTTTTCATTTTATAAAGCAAAGTTTGAGCATTTGTGGTGTATTTTTTTAATATAATAACCTAAGATGCCATGTACGCTAAAAACATGTACATTTCAAGAAGATTCTAAAATGGTAATAAACTGTGATATTGAATACAGTAAAATGCTGAGATATCCTTATTTATGTATCAAGGGGGGCATTCTTACTAAAAATAAATTTTGCAAACACATCAATAAAAACAAAGTTCTTCGATTTTTTGAATACATCAGATGTTCAAATTGTTTTCCACCTGCTCTCATACAGGCTCTGCTTAAGCCTGTATAAGCTTTGATTAAATGTGAATCTTAAGAACTGAATACCACAACTTTGGTCGAATTCACCCTCAACATGAGTTTTTGAATTTGATCCTTACTAATTTATTCTTGCGAACTATTTTTTACAGCTTCATTGCCTTCATCGTCTTTTCTAGTTTGCTGTTTACTTGATAGAAGTAATAATTTTTTTCATTTATTCTTTTGCTAACTATTTTCTACGGCTTCACTGCATTTACCCAATTACCCATGTCATCTTTCACTCTATCTTTTATTTTGCGTACCGCTACTTCTATATCCATCGACGTTCATATCTGACACTGTTCTTGTAATATGTTTTTTTTCTTCTTATTTATGACTATATTCATATCGCTGATGTAAAGCAATGTCTATTTTTATTTCTTTAAAGATCCTACGTACCACCACTCTCACTTGGAAATTAATTCTGGGATCCCCAGATAATAGGCGGAGTCCAGAGTCAGAGATGAAAGTTTCAAGAAAATTGTGTTGTATTTAATTGAATGAATAGCACCTCGGTACGAGTTTATCTTATCTTTAAGAGAAACTCGTACCGAGGATGCTTTTCATCGTTGCCCTTGCAGAAATACTTTCAAACAGTTACACATTTTAAATGCTTATTCTGCCGGTATTATATTGAAACCTGAAAAAAGAAGATATGTATGTTTGGAATAGACGTTATTCGCGTTGTTTGCCGCTCATTAGGGGAGGCCTATGTCCAGCCCTGGACTAACATCGGCTGATGATGATGATTCGCGTTGTGATTTTTATTATTTATTCAGCCTTACTACTGAGGATTCTAGGAACATATCAAATAACGATATTTATCTCTTACATTTGTAGTCATGAGCAATTTTTAAAGAAAATCAGCTAATATTGATTTGCTATAAGTAATAAAATGAGAAATATATTAAATTGTCAAACGAAAACTTGGTTCTTACGCAAATTTATGGTTACTAAGGTTATTTATGATAAAGCCAGTAACCAGCCTTCCTGTGACCCAATTAAATAAAGAAACAAATAATGCTGGACAATACCACAACATGATTGAGACCCAAAGGAAGCAGTGCCTGTGTTATGGGTAACTGGAAGTACATAAATTTATATACCTAATCCAAAAAAAAAAATTGTACATTATACACACCGGAACAAATTTCTGCAGATCGTACAAATGATTGTTCCGTTGTTGTGATTATCGAACACGCTACCTCCTACGCCGCAGGTGGCCGTCAGAAGGATGGCGCAATCCATCCTTACCTAGTGGATACACCATCCACTCGCACTAAGCGGTTTTCTTCCACCTTCATCATTCACAACGCTAAGATTTAGAACACGCTGCTTGCAGCTAGTTTTCCGGGCAATTATAACCTGAGGCTCTGTGTCTTCTAGATCTGCGTGGTACACCGTCGGCTAGATCGTCACTTTCCATCAGATGAGATTGTTGAACGAGAGTCTGTTGAATAATAACTGTACTAAAACGAGAGTAGATCGAACAGGTTAGATCATAGAGATAGTGGACGATAAAAGAAAAGTTATCTTTCATAAAAGAATGTCGTGTTAGTTACACTATTTATAACTCAAGAACGGCTGAAACGATTTGGCTGAAAATAAGTGGGGAGGTAGCTTAGAACCAGAAGACGGACATAGGATACTTCTTATCATTTAAACCATTTGACACATATATTTCCTAGATAGACGCAGCTAGTTGAATATAAAAAAAAACATTTATTTTATTTAGGCACTAACGAATCAGGCCTGCGCGCCGTAGCACGATGTTGGCATTCATAGCAATTTTCGTAGCATGTGATTTTGCTACAAAAACCGTAGCAGCGTAGCACTTCTACGAAATCAACGTGAAGACTTATAAAAGTTAACTTTAACTAATATCTACAAAAAGACCCCTGTATTATACAATACGATCTATTAAAGCTTACTCGTTAAGGGCACAGACGAGACACTTTTCATTTTCACAAATCGTACCTACACAGATCTAACCTGGTCGAACTATTCTCATTTTAGTACAGTTATGCCTAGCGCTGAATGCATATCTTGGTCTGTAACTATATTTGTCAGGGTCATCGTCTGGTTTGATATTCATATAAAGGTCAGCTTTATCTTTCGGCCTTCATCCAGGATTACAAAATAAGCAACACTTTTAAATTCAAATCATAATAATATTTAATAAAATTTGGATCCAGCCAGCTAATAATCGAAATGCGTGAAAAAGCACGGGGTAGGCGCCGAGCAGTGTTAAATACTAAATTATTTTATAATTACAATGTCAATTAGCTATAATTATTATATTTATTTTAAAAGTTATCAAGTTTTACTTTTTTCCTTAGAATATTTAGAAAACCTTACGAAGTATTGAAATGTCTATGTGAAATGTATGCCTCGTCTATGTTACCCACATTCGCCGCATTCACACAGCAGTCCATTTTACAAGTTCGGTTGTATTTTTTCAGTAATTGCGTATGTAGGTCATGGTATGAGCGAGTTCACAGGCGACAGTATTATGAATTCTGTAAACAAAACACACTATAGCATGATGTTATTTTAGTAATGACCTATAATACTAATGCACTCAACTGAGTTACTAATTTTCCAGTGAATTTCAGTTTCAAAGCTGAAAGCTCGTTTCATTGCTAAATGAATACACACGTGGCTTTGTGAAATGTTTTAAACAATTTACTAACATTGGTCCCGTTGTCCTTGCCAGTTATGTGGTTGGCACATTAAAATTATAGATATGAAATGCATTTAAATGAACTTTTAACCAAGCATCATCTTCCGTCTTCCGAGAAATCTGCTGGCTGCACCGATTTTCTTTAACGTTACGTTAAGTTCAAATTGTATTATGATATTTATAGTAAACTTCTAGTGAATCTTTTTAAAGATGTATTGATATTTGAACTGAGTATTTTCGCGCAGCATTAAAGACGAAACCACCGAAGAAACCCGCGATGTTTGGCAATTTCACTACACGACCTGGCCCGACTTCGGAGTGCCGGAGTCTCCCCATGCATTCCTGGTGTTCCTCAAGCACGTCAACGATTACCACGCTTTGGATGGGACGGAAGGGCCGGCTGTGGTGCACTGCAGCGCGGGCATTGGTCGATCGGGAACCTTCTGCCTGGTTGATTCGGTGATGATATTGGTAAGTGCTGCTACATTGATCAGACCTGCTCTTACTTTCAGTGTCTTACCAAATGTATCGGTCATACTCTGATATTCTGGACATTCATTCTTCACACTAAACAGCTCTCCACTTTTATCTTTCGTACCGCTTAGGGTTCAAACTCGCTGCCGGCTTCGGTTATATTATATTATAACATTTATATTATAACCTCAAATAGTTAATAGGTGCTTTTTAAATCTTACATCGTCACTTACCAAAAGTTGAGATTGTGGTCTGACGAAAGGTTTCTACTGTTTTTTTCTTACTTTTAAATATATACTCTAAGGGTCGTCCCACTACATTAAGTTGAAGAGTCAACCAAGATGTAAACACTTTATAAATTGAAACGCTATATAATTAGACGTTAATTATTTAGGAGCCCATCTGTAGTTAGGTATCATAAGAGTAGTATGTAAAATAAGTTTTATTGCAGATCAGTAAAGAAGGTCAAGCCAATGTCGACGTGCAAGAGATTCTCCTCGATATGCGTCGGTACCGCATGGGGCTGATTCAAACAGTGGAGCAGTTCCGCTTTTCGTACAAGGCCATCATCGAGGGCATCCACCGAATGGATCCTAACTATGTAAGTTTCTAGTCATATCTTACCTCCTTATGCGGAAAATACACTATACTTGTCAACTAGGTTCTTTGGCTTTGGACACATGCAACTAGTGGTTGTTGGAACGTAACATTTCGATTATCGTATTTTTTTAGCATTTTCAAGCATTGTATTCCCTTTTGGCGAAGACTCGTCATCAGACGAAGACAGAATCTATCAGAAATCTGACGTAAAATAAACTTGTAAATAAATAATCCCCAATTATAATAATTTGTCTTATGTCGTCATGTCGATCATCGCCGCAGCTATTCGAGATCAAACAAATTATTATTATTGTGGCTACATGATGCTGTGTGAATTGTCCAGCAATCACTTTTCGGCAAACAATACAAAAAGAATGAATAAAATGAGTAGATAATGATGTCAATAATGTAACCCAGATTTAGTACATATAGTTATAAATCTCTTGCCCACTCCCCCAATCAGATGGGGCGCTCTCCAACACCAGAAATAATTGACAAAGTCTGTATACATATATTTAATGTAAATGTTTAATGCAAGATTACCCTTACACTATTTTTGAACATACAAGAGGTATAAAAAACGGTTTTGACTTAAATTCCAGATATGTACTTCAGTTTCAGTAATGGAGAAAAATGGGTTAATAATTATCACATTTTTGCAAAGCTCAAGTCGCAATTTCTCGACATATTTTCGTTCATAAATGTGCGACAAATCAGCTTCAACCAATCGGGGCAACAAGTATTCGTTAGTCTCTCGCCTCGAAGTATCGTGACTTAATCACGGCATTCAGATATAGAGTACACATGGAAAAGTCAGTTTAGTACATCCCCTATGTACTAAACTTTGATGTCCAATTAAAAATTTAATCCAAAATAGTAGGAAGAGCTTTGCCCAGTTTTCACTATATTTTTTTCTATTTATTTTAGCGCTTTGTAAAATGGGTTTATAAACTTATTAAAAATAATATTGAATAGTATGAACATTCAACATTTAAGCTGTAATAGTGAAAATAATATTAATATTTCACAATTTCGTTGTAAAAGCATCATCACACTAATATTAAAAATGCTTCACGCCAAAACTACTAAACGGATCGGGCATGACATTTTGCGGATAGATCTAGAGCTTGAACTGGTGGACCAGCCCTATCGTGAGTGTCCAAACCAAGTGACCAAAGTTATCAACATAGCTCTAAGACTCTAAGAAAGCAAGCTGAAGTGGCAGTAGGCCGGCCATATCTCGCGAAGAACCGACGGCCGCTGGGGCAAACGTATTCTTGAGTGGAGACCACGACTCGGTAAACGTAGTGTAGGACGCCCTCCGACCAGGTGGGATGACGACCTGCGAAAGACTGCAGGTAGATGCTGGATGCGGCAAGCTGAAGACAGGGCTATGGCGCTCATTGGGGGAGACCTATGTCCAGCAGTGGACTGCTATGGCTGATGATGATGATGATGAGATCTAGACCTAGAATAAAACACTTCTTTTCATAATAATAGCGTAGGCTTTTCCTTTTATGTAACATAAATAAATAAACTTGTGAAATAACGTTTACATAGACACAACGCGTGCGAAGCAGCGGACAGAAACTAGTTAACTATATGACGCATTTCCATGGGTAACAAATGATAAAGCGATTCCGCTGACGCTCTTGTGTACTGTACGGCCGCCCAGGCGCTCCGCGCCAGTCTGAACGTGGGCACCGTTGGTAGCAGTCGTGTAACAAGCGACGTTATTTCGGTTTAAACTCGTTCTAGTTTACCGCGCGCAATCTTTGGTATAGACCCAGTAGTGCCGTTTTGTTTTAGTGTGTTATGGTGTATATAATAATATCTTTATATTGATATTTAAATTTAGTACTAGATTCGCTTTGTTTTTTTTTCATTTTATTTGTAATAATGATTTCATAGTGTTTATGTTTACTACTAGATTCTATCCGCGGCGTCGCTCTTATGATCTAAAGATCAACTCGCCTATCAAGGATACCAGCGATATTTTTTAGAATCAAACCGTACTTCCTGAGATTTTCATATTTAAACAAAAAAAATAAACTTTACCTTTTTTGTGTAGGTTGCAATCATGGCGGGGGCGCTGTTTTTGCTGGTAAATATTTTTAGTGCTTAAAGTTGCTAATCAGGCTTAACATAAAGGCATAAACGTGACGAATTAACTTATTTCTTACTCGATTTGGAAAGACTGACAAACGTGATTCATTAAAAGGTTTTTGCAAGAAATTTCTTACATACCGTTGCATTGAGGCCGCGATTAAAAATTTAATCCAAACCAGGTAACGCTTTTTTATATTGAAAACATTTCAATGTAACCACAGCGTGTTATTCCGAGAAATATCGGGAAAATAAGTAAATAAACGCGTTAAATTCTCTTTAGCGGATTGCATTTATCAATTTTTATATTTGAATGCCAAACGGGGTATTGGTAGAACTCAGTAGTTCGACGATATTGTAGCGATCATATTGCACCATCATCATCAGCGTATGTTAGTCCATTGCCGGACATATGCCTCCCCTCAACTTGATGCACTCAGCATCTGTCTGCAGGTCGCAGGTCGTGGTCTCCACTCAAATACGTTTACCCATCATTCATGATAATATTTAAGTTATATTAAAAGGCGAAACGGTGTATTGGTAAAACAAGATGGACTGACGATGTAGTATGTAATCTCTTGACTGGTCATACTTACGCCTCCCCTAAAGATCGCCATAAAGGCTGATCCTCGAATATAGCGGACCCCTGCCACCGCAGGCGGAGTCCTTTTAGGATAGGTTTTAAAGTTCCTTAACTAGACATTTTCTTAGGAGCCGAACTCCGACGTTGCTTTGTCATACGTACGCCTCCCCTAAAGATCACCATAAAAACCTGGTCCTGCGGAGCTCGAATAGAGTGGATTCCTGCCACCGCCGCGTCCTTCCAGGATAGGTTTTAAAGGGGTTAAGATCCTAAACTCGACATTTTCTTAGAAGCCGAACTCCGACGTTGTTGCTTTGTCATACTTACGCCTCCCCTAAAGATCGCCAGAAAGACAGGACCTGAGGAGCTCGATACATCGGAATTCAACCACCACCGCCGCCGCGTTCTTCTAGTATAGGTTTTAAAAGAGGTTAAGATCCTAATCTCGACATTTTCTTAGGAGCCGAACTCCGACGTTGCTCCGGAACAGGACCTTGTCATCGTGCGTGATCGGGAAGATCTTCCACCGCCTCTGCCCCCGCGCGGCGAGAGCCTCGGCCATCCCCCTGTGCGCCCGCTGCCTGCAATACCAGCTAGCGCATCCATGGGTAAGTACTCATCATTATACAGGCGGTTCTTGGTGGCGTTCGGTAATGCTGACTTGCAAATATTCGGGATTACAACTAGTGATGATTATTTCCATCATCATCAGCCTATGTTAGTCCACCACTGGACATGGCCTCCCCTTATGAGCGCCATAGTGTCTTCAGCGCGACGCGTCCACATGTTATTTCCATAGGAAGGTAAAATATTTATATCGACATTTATCAATATTTTTCTTTTCAAGGTTCATAACGCTGTAGTTAGAAAACATGGGAATTACTTTAAAAAAATTAATTTTATTTAACTACAACCAACTTCAAAAATGCCTCAACAGGGTCAACTACAAGCTTTTTGGATAAACGACATTTTAAAATCTATGTTCAGATGTTTTTTCTGTTCATATGAGGCTTTTATTTCACAAAGTATACCTGTTCCAAATGTCCACAAAAATGTTCCAAATCATACTCATTATCTCATACCCAAAATTAATATAGAAAAATAAACGATATTTTTTTCTAAGCATGGTTGTGTACCTATACTTTATTTAAATGTATAGTTCTCCGAAATGGTCAAGCGATGTTCTATAATTATACAAGTAAGACTTTTAAATGGTTAGCTCTTAGTAAACTGGTATTAGAGTTCTTTTGAGTCAAATGGAATATCTCATTTCACAGTTGCAAACATTCTTTTATTCACCTAGTTTTCCTTGTAGGTATACCGTAGTACGGCTTCATTCGTAAAGATTTTTATTTTTAATAAAGTCACTTAAAACAATGGATTGACATTGATCGACAACATTCGCGCCAAGAACATATGTGTTTTTTTTTACCTCTTTAAGAACTTATGTGATTTAATAGCCAGTTTTATAATATCGTTGGTAAATTTTACGTAGAATTCAAGTTTCTACAGTTAATAATGTAAATTAATAACATGTTTTCCTTTCTGTTTGTATGCCGTATTTATATGGTGCCTATCTCGTCTTTACAGCATTAATCAGCAAAAAAAAATTACATTTGTTTTGTTTTGCAAAGTTTTTTATTAAACACAAATTTTTACGATCGTAGATTAACTAAACACTGTTTAGAACCTAACTAGATACAAAACCAATAAATTAATAACTCGACAGGCTGAACGCCTTTAAAAGTTTTTTGATAAAATACTATTTATAACTAATACTTATTAAATCATTTACTTCTAAAATTATACAAATTTTAAACAAAAGCTACATAAAATAATTACGTCCTATGAGCACTTTGTGAAGCTTACTACTCATTAATCAGCAAAAAATATGTATTGATACAGCTGTTATAGCGAAAACTATAAACTATCAAATGTAAAGTTTTTAAGCTTAGACGCAGTTATGAATTTATTTATTAGAAACACTGGTAATTGCGACAAAGTCGGAGGATGGCATTGTAATCAATAGATAGATATCGATGGAAATAACCCTTTGCAATTTTTTACATTTGTTATATAAACTTTTACTATGATATTTGCAAGTAGCGTTACCGACCGCTATTCTTAATAGGCGGTATCATATATAATCATATCATATTTACATATTTTGTTATATCAATATATTTTTTTATGTTTTGTGAATTCTGTGTGTATTTATATTTAAGATTCGTGACATTCAGCATGTATCGTTTCCATACATCTTGATGTCTACACTATTTTTGTTTATTTTTGTTTCAACCTTTTATGACAGCTAATTTAACTTACTAAGAAATAGCTCACGAAGCTTTGACTTAAGAGGAGAAATTTCAAAGAGCGAAAAGAAAAAAATCCAAGGAGCGATAAAAAGAAGCGGCAAAAAAGAAACATGGATAAAACCTGTAAGGAAAATGGAAAATGCTTCTGAAGAAAATAACAAACAAAGAATTAAGAGTTAAAGGATAGTACAAGTAAAGTACTCAATTGATGTAAGATACATAAAGAAAAGATTATAAATAAGAACAGAAACAATATGAATCTCGTGTCTCTACGTTGATTTCGGAGTTTGGACACTTACTAGCGACATTCATACTGAATTGGTAACTAAATTTTACTCCTGCTTAATTTTTTTTGTTACTTGCGCACGTTTCAACCTGCCCTGTTTCTCTGATTATGTTGCATATTTTTTTTCCTGTAGTATAGCTGCATTACGATCATTTTAACCATTATAATAATACTGCGCCAGAATGTATGAATGCTTACGTAATTGTTTATTGCTATCTCAAGGAATGCCGTTACCGCCACTCAATGATCCCTCGGCTCAGAGTAAGTTGTACGACATTATGAAATATAATTAGGCACACACCACAGTCTGCATGTACTTACACATCTTATACGATCTGCAAATATTTGTAAGATAGATAGATATATAGATAAAACATTTATTCGACACTGCAGCACATGATATAAAGGTAACAATAGTAATAGTAAACAATAAGTAATAGTATAAAAAAAAAAAGTGGAGATTTAAAAATTGTGTGTGTGCTGCAGCCTGTCAAAAAGGTAATAGCTCAACGAAAAGCTTAGCTCTAAGAGCAAAACACTGACATGATAATGATGTGTAAAGGGTTTTCTGGGTTAATTCTATAAATAATAACAAATATATATACATATATATATATCTATGTACAATGGTGTTGGGTACTATCTAATTTATATTAGTCATCTTACATCTAGCACACATAACAAAAGTTCTACGTACCATGATGGGGCTAGATGATGCTTTGGAAATTATCCAGCATTGTCATTATTTTGATACAAATTATACTTCCCCCGTCTGATTGCTTTTGACAAGTATCTTTTGTACTTTATAGGATAATTAGTTCGTAGTAGATCGTAGTTTAGTGTCACTATTTTTTATTCCGAAACAGATATGAACCTGTTCATGAGAAGACGCGCGCGCGCGTTGAATATTGCGACGAGTGGCTTGAATCTTACGGGGCAACAGTCCGACGGGCTGCCAACGCTGGCCGCAATGGCCGCTACTTCAATGGGCATCCAGCCGCGGGCCGTGCCGCCCTCTACTTTCGCCCCGCTTTCACTAATGGCAGCGCGTGTCGTGTTAGAATACCCGGTCGATAGATTCGGGAACCCACTCGCAATGGGTCAGATGGGAATGTATGGCCCACGGGCCCCAGAGCCAGGCGAAATATCCCCAACTCCGACCGTATATCAAAACGTTGATGTGTTTCCAATGGTGACCGACGAAGATCCTCCCCTTCATAACTCTAACGAAGATATCTACATCTCTTCGGAGGATTTGGTGACGTTTGAAACGTCTGGTGAAATCGAAAATGCTGACATGATGGATATTGATCTGCCCTCAAACGATGACTCTCAAGGGCACAGTAAGTATCCACTAATTTGCACATAGGTTGTTATTATATACACAACGCGTTACCTCCCAACAGAAACCTCGACTACAGTGGCAGGTCGTCATTATTACTACATGAGCAGTCGTTTATATAATAAAATAAACATCTACCCACACACAATTTTTAAATGTAAGTGTTTATGCACTGATTGGCTTTAATCTATATCCTACGAGGATACTGAAGAAATTTTAAAACATCAAAAATGACTTAGTGAAATCGTACATCTATCCCTTCTCTTTCATACTCACACACCCACACTCACAGCGGTAACTCCTGTTGCCCGGACTCTCATGAGACCGGTGTCCTCGGGAGCACCACACTCTCACATACCTTCTCACGCACAGACACACACACACACACACAACACACACACCCTCACACACACACCCTTACACACACACACACCACACCACACACACTACACACATATATCTCTTTTTTTATTTCTTTAAATATTATTTATTTTATTTTGTTTGCGGAGGAAGGCGCTGACTCCGCCACACAGTTTTAACTAGTGAAGAGTTTAATCCCATAGATTAAACTCTTTACTAATAAGAAATTTAAACTAATTAGGGAATCCAATCCGGATCATTATTTCAATATCTCAAGTTAGCGGGATCGATGACAAAGGTGTGAACTCTTTCGATTTATAATCTTTTGCGTGACATTCATTGTTCACCTTTGGATTAAAGCCTTAGGGGCTTTCCCTTCTTTACCTTCGTTCTAGTATTCACCGCCGCCTTCTACGCAGATACCTAGAACTTTACAAAAATGATACTCGTAATTGTCTATGATCAGTTGACGCAGACAATTTTTGCAGAGTCGCTATAAGTTCTGATTGATATCTAAAGATTATTGGAGTCGAGTTTATTTTATTTCCAAATAAGATTTACATTGTTATTTTATACGAACAATCGGAAAATCCTACTGTTACCTAGTATCAGGACAACAATTCGTAAGGTATGTAGGTCAGTGTTGTCACTGAACTATTTCTGTGTCATTTTTAAACAAATACAATGTCCCAAGAAAAAAAAACATGCGGGGCAGTCTTTGGGGGCTGCCGATAGAAGTGAAAACTAAGTAACTTGTGAATTGTATCGTCGAGTTCTATGGGAAGCGTTCGGTGACGTTGACGCGAGTTTCACGCTTTTTGTTCACCCAAAAAGAGCTCAACGCGCGTAATGAAGTTTTCACTTCAAAATATATTTCTTCAAATTAAAATTACCATTGCCATTATTTTATAAATCTTTGAACCAGTCATTGCGAACTGACCTTTTTATTAAAAAAAACCCTTTGAGTAAAGTCGACCTTACCCGAGAAGGAGCCAGAAAATTACTGCCGTGTATGAAAGCTTACTCAATCCTCGCTCTATACCTGAGTATTAATGATTACATCAATGATGTTAATGCTTGGCCAGATGCCGCTCAGTTCCGCGCCGACAATAGTACATATGTGAGAAATTCAATGTTTTTCTTAGCTTTACATAAATATTGACATGTGTCGAAAATAGCATTATATTAAGATTTAGGTAAGCAAATCAAATTTATTAGACACTTAATGATACATATATGAATATACTAGTGGTTTCTTTTTCACTTCTTCAACTAGTGGACAAGAAATGGAAGTGACTAGTAAAACAATCTTATTTGCTAATAATTACATATAACATTTTACTTGTCTAAGCGCTTATTTTTAACTCTACAGAAATAAAATGTGTTGTATTTTAATTTAGCCATAGAAAAGCGTTATTCAAGCTTAGATCTAAGACAGAGCAAGCTTTCATAAAAAGGGCCTTCAGGCGCTTCCTTACCGCAAATATTCGTCTGTAATGTAACATTCAGATTCTAGCATTACATCCGGTGCAGGAGAAACGAGCATTACAGTGCGCAGCCTGTAATTAAAAGTTGCCTGGGTATGTAAAACTGCAGCAGCGAGTGACGCGCCTTATTGCTTATTCCTTCCTTCAGGCTAATACCAAATTTTCCTTTACAGTACGATCTCTTTTCGAATGCACTGACCGAAGTCACCGAAACGTTTGATATGAATGTCTCTATCTTGAAAAATACACGCATTATACATTGTCTTTCCTTTTAGCTGTGACAAAACTTTCCTATTATGTTGATCCTACCAACCCAAATTGTGTTTGCGTTCAAAGCGATTTTAATTTTACGATGTACTGTGGCTGATTTTTCGAAAACTGATACCAGTGCCTATCAACAACAGTTAACATCATGAAAAGAACATTATAGCTTTCATTCCCAGATATGTGAAAGGTCAGCCCTAAAGGTAGATAGATTATTTTTGTCCAATAACGTGCATATTCACTAGATAACGAAGGGCTTGATATGTGGAACAGTTAAATCGTCCCGATATATATAAAACTCAAAACTTTCTTCCTTTCTCGGAACATGAGTTTTTTTTAATCTCGCGGTTGAAATACCTTTATATAATCCTTGACACATATCTAGCCCTAAATGTAATCATTTCCTTCTTCATCAGCACTTACGTCCACTGCTCAACATGCATCCCTAAATGCGAGGAGTTTTATTTTCATTATATCTAGTACCTAGTGAAAATGCACTGACGATTGTCAGAAGGCGCCTTAACAGCATAGCGAACAGACATTCTCATAGCACTCTCAAAACTGTGACAATCTTTCCCAGATATCATTGAGATGTCGTCAGGCGTTGATTCTGATGGATCAGACGCGCCGCCGACGCCACCGCCTCGCCCGCGTCACGGCAACCCCGTCACCCCGCCCGCTGGGCCCTCCAGCGAAGAACTTGATGATGTTGACGAAGACGATAACACGGAGTCCATTGATACGGAAGCTGAGAAGGAAGTGTAAGTATTTCTTTAATCTACCAATCCACCAATACCAATTTACGACCAATATAGCGCGGTGGGCGAAGGTCCGCCTGCGACGCAGGAGGGTTCGATTCCCGCCTTGGAACAAATATTTTTACGATCTGCAGATATTTGTTCCGGGTGCTCTGGTCGTTTTCTATGTATAATAAAAAATATCTATCTATGTAATGTATTGTATTATGTATATCAGTCATCTAGTACCCATAAAACAAGCTCTGCTTAACTTGGGGCTAGATGATGTTGTGTGAATTGTCCAGCATTTTTTTTTAGTCTTCAGTTTTTCTCAACAAGTATTAGTATGGACAGTTTAGACTAGACTTTTAGTCCAGTAATTTTAGCAAAAAAATAGTTTCACCTTCATTTTGCCGTTATAAACATTGCCTTCAAAGTCGAATAAAATATCGTATTGGATTCTGTAAGTCATTCTAGGTCAATGTCAAAACAAAATATTAAAAATAAATATGAAACCCTAATATGAGCGTACTATTTATTAATGGTAGAATAGTCAAAAATGTCATATTATCGTTATGAAATGCGTAATATTTGCTGTTCATGCCTTCCACTCGTTACGCCATGTAGATATTAAATTTTCTCTATTCTAGGCTAGACAAATGCTTGTCTAGGCTGTCCATTATTTTTCCAGCAAAGCTGAATGTAATCCCTCATGTGTTTAGAGAAAGGAAGAGAGGTTATGGTTGACAATGAAAAAAAAAACGAGCTTTTACTATTTTCAAGTTTTTATTAGTTATTTAAATAGCAGAGAAGATTTGTACATTTGCTTTTAATTGTTACAAAATCCACATTATGTTAATACACTCCGAAACTACAATTGATTCAAAGTTTGTTTTAGCAAAGATTCATAGCAATTAGCTTACTATGTCACAAAAAGCTATTACTCGTAGAAATTGGAAAATAGTAACCGGATTTTCACGAGCGACTAACCACTTTATATAACCTAGCTCTAGCAAAATAATCCCTATGAAAGCCCTTTTGATTGGGTTTGGTGAAAAGCACTTCATGTAAGGTCGCGTTGTGGTACGCTGATGTTAAATTAATGCATGCATTATTTTGTAATCATGAGTTCAAATTGATATGTCCATCATTTCATACCACGTAATAGAATTGTCATTTCAGATATCGGTCAGAGGTTAAACATATAAACTTCAGAGAATTCGCTCATACTATTTATTGCACAAATTACGTTATTTGACACAAAACAAAAGTTTGGATGGCTGTTTGTTACCTCTCCACGCGAAAACACTGAACTATTTCGCATTCATGTAGTAACAATCTATTGTTACTATTACTAGTAGCTTCTTCATTACATTAGTGGACAAAAAAAAAACACACTTGGGCTTTGTCTTATTTGAACAAAATTTTTAGGAAATTAGTTTAAAATTTGACTATTTAGTTGAAAATTTTAAAAAGAAATCATTTATTTTGATTTGAAAAAGCTAGTTCTAAATAAGCGCAGTGACTCGCTCATATTTATTGCTCCTACTGACATACAGGGTCTTGTTTAACTGGGGCTCGGAAGGTAAATGCGTTTTCGCGGACGATTACCGGTCGCAGCACATACTGCGTCACACACGTCGCCGACATTACGTGCTAGTAAATAAATTGGTTTATTTTATGTATGTTAGATTAAGGTATATATTTTAAATGGGCCATAGTTTTTAAGTAATTTCCATCCTGTACTTTTAGACTAATGTTACCTGAAACAAATGGATTTTTATTATTATTACATTAAATAATGGAGTGTTTCCTCTATTTCAGTGGAGCCGGCGAGAGAGCCGGGCTGCGTCGCCGACGCAACACTGCGCTTGCCGAACGCGTCGCCAACATCAAGAAACGTGCCCGCAAGGCCGAACGTTGGAACTCAGTCAAGAGGTCTTTTCTAAAGCCCCTTGCGATTTCTGTCAGCGTTGGCCTTCTAGCCGTCGCAGGCGTTCTGATCTACTCATACACTCACAGACACTAGCAACACAAACACACACGGGTGGTTAAGTGAGCTTATCTGACATAACTTTTGACAGGATAAGTAAACCTTAATGCGAATCAAATTTGAGGACTCCAGTCGCAGTTTTTGACACGTTCTAACGTCATTTGAGACCAGCTGAAATCTTATTTGCGTTTGAGTATTCGTATCATCGTATGCGTTAGATAAGGTACGGTTTGTAAAATTTGTTTTTGCAAGACCACACAGAGTAAATACGATTCTACAACTTCTTTATTGTTATGGCGTCGCTTTGAATTTTATGAATCACTTCTTGTTTAGAACTAAACGTAAACGCCCATGTCGTTTGCATTTGTATTCTGGAATGATTCTCATGGAATCTCTTCAACATTATAATTATTTTTGGTGTCGCATACTTCATTAAATGAACAACTAAACTTTTAAACTTCTTGTTTTGGCGATGCTTGTTTTTCAATTTAATTATTTGTTGATGTATACACTAAAGAAGAGGTTAAGTAGCACCCATTTGGAATTTCATTTAATTTGTCTACCATAAACAAATCAATTTATCGAACAGGGAACGTGAAAATTTTTCCTCTCGTGAAGAATGTTTATTATGTACCCATTATTATTATTAAGTTTAGTTAAATTAGACATAAAGAAACGTATGGTTAACGAGACCTCTACGATTGTTTATATCTAATCTAACAACAACAACAAATAATAAATTCTTACCAGTAGAAAAATCTAACATTAACTGTTTTAACAATTTGTTTGTATATCGTTCACAAGTTGAAGTCATCCGATGAGGGCGCCACTTCCTCCAACAATGACCCGAATACAACAGATTAACATATTAAACGGCAACTATATTGATCCGGAATTATCACTAACATCGGTAAATAAACATAAATAAGGATGCCCCGTATTAAGTGCATAATCCTGCAGATTCGCGCTGGGGCAAGGCCGATCAGACACCGAAACAAGTACATAAAAAGTTATTGCTTTAATTGAGAGTATGAATCCAAAAATGTAAGGCGTATTCTTATTGTCAAAAAATAGTTCAACCATACTAAAAAGGCGACGCTTTGACTGTTTGCCAAGTTACATAAAGTGTTATATAAAGTTGGACACTGGTTGGACAAGAAATCCCAATGACAACCTCTATTCTTCCGTGAAAGATCCGCGCCAGCTATTGCGTTCAAATTTCAAGAGGGTATTTTTTGAAACATCCTCTTTCACAGAATTTTACATTACTGCCAAACGGTCAAACTTATTGTGGTTTTGTATTTAATCGGCCTTGCCACCGCGCACGCGCACTTCAGGCTTACCCACTCTATATAGGACATATTATTAAATGTATTGAAGATATTTAGTATATAATTATTTAAACAATCATTTATTAGTATTATTTTATTAGATGTAAAATTATTAATCATAAACTTAGGTAGGTATATGCTATTTTAGAACTGTGCAATGCATATACGATTCAATGTACTCTCAACTTTCTTTTTTTATGGTATCACTCGAAATATTTGATTTAATATTGAATATATTTTTCTGCGTAAGTTATCATGTATTATTTGATTGTTTTTAAATGCAGGTTACACAAAATTATTTAAATCATGAAGTACCTATTAATCCTATACTATTGAATTACTTTATAAACAAATCATAGGTACAAACACAATCAACTATTCATCTAATTATTCTAGCTTTTTAATTAGGCGGAACACATTTTTAATAGAAATATTAAATGAACTAGACATAACCACCCTGTATGTATATATGAACTACTGACTATCACTAGAACTACTTGAGTATACAGGGTTGTAATCAACTATTTTGTTTAACATATTTTCACTAAGAAATAACGCTCACATTTTCGTCATATGAATTATACGAATAGTCTTAGACACATATTTTTGTAATTATAGGTAATCTTTAATATGTTAACAAATCGCGAAAGTTAAAAAGGTTTATAGGATAATATTATTACTATAAAAATGATTAAAGTCAAGTTCAAAAATTACAATCATTAAATAAGATATTTATTGGGTTAATTATTTCATCTCGTTCTTCTAATACAAGAGTTAAATAGTACAGCTACCGTACTATGCCAAACTTTCCATGGGGTTATATCGAGTCGTTGAGCAACAATGTTAGTGGAGATGATAGGATCATCCTCAAAAAGTGATTATAGGAGAAGGATCATAGAGGATCTTAGATAGATACCTGCTCCAACAAAGTTAGTGTAATTATAGGATTCTCTATGACCCTCCTCCTAAAGACTTTTTGAGGAGAATCCTGCCATCTCCACTAACATTGTTGCTCGAATAAAATTAGAACTGCTTCGGGTCACGCTTCCTTAACCTAACTCTATGTAAAACTTCAATTTATTACTTTCCAGATTATGCGAACAGCAAGGAGACTGAAAGTTGATTTTATGATTTGGGCGGACGTGTTCGTATTGGTCCGTAGCTAGCTGTTCGACAACCCTGACATCTCTCAGTACACTTTCGTGAACTGTATCTCTAGATATTCTTGTTTATATTTATGATCTGATTCCAGACAAATGAACGTTTCTATTATAATAATTATGTATTTATTTAAATAAAAGGGGCACCGGCTGTATTTTCATTTATCTATTTAGTACTTTATGGCCGGTGAACGTGGTAGCTCTATAGTTCCTAATTAGTAGATTATATCTGTATCAGCTATCGAAATGCATTTCCCCGTATATTGTCGTTTCCAGAAAATATATGTATTGTGTATAAATTAGCTACTTAACTAAACCTCTCTGCCGGTTGATGCGGCGCTATTTATCTGTATCGACTGCGCCATGCATATCGACAACTGGTCAATTCTATCTATATACTATAAGTTTTAGAAATGTGTTCAGTAACGCTTCCTTTGCCACTGACGTTTCTTGCAGTCTGGGCAAATGAGGGTTGAGCTACGAGGACAGATTGATTCACTTTGGTATCTCTACGTGAGCTGAGGAGTATTATGCTCCATACTAACTTAACGGAGACTTTATTTTTCATAATGCAACATTCACAGAGTTCCGTATCATCCTACAAAACTTTTCTCACAAAAATATATACTCCATCTATAGAGAGCTTCAACTGTTTACCCTTTACTAACAGCTGGACAGATAGAGGATCATTGAGGCATCCTGTGGATACGGAACCCTTAAAATAATGATCACTAGGTAATTATATAAATGTATATTTTTATAAATCTTTAGTAGATAGATAATTGGTTTTGCTAGTGTGCGGCAGTATACAGCCGTTATTGTATTATTGGATGACCTAGAAATTTTATGTACCAATGCACTTTATTACCACAGCACTTTATTCGCAGCAGTGGACTTATATTGTTTCTTCTTTTATTATTATGTAAGTAGGGTTAATATTATCACTTGAGTTCCATATGAACACTATACAAATGTTGTATTTTGTGAAGATAATATCTATGTAGGTGATATAAATTATTTCGCTGAATCTGTTGAACTGCTTTTGTCACCGAAGTTTTCTTAGCACACATCTTTATCACAGTTTGTCAATAATATAAAAATCCTTTCAAAGGTTTGTTAAGGACAGTTATTAAACGAATCGTTTAGAGGACCTGTTAGAGGCCATTTTATCTTAAACCGTAGAGAAATTTTTGTGCTCTACAACAAATTGTAATCAATCAAATCTACTACACTTTATCTAAATACGAGTAAATTATGTACGTAAATAGTATAAATGTTATAAATTGAGTAGGTTCTTTCGCTTCTCTAAACAAACTGATGTGTATTTATAATTCGATCCGGCACGAGTTTTATGTCAGATGTACCTATTTTAGAATTATTTGTATAGTAGATTGACATAGACTCAAATAACGAAATAAATACACGATTTAATGTTAGTTCCACTCAATAATACAAACTTATTACTGTTAATACCTAGTAGAAGTAATTGGAAATAAAAGATGATTATATTCTCTATATTCGTTTTATTTCATTTCCTTGCCTGCTGATGTAAGTAAAAAGTACTTGTAGAAGCTGTATTTAGTGCGTTGGGGAATAATCAGACGTGGGGCGAAGATCACTTTAAATTAATTTGAGCCATTTCGAACGAATAGAAAGGATAGAAAGGGAAATCAGAAATGTTCTGGAATATAGAAATATATAGATAGGTATAGCCCGGAAAATCGTAGAATTTGTTTGCAAGTTTAGTTAGTTTTTATCCCACCAAAAACATAAATGTAAAAATGGAGAGCCAAGTTCAATACAAAAATTATGATTGGCTGTGGGCTTCGCGGCTAAAAGAATAGAGATCTAAATGAGTGCCAAGTCAAATCTATGTAGGTTAGATTTGACTTGGCCAGTTTTCATTACATCAGTCATTTTATAAAGTTATTCAACGTTTTAATTCTGATAAAAAAATTATGGAATTTTATGCTCTCTTTTACTTTTTGAATCCCGCTCTTAGCCTTAGCTCTTGGTGATTCTGCCAATATCAAGTGTTAAACTACTACTGTGTTCCGTTCAATAACATACACGTTGTGCCGTCAAAATATAGGTAACTAGTGTTGTTTTTTTATTAGATGGTGTTATGAAAAATTCAAGGATCAATCTCTCAATCTTTTAGCTCCGACCAATTGACCAAACTTTTACGTGTCTCCTTCAAACTATTCATCATCAGCCTATAGTAGTCCAAAGCTGGACATAGCCCCTAATGAGCGCCCTGTCTTCAGCTTGCCGCATCCAGCATCTGCCTGCAGTCCTTCGCAGGTCGTCATCCCACCTGTTACAAGATGAAAATACGTATCTTGTATCTGTATTTCAGATACTTGTATCTTAGATAAGTTACATCTCTGAGAGGCCTATATCCAACAGTGGACGTGTAGATATGGGCGTTGATATGGTGATGAGGAACATTAAAGCTGATAATGACATAGGTACCTACTTATTATAAATTCATACCTTCATACAACATGCAAGAATCTATTAAGAATTACCCAAAATTACACCAAAATAATATAAGTCGTTATTCGTGATTTTAAAAAGTATTATTTTGTTGTTTATGCTTGACGGGATAATTACTAATCCCTCGGGAATATTTTTTTCATGGAACCACAAGGGGATCATTCTCTACACAATAGCAAAATAATTTCTATAATCGGTCCATAATTGAAGGAACATCGACGATAAAAAAATACCTACATAAAAAAGTACAGCTGAATATAGAACCTCCTCTTTTGATTTTTTGTAGTAGGTTAAAATGAAACGAACTTTTGAGTTTCGCGAGCGGTTTACCCGCTTTTATTAACATCGTATCAGGATCTATTTCTTGAAGATTTTATAAAACATAGTAGATACATATAAGGTACACTACCTTTTAATATTTTTTTGAAACTACTAAAAATAATTTAAGAATAGTCTCGTTTATAATGATTGGGAATGAAAATAGCCGCCTCTCCCATGCTATCCCGCTTAGATCACACTTAATTTAATAGTATCTAAGCGCGACAGTATAAGAGGCACTTGTTCTATACCCCACATCTTTATCTACGCGAGTATATCTGATTTTATTATGAATAGGTTAAAGCAAAGTTAGCTTATACTAACAGGCAGCGCTTTTTTAATACATCAACTACACTGACAAGCGTCTACCTCGCTATACTGACAAACAAGCGTCTACCTCGCTACACTTCGATAATATAATAATATGCTTTATTTGATACATACTAATGC
Source organism: Eupithecia dodoneata (assembly GCA_947044415.1). NCBI lineage: Eukaryota > Metazoa > Arthropoda > Insecta > Lepidoptera > Geometridae > Eupithecia > Eupithecia dodoneata. Next base: position 12,047,643 of record OX345655.1, on the reverse strand, counting down.
CTAGTCTACTCACAAATGAAAGGAACAGTACTAGTACTACTTTAATAGTACTAGTAAGTAATATTTCTTAACAGTTTTAGAAGTGTAGGTACTAGTTCTACTTCTTTATAGTTCTAGTAAATTAACTAGAAACATCGAGATAGGTTTAAAAACTATGCTTATGCATTTACTAGTCAATTGAAATCAGAGTTCAAAATACAGCAACCAGTGACCGAAAATCTAGTTCTTTTTATTATTTACTTAGGTAATAATAATGTACCCATGTAACAATCATTTATTTGATCAATATTCCAATAAATATACACTGTTACACCTCCATGGGCGAGTGTATTGCCGAGAAGAACCACGCCAATAGACATACTGTTGTTTTGGAGTTAAGCGTCTACGGAGACAGTCCTTAAGCATAAATGGCAAAAAGAGAACGCACATGTATTCTTAGTAATTAACATACAATTAATCTTATGTTTACTACTATAAATTATACAGTAGATAAATAGCGAAAATAAATGCTAATTTTTAGCAACTACGACAATTAGAAAATGTCTTATATAGATAGAAAATTCTTAATTGCACTTTAAATAGAAAACGATGTACAGAAAAACTTAAAAATGAATTACAATTGGCAGTCTTATCGCTCAAGAGCTATAAGATCTCTACCAGACAACCATGGATGGATAGGATCGTGGACAGTACCAGGGGATCCGTGTGCTTGTATGAGATATGATAAATAAAATACTTATAATACTGACATAGAAATATACTACATCATAAAATACATATACTTCTTATATACATAGGGACTCAGGTATGCGTTAGTGACAGCAGGACAAATAGGGCTCTTTTAACAGTGTTTTAAAGGTTGGTAATGACTAAGCACGCCTCACCGATATTGGCAATTCCATAGTTAAACAGCTCGGGCAGTAAACGATTGGGCGAAGAAGGAAGTAGAGTGAGCAGGTACTTTAAGCATAAGGGTTGCAGATTAATATAACAGAATTATGAATCGCATATTACAGAATTTATAAACTGCCTCACAAAATGTGACTTGTATATACAGAACGTTATAGAGAATAATTAACAGAATTATATAGTTTCTAGTACTAACGTGAGATTCGTGCGGGGAGATTCAACACTTTTTTTACTAAGGACATTTGGCAGGAGGGCCCAACTAAGCGTTGGTTTCTGTGATTTCGTGATATGGGCTTTATTTTATCGTCTTCTACTTTCCTTTTCTAATTGTTTGAACAGCACGCCATAAATCTTATAAATTTTAATACACTCAATACATTTCACACGTGCAGGCATAGTTACTTAGTTACTAGACAAATTTTCACATGTCATTTATTTTGACATATTTTTTTATGGGAATTATTTATAAAGAGATATCTATTATGTAAATTCTATAACAATAAAACTTATTTACGAGTACTTACTTCAATACATTTTTTATCCATTTTTTTTAGTTCTTTTTACAAAAGCTTACAACCTGTGTGTCGTGTGAAAGAAAATGTAATGGAAGTAACAAATTTATCTTTTTTGTGTCGTGTGAAATAAAATCTTTAGTGAACGTACATTTAGTATTTTATTTCTTAATTTGGCTTAAATTTATTTGCTTACATTGCTGAAACTATACTCATCTCATCTCTTATTATATTACAACACCCGTAACGTAGTTACTATTATTAATTAAACTATCATCATGGTTAACTTTATAACTTTCCTACTAAATATTATATATACTTTCAATCTGTCATAAAAAATATACCACTCACGCTAACAATTATGTACACTACCGTCCAAAAGTTTGGAAACACCATGGTAATTTAAATAAAAACAACAATAAAACACGTAAGTCATGATTTATTACACTGAAACTTGATCAAACATTAGATTATCATTTAGTAAGAAATATTCAGTACAAATACATGTTAATAATAATAATTTTCATTAAATTTTGCCCTCATCAAAATGACCACCCTTATTTTTAATTATTTCTTCACAAATTTTACTCATTCTTTTGATTAATTTACCGAAGTATTCGGAGTCCAATGACTTCCATTCGCTTTGTAAATGTTGCCACAACTGTGCTGAGCTCGATGGACAATGATTTTTAACTCTTCTATCAAGTTCATCCCATACTAATTCTATTGGCGAGAGATCTGGCGATTGTGATGGCCATTTCATAACTTGCAATTTTTTTTCGTTTTGTTTTTGCTGTAGGAACCCCTGACATAATTTTGATGAATGCTTAGGGTCGTTATCTTGCTGAAAAACAAAATTTTGCCCAATCAAATTCATTCCAGAAGGAATTGCATTTTCTTGCAATATTTTCAGATAGCCTTCTTTATTCAGTTTTCCGTCAATTTTAATAAAATGACCGGGCTTATTGTTACCGAAGCATCCCCAAACCATCACACTACCACCACCATGCTTAACGGACTGCACAGTACACGCTTCTAAAGCCCGTTCATCTTTTGATCGGCGTACAAAAACACGTCTATTAGATCCAAATATCTGAAACTTAGACTCATCCGTCCAAAGGACTTTTTCCCAGTCTTCTTCCGCCCAGTTTTTATGTGCTTTAGCCCACTCTAGTCTATTTTTCTTATGGGTAATAGTTAGTCTTGGTTTTTTGGCTGCAACGCATCCTCTTAAGCCAGCAGACAGTAAACGTCTCTTTACAGTTGTGATTGAAACTGGCTTTTTTCGTGTTTTATTTAAATTCGCAGCAATTTGTGGCGCAGTTAAACGTCGATTTCGTTTTGATAACACTTTAATAAACTGATCTTCCTGCTTTGTTGTAGATTTGGGACGTCCAGATCTCTTCCTGTCTCGATTTTCTCCTGTAACTCGCTTTCGTGTAAGAGTATAATGTACACCTTTACATGAAACTCCAACCTTTTTTGCAATTTGGCGTATAGAATATCCTTCTTTGTTCAAAGTACAAATAGCACTTCGCTCTTCAAGAGAAATCTGTTTCCTTTTTGCCATTTTATGCACTTATCAAATGTTGGTACTAATCACATGAATGTCATAAAATACACTGCACTCTAAACTAAATACTTTATGTTATTTTATACTTATTTTAAAGAACTGATCTCTATTAAAAACAGAAACAATGTTTTTAGCCACCAATTCTTAGAAATCAACAATTGACAGTGGCGCAACCTTTGTGGTCATTAACACGTGTGCCAGACTTTTGTCAAAGTACGATAACTTTTAAGAAATAAGTAGTGTTTTGTTCATTATTGTTATAAGTACGGTTATAAAAATAAATGAACTTTAATAACAACGTGTATATTTAAAAATTTATTTGCTGTATTTTTTTTAATCTAATGAAAATAGGGTGTTTCCAAACTTTTGGACGGTAGTGTAGGTGTCAAGGTAGATTTTAAAATTCAAAAAATTAATATAACAAAGCACCTAGTAATTAAATAAATGTGCACACTTTGCGCGTATTCATGATTTTATTAAAAAGCTCGTTATAAAAAAAGTTACCTAGCAATCACAGAATCGTTTCGGAAAAGTTAAACAGACGGCTAAAAGTTAAAGGTTCATGTTACTTAACATCATTGGACCTTGACCCTTTACTGTTGTGCAGATTTTTTTGAAGGCGACACACTTCCTCTACAATAATATATACTCGAATACCCAGTGATACACAACCACGACAAAATATGTAAAATCGTTCTAAATCGAAAATCGCACGCTGGAGATACGAATGGTGCGATATGATATAAGTATTCATAAAAAATATATAAACGATTTCTTACCTTAAATAAAAATTACTACTCTTATTAATATCTTCACTCTCATATCTAATATATCTGAGCAAAGTAAAACTTTATACAGTTTACAAAGATTTTAATACAATCAATAAATATATTTTCTTTTTTTTTTACTTCATATATAGAAGAACCATTCAGACCACAATAATATTACTTAATAGCATTTACTCCCTGAAAATAGACCTTGTTTACAAATATAATTATGATATTAGGATATATCACGGCTCGTGCTGCCGAGGATATTTTTAAAAGAGCGTTTTGCGTGTACTCGTTAATATTAGAATCATTTTTATACATTAACGATTTGAAATTACACTATGAAAATCTTACTACAATACTAATTCAGCTGACATGTATAACATTGATTAATAATTGCACGATGGAATTAATAAGCTACTACATTCAAGGACCTACATCAGCCCACAATAATATAACTTAATAGCATTTAACTCCCTGATAATAGTATATCCTTCCATAATTACGATAAGCCAGTTTATTAATTTAATATATTTATATTTTCCATAGATATATCACGGCTCGTGCTGCCGACAAACATTTAAAAATATTTTTTAGACTATGCATATTAATAATATTAGAAACATTTTAATACATATACTATTGATTTGGAATTATATAATAAGTAACTTATTACAATTCGTATTCAGCTGACATGTATAACATTGTTTTTTAATTGTACGGTGCAATTGATTGGCTACTCCATACAAGGACGATCCATATCTTCTTGATGTGGTGTGTCCACTATTGTATTACAGACTATAAGTAGCAGTTATAAAAATAGTAGGTTCTTTTTCCAACAGACATTATATATATTGATTTAGTTAATATTAAGTTAACATCAACTAACTTTAAGTAATTTCCCTTCTACTGTGTCTAAAACTGATTTTTTGACATAAATACAGAAGAATAACATCAATTTTAAATACGAGTACTGCTATATCCTAATTTTGACATTCAGTGTCAATATTTAACAGCAGTTAACGCTATCCGTTTGTGTATTTTGTACACAACATTTTTTAATAACTTTTTGAAGAAAATTTGACAATCTTAACACCTATGTATAATAATAATAATTGTATAACAATTATTGTCTAAATAATAACTTCTAGAACTACTATATAGAGCTCCATGGTCTACGGAAAATAGTGTGCATTTATATAACTATGAATTTGGCACTCTAACAATGCAGTAGATAAACAAATTGTCATTTTGACAGTGAGTGTATATCGTATATTCTTTGTCACGATCTATTCAAAATGTATTATGTAGTGCTTTACTAGAAATACTGTCAAATAGATTATCATTTAAGATTTTTGTCACGTCGCGGTGCCACATTTGGCAGTTTATTCTACATGGATCACTGCACTGAAACCTAATAAAGGTATGAAACACAGATCCAGCTGGATACAAGACAGCGTTTATTGTCCGCGGCCCGCGTAGCGTATAACAGTACGTTGAAGTATCTCGTCGGACCTCGGGGGTATACCTCACCTGGCGTTAGCGGCGGTTACCTCATGGTATTGGTGGAAGCACGGGACGATGCACAGATTGGTGCGGCATTCCGGGCAGTGGTACTGAGTCTTGCGGCGTAGGATGCGTCCGAACTCGTCGACGGTATTCCAGCAGAAGTTGCAGCTCAGAGGTGGTCCGGAACGGACGGCAGGAGTGTGGGACGCGCGGGCGGCGGGTACGGGGGAGTGCCGCTCCGTGGCAGCGGCGGCACGGACCAGGATATCGCTGACTAGCTGGTCGCCGCTGTCGACAGATTGAGTGGAGCGTGGGCGACGGTTCTGGAAGTATACAGAAAGAAAGTTATAGAGGCTATCGTATGCTTTGCCACAAGTGCTGCGTAGCTAAGGATTTATTTACTTCCTTATTATTCTACATTCAGAGATGAAATTAATAGCTGTTTTGCCGGATACCGGATATCCGGCCAAACATAGCAATAATCGGATGGACTTCGGTGAGATCAGGACTTTTCGTTCATGAAGTTTGTTTCTATCGCTTTTTAGGGTTCTTTAAATCGGCGCTCTCACTTTGTCGGCGTTTTCTTCTTCCTACCATGAGGGTTTTTTTAAGATGAAGCAGCCAACGTTCCGTAGTTTTTTTGGTTTAACATAAAACTAATTGAATAATCGATACTATGTTTTGTATCGTAATTTAATAGTTTAACATTTGACTGTCTAAGTGCTTATATTATAAGCGTAAAGAAATAAAGAGACACCTCGTTCCAAGTACCAAGTAACTCCATAGATGGTATAAAATGGCCACTGATAATGTGTAAAACAGAAAGAAACTACTGAAACTTCAGACTTTAAAATCGCTTGACAAACAAAATTACTTGTCCCTAATCGAAGTTGGTTAGAGGGTTTTTATAAGTGAGTCTGTGAATGTCTCTTCGAACATAAAATATTATTATGTTATAGATTGAATAATAAGTCAGATCGTCTACTTTAATTATACGTCCTTATTAGTTAGTGATTCTAAAGTCATAATTATCAATATACCGTTGGTGAAGTTAATACTAGTTGTAATTCGTCATTTTGTTGTTTTTGTGTCTTTGTTAAAATAAACTTGAACATTATTCGAATTATCCGGATTTGTGATATTGCAATTCCTAGTATGCATTGCCTGTAGTGGGGGCGGGGCATTTTCATGCGTAACGCCAACTCGAGCAAGGTCATCGGCTTATATCCACGTCTTAACTGAAATAAACAAATGAAAATGAAAATTTTCAGCGTTTCTGTTTCAGAAATTTTATACAACGCAATACTTTGGAAGTAGGTACTGCAAAAGTAAATTTTTAATTTGTTTTTTCAATCTGTACAGGCGGAAAAAATATATTATTAATTTAAATTCAAGAGACGATAAGGGTTTGTACCGAACCGTAACCAAAAGTTTCGTGTTCCGTTATGCTTCGGTCCTAAAAAGGTGTCGATGTAAATTGTACATACCCTAGAAGATGGGAACTGCGGGTAAGAGTTGTGCTTCCTAAGTGGAGGAGCAGACGCTTGCGGGGGCATCATCGGTGCTATCGCATGCATCGGCTCCGACACCTGGCGACGAGCCGTGCGCTCCTCCACTGCTGGTTGACGCTTCAGGTGCTTCGCGCGACGAAGCCGGAGCCCTGCCATCAATTCTGGAATACCACACAATATGGCATATATACCTATGTCTAGCAGGGGTCTGGTATAGGACTGTACGGTCCGTACACCATGTCTCTATCAGAAAAACTGCATGGATATATCAGAAAAACTAGGAGATAAATCTTAACTGATATATTAAACGATAAACTGTAGTTAATGAGACGCGTGTGTCGATTGTCAGGTGATCGCGAACTGAATTACAATAAAAAGTACTTATTGCTAAAATGACTCGAGGTTGGCATTAATTAGGGCAATGCACAATGTAAGTGCTCGTACAAGGACGATGATGACTGATGTTTTTTGATGCGAATGTCGCATTAGCTTTGACTAAACTGTATACTATAAAATTATTGACTTATTATATAGTTAGGATATTTAAATTCGGTTGGAATAAGGGTGTTAAAATTTAAAGTCGAATTACAAAATAATCATTTTTTATTTTCTACTTATTACCGTATATACACTTCATAATTTTGGTATAAAGTAATCGAGTGCTACGCACCTTTGATGAAACATTATTATTTTCATGCTTATTATTGCATGCGTGGTGCAAATATTACACCAATGGGACATGCATTGACAGACAATTTTAAACAAAGTAACAAAGGATAATTTATGTAGCACTCAAATGTATTCGTTTACCGTGGCAATAGTAGATCATACTTAATTTACACGATTATTTCATTTTAAAAAGGTACAAAACTTACATGCTTTTTGTGACGCAATCGGCAAAAAGACCTATGAATAGCGATCTGGTAACAAAATATCTTACAAAAACAGTACAGTGTTGTATGAAAAATACTCTCGATATTGTTGTCTATAATGGCACTTTAAAATTAACTTGAAACAAACTTCAAAATTGATGTTAAATGTTCGGCAGTCTTTATACTTACAAAATAGGTTAAATGCCACCGTAGGTATTATAACAACTTCTTGCCGTTTATTTACAAATTTACAGGCACATCTTCACGCGCATTATTTACACGCAGCTACCATACAAACATAAATCAGTCCAAAAAAAAGAGATCGCCCACGAAAAAATTAAGTATAGTTGTAAAACAATACAAATAATATATAATACTTAAAAGGTAAAAGAGTAAGTAAACAGTAATACTAATAGGTTCGTAATCATAATAAGTTTGCTCGCCGTTTTATAGAGAGCTAAAATAGTACTTATGAGGATAAATACTACCTATAATACATTTAGTAAGTATTTCTAGCTATTGATGTTCTAAAACTGAAAATGCGGCCGTACGCTATCCTAAAATGTATCCCTACAAAAAATAAATCGCATGACACTGGCACCGTTACTAAAATACGCCTCGAATACGCTAGATCTATCATTAAGCACTATGAACCTTAGAAAAGTATCTGAAACGTCAATAAACCACAGTACATTCAGGTAGGTAACTGTATAAAATATTTCTACGATTGCTAGCTAGAGGTGGCCGTTCAGATACGAATGCATACAATTTGATACAGCCTTAGCAGGCAACAATTTCTGTACAATAGGAACAATTAAAACTTAAAAGGATCAAAGCAAGCAGATTCGTGGTAAGGCAAAAACAGCGGAATTCCATTTGCCTCCATCCCAATTTCTTTTACAAAACCGGCAAGCTTTATTATGTGGATATAAGCTTTGTTCCAAATACTAAAATTGTTGACCAGGAGATGGAAGGTACCTAATTACTTATTTTTGTAACCTTTTCAATTACCTTATAGCAATTAGTAACTGGCAACGACCAACTTATATGTACTGGTGTACACATGACTTTACTCTCGTTTTGGCATAAAAATTGTTTATAAGTCATAATCTGGTCTGTGCATAAACAATATTGCAAGGGCTAGAGCCAATATATGACCCAAAGGTAAATAAATTTTCTATAAAATAGGGGTCCACCGACAATATTGTTTGTTGATATCATGTTTAAGGTGAACAGCTCGAGCGAAAGCGAAATTATGACAGATTTCGAAAGAAATCTCTTGTGGAGCCGGAAGACGTTCCATCAATGCCTTTAGTATACCGACGCGTTCGTATGTGGCAGCGGACAACGAAAAAACTGTCAGTTATATTTATGTCAGCCTTTCCTCTTAGCTGTTTTGTTCTGACGTGTTTCGCATCACAAGGCGTCACCACTGTCTAAGCGGATAAAAATTCCACCCAGTTTACGTAGCGTCATAACTTCATAAGACGTACACAACTTTTTAACTGTAGTCTACTATTGTTCCGCAGGAGTTTCGCTGCCGCGATGTTTTCGCAGGCACTCTCCATCGGTATACTAAGGGCGTGGGGCGGTGAACACTGTCAGAAAACCGCTCTCGCTAGCGATGTCCACCGTAACCGCACGCGCGTCCTCCTGGGACTAGCTGTCGTACAGTCAATGATAGAATACATATATATATGTAACAGTTAACTTACAAAAAGGTTTCATTTTATCTATCTGATATATAAATAATACAGGGTGCCACGTTACTTGTGTACTAAGCCGAAAGGGGATACTGCTCTAGAATCTAAATAAAAAAATTCGTATAAGATAACTTGACCCCCTCGGGGTACAGAAATACTTTCGGCATAGTAACCCAATATATTACGCAACAGCGTAACCATAAACCTACAAACATCACAAAATCTGACAAATTGGCTATAACCCATTTATGTTTAAACAACAACTACTTATACGTCACTAAGTTATTGCTTTATAAGAGATCTTTAAACAGATTTAGTAAAATTTATAAACTTAAACTATGCTGCTTAAATATCTCACAATAGATTTTTATAATTTATAAGTACGCTAGCGGACTATGCACTACTCGAGCATTATAACGCAGCTATATTTCACTATCATTAATTGGTGTACAGTTATTGACGTCATCTCTAGACTTTGGTAGTTTAAATAATAAGCTGCCGTAAATGCATTGATTTGTTAACTTAAATCTACGATCAATATTTACCTATTTATTTTTTATTTTATAGTAACAATTCATTAGGATTTATTTTCAAAAAATATTTCGAATAAAAACATTGGCATTATATTAGATACTAAAGAAACCGTGGCACTTGTTGCAATTGAAAGGAAGACACTGGAACAAAACTTCTCCTATCTGGAGAATGAATATGGTGAAAGACAAACCAAACCCTGTTAAATCGTTGACATACAGAATCACCTAAAGTCATTCAGGATAACCAGAAGTCATGTTAGTACAACTCTATGATAACCTTATGATTGCAAGTGAACCTCATTACAAAATAATCATAAAATAAATAATTAAAGCTGGACGATTCACACAGCATTATCTAGCCCCAAGCTAAACAGAGCTTGTGTTATGGGTACTAGATAACTGATATACATAATACAATACATTACATAGATAGATATTTTTACGATTTAACCTCAACTGGACCGAACCGAACTAGAAGTTGTGATGTTGACTGGTAGTCATGAGGTTAACGCGTAGTCGCCGACAGGATTCGGTAACAGAAACAATAAAACTAAACTTAACCTAACACACATAACTAAAACTAGACTTAACCTAATGAAATAAAAAATTGAGGGTATCTGTTTAAGCTAGTACGTGATGCGAGTAATTTCAACGATCTACAAGTAATTTGGCTTGCAAATAGTTTAGAGACCATAAACCAAAGTAAAACATTTGCTATGAACTCATGCTAAATCTTCTAATCAATTTTCGTTTTAAGATAAAGATTTATTATTAAAATCAACAAAATGATGAGACTCCAAAACGTCGATTTATTAGAAATTTGATTTAGTATGGGTTCATAGCAAGTGCTTACAGTGGTCGCAATACTTCACTGCTGGCTAAATTGCTAGTAGAACCGTACTTCATTTTTAATTACGCGCGTGACGCACTACCTTACTGTCGGACACGATTGAAGTTGAAAAGATTTATTATTGTTTTGAAACTCAAGCTAATTAATTACTTATACTTACAGTAATTAAGAATTTCATGAAAACAATATCGAAACGATGATAGTTCGATCGAAATCAAATCGCTTATCAAATCGGTCGTTGATTGAACAGATAAAGGCGGAAATAAAACGACGTCCAAAGGGCGCTAAATCTAAATCTAAGTGTTACAGCATTATCCGATTATAGCATAACATCCAAATACGGATTGCGATGCCAAATCGGCTGACGCGATAACCAAAATTAATTGCTAGCACTTCTTGATGATTATTCATCTTTACGTATGTTTGCCAAATCCAAACGATTTTAGGGCTAATTTCGAAAACGATAACTAACAAATAAAACATTGGAAGTACTAGCCTAACCTAAAATAATAAGTCTTTCACCATATTCAAACAACTGACGAAGAAGCCTAAGTTCATGGATGACAAAATTAGAGAAGTCGGAACGTCAAATTCATATGTGCTGCTGTAAAGTAAAATATAAAAAAAAAACTACATTCACTGATTATAATGTGTAAAGGTAAATTATAAAAATCAGATGTAAATATAGAAAATTCACTTCTATAATAAAATGTATGTAAGAATCTACCCCAAATTGGTTTTAAACGTTAACGATAATGCTGAGGGTAACAAGTTATAAAAATCTCTTTGGGATATTAGAATATGAACTCTATACAATATAACTTTTCACATTTAATTTAACTAGTGCACGGCTCAGAAGCTCCTTGGCATTTCACCGCTTTTGTATCTTGTAATGAAAACCTGAAGAAACCATAGACAGCTATGATAATATGACATGTGTCATTGTTTCCCGCCGACGCATCAGCGTTTGATATCATCTTTAGTTGGCGCAGGAAAAAACGCATTTGTACTTACTTTTGAACACGCGTAATATCTAATCTGTTCGTTTAAAACCTTTGCCTTCCAAACAAGCCAATGCATTGGATAGAGAAGCCTTGTTATTTAGTCCTAACTATACAAAAATGATATGAAAACTATTCGCACTATGATTCCCATTGATTTACACTGGTATTATCACACATTTGATAAAGCAGTACCTAATCTAATGTCCTGGACTGTAAATTAAAGAAAAATTGTAAACCAAGAAATACACTAAAAAAATATTATAGTTTAAGGGTGCTGTTGTATGTTTACAAAGTCTATTTTACTACAGTTTGTGATGGATGAGATAGACTACATATAACTGAACCATAGCATTCTATGACCCTTCCCGAAGCACTTTCTCAAAATACATCCCGTATTTTCAGTTTTCTGATGTTAGGTTAACATTTTGGATTAGTTCAGGCTATGTTGCGGTAACCGAATAGTTTAACTTACGGTCCTATTGAGATCTTAAACGTACTAATACATTAATTTTATGGCAATGTTATGTTTTTTGAACATTTGGTTATTTGTAAGTTACGAGAATCAAAGCGACCTATCTAAAATCACTGGTGATTTACTCACTAAAATTCGTAATGAAATACATGATCAAGAACAATATTGCATGCAGTAGTGCATGATCAATGAATTTCGAAAAATACATTTAATATTCTAATATCTACAATTCAATTGCATCTTACAAACAAACAAACGTCCAAATTAAGACGCTTATTTATTGCGACAGTAGACCTCGAGCTAATTTCTTTTAACATATAGAATGTTTTACTCGTTCACGGAAGGCACTAAATAACTGTAATGTATCTTTAAAGCTGCTGAAAATCTTAAGGCACAGATGGCACAGTTATTAGTCAACTTTAGTTATTATACTAGTTAACAGGTGACTTTACTTCATAAATGCTATAAAAATGTATATTTTATTTATTGGTGTGGCAGCTTCTAAGAAATTTATTGCTATAGTATATATTTATTGCTTAAGTTAGTTACAGCAGAAAACGGCTGGAACTTTAATTACGTTAGTGTGTGTCACACCATGTTCATGGGCAAGATTCGCTACTTATTCATATTTAAATATTAAATTGAATTATAAATATAATATGTCTTTTAGTGAACGTGTAAAAAATTCTATCTTCTTTCGCACCGGTTTTGTCTCACTACAAGTAATATACAGGATGTAACATGAGGGGTGGATAATCGGTGGATACAGGGGGTTAAATCGATAGGTACTGAGGTCCCCCCCCCCATCCACCGATGATCCACCCCTTATGTTACACCCTGTATACTTGAATTGGATTTATAACAATTAAATATTTTGCATATGGCGATGCGATTTGTGTTTGTCTAATAAATTAGCTAAATAACAGTAACGAGGCGTGGTTGCGATTAGAAGGCGGCAGCGCGGCGACGCGGGTACGGTCGCGGGCCGCAGGCCGCGTCCTATTGCATCGCGTTGAAGTTCAACTGAGAGAGGATGTTCATGGAGTGCAAGGGAAGGTCCGGGGCGCGGGGGGCGTCCACAAAGTTAACGGAGAGCTGGTGCGGCGCAGAGTGTGTCGGAGGACACAGCAACATGTGGTGGTCCTGAGGCGGCACCTCCTCCTTGTGTGGCGGCGGCGGCGTCGCGTGCTCGCGCTTGATCCGCGACTTGATGCTCGGCCGGTTGTTGGGGTAGCCTTTCTTCTTGTACTCGAGCCACAGCGTGCGGTTGTTAACCCCGAACATGCGCGCCGCTTTGCAAAAGCCGATGCCGCCGATGCGCACGGCCTCGAGCGCGCGCTGGAAGTTCTCCTCGCTCTGCGGGTTGGTGGTGCGGCGGCGTTTCTGCGGCGGCGGCAGGTCGGGCGGCGGCGCGGCGGCAGTTAGACCCGCACCTGCGCCGTACGCAAGCTCGCCCTCCAGCTGCATCATACCTCCCATGTACATGCCGCCGCCCCCCACCGCGTTGCCACTGCCCCCTTCGCCCCCCAGCGCGCCGCCGCCGAAGCACGCATTCGTATACCGCGGGTACGAGTGCTCCATCATACTCCACTGACCTCCTGGGAAGAGAGATTAATGTTTTTTTTATACCAACCGGGTGAGGTGTTGGGGCGCAGCAGCCGCCCTCCGGCCGAACTGCTAGCTCGGGCCGGCGGGCGGTGGCGGCGCGTCCGGCTTTTAAAGAATGCAACCTCTGACTATTTTTAAAACAATGATATCTTTGATCATTGATCTCCCTTCCCTGAATATAAAGGACGTTGTTGCGCAAACTCACAAAAAAGGGAGATCTTACGCAAATACGTTATATTGTTGTATACAGATTTAATCAATACGACTTTAATTTTATAGCATAATTATTGGGTTTTTACACTACTTTTATTTAGCTTTGTTAAGGTGTTTAAACTCAAAGCGAAACATAAAATATACATAAAACGAAACAACAAAAAAGGATAGGATAACAAGGACGTGCATGATTTTAACAATTAAATGCAGGAAGGTACACAACATTAATATTTTAAAAATATACAAATATAAACATTTATTATATGAAAATGGGAAAGCAAAGAATGGCCATTATTACATTATATAAGAGTTATGTGGATAATTAGACTGATTCAAAGTTGTTAAACCCATGTTTGGGCGCAATAGTTATTGGATGTCTTCCTGAATACATGACATTTTCCTGAATAACTGTAATTTCACGTAAGACCAGCTTTAATTCTTATCTACAGAATATTAATAATTAAATGTAAACTATAAATATTTTCGTTGCATTGTCCATTCTTTCGTTCAATATATTGCGAGAATGCAATCTTTGCCAGCCCATTTTCATTTAAGAAAGTTTTTTACCTAAATCGCAGGAGGCCCGCATGAATTAGGTAGCCTTCCCGCGTGCAGGCATAAAGTAAAGTTATAAGATGATCAGTAAAGCTTAGAACAGAACCAATGTGGCGCGAAGGTCCGGTGCAGACAAGTCTCCGCCCTGTTTTGTAATTTCCAAGGAATGTGTTTCCAGTTCTTAAGTAAAAGTATTGAAAGCTCCCATATTATATACTTATTTACACTGTTATTATTATTATGTGTAATACACAGGCAGTTCATAAGCTGATGCGTGTATATTTTAGTGTTTATCCGTGCACTATAAGATATTTCCAGTCTATTTTTAAGAGTTTGGGCAGCACTCATCACTGATTCCGGTAACCGGTCCCAAGTCTTCACGACGCGATTGGGCACTATGTGCTCTCTTCGTTTGTTGGTACTTGGCCCGAGTTGGAGCTTCAGCGACTATATACTTAATAGGCAGTAGGTATTGTCATCCATTGAAAATTTCATCCACATTTAAGATTACTTAATCATTGCTCTCCTATGTAATAGTTATATCAAGAACCTATGAAAATGTTAGATATAATGAATAAAGAAATAGGTGACGTACCTTGTGGCATTCCTGGTGCGCCGTGCTCTACATGCATATCTTCCATACCGATGTTCTGTTGCTCTGAATTCTGTTGACAAATTGTACTTTAATAAAATGTGGAATTTTTTGAACAAACAAGGATAATATACATGAAATTAAACAAAACTATCTGCTGCCCGCCGCTTTGCATGCTCTTTTGCGAGATAAAAAGTAGTCTATGTCCGTCCCCGGATTACCGACTACCATTAAGATCCTATCAGCCGGCAGACAGACACACAGAATTACTATCACTTTTATAATATTAAGTGTGGATGGAAGTATGGATTGACACCAAAATATAAAACAGAATCAAAATAAAATGTAGTCTAAGTCACCTGGCTTGTAATAAACATAAAAATAAAAGTCACGCGAGTAGTCAAGGTGGAACATGTTAAATAGAAACCATGCTTAAAATATGCCATCGGCGTTTCTTAACCTTAACCATGTTTAATATTGGGTTAAATAATAGTAAACTAACCTGTTGTCCTGCATTATTATCCTCTTGAGGGAACTCCCTTCGACGCGGCACGCTGCTGAGTGTTATTCCCTCCCGCCCGATCTCCAACGAACTGTCGTTAGGCGGGTCTTCACCAACCATGTTGATGGACGTTGATCCGTTCGAACTCCGCCTACGCCTGTAAGGTTTTATGTATTTATAGAATGAAGATAAAATATTCTGTGTTCTTACAACGTCTGTGCTGGACAAAGATGCCATCTAGCCCCTAACTAATCCCAGCTTTTATGGGTACTAGATGACTGATATACTCAAAAAATACATTACATATATAGATCATTTTTAATATTTATGCCCAGAACGACCGGATGTGAATATTAGTATATGGTACCGTGATGAAATACCTGTTTCAGTATTAGATATTTCATTCATTATGTCTGGTCATTGGTGTTTACTTAGAACCGAAACAAATTTCTCACAGATCACAATCATTTGTCACGCAGTGGGAATCGAACCTTCCTGCGTCCCTATCAAATGAAATGTACTATTGCAACCATATTGTATAAAGTTATTTAATATAACAGTCTTAAATAGACCAGCAGGATAAGTTCTAAGTACTAAGCTATGTCTTTTGCCCACTACGGTAAAAAATATGATCCACTGATGATTTCCAACACTGAACCCTATTATCTAAGTTAGGATAACTCACCGTCGCCGTTTTGCAGAGGGTGAATTATTGGGTGACAATGATCTTTTGCGTGAGTCATGATCACCCTGTTCATTGTGTTGTTCTGATGGCTCGAGTTGCTCCCCTGCCTGCCTCCCTGATGGCTCTCCTGGTTGATCTCCTGGCGGCTCCCCTGGTGCTTCGAACGGGAAGTCTGATGAATGTGACCGCATCACTGATGTGGATTCTGTTTCAGTTAGCCCTTTTACTTTTAGGGATTTAGCGGAGTGCAGCATCTGTGAAGACAAAATATCAGATTAGATGTATGAAATGTTATTTCAACAATATATCCATTGAAAATGGCAATGCTTCCAGCATTCTAGGCACTCTGGCTTTTTGATAAAAGCTTTAATTTTTAGAAATTAATATTTGTTGTAGCTGATATTTATGAGTTCATGGAAAAAAAGATATTAGGCTTTCTGTACTGTTCGATAAATCAATACTAAGTTACCTCTTCACACCAAATCTACGGAACAAATCTGCTGTTTTGGCATTAATTATAGCTTACATATAACTTTAGAAATTTTAGTTGAGCTACCTGTAGATTGTTTGCAACAGTATACAGTTACTTAAATTGTTTCAATTGTAAATACTAGTTGTAGTTTGTTTCTACTATTTGACCATACTAAGAAAAGTTGTTGATAAATTCATCTTAAATCTTGCTCCACGGCTCCGCTAAACATATAATAGGAACTAGTAAAGCCTATGACCAGATACGAACTTCTTCGCGAAACGGAAGACTTCAATGTGGGTCATGGGCCATGAACTTAGTACACAACACATAAAAACTAGAAGAGTATTAATCTTTTATTTGTTATTATAGGTCCATGGCCAAGGAAGTTAATAGCACCTAAAAACGCAGCCCTAAGTCAACATCAATAAGTGAAGGCCACCCACCACCTTAACACTACCTATATGTGGTATAATAATTATTTTCCAAGGCTAAGGAACCATTGTTCTTATACATTCTTTATTCATAACCTTAATGCAGCTTGACATGAATATCATCCGAGTCAAGGTAAAACAACCACCTTACTAGGGTGGTTTAATTAGAATACTTCCAAGGACAATAATTATGACCTCAGGCCAGCTTTTAGCTGGATTAAAATAAAAATAGCACATGATATTCCAGGTGTAGTACAACTGTAACTTATTTCTCTTTATTTTAGATTCCTTTGTTGACAAGCCAGAGCAAAAAAAAACACGGGTCATAAATGTTCTAAGCTGGAAGGGGCTGAGAATAGAAAATTATATTATGCCAAATTTCAGCCAGATTCATTGAAAAATTCAAGCAGGGGTGCGGAGGTAATTTTTATTTATTTATTCATAATATTTACTAGTTTCTGCCCATGTTGTTCTAGTTGATTCCGGAAGTTTCAAAGGGACTGATTTATGGGATAAACATGTATTCAAGGTAGGTATCTATATATCTTGGCCCGATCCGTTCAGTAGTTGATGTACAGAATTAACAAGTTAACAAACATCCATCTGTCCATCCATTTAAGCTTCTCACATTTAGAATACGAGTGTGATTTTTTATTTATTTATTTGCAATATACCTGAGGAAGTTCTTCCTGTGTGATGTTGACTTCTCCGTAGTACATAAAGTCCACAATCGTGCGCAGATCGGAGAAGGAGACGTCTTTGAGGATGACTATGGGGTGCTGCGATGGATTTTCCATGAACAGTGACTGGTAATTTTATAAAATTATGTTATCATTACAGTAGTTATAGTTCTAAGTGGGGGAACGGCACTGACATTGTGCATTGTCATCCCTGTCTAACAAGGACCGAACCAGCACAACTCCTTGAAGTACCAGAGCAGGACATCTGATGATTGACACCTTTGTTTCAGCTTTTCTGTGGGTGTCAATGGGGTTGATGCCTCAATGAGACTCAAAAGTCGCATCATCATGAAGCATTATTTTCAAGTTTAATATATGATTTTACTCAAAGCGGATCTTTAGCTAATATTGCACTTAAAGGTGTAATCACAAGAATAGAACTAGACAGACAAGAATATAACTTAAGAACTAGCTTTATTTCTTTCGGGATGCCTATGTTCAGCAGTGGTTGTACTAGAGTGATGCTTGTTTGGCTTATGTTCAGCAGTGGATGCTTACTTCTGTGATGTTTTGTATTGTACGCTCGCATGGGGTGACAAGCTACTAGGCTATTCGTTGGGCCTTTTGACGCTCATCTTCAGGTATCACGCTCTAAATAAATATGATTTAAATGTAAACTCACATGGAAGTATGGACTGCAAGCAGATAGCACCATCTTGTGCGCGTGGAGATGGCGTCCCTCGGCCGCCAGAGTGACATCCACCAGCGCCTGGGTGTTCCGCAGCATCGCGAACATCGAGATGAAGTTTGGCTGATGATTGTTCCATTTTAAACTGTATTGTTGGGCCATGGTTGCCTGGAATAAACAATCTGTATTTATAAAATGTTAAGAAATAGTTGTTGTTTGTTAATAAGAAGGTTATTGCAAGGTGGGTGGACTATGAGGTGGGTCGACTATGGATACCGCTAGTGCAGGACAGCAGTGGATGGTATGAAGGCCTATACTAAACCCGCGCAGGCAGCTTAGAATGCACAACTGCCAGTGGCCAAGATCCACTAAGGGTTGCTAATGCACAGAAGTAATCCAACACAAAGGTCTGACGACATCATAACAATAGCAGGCAGGAAATGGCTGACCAAAGCTAAGAACACTGAAGTTTGGAATATGCTGCAGGATGCAGATACCAAAAATAGGGTTTCAACCCAAGAAACGAATCTACATAATAATAAATGATTTATAAGGATTGGAAATAAAAGAGGTTATATTATAAGTAGTAGGGGAGTTCAATACTTTGATGTGTTATTTGATTATGTGCTGCTAACTGAGTTACTAAGGTTCATCGAAATAAGGCATTTTATTGTACATACATAACTCATGAAAATTTAATATACCCAATGTCTATGTCGGCTCCATGTATAATAAATAAACCACCCGTTCTCAATATATTCAGTGCGTCAATCCTTTACAAGAAGCATGCATGATATTTATGTAGTTAAAATTGTGAACATACACAAGTAACTAAAAGTGAAAATGGGTAGTGTTTTAGATAGATATATTTATATACTATAGTAAAAAGTTATAACACATAGAAACACCTTTTAGAGGGATCTTTGTCAAGAAACTATTGCCCTATTCTTTGTGTTTA
The DNA here is from genome assembly GCA_947044415.1 of Eupithecia dodoneata. Taxonomy (NCBI): domain Eukaryota; kingdom Metazoa; phylum Arthropoda; class Insecta; order Lepidoptera; family Geometridae; genus Eupithecia; species Eupithecia dodoneata. The sequence continues at coordinate 12,028,041 of OX345655.1, read as the reverse complement.
GTATCTCTTGTTCGTATTTGAATAAGAATAAGAAAATCTTTATTTAAAGACTTCACAAGTATTATTAGTACTATTTGGCCAGTATTATTATCACATTGGACACCATGGTTTTCCAGTATGTTCCCTAACAACACATTACATATTGTTTCAGGTTTCGGGTATTATGTACATACTTATTAAACATATGAAAATATTCTGTTTTTTTAACACTAAACGATGTTAAAGTTATGTACAACTTAGTATGGTTCAGATTAGCATTCATGAATGAGTTTATTGTGCCTTCTATGTAGGTAGTGTATGACATAATATGTATATTGCTGAAATCTGTGAATTTTTAAAAACTTGTTTGCCCCGTTCAAAGATCCTATAAATTTAACAGGAAGGTTGGCCTTGCTCAATTAATTCTAACATTGACTGACTTACCTGAATGCTTGGCTGCCGCTTTGCTTAATTTTTTAAATTTTAAATTCTATTTAGTTTTGTGTTTCTACTAGTCTTATTGCTTGTCCTCGCAGACAGTCGATGTATGCACCTTACTGCATGGTGATCAAGAGACCAAAGCTACAGACATGTGTCTGACTAAAAGTTGTTCACAACCTAGGCATATCACAATCTCCTATGAAACTGCTTATCATACAAACCACAGGCACTTTCCTAATGCCTTAGGGTAAATCTGCCCATTCAGGTATAAGTTATTGTAAAGATTTGGTCAATATGACATCAGTTTCCCAAACTACTGTCTATGCTACTACCAGATGCAGCAATCGTTCAATACTAAAATACTACATTTTAAAAAATAGCGGCTATAATTAGTCTATCCTTGTCAATCTTTTTGTGTATGCGATCATCACAAATACTACCTACATAGATGTCGTTGGGTCGGCGCAAAAAAAAAAAGGGAACACATGTTTACGTTGGCTGTGTTTCAATCGAACTAAACTAAATAAGAGCTCACATTACAAGTGCGCTCTTATTTACGGAGACAGCTTTTAGCTTTGATTTTGTATGTGACCCGAAATCCAGATATATTTGTGATCGCAGTTTTGTGTGATATACCTAATTGGTGCGTATTGTTCAACATGCGTTAAATACGCAGCGGTTTTCCTCAGCGTTGAGGGCCGCTCTAAAGCACGTAAAAAGACAAATGTAAGCCTTAAGACTCTTGGCCTCTGCCACGCACAGACGTAATCATGAGCAGTCACGTGTTATTACACCCAGTGTGTGAGAATGCTTTAGAAGCGACGTCAACCCGTGAACGAGGCAGGTCATCCATGATTGGCAAGACCGGTCATGGCTTAGCGCGAAAACAAATATTGCAGTTAACGAGGCGATTAAAAAGAATAACATTTACCTATAAGATTTGAGCTCCATACCGAATTCAATATGAACAAAGCTCAATAACCGATCAACAATGATGTGGTTCCCGGAATCAAGGTTAATGTTGGTATGAAAGTAGTTTATCCAACACACACGATGTGAGAACCCCAACACGTTTTTGCTTTGATGCGAGCTTCAACAAGATGGAAGAAATTTGAAGCTACCCTCAAAAACAGAATATGATGAAATTTTATGGGTAGTTTTTGAAACAGACCTTATTTTACAACACAAATCACTGTAATAATATATGACTGATTAACTTACGCACTGTTAGGGTAACCAAATTTGTTGAACTGTTCTAATTAGATATTTCTTACATTTATTGTTGCTTAATGCTCCATTAAACAAAATTCAAAATACATAAAATAAGAGATCTCATCCCGAGGATTCATGCATTAAACAAAATAACAAAACACCTAAAGCTATGCATTTACAACTTTTTCAATAAGATAGAATGAAGTTTGAGGTAGTTAGTAAAAAGTTAAAACCACAAATGACCTTGACATTTTCCAATTGCTCTTCTACACATAAAATAAGAGAAGATCTCATCCCGAGGATGCATACATTAAACAAAATAACAAACACCTAAAGTTATGCATTTACAATATTATCAATAAGATAGAATGAAGTTTGAGGTAGTTAGTAAAAAGTTCAAGCCATAAATGACCTTTGTCATTTTCCAACTGCTCTTCTACACCCAAAATATATAAAATAAGAGAAGATTTCATCCCGAGGTTGCATACAGTAAACAAAATAACAAAACACCTAAAGCTATGCATTTACAACTTTTTCAATAAGATAGAATTAAGTTTGAGGTAGTTAGTAAAAAGTTCAAATCACAAAATGAACTTTAGACATTTTCTAACTGCTCATCTACACTCTAAATACATTAAAAAATAAGAGAAGATCTCATCCCGAGGTTACCACTAATTTATTTAAACCGCTTTTGAATGAATCATTTGAATAACGTACCTAATTCCTTCGGTGAGCACCAGCCGAGAGTAACTACGCATCGCAAGTAAAGTCTGCTCAAGTTATGGTTCAGCGGCAACGTAGCTCGTATCGATTAGTCATGAATAAATAAACGGAGGATAATTACAACTGTCGCTAGAAGGAATTGAATTTACTTGAAAACCGAGCTAACACAAGACCACCTTTTTTTTTTCATACCTCCACAAAATAATAAATTCGGTCTTTCGCGAAGACCACCGCTATTAGAAGCACTTTTCAACACGAATTTTGTAAGGAAATTAAATAGTTAACTTACCTAAAAGGCTCCCTTCTGCCCAATTTCAAGTAACCAAATCCTCAGAGAAAATCACAAATATTCACATCGACCCACGCTAATAAAATAATATCGCCTGCCTACAAAAACCCACGCTAAATTTTCTGGGCTGCCAGTAACAAATATAATTTATTTTTATGAGCTGCTCTTACGAAAATTAATCATAATCGTATGAGCAATTTTTTCTTTTCGATTTTTTAGTTATGCAAATATTTTCTCATTTTTGTTAGTTTTTTAGATGTTTGCAATAAGTTGTAATAGAAAGACAAAAACGGGTCACTAAGTTATTTCTTTTCATATTTTAGAGATGGCAATTTATGTCACATATCGTTTCAATAGACGCAGACGTTTATCATCTGAAACTTATTTGACTGTTGCTAGATAGAAGCAAGCTGGCTTGTTACGAACCACATAGTACTGGAACGTCCAAAATTATCATTGACTGACGTCATTTACAGCCTTTGTCCTTGTAAAAACAAAGTGAACATTTTAAATTTACTAAGTTGAAGTGTGTACGCGGTTTGTTTATACTGTCTCGTTTAGCACAGGTAATAAAATTTATTTCATAACAGCTACCACGAAAGGCAAAATATTAATATAATGGGCATTAAATACAGCACAATATTTTCGCTAAACGCCTACTTTTATGTAATGTTACTATGGCATTTGCTCCAAATATAAAATAGGGTATTTTTAGTGCCCAACTGTCCCCGTGGATAATGTCCTTTTATTTTGGTTAGTGTATTCTCTGACCTTCGCGTTATGGGAAGGTCAAAGCGTGGTGTTTATATAATTTCATCGGCGTCGTCATCTGTTCCATTTTGTCTTGGTCATGCGTTACAGGAGTGATCGCGTTTGTTTAATCTGTGGCACTCCACTGTTCATTAGGTATAGGTACTTTATGTAGGTACATAAGGACGTACCGTGGTCCAGCATTGTTTACACTGATATTATTCAAAACACGCGATGTAGGTAGGTATCTACGTGATTTAATTTGTTATTATCATCAGTGTATCACGCAATGTTGAAGCGACCGCTCTCGTTTGTGAGCTATTTTTAGAGTGGAAATTCAAAGTGGACTTTAGTAGTAAGTAGTTGTGAGTGTGCTGGTTGTTTTACTTACATTAAATACCCATAATATTAATAGGTATTGAACACACTTGAATAAATATGTTCATTATTTTGTCAAGGCTGTATCCCTTGAACCTTAATAAGAAGACGGTTGATATATTGACAGGGTGTGTTTAACTATTAGGTACCGCGATAAAAACAAATAATAAACATAAAAAAATCTAATTATTTTAGGGGGTCTTATGGCAACCACCTTACCAAGTAGAGTAGAGTACCGATAACCGAAATTAAGTAAAGTCAATGCTTGGATGGGACTCCGCGTCATGTTGGTTTAATTTACCTAGATCTTTTTAAATAAAAGAACCTTTATCCTTAGGCTTTTTTTGCGAAATAGTTAAGAAGGTACACTGTACCTACGGAACGTCCGTGTGCGAGTCGTCTCGCACTTGGCCGGATTTATTTGTTTTGCGGGACAAACAGTAAGTAATTACTTACTGTTCCATAAAAAATATATTCCCGAGGAATTCCTCGGGAATATATTTTTTATGGCACCCCTTAACCATTGTCTATACTCTATACAATAGTGAAATATCTTTTAAAATCGGTTCATATTGACGGTGAAATCGACGAAAATAAATAAAAAACATACACAATGTACAGGCGAACATAACATAGAACATCCTCCTTTTTTCGATGTCGGATTAAAAACACAAATTCACTCGGTAAAATATAATAAGGTGCCTACCTAGATCTATCCAGGGGCAGCTCTGGCAACCATGCGCAACTAATAACCAGGCGCCCTCTAGTAGACGCGCTTTCATGCACCTTATTGTTTTGAAATAACTAATAAGCTAATAACCTACTTCGATCTCTTGGATTCAACTGTTTTTTTTTCAGTGTTGCTAGATTAATACGAATCCTTCGGGAATATGGAAGTTAAAACAAAAGACATAGGTAACGCTTCGACAGAAAATTAACACGCCCAGTTGCTTATTGGCGCCATTTCTAATAAAATTAAAACCGATGTCGTACACTTGCCGCGTCACAGCAAAGCTACCACGCTATTAAGCATCTAACGTAACGCACGTTATCAGCATTATTACTCTAATTTTAGCGTGAGAACGCTGATAAAGTATGTTACGTTCACATGAACGTGCAAGAGCACATGCTCTTGTACGTAAATAGCTTGGTAGCCTTGCAGGGCGATATGCACCGCACACCCTGCACACCCGCTTAAGCCGCCCTTTACGTAAAGATTACAGAAAATCAAATTACCGGCACAGCATCCCGTTTCGAATGAGAAAAACAAACATTATGTCAATGTTTGTTGGCGAATTCCGTTCATAAAGTATTATTTCCGGTAGTGAAGTGTAAGAAAATGACGTAAGTAGGTACTTAGATACTTCGACTGCGATCGATGATGGGTAGGTTAAGAATGTTCGAATAAGTTACAACCTTCCTACTTAGCTACCTGTAACTTCTTAACATACCTCCGATAACTTATAAGAATTAAAAAATAAAAACAAGTTTCTGCCAGGATGTTTACTACTAAGCAGAATACCTGTGTACCTACCTATACTTGTATAGGCATAGGTGTTTGTACTCAAACCTAGGTCGTTAATTATATACCACTAAGACTAAGACTAAAGAAAATCATTAGTTATGTCATCGTTTTCGTTTGTCTCTGATATTTACCTACTTATCTTGATTCCAAATACCTTGATCAATATTTTAAATGATGGTATCTCTCAGGTATATATACATACATATGGGCTGTAAAACTTAGTAGGAACCCGCTAAATAAAGGCTTCTATGTGTAAGCATGTTTCGTTCCTTCCGTGCTATTTATAAAACTATTAGGTAAAGCAAGGTAGAGCTGGTTGAAGTTATTAAGGACGTGTCATATAAACTGCTAAATTTAGTAAAACGAGGGGTAAACTAAACTAAAAAGATAAACAAAAAAATTGCATAATAAATAAATAAATTAACATAATGTGGGAGCTAATGTAGGTACAAAGTAATTACCTATAATGTATATCTAATACTTAAAATATGAACTTATTAGCGAGTACCTAACTACAAGTACCCGCTCATATAACATATGCAAGGTTTTATTTTATTTGGGAACGCTTTCGTAGGTACGTACTACGCTCATGATTCTACAAGTGCCTAGTGCCACATCACAACCTATAATGGTTATTAAACTGATGGTCAAATCACTTTAAATACAAAAGGTAAAACACGTGACAGTGATGTTTATCATCAGTATCATTCCGCTAACACTAACTGCTAATTGGTAGGTACAAAGAGGCCTCATCTATTACACGATATCTCAATAGGTCCCATGTATCCCGTGCGAGCCTCATCCAGTCCAGTCTTCCGACCCTGAAGATATCGTCGGACCCTGTCATGTAGCCGGAGTGTGCCATTGTTAAACGAAGTAGGGTGTTGAGGATGATTCTACCTAACCTAATGCAGGTTAGGTAGAATCATCCTCAACACCCTACTAGAAATGGAAAAATAGCGTTCTATTTTACAAAATGCTGTACGGAAATCTGAGCTTTCAAACTGAAAAAAAATATTGCTATCATTTGGTGTACATTGGAACCTTCTCACACCCAACTTCGTTTGACCCATTGACAATAGAACTGATTCACACAGAATGGAGTAACCCGCATTAAAAAAGAAAAATCTTTTTCTTTCAGATAACCTGCTAACATGAGCAAGCTGTGCAGGCAAGTATCGATAGAGTCCCCCGGGGCTACGCTCAGGGAATGCGTGTTCAGCTTCGACGTTCCCGTGCCTGATGTGCCCATGTACGGGGCTCGAATCCGCGTGGTCTACGCCGGAGCTTGCTACCGGGCAAGTCGCACTCGCTCTGCGTCTGTCTGTAGTACATCCTCGATAGGAAGCCTCTCAGGAGAGATGGAAAGCTTCGGCATGCACACAGCAGTCCCTTCCCACATCGGACTTAGAGACGGCGCACTCTTCCCAGGATACGAAGTTGCGGGCGTCGTCGACGCTATAGGCAAAGCGGCTGAGCGCATCGATGGTATAAAAGAAGGCTCGCGCATAGTCCTCTACCCGTACGAGGGAGTTCCACACGGTTATGCAGATTACATAGTCGTCCCGGATTTCAAATGCCTCGTACCGATTCCTGATGATCTGCCGTTGAGCGTTGCCGCTATGCTGCCAACAGGCGCGCTTCTAGCCATGAATTTGGTGAACACAGCGAACGAATGTCTAAAAGCTGCTCTAGAAGGCCCAAATAAGAAGGACAAAGCCACAGTCCTTATTGTGGGGACGGGTGGGATGGCGCTGTGGGCACTGAGGATCGCGGCGCATTGCTTCAAGCGTGGGGAACACACGGAGAGGATCGGAATCAGCGTTGCGACCTTCAAGGATGACGGGTTCCAGCTTGTGAAGAACTGCGAGGAATATTCGTAAGTAGAACTCATTAATACCTATATACTCTATACCTATATACCCTATATACTCATCAGATTTCAGAATTTAATAATATCCTTTGAAAACAAAAAAAAAACATCGTGAATAATATCAGAGCCCTAAGACTCTATAGTATCGTAACGAAGTGGTCGTCGAGACGTAGGTACAAGTTATATAAATATGCTTCTGGCTGGGTGTAGGTACATAAGTATGACTGTTCGGTTAACACAAGCTCTACTTTGGGGTCCAATAAAATTAAATGAATACTAATTTAATTTTCCAGCATAAATGTACTGCAATGGAGCGAGGATCTGTACGAGAAGCAGCTGATAGAGCGCACAACAGACGCCTGCGGCGGTCCAGTGGATGTGGTGCTTAACTTCGGGACGACATCACGCTCGTTGCATCGGTCATTGCAGTGCCTTGCCCCGGTAAGTACCTGCAAATTTCTACTCATCACCTGTGCGCTGTCATACCTCGTAGAGATATCTGTGTTCGCGGGTCAAATCAAAGATTCGGATCATCACAGATTCCATTTTTTTTTGTCTATTTCCATAGGCATACATACAAAAAGCACTTAGTCAGCTTTTCAGACTTAATAATCATAAATAAGAAGTTACCATTCCAAATTATTCTCCAGTATCATATAGGTAATGAAACTCAATCTAACTTAGTTATGAGTTTTTAAACTGAATTATATCAATGTTGAATTCGTCAATTGTAAACTATTTTTTATTGTATAATCTAGAATCTAGATCAATGCAGTAGCTTTATCAAATAATACAATACAATTCAATTACTCTTTATTACACACGATAATAAATAACAGATACACAAGAAAGGAAAATAAACACTACAGTACAAGTCTTCACGACTTAGTGTAGGATCTGCAATCATGTTATAGATCTAACAAGCCACTTACACATCTCTTAGTCAGGTATACTTATATAAGTTTATATTTTTTAAAGTGTCGTATAATGTGTGCTTAAAGTTAAATAAAGATTTTATATATTATTTTTTAACACTTTGAGTGCTGAAATCACACGGTATGTGTTTTCTACAAGTGACTAATATGCGTAAATCCACACTAGCGCAGCGGCTGAGAAAATACAGATCTTTGTGACTCAGCACAGCCGTAATATTTTTCGAACGAAACGCATGTGCGGCGCAACACAACCGCTGTGTAGAGCGGCAGCACGAATTTTTTAGGTTAAAAAAAAGATCGCAGTAGTCGAAAAAAAATCGCAGTCAAAGTGTTTATTGTATTAACGTACATAGGTTAGCTGTTATTATACAAACTATCGTTGTATGATGAATTGATTACGGATGTAGCGGGTTCACTACGAATATGCGGATGCGGTTCACGCGCGTCTACAACTGCACTCACTCTGAAGTCCCTCTTTATGGGATGAAACTTGGTGTTCTTCCAATACAAAGAAGATTCGTAGCAAACACGCTTACATCCGAAATGAGGTACATATGTATTATACATTACATATTATCGTGTAGGCGTGGATTCTTGTACCTCCGCGAAAATGGCTCTTGTACAACTCGTCATCAAGGATGAACTTCCTTTACAGGGAGGCGTGGTGCTGGTAACAGAAGACGTCGGAGAGAAACTCCTGCCGAAGTTCGCTAAGAAAGCTGAGGACATGAAAGTGCATATCACCATAGTACCGAATGGATCTATTGAACAGCTCAAGGAGTTGGTGGCGTTGGTCGCACGCAAAGAGGTTTTTAACCCCTATTTCTCTTTATGCCAATATTTTTATACATACTTCTTTTCTAGGTTTAACATGAGTTTTTAAAATAAGGCGGAATTTAGCCTGTCAAGTGAGTAATATTATACTAAACTTTGTATTTGTACGCAGATCGAACCGCCACCACACTCGGTGTTCCCTGCCGAGGAGGCTCAGGAAGTCGTCCGTAAGCTTTGCAACTCCGAGATCAACGGTCGCGCGATCCTCAAATTCCAGAACATTGATTAAATTGAGGGTGTCTCCGTCTGATTGCAACACCTGACGATCAAGATTTTTCATAGACCAGACGCTCTGAGCACACCCTGGGCTTGGTTTCTCAATAGTTATGGGTCAGTTTAACATTATCAATCTTATTAATCAGTAGACAATCTCAAACTTCTAAATGTTGTAGAAACTGTTGTTTATAGCAAGTACATATTTATCAATCAGTAGTTCGCCTAAAACATTAAAAATAAGTATAAAGTAAGTAAGCAAGGAATATAACCGCTAGTATTATTCGGCGAAGCTATTTGTGGCTCCACCATTTCGATTGGAAGTCTTCTTTAGGCGGAGATCTCTCTCATTTTACCAATTGTTGCCCAAACGGGTTCAGAGGGGCGAAAAGTAAACTTGTGATACCATTTGGTTTGGTTTTTTTAGGTGTTCTCACCGAAATGGTGCATGTCACTAATAAAAAAAATATTTTTATGCTAGGTATGTTAGGTAAGGTATTTTGATAACAAAATACGTGTAGCGTTAACAACCTTTCAATTATAATATTAAGATTTAATTTACGTATGTTATTTCTGTCAATATGCAGCAAAATTGTTGGTGAACAAAATGGTAGATGAATATGATTTGTTCACTACTGTCTAATTCTCATTTGGCCTATACCTTGTGTTTTTCGTATTATATCAACGAAGCCAAAAAGGCACAAATCGTTTCTAGAATATAAGAATATATTATAACATTTGATATTTAGATGTCATAAAGTAAAGATATGCCAATATTATGTCTAGTCAGAATATCACATAATACAATATTTTGAATGTAAACATATTTTAATTGTATCGTAACTTAGATGTAAGCATATATACTCCGATTTCGAATCCAAGTTATTTTTTGCCAACAAAGATATAATGAAACTTAACAAAAATTGATAATAATAACAGAAATCAACGAGGTATCAGCAAGGTAATTACGAAAAACTAAAACACAAACTTCAATAATGCTTAATTATATGTGCTGTAAAAAATTTAATTATGAATGAAAGTTTTCAAAGCCGAAAATTGTTTCGAGCTGTGTTTTGCTTCGATGATACCAATGCCGTTCAATATTTTACACCAATATTCCTTGGGTATTGTAACCCATTTGTATACAAAAATAATCCAGGATTTTGAATCAGAGTATAGTCATTATATGTTTGACTATTGTATGTACTGCAATCAAATGACGATGAATAAAGCGGACTAAAGAAATAATGGACTTTTATTCGATATATATACCTGCCATCAACCTCTTCACCTCAAGAGCCCATATTAACCCACTGCTGGACGCAGGCTCCCTGTAAGATACCATCAACCATGTAATGAAAACTCTCGAAGATATGAATCGTAAATTTTGAGGAACTTATTATTATAAATTCAGTTTTAGTCCACTAAAAGGATGGGAATAAACTTAAATAAATAAATAATGCTGGACAATTCACACAGCATTATCTAGCCCCATGGTAAGCAGAGCTTGTGTTATGGGTACTAGATAACTGATATGTCATATACATAATACAATACATTACATAAATAGATATTTTTATTATACATAGAAAACGACCAGAACACCCGGAACAAATATCTGCAGATCGTGCACACAATTGTTTCGAGGCGGGAATCGAACCCGCAACCTCCTGTGTCGCAGGCGGACCTTCGCCCACCCCGCCACATCGGTCGTCGGAACTTACTTAGGTACATTTTCCTTTCACTGTACTTCTGTCATAAAACGAATGTCGTAACCGGAATCTGATTTTAAACGAACAAGGGATGTTTATTGGTACAAAAATACAGCATTTTATTTATTTACGAACCTAAATATTTAGATAACTGATTACCGCTTGCGAGGTACAGCGACTTAATTTTTTTGAAATTCTTATATTTTTGTTCTTGGCGTCCACTGTTCCGTATACCGGGTTGGCCAGTGGTAGTCCCCGGGGTCTTCACGCCCCAAATGTCTACAACAGACCGGATCTCTTGATTGGAGTTGGCATGTATAATTATAAACACGGTGGACTTGCCTGTACCTCCACTTTTGATAGTCGCTTTCGCACCACAAGTCTTGACCGCCATATTATCTACGTGGATGTACTTTATCGTGTATCCAGGGAAGTCGTTCTCGTAGACGTAGACTTGTCCTTCCGGAAGTGAGACAGGTGCGCTCTCGACGACAGTGGCGTCTAGGTTTTTGTAATGCGCCCTCCAGGTTCCTTTCTCAAGAGGTTCGATGGGTTTCTCGCAATATGTGGTTGCGTACGCGCAAACAGCGTAGCTGGTTACGTAGAGGGCAAAAATGTGATTGTGCATTTCGGCGAGGTTCGCGAGGCACTGATAAAGGACACCTGCCTCGCTGGACTGTGTTATCTATGATAGCGTAACAACACAATGCTTGGGTTTGTTATTGTCTCAGTAGAAATAAACGAGGACGTTTGTTCAGTGGTTTTATGTGCCATTCAATTTTATCGCAAATCAAGGCAATTAATATTTCAACCGCAATTTGTGAAATGAAATAGGTACAGTCAGCGTCAAATTGATATGAGCGTCTAGAGTAGTCAAAATGATCTGAAAAATATAAAAACATTTTGATATACGCAGTTTGAATCATCATATTGTTGTAAGCACCCAAGGTTTTCAACATATCTTACTTACTACTCATTGTTTCATATTTATGTGAGCAGTCAAGGTATTCAAAATCATCTTAGCAAATTATGAGTTGGCATAATACCTGTGAGAGCTTGGTTTGCTTAGATTATTTTGAACACCCTGACTGCTCATATAAATATGAAACAATTAGTAAGATATTTTGAAAACCTTGGGTGCTTACGACAATATGATGATTCGAACTGCGTATATCAAATTGCTTCCATGGTTTTCAGATCATTCTGACATGTTTTATGGGTGTGGTAAATGAATATTAAACCAGTTAAACGGCACTGTCTTTATTTAGGCTTTCATAATGGTCCCTTATAATTAATAAAATCGAGAAGTAAACACAAGTGCATAGTTGTAGACCAAATAATAAGAGATTGAACATATCCTGATAGTCAAGGTAAATTGATTGTCTCAAAGGTCTTTGGTAAATCTGTTACAAAATCTTTTCAAATAGAACTTAAATACAAAATATAATCCCCAAATTACAATATAACTTTACGTTAATATATTTTTACACATAATATCACTAATATTACAAAATACCTATGCTACCTATGCATAATATGAGATGTAAAAGATTGTAAAGTGTAAACTGCTAGTTGTATGTGCACTTTGTACACTTAAAATATCTTTAGAATTAGAGTTCCGTAAGATTTCATTTTCGATCAAACCCGTTTGGGTATTTTATAATAGAATAATAAAACCATTTTATGGTCATATTGTAAAGAGAATAATTTTATTGGTAATCAGTATAACCAGATCATTATTCTGCAATTACTTATATATATATATATTTCATACATTCTTATGCATTCAGTGCTAAAGGTCAACTTCTCGATAGATATTGCACAGAGAAGTCCTTTGTTTCATATGAAATGTATAAAAATTTAAACTTTTATTTATAGTATTCATAAAATCGTCAAATAAACTTTGCCCCAGTAATTTACAACCATATGAGATTTATATCTATCGATATGTACTGATACTTAAATTTATTGAGTGCAATGTTGGTAGCTAGAGATTCAATAACTGCATCAATCGCATAAAGCACCTTCTTTCCCTTTTAGTTACCGAAATAAATGACTAATTTATGTGTACATTTCGAGTTGATGCATGTTTGATGTAACTTAATACATTTGTTACATTAGTTTTTTCCAAACTATAAGCATTTGCTTAATTAATATATAAACTTTAATTAAAATTCATTTTTCGTTTAAGGCATTATTTTATATTTTCAAAGGGACGGAACGCGTTTTGCTTACGGAACTCTCAAAGGCACTTTTTACCTACTAAATGAACACATCGGGTGAACAACTTGAGAGGGACCCCCAAATTCAATGGCGATCAAAACGAATGGCACTCGTATATGAGACACGAATGCCCGAGAGGGCAAACTTTTCTATCTCTTATGATTGTCATCATTTTAAAACTCTTAGAAACTACAAGTTTTCTGAAAAGCAAGAAGCTTTTCATGTGCAAATGAGCGTGAGCGAATGAAATATATAAAAACTTATCTCAAATTGTTCATCCGTGTGTTAATGTCTCTACGATAACATGCGGAGCTCCGATTGACAAATTCGTAGATATATCTCCTAAATACATAGTACATTTCAGTTAAAAACTCTTAATCCTGCAAGAAACTTAAACAGTTACATTTATTTTAACCTAATAGATACCTTCATACCTGATAGTTCATATATATCTTTATTTTAGCCAATAGATGGCTTCGTTACTTTCTGATAGTTGAAAGATATATTAACATAGAATAAAGATAATATATAGCTGCAGATAAAGCTGCCAATCAATCGTTACTCCGCGTGCAATTTGCGATTACTACGTGTAAGTTTATGTTGCGTGTGTTATAGCGAGCGTTACGCGTAGCGTTGCACGTAACATTACATGTGGATGGTCGCCGCTGTGTATCGCGCTTCACCTCGCTTCCAGCTCCATTGGGATGGTCGATACTGAAAATATTATCCAACACGTTAATATTGACTTACAATCGAGGTAATATGTAATTGGTCTAAAATTTTGGTCAAACTGAAGTTAACTAATCTGTAAACGAACTAACAAAATTATATTTAATTTATATGGAAAGATATGGCTATGAGCAGTCGGCCGCCCTATTGCTAGATTAACGAAGTGTGAGCCGATTCACACGAAATCGACGTTAAGCCCGTCTACGTATTTATTTTTGTTTGGTACAAGCAGGACTATGAAGTTCCCTATTTGTTGACAGGTGAGTGAATGAAAACTGAATGACCAAATGAAGTATCTCGTAGACACAGTTACTTTTTTCGACTGATAGAGATGGGAATTTTACTTTAAAAAGTCACGTAGTCGTGTGTGTATAGTTACCTTGATGAGCAGTTGTCCGCTGCGTGTGTGAGGGTTCTTGAACGCATAGATCGTCCAGATGGCGCAGAGCAGCAGTGTGATTGCTAATGTAGCACCGACGACGCCGCCGACCGCTGAGTGTTGGGGTTCGACGGCTGAAAGTGGCTCTCGAGCTGATGAGTTCGGCATTGACTTCGGGGATGATGATTCTGGAACTGGTAAGAGATTTGGTATTGATTCCAGAGTAGTAAGTACAAGCTTTCGACGAGTACAAGCTTTTGTCGAACTTGTCTCGGGATGTAGGTTTGACTCTCGAACTTATGATCTAAGCCATAAGTTTTGATTGTAGATGGAGTCGAGACGTCTCTTCATCTGTTCGATGACCTTTGTTTGACAGTCCTCCGTTGTCGCTGTGCGCTTACTGTTATTTCTTGGCCGCGAGGCGAGATTAAGTTTTTCGTGTATATTTATGTTATGCATGTGTGTTGTTGGCTGGAACTCGTTTAGTACCTCAAACTACAAAACAACTAAACGGCATAAACCGGTTTTGGCAAATGAGGTCACTCGTCACAATTCCGGGAGTGTTCTAAGCTACAGAATAATCAACATGAAAATACTAACCAATATCGACGTTGGAGTCGGCGGTAGATTTGGCATCGGTGGCGTAAACAGTCTTGTTGTTGGCCTCGGTGGAGGCATCCTTAGGGACAGCACTGCAAGCGGAGGCCTCAGAAATAGCCGACTTGTCACAGTCTGTTTAAAAACGATATTTAATTATGACCATAAATATTTGGAAAAATAGGTAAATAAACGCGATAAATACCCGTTGTATTAATACTTATAATTAATTATGACCAATTAAATACCAGGACATGAGGAAGTTGAGAAGACACAAAAAACAAACAAACTGATAAAGATAACTAGTGATAAGTATTTTTTTTTGTATTCATTGCCTAGTATTGTTTTAATTAAAAATTATAATGTGTGTTTAATTTTAAGGTGGTGGAATAGTTGAATAATTATATCATTCAACAATACATCACGCAAGACACCCACACATGCATCACGGCAATTGAAGGATTGCTGCGTTTTCGCGAGGTCGCATAATTATCCTACTAATATTATAAACGCGAAAGTTTGTAAGTATGGATGGATGGATGGATGTTTGTTACTCTTTCACGTAAAAACTACTGAATAGATTTTAATGAAACTTTACAATAATATAGCTTATACATCTATTTTCCTTAACAAAAGCCTGTCTAAGCTGCCCACGCTTGGGGCCTGAACGTTTCTTGTTAACCTTAGTATGTCATGCACACTGGGGGAGCAGACTGTAATTAGACTCTAGGCCACGCTCTAAGGCGACCTAAGTGAGCTATTATTATATAGGACTAGCTGCGCTCCGCAGTTTCACCCGCTTGGTGATAGATATTTTGGATAATATACAATATATCATGAATTGTAGCCTATGTGTTATTCTGATATGTAAGCTATATTATTGTGAAATTTCATCAAAATCTATTCAGTAGTTTTTGCGTGAAAGAGCAACAAACATACATACATCCTCACAAACTTTTGCGTTTATAATATTAGTAGGATAAAGAGGACAGTCACGCAAGAAATTAAATTCTAGTTATTTGTCTTTTCTGTGTTCTACGCGTAATATAGCTGTTTAATAATTCGTTTTACGACAGTTTTAAGTCATTTTTACAATATCGGAAAATTACAATGTTTCTTATCTTCTAGCTATTGCCTGCTGCCTATTACTTGTAGAATGAAGAAAGTGAAAAAAAAAGTCATTTTCCGACCTTCTAGCAGCTAACAAAAAAACTGCTGATCATACAAATGTACATGGATGGTTTCCATCCAAAGTTAAAAATATAGTAATTTTTTCGTCAATATGTATGTATATCTTGCTTAAGTCCCTTTTCTTTACCCTCCACTTTATGGCAATTATTTGACTTACTTCTCAGTTTCCAGTCTTGCTTGTTTCTGTCGGTTCCGCTCGAGCACTTCTGTATTAGAGGACACCAAGTGCACTGTAACAGTAATCATAATTTTACTCACATTTCTAAACATTTCATATCAATCATTCTAATACCTTTTGAGTTAGTGTAGTGATAATTAGTGCATGTGCAGAAGTGCTATCTTAAAGAACACATGAACAAAGTGTCTTCACCTTAAGTATAGAGACAATAAGAAAAGTGCCAATGGACACGTTCTTAGTAATATGTTGTTATAAAAATAAGTTAGAACTAAATTACCCATTAGCCAATTCTATGGCTAGATTGTAATTATACTCTAGTGTATTTAACATTTATATAAGTACACTGGATAATATAAAAAAAAATCTAATGCAGATGCTATGAACAGAAAAAGAACTTCAGTATGGTGTTGTCTGTGATCGCGTGGTTCTTGAACGATATGCGGTAGTATTTGTAAATGGTCTTGAACAAGTTGTAAGTATACTTACATTGAAACCAGTTTGGTGGTTGAGGCAGGAATCACAGGTGTCGTACTGAAGGCAGGTAGGCAGCGCGATCAACTTCAGTATGGTGTTGTTTGTGATCGCGTGGTTCTTGAACGACACGCGGTGGTATTCGTAGATGGTCTTGCGGCGGACATCTAGGAAAGAGAAACAATTATTCTTTAGCCACAAAAAAAGTATATAAATGTATGATTTGGAGTAAAATCAGGGGTTTCGATTTTTATGACTTTAGCCTGGTTCTCGCTAAAGTCCTGAGGACGTTTAGGCACTCGAGGATTCACCCATTTTAGGCTTAGTACTTTTTGGGGAACCTTTTTATGTTTGAATATATATTGTTATATTTATGTTTGAATATATGTTTGATTATCTAGCAGGTAAATTGCTAATGATACCGACACATTTCTGTGGTTTAGTTTATAAGTAAACCGTCATTTTCTAGTTTTTGATTATTTAATTACGGTCCTTTATAATACTCACAGAACATAATATTATCATTTAGATAAGCATCACTTATTCCAACTTTGACTGGATGCTGCGCGTCGTTGATGTCCTGGATGTCTATAGGTACGTTCTTGTAAGCGAACACGATATCTCCGTTCTTGTATAACGTCACGGCGAATGTGAACGTTTTGTTCACGTTTTCCTGAAGTGTTACGTTCTCCCAGAATGCTGTAAACTTCTCACCTGGAAATCACATAAAATATAATGTTAATAATGAGTAAGGGAAATATAGAATGGAAATCGAAAGGATCTACATAGCTGCAGCCCGCGGCCTCGCACGCTAAAGATAAAAACAGCTTATTTGCTTTTATAATTCATTGTCGTACAGCAAAGTTAGTTTTAAATAATATTAAAAATAGTAACATTGGTATGAGTGCTCCCGGGAAAGTTCCTGGTTCTCGTCTCCGTTTGCGGAGTGGCATCCCAAGAGAACCAGATCCCACCTCTTGCTTGCCTTCATTCGCCGGTATGAGTTGGAGTCGTGAGACATCTTATAATGTTTACTCGGGGGTCGAGAAAATCGTCTCACGGGCAGTCTTCGTAATAGTGATATAGGGCCCCACCTCTCGACACCCCTCAGTCGTTAGCGCCGATGTTGTTCCTTTCCGGAATTTACGCCGGCACTTTGAGGACGGACACACTGACGTACGGACAGATGGATAGCGGAGAGTTAGTAATAGGATCCGTTTTCACCCTTTGGGTACGGAACCCAAAAAAGTAAAAAAACATACATACATCCGAACATAGAACCTCTTCCTTTTTTCGAAGTCCATTAAAATGTTTAGACCATACGCACTTCCTATGTCTACGGCTTTATTGGCGTAACCACTAGCTCGTCGTGAAAAAAATAGTCTAGAACAACAAAAACAAAGAACTATAACAACTTAGTGTTATCTTACCATCGTCAAAGAGTTTGACATAGCTCTCGTTGGTGAGACTGGTGTCGAAGTTGGCCATCAATGGCGCGATGTACTGAGTGGCTGCGAGCCAGTTGTGGACGTGCTCGCCCGTGTAAATGAACCCTCCAGTCGCGACCGTTATATTGTAGATAGGGTTGCCGTAGAAAGGGAACGGGAACGACAGGGATAGCGTCTGAAAGAAATTAAAATAAAATTTAAATACGATTAAATGCACACGAATCCCCTGGTACTGTCCACGATCCAATCCATCCATGGTTGTCTGGTAGAGATCGCTCTTGAGCGATAAGACCGCCAATTGTATCTTGTTTTTAGTTATTATTTTACATTATTTCTTATAAACGAAGTGTGCAATAAAGTATAATCTATCTATCTAAATACTTTTTTCAACACAAGCTTGGACCAAAGTTGTTGGTAAACCCAACAAACTCAAACTCGAGGAAGGTAAAGTCGTTTGATCGTCGTCGATAGGAGAAACGTGAGAAATTGTAGACAATATCGTATATACTTACGAATAACTTTAGATCTCTAAGTCTAAAATTCAGCTGCTAGATCCCACACATACTAACAGTGCAAGTAGAATAAAATCTCGTAATTATGTTTTAGGTTTCGTGATGAACTTATCAGGGCATTTAGGACAAAGTGGAATAGTTCAACCAAATCCCGTTGTCAGGCAGATTGGTGAGGTCATTATTACTTTGCTAGAGTTATAGGCTGCTTATCCTCTCATAAGCATTTACGGCCCGTATTTTATATATATCGACCTGCATAGTTATTCATGCATAGGTATCGTGAATAACGCGTTTCTATGACAGAAACGTTACTCAAGCTAGATCTATGACAGTTTAAGCTTTCATAATACAGGGCTACGAGTTGCTTACCAACGAAAGAAGTATATAGTATACTACTATATAGTAGTACATAATCCTCATCACCACAAATACACGAAAAATAAGTAAATACGTCCACTGTTGAAAGTGCCTCTCCCGGGGAATTTTTGCTATAATGACGCTTTGCAGAAATCAAGAATTAAAAACTTTTTATTTCCATAATACAATAAATGTACACTTAGCAAAGGCCAAATTCCGAAATTAAACACTGACATTGAAAAAAAGTAATATTTTGATTTCTGTCGCGATAAATAAAAGATTTATACGATAAGCATAAGAGTTTTGTTGTAGAAGCAGGGAGATTAATGTCCACAGTAGGGATATTACAATACACACAAGGAAACTTCTACCCTCCGTCTGGTAGGTTCTTTTAGTCGACTCTTGCGTCATCAACGGACTGAGTTGAAGGGGTCTACTCTTACGCCTCGAGCACAACAGCTATATCTATCATATCTGTAATGCTGGCTATAGGTAGGTAGACCAGATAGCGCTTCAGTGAATACCCAAGTAAGATTGTTGTGATTGAAACGAATATAATCCTAAACAGCACTATAGTCACTTGTATTCTTTTGACTTGAAAAATCAGGCGTATTCCAACCGTGGATATAATTATTCTTATTAAAGGTATTCTGATTAAGTGTAAAAGCATACTAACAGTGGCCCTGCGATGCGAGTTGCTAAGCACACCGTGAACATGCGCGCCGGGGTCGTTGATGTTTGCCCAGTACTCGTTGAAATACGTCACGTTGCCGATGAACGTGCTGTTGTAGAAGTTGTGGTTATCCTGGAATTTAACAATATTCATTATTGTACATATTCGACATAGCTCTAAGAATTAGTAAGCTGAAGTGGCAGTGGGCCGGCCATATCTCGTGAAGAACCGACGGCCGCTGGGGCAAACGTGTTCTTGAGTGGAGACCATGACTCGGTAAATGTAGTGTCTGACGCCCTCCGACCTGGTGGGATGTCGACCTGCGTAAGACTGCTGAAGACAGGGCGCTATGGCACTCATTGGGGGAGGCCTATGTCTACTATAGGCTCATGATGAAGATGATTATTCTACTACAGCTTTTGTACTGTCAGCTGTCGGGACCTTAACGTTTATAGTTTACTGGTACTTGGTTGCCGGAATAATGTGGATCTCGCAAATTACCGATTGAGATAGTGTTAAAAAGAGGAGACCTGTTTTTTCGAGGCAAGACATGGGGCTATGTGGCTAGATTTTCATTTTTATTTTTGTTTAAATTACTCTCATCGTTTTCGTAACACGCTATACAAGCCTTGATCCGCAATGACTGCCCTACTGGCCACGCTGTGTTGGTATCAAGCTAAGGTTACTACGGTCTAGGCCTTCATAATTGGTCATAATTGCAGCCCTTGCTGTCCGCGTTATAGCCTTGACTTGCGCTACACTGCACGTTGGGCTATAATTATTACGGCTAGGAAACCACCCAATACTGAACTCTCGTCAGTAATGTACTTATTATTCTGTATTTGTACCACATTTTGCCCAAATTTTGACAGTATTATGTTACTAGTCACTAACAGCATTTTAAGGTGTTTACTATTTCATGGAAACTGATTGTCAGATAAAACAAAACCTTTGTTAATGCAGGCCTACTCATCTATGCAAATTTTCATTCTAATCCGTTCAGTAGGTATGCATGAACATGATCATTAGTACAACATGTATACGTTACATTCAAAACTTTCGCAATAATAATAGTAGGTACTATCGTACTAATAGTAGTACGATAAATATTTAAGGTTATCTGTACTTACGACCGTAAGGCTGGTGAGGTTATGCTCCGCCTTAACTTTCTCAGGGGACTCGTCGAGGATGGCAGTTAAATCTGGAATAAAGGAAATTACAATTTAAAAGCATTTATACAAGAGTTCTGTAACGTCTAAAGGAAATAAACTTTAAGTTTTAAGTGTCTGCTAATAACAAGCCGCTCTTGAAGGTTCACAAAAAAACGTATCCTATTATATAATCCTAGCTAAACCATCTTAATGAATGTAATTTTCAGCACGTACACGTTCTTGTTGGGAGTTAGTGGCGAGTGTCTTCGCCACATCTTCAAACTTCTCTTTAGTCTTTATAATAATACCAGTAGGTACCTAACTTAACAGGCCATTGATTTGTATTCATTTAAAATTCTTAGTTCTCCGATAAGGAAAAAGATTGAAGAGAGGTTCAAGTTTATCGTTTTTGCATTAAACTCTGAATAGGTAATTATTGTTTTTATGCTCGCTGTGGGTTATAGACGTAGATCAAGGTTAAATGACGTGTAAAAACAAGTTGACTATCACGATTTATCCACGAATAGAATCACCACTTTCACCAATTTTATTGTTGTGACAATATAAATGATGACGTATTCTGTAAAAAACAATTGACTCTGCATGTATTATGATTACGAGATAAAGTCTAATCACGATCAATTACGGGGCGTAATGTAACGTTACACTGGTTACACAGCGAGCGTTCGTGAAGTGCGTGGAAAGAAGACACTCGAACGAGATGGATTGAGCGAGATTCAGCACACGGAGTAACTTATAATGCTTGCGAATGGTACCTACCTAAATTACCCATATCACCAGTCAGTACCTTTATTCGATCACATTCGATGGTTCCGATATTTCAACGAATGTGCGACGCCATTTGTGGGCGCGTTAGTAAACAGGACTTAGTGCCAAATAAGGTGGCAATACGGGTCGTTCACCTCCTCCTTCACGAAATCGCGAAATGTATTGACATTTATTGCTTTTAATACAAACCTAAAGCGATACCATAGTCGCTAGAGTATCGTGGTACAAACACACAACAAGGAAGTAAAAGCCATAGGTAGCC
The DNA here is from genome assembly GCA_947044415.1 of Eupithecia dodoneata. NCBI lineage: Eukaryota > Metazoa > Arthropoda > Insecta > Lepidoptera > Geometridae > Eupithecia > Eupithecia dodoneata. Next base: position 12,006,217 of record OX345655.1, on the reverse strand, counting down.
ACAAGGTAAATTGTATATTTTAAGGCTCTTCGAGTGTTTTAATCAGGGAGTGTCAATACCTATAAAAAACTGACGCCTATTTAAAGCATTACGATAATATTCTATTGGTATAATATGTTCCCGGCCTCGATATTAATATCAGTAATCTGGCACTCTTTTAGTTAAGTACTTTATTCAGCCCCAAAGAACTAATATAGTTACTAAAATAGCATCCACACCTAACATCGTATTTTCGTGATTTCAAACAAGCGTGCGAGCGATATAAATATTCAATTTCTGCGATTTGCGGGTTCAGACGAAATGTTATATATACTTGTAAATATTATAACATAGAACTAGCTATGACGTATTTACTCTAATTTAAAAACTATTTGCGTTGTGTGTACATTGAAACTATTTGAACCACAACGAATGACACGGCCGCCATTGCCAGATAATTGCAGGGCTTTGAAAGGCTCGGCTAGGCTTAAATTAACAATGTAATCAATACAATTTTCCGTTACGGCACCACCCGATGTTTGACCGTGTATGTCATTCGTTTGCGTTGCTACAATGAACCACTATAAGGCAATAAAAAAGATCTAGCGTTTTGAAATTCGCGCTTTGGTAACGTGCGTTTTAAATCCGTCAGGTCCCCTATCTACACAGCCAAAAGTAAGCTTCTATGCAAGCGACCGATTCCATCAAAGATAACATTAAAACAATCCCGATGATATCTTTCAAATAAAATTAGGTTCATTCGTTTGTACGCTTATATCACCAGGTACATAGAAAGGTAAATAAACGGGATAATTAAACGTAAATATTTTTAGTATCATGTGTTCTGTTTGCTTACGACAAAAACCTTCTTAGACACAAAGTTTGTTGATAACGAATAAGAGGAACATGTCAAACTGTCCCGCTTCGACCATATTTGACAAATCACTTTATAATTATAACTTTAACTATAAACAAAGACACTTCCCGCTGTCTGTCTGTCCCTATGTATGCTTAGATCTTTAAAACTACGCAACGGATTTTGATGCGGTTAGATAGTGATTCAAGAGGAAAGGTTTATAATACATTTGACACATAGATTTCCACGCCAGCGAACCCGCAAGGAGCAACTTGTATTATCTAAGCATGACATTTTCTATTACACTCGTCATCACACACAACGTATACGCACGTGTAATCATTTACCTTCAGCTATTTACGAAACCGTTTTCATAACTCCTGTTCTAACCTGATAGCTTACTAAATATAAATGGAATATGTTTATTCATATAACGATATACCATTCGATAAAATTGTATTGTTTGTTTGCTGCCATTCAAGTAATCAATATCATTGTATTGTTTGTTCGCTCCCATTCAAGTAATAGCTTTTCCCCACTTCTATTGTTTCCGTGTACCTATATCATTAGTAGTGCCTATATTGGTATTTTGTGCATCAAAGAATTTTACTCAAACATAGTATGTAATCTAGTGATTATTTTCATCATTATCTGGTACGATCTTGACCGATAAGACCGCCAAATTGTCACATATGTTGTATTATAATTTTTTATCTTGTTTGTTTTATTTTTAAGTGTGCAATAAATATATTGTGTATTGTATTGTCTTGACAACCTTCATTGAGCTAAGTCAACCATTCGGGCTTACCAATCAATAGAGACCGTCCTTATGTGCTAACAAGGCAAGTAAATTATGATGACGTAGGTGCACTAACTATCTACGTGGTTGACTGCCTGCAGTGTTTCAATTAGGACAACAATAAAGACCAGGGATGCCCTGCTGGTGGCCGATTTAGCTAGGTTTCTTACTTAAATTATGATGAAGTCTACATATGTACAGTTTCAGAATGTCAAAGTGGAACGTCACCGTACATGCGGGAAATTTAACTTGATTTATTACGAAAGTAAAATAATTATTTTAATTTAAGATTTGAGGGTCTGTAGTAATACAAACAGTTACCATAAAACAACATATTTTAAAATATTTTCTTGTAATGCGAATTATATTTTTCATTTTTGTTTTTTCAAAATTGCATAAAAGGTGGCACTAGTTTTTTACTCACTATAGTCTCTATGCAGGTTTTACCCCTTATATTATAACTAGCTTCTGTCCGCAGCTATCTTATCCATGAAAAAGCGTGTTAACGCTTTTTCCGGGATAACAAGTAGCCGGGATAAGAAGTCGTACGTATTTTGCAATTCCAGATCCAGAACTTAGGCTTGCACGATTGCAGCCCGATCTGTTCTGTGTATTGGCGCTGTTTCGTGGATAAAAATCTTCACAAACTTTCAACTTCATAAAATTTCGTTTTGTAGGATAGATACTTACTTTCATCGGGCACAATGGGGTCACTGACTTTCGGCATGTTCTCAGTGTTAACCTTCAGTTGTCCGGAACCGTTGACGCCCAGCAGTGGGATCTTAGTCACGGCCAAGGGCTTAGTAGTGGCTGGAATGCAAAGTTGAAACAACAGTGAGTTTAGGACATTGACACATAATAACTAGTAGTTAGCCTCTAACAATATCGTCGTGACCATTTTAGTTTCATTCTTCTGATTTATAAGTGACCCAATAACAGGGGTCTGTCGCGAGTGGTTCCGGAGTTATGACGGTCTGAAATTCCTAGACGAAATGGCACACATCGGACACTACAATCTCTCCATAACAAAGCCTAGTCTGGGCGCATAGACGAGTTGCGCTACACGTGCAACGGTGTGTGTGACTTCTAGGGTATGTATGTATTGTACAAGTGCGACAGTTGCAAAATAACTCAAACACTTATATATTTTATTCAGAACGTAGGCTGCTAGTACTCTGAAAAACGTGGCACTTAGACATTTGGTTTTATAATTTTGCAGCTCAAAAGATGAAATTAAATTTCAAAACAGAAGAAATTTCCTATGTCTACGCTCAAACAAACAAAATGACAAAAATCAACGACCTCTCATTAGCGGTGAGATCATTAACTCTAAAGGTAAGGCCTTCAAAAGTTCGACTCTACGTGAAATGCAGGTAAGAATCAAGCAAAAGTTTTTTTTCGACGTCAACAACAGAGAAACAATATTCGAGCGCCTTATATCCCTTGCATTTGGGGCAAAAATCGCGGTCAACTAGGAGCCGGCGGTTTGAGGATTCTATACGTAAGTATTGTTATATATTCTCTGGTAATGATTCGTAATTTTAAAGGAAAGGCAATAAAAAAATGCTTTTTGTCTCCTTATTCTGGAAGTTTGTTGTAGAATTCGTAGTTCAAAACAAATGAGAGCTCAATATAGCTTACATGAGCTCTGATTTGGTAGAGATTTGTAAGTAGGATATGTGACTTTGCAATTCGCAGGTCTTCTCAAATGAATACACCGAGTGCGCAATATCCGCTGTAATATCCGCCTTCGGTACATATTAAAACTAGGGTCATTTTAAAAAATGTACGCGGTAGAGAACTTTTTTGAAAGTAGTTATTAGTTGACTCAAGTATACCTTTCATATGAACCCAAACGTAATTTAATGGATTGATGTTAGCCCCTTTTGGACTCTATTGTCTCAGACAACTCTCGACGGATTTGACCACCATATTTCACATGCCTCATCTGTACACCTATAAAATTTCAAGCAAATCAGGTCAACGGTTGACAGTTATGCTCGAAGTGACTATTTCTCAAACCACCTACCACTGAGGACTGCGTTCGCTTCGCTCACTCCCTCCAATAAATCAGTGCCCATAATGCAAATATCCGTCAAAAGCGCCTCGGGCAGGGAACGGCTTAATTCATTTACTGCCCAGTATCGGCGGTGCGAACTTTAAGGCAGAAATAAAAATATTACAGTTATTAACTCTAGAGATGTAATCGGTCGTAAAATTGGTATTCTTGTATAAGAATGCAACATTAACAGACTGAGAGATAACCATACTGCGAACATTAAAATGGTCTTGCGCATCTGAACCGTGATAACACTATAATTTTTCTGGACAACGGCTTCTCTTATTTTCTTGTTAATGTTATGGCTAATATGAAAGATGCACAACTAATCTAAGATTATTTAAAACGCAATAACGATTATATTTAATTTTGCTTGTCAAAATATTAGCAAAGGCTGAAATAAAATATAGCAAAAAGAAACAGTTACTGTAACCTAACGCAACATGCAACACTGCAGATGTTTACGTCGGCATCATATCGCTTGGCATTCCACTATTCCAACTAATCTATAATAAAATATATATTAATTTAATTAATTCTTTATTTGTATTAAAAAATTATATTTAATTTAGTTTATTTGTTAAATCCATGTATTTGTAAGGAAGAGCAGGACATCCTGGCACAAGTATACTTACATACTCAAAATGATGTCCTAACAACTGTCTAACATGTAAACATACTTTTTATACAAATAAACAATTTTCAATAATATGCTACTAGCCCCTGCCCGCTACGTCGTGAACCTGAAGCTTTAGGCCATGATGTATGAGAATAAAAGCATAATGATTTCTAAAAAAATAATAAATGGACAAATAAAATAACATACTAAAAAATAAGCCCACGGATACAAAAGTTCATACAAAAGACAGGCGACAAAACTTATCACTTTATGTGTTTATTTTACGCAAGCCAAACAGGTACATAAGATATAACTCGCAAAATAAACAAACATCACAGCGTTACAAAAAATTAAATACATATATAACATACCGAACAAGGGAACATTTTTATTGTTCTTTGTAAGGAAAAGCAGAAGCAATAAAATAACCTCGCAAAGGCAAATTATATTTAAAAATGCAAAGAAAATAATACTATTGCAGAAAACAGCACTTACAAACCTAAATGAATGAATTGAGCACGTGTGTGGGATCAAGAGCCGAATTTGGTTAGTCTCCTAAGATCGTGGGTTTAAATCCCGGTCGTTTATCTACGGATTTATCTTGAAAACATAAACATAGTTATGTCCAACAGTGAAGGAAAAGAAATGGTAGTCACCAACTGTACAAGTCCTAGACTTCATTCGATATAGCGAACTTCGCAATGCGATCTGGATGAGCCTAGCGCAGAACCGTAGAGATCGAGAAAATAATTTCGAGGCCTATTCAACAGTGGGTGAAGTCAGGTTGCGGATGGTAACATTTCATGGCCAAAAGTTACTGTTTGTGCCAAAAGGTTCTACGTGAAGGTATTCTACAACTTGATAAAACTTTTAAAACTACCAAACTTCGAAAATTGCCCTACAACCGGGTCTCAAATCAAGAGAATGTAATATAAGATGTATATATGTAGTTATGTAAGTATCATCGGTTAATCTCTGAAATCTCTCATCCTAAGAAATGAGGCAAAAACATTAAGGATTTTTGATCAAGTGTTCTTTACCAAACATCCTTGTAATGTAGTTGAAGGTATGTATGCATAAATGTTTGTCAAACAATAGAAGAGTCACCTGCCTTGCTCGAGGTGACAACGTAATACATTGTTTAAACAATATGATGCCACGCGTAACATGACATTTGAAGAAGTTAAAAGAGTTAGGATAAAATAAAAAGAAATAAATGACTAGTGAGTCCCAACATTACCGTCGTGAGCGTTTTTGATTAATGTGTAGAGTCTGGTCTACACTAGTATACACAATTTCACACAAATCTGATCAATCATTGGACAGTCATGTGAGTCATGCTAGAAGTAACTAATATACCATATATACAGCCAAATAACCCAAGCTGCCGCTGATCAATAATGATGGACAATTTATACAGCATCATCTAGCCTAAAGCTCAGAATAACTGTATGTAAGAACTACTCCAAAACGCGCGTTACTTTAAATCCCTAACTAATGTATACCTATGTATATAGATACCTGATATACGTAAATACCAACCAGTAAATACATTCAAGAAGCAAACAAATATTATCACGAGTATATCGAGCAATAATAATTCATTATGGGTCATTGTTGTTATGATAGTTATGGTTCGGCGGGCACAGAACCGATCAACCTCGCTCAAATCCTGCTTTCAGTAATACTGAGTTATTATTCTGTTCGCGCTAAATGCCCAATCAAGGTTTTGGTTATAAACACACTGTCAGATGTAATTTTACCTGATTGTAGTAGCAAACTTCATATGGTTTTGGTATGCGAAAGCAGCCGTGGTGGTAGCGGCGTACGAATCGACCCCACAAAGTAAACCCGTGCGAAAGGTTTTTTATTAATAGATCATTTACACATTACTAGTTTCTGCCCGCGGTTTCGCACACGTTGTCTTTATGGAACCGTTAAAATGTTATTTGTAGCCCATGGAAACTGTTTTATGGGCTGAAACGCCTTTGATTGATTCCAGGCTAAGCCTGGAATCATCAGCTACATCTGTCATCATCATCACATGTTCGTGCAAAATCTGTGCATAAAAAATTTCAGCCTGATCCGTGTAGCAGTTTTGGCGTGAAGAAGTAACAATCATCCATCCATCTAAACATCTATACTTAAACTTAATCATTATAAACATTAGTGTGACAAGCAGGTTACATAACTTAGTTAACAATATAACCTAAAAGCCTACGTTTGTCTAAGCAGTTGGTTCTCACCTCTTTTACCTTAATTTATTATAACTACTGTAGTTAACTTCTACAATTCTTCAACCATACATGTATTTCGATACTAGATCGGTTACTAACTAGCCTAAGACTCGACTAAGGGAACCTACAAAAGGCAGGGCAGCAGCTTCCTTCTGTTTATGATTAACACCTCTAGTGCCATTACCAATCCGCTTGCTAAGCGTGGTAATTATGGCAAATCCATTTTTAAGAGATGTATGTTTATGTAGCGAACATCTTCGATGTGTGATGAGTAAGTGGGTCATAATGATTCGGAATTGGGGAACAAACGATACCCCGTTACTCATTGTATTAAAAAATTCGCGTAAGCATTGATTGTCTTGTGTGATTGTCTCACGGAAGCGCCTGGTAAATTCTGGTAGTCGATGTACCTAACACAAAGACGAACATAATTTCAAACTGCTGTTCTAAACAGCAATCTTCGGTGTAGCTGACGTTAAAACCAAATGCATGACTTCGGGCAAAGATAAAGTTTACACTTGTTTATATAACAAGTGTGATTTGCTTTCATTGTCATGGATTATTTACTAGGTTATAGGCTAAAAAAAAAAAATTTAGATTTTAGACTCAACGAACTCAAGAATATGTTAGCTCGAACGGTACTAGTAATCTATATATATATATATATATAAGGCGGCGTGTCGTAGTTGCGGTGACGACGACGACGCCTTTTATGAAGAGCCGAGAGCGCCTATACTTCCTATACACCAATTCTTCAAACTTGCGATAGGGTCACGTCGTCGCGTCGGGCAAAACGTCCACGCCCGCGCCGCGACACCACACCGAGGACCCCGCGTCCCTCTATCTCGCCCGTGACGAGACTCAAGAATATGAGCGTACTATCATTTATTTCAAACTAGCTTGGCCCCGCAGCTTCGCGGCCCGAGTGGAAATCTATGTATCAAATGGTTTATTAAACTTCCTCTTGAATCACTCAATCTATTAAAAAAACCGCTACAAAATACGCGTAGTTTTAAAGATCTAAGCATACATAGGGCTGCGAAGCTGCGATCACAAATAGTGTTTGTGATCGCAGGCGGGAAGCGACTTTGTTTTTATGTAGTGAAGAAAACGGACAATACGAGATTCGGACTGTCGTTCATGTACCCGCCTGAAGTCAAATACTCGAGCTAAAAACTAGTTTATTGCAACCAGACTAAAATCTTAAATGTTTTATTGCTTACCTAACTAACTCCTTACATGCTTGCCTAGACTAGAACGAAGGTACAATATATTCCTGGTCGGTTGTCGGACCTAATGACAGCATTAGGTCTGCCCAGAGTCTATTAACAATTCTTATCTCACTTTACTTTTTTTTTTGTTATGACCCTGTCGTGAGTGTCCACGTCTCAGCTGAGACGTGGAAACTTACGATAGGGCTGGTCCACCAGTTCAAAGTCGCTGAGCGAGCTATGGAAAGAGCTATGCTCGGAGTTTCTCTGAAGGATAGGATTTAAAAAAACAGAGATTTCCGCGAGGGCGAAGCCGCAGGGCGCAGCTAGTACTGTATTGTATTATGTTTAAAAAAACACTACTCACGGTCTGCGCGTTAAGAACATACAGTCGTGAACGAACGTGTATAGATTCTCAATTCCTCATAAGGGTGAAGCCATATCAAAGCAAGTCGTTCTAATACTATCTATTCTGTGGCAACGCTAGTGGGGCAGTACCCGGTGACAATAATTATTTTAATTATCTTATCTACGTATTATAAATATAGCCTATGCACGCGAGCGCCACCTTGTGTAAGGTTAAAATGATAACAAAACTATTATTCTACTATTGTAATTGAACCACAGTTTTAATAGTTACTGAAAACAATGAAGATAGTATGGCAAGTAAAATTTATGCTTCGTAAATTAAAATATGAACAGGATTATATTTTAAAGTCTTCGAAAACCCTTGATGATTCGACTATGAAACGCACCCGCGCGTTTACGGCTGCTGAAATGTTCATGAAAAAAGCTTAAAAGCACTCTCGACAAACAAAACCAATCGGGGCCCTAACTAGAAGCGATTGGTTAGCAGAATCTGGCCGCGGATCATCCGCCACGATGTCACGAGTAAACACACATAATAATATTGAGTAATTATCTAATAAAATCGGCTCATCTATAACCAATGTCAGTCCTCAGCTGGACATAGGCCTCCCCAAATAAGCATCTTTATGGGTTTTTCATTCCATTCCCATTCTCATTTAATCAAATATAATTGTGTATTTTTTGTTTTGATTATTATATTGTTATTTTCGATTATTTAATGTTTATTTTTTGTAGATTTATGTGACTTTCTAACTATTATCTATTGATGTGTGAATGACCTACGAAGTCTGAAAAAAATAAAAATAGTGGCCTGCGTGGTAATTAAGCCATTACCCACTGGTATTGGCATAATTCCCACGCTGGGCATGTGGATTGAGAATCGCAGTTAGGTAGTGGATCTGTTCTGCGGGGGGCTGTTCTGCCCGTCACCGGATGGATATCTCTTAGACGCCTCTAACGACACCCGGGGGAAGAATTGAGGTGGTGCATATTTAAGACAGCACACGGCGAATTTTATTAACCGACTTAATTGTTTACCGAGCGTGAGATTATCAGAGGAATCGGCCTTGCCATCTTTGATCTTGCGTGCAGCATGTAAGCGCAATCTAGAAATCTAGTTCACGGTTATAACCTTTTATTTTTAGCCCTACTAGCATGTCTGAGGTTTCAAAGGTAGTCCATAGAAAGTATTATTTAAATAATATAAATATTATTTTAATAATAATATAAACATATTATAATAATATAAATATGATATCAATTTACACAGGGAGGTAAATGATATCCCACATTTAATTAATATCCGTTCAGCAGTTTAGATGTGATAAGGTAACAGACGGACAGACGTCAGAATACTTTCTTATTTATAATATTTTGCTTTTATCCTTTCATATAAAATTCGTGTTTTATATGGAAAAGTAAAAAATACTAGTTTGGTTACGAGCGCGGAGTGCGCCTAGCCTGCCTTTTGGGTACAGAACCTTCAGAGTCCTTCCCAGACCCCTCGACATACTTATCAAGTTTGTATTTGAGGGGATATCAATCAACAAGCGTCCGGCCAATTAATCAACAAAGTAAAGTAACGGCAATGTGAGAGCATTAAGCAACGTCTCGGATCTCGATTCGTTGATGCGTGAATGTCAATGACTTTTGACCTTCAATATTCATATTTGCTAATGAAAATCAAAAGCCGCTTCTACTATATAAATAAATAATGCTGGACAACCTACACAGCAACGTCTAGCCCCATATAATAATAAAGTTAAAGTAGAATGTTGAATAACTCTAGTTTCGATAAATAAACCGTTAACTTGCCACTCGACTCAACTCAATCGTCCTGGAGCACACTCGACTCAATCGTCCTGGAGCATAACGAATTTGTGTTCCATACTCTAAGAAGAGAAATACACTTGTAACGTTCGCCAAAATAGCAACAGTGCATTTAAATGTTACTTAATTATAAGGAAACAGGTTGAACACAACGACCTTGAGGAACAATCATAGAGCGATAAAAAAACAGCTCTGTTTTTGCGCAATTTAAAGTCGAAACACAATATTTTTTATTAAAAAGTAATTTCAAAGTTTTCAATTTAGGAAGTGTATGTAATGTCGATTATGCCCGCAATAACTTTTAGTAAAACTGTGTAGAAGACACCGTCACCCTCCTCACAGATAGGATGTTCCATTACATATTTTTTAATAGTAGTTATAAACGTCAACGCTCGAACCTTTCATAAGTTTCTTACTACTACTACTTTTTCTTCTTACTACTTAACTTAAAGGCGAAAGTTTGTGAAGACGTTCGGTTGTAACGCCAAAACTAATGATTGGATCTGCCTGAAATTTTGGATAGTTGTACCCCAAGAAAACCATAACATTATGTATCACAAAAAAATGTGTGAACCGCGTGCGCTAGAGAGCATATAATAGGATTTACAGGATCACAAGCGTTTGTCCTTTTGTAAGCTTGCCTATTATTTTGCCCCTTGTTTCTTATTCTCATCATCACACATATTATGTGTGTGATGATGAGGATGATCTATTAATTAACAAATACGTTCGTGGCTCTTTGTGCCGCCATCAGCACGCCGCGGAAGGCTCGCTCGCCATTAGAGTTGTGGAGGGAATCTGGGTCCTTGGGAACATAACAAAGAATTGGTTAAAATATCCCCCAGCATAAACCAAGCTATAAACAGAAAAAAGTATAGGTGGTATAAGAAGAAAGAATGATAGTAGAGGAAAACGACATGTAAACAAAAACTGCGACGTAATAATATGCTAAAAAATTGCGACAAATTAGTCTGAACTTGCTATTTATACGTGCGCTTGTGTGCGTGAAAGTGTTGCATAGTGAAATCTTACATTTATATACGACTTCGGATATACCTAACTATACGGCAATGATGTCAGTAAAATTTTATAAAAATGACTACATGTTCTTAGACAAAGAAGATGCTTATAAGTGTGAGAGGTTCATTTAATGCCTAACGTAGACAAACAAGGGAACGAGAACGAAGTGGCACGCACATGCATACTAATTATATTAGACTGCATTTATTAGCTTCTAGACGAAGAATCATTTGGATAGACTGCAATTATTAGCATCTAGACGTAGAATCATTTGGATCATGTATGGTTATTGTTTAATCAAAATTAAGAAAAATAAAATCTCAGCTTCCGCTTATTACCGAAGCTTTGCAGTGGGCGAGGGTTTGTTTGCGATGCAGAAGTTGGAGAGTGAAAGTTGAAGTTTAGAGTGAATGATTTCGGGTTTGAATCGGTTTGCGGGTTCGAATCTCGCCGCGATTTTTCTGAAATTTCTATGTACATAATATTTTTTAATTTCTATGTTTATAATACTATACCTACCTCAATCATCATTATCTGGTATTTTAAAACTACTTCGCCGTTTACACATTTAATAACTTTTGTTCATTTCAACATTTAGGTACCTATTTCCCTGTTCTGAATAAAGAATAGAGTTATTTTAACCATATGATCAAACTCTTATTACTTTCTTTTAGGGTTCTAAATTAAAGTATACTTTATTGCGTAAAATATTGTGCCTGTACTCATTTCCTGTCATGCGGATTTCCGTTAGCTTGCGGATCCGATCCTCATGAGGGCCACCCGAAACCTCACATGGTCATAAAATTCACAATCTTCGTTCAAAATAAACGCATTTTTGTTTTTTATTAATAAACTTCTGTCAATTTTAAACAGGGTACAAAAGTCTGCTTCTTGTAAATAGGAACAAAATAAACTTATACGAGTATTTTGATACCACATTTATCTAAATCGCTTAAGTCGTTTGGATAGATCAAGGTTATTAAGTCCGATAACCATTATTATATACGCACGAAAAATATAACCCGCTGGTGATAAAAAGTATATTTTTTTAGGAGACGAACTTAACCACCCCGTTAATATGAGGTTGTTATACTATACCTATATAGTATTGGTATATGGGTGGTTTTGGCCCGAATGAAAAACTCTACACTTCGATTGCGAGAAAGTTTAACACATTTCTACTTCTCGAATTTGTCAAAGTTCTTTCAATATATTTAGGATGATTCGACCGCAACCTGCGATCACAGATGCTATAATTTCGGGTCACATACAAAATCAAAGCTAAAAGCCGTCTCCGTTAATAAGAGCGCGCTTGAGGTAAGTAAATGTATAATAAGCAGAGATCGGAGTAGGTAGAGCTATTTAGGTTCATTGACCGCAAACATTGATGTTTATATGGATATTCCACGGGATTTTACCACGGAGGAAAATCACTCTTCTTGCTACAATTACTAAAAAGGGTCCATTAAAGCTCAAATTTTTCAAAATAAATGCAAAGGAATAATCTTTGTACATGGAATACCAAAAAGTCGAGTCTTAATGTAAGAAGAGGAATGTCCTGTACTAGCCGATGATTTCACACAGAAAATGTTTAAAAAATACATTTATTCCCTAGGGCATATAGTTTCAGTATATTGTATGTTTCAGTATACTATATGTTTCAGTATACTGTATGTTTCAGTATACTATATGTTTCAGTATACTGTATGTTTCAGTATACTATATGTTTCAGTATACTGTATGTTTCAGTATACTGTATGTTTAAGTATACTATAAGTTTCACTATACTATATGTTTCACTATACTATATGTTTCACTATACTATATGTTTCAGTATACTGTATGTTTCAGTATACTATATGTTTCAGTATGCTGATCTGACTTATCAGGGGGAAGCCTGCGTCCAGCAGTGGAACAGTATAGGCTAAAGCACTTATCTCACTAACAATACAAGTCGTCATGGAATCGTATTCTTCCGATTACTTCCCGCTTACAGAAGTGGTGTCAAGGCTGGCGCCCAAAAGCGTGGACAAGGCAATACCATAATTCACCATAAAGGGAACAAAGATCGTCACGAATAATCATCAATGACCATTGATTGAAGAAAGATAGAGGAAACGACTATTTTAACCGCATGAGGCGTAACCCCTATTAATAGTTACCCTAAACAAAATACTAATTGAAAACTATAAAAAAACCCGACTTTGTCGTCGGTTTTCACATTGACATTTATATTTCATTTGACATTTTCCTCCAAATGAAAGGACGAAGGCTTACTTGATTCTTGTATCCAAGAATCATATAGCGACCAGACAGTATTTTGATTTCTACATCATTTATAAAAATCGCTTCAGCCGTGTTGATGCTTAGAGGTACGAATACACTTGAAAAGCATAACACAAGCCCAGGGGATAAAAGGGGCATATATTGTTTTAACCGACTTAGATAAAAGGAGGTGGTTCTTAGTTCGACTATAAATATCTTTCATCATGTATGTTCGCCGATTTCTTCGTCAGTAAGTTATCGACCGATTTTGATGACTGCAGGGTGATTCCGAGATGGTTCCATAATTTGATGGCCCCATACATTTTATTTTGTAGGGTATTTGTCCCGCAAAACATAAAAAAATTGTGTAAATATAAAGGAGTTTGAAGTCGGTTTTTCGATTTTTTCATATCAATCAATATAGCTAGGCTGCTAGCTCATTAAAATGAGATTTCAGATCATCTACAGAAATACAAGTCAGAATAGATCACCATTAACCTATTTATAATAGTCCACTGCTGGACATAAGCCTCCCCCTGATGAGCGCCATAGCAGTCTGCACCTTGCCGTATCCAGCATCTGCCTGCAGTGTTTCGTAGGTCGCCATCCTACCTGGCCCGAGGGCGTCCTACACTACGTTGATCCATCATACTCGTAGATCTAGTCAATGGATTCAAGGAGATTCATCCTTCTGGAAACCCTTACTGGGATAGTTATTTATTTGCCGTGCATTGTAGCTCGTAGATCTACTAAAAGATCTTGACTTGTATTAAAAGATCTCGTAGGTGTTTGCTCGATTCATAACAAATAACTGCAGTCCAATCCCGGTGCAGCAAACACCACAATTTAGTAATTGAACTAGATACGACGGATACGCAAGTAAATGACACTGTACAGGGTCGATCCGCTGTAGTAGAAGGATATGAGAAAACCGCTCAGCGAAACAGCCATCTCCTCAACTAACCGGTCACACCAGGCTGCTTCGCGAATCAGATAAGAACCTTACTGCCTGACAATAAACACCACAGATGACGGCCGAGGATATTGGACAATCCTTATTCGCAACTTGTTTCGCTTAACAAATTTGTCCTCGTATCTGTGACTGCGACGCGAAACCGAGATTTGATACGGCTCGATGGAATGTTCTAGAGATTACGAAAGTTATAGCGATTGTGCATGATTTCAGTAAAATACTCGAGCTTTGCTACTTGTGCACTAATTGAATGAGGGCGACCGAAAATACAATACAACACAGCACGGAACACAAATATATCATTTTCTTTAATATTGTAGAGATACGGAAACACCTACAGTTACCTACACTACCTGTAGTTGATTTATTCGGGTCTCAAGCTATGTTTCGAAAAAGTACAAACTAAATATTAAATAATTTTTAGTGGGATATTTTTTTTTTATAATTATGGGTTACATTAGGGACAAAGGGACAAATGCGATATCTGGTATGCCTAAGATTTCCCTTGGGTCGCTGAGGGTCGCCAGACAGAAGGTAATTTTGCCCTTGCTTGCTTGTTCATTACCATGTTATTGTTCGAGCGAGCGAAGCGTCTCTCCTTCAAATGAGGCAAAATTTGCTTTCATCTGTCATGAACTCCTCTAAAGGTCGAATTTTACAACCGATTGAAACGAAACTTGGTATACGGGTTTTACAACTTAATTTAAAGCGTTATTTCCTTTATAAGGTACTAGCGGACCTTAGATGAATGGCGAAATGGAAATTTCTCACCAGGGGCGCTGCAATCAACGTTTTAAAGAAGTACTTTTAGAACCTATGTAGTTACCGTGCTTACATAGGTACATAGCTTGTAGGCTGTGTTTGGGTTTTTCCATTATGTTTGCCTAGTAGCTTTTAGATCTTCAACTTCTTTATTAGTGGCGGCTTTTGGATGAATTGATGAGGATGTGATGGTGCACCAGAATCACATCTCAAGTAACTCTGATGGTACAGCTAGTAGAACGTTTGGCTCTTTTGAATGGGTCCATCATTGTACTTTCAGCATTTCATACTGACAGGTAGGTACTGGCCATATCTAAGACGACTCTGCGTAGGAAAATCTAACTATCTTGTTCGGTGGCTTTCATAGCAGTTTTTAATCTTAATTTGTTACATTCTTTCATTATTTTATTTATGTCGTCGCAAGTCCAACATTTAAACAAATGCGATGGATATAAACTTGCGAAGACAAATATAATAATTATAATGAAAGAGCGCAACAAGTTAAGATATGCTATGAACCTTGGCACCTTTCTATAAGATTTCAGTATTTTTATCGGTGAAGTCACTATACTATATGAACGAATGATAATTGGGTGGTTTGATAAAATTATTTATTTCTTTTTCGATTAGGTCCAAAGTTTCCGTCTTGGGTTTAACCAATTTATTTATTTTGCTTTTATGACTACAAAAGTTATTTATAACGGGATATTTACCATGTTTTAAGAATCAAAAATTATGGTATCTATCTCGCTTATTTTAGTGCTATATTAAGAGCCTTTATTCCTAAAATGCGCAGAAACAGTACTTTTCAAACCCGTTTATATCATGAACCACTTATCTTATAGTATATGTTATTTACTAATAATTTTAGGAAATTTTAGTGTCCAAATAGTTTGACTATAAAATATTTCGATTAATATAGTATGTACGCGTTCTATCAAGATAACTTGTGAGAGGTTTTCATAATTTCCCTTTCAGCATCAGTTTCGAAGCTCAAAATAATAGAAAATACTGACATATCTAATTAAGAAAAAAATATAACCTACTGATGAGATCCTTGGCTAAAAATCTAATTAGATAGATGTTTGGTTTTGGTATCCTACTATGAGAAATTAAAATTAAAAAAATGTGAAATATTACGAATATTTCACATTTTTAAATGATGTTTTTACCGATATACCTTATTTAATTTAATATAATAATAGCCTACCAATAAAGTGGAGCATCTTTTTTAAAATCATACATTTAAAATTTTTATGATTTTGTTGCTATTATTTTTCTATAAATATTTAATGAGCGACGTGACCACACTCTAGAAAGCCTCGCGGCGGACTGATTTTCGCGCAGCGTTTTATAGTAGTTTTAAAATATTTATAGAAAAATAATAGCAACAAAATCATTAAAATTTTAAATGTATGATTTTAAAAAAGATGCTTCACTTTATTGATAGGCTATTATTATATTAAATTAAATAAGGTATATCGGTAAAAACATCATTTAAAAATGTGAAATATTCGTAATATTTCACATTTTTTGAATTTTAATTTCTCATAGTAGGATACCAAAACCAAACATCTTTCTAATTAGATTTTTAGCCAAGGATCTCATCAGTAGGTTATATTTTTTTCTTAATTAGATATGTCAGTATTTTCTATTATTTTGAGCTTCGAAACTGATGCTGAAAGGGAAATTATGAAAACCTCTCACAAGTTATCTTGATAGAACGCGTACATACTATATTAATCGAAATATTTTATAGTCAAACTATTTGGACACTAAAATTTCCTAAAATTATTAGTAAATAACATATACTATAAGATAAGTGGTTCATGATATAAACGGGTTTGAAAAGTACTGTTTCTGCGCATTTTAGGAATAAAGGCTCTTAATATAGGTGAAAAGCGCATCAGCATTGCCATATACCGGCAATGCAGCCAGAAAAAAAAAACTGGTATTGATATGGATAAGTTGATCTACCTGTAGATTGTTTGCAACCGTCTGCAATTAGCTCAATTTATTAAATTGTAAATACTAGTCTTATATTATTATTAATATAATAACTAATATTTTTCTATTATTTGACTGTAACTTTCTTTGTTAATAGTGTTACAAAAAGTTTGTGTTCGTGGGGTCTGCTGTTTACAGAACTAGTATTGTACGAATAAAAACACATAATTCCACATTTTATTACCAAACGACCTTGGCAATGTTTATTCAAGTTTCCAGATAATATTTACCTGAATAATAACCCGCGAAACACTTAGTATATATTTTGCAGGCAATTTTCAATCTTATTGCTTCAGAACAGAAGTTTATGGCATACAATATCGAACTTCGTTTATCTTGCTTTATTCAAACATGAAACACCTGTATACGTATTCAATTACGATGAAAGGAAGACGATAACTCGCACTGTCACAATAATATTACAAATGCGAAAGTTTGGATGTTTGAATGGATTGATATGGATGAATATTTTTAACTTTTTCACGCCAAAAGGACTGAACGGGTCAGGCTGTAATTATGCACAGACATAGGCTTCTATTTATCCCATAAAACAGTTGAGAGAGAAATAACCTTTAACACTTTGAGTGCTGAAATCACACGGTATGTGCTTTCTACAAGTGACTAATATGCGTAAATCCACACTAGCGCAGCGGCTGTGAAAATACAGATCTTTGACTCAGCACAGCCGTAATATTTTTCGAACGAAACGCATGTGCGGCGCAACACAACCGCTGTGTAGAGCGGCAGCACGAATTTTTTAGGTTAAAAAAAAGATCGCAGTCGTCGAAAAAAAATCGCAGTCAAAGTGTTAAACGGTTCCATAGATGCACCGCGAGCGAAGCCATGGGCAGAAACTGGTAACGAATATGTAAAACAGACGCTGAGAACAATACGAATTGGCTTATTCCGACTTTTCCAAGGCAATAAAACCAGCGCTTTGGTATTGGTAGATATCAGGGTTGTATTAGATGTATCTATGTATAATTGTAACCTATTTCAGGGTAAGAAGATTCTGTGTCAATTGTCAGGCGTGTTACCTTTGTTTGTTCATTTCTATTTTATACGACCAGTAAGCACGGGTTCTCTAGGGTAGAATAGAGAAAAAATACGTCGAATCAAATAGAAATACTTTCCGTCAACTTCAATAACCAAGAATGAAAATTCGTTTAATGGTTCACTATAAAGAAGGTACAACTTGTAACTATTATATATAATGTATACTATAATATGCAATGGATAACGATGCGATGTCATTATTTTCTATTCTACCCTAGGGAAAGATCCCCGTGTTAGGGCCTTAGGGCTATAGAGTTTGGAAATAAATACACATAAAACTATTCTGCACAATTAGTTACGAACTTAAGTCTACTATTTGGTAGGGTAGATTTATTAATAATTCCGAAGAAGTGATAAGATTTATCGTTTTCTGCAATACGCTAATTTATTGGAAACACCAAGCTAAGAAATATTTTATCAACCGCATTAAATTCAACTATGCATGGCAGCAGTTTTCCTGTTTTGAGTAACCGAAACCTGGCGCCACATGGTTGGATGGTGATCAACCTGTTTGCAAGTTAAATAACTGTCGTATTCGCTCCTGGTTGTCTCGCACAACTTATACATGTATAGATGATTGCAATTTAAAGTTACTTTAAATGTCTCCAGTGCCGTCTCTATTTAAAGTTAGTTGCCACGTTCAATTGTGTAATTATGATTTTCGTTAACTAACCGGATCATAAAGCAGTTTAAGCCTGACGCCACTGCTCTTACACAGTAAGGTACTTAACTCACTATACCACAACAAAAATAGAAACATATTCTCAAAAGTTGAAACTGAATGGCACATAAAACTATGCTCAGAAGCTAAATCTGCCTATAAGGTACTTACCCTGAGTAGTGTTGGCAGCAGTGGCATTGGCAGTCGCTGGTGGCGTCGGTTTTGGTTCATCGTTAGTTGGTACGGCACGACGGCTTCGCTGATTGTTCAGCAACACTATGTTAGTTGGAAGACCGCTGAGACTAGCGCCGTTTTCCACGAAGTAATCTTCATTCCATGCTGCAAAAACAAATGAATGTTTTTTTAGATGTTAGTGATAATATGAAAAGTACTTTTAGTACGTAACGTGCTAGTTGATCGTAACGTGCTAATGATTTTTCAAGGGACTGAGTCGATTGGTATCTTAAATGAATCAAACGCCCTCCCGCTTGAAAAATAATGTTTTAATGGCGAAGTACGAATAAAAAACTCTGGAAAAATCCCACTTCTCAACGAAGCTATTGGTAACTAACTTACTGGTTATATACAAGGAGAATATAAAGTGTTACGTTATCCTCATCTGACATACATTTCTATTAGTACAAGCAGTACTGTACTAATTAACATATTATATTTCGCATATTTTTTAATAAAAATCAGTGCACCCGTTCCAAAGTAATGATGGTAATCATCTCTGTAAGTAGGTACCCGAGATTCAAAATAAGACTACTTCAATTTTCGAAACTTTTCTAAAATTAGCTCACAAACATGTTTTTAAGTGGTTTTTTAATTGTGTCAATTCAAACACATGCTACGTTTCGCGTAGGTCGCCGCCAATATGGTGGGCACGTGACGTTCGTCAGAGTAACCGGTTCAGTTGCGTCGACGCACTCTCTTACATGGACACATTTGACACCGCACCAGTGCAAAAATACTGGAATTGAAGAGTCAATACAACATTGACATTTTATTTTGTTCTTTGTATACCGTACCAGTGCAATGATTCAGTTCCACACGTTTTCAATTTTATTTAAGTCTAACCCCCGACTAGGTACTCAACGCAATGAGATATAAGTTCGTCTCAAGTCGCGATTTTTTGACAGTATTCAATGAAAATATGTGTAAAATTCTTCACATGAGACGTGCTGAAATCTGAGTTGCGTTTGAGTATTTAGGGGTTAGAATGTCTCATGAAATTTTATAGGTATATAGTGGTATAGGGTTGGTTTCAGTTGAATCAAGAGAGGCGTAATTTCTATGTAGAGTAGAGTCAAGGCGAAAAATGACGGTAGAGTCGTACCGAGTCGGACAAAACGCTCCCGACTTGATGCCGCCGCGCCGCGCCGCCACGCTTTCACCTCGCCCGTGACGCGACATAATAAATTTACGCACTGCACTTTATTTTTACAGAAAACGTCGATGTTATGCGCTGCTTGTACGCCCGCGCCTTGACTGTTGCTCGAGGGAGTGACGCTCTCTAGTCCTAATAATACTTATATACTAGTACGAAAGTATGTGATTCTTTCTAGACAACGCCAAAAATACCAATCTATCGAGTTTAAATATTTGGATAATTTCGTTTAAATCTGGCGTAAAACATTTAGGTTAGTTGACTTAATATGATGTTTTATAATGATGTTTTTTTTTTAAAAAACATAAAACGGACTTTAAATTCCATTGTGTTTTTAAGGAAAGAAACGCATATTAAAATTGTTGAAACATGCAACCCAAAGCGGAATAGATGTGGAACTTGGTATTGAATTAGCTGAAAATGACATATATGTATGTATGTAGATAATTTGTCATTTTCAGCTAATTTAATACTAAGTTCAGCATCTATTCCGCTCTGGGTTACAAAATACTTAAAACACTATGCAACGTGTCTTCACTACCTATTCAATAAACATTGTTTTATTGATATCAATTGCTACCGTGCCAGTTATCTGAAGCTAATAAGCACTGCATGAACCATAAAGCTGAAACGACACTATTGTGATATGGTGAGTCGTGCGTGACGCGTCAGAATCATAACGGTTTCATAAATTTTGTATGGATAGAAACAAATTATTACATAGCAATTGAGATATATTATAATTGTTTTTACACTATGTGTTATAAACACAATTACAACATAGACTTTTTCAAGACAAGAGTGAATAGGTTTTCTCATTCAATCTTTTAGACCTTCGTGATACATCGTCGGTCACATTTTCATCAGGTGAGATTGTGGTCAAACAAAGGTCTATATATGGGACTATGAAAAAAAACGAAGCGGTTGCAGCGTAAGTAGCTACGTATCGACCTCTACAGGATGCCCGAGAATGTCGTAGAGTCGATTGAGAGACGTACCAGAGAAACGGTAGTAGCTTCGTATATTTTAATACCACTACTGCAATTACAAACCCGTCTGCCAAGCGTGGTGGTTTTGCATAACCAAATCCCCCAACAAGGGGAGGTATGTTCAGCAGTAAACATAGTGTATTGATGAGGAATCATGCTACATAATTGAAACCGAAATGCTTCTGACACGTGACACCTCACCAAAACAGTGTGGTTCTATCTTAAGGTGCAATTCCGTGAGACGCGGCAGACGGGTGCTACATTTACATTGTATCATGTTCGCATGAAAGGCGTGTATGATTGTAAACGCCATGTCTCTTGTTAGTAAAACATTGTATGTGACTTTGTAGTATTCAATTAATAAGAAATGATCGGTTTGTTGCGCATGAAATTAGCATATTCAAGGTATCATATATTATGACTTTGAATAATATGGGCACAAGGTGACACTTGTAGCGTAGAATAATAGGACTGTTGGACGTGACTTTTATATTTTTACTGTTAGACCGTTCCTATACTACTGGCACGTAGATATAACAATAACCTTAGTGCATTATGTTATTTTTACTTATTTTCTATTGTTTATCTTTTAGTTTTATATCTTATTTAGCTTCATGTGTGTTTTTTAATGTATATCTGTCTTTTTTGTGTGTGCTAATAAAAGTGTTCTATTATATTATGATAAAGATGATTAAACCAGAATTGGTAAATAAGCCTACCCAAAGATGGACTGCCCAAAATAGCAAATATGATACAGAACAAATTTTCGTAGGTATTATGGTATGTAGTGTAAGTATTGATTTTCTTTTTCTCTAGATATATGTATTTCAACTCTTTGATTGACGCAATTCTGCCAATATATCTATATTGTTTCTTCATGTCCAGTCCATCCAAAGGTTACCTGGAAGTAATCGCTTTAAGCGATAAGGCCGCCAATGTACCACTAGATACAGTTAGTATTAAGTTCCTTTTTTTAATTATTATCTGTATTAATGGTGCATTAAATAGTGATATTTTCTATTCTAATAATAACAATAATGTTGGACAATCCATGCAGCCTCATCTAGTCCGCCAAGTTAAGCAGAGAAGCACAGAACAGAGAATACATAGAAATAGTAAGTAGGCGGGGCCCGCGTCTCACCTAGTAGGCGCAGTACTGCGCACTTCAAGCTCCGCTTACATCAGTCGTGTTTTAATTTAGCTAGAGTAAACATACTTCAAAAAAAAAACAAAAAAAATATAAAAATACCGTATTGTGCCGTTTTAGAGTGTAAAAACGAAAGCCGAACCAAATATTTAACGAAAGGGGGCATATCATATCAACTGTCAGCATTATTTTATTGTTTTTTTGTTAGTTTTGTTCAAAATGCAAAACCGTCAAACAAAAATAGAAAACAGACATAGAAAAATAGACTGTGAGTCATAACACTTAAGGTCGATTTTTCTTAAACCGCAACTTTCGCTACTCAATTAGGGATGTGCCGTAATAAACACAAATGTGCTATCGATAACTTTAATGGTTATGATTTCGTAAACATTACCCATTTAAGTATGTTTTAGGGCGTTATTTTTTGTTTTGTTTTTGTGATGATTTAATCTGGATGTATTTTATACTATGGAAGGGTAATAAAAAAATAATTTATAATAATGAAAATATTACGTGAGTATGTTGGAGAAAAACTGTTCGAAAATATTAACTTTCATCAAGGCGGACAGTTTCCCGTATCAAACCATGTCAGTGATTTGATAAAAGCCATAAATGTGCGTATCCATCATTTATTAAAATTAAACGTAAAACTTACGAAAAGACAGTTATTTAACAAGTACGTCCTATTTCAAGGACAATAAATTTTCATTAATTGTCATTAAAGAATATAAGAAAAGGTAAGCTTTCATTCGACCACCACAAATATAGCCTGACGTACCTATTTCATTATTCATCTGTAGGTAATAATCGATATCGATAGATTCGTCTCGTATTCTCATTGGTACATCACTAAGGCAGTAGCTGTGTTTTCTGGGTAATCGATAAACAGCCATTGTATTATCGATCTTATGGCCCGTTGTTAGAGACTATAATAAAAGTCGATAGCAATAGCGCCAGCGCCATCTCTTGTTAAGTAGCTTTGTGTTGTGTATAATCAAGAAAGGCAGCCATTGTATTAGTAATCTTATTTGCTGGGAATAGAGACTATAAAAATATTTGGCAAAAGCGCCATCTTTTGCTAAGTAGACAAAGTAGATATTCATTTTTTATCGCTGTTTATTTTATTGAGTTTTGAACCATGTGTCTACCGAAATAAGGTTTAATATCAATAAAATTAGTTTTATGGTTTTATGCCCTTTTAACGTACTCTTTCAACCAATAAGAATTTTTATTTCTATGTGTGTTAGTTTATACATGTGTGAGTTTTGCGACACTAGTTCTCTTAGTAAAAAGGCATCATGCTAATTCTATGTATTCTCTGTTCTGTGCAGAGAAGTGTTATGGGTACCAGATAAGGGATATATGTACTTCATACAATACAAAGATCAATACTTTATCTCCAGTAGAAAATGGTTACAGTCACATTTTATGATAACGTTATACTAATGGTATTCATTCAGCCGCTCTATCTATCGATGAAAGACGGCCTGTTGCCGATGCCAATCTAGGTAGAGTAACCGCATAGGTCTTAACAGGACTTTACTATTTTCGTGGATATTATCTTATCGGCTGCATTGTAAACACACGCATAATAGGAACCAATGAGATGCGAATATAGTACGAGCGAGTAACTAAATGTCATATATTGCCGGACTTCTCTGTACCCGAGTTCCAAAGTAAAATCATCGTGGGTTTATAATTAGCTTGTATTCAACAATAAATGATTGTGAATGAGTTGAGTTCCACGATCACAATTGACCATAATTTTAGTTCGTTAGGCATATCTTGGGAGTGAGGGCCGTCCCTCGTAAAATTAAAGTGCACTATGATTAGTTTTAATGTTTTAATTGGAAACGCAGGAAGCCACATTTCCAAACATAGTTAGAGTAGTAGTCGGATATATGTTTTCGGTTGAGGTTGTTATACTTTGGCTAAGTATTAATCACATTATTCATAACTAGCTGTTACCCGCGACTTCTTGCACAACGAACTTGATTTCTTACTTATGCTTTTTATAAAATTTACGATTATAAACAAACGGGTTGTGTTGTCACTGCAACCTGCATAATTTGAAGCTTTTGGCATTAGGTGAGAGTTTTTTAAATTCCTTTCTTGGAGATCCATTTCCTGCAAGTTTCTGCGACCAGTGCTTTGGCTTCCGCTTCGTTCGCGAGTCCTTATGTATGTTCCCCAATTGCTCCGTCATTTATGGAACGATTTGGATGATTCTTTTGCATTTGTATAGAGAATTATCATGATTTTATTCCAGAGATATTAGCACTCATCCCGCAAATCTTAAAAACAGTGTTAAAATGGATTTGGAGACGGTTTTTAGTTTTTTCAAAACAATCAAATTAAATTATATCATATTAATAAGCAATATGGATATGGACAACGCACGTGTATCAGGTAGATGTTTTTATGCTGCGAAGCGCCCTTGCCCATTAATTTTGTAATAATTTAAATAAATAATGCTGGACAATCCACACAGCATTATCTAGCCCCATGGTAAGCAAAGCTTGTGTTATGGGTACTAGATAACTGATATACATAATACAATACATTACATAGATAGATATTTTTTATTATACATAGAAAACGACCAGAACAAATATCTGCAGATCGTACACACAATTGTTCCGAGGCGGGAATCGAACCCGCAACCTCCTGCGTCGCAGGCGGACCATCGCCCACCGCGCCACATCGGTCGTCAAATGAGTTAATTAATTAACAACAATGTCAGTGACCATTATTTATCCACGTTCTAAGCTTGTGCTGTGACCCGGATCTTTACGCCTGCTACAACTGACGGACAAACTGCTTAGAGATAGTTTCCCCTTGAAAGCTAGTTTAAAGTTGTTGGTCGGTAGGTACAGAAACTTAATTTACGGTACTGTTACCATTTTTTAAGGTACTCGTACGTAAATGAAACTGTATGTCATGTAGGTTCAAAGGCATATCAATCCTACGCGGTATTGACTATCCAGAGCGGTAGCGAAAGCCGAGTGGGTATGCCGTAAGGACCCCTTCACAGTATGACCCCTGTGTAGGTACATTAGGCCAGGACGCTGGGCCAACGTGTAGAGAATTAGTTAGCGTATGTTGGAAGTTGGAGGCCAACATTGGCCGGTGAGCACACATCAAAGGATCTTGGCGCGCTCCGTCAACAGTGTTCACTCGTTGGCGTCTTATTTTATTATCATAATTGTTACAGCCCGCGACTTCGCATGCGTTTATTCTGAAGAAACGATTAAGGTCAAACCAGTCGCTCATCTTCCCTTTCAAACTTGACAGGGAAACTACTACTCTGTTTGATGTTGACCATCCAAAAATACATAGATAATGACGAGATTGATATTATCCTATCAATTTGTCTCGTGATTATATGTATAATAACCAAAACCGTAAAAAAGGTATACATTTGAATACAAGCTTCTAAACTTTTGTATTTCAACACTAATATTAGCCCAACTTTGGGCACAATAAATTATAGAGAAAAACTTTAAAATAAAGCCTATTTCGACATAGTTAGCAGGTAGCATAATTTTTCAGTTGTTTTTTTACTCATAGTTTTTTATGATTCCGTAGCTGCTATCTATCCGTCTGTCACCAGGCTGTATCTCATGAACCGTGATAGTTAGACAGTAGAAATTGTCACAGATGACGTATTTCTGTTGCCGCTATAACAACAAATACAGAATAAAATAAATATTTAAGGGGGCTCTTATACAATAAACGTGCTTTTTACTCGTTCGTGTGCGAGTCCAACCAGCACTTGGCCGGTTTTATCTATAATAACTAACCCTTGTTCTAAAGGTCTAATCGATCAAATTTTTTTACGCGGTCGTACATCCTCAACTGCCTATTATATTGGTCCGCAGCTGGACGCAAGCCTCCCGCATTATGTCATATGAGATAGCATACATTTAGGCCTCGCCTACCGAAGAGTTCGCGTCGTTCAAGGGTACATACCCTTATCGCTATTTCAATCAAAGGATATGAGCGTGAAACTCCGGTTCTGTAGACGGCCGAAGCGGTCTAGAGTAGTCAAAATTATCTAAAAACATAAAAGCATTTTGATATACGCAGTTTGAATCATCATATTGTTTTAAGCACCCAAGGTGTTACATATTTATATGAGCAGTCAGGGCGTTAAAAATAATCTGAGCAAACCATGCTCTCAAAGGTAGTTTGCAAACTCATAATTATCGAGATGATTTTGAACACCCTGACTGCTCACATAAATATGAAACAATGAGCATTATGATATTTTGAACACCTTGGGTGCTTACAACAACATGATGATTCAAACTGCGTGTATCAAATTGCTTCCATGTTTTTCAGATCATTTTGACTACTCTAGAAATCTCGTGAAATTGATATGAGCGCATATCAATTTCACGCTGATTGTATGTACGTACGTGTTATTCATAAGTAAAATGTAAGACTAGAGCGACATCCTCTCTTCATATATTAACAGTATCTATCATTCCAATTCAATAAAGATCCCCACTTGGATCAGTCGTCTAGTGCTGGAGTGCGTGGGACTGCTTTCATACAAATATCTAGACCCATCCTTGTGTGTGTAGGAGGTACCTCGACTCACGTAGATTCTTTAGTATAAAACTCACAGAAACAGACACCAGAGTATTATTTTTAGTTTTATTGCAATTATCATGTTAGTTAGTTTATATGTTACTAACCGTCTTTTTTTTTCGACTGTTTGTAATGATCGAATTTAGTTTTTTTTTCTTGTGGAAACTACTAATTAGCTATCAGTTACACACCATGTTTTATATTATAGTTACCCAGCTGTTAGTTTTTCTATATTGTAAAATAAAATAATATGAGCTTACTGCCTGTGGGTTCGCTCGCGTTTTATCAGCTAAAAAAGACTACCGTTTATTGTGTCGTTCCAGCCAGACTAATAACAATATTTCTCCAAAATTTCAGCTTTAGTAGCTTTGCATGCCCTTATTTGACGACCGATGTGGCGCGGTGGGCGAAGGTCCGCCTGCGACGCAGGAGGTTGCGGGTTCGATTCCCGCCTCGGAACAAATGTGTGTACGATCTGCAGATATTTGTTTCGGGTGTTCTGGTCGTTTTCTATGTATAATAAAAAAATATATATATGTAATGTATTGTATTATGTATATCAGTTATCTAGTACCCATAACACAAGCTCTGCTTACCATGGGGCTAGATAATGCTGTGTGAATTGTCCAGCATTATTTATTTATTTATTATTGTACACACTATGGTGCTTGCATGTATTTTTTACCAACTTTAAAAAAGAGGAGATCTTCAGCTGTATGAATGTAATTTTAGGTATTAGGGTAGAACCTGGATAACCCTCCAATGGATCAAGGGATACAGCGGATCACTAGGTAATGATAATGACGCTGCAGACGAATTGGCACGGAAAGGCTCGGAAACGCCGACACAAGGCCCACCTCCGTTCCTTCGCCTACCATTCTACCAAATCCGAACATGGATAAGGCTCAGAACCAAAGAAACACATACCGAGCGATGGTCAAGCGCGATGGGAGTGCCGCAAATCCAAAGCAGCACTCCCAGCTGCATCACCAAGACTAACTAAACACCTACTGTGCCTGACGAGATCTACCTACGCGTCCTAGTGGGAACACTCACAGGACACTGCCCACTACAAACACCTTTTCACAATCGGAGCAACCGACAGCCCTCTCTGCAGAGAATGCCTTAGCGACGAAGAATCAGCTGCCCACGTAGTCCTGGAATGCGAGGGAGTAACAACGCAACAACTAGAAATCCTCAACCACTCGAGGTCACTCCACGAAGCCTGTGAATATCCCAAGAAGATTCTGCGCTTCTGGACGGAGTTAGGCTGGTTAAACTAGCAAACACACCATGCACAAAGGACCAATCCGGAGTCTAAGTGCGGATATAGGAGTACCCATTAGGGTTCCGGACCCGAAGGGTGAACATGGGAACCCTATTACTTCGCTGTAGTCTGTCTATCTCAGGAACTATGTATATGTTCTTGAGATACAGCCCGCTGACAGAAAAAATAGACACAGTTAAATTTTTTAAAGAGTTTTTATTTCTCTTTAAAATAATTGTTGCTATAACAACAAATATTAAAAATAAAATATAAATTAAAATTACCTCGTGTGTTCATAAGTTTTGAGACGAACTTATTTAATTAATTTAAAAAGAAAGTAATTCATGCAACCTTTTTTAAACTTTTAAAATTTAAATTTCGAATGTTTTGAATCAGAAAAAATATACATTTGAATATTTGTTTCATTCTCCGTGAAAATGGCGCCAACAAAAGATTTGCGTGCGACTGTAATTTCACTGTTTCAAGCAGGAAAAAAACCAACGCAAGTTTTTAGTGAAATCCAAAGTTTGGGATGTAGTCAGAACTTTGTGTATTACACCATAAAGAGGTACAAGGAGACCGGCTCTTTAGAAGACCGTGGAAGATGTGGCCGCCCGCGGTCTGTAAGGACGCCCACCAACATCAAAGTAATCAGAGAGCGAATTCGTCGCAACCCTATCCGGACTCAAAAGAAATTAGCTCTGCAGACCAACATTTCGCGAATATCGGTGAACAGGATACTTAAATATGATCTTAAACTAAAGGCCTACAGTCGAAGGAAAATGCATTATTTAAACGAGCGTCTTCGTAAATTGCGACTGGAACGATGTCGGAACCTATTGAAGAGACACGATCCAAAAAATATCCTGTTTACCGATGAAAAGATCTTCACGGTGGAAGAAAAGTTTAACCGGCAGAAAAATAAGGTTTACGCCAGAAGTTCAAAGGACGTCCAGCCATCTGTACGCAATGTCCAGCGCACTCATCATCCAGCAAGTGTGATGGTTTGGTGGGGTGTTTCCTACGAGGGGGACACTTCGCTTCATTTTTGCGAGCAAGGGGTCAAGGTGAAGGCACAAAATTACCAAACCGACATATTGGAAGCGGTGGTTAAACCATTAAATGATACGCTATTCGCTGGAAAATACTGAGTTTTCCAACAGGACTCTGCTCCCTCCCATAAAGCTAAGACTACCCAACGTTGGCTGGAGGCCAATTTGCCAGGCTTCATTCGGAGCGAAGATTGGCCCTCGTCAAGCCCTGACTTGAATCCTTTGGATTATTCTTTATGGACGGAATTGGAGCTGAGGGCATGCAGAAAGTCTCACCCAAACCTGCATTCTCTCAAGCGAGCCCTTATTAAAGAATCGAAACGGATTCCCATTGAAAAGATTCGTGCCGCCATAGATGAATGTATGATGGCGTACGCGTTTGAAGGCCTGCATTGAATGCAAAGGCGGCCATTTTGAATGATTTATTTTTAAATACAGATCTAGATGTCAGTAGTTTTAATTTTAATATCCAATAAATGAATACTCAACTTAGCTCCAAAAATATTTTAGTTTTACTGTGTCTCAAGACTTATGAACACACGAGGTATAGGCGACTCTGACACAACACTTTGATATTGCATAGAGAATGATCCTGAGATGGGGAATAAACATTTTACTCTCAAGGGTTTAGTGTTTATCCCATAAAAATTATAGTTATTTCAACCAATCAAATTATATCATTATTATCATAACACAAGCTCTACAGTACCCATAACACAAGCTCTGCCTAGCTTAGAGCTAGATAATGCTGTGTGAATTGTCCAGCATTATTTATTTATTTATATTAAACTAGACTGTATGCCTGTGAAGGACAAATTGTTCTTAATTATAAGATTATTTTAATTTGTAAACCTCAAAAAGCAATGATAAGCTAATGTACTTCATTTATATTGAGACCCTTTTGTACAGGCCACATAATATTTTATCAAAAAAGAATAAGATAAAAATAATGTTTGTTTTGTGATATAAATTCTTCGAAACAAAGAAAACAATGTTAAAGTACAGTAAGTACTCAAACACTGTTTCCTATCAGTGGTATAAGGGTTATTTTAAAGTTACTCAACATCTTTGGAAAACTGTAGTATGTACTGTACAGACTTGTTTCTAGAATATTGTTTGTAAACAAATGGATTAATACTCAAAGGGATATTGCAGGAAATTACTTTATTATGTTCAACCATCTAAGTCAATTAATAATAACCCACACATAAACTCTACTTTGACAGAGCTATCCTCACTGATAAAACCACACATTTCAATAGACCCGACATAACACTCATTGACAAAACCAACAAAACAGCACTTCTCATCAACATTGCCGTTCCCAACACTCACAAACTACAGAGTACCATTGCGGAGAAATTATCCAAATATATTGACCTTAAAAACGAAATAACCCGCATGTGGCATCTGCAAAAAGTAACAATAGTCCCAATAGTCATATCGACAACGGGTGTCATCCCAAAACAACTCTTTCAATCTCTAGAATTTTTAGACATACCGAAGCACACATACGTCCTTCTCCAAAAAGCAGTAATTTTAAATACTTGCAGAATCGTGAGGAAGTTTTTGCATACCGAACTCCCAAGCGCAGAACGCTCCACTGAAACGCACTTGGCTTAGGCCCGTGCGTTTTGGATAGCACCGGTTACCGAAACCTAGTAGATAAAAATCTAAAACTTAAATAATAATAATAATGCTGGACAATTCACACAGCATTATCTAGCCCCATGGTAAGCAGAGCTTGTGTTATGGGTACTAGATAACTGATATACATAATACAATACATTACATAGATAGATATTTTTTATTATACATAGAAAACGACAAAAATTGCAGAAGTACCTTTTTCTTGTTTTATATGCTTTAATTTATCATTTCATTTGCCTGTTGTCTGTTTTTGATGGAGGATTTACAAATTATCTATCACATATAAATTACATTTTATAAGAACATTCTTTAAAAATAATTCTAGCTATTATTTTAGTAAATAACTACTAACTTACTAATAACATCTTTACATTTGTTAGGTAGTAAAATGTTAACAATCATTTTAATAAAAAGACTCATGGTTCTATTTCTTACAAAAATACTGTCCAAAGTTACAATCATACTTCAAGGCTCCTAACATTTACTTATATTGTTTTAAATGTTACATTTTGAGGAACTCCTCAAACTCTAACAATGAGCTTCTGAAAAGATATGACTTTATTATTATAAATTAAAATATAGTATGTGTGGGTAATAAGATTCTTAAGAATACTTTTGATATAGTGCAATGTGGCATACACCCGGGGGTGGGAAACACATGGAAGAAAATGAAGGTGCATAAACAATGCTTAGGAGATGGGACCGTTTGTCCATTACCAGGCGCTTACTAAAAATATGCTGCACATCTTGTTTTTATTAGTTTATTTTGGTGACCTAGTAATTTGACTCTCTTACTGCCCCTTGATGAAAGAAAGACATCTTACTATACCGTTCAGTCAAATCAGAGTTTGTTCTTATTCTAAGAACAGCTCATCGCAATGTATACGTCATCAGTAGGTACCTATGTAAAGCCTCAAAGCATGCATTGAAAGAATTTCGTAAGAACAAAACGATGGAGCATAGGTAGTTGAGACGGCAAACTTCTCACCTGGCACGCCTTGGATGAATATCACGAGTAGAAATACACTCCAAACTAACTTTAGCTTCACTCCCACCAATAAAGGATTCATTTTTCACACTTTTAATAACTTTTCCGGGGAAAAGTTTTACTTTTCCTTTTCGTAATTGTCCGCAATAAGCCCACACTACTCCGTTACTCGAACGAACTGAACAGAATGTCAGTCAGACAGAATGAATCTAACCTGACATGACATGACAAACACTACGGTTGGTAAACCGTGTTGTCAACAACGTACCAACCGTAGAATCATCGAGAAAAAATCTATATAGTCTCTATGGATGGAGACGTGGTGGTGATGACATAACTATGTTGCCTGGAAATAAAGAATTTGAATTGAATTGGATTTGAAAATGTAGGTACCTACATGACAATTAAATTTTATTAAAAAAATAAGAATAATAATATCTAATCATCAAATTATGTATTGATTTTAGTTTTAAGCTAAGTTTTTCGTATAAAATTTATCTTCCGCTAGGTCAGTTTACAGAGACGTGCGCATTAAGCTAATATTATAATAATAATAAATGCAAATATTTGTCCTGTCTGAGTGATCTGTTTATTTTCTATGTATAATAAAAATAATCTATCATTGTAATATATTGTATTAGTGTATCAGATCAGTCATCTAGTAGGTACCCATAACAAAAGATCCAGCGGATCCAGCTTTGGTGCCAGGGGGGGGGTCACATAGTCGTGGTCAAGTCACAAGAAGTTATAATTTAATTTTTATAATCATACATAAAAGTAAAAAGTAGGTATTTTATTAATGTATGTATAGTCTGGCAAAAACGGAACAGCAAACAAAGCGAACCCTGAAAATATAGGATGTAAGGACTTGGTATTGATAGATAATGGGTAGATTAAGCGGCGGGCGAGCCGTGTTAATTTTGGACTTTGGTGAGGTCGGTTTAGCAAGAACGACGAGGAAGCTATAACGGCGGAGGAACGACGGAAATAACCACAAATTTTTTGTGGTTTTCGTTAGAATTTTGTGTTATTTTTTAAAGTTTTTCGCTTTTTTCTATAGCCAGAACGAACAATTGTTATTGGTTTGTGGAACTAATCGCGAAAAAGTTGTTGTCTCCTTAGATTTTTATGTGCCCTCAAAGGGCACAAAAAAATCTGATTTTGCGCTATTTGTTGTCGTAATTGAGTTGATAAGAAAGGACTGTAGCAAAATAGGTGCCGTTGCTTTTGCAGAACTGATACGCAACATAACAAAACGCCCAAAACACGAGTAATATCGGCGAGCGGAGCGAGCCCCGATTTTTTCTTACCGCAGTGTATACGCGGTTAACCATATTGTTAAGTTGCATGTTAGGTAGAAGAGAGTCTAAAATCAAAATTTATTTAAGGTTTCGGGCATTTTCTTGTGATTTTTTATACCTTAACTAAGATTAGGGGGTAATGACCCCCTCGACCACCCCCTGGGACCGCGCATGGGTCCAGGGTTACCAACCCTAAAAAATATTTACCCCTAAACATAAGTCAGTGTCACACGAAATGTGACATCAGATGAAAGGAGGCGGTGGCGCGGTAAAATTCAAATTTTCGATGCGTTCGTTCCCGAATAATGCGTTTGCCATCATACAAAATATTAATTTATAATAAATTGATTAAATATTGAAGGTTTACATAAAATCTATATTGTGACAAAAAAATATCCTTACCTAAAACCATTACCTATGTTTAACAATTTTAAATAGTGGTCCACGGTGGACCCAGCCCAGGGGGAGGTCATGACCCCCATGACCCACCCCCTGGATCCGCCCTTGAAGCTCAGTTTAGCTTGGGGTTACATGATGGTGCGTAGATTGCCCAACAATATTTATTTATTTTAATTATTGGCGTCGCGATCCCGAACATCAATAACTTGCAAAGCACCATAGTAGAGAAGATTTCTCAATACGTAAACCTCAATTAAAAACCAAATCACTCACATGTGGTACCAGCAAAAAGTTTTAAAAGTTTCAATAGTTCTATCCTCGACCTCGACTGAAGTCATTCTGAAACTGCTTTTAGAAACCATTGATTGTTTTGTTAGACCTCTCCTAGGAATACTCACTCATATGCAAAAGCTGCCATTTTAGGCACCTGTAGGTTCGACAGGAAATTCCTGCAAAAACAACTTCCAAGTGGAGTTTCTCCCTCAGAGATGCACTTGACTTCGACCCATAGTGCGCTTTAGATTTTATCGGTTTTGAAACGAGAAGATTATTACTTACCCTATGTTCTTAACCCAAAAATAATAATGATGGACAAATCACGCAACATCATTTAGCCCCAAGCTAAGCAGAGCATTATAAGTATTGTATAGAATTATTCTCTCTAGTATCATTTATTTGTGTTTTAATATTAAAAAGAATATTGTAAGCTTAGAATCGTTTATAAGTAGTGATTTAAGTTGTAAGGCTAGGTACTTATGAACGTTTACCAAGTTACCTCACAATAAGTCCTTAATGGTTATCCATTAGCTCCTCGATCTAAGGGTCGAATCGCAGAAAGACTTGATAGTCTTGACTTGGGGTGTAAGGGGGACTCTTACATCTCCCAAGCCAACCTAACCTGCACGTGGTACACCCTGCTAGATAACAAACTTAGGCTTTGGTGAAAATATCAAACCGTCTTCATAATTTGATTACTACTATTTATTCTCATTGCTTAGGGTAGAACGGGGTGCAGTAGTAAATTTTTTTGGTTCTCGGACGATTTTACATGATTTTACTAAATCAACTTGGGTTTTTACTATAGTGATTATGTTTCTAGAATCCTAAATTCGATAGCTACAAACCATTTTGTTGAATTTTACGTAGGGCTTTCAGAACATAGGGAAAATTAGGTAAAAATGATGACAGGTCGAGTGCTACAATTGACCCCTACTCTGAGTCAATTGTACCAAAAATTAAAAAGGAAACAAAAAACAAACGAATAATCGAATCACAACTATAATATTGTATATTTGTTATTTTGACACTTATTAATCAATCTTTATCATAAGGAACTCAAGTTTTAGGAATAGTTCTACAAAATTATCAAGATAAAACTAAACAAAAATAAATTCGGTTTTCTCCACTTTAAACACAAATAATGCAAATTCTTATATTTTGGTATAATCACTCTGGTCTAAGCTTTGATTGAGACATAATAAATAGCTTATAAATCTAAAATTGTTGTAAATAATTGACAATTCTTTTTTTCTATGGTGTTACAATTGCCCCTGTAAAACTTTAAATTAAGATTAAGTAAAATCATTATCTACCCAGTAACATTGATTGCAAAGACGGCGGAGAATCCACTAAATCATATCGTTTTCGTTTCGTCATTTTGCTCGTATCGTTTGTTTTTCTCCACAGCCTCTAGATATGCCTGTTCGTAAAGCAGAATACTTTTAGACGCCCGATCGTTTCTTGTTATGTTCTGAAGCAATTAAAAAAAAACAAATGATTAGTAAGTACCTACCTAACGCTTTTTAAACGAATTATAACTTATAGTTTAATTAATAGTAGTTTGTAAATAATAATAATTATAGTAGTAAAATTATTAGTATAACTAATTATAACTTAAAAGTTTATAATTATTATCAGTTCAAAGATATTTATTTTCTCATTTACAACATACATGTTACTTACATGAGAAACTTAAGCTAAGTATTCATATTATGTTATTTTTCCGTCTTTTTATGTTTAGTCCAGTAGCGTTACATCCTCAAGTATATATCTATGCAATTTGATGAATTTAATTATACATTACTAAATTATATTATGGGTCATTTGTACCACGGGGTTAATTGTACCGTTACAATTGACCCAAAAGACGACGATACAATTGACCCCAAGTACTGATTTTGGAGAAATAACTAAATAAACCTCGAAACACTGTTGACGAAACACTGTTGATGTCACTTTCAACTGTAAAGACTGTTAAAAATCCGTCCGGGGACATAGGTCTTTAAGTCAAATTACCGACCTGCACTTACGACTTTATGTTAAAATAGCAACATACCATATCATCTGAAAGTCAAAATGCCTTAGGCCCCAAAATGCCTGAAATTAAATATCTACACAACGTCACGTCAACCAACAATCATCTAAAAAATTAATCTAAAGTAAGAAAAACAATCGATTTGCTCATTTTACAATTATTTTCCATTACTTGACACTGGCAGAAAAGTGTCCAACCAGACACAGAATTATGTGCCATTACTAGCAAAGAATCATTAACATCATCGTCTTGACTTTGACAAATTGAACTGTTTGCCAGGGTCCGACCGAAAAGATACAAATGATTTGGCCTCCGGATAGTAGTACGGATATCCTACTAATATTATAAACGCGAAAGTTTATAAGTATGGATGGATGTTTGTTAGGTACTATTTTACGCAAAAACTACTGAATGGATTTTGATGAAACTTCACAATAATATAGCTTACATATCAGAATAACACCCAGCCTAAGGCTGGTTTTTATTGTTACCTACATGCCTACGCCGCCGCCGCCTGCGCCTGTGCGTACCTACGCGTTTCCGCAGCACCCTGAGAACGGGAATTCACATTCAAAGACACAAAAAGACGTTTCGTCTTCAGAGCGAAATAATGTGATGATGGTATATTAAAGTAGTGCCTTGCAGCTTGCAGCACAGATTAGGTAGGTAATCAGTTAGTAGGTTGTAAGTAAAGTACGTTACGTACCTACACCACTTTCATGTTCGCATTACCTGTGTTAGTTACAACCTTTAATTTTCGATTTAACTTTCACGATTTAATTTTCAGTAGCGTAGAAATCTATTGGAATACTAATCACGAAAAATAATTGTTACATGGAACTAGTTAGTGCATACATAGATAATTACCCTGACTGTAACCGGGTCGGACCTAGGTACCTTTACCCACCTCCCTACAGGTTAAAGATGGCTTTATTTCCATAAGTAGGTAGATATTATAACTGCTAGGTACCTAGGTGTACCTACAATACAATACAAATATTATACCTAATTAATAATTTAAAACATATTATTTGACATGTCTAACCCCCATATCTTTAGTCATTACCTCGACTTCGATTCAAACTCTACTCAACCTCCAAATGCGTTTCGGTATGCTTGATCGTAAAAAAATCCTTCACTCGAAATAGCCTTCGAGAATTTTTTCATACGAGTGGAATAACGAACTGTCTTCTCAAGGTACCTCGCTACCTACCTTGAATGCTCCTCGAAATAGTTTGTTGTTATTTACAATGGATTTTGGAGACTATCTCAATTACATTTACGACGATAAAACCTACAATTACCCATCGCGAAGGTATATAAGAGAGGTTGATATATAACCAAATTAACGACTAAGCAAGCATACCAAACTCTAGCATGTTTTGGAGGAATGCTCGAAACACCCTTGAACAAGTTTGAGTGGAGAATTATTTGAGGTAATGATAATGACTAAAGATATGGGGGTAAGTGTTTATTCTGTAAGCCAAGTAACGAACAAGAGTTAGAATTTGGTAATTGAAATTTTAAATATTGATCTTATCTTGTACTATTGAAGGTAGGTATTATGTTACAAATACCTATTACGTTAATTAGGTAGGTATGTCTATCTATATCTAATGGGCTATATATATTTCAAAAATTTGTTTCTGTTGTCACAATTTTATTTTGTTATTCAAGACAAAAATACCTATATACAAAAGGTTTTATACATTACCTACCATTTACCTACATATAAACAAATAATCCAACAAAAAAAATCCTGTTACTCCCCCCACTCTGCGTCTAAATCGCTTAATGTGGCAATAAATTGCTTAAAGTTAGGGTCGCATCCTCCTTGACTTGGATGCGGCATGCATTGTTCCGTACATAACTCCAAGTTGACAAAGTTGTTTGTATTTCCCGCGCATCCCAAGTATGTAAATGGTACACAATCTTTCAAAAAGGGATTATATCCAATTCTGAAACAGAAAACGTTAATCAAAAATTGTAGGTAGGTAGCTTGTTAGGTATTAGTTTGGTAGGTACCTTTGTCAGTAGGTAACTCGTCAACAAAATAAACCGCAGATATGCAAAGGCTTACTTAAGTAGATACTGGTCTATATTGTTTTCCTACTTTATAATAAAGTAAAGTAAAAAGTAAAGTAAAAAGTCTTTATTTTGAAACATACTTAGGTGCTAGAACAAAAATATGAAGCGATGCGACCTGCAGAAGTAAAATACTGTGTCGCAGGTCGCAACGCCCACCTCCGGGAATTATAGTTGTAATGTGTTTCAGTTCAACAAAGTGAAGGTACATACATAACAGATTGATTGATATATTTAAAATTAAGTTTAAGTGCTATATTAAAGTTACATAAGCTATATAATAAAAAAAAGAGAAGTTTTAAAGGTGCAAAAAAAGGGAATTACGGAATGAATTATGGAACATTATAAGAAATCAAAGAAAACAAAGACTGTAACTCTGTGTGCGTGTGTGTTTGGTGTCTGTGCATTTGGAGTTCCTGAGGACACCGGTCTCTTAAGAGTCCGGGCAACAGGAGCTACCAGGATGGATGTGTTTGTATGTGTGTGTGTAGTGGTTTGGAGTGTGTGTTTGTGGGGTTGGTGCTCCTGAGAACACCGGTCTTTTGAGAGTCCGGGCAACAGGAGCTACCAGGATAGATGTGTTTGTATGTGTATGTGTTTGTGGTTTGGAGTGTGTGTTTGTGGGGTTGGTGCTCCTGAGAACACCGGTCTCTTAAGAGTCCGGGCAACAGGAGCTATCAGGATGGATGTGTTTGTATGTGTGTGTGTTTTTGGTGTGGACTGTGTGTTTGTGGTTTGGACTGTGTGTTTGTGGGGTTGGTGCTCCTGAGAACACCGGTCTCTTGAGAGTCCGGGCAACAGGAGCGACCACTTTGTTAGTGTGTGTAATGGAATGTATTTAACTTACCTAAGAGTATGTAATAACTATAATACGTATGTACCTAACACGGTGTAGGTATAGAAGGTTGAATCATCGAAGACGATGAAGAGGCCTTTGAAATCGTTGGCCAAACCACAAACCTAGCACCGTGAGAGCCGCCAGCCCTTGCATGTCTTCGACAGACGCGAAAGTCTACGCGTGTCGACGCACGTACCGCCCCACAAATTATAAAAAATTGTTGGTAAGTACCTTTTTGTAACTTGACAAACTTCGCTTCCAATTCCAGTTGAAGTGCCCCGATCAAGGGGTAGGAAACAGTATGTAGGAAGTGATTCGTCATTGACTGGCTCCCATGCCCAAGGTGGGATTGCTTTCAAACCACTGTCACCCGCATCCAAACCTGTGAAAAATAGCTGAATACAATTTTAAGAACTAATATTTATGGAGGCGTCAATAATAAAAATCTAATATTTCGGTAGACAAAGTCAGTAAATTTTAATAAATTTAAAAAAAAACAGCTACCAGTATGGGCTTCCTGACCCACACGGCTCAGCCGGAGGGCGAAAACCGGCAGTAAAAAACTAACCTTTACTATAATCTTAAAAGCGTAAGTATGTAAATTTCAAGATAAAAAACCGAAGTCCAACCAACCAAACGATGTCGCTTGAACAGCTAGTGTATATTGAAAGCTGACCTTTCCATGTTTGGGGCCAACCAAAGCCAGCGGTGCGTTCGTCATCTATCATTTCCTGTTCGGTCAAGTTTCTGTTTACATTAATTTTTCGATCATGATAGTATCTTTCTACAAATTTTAACCATTTGTCTTCAATTACTGGCGGTAGTGGGAAACCACCGAATTTACCTTCTTCCATTCTGAAATATAGAATGTATAGTAAATAGATATGGTAAGTGTACCTACCTAGATCTCCATAAAGTAAATAAAATAAAAAAGCCATTTATTCCATAATTATGTAATAAATAATAATAATTGCTTCTGTAGATTAAATTCCTTATTTATGTCACTGTTCTTAAAATCATTTCAAATAATTAATAATAAAATAGTTTCATGTTTACTTTTTAAACATTATAAATTTCGATTTATTAAAATTATGTATATTTTGTAT
Organism: Eupithecia dodoneata; assembly: GCA_947044415.1. Lineage (NCBI taxonomy): Eukaryota > Metazoa > Arthropoda > Insecta > Lepidoptera > Geometridae > Eupithecia > Eupithecia dodoneata. Next base: position 11,966,392 of record OX345655.1, on the reverse strand, counting down.
TAGTTGTATTCAAATGATGTTGAATACAACTAACTGTTGGTTTGGACCCCTTTCGGGTACAGGCCTCCTCCATTTAATTTTTATTATAATCTTAGTTTTGTTGTTGTGCGTTAAATTTTTTCTTGAATTTAATATTTTCACTAAAAAAACGTATTATTTCAGTGACTTGGATTTTGGTAGTCTTTATCGGTTACATACTGGGCATTAGGCAGGTTGTTTGACTACATCTGCAATATGGCTGATGTGGCTCAACGACGTTAACCTGCTGCCAAACTACATAGTACTGTTCGCTCACTACTGTGACTGGCTCTTCTCGTACCAGAACATCGATCATGCTGGTCGAGAGGCCCACAAACTTGCTTTTTCACGTAACCTCAGTAGTATATCAGTTTATGGTATTAAATTGTTAAAAGAAGTAATATTTTTTTTGGGATTCGGGATTAACCTTGCGCCAGGGTAAGTATAGCTGAGTGCTCCACACTATGCGCCCGCTATCTCAAAAACCGTCTCAAATAAAATTTGTAGAAAATTTTATTCTCTATAACTTTTATAAATACAAACAACGAGGTCAAAAATTACTAACTGATATTGCGACCTTTGACCTTAAATATCTAAGGACGCTCACACATTGGCATATTATATGAGTTTTGAGACAACATTTGTAATGCTAAAATAAACCCTGTATTTTAACATTACAATATGTTGTCCGGTAATTAATGTAATATATATGATAGTTATTTTCTATTTTTTTTCCTGAGTGGCCCTAGTGCCTCCTACAAGTACCTGCGGGGGTCCATTAGTTACCGGACAACTTTATATAACAATTCAGTTTATTCTGTTAGATTCCGAGGTAAAACTGCCTAGATGACTGGACAATAATGAAAAAGTCACGTATTCAATTATGCAATTAACTGCGACAGGATACATTAGGTACCTACAGTTTGCACATTCCCATTTTTTATAATTCTTTCTTAAAAGTGTGTCATAGTTAACGTCATAGCAACCTAAACATATCCTTCAATACGCACGTGAACAGTTTCAGGGATATGACATCCCCCTATGTCACTCCTCTGCGCAATTGGAAGGGCTTAGACTGCTGGCCCTGTACTTGGATACTCGTGGTGGCGGCCTCGTAGAGACATCTCAGCACCTCGATATAACGATAGTCTATTTGGCATCGCTGTAAGGAATACAGAACAGCCCAGGTTTCGACAGAGTCAAGTGCCTTCTCATAGTCCACAAAAGTCAGACACAGGGGCTGATTATCTCATCGGACTTCTGTATAATCTGCCTCACCGTGTGTATGTGGTCTATGGTGACATAACCTCCGCCTGTTAAGGTCAATTAACCTCTAATTCATGTTAAATAAAATGGAAAAATAATTATTACTTTCCCCCTCCTCTAACGCCGTCATCGTCTCCAACGGCGCCGCCACCGCCGCCGCCGCCGCCGCCGCCACCGCCGCCGCAGCTAAATATCAACTCAAAATTAAACATTAAAATACACACTTTAAGCATTATTGTCGTTTTGAGGTATGATTATAACAACGACTCTACCTCTTTAATTTCCGTTCCGGTACCAAATAATTTGCCAATTATTATTTTTGGGTACCGGACCAATTTGTTTAAAACGGGCTGAACTGTACGAGGGTGGATTGAAAAGTACGCGGCCTAGTCAAGCTATGCCAATATTGGATGGTATGAAACGTGGGATTCTGAAAGAAGAAGAAGAAAGTGATAGGTAATAATGTACTCGGTTAGATATTTGGACAAATTGAAGAGTGATACATAAAACGAATTTGTTTTTGAGAATTTCAACAAACCACTTTTTTTCAGTGGAATGCTATAATGTGTTTTATTATTTTCCGAGATTTTATGTAATCACGTGAATGACTTGATAAATAAGTACTTACCTACATTTCAAGTTCCACACATTTCATCGTTAGGTGTAGTAGTTAGTGTAGTCAGTGTTTGTGTACCTATTTAAAAATCCAATCAAGGAAAATAATTACCACTTACTAAACCAGCTTGCCCAACTTACTAAACTCGTAATGTTAGTCGCTGAAAAGTGCGAAAATGCTTAAATATTGTATTTTATGTGTTATTATGTACATTAAATTGATATTTTGCTGCTGGCCCGTTGGCCCTGATGGTAGGAGTATGTCGTTATTAATAGATTTTTAATTCGCTTCACGTTATTATCTAATACGCATCGATAACCGTTATAATAATTTGTCTACCTATCTGAAACAATTCGTTAGAAACTGTCTAAAGTTTTGGTTTAACATTTTAGTTTGATATGGTTAATCCTCTTTGTCTTTTTAAGTAGGTACCTAAGTGTTTAAGTAAAATGTTATGTTGTAGCGCCCCAAATTATTATTCTATTAAACTTGCAGTTTACAGCAATATAATAATAGAGGTTCATGAATTACTAGCTGCGCCCCGCGGTTGCACCCGCGTGGTGATAGATATTTGGATAATATACAATATATTATCTTTATGAATGTGTGCCTATGCGTTATTCTGATATGCGAGCTATATTATTGTGAAGTTTCATCAAAATCCATTCAGTAGTTTTGTGTTAAAGAGCAACAAACGTACTTACATACATCCTCACAAACTTTCGCGTTTATAATATGCCAAGTCAAATCTATGTAGGTTAGATTTGACTTGTTTATAGCTGGCAACCCGAGACTTGTGACTGGAAAAGAATAGGGAAACTAACGTTTCCATATTCTATGGGCTTCGTACTTTCGATTGGTATAGAATTTGTGGTCCAAATTTTTATTTTTTTTAATTTTTGAATAATCATATCCTGGACTGAAATTTGTTAGGCAACCGATATGCAATGTATTTATTGATATATTAAATTTAATATAAAATACGTTTCTTCAAATAAACATCTCGGTGAAGGTCGTTCTTCAAGGGATCTTAGACTATATGTAATTATTATCAAACCAAACCAAAATCTTTTCTGTAATATTCTAGCACCAGAAGATTACGGCACCAACAACACCAACGTTACTAATCTCGATGAGGGTGACGGCTACGGCGGCTATGTCGGATACTTTGAACATGGCTTGGCAGCATACGACGAATACGGCAAATTCGGCGCAAGTGGCAAATATGGGGCCGGTGCCGGATTTGGACCTGGTGGCCTTAGTAATTCATCAATTGATGAACCTTCTGAGAACGCTTTACTGTAATTGATATACGGCTCTCCCATAATGAGACGATAATCTTGAAGGTGCGTGTACGGCGAGACAAAATCAAACTGGTCAATAAAATAATTGATTAGACAGATTTGTTCTATGATTTTTGTAGTAGGAAAAATTGATAAATTTGTTCACATTTTAGGGCACTATGCCTCGATGAAATTGTTTTAATTGCGGGCATGATTTCTCCAAATTAAAAAAAAATCCCAACCGGGTCAAGCTATTTAATTTTTTTTTATTAGTTTGCCCCTTCTGCACAAGCACTTTCAAGATCTTCTATTCATTATGGGACACATACAGGGTTTTATTTATATTTTTATTTAAAAATATTTCTTCCAACTTTATTAATCAACTTCAAAAAATGGAGGAGGTTACAATGTTCGGCCGTATGTATAGTTTTTTTCATACTATGTGAGTAAACAAATTCATGTCTACATACATTTCACATCAAACAGATCGAGAGCACGAAGATTTCCTAGCGAAGATTTTTAGAGCTACTGTTTCGATTTTTACGATTTTTTGCAGTACCGCAAACCGCAGGATTTGTTGTACTGCAGGATAGATGACCTTGATCCCGCAGGTTTGTGGGATTCAGATTTTGATGCAGGATTGGATTCCCTAGTTGATACCAAGACGGAGAAAAGATCGAAAAGTGGGACCAACGAGGACTTTAATCCTTTCCTTCCTCAGGCCTAAAGGGGTTCTATCCGCGGACGGACTCAAAGACATATTTAAAAAAAAATGGAAAGCGTGGATGTTGGAATACTACAGAAAGAAAGCATTAGAGAAAGAACAATCGGGGCTATTGACCTCCGAGGAACGCAATGAACAAAACAACCCTTTTTGGCCTCACCAATTGATAGGTCAGCATTTAAAAAATGAAATATAAATACCTACCATATGAATAGTAGTAAGACAAAGCGTAGCCGGTGACTTTGCACGTATATTATAACGAGATATCATAGCAAAAAGTTTCACATAATGAATGCTTTGGTTTCAAAATCAGCTAAATCCATCCTTTTGTTCTGTAATTGATAAAAACTAGTTCTTTTCATGGCAGCCTAAAAGCGAACTTTTGGCTGGTAATTCAGATGCGGTAAAAGACTACTTTTACATAAAAATAACAGCTCGAGAGACTCATAGGTACGAAAATTATCGAATATTATGAATTATCTGATGGATTTAGCCAGTTTTTTTATAGACTCATTTGAAGTGTGGTCAATAGTTGCATGTGAATAGACAGTTTTTAGTCTGCATAAAGGATCGGATCATAAAGGAAGGATAGGGAAATAAATAAGGAAATAATTTTTTTGAAAACTGCAGCACTACTTCCTCCGCGTGGAATAATTCTACAACTTCATCTAGTTGTAGAATTATTCCACGCGGAGGAAGTAGTGCTGCTAGTTGGCCAATATCTGAAATAAATAAATAATGCCGGACAATTCACACAGCATTATCTAGCCCCATGGTAAGCAGAGCTTGTGTTATGGGTACTAGATAACTGATAGACATAATGCTATATATTACAAAGATAGATATTAAATATAATATAAATAATAGATATAAATTACCATTACATAACAATCATTCACAATTCATGATCATAACAAAAGTTTTAAGTTATAAACACAAGTCACTCAAAAGTTTACTTACCGGTCAACTTTTTATATGCTGGTTATTCCAATTCGATTTCTGCTGCAGCGTCGTCTTGAAATATTCAGGCAGTGTATCTGCCTGCCACACAGAATACAGTCTATTACATTTTTTTTAATTAATACTTACTACAATATTGTAGGAAGACTGCTTTATTTATCATTAAATAATATGTTGAATTGAACAGGTTTTGGAAAGGGTTCCAAAGGTGATGTTCCACCACCGTATGCTTATAGCCCAAATAATGACGAAGGATTCCCGAGCTTATGCTTCCTACCCATACAAAAGGGCAGATACAAGGGTATAAAATGTGACCCTGGTCCAAGGTAAGCAATGTATGGTTGTTTCAATGGTATACTAGATACATAGAATATTTCAATAATCATACCATCTAGAATTATGGGACTAAGTCTGGGACTAAATAAATATACATAAGTTGATTTTTGAAATATTTAGTGCTACAGAAAATAGAAGAAAATAATTGAGGGCGCTGATGGCGTTACTACAGCTGAACGTTTAGCAACAAAATTTTATTGAAACGTGAATAATATAGCATGCTTAAAACTCTAAACAAAATTTTTATTTTCCGTGTTCGGACTACTTTGGCCCGAAGCGAGTGGGATCAACGCGGAACTTTTATAACAAATAATTTAACATTAATATTAAAGTTTAAGTGATGATCATAAAGGAATTGTTGTAAATATGCAAAATGAAAAAATAAATCCTATCCAAAGAAATTTGATAGTAGAAAAAAGAATTTTCAACGAAATAAAATATACGTATACAAAACTTCATAAATGATTTAATTGAAACTAATTTCGCTACTATAATTTCGAGCGAAAAAAAAATAACAATGAAAATTATAACTCATTTAGCGAAACAATTAAAAATATCATAAACAAATGCATACCTATAGTAAAAATAAAATAATACAAAAATCTGGCTAACAAAAGGAATTAAGGAATCATGTAATCAAGACGGCAGGTAGCGCCAGCGTATTATTAATTAGGAAAATGTAAAAAATACTTGATAATACAGATATTCGAAATCGCAACCGCACGTCTCATAGAGCCAGTGATATATAATATTGTCTGAGCTTTGCAGCACAACTAGATAGGTACCGTGGGGAACAGATATACCTAAAATTGGCAGTTCAAATCTGCCAGCTTAACGTCAAGCAAGATAACAGCATATCTCATAAAGTGCCTACTGGATCACTAGGTATATATTTCGAGCAGCGGGAGGCACTATTTATTGCAAGTGTTCTATTTTATTACGTACCTACCTACCTATATTTTTAGGTATCTACCTACTCTTTACGACCACACTGTACTTATTGTAATTTGCAGGTATGCTTTCATACCTGGAATAAAGATATGTATTGCATTTTATTTCCGAGGTTGTGGTGAAAACCAAAACAACTTTAAGACTAAACAGAACTGTGAAGACATTTGTACGACGATTCCAAAGGCAGGCTGCGACCCTGATACCATGCAAAATGGTGACCGCCTCAGTTATGAATATGGTTTTGTATAAACGATTAAAGTTGCAATCATAAAGTTAACCAACTCTCAAAATTAAAAATGGTTTTTTAATATGTATGTTGACCCTGCCTGCGGCTTCAAACACGTTACTTCTGGATCAAAAATATAACTGTGCTTTGTTTCCGGTTGTTGATGTACAATTATTCTTTATTCAAAAGGCAGATTCAGAGCAAAGCGATCTACGTTTCAAAGTATTGTGTGGTAAATAGATATTGTACCTACCTACTAAAAAACAATCATTACCTGCCTACTTTGCAAAATAAATTAAAAAAAATTATATGATTATATTACCGATTAAAATATATTAGAAATACCTACTTCTGTGCGATCAAACTATCGATTGGCTTTATTTTAAACTGCGTTTTACCGTTAGCCGTCGTCGTGTGTTCATTTGCATCAGCCCAACTCTTCCCGCAGGTGACGTAAGACTCAGGAAAATATACCTAGGGCGGAGCTCCTGCAGAACACTGGCAGACTTGTGGCAACTACAAATAAATGTCTCACTTTTATTTCTAAATGTTTACTATACTTTACTGCTGCGTAACCCATAAAAACAAAGCGTCTTAAGCTACCATGAGACGGACATTGGCGAGCCAGAACTAGTGCCATCTATACAGGGTGGCACATTTAGAGCGGTCAGTATGGGTGAGTCTGAAACTATAAGACATACGAAGATCTCTTCATAGGAACCATGTCATCGATTTTAGTAAAAATAAAAACTGCATTCATACATTTTAAAAAAACTTATACTCAGCTCGGGAATCGAACCCGAACGTTTTGAAAAATAAAACTAACACTATTTATATTTAGATATCGATTGTGTAGGTTATAAGCAGTAAATGTTACTGTGAAACATGATATGTAAAATGAATAAAATGTATTGTTTTTATATCCTTTAGTTTATTTTAGTACCTAAGTTTTCGAAATGACCACCATTTTTTTCAATACAACATTCAAAGCGCTTAGGTGTGTAAAATTGTCTCTATGGACAACAAAACGTCCGGGTTCGATTCCCGAGCTGAGTACAGGTTTTTTAAAAATGTATGAATGCAGTTTTTCTTTTTACTAAAATCGATGACATGGTACCTTAGAAGAGATCTTCGTATGTCTTATAGTTTTAGACTTTCCCATACTGACCGCTCTAAATGTGCCACCCTGTATAGTAAGAATTGACTTTTAAAATATAAATAATCTTAACCCTAGAAAGAGAAGATAATCTATGTTTCAAGCGTTATTTTATTTTTAACTTAATTCTTTGAGTAGGTTGTTAGTTAAATATTGAATTGATGATTTACCCTGATTAGGTGGGTTATGATTTTTAAGTGTTGATATCTGATACAAGTCATATATGGTCACATATTTTGTAGGCCTTGTTTTTACCCTGTCATATTAAGAAAAATTAATGAAAATGTGGAGAATGAGTTAGAGTTTTATTAATGACTTGTCATCAAAGTGAATTGTGAGACTTAAAACTAACATTTTAATGCTGTCATATATTTCTAGTCACTATTTGAGCTACCCTTGTCCTCCTTGGCATTAGCATGAGTATGATTCTGTATGTACTCTGGTTTCAGTTCCCACATGTTCTTATGTGGATTCTTGGGGTTGTAGTTGCAATACTCTTTCAAAATCTCTTTAAGATATAAAATAGGCTGCTCGGTTATGTTTTGGAGATCTTTTATTTTGTAATACAGATGTTTTTTAAATGCAGCATAAAGAACTTTAAGAACATATTCTTTATCATAACGAAATCTCCTGCCCTCTGCCTTCTTTTTCTCTTTGTATAAGATTTTGTGTTTATGATTTGATACTGGTTTGAAGTTCACCACAACTTTATCCAACTGCTGTACTTTTCGCTGTGGCTTTCTGATTGATTCAGACTTCATCTTGTAATATGTGTCATCAGCATATGGCCTACATTCTAATTTTTGTACAATCCTTCCTTCCATTGACAGTATTTCTGGTTCAGGTACAAGTGATTCTCTAGTAGTAGCTGTAAACAAAAATACACCATTATATAACTTGATTGTTTGCTGTTATAAACATACATAAAAGCATAAAAGGAGTTATGAGACAAACTTCAACAAGTCTTTCTCCTATTGGTAAATAGACCAGCATTATTTAATGTATACTAAATTTATTATTTTTGGTATATAAATGAGGGTGATTCAGTAAAAATTATATATCTACATACATATGTTGTGTTAGTTTGGTGGGATTGAACTGTGGTTTTATATAGTTTTAGTATAGTAAATAGTTTTAATATAACACAAAGAGTTTCCTTATAGCACATAGAGAAATAGTTTTAGTATAGCACATAGTGTTTTCTTACTATCAGAACTTCTGAACTGGAGTAGACCATATGGGTAGTATACCTAAAAGGTTTGAAAAACATTAATTTAAGTAAAGATTGTTGAGTATGTTCAAGATCAAGCGATTTCATCTTTGTAGTCGCGCCCTAAGTAGGAATTCTAATTAATAATTATATAGTTAGTTTTCAGTACAATATGTGTAAGGTTTGATTTTAATTATATTGATACTTTTATAGGCCTTTTTCAGCACTTTTCTTAACATCATCCCAAGAAGTTCCAGTGAAAACTATAGCAGTATAGTCAGCGTAAGATATAACATGGACATTCTCAATTTCCAATCCGCAAAGATCATTTAAGTTGGCTAGGTTGTTACCTAGCCAACTTAAATGATCTTTGCGGAGTGTGTAGGCCTCAACACCTTGTCCTGAGGGACGAAATATGAAATTAACAATCGAAACTTATGAGCATTATTAGAAAACACTGCCAGACATTGCTTTGTCATAGAGGAGCAATCAAGAGTGTGTTCTTTAGGAATAGATGGCTCTCCGGGTTCCTTCAGAGAAAGCACTGATTCGGAGAGGGATAACTGCACCTGAGCCCGCTTACCTGGCTCTCGAGATATATTTAGCTTCCCTACTTCCATATCTCCAGGAGCTTGTTCCCATTTACTGGCGACATATTTTGGTACCTTCACAAGCCAAATTCCCCTGCCCCATTTTGATAAATCCAACTCGTCAGTGGGATTTCCATCCCTGCCCATGGCCGTTCCGAGTTTACGATTATTTATATTTTCCTTAAACCTAATTCAAATTGGACACAATATCAAAATATACGAAAATTATAACTTGACTTCAACTTCTTTCTAGATAGATGGCTCTGCGTAGTCTAGTCTGCGTCTGGCTGGATTGACGCAATACTTGATTTACCTATTTTACCAGACACATATTTGGCAATATGTGTCTGGTTTGCTACTTTTCTGCCAGTGTCCAGTTCATAGAAATTTTATAGTCATGGAATAGGATGGAATTACAATAAAAATTATGAAAAACTATGTGAAAAGCCTAATTTTCCCTTAGAACTTTCCATCAGAAAATCGTGTCAATTTTTCAACACTTTTTTGTAGCATAGCGTTACAAAACTACAAATACCGGTGTTATTGACAGGAAAATAATGTTTTTAATCATTTTTTAATAATATAATTTATATTATGTGGTTACAAGCTGAAACAATTATTTCTACTAAACTTCTGTACCTATAGTGACCAAATTATATCTACCTAGGTACTGATTTTTTTTAGGTCCCCTTCAGTGTCCCCTTCACTGGTAGTGGAGGACGAAAATTAAAAATACCTTTTTACACGTATTATGAACAGATAATGTTAAAGAATTCATCTTCGGTTTCCAATCGACTTTTTTTACCTCATTCTCTTTTTGCGTGTGCAGTTATGTGGTACGATTACTACAAATTATCCAAATTTTGGATACCTTTGCAAAAGCTTTCCTAGGTTTGCTCATGTCAAACGCTCCGTGCAAGAGAATGTTTTCTCTAAACAAACATGACAATGTATCAGCTGTATGTAATTGCTATAATATGGAATCCTACTTATAGCATTCATTCCCAAAGAATTAAAAGCATACAACAATCATTTACTAGACATCTAGCATTTATTTATCCAATATCCCATAGATCACCATACCACATTAGATTAAAACAATCGAATTAGATTAAAACATTTTAACATTGAATCGCTTTATTGCTGCCGAAGAGTATTAGAGCTTCCGTTTCTTGAAAATATTTTAAATAATAAAATTGACAGCATTTCTATTGTTGAAAACATTGGCCTGGCTGTGCTAAATCCCTAGATCCCTTATCTAAAATACCTACTCCATACACCATTCTGTAACAATAACACAGGCCTACAGGCGCCTGGCTACTGTGAGACTATGTAACCAATACAATATAATGAATAACAAAATTGAAGATTTAGACATTTTTTATGATAACACTATTGTTTTTAAAAAGAAGCTGCTGGATATTTCCATTTGAATATTAGTAAAAACCTATATTAATAGTTATCAGATTACCTATTATCCACCTTTTAAAAGTATTATATTAAATGTTAGTATATGACAAGTTCTAATATCTGTATATACATACATAGGTATATTAGAACTTGTCATATACTAACATTTAATATTTAGGCACAATATGTACCTATCCTGTAGGTGTTACTTTAATAAATAAATAAATTGCCACTTGAGGGAAGAAAAGAACACAGATACTGCCTTCTTTAGAAATACTAACTATTGATAAGATTAAAAGATGTTTTCAAAATTTATTTAGCTTAGTTACACGATAATTAAACGTGAATGTCATGAATATTTCGAGGGCAATGATAAAGCAGTAGGTAAATAAAATAATAGTAGACATAGAAAATAAGAAATCATTATTGTAATCTAAAAAAGTCCTTTGAAATCGTGATAGTCGGTAGTCCGATTTTATCTGTTTCAATGAAGGAGATAGTATTAGGTATTTTTAAGCATATTTTTGGCAGTTAAACGTCATGCTTAGCTGGTTTTGGAAGAATATCATGCAGTGTGTGGTAGTATCGCCACTTTTGCGATGGTCACCCTTTTAGTTAATGGTATGGTATGGTATAGATTAGATACTAGATAGATGGTATTCCAACCAAAAAAGAAGAATCTCTTTGGCTCCTGCGGCTCCTCTCTCGCTGATAAAATAATCTTTTCTTGTGTAGTTTGTACTTCTCTCACCTCGCTGGACTCACCCGGGTGATTCGGCTGGAAGGTTAAAAGTAATAAATAATAAACTTATCGCGTAAATACATCAATCAAACGCACTATGTGTAAATATGCATGAACCTTATGGACTTTTGAGGTATTAGTCTCCCCTCTGTTTAGGCAAGTCCTGTCCTGTGCCACTCCATCCATCGTCGGTGTTTGATGAACTGTGAGTGAATACTGTGATTGCGTGAGCTGTTCATAGAATTCCAGTGCTCAGAAGGTAAGTGTAATATCTAAATTATTGTGTAGGTATTTTTGGAATCCATCCATACTCAGACATTCAAGGTGAACATCAAAAGGGGTAGATAGGCATTCACACTGGCAGTTAGGTACAGGTTCTAAAACCAAGAGCAGACTCCAGCCTCTCACAAGGTTTTACATAGATATTAGCACAAATATATAATGGTAGACCTTATGTAAAGATTTTTTTTATTACTATTTTTATTATAATAAGATAATTATATAGATGTTTAAGGAGTCAGTATAAGGAAACCAAACCTTTGGGTCTGATATTAATGTCTACCTATCTAAAGAGATGAGTAGGTAATAAGCTAAGTGTTTCATAGATGCTTTATTAAAGTTGAATGAAAATTGTAATTAAAGTTGAATGCTTCTAAGTTGTGGGTAAAAGCTATTGAACTATTAAAATTATTAAAATTTATTCAAACTATACACTGATTGCAATAAAACTTAGTTGTAATTGTTTGCAATAGCTACACAATTGATATCAATATTATTATTATCAGTAGGATCTTGTAAGAGCTTTGCTATAATTGGCTTATCTTTTATAAGCCATTTATAGCAAAGCTCTTACAAGTATACTTTCTTTCAAAAACCTAATTATTTCTTGGGTTTAGGAGACCATTTTGTAAACAAAAGAAAGTACTTACATCACTGGTGTCATTACAACATTGATAACATCAAATCAAAGCACAGAAGCTCAAAATTATTTTTGGTTTTAGCAGCTTCGCTGATCTTCTTAAACTGTATCTGCAATTTAGCGGAAGCCTGTTCGGGGTTCGGTATAGCTTGCAAGACATGCAGTATCATCTGCATAGGTCGCTGTCACTACATCTGCTGGTTTAGGCAGATCTGACATATGTATGGAGTAAAGAACTGACCCTTGTGGTACCGACGCCTTAATTGGATAAAGCCTTGAAAATTCTTCTTCATATTTTACTTGGAACTTTCGTTGTTCCAGGTATCATTTCAGGGTTATGTAAAATGAGTTTGGTAGCAGGGTTATTTAGCTTTATAGAAGTCCCTTATGCCAGACTTTGTCAAATGCTTGTTGGATGTCTATGAATACAGCGGAACTGCTTGTTGGATGTCTACGAATACTCTTTTTTTTCGAGGGATTGTCTAATTTTGTGAACAACTATGCACTTGCTCTACTGTAGCATGTTCTATTTATTTAAAGTTTAAATTTTAAACTTTATTGCACTACTAATGGTACAAAGGGTGGGCTTAATGCTGAGGCATTTTCTACCTGCCAACCAGGAGACACATGTTTAAAATAAAAGGGTTGGCGTACTAACATTACATAAAGAAATATAAGTAATATAATATGTTACTCCCGGAACCCAAATTAGTGATCTGGGATGATCTTATTCTCATCCAATAATGGCTTTAGCAGGGTCAGTAGAACTTTCTTGAACAGTTTAGACAGAATTTGGAGCAAACTTATGGGTCTGTATGAGCCGGGTTCAGTTGGTGGTTTTCCAGGTTTGGGCATCTTGCATATTAGCGTTATTTTTATTTTATTTAAAAAAGTTATTTTAGCTCTCTGGAGGCTTTATTGTACTTAGACCTATCTGCTTGTGCTCTGCTTATTTGCCGTTGCCGTCGTCGTTTTTTCGCCAACTTGTGCCGTATTTTTAGCGGGATGTTGTTTTTTCGGTCAGTGTTGCTGAGAGTCGGGGTAGTACGCCACGCAGCGATCTGTATTAAGTTCGTTATGTAAAACGTTGCTTCATCTATTTCCTATTCAGTTTTGAGTTTTACTTTTAGGTCTACCTCGCTTTTTATACCGGGCATCATTCGCAAGGTACTTATCTATACATAAGTACCTTGCGAATGATTCCCAGTCAGTTTTGTGTATAAGGTTGATAGTGGTGCTTTGTATATTGGTGTGGCGCTAAAAGTTGCTTTAATTGGTGTATGGTCTGAGACGGAGTAAAGCGAGGATACGTCAAAGTAGATGTGCGACAGATCTTTTACAACAAAGAAATCTACGAAGTCAGGTCTTTTGTTCACGTCAGTTGGCCAGTATGTTGGCTTGTTTGTTCCTAGTGCTATGAGATGTTTGTAGTTGACTTTTTTTCAGTTCTCGTCCTTTTTAAATATTAGTCTTGAACCCGAATAAGTGTGTTTGCAGTTCCAGTCTCTGCCACTTATGAATCGGTTTCCTAGACTCTGAAAGTAGCGGTCAAACATGTTCTCTTTTGGGTTGTGCTTGGGAGGGCAGTATTTACTGCCCTCCCAAGCACAACCCAAAAGCTACATAAATAGGAGGACCCATTTTCTCATTTTTTGTCAAGTTGTGGCACCCTGGCATCCAGTCTTTCTGAAATTAACTGTGTAAGTAGTGATTAATGTTACTTTATAAGATCACAGCGAAGCCTCCATGAGAGGTGTTGTCAGGGTGCTTTGTGCAGATGTGTGTGCAGTAGTTGTCAGTCTTAAAACTTTTTCTGTTATTTAGGTGAGTTTCGGATATCAGAGCTATGTAAATTTTGTGGTCTATCAATAATCCTTTAAGTTCTTGTTTGTTTGGCGCTAAACCACTTATATTCCAGGTAGCAATTCGTATGGAAGCCATTACGAAGGTTTACTTAATAAGGGCGACGATAAGATTTATCATCGTGCTTAGCTGTGATCAGCTGGTAAATTCTTTGTTTTTTGTTTTTATTAGCGCTTCCAGACTTTGTCTATGTTCTCGTGAGGGGTTTTCGGTCTCTGTTTCTGTCTTTTCTTTTCTCTGTGGTTTGTAATCATCGTTATTTGTATAGTTGTTTCTTTGGGACTGTGTGTGGTCTCCGTTGTTTTTTGCGAATGTTCTCTGTGTAGGTGTGTTGTCTCTGTCGTTTCTTGCGAGTGTTCTCTGAGTCGGAGTGTTGTCAGTGTTATTTCTCGTATCACATTTTTTTCTATTGTTTGCTTCCGATTTGGCTTTCCTCATGTTTCGCTGCAGAGTTCAAGACATTCAGCGGCAGTCAGGTCACGGGCTTTGCTTTGGGCAGTTAGATATTTTATGGTATCATTACAGTCAGAAGTATACTGGCGTGTTGTTCTCCGTTTTCCGCAGTGCTGGGCTCTCTTCCGCAACGATTTGATTTTCTTTGCTTAGGCGCGTTTTCATCATGTTTGTAGAGCGTTCTCTGGCTAGGACTTCCCTGTATACCTGGCATCCTTTGTAGCTAGCAGGGTGGCTTCCTATAATATTATTTATCAAAAATTTCATTTTTGATAAATAATATATAATTTTTGATAATATTTATCAAAAATGAAATATTTGATAAATATAAATAATATATTTATTAAAAAAAATACCTACCGGATCTGATCACCGACTCCTCGGAGACTCTCTGAATATCAACTTAAAGCTTGAGAGAAACCGTCAGTGATTAAGATTGGGTTAGGTCGGAGCTTCATCCGACCTAACCCAATCTAAATCATTGCTGGCACCGAAAGTTCATACAATATAAACCGCGACTACATACATCTCACACCTGCGATTCGCTGATGACATAGTCTTAATGGCGGAGTCGGTAGAGGCTTAGATCCAGATGTTGGATGGCCTAGCTTCAGCCTACCTATGCCTCGGTTTTGGGATGAATTTGGATAAAACCAAAGCCCAAAGATCCTAGGCCGGAAGTCGTACACACTTTTGGCAGTTTCTGCAATTGGTTGAAAACAATTTCGAGAAAGAGGCCAAGAGGAGGATCCAGCTAGGCCTGAGTAGCGTTTGGAAAACTACGCCGAGTCTTCTCGTCATCGGTACCGCAATGCTTGAAAACGAAAGTTTTCAATCAGTGCGTTGTACCTTACTACTTCACCTTAATGTCTCCGCGTGGATACTCACGATAGGGTTAATACACCAGTTCAAAATCGCTCAGGGAGCTATGGAAAGAGTTATGATCGGGGTCTCTCTGAAGGCTAGGATTAGTAACAAAATCAATCGCACACAGAAAACCAAAGTCAATAATATCGGGAACAACCAACAACCGCTCGGTTAAACGTGCTCTTGAGTGGAGACCGCGACTCGTACCCCCATATCTTTAGTCATTACCTCAAATAATTCTCCACTCAAACTTGTTCAAGGGCGTTTCGAGCATTCCTCCAAAACATGCTCGAGTTTGGTATGCTTAGTCGTTAATTTGGTTATATATCAACCTCTGTTATATACCTTCGCGATGGGTAATTGTAGGTTTCATCGTCGTAAATGTAATTGAGATAGTCTCCAAAATCCATTGTAAATAACAACAAACTATTTCGAGGAGCATTCAAGGTAGGTAGCGAGGTACCTTGAGATGACAGTTCGTTATTCCACTCGTATGAAAAAATTCTCGAAGGCTGTTTCGAGTGAAGGATTTTTTTACGATCAAGCATACCGAAACGCATTTGGAGGTTGAGTAGAGTTTGAATCGAAGTCGAGGTAATGACTAAAGATATGGGGGGTAGTGTAGGACGCCTTCCGGTCAGGTAGGATGACGACCTGCGAAAGACAGCAGGCAGATGTTTGATGCGGCAAGCTGATGACAGGGCGCTATGGCGCTCATTAGGGGGGGCCTTCGTCCAATCCCAAGTAACAATTTTTGGTTCTATAGCAGTCCATAGAACGTATCTCAAACACCACTTTTGGTACTATAAAGGCCCAAAGAAGGTCGAGTAAAGCCGATTTGGCGCAATTATATCACCAAAAAGTGACAAAGTAGAACTGTAGAAGTGTTAGCGGTGAAATTTTAGTTCTATAAAGTTGATATAGTGGTAATCGTATGACAATCTATTGCCATAGTGGTGGGTACAGTAACGCTACTTTAGTGTAATAATACAGCCATACAAAAACAAAAATATTGTAATTTTTATTGACTTACTGCAACAAAAAACTTTATTTCTTTCCAGATTTGTGAGAGGAGCCCAATGTCTGAAAAAGGTTAGAATCAAAGTTATTTTATCTTGCTAGTTATTTGGACATACTGCTGTGTATAATTACACCCACAGTGGTTAAATAAAACAACAAACTTCTGCAAAAAATATCCTTGCAATCCTGAAAATTGTGAAAATATATTTGCCCCCGCCATTTTCTCCGTAGTACCTATAGGCCAGTGGAGTTTCTGTTCATTTTGTACCGAGGACTCTTCCAGGAAACACAATGCAATTTTATTCTTCTTTAACTCCTCTGTGTTAAAGTAGAATGAAGCTTCATTGTGTAAATCACGGAGTAATCGTCAAACGCTTTACCTGCTTTATTGTTTTACCTGTAACCAATAAAAAAAAATTGAGTGTCACAAGGGCCCTTAATAGGAATGTAGGAGTAGTAAAGGCATTCCTGCTGGGCCCAGCTGTCGCACAAACATAGAGACCGATTTTTACAGATATGCAGATTTCCCCGAGCTGTTCCAGTTATGAGTTGCTAGATCCTCATGACCCTGTTATCAGTCGTCTGGCAACACAACTGTTTAACGGGACCAATGATTACTTGCAAGGAGAAATGTCGGCAGGACAGGTTGGTACTATACATCCTCGGTTATAGAATCCAAAATATTTTGTGTTTGGAAGGCTTAAAAAACATGATAATAGGAAAGTAACTACTAAAACGAATCAGAATTTGGTTGCGCGTGAGCAATTATTTGCTATTGAAAGCAAATAATTGCTCACGCGCAACCAAAAAGATGCTTGCTAGGTTTGTAAGTCCTTTGTAACTGTTGTATCGTCGATATGTGTGAGACACAAATTATTTTAATTGTTGTTGTTTTACCAGCAATTCAATAATTTCTTGATACTATGTCATCATCAGCCCGTCTTCTACGGGCTGCTGAACATAGGCTTCCACTGCTGAACATAGGCCTCCCCCAATCGATGCCACAAATAGCGGTCTGGACTGGAGCCGCCTCTATTCATCGACTCCCTGCCATTCGAGAATATATACTCCCTAACTGTTATCGGTTCTGCGAGCTATATGGCCTGCCCATCGGTCTTTCGGCCTGCTAATTCTGAGCTATGTCGGTTACTTTGGTTCTTCTACGGATTTTCGTATTCCGAATTCTATTGCATATAGAAACTCCAAGCATAGCTTTCTCCATAGCTCGCTGAGCGACTTTGAGCTTATGCACGAGGCCTATAATAAGCGACACGTCTCGGATCCGATAACTCATATTGGTTAAAGATTATCATCTTGAAGTACAATGATGATACAATGTTTTAACATTTAATATGTACAAGTTATGTAAGTTCATTCCAATTCTTAGTATGACTAAACAATGTATTTTAAAGGAATTTTGTGGCAGTAAGGGCAAGTAACTTAACCTTTGTTAAGCTACAGAAAGATAGTCTGACACAATCCATAATTATTTGAGAAACTTAACACTCATAAAAATTTGGAGATTTTTGCCGTAGTTTTGCTCCGCCCATAACAAGAGCTCTGCTTAGTTCGGAGCAGAGCTCTTGTTATGAGTGCCATACAACTGATATTACAGGGCCGGATTTAGAGGTGTTAAGGCCCCCCAGGGCGACTAAGGCTTCAAGTAATACAAATGCAGTAATACAAAGCTTTCCTCCTTTGATAAGCGAGCCAAGCCTCAAAAGTTGGTTGTTCGATTGTATTTTTTTATTGAAATGCAAAATAGTAACGGAAGCCGAGACAAGAGAGGAAAAGCTAGGCACCCTATTTTTTAAAGAATTTATTATTAAGGAATTTCTAGTCTGTATTCCAGATAAAATAATTGTACTGTGTGTAATGATTTTATAGAAACCGCTCATACTTCATCCAAAATTCACTCTATTGCCGCGTATTCTTAAACGCTATTTACATTTCTTGTTCATTTGAGATCCTTCCTTCAATAAATATAGCTGTCAATAAAATTATATCTGGAATTCTACGCCAAGCAAGTCAGTTTTAGTTTTGGGTTTCATAGTTTGTTTACAAACATTTCACATTTAGTTTGGCTAGGGTAAAGGGGATCCTATTTGGTGGACGGCCTGGGCTATAGCCCAACTCGATCGGTCTAAAATCTGGCTAATATCCTACTAATATTATAAACGTGAAATTTTGTGAGGATGTATGTCAGTCCATATGTTTGTTACTCTTTCACGCAAAAACTACTGAATGGATTTTGATTAAACTTCGCAATAATATAGCTTACATATCAGAATAACGCATAGGCTATAATTCATAAAGAAATATTGTATATTATCCAAAAAATCTATCACCACGCGGGTGAAACCGCGGGGCGCTGCGCCCCGCGGTACATACATAGTACATCATATTTTCGCTGGACCTTGTGTATGGCTATAGCTATGTGTATCACACAACGGATTAGAAAAAACGCCATATTTATTTCGCGTGCTAATGTAAAAGCGATTCAATTCTGAAGGATCGATTAGTACTAAATAAAAAGTTTGAGCGCGAAAGTGTCCTGGCTTTAACGAATTGTCTTTGTCCCCAGGAGCATTACCAGCTTCTGGAGGAAGTTAACCGCGTCGCATGCTCCAAGTTCGGTGACCTGCGCAGTGCTATCACAAATCTGCACACCTCTTTCAAGACCTACCACGACGAATGTAAGTATTTAGTATTAGTAAATAACTTGTTATTAGCCTATAAAATTTTCGTCGTAAGCGTTTTATTGAACTGAACATCAAACATCAAAGTGATTTATTTCCTTTAGACTTACAGGACTCTAGACACATCAAAATAGTTAAATTACATAAGTAAAACTAGGAAATAAAGTGACCACTTTGATTTTTTGTTCACTTCTATCTTTTTAAGTCATAGTAAATAAGCGAACAAGAAACCTTTACCTTGTTAAATTCTTAGTTTTCGAGCAAAACTCGTCCCAAGTCATCTCATCCCAGTCCAGTTTTTTTATCGTCTAGCATATATAATAGGGGGCAATAATATGATATTATTGCCCCCTATTATATATATTACCCCCTATGAGATAAAAGCCGCCGTATCGGCGTTTATCAGGGGGAGGCCGGCGTCCAGCAGTGAACTAATAAAAGCTGTTGAGGATACATTGCCCTTTAAAAGATGCACATATCATGTAAAGCCTAGTTATGGGCACTGCGAGTTTATTCTTATTTTTAGTATTTAAATTATGTATAGCGCGTTTTAAGGGAACCGATTGCTATTTTTATGATTATACAACAAGTTTTCATGACTATATATGACATGGCACTGTCATTAAATTGTTTGTTTGAATTTATCGCGTAGTAACAGCCCTCTTCTGCAACACAAATACGGTGTTTATATCTGCCACGTTCCATCAAATCAGAATCAGCCAGAAGATATCATACTATCGAAGTAGCTGAAATAGAGATATTATCATCAATATCATCGTCTGTAAGATGACTGTTTTGACTGCAGAACTAAGTCTCTTCGATAGCTTATCTATGAGTGGGCCCCATTGAAGTTTACCTATTATCTAAGTTTATTCCTTAGAATAAGGTATTGTCTACAATTTCCAACGTTTGTCCTTTTACGTTTACATCAGACTTAACTTGTTACATCAGACTAACATTAGTTAGAGCAAATCTTAGTTTTGGTGTCGTTGACCAAAAGATTTTTGTATCGACTACCTATGAGATTGCATTATTCACATCGTCGAAATTAGTTGTTTCATTAAAAAAGTTAATGTAGTATCAGCAAACAATGCAATCTCGTAATTATTCTTTACAAGATGCGGCAGGTCGTGCAGTAAGCACGTAGTGTCATACAAGTTTTTTTTTTCTCCTCTTCAGTTATCTGTGACCTACCCATAAAACAAGCTCTGCTTACTTGGGGCTAGATAATGCTGTGTATGTCCGGTATTATGTATTTATTTATTGTTGCCCACTAAATTTAAGTTTTTCTTCGACCATGATCGATTTGGATGTGAATATTGCATTGAATAAATTAATGAGCAATACGACTCATTTGGGTTGTTATATGAGTAATCAGGTGATGGTTTAAAATCCCAATTCAATTTCAACCATTCAAATCGACTTGTGGTCACAGATATGTATTATATAATTTTTTTTATTATGTTTTTACTAAGAAGTTTATTTGTAAGGCAAACCACCACTGCACTTGCAACAGTCTGCAGTTAGCTCAATCGTTTACATTGTAAATACTTGTTATTGTTTGTTTCTATTATTTGATTATGATCAAATAATAGTAACAAAATAAATACTAAATAATAAAGAAAGATATGTCTTTCTTTATTATTTAGTAAAATGTATCCCGCAAAACGAAAAACACTTTAAAAATGAGGCTTTTAAAGTCGATATAAAGGCAAGTTGATGCCTTATGTTGTTGATGTTATATCTATATGTATATAAGGTACGCAGCATAGAAGAGTAATTATGGTAAAAATCTAAGGCTGGATCTACAGTTTCGAGAAAATGGCTGGATTCTGGTTGTAAAAATAGTAACCGACCTTACTCTTGACTAGGTTAGTAAACAAGTAATAGTAGCAGGAACTTACTTAACGTATCCGTACTCCATACGTACTGATATTTGATACTTACTTACTTATAGATAGGTACTAATATGATAACAGAGAGAGAAACTTTCGCATTTATAGCGAAAGTTTCTCCCTCTGTTATCATTTTAGGCCTAAAAAGCTGAACTGCAATCTTGTTGTATACTCATAAGAAATATCAATCGGTTCCCTTATGTTTAGTGTGTCATACACAAGTGAAATACTAGAATTAAAAATAAATTCGCTGTGCCCACAGCTAGGCTACACAACATTAATGTATCTTTTAAAGGGTCTCTTTCAATGTTTACGCTTCTACAACAAAAACGCAACTGAGTTGCAAAAATTATCAACAAATCAATTCAGACAAAGTTTTAAACATTTCCTTTGTAAAAATGCTTACTACAATATCAGATTATTTATCTAGAGGATAAAAAAGCTTGGGACGAGTTTAGCTCCAGCTCGAAAACTAACAAGGTAAAAGATTCTTGTTCGCTTTTTTACTTTATCATAAATAGATTGAAGTGAACAAAAAGTAAACATAGTGATCCCTTTATTTCCTGCTTTTAATTATGCAATTTGAATTTCGTGACGTGTCCAAGAGTTCTGTAACGTCTAAAGGAAATAAAGCGATATTTAATTTTGGTTTGCAGGCCCTAATTTCAATGGCTTGCAGGCTATCCTCCAAAATTATACCTAAGGATAAAGAAAAGAGTAGAATGTATGCAAACACAACGATTGAACAAAAGGAAACATCTTCTGTTCATTTTAAAAGTAGCTTCTGCCCGCGACTTCGCGAAACTCGAACCAACCTCTGTTCAGAAGGCGAAAAAAAAACAATGCTGCGAAACACGATACCAAACTTTTACTAGAAAACCGAACATTTTATTACGAAATTAAAATGTCGAGCGAAAGTGACGAAAGTTTAACACTAAACAACGTAGAATATGAAGCTGATAAAATTGTTAGTATCTATTTCCTGAAAAATCCAAAAAGTTTATGAAAACTTACAGCGTATTCCTTTCAAGGACTACTAAACTATTAGATGCTCAATTCGCTACATAAAAACTTTTGTATAATATATATGTATATATAAAAAAAATATAAAAACTATACCTTCTCAAACAACGTAAACTCGGGAAAAATGTTTGCAGGATTTGCAGATATATAAAAGCTGAATTTTTACATTACCTATATAGTATACCTCCATGCTAAATTTTATTCCTTGTAACTTGTAACACCGGCTTCCCACGGTGCGTGATATTGCGGATGCACGCGCACCAGCCCGCACCACGCACCGTGGGAAGGGTCTCGTCCGTGGTCGCAGAGGACGTCTGTGGCGGTGCGCCGGTATCCGTCGCGTCGCGAGGCGGTAACTTCAAAGGTGTGGTGCGGCGCCTCGTTTCACTCGCGTGAACGCGTTCTCTTTCACTTTGCATTTTGAAATGAAGTTATCAAAAGATCTACACAGACCGCACGCACCGTGGGAAGAGCCCTGTCTGCGTGCGTTGCCGTCCGTGATCGTCGGCTGTGCGTGATGATCCGCAGAATCGCGGACCGTGGGAAGCCAGCTTAAGACGTACGCACCCGCTACGTCAGAACGTATTTTTAGAAATCGTGTTCTATGGAAGTTAAAATGGGGACAAAGGTGATTTTGATAATAACGTCAGCACCGTTTATGTTGGCCCGTCAAAATTCAAAAAACGTATTTAAAAAATTCGTTTTCTATAGTAATACAATGGGTTCAAAGTTCATATTGATAATAACATCAGCACCGTTACTGTTTGCCCGTCAAAATTTAAAGCGAACTTAGTTGTTAATTTGTAGTCAAAGTTTAAACGTTCTAACTAAATAAAGCAGTTAAATGAAGAAAAATACCCCATTTTTCATGGTTTGTATGTTAGTCAAGTAGGATCTTACCGAATACCACCGAATTTTACAATTCAATCCAACAAAAATATGATTAATTGTTTTTATATAGGTACACATGTTACACTTGAGGTCGTTTAATAGGTACTATACATTTTAAAAGATAAATTATATTTTTATTATATACATATAACACACACTAACTTTTGACAAAGGAAACACCATAGGGCATTGTGAAAAGAAACGCAGACAGACATGCCTTCTTAAAAAATTAAAATAAATTCATTTATAATTATTTGTCACAATAAAACAGATAATCAATTAGTTAAAAGGAATAATAAATTTGATACAATGTCAAAGTATTCTGGTCTTCAATTGAACGTAACTGGGGTGCTATTTTACTTTTCCAAAACGGAATTTCGTGTTTCGTTTCGGCCAATTGGTTTTCTCTATCCGTATATACCGTACATAAATTATTGTACAAAACTAGAACAAAAACTAAAATAAACAAACGATTGCGTATTTTGGACACACGGATTGACACCCCCAATCCGGAGTTGGCACCAATTTATAGTTAGTTAGGTATATGGTTAGACTAGCTGTGCCCCGCGGCTTCGCCAGCGTGGATATCCATATGTCAAATGGTCTATAAACCTTCCTCTTGAATGACTCTATCTATTAAAAAAACCGCATCAAAATCCAATGCGTAGTTTTAAACATCTAAGCATACATAGGGACAAAGAGAGACAGCGGGAAGCGACTTTGTTTTATACTATGTATGTAGTGATTAGTAACTAATACTCCATTGGTTGGCATGGCACCCGCGATGGATTGTTAACACGTTAAACGCCGAAAAAAGCGCCGTGGTGGTCACCGGTGAGCGACAGCAATTATTTAGTAAATTCTTTTGATAATAATAAAAAATATTAGTTTAGATCGGGGTTTTTGACTATTTTGAATCATATGAGCCAATAAAATATATTTTGTAAAATTTGCCGAAATCGTGAATCGACGTCAGCCCATAAGGAAAGTATAGTGGTGGTCACCGGTGACCACCATGGCGTTCAATGTGTTAAGACGAGGCGCCTATCCCTCGGTGGGAACATTTCAGACTGTTTTCTCAGACCGCGATGGAAAAGAGCTAACTTTAGAAGCTTATTTTTTATTTAGAATACCAATCCTCACCCTCTCTCTCTCTCTGAAGGCTTCGGATACGCCTAAACGTAATTGAAGTGTGTTTTCACTATGGAGGTTTTAGCCATCTTTTTGCCATAGCCGCAGCACCACTACCCTCACTCTAAAAGCTTTCATCATAATAAAAGCTTCAAATTGACAACTATTTGTTTTATACAGCGCGTGGCGGTATTTGCCTGCCTTAAAAGGAAAAGTACCTTCTTACTTACAAAAGGTAAAGAGGTATTATCAAAAATATTAATGTATCATCCATCATCATTATATCACCTCATACACGTTCACTGCTGGACATAAAACTCCCCCATACGACGCGACACCACAAATAGCGGTCATGGGCCGCCGATCCATTAATGTATGAAGTTGGCAAATTAACTGTAAAAGTAAAATAAAGCCGCGGGCATAAGAAAGTAGCAAATAAAACAATAGAAATAATACTATTTTATTGTATGGAATATGCTGATATAAAAAATAAAGTTATTTAGACGCCTGAGTAAAGGCTGTAAAATAATACGAAATGTTGAGCAATAATAACCAAATCCATTCCAGCTTTATAAAAACAATCGAAAAAATAAAATCGGTAAAGCAAACATGAGTATTTGATCGTCAGTCGAACTACCTTAAGAGAGCGGAATAACTATAGCACAAAGTACTCAGAGGTAGTCAAAATGTTTAATTCCAGGTATTACGTTTCTGGAGCAGCGAACTATTGGTACAATATATAAATAAACAATGCTGGACAATTCACACAGCATTTACTAGCCCCAAGCTAAGCAGAGATTGTGTTATGGTGATATACATAATAGGCAGAAAACGACCAGAACACCCGAAACAATTGTCTGCAGGTCGTACAACCATTTGTCCCGAGGCGGGAATCGAACACGCAACCTCCTGCGCCGCAGGAGGTTGCGACGCAGGTTGCGACCTTCGCCCACCGCCCCACAGAAGTCTTGAAATTATGTCCGAGTAGTTAGCGTATTATTTGATTGATCTTTTATAAAGCTTTTGGATTAGACCAACTTCCACGCCGATATGATATAATTCAATATGCGGAGGCGATGCGCGGCGTGCGCATGTCCGCTCGCAGACGTGTTCGGGATGTCGAAGAAGCGAGTCGCCTCCGCTTAGTTGAATACAGGTTGAATACAACCTCAGCCCGGGCTGATATAAAATATCGCAGTCTCAAAACTACGTAACTTGGACTTTCAATGACTTATGTTCTAAATTCTAATAAACTGTAGATTCTCAATGTACTAGTGTTTGGTTTGGGTGATATTGTAATCAAGACCCTCTGTTGTTGAATATTGTTCAAGCCGGTCACCATCGGATCATCAGCAAGGTAACTATATTTATTTTTCAGCGGTCTATGACTTTATTGTTGGTTTTATAAATATTTTATTTTCACCTTGATTTTTAAATACTTTTCTGAAAAATAAGACATGTCCGGACACGCGATGTATGATTTTGGGCTTAGGTACGTACACAATCCTCACCTCACCTCCACAGCCCATATAGGTCTACTGCTGTACGCAGTCTTATCGGCAATTTTGTTTTACTTGACATATTAAGCAACGTCGCCAGTGTGGCGTTGGATCGTGAAGTTAAGATATATTTGGATATATCGCAAAAATTAAGCTGAACCTAAGTGTTCCTACGCACTAGCGGTTAACCGCTTTTCCAGTGGGTAATATTCAACCGCTTGTGATCGTACGCAAAATTTCGACCACGGCGGCGGCGGCCGCATATCAACCGCCGTGGCCAGCCACTAGTGCTTTCCTACGCTAAGAGCAATCATTCCACCCAATGCACGTATGCATTGGGGTTATAATCAGCTTTCAAAACACTGAAAAAATGAATCTTTCGAGTGGTCAATATAAAACCTCCGAAATTCTTCGACGGCCTCGTCTGCAATGTTAAATTTTAGCTGTAGAAGCGCTAGGCTGAGTGTCTTACAATATGAAAGAAAATATATTCAAATACTTGCGTGAAATCAAATACGGTCTTAAACGTAAACTGCTAATTCCGTCTGGAACTCGTGTGAGAGAAAATACTTTTCTGGAAATAAAGACTGATCCGCGCACTTAGAGGTAATCAGGTGTACGCATTATATGGCGGGGAGAATTCTCTCTGTTTAAAACTCTTTGTTTGGGCAACAAGTGCGCTCTGTTGCGCGTTCGTCTCTGGACGACAGATTCAGCCTTTCTTTCTTAGTTGCACCGTTTGCATAAAAAGCTCATAAGAATAAGTAACATTTGATTTATGTTTCAGAACAAGAGAAACATAAATAAAAAGTAAGGTGGTTAAAAGTGAGACAGGAGTTCTAGAAATAATGGATGAATTTACGTTTAAGACCGTATAGGATTATTCCTAAAAGAATGAAATCGCTTGTCATGGCTCAATCAATCAAAAAATCTATATTCATGGTTTTAGTAAAGGTTTTCAGGTATTTTTTGGTATGCTCTGGTAGAACTCTTTTAGTTTTATTATAGTTTATTTCTAAGTTATATTCTCTGAGCCATTGTTTGCATAGGTACATTAAAATATTCCTTAATATTAATTATGCCAATGTTCAGTGTGTTGCTGAAAAGTAGTGACCCGTCATCAGCGAAAAGTGTCTTTATATCTATGTATGTTATATTATATCTATGTCTTAGGAATATTTTTTAGCAAATCATTTATGTAAAGCAAAAAGAGGATACATCCGAGTACGCTCCTTGTGGTATAGATGCGTTTGTTGTCAGTAGGTATATCGGATGTTACCTTAGTTGTTTCGCGCGTATCATTGTTGTATTGATCTAGCTGCACAAACTGTTTCCTATCATTTATGTAGGTACGATTTAAACCACTTATGTTCATGTCCTCTAATACTGACACCGTACAAATTTTGATATTTTGTGTTTTACTTTGTCGTATGCTTTAGTCATATGAAGAAATAGCTAGTTATACACTTTTTACCTTAATCATATTATACAAAGTTATTGGTCGCTGTATAATTATTATAACCGTATATATTTAGATTTTTCGAGGAAAAAGTTTATGCGAGTTGTCATGGTTTTTTAAAAAAAAAAATTAAAACGGTTAGTAAAACAGTGCTCTATGGTTCTAGCCAGTTAGGCTGCGCCGTGGCCACCTTTTTTGCAATCGGTGCTAATTAGGGTCCTATTTGTAGCCGATTCAGGTGCCTTCCAATAACGATTGGTTGACTAGCTATGTTAAAGGCGAAGAACGGTTTATGTAGTAACAAGCGGGCCGTCCCGGCTTCGCACGGGTATTAGAACCTTTGGTTACATTATTGGAGTTTTAGTAAGGATCCCTAATTTTTTTGAAAATATAATATAGCCTATGTTCACCGGGGATAGTGTAGCTTTCCAACGGTGAAATAATTTTTCAAATCGGTCGAGTAGTTTCGGAGCCTATTCAATACAAACAAAAAAATCAAACCTTTCCTCTTATAATATACAAACTTTCGCGTTTATAATATTAAGTAGGATAAAGGATGTCACTTGGGTATTTAAAAGTGGAATATATCTGCTCGTTTTTGTACTTTAACATATCTTGAGCGAGTCTAAACAGTATTTTCAGATCTGAAAAGTTGAGTTCAATATCGTCCGCTTCCATCCATGATAGACCTTTGCAAAGTTTCTTTATCAGCCTGCCCGAGCTCTCGCTGTGAAAAGCTCAATATTTCTCGCCAGTCTGTCTCAACCATTAT
This sequence comes from Eupithecia dodoneata, assembly GCA_947044415.1. NCBI lineage: Eukaryota > Metazoa > Arthropoda > Insecta > Lepidoptera > Geometridae > Eupithecia > Eupithecia dodoneata. The sequence continues at coordinate 11,938,413 of OX345655.1, read as the reverse complement.
GATAGAGAACTTATGATTTGGGTATTGGAGTCAGTTTTCGCAATTAATCTGAAAGAATAACAATGAACAAACACAACCACAACAAATTATTATCGTGTCTACAGATACAAAATCAAATATAATGTAAACGCTTTACTACAAAATAATAAAAAAAGGCGTACAACCTAACAAAAGAGTTTCCATACAGTAAATTGTTATCAAACCTTTGTTGTCAAAAGAGCGTTGCTAGGCAACCACGTTTATTTAGAAAAAATGGCGTATTGATATGCAAGGAATTTTATAGGTCCTTACTTTTTGAAAATATAATATAGCCTATGTTCACCACGGATATTTAGGCTTCCTAACGGTGATAGAATTTTTTAAATCGGTCCAGTAGTTTCGGAGCCTATTCGTTACAAACAAATAAACAAAAAATCAAACCTTTCCTCTTTATAATATTAGTATAGATATAGATGTACAAGAAATTCTACTCTACGCACGCTTGTTTTCGATATAATAAGCAGCCTATTTTCTAAGTAAAGGCTATGTGCTTAATTTTATATTGATCTGGACAGATTATTACTTTATTGTACCATCAATACAGAAAACAATTAAACAAGAACTGAATAATCACTATATTTAGTGTCTTAAGCTTATAATGATAACGCAAAAACCGTGAAATTTTTACTGCATTATTTACCTATTTAATATTTTGTACAGAAATGAAGCCCCCTACGCGTAGGAAAGGATTATCCACTCTTTTCGCCAAACCCTGTTTGTTAGAAAATTGCGAATATGTCTCTCCACTAATTTATCTTTGAAGCTTGAATCAATACCTCGAAATTCGTTGCAACAATTTTGATGTTTGCCTTTCGACATATGTCCAAACTGTTGCAACCTTTTGTTCACCTAAAGTGAAATCCAATCAACAACTTTTGATACCGACGGCTTTGTTGCTGCAAAATAAAAGCCCACGCCTCGTCCCGCCCTGCATATACGATTTAAAACTTAATTACACTGAAAGCTCTAGTGTTTTTGCATGGTGTCATTTAAAAACATCGTAGCCCTTATTTTTTAACGCAGTGTTCTAGCTAGATCGTCTGGTTTATTTGCAGTTTATTATAAAATTTGCGTAATTTATCCATCCATATGACCAAAACCTCTTGTTCGTTGTTTTATTCTTATTATTATGGGTTGTTTGGGATAACCTCATTATATACGACTGCATCTCTAATTTTTCGTCTTTTTATTTGTTTATTATCATCACCATATTAAATAAAAAAAATACCATAGCCTCTTAAATAAAAAAATACAAATAGAGAATAAAAATAATGGAAAGGAGGTGATGACACAACAAACAAAGAACTCCTACAACCCCTACATTATAGGAAGGAGTGTTGAACTTATAAACTCTTATTATGGTCCTAATACATGCTTTTGGCTTATAATATCATGCAATAAGACAGTTTAGCTACAACTAGCGTTGGTTACTAGCATGCTAGTGAACCAACTCATGGGGGGTGGGGGCTGTATCTAACCTAACCAAGAATCCGCTACGGAGCAAGTTGGTCCAGCTCCGTGGGCCTGTCATCCCCAAAAAGAGTGATGGCAGGGGGTGGGAGGAACACCTACGCTTTTGATGCTGTGCGTAGGGGGCCCGATAGGGGGAATGCAACTGTCCTGGTGGCTGAGCGGACATATGTCTCTTACGCAACACTCCAGCCACCGCTGGTGAGGAGGGGGGGGGTCGATGGGGTCTGCAGCCGGCGGTACACGCCTTATAGTGGTGCCGTTGAGGCTTGTAGGCAACGCGATCACTACGACTGAAGCAAGATCAACAGGCGGCTTCGAGCACCGGAGCCACTGTTGCGGACGCAGACGGTCCTAGCCTCTACTATAAGCAGCGGCAAATGCTAGGCATGCATCTAACTCCAAGCCGTAAACCCCGCTGGCGAAACCTACGAGCTCGCAGACGGCCAAAACAAATCTAACCTACTTTAATTAAATTTCATTTTTAAATAACAGCAATTGTTATAGGTATCCAATAAAGCAAAGAAATAGAGTTTAATACTTGTTCATAATGTTATTTTGTTCCTATAAATACTTATTTCTTTTTTGCATAGAACTTGGCACTCATTTAGATCTCCATTCTTTTTGTGCGAAGCCCCCAGCCAAGCATAATTTTTGTATTGAACTTGGCTCTCCTTTTTTACATTTATGTTTTTAGTGCGATACGAATATACACTGATCACTCTAAAATGAAAACAAGTACGGGGGCGGGAACGTTCTCGGAAGATCTTAACATTTACAAAACAACAGCACTGGGTGCCCACAACTCCATCTTCCAGGCGGAATGTGTAGGTATTATCCAAGCTGCGACTGCAGTGCTACGAAGGAAGGTAACTGACCAAAACATCAGGATCCTCTCGGACAGCGCGGTAGTACAACAGGCCTTGAACAGGAGAGAACACAACTCAGGACTGACTTTGCAATGCCACCACCTGCTAGAGCAAATAAGTAAGTCCAATAAATCACCCTACAATGGATAAAGGGACACAGCGGATCCAGAGGTAACGACGAAGCTGATGCACTGGCGAGGAGAGGTTCGAATGGCAACCGGCAGGGCCTGAACCAATCATTCCCCTCCCCTTTAGTCAAGTCCGCTCATGGGTCCGTCAACGCACAGTCAACGACACGAAGAGCACTGGGCAAGTATTCCAGATAGCAGGCAGTCGAAGGAGGCATTCCCGGTTTTAAACCCACGATACTCCCGAAAACTCCTCAATTTCAAACGTGACAAACTCCGGCAAGTCGTCGGTTTTGTCATGGGTCACTGCATGCTAAACAAACACCTATTTAATTTGGGTATCACGGACAGCCCCCTTTGCAGAGGGTGCATGAATGCAGAGGAGACGGCATGCGCATGTGCTTGTAGATTGCGACAGCGTGGCTTCTCAAAGACTGCATCACCTTGGGACACCGAAGACTCCTAGGGAGGCATGCACCGGCATCAGCCAGCTGCTGGCCTTCCTGGAGGACATCGACACGACGATCATACCCGACACGCAAAAAAGGCCCACCGGCGGCCAAGTTGCGGAAACCAGTCCAGAAACAAACAACAAACAACATCTAACTCATGCTGAGGCAAAGCCATTTTTTTACTGGACTTACACACTTACCAACACGTCACCTCTTAGTTTATTCTTCTTATTTTTTTCATTTAACTACATTTAATCCCATATTTGCACTTATAAACCGCTATAAGGCTATTTATCGAAAACAATTATAAGCTCTACACTCTTATAGAAGCCACAAAGAGGAGTAGACGTACTGAAGATTTCTTGCTCTGGTTACTTGCACTTGTAAGCGCTTACAAGCTACCATTATTAGACAATTAAAAGTATAATATACTTTTAATTGTCTAATAATGGTAACTCGTAAGCGCTTACAAGTGCAAGTAACCAGAGCAACTCCAGCGAGATAGCGGTGCGCGCGCAGAACCGGCCGACCGATCTTCTAGCAGTCGTCCTGGGATTTCCGACTAGCGTGCCGCTCGCGTCTTGGACTTATGAATGACTTTTATTCAAAATTTTAATAATATGTAGATTCTTGAAGTGTGTCGTGTGTGTTAGTTATGTTTGGATGGTAGTGTTTGGTTTCAGTGGTAATGTAATCAGTATCCCTTGTTGAAAGTTGTGCAAGCCGATCATCATAGTGGTCATCAGCGAGGTAACTATGATTCAATTTTATAATTTTTCAGCAGTCGATGAAATTATTGCTGGTTTTATAGCTATTTTATTTCCTGTTTGATTTAGTTACTTTTAGGGAAATTAAAACTGGTTAAGTTTGAATATGCGCATAAAAAATGGAGTCATCCAGAGTCTGTAAATTACGCTTATGTGGACGCCGAAATGCCGGGATAGACTTGACTGTATTAAATTCTTAGCAATTCTGATATTTGAATTTTTGCAGGTACTATATTTATTATACTATAATATGAAGAAAAAAATGTTTTATCACTACTACTTTAATCTGACAGAAGTAAACCTTATTTTCTAACAAGATTTTAACTTGATTATCACATAACGCTTAAAATTCTATTGTTTGGTTCCGTCGCCGACACTTTGGTTCAAAATACTCGTCTAGGGCCTCCTCTACTTAAAACTAATTATTAATATTCCTTGTCAAACCTGTATGTACCTGTTTATGGCCAAATAAATGTACCTTTATGTATCAAAGAGCGCCATTTCCATGCGGATTGAGATTTCCAATTCTTCTCTGTCCGATAAAATAACGTAGACGTAGGAGTTGCTGAAATTACTGTTAAAATTATTTCAGGTTGCGATGCCGCAATTTGCTTTTGCTGTTGTTGGAGATGAACTAAGACTATGTCATCCTCAGATTCCTGTCTTTGACAAAAGTATTCTTTATTGATAGCGTTAATAAATTAGTCTAACAATCGTGTAATAAGTGCTGGGATTTCAAAATATTTTAAAGTACAAACTACATAGGTTCGAAAGGCGTCTCTTAGAAATCCTATTCTTCAGTTTTTCGTTTGAAACTCTTTGTTGCTTGAAGTTTAGTTCTCATAAATAAGCTGTAAGTAGAATTGTATTTTCTTGGAAAAGCGTCTCCACTGACGCCTCTACAATATTGAGAGAAGTGGGCAATTCTTGCAACAATTCTAACCCAGTCAAATTGAACGTGACTTCTTCCTTCAAATCTATTAGAATCTTCACGATAGGAATCTTTTAGACTCAGAAATCTCGTGATATTGTCTGGACCATTTTTTTCTGCTTTTCAGGAAGATAGATGTTGAGAAACTCACTGTTGATGTATGAGTTCATTAAAGTTCCTGTTAAGATGCTGCTAAACTATGAAGTGTTTTCGAACCGTGTTCCGAAACCTATAACTTTGTCATGTTGTTTACGAACGACGTTAACTTGTATAGACTTGTATGGTTATATAGTCCTGTCAATGTAGACATCCGAGGTTACAGTAATTCGCACTCAGCTCAATGTTGGTAGGATTGTTCAAAACACTATCATAAATGAAATCTAAAAAGTCCTCATCAAACCGATACCTGGAAAAAATAATTACTCGGGCTACATAATTTACAGAAAAAAGAAACTATAATATAAGCTATAACTCAGCCCGCGGGCCGAAATGTCCACTACGTAATGTATTATATTATTTTATCTACCAGTATTTTCTTATGGCAATATTCCGACATGAATTCGAAATTATTTTGTTTTTGTAGAAGCGTGGTCATTTTTAATATTGTAAATTTTAATAAAAAAAAAATATTTCGTTTCGCGATGTCGACCACTTAACCGGCATAGGCTTTCTTCAATCTCTAAAATGCAACGTGATGCGATCTACTTTCAGGACGTATTTTTTATGAGATTTTTAATCCTCGCCCTTGGCTTTACGACGGATCAACTCTGGCTCTCCATTGTTGAAACATATAATATAATAGAATAACATACATTTACTCGTATTTCAACATAGACCTCAGAAAATAATATAATAAATACTCTCGCATATCTTAATGTCAAGGGGAGAGGATTCGGTTTTTGGGTAGCCTCTAAAAACTACAAACGATTAAGGCATACCTCTTACATTTATTTATAACTAGCTGTTCCCCGCGGTTTCACTCGCGGTTAATTCGAACTTCACATCTCTAGGTCTAAAGAGGTATTTTTTCCCGTTCAGTAGTTTTTGGTAAATGGGAAACTCCTCCTTTTTGGAAGTCGGATAAAAATAGCATACTTATGTACCCCAAGCACTAAATATTTTCAAGCGATAATTTCGTAGGGACTTTATTCCTTAACATTGACTCCCGTAACCCAGTGGCGGCGCCTACATCGCATAGTTAGCTGAACGGACTAAGCGGCGACCACGCGACTTTTTTCTTATACTTAAATTTTTGAACTCCTGATATCTTTCGAATAGAATGACCGAATTGAATAATTCAAATGTTATATAAAGGTATTGAATATGAAGTATTTTATTTTGATAAGGATTAATTTGAGTTTTAGTAAGGATACCTAACTTTTATGCAAATATAATATAGCCTATGTTCACCGGGGATATTGCAGCTTCCCAACGGTGACATTATTTTTCAAATCGGTCCAGTAGTTTCGGAGCCTATTCGATACAAATAAACAAACAAAAATCAACCTTTCCTCTTTATAATATTAGTATACTCGTAGTTCTATAATGCGTCGTTTTTATCTCATCCGCGGAGCGCTATCAAAAGCCGGTAAGGTATTTCTGCTCGTACCAGCTTTCAAGGTTTTACCGTACCTGCAAGCAAATACCAAGTGTTAGAACATAGTTGAGTTAATACGTCGTATGCGCTCAAGAAGTTATACCAAGCATGAAGCTCCGCGGGTAAAACTTTCACAAGATTTTATAGAAATGCACTTGTTTTGATCTCAGCTCTTCTAAACTTCGTCTTCTCGCCACAAAAAGGCAGTAGATGACGGGGAAAAGGGGTGCGCACTGCAGGGTACCTCTTTCATGGTATTGATGCATGTTCCGTATTTCTGTAATTAAGTAAAAAAGAAAATGAATCATTAATATTTTTCTAATTCCTAATTATCCGTTTTAAAAGTTTTACCGCATTTTCCGCAGCGCCGCGCCTTTAGAAGCGAGATGTTAGGGTTCCGTAAAGTATAATATGCTCCATAGCCCTAACATAGTCCCATAGTCTTAACAAAACTCTCAAATTACCTACTTGTAGACGGTGGTCTATTGTCAGTAAAAATTTGCTTTGGATATCCCCATCTTCCCCACAACTTATTGAATCTATCTAACGTGGAAGTCGCCGTCGTACTAGGTACCACAAATACTTCCAACACTGACGCTGCATCTACTACTAATAGGGACATTTTACCGTAAATCCGGCCAAGGAAATCTAAATGCAGTCTCGACCAAGGCCTATAATATAAGTAGGTCTCGGCCAAGGGCGCGAAGCGCGTCGGTCTTCCCCGTATCTGCCGCAAGCCTTATACTGATGCTTCTTCAATTCCAGCCCACCAAACGTAGTCCTAGCCAAAGCTTTAGACGTAACTTTACCCATGTTAGGTTCGTGTAACACCATTTTCCTACAGGGTAATGGAATTGAACTCACATTATGCAACACAGTTCTTCATAAAATTCATTTTTTCTTTTATTTCGGCCAATCATCTCTAATGAACAGTAACACTCTACTTAAAATTGGATCCCTCCCTTGTGATATTTCTTTTTATCTCGTTATAGGTAATCTAAGAGACAAGCGTCCTGAGCAAAATGCAAATACGTATGTTTGGGAGGACTTGCGAAATCGTTTTCTCATTGCGCAGCGGCAACCTTAACAGCCCGTCTGCACTGTTGTTGACATCTGTTCTTTCATATTCAATATAAGTAGTAAGCTGACAGTATAATTATAACCCACCATTGCAAATACCAAGTGTTAGTGATATTCTGTGGTTTTTTTATTTCTAATACCGCCGAAATTTTGGTAGGCCGCTTTTAATCCATCTTTTGACAAAACATATCCTAGGTAGGTAACCTCTTGAACGGAGCGAGAAGAACGCACATTTTGATTTTTTTAAGCGCTACTTAGTAACCTCCCGAACACCGCTTCGAGCACTTCTAAGTGTTCCATCTCGTCTCTATCTCCGACAATAAGTTCATCGATAAACACTGCTACATTAGGTATTCCTTTCAATAAAGTTGTCATTATCGTCGGAATATACCTGGACTGGTTGAAAGTCCTAAAACTAGCCTGTTCTAGCAGAATAACTCCCTGTGTGTATTGATTGGACTCGCATCGTTCATTTTTTTGTACTTAGGTGGCTAAGATCTTAGCCACTAGAAAAAGGGAAAACAATGTGTAAGAACTGTATAACACAAGAATCTAGATACAACTAGGATTCTTTCCTGATAATATATATGTATACTACATTGTACTTCGTACAACATAACAGTTCTGGGATCCAATATGATTTGTCCATAATTGGCGACATGACGTGTCTTTATTTGACACAAGGGTCTGTTGCTATATAACTATCGCAAAAAAAAAAAATTGTTTTGCCTCAACGCCATTTCCAACGCCAGATCCATTTTGAAATGGCATAACTTGAATTGAAACAGTTTCAATGGCTTCCAAAGATCTGAAACTGCTTTAACATTTTATTTTTTAATTAATTTAACTTCATAACTTTACCTTTATTTCACTGAATCCAAAAGAACGATACTTTTCACATTAAAACTTCTTAACTTGTTGTTGGTTTTTTATTGTGTTCAACGTGTTTATTTGTTCAACGTGTTTATTTGTTCTCCGCACAATTTACGCAAGAGAATGTTATATGACCAATTCAAAATCTAATTAATATTTCCATACAATTTATAAATGTAACGAATCCTTGCTGTGTATCATATCCACTAGGGGAAGAAGTGAAAAAGAAACCACTTGTATGTTCATATCTCTTATGTGTCTATACATGGTTATTTGCATATGCAAGTCTAAATATAATATGATTCGATACATGTCAATATTTAAATTAAAGCTATGCACAACAACAAATTACTTGCATACTATTGTCGGTGCGAAACTGAGCGACATCTGGCCAAGCATTAACATCATTGAGATAATCATTTATGGAGTAGTAGCCTTCTTGATGAGATTTTGTTTTATGTAATTTTTAAATTTACGAATAGGGAGCTCCGTTGCTTCAGATGGAAGCTTATTATAGAAGCGCACGCTATTGCCCATAAATTATTTCCCTACCTTGTGTAATCTAAATGATGGGATGTGTAACTTGTTCTTGTTTCTTGTATTTATTTTGTGAACATCACACTTTTTCAAAAGACTCTTTTTTGTGGGTATACACTAATGACATTATCCCTTTGCTGTCATTGCAACGTATTTTACCCCTATGATCAAGGTGTTTGGACTGGTTGCGCGCATAGATCGCAAGGGAAAACTTATATTCAGTTTAAGTATCGAGTGAAATGATTACCGAGGTTCTTATTTTTCTTAAGGGCCCATACAATCTCAACTTTGTGTGAAAAGGCTAGACATATGATTTTGTGTTCATAAGAGCGAGACAGGGCATTGCAACGCAAGTCCAAAAATCAAGTTTTAGCTTATTACCTATTAATTAGGACATTATTTGAAAAAACCGAAACATATAACATTTTTATTTATACTTAATTCTACTACCACGCTTATTGTCAAGATCTGAACTTCTGTATTTATTGAGAAATTTAGGTTTTAGTAAAAATTTAGAGGTAACTTTGCGATTTTTTTCTATGGAGAAAATTTTATGGAATCGTGTTTTCGAAACATATGATCGATAGATTAAGTCCTGAACTTTACCATATATCAATTTCAAAGTTAAATATTCAGTAGTTTAGACGATATGGACATCCGGCGGAGTTGGAAGTATGCAGTTTGAGGTATTATACACTCTTAAAGCACCCATTGAAGGCGTTTCTACGAATGTTTCAGTCTGTTTTTTTGTTTTCATTGTTGTCGACTTGCGAAGCGACGACGACGTTCCGTGCTGTCGTGCACGGAACGTCGTCGTCGCTGTAGCTGTACTCACTTAAAAAATAAAATTATAATTATTTAAAATTTATTTTTGATGAAACGCGTTTGTTCCAAAGCTCGCAAAAATTGCATAGTAGGCATGCTGTCCTTTTGCGCAAATATTTTTTTGATTAAAATTATATTTTGCGCGGCGTTTATAATAGGTAAATAAACGCGATAAATACCCGTTGTATCAATACTTATACTTAATGCAAGTTTAAGAGTTATATGGTTTTCTCAGAGAACCATTGTCAGAACTACACCAAATTGGGACCACATGGGAAGCACCAGCTTTCAAATAAATAAAAAAAACATTAAAATCGGTTCACTAAATGGAAAGTTATGAGGTAACAAAAAAAAATGCAGTCAAATTGAGAACCTCCTCCTTTTATGAAGTCGTTTAAAAAGGCTCAGAAAGTAAGTAGATACAACCGAGGTCTAGGCAAAAAATGCGATAAATACGTCTTATTTTCCTTTTAGTATTCGTGCGCATTCGTGAAGTTTTTAAGCTTGTCAACCCACACGGAATTCAACTTCAACTTCTTCCTACTCGTAGATGGATCTGCATCTGGATTGACGCAATTCTGCCAGTGTCCGTCTCATGATAGCATTCCAAGCTTTCTTTATGGGTAACACACTAATTGGTTTTGCCTTTGAAATCAAGATAATTATTGACTGACATTATCACGCTGCTGTGACAGTGACGTGTTATACCGTTTTTTCAGTTCTGTGTATATACCTCTATGATTGATGTGTCCTATCTGCGATGACAAATATTATCTAGAGGTCGGGTCGGCGCAAAAAATCCGTCTCCGTAAATAGAAGCGCACTTGTGACTCGAAATCTATATAGTATTTGTGATCGCAGTGTCCCATACACCTTAATCATAGAGACGTATATGGGACACCTCACAATGTGTGCTTACTATAGTAATTGCCTTTTTGAATTATAATCTGCGTATGTTCTCTTCTAGACCTCTCTTTTGGGCATGCTGTGCTTACAGCATCTATGCAACTTGCGTTTGTAATGTGTTTAGCCAGGCGACCAGGTTTAGATTTTTGTGGTGGAAACAGTGGATGGATAGATGCTTTTGTTTTTCGTAAGGCTGAGAACGCTGCCCTTGTTCGACCGTTAAAACCACTGTATTTCGATTGTTGATATACAAATTTTTCAATTATTTTCTTTATTTGACGTCGAAAATTTCTTTTGTTCCAGATATTGCTCAAATAAAGCCTCTGCTGGACAGCATTGACGCGCTTGACGAGCAAATCAGCGCAATTGAAGCCGACGCGTACAGGCTTGACGCTTACACCCGCGAGCTAAGAAACCTCTACAAAGATCTTGAGGAGAGGTGAGACGCTATTTATAGAAATAAGTATCCATATTATATTTATAGAAATAAGTATAGACGATGGACGACCTATGTGCCCTCCGCTGTCCGCCTACGACGCGGGAGGATGCCTTCCGCGTCGTAGGCGGACAGCGGGGGACAGGGTTCGATTCGCACCTCGAGACAAATGTTTATACGATCTGCAGATGTTTGTTCAGGGTGCTCTGGCCGTTTTCTATGTATGTATTATGTATAATAAAATATATACATATTTATGTAATGTATTGTATTATGTATGTATATAATTTATCTAGTAACACAAGCTTTGCTTAGCTTGGGGTCAGATTATGTTGTGTGAATGGTCCAGCATTTCATAAATTAACAAAATATCTCAAATAGTAAAATTGTGATGAATATTCTTTATTATTCAGAATGGTGGTTTTGATTGCGTTGACTATGTATGATGTTTCCAACTCAAAGGTGTTATAGACTTGAGTATATGATGTTATTTTAACCTTAATACCTCCACTGTTATGTTCCTGAGAAAAAGTTCTTTGCAGTGAGGCTGAAAGACGTACAACAAAATGGCCCAATAAGGGTTCACATGACGGAACCGCAGCGCCATCTACACGTGAAACCAGAAACCACATCGAACGTTTATTTCGCTAAGGATAGAAGCGACAGTGCTGCGCACAGTAACTATTAGGCGGGCACTTAAACGATGTATTTTGTGACATTCTCGCTAGATGGAGCTTTAAGTCGAAGTAGAGGAGACACCTATCTGGCAATAAACTAACTTTACGCGGTAGATAATAGAACTATGCCAAATATGAAGAAAAACGGTGGTGGCGCTACTATCGCCACTCACTTCATTATAATAAATAGGAAATGGCCCTTGTTTAGCTAAATACAACTCCTAAAAGTTAAGAAAAAACTGTGAGAAAACCTTACGTTGATGTTTTTTTTTCAGCTCGTGAGCGTTTCCTGTAGAGGTGGACATCGTCATCGCCGAGGGTAAAAAATCTATTTCTGTTTCTTTATATTATTTCATTTGGTTATGTTTTAATTTTGATTTGATGTTATTATTTAGATCTGTGATTATCACAATGTGACTTAAGTCGATATATCAATTATTATTTTGCATCGCTTTGTTTAAATATGATTTTCTATATATCGCTCAACCCTGCAATATTGTATTCGTGATTATTTGCTTATTGTCTGCCTTTCTGTGCAATATTTTATTTTGACTTATGTAATAAAACAGTTTATTTGCAATTGATGTTGTGTCCTTATTTTGTCCGAAAATGTACCTACTGTCAGCTGCAATAACAATGTATTTACTCTTGTACCCTGTCATGGCTTATAAATAATAATCATGTAAATAAAATATTAAATTGTCTCTTCATTTTAATAATAACGACATTTGATTATTAAATTCTTGACGACAGCGCTCAGTGCGACAGAGAGCGCACTTTTGTATGACAAGGTACGAAAGTGTATGCATTCATGGAAGTGACTGTATGTTCCTTATTTGTAAAAATATTTACTAGACAGAATTACCAACCGTTATTCCAACGGTGCCATATCAAGAAAGATGGCAACATGAATACTATAACGCAAATGGTCTTGATTGTTGCATTTGGCTATTCAAATTAGTTGAAAATGCGAATATCGATATGTAAGTACAAGACCGACCAGAAATAGTGTTAATTAATTATCAAGGAACTATAAACTACTGTAAACTGGCACTCTGTAAGAATGATATTTGTAGATAAAAGTTATTTGTGTATACAAATGTAAGCCCACTTTCTTATTTTTGAGAACGTTATCGTTAGTTTTTCGTTAACGTTAGTATTTCTCCCAATTATAAATTCGGTAATGAATAATTTTCGATTGTTTTATTGAATATAGGGGTATCAGTTTGATATTTGACAGCTGTAAAACATGAATTTCAGTGGATTTCAGTACCAATTTAATTTCTTGAGAAACCTGGTAAACTAAGGAGAGTTTACCAGAGGTTTCTCGAGAAGTTCTTAAGAAGGGTTCTGGGAATTGAGAAGACCAGGATCTGGAAGACAGAGTCACAAGCGATAGAGATGACCGCTTTATTGTGACGTCAGCTTTAAAAAGTCAGCACCTGGGTTTGATCTTCAGCGATCCTTACAAGGAGTTCGGAATGTGGCTATAAGTGACAATAAGGAGACTTCGCGGAAAAAACTTAAGACCTAACCAGCAACGGGACCAACACTAATCCCATCTCATAGATGGGCCCGACTAAATACTAAGAGTCAGTTCTTTTTAGTGAAGAGAGCCGATTGTTTTTAAATGGTTCTGACGGCCGCTGCAACGTTATGAGATGGCGCAGACGAGCGTTATGCCGAATAGTCCATGAGAGAAACAGTCAGTTATATTGCTGGCACTGTGATCTTTGGGTTCTTTAAAAGCGCGCACGGATTCATTAGCAATTTGCAAGAACAATGTAAGTAAATCTTACTCAGGCAATCAAATGCACAGGTTTAATGGTTTAAGCGAGGCACATTTTACCTTCTCTGTGAAGCTTTAACTTTATAAACAGTTTTAATCTCTATTTAACCAGAAGTTTCTTCTAGAGATCTTTATCATTCAACTTCTTTTTTTTCCTATCAGTGAAAGAACCGCAGCGCCATCTTTACGTGAAATCAAAAACCACATTGAACGTTTATTTCGCATAGGATAGAAGTGACAGTGGTGCTGCGCATCGTAACATCGTATTAGGTGGGCAATTATTTAACCTGTAGTTTGTTAAAGGAGACTCCTTGCAATGAGTCAACTTTCCAACTTTACGCGGTAGATACTCGTACTAAACTACCATTCTTTGTGAAGCTATTGTACAACACGGTTTCTGGCTTTGAACATAGATGGCGGCTTTTAATAAATTATTTACAATATTTTACGTAGGTAAAAAAAAAACCTGATTTTATAATTTTCATTATAATTTATTAAAACATTAAAAGTGGAGTATATAAGGTACTTGTCATGAATTATAAATACAGTGGAAAAAAAATCGCAAATCTCGAGAAAAATTCAAAGTTAGATTTTTTTACATATTATTTTTTTAATCTTCATTGCCAGATTTGCCAGTCTATAGATATTAATTCATCGAGGTGGATAGGCCTCCCGTAAGGAGCTCTTAGTGCTGTTTCTTCATCTGGTCGCATACAGCGTCTGCCTGCAGTCTTTAGAAGATCGACATCCCACCTGGCCGGAGGGCGCCTTACACTGCGTTTGCCGAATCGCGGCCTCCTCTCAAGAACACGTGTACCTACCCCAACCTCAAATCTAGACACGCGGTAGAGTGTCAAGACAAGTTCAAGTTTATCTTTATTATTTAACACATTTAAATGCTAAAGTGAAATAAAAGTACATAGTTACATAACTTACAAAGGTTACATTATGTACCTATGTAAGTTATGTACCTACTTTATTGTAGTGTAATATTTTCAGTGTTCGTATGTACCGTACATACGAATACTGAAAACATTACGCTCCGTTTTTGGGCAGTCGTGTTAAAACAAGAAAACAAAAGGATAAAAATCGAAACTCATACATTTATTTTGTAAGTTTTCTTTACATGTAGGTTTTTATTATAGATACGGTGAAGTTTTACAAGATCCGTAGTCCGTGCGTCCAGAATTTCTGTACTTACAGAACAAACCTTACAGAAAACATTTCGCCCATTACGATGCGTAACTTAAAGCATTGTGTTTGTTTGTTCCTCAACGAACGGTTGAACCCAAATTCACTGACGCACGTCGATACAATTTAAAAGAAATTATTCTTTCTATCTGTTACATTTTCAGTTATCGGCTGAACTGATTTCAATGAAATTTGGCAGGGATTTAGACGGTATTGCGGGGAAGGACATAGGTTACTTATTATCTCGGACAAACGCTAGCGTTACCGCTAGTGATCTGTTATAAAATAAATAAATAATGCTGGACAACAGTTTACACAGCATTATCTAGCCCCAAGGTAAGCAGAGCTCGTGTTATAGGTACTAGATAACTGATATACATAATACAATACATTAGATAGATAGATATCTTTTATTATACATAGAAAACGACCAGAACACCCGAAACAAATATCTGCAGATCGTACACACATTTGTCATTTGTTTGTTACAAATAAATTGCTGTTCGTTAAAATCTCGCTAAAAAATTTAATAGAAACAAGCATAAGGCAAAAATTGGGTGATACAAAGTTCACGGGTCTTCTAGTATTTGTTAAATAATATTTGATATATTCACACTAAGATAGGTAATAATCTCTTTACGTGGTATTTAAAAAGAAAAAATAATACAGATCACCCACCTTTTGTATTGTTAGACGTTTTTAAAACGTCACGGAAACAATAACGTTCTTCGTTTTCCTAGGTATGATTTAATAATAATAATAATGCTGGACAATCCACACAGCATTATCTAGCCCCATGGTAAGCATAGCTTGTGTTATGGGTACTAGATAACTGATATACATAATACAATACATTACATAGATAGATATTTTTTTATTATACATAGAAAACGACCAGAACACCCGTAACAAATATCTGCAGATCGTACACACATTTGTTCCGAGGCGGGAATCGAACCCGCAACCTCCTGCGTCGCAGGCGGACCTTCGCCCACCGCGCCACATCGGTCGTCTAATTTAAAGATTTTAAAGTTTAATGAAAACAACAGACCTATTATATCTATATATAGGTGCCTAATTGCAACACATTTATAAATAATACTAGACAATTCACACAGCGTTATCTAGCTCCAAGCTATGCAGATCTTATGTGTTCCAAAAAAATAGTACCTACTTGACGCACAGTAATAATAGTAGGTATAATTGGTTAGTATTTGATGGTAAAACACCGAACACTAGATAGCACTTTTATCACCTTTTTTCGATAAAATGTTTAAATTTGTTAAAATACAATACAAATCATTTATACCGAGTATTATAGCTTGTTTCAGCAGCGGGGTAGTTTAAAGGGAAAAGCGCGATCCTAAAGAGGTAAAGATGTACATAGTTAAGAATCGTTCCACTATGCATTAGAGGTTACCTAGATTAAAGCAACCTATAAATTATAATTGTCAGTATCGTAATGGGCTTGTTTAGGTCGAATACAACACAAATAGCTAAATAAGTAAAAAATAATTAACATAATTAACCTGTTTTTATTTGTATACGTTCTTTTTATACCTAAAAAGAACGTATACAAATAAAAACAGGTTCTTAGCACATAATTAATTACAGTGATTTCTAAGAATAGTCGGAAAATCGGTTAAATGTTATAAAAAACGGCAATAAAAATACAATTAAAAAAAAAGTATGACGAAATTTGTAACATAATTTTAAACATGAAATATAGGTTCTTAGCTAAAATATTCAGAAGATATTATATTATAGAAAATCATCATAATAACTTTATTATGATGATTTTCTATAATATAATATCTATGAATATCTATGAATTTATCGAATGAATTGTCGTTATTACTTAATAACGACAATTGAATAACAAGTTATTTACATGACAAATTAATAACATTCGTAGTTGGTACCTATATAATTCCATAGAAGGCTTAATATATTAAAACGTTATCTATAAACCAATCTAAGATATTAATGTATATTGCACTGCATTTTGTTCGACTGAGCCGATAAGATATCATATATTATGAAAGTAAAATTTAATGTCACAGCGCGTACAAGTTTTATCGAATGAATTGATCCAAATGTAACTTATAGAACAAAATATATACAAGTATTTCGTATAAACGAATGTGGCAAAAGGTGGTATCATATACCGGGCAGTGTGTTCTATATAACGAAGGTCGGCCAAAATTGTAAATAAAATTTTGTAGCCAAAACACCTGTCACTGCGCATAATTTTAGTCCGACGTAAATACCATCTTATACACATCTTTTACTCCGCTGTATATTTCAAAAATCAATAACCCACCAATAAGAAATGTGAGAGCAAGGAATTAAATCCGATTCCTTACATACAGCTACTAAGATAGTAAATGGTCGACTTTTTTTGCCGTAAAATCCACATGAGTAATGAAATATGAAATTTTGATCCAAACTTAATCGATCCTTCCTCTGCCACAAATAACGGTCAATATTTATTTTAAATCTATCTACGTAGGTACACCAATAAGAACTGTTTAAGTATGTTATGTTATATCTATCTGTTATAATAACTGCGTTTCCATATAATGTATTATGTACAAAATTTAGCTGAAGGTCTCTTAAGCTTGATCAAAAATGTGCTAATCAGTTGTAAAGTGTGAACGGGTGTTTGGAAATAAGTTTACTATATAAGATAAATAAATATATATATTATGATTATTTGTTAACAACTGCTTATCCTGGGCTTATACAGGGTGCACTAAGCCGAAGGGAGTGATCCTTCAGGATTCCTGACGGGATCAACTTTTGCTCCACGGTTTTTAAAATTTAGAACATTTTATGAAAACTACTTTTTTACTTCTTATTTGTGTAATTTACGTTTTATTATGATATTGAAATTTCTAAGGATTAAAAATGTTTTGTAAGAAATGGTCAACACACTGGTTTTGCTGCAAAATTAAGCAAAAAAATATTTGTGTGAAAGTTTTATAATGTCAATAATACAAGAAAATAAATATTTTAAAGATACTGATCAAACAATTTTCTTTTAAAAATATACAAGTGGATACAGAATTCGTTTCTATTCGTAGCGCAATATCCGACAGAGAACCAAAGTTATCGATTTAGTTATTGACAACTCAATCATTTAATGGTTTATAACAAATAATCAAGAATTCCCAAGCTGATGTGGTAGAAGGCCGGCGATATCTCGCGAAGAACCGACAACCGTATTGGGGTAAACAAAAAAGTGGAGATCGCAAAAGGCAGATGTTGGATGCGGCAAGCTGAAGAAGGGCGCTATAGCGCCCATTAGGAGAGGCCTATATCCAGCAGTAGACTCATAGGCTGATGGCACCCTGTATAAGTACGAAAAAGATATGAAGTAATTATCTATTAATTAACGTTTCTTGTACTTTGTGCTCATAGTTATCTGGCGTCGCTTTCCGCCTCTAAACAGCGTTTGTGCATCTCTTGTGTGCAGATCCCAGAGTTTTATACACTAGCGATAAAAAACATTTATACATGATTTATCTACCCTAACTTATTTTCACATTATTTTGCATCTTAAACTTTACATAAAGGCAATGAAATGCAGAGCCGCCCGAAATCGACCGAACGAATGGAGCAGCCCATTAATAACAATTTAAAATCCGAACTTAATTGCAATGCTAAAACATTATCGAAAATTTAATGATAGTTTTAAAATAAAACACTATAATATCACGATATTAGTACGAGCGGATGTAACGTTAATATTAATTACAACCATTCGTGCAACGTGAAATTGACAATGATTGATTTACATTTTCGTTAACCGATAAACTTATACATTTTTCTAATATCCTAGTCACCGCTAGTTATTTATTATAATTATGTAAAATTTAAACTAGATCTTAATTTAACAATATTGTGTGTAAAGAGGTTTAACAGTTTTATTGCGCAGCGTGATTTTTAGAATAAATGTAAGGCGACTGATCATTGTCAGCTAAGTTTGCGCCGCCTCCCGGCCCTGAGCAGTGGGCACGTTAGGCTGCGCCCATATCACAATATAAATGATATTATTCAGTCAACGTCAGCAACACCGTATAGATAGGTACACACAAACATTTAATATTAGGCCGTGTATCAGCCACAATACGCCACGGAACACCTATGGTAATATTATAATAGAAATTTTGAATTGAGCATTAATCAGACGCACGGACGAACGAATGAAATCAGAAAATGTTACCAGTGGTGTATTATGTACGATAAGCTTAAAAAATATGAACAAAACTGTAACAATAAACTCTGTTTGATAAAGTTAAAAATGATATTTTAACTGCTACAAATAAATAAATAAGTAGGTAAGTCACGACATCTTGCAACTAGGACTGATATACAAAGATTAAACTCAGAAGGGGACTTGTGAAAGTTTTATCTTAATCAATTCCCGCGTTAGCAATTTATTCTCTTTCTTATTTATTTGAATAATCGGTAAATATACAATAACAAATAGATAGGTTATTTCGGTCATGTAAGATATGACAAATTTATCAATACGTATCCAACAATAATAATTATGAGTAAAAGAGAATAAAAACATTTGTAAAATAATATCATCATAATAATAGATAATAATATATAAAAATCAACAATACATTATCTTTTTATACATGTTAGTGAAATTTTACGCTCAAGTATCTCGTCTCCGTACCCATTTTATATAGGTCGATAGGTACCCATTTTATGTAAATTTTCTACGAAGAATTTGTAGTTGGCATAATGTGCGCGCGTGCTAAGTTATAAGTAACTCTTGTAGAAGACTCGCGTCGGTATCGCTGCACTACTAAGTATAACAGACCTGAGGCCAACCAGAGGTCTTCATTTACTCATCGCTGCTCACAAATCTATCATTAACGTATCGCCTCGTAGACCATATACTTTTATTAGTACGAGTTGGCATCTTCAGTTGTTTTATTTGTCCCTTGCATCTGTTTATCAACGAAACAAGCTTCTATCCCCCAACGCAAATCAAAATGGGTACCAGAATCAGATGGCACTTTATAAGGTACCTTATGCGTCGTAAATTACGTCATAAAATGACAGACTAAAGAACTATACGTGACTTATAACTATTCGTTTTGTTTAACCTAATCACATCGATTTAGAACATTTGTTGTGTGGTAGTGAAGGAGTCGCGGGCCGGCCTGCGCTTGAGTCCATGAAACAAGTAGCTGGCGGCGGCCTTGATGGGCGCGATCATCGGCGCACTTGCAGCGCTCTGCCATAGTTAGACATTGCCGGTGGAAGGGAACCGTGGCGGCGGCAGCGGCGGTGGGGGACGCCCCTGTTCTCCCCCACCCGACGAGTGTTCGGACACTGAAATCCCAAAAATACCACATTGAAATTCGTCCAGCCAACTGAACATAATGTACATTATATTCACACTAAAACATTAGCCTGTAGCTTTTTAGAGGGGAATACGATATAATTATAATGCTACTACTACCACTATTTATATATTATACTTAAAAAATGCGTAGTGTACCTCTGACCTGGGAGCTGGTCAGAGGTGATGTCGTGAGTAGGTACTCTGAAAAACACTACGGAAAACTGGTCATTGCAGCTCAGGAGGGGCAGGTGCCGATGGACAAGCAAGAATGCGAACCACCACCTAGGCCTGAAAAAGGTCCAGAACCAGCCGAGATTTTAGCAGAACTTTTAAAATTTCTTAGTGAAAATGGCGAGCTCGCTATAAGGAAGACCTGCTAATAAATATAATGGAGGAATAACCACGAAAGTGTGTGCAATAATACCATCTTCTTCGCAGTTGATGAATATGATTGGAGTACATCCAATGAACAAAACAGACAACACAACGATTAAATAAGATATAAGTCGTAGATCACTTGTTTTAACAAGAGCTAAGAGGAACATCCAATCTGAAAACTGTTCTCTATTTCAGAATGGATATTAAAAGCTAGAGATCGCCAAGAAGTATGTATAGGTATGTGGTTGGTGAACCTTTTTATTGAATAAAACAAAACCGAGTTCTTTGAGTGGTGCTAAAGGAAATTGGTACGTATTCCGGGGACCGAGAACATAACCCAACCATATGGTAATCATGGAGCTCAACGTAGAGCAGGATATTTGAATTCAAAAGCGAACGCCATGGGAAAAGTAGAGGGGAAGAGATCAAAAGGATGGAGCCCAAAGGGCTGGTTAGACCAGGTTTGCACCTCAGTCGATCTTATCGCGTGAGAAGCAGTGGACATCACCCGTAGCAGATGTTACCGATATAATAAAAAACCACTTCCGTGGGTCACGTACGCAGGACCCCTCGTATTTATTGTTTTATAAAACAAAATACACAACCCCTAAAAACTAAAATTATGATACCTTATTCACTAAACAAAAGGCCAATCCAGGATTTACTTTATGCAATATTGTATTGTGTATTGGGGAAACGATGCACAGACAGAGTAGAGGACGTACATTATATTCCATTCCTGAATCTGTTAATTTATATTTTAATTAAGGAAATTATTTCTAATATTATATTTGAAATCTGTTATGAACACATATTGTACTCTCTGCTGAAAAGACAAAACCACCAAAATAAGTATTTATGGTGTCAATATGAAAAATGCTTTGTTTTAAATTCAGATCGAAATAAATTAAAAATTACTAGTACAGATTTTGGACTGGTTTTATACTGAATTTCATATCTGTATGAACTTGCTACACCAAGCAAGTGCTGGTTTTGAAACAGTTTCAGTGCGTTCAAATCAGAAAACAGGATTAGCAGAATAAACAATTTATGGGTAAATGATCAGTTTACGAGTCACTTACGCAAGTTTGTTTAATGAATATGAAGGCAAGAGTAAAGCGGTGGCATGTTTGGCAGTAAAACAAGGTCAAGGATCCACTACACTATGACCAAGTCTTGGCAAAATCCGCTATAAATAACAGATGAAGATCGCTAAATGATAATATCTGTATATTTATATAGTATATTGTGTAAGGTACAACTAATCGCGTTGAAACTATAAAGATCTTGGTTTACTGCGTGGTTGTCTCAACAGTTACGTACACTTACTTGAGTCGTGTTTCTCATCGACGGGTGCGGGTGGTGGCGGCGGGGCCAGCTGTTGTTCCAGAGCGTTCACGCAGTTCATCATGCTGCCATAGAGCCGGCTGTCGCGGAAACTGTCCCTGCGCACATTCAGGGGTCACCACTGACTTGTAAACGTGTGTCTGTCTACTGCTACTAGTATATTGCACGCTATTCGCGATCAAAACACCTAAGGGCACTTGAAGCTTTATGTCTCATCTCAGCTGAAATTGACCTCGAAGCAACACCAGTTATTTACAAAAATGTGCTCCGCTTGCGGATGATATGAGTACCACTGTGTCTGTACAGTTTGCGAGTGTTTGTCATTCATGTGTCAAGGGTTAATGACGGTAGAGTTAAACAGTGTTTAAAATGTGATAATTGTCGAAATTTGATAGATTTGACTTACCTGCCGTTAGAATTCCGGAACAGTGCTAAGATTTCTTCGAAGGTCTTGTTTTTCGTCTCAGGAACTTTTTTGTATGTAAATATCCAAAAAATTGCAAGGAATACGCTAAAAGGCAGGAATGTATAGTTTTCCAATAGTGCCTGGAAAGAAAGAAAGATAATAACTTTACATACCTGGACGGTTAATAACTGGTGATAAAGTATTCGAATGTGATGAAGAAGCGTACCTTCATACTGGGGAAGCCGATGCCGACGACAAAGTTAGCCATCCAATTGACGAGCACGGCGATGGCCATGGCGCTGGGGCGCGGACCCTGCGAGAACAGCTCGGCCGTGATGAGCCAGGGGATGGAACCAGGCCCCACCGCGAAGAACACCACGAAGCTAAGCGTTGACACCACCGACAAGTAGCTCATCCAATCTATCATCTCCTGCACATACCCGAAGAACTCCTATCAGGGGGTGGTAAAAACGTTCTTTCCCGTCACCGACCGGAGAAGAAATAAATCACAAACATAAATGCACATCACACACTTGTCTGTCTGTGTGTCTGTTTGCACTCCACGAGTTTGTGCTGGAGTTGGTTTGTTCGTATAGTTTCACCAGCTAGTGCTTTAGCAAAGTGTCTTCGTCTATCGCATGTTATGCGTATATGCTATAGTGAAAAGTGCTATCTGCTTTTGAGCAGTGTTCGTGTGATCAAAAATCTCGCATCATTTGAGAAACGCGTGCGTTTAGCCTCTTGTGAGCTTTCACGTTTTCATATTCACAATATCGGCGGTGATCAAAAAATGTGTTTCAGTGCTTTGTGAGTGATGTACCTAACATTTATATTTGAGAGTTTATTTCTCTGTTATTTACATCTTTCCTACCGAGAGTCCGGTTTCGGAAACAGGAAAGTCGCATTCAGGGGGGAGGTAGTCTAGCGAAGCGGCGGCGATCTCCTTCCCAATCAGCGACACATATACGTGGTGCGCAATCAATTTTAATAAAACAATCTTTATCATATCATGGGAAATAGAACAACCGCTAAAGCAAACAAAAAGGTGGTTGTGAAAATGATGACTAGGGTATAAAATTCTAAAACAAATCGAAATCATGATTGTTAAAACGACACACACTTTAAAATTAATTAAATATCTAAATTCTTAAACAAGAATCTACGAAAAATAAAGAAGATTTGCTAACATGGCTCAAAAGTTTAGAAATAATTTATGACATTAGAGTTTGTGAAAAGCAAAGTGAAAGCGTGAAAAGCTGCTAAATACTTAAAACATAAAAAATTCCTTGGATGATTTGTGTTTAGTTTAAAAATAATAAAAGGATCTTGAAATTTTACTTGCAATTAGATTACCACAAATAATAAATCAATCATCCAAAGAATTTCATTCGATAAATAATATCATCATCCGCCACCCGACTTCACCCACTGCTGGGTATAGGCCTCCAAACTCTTGAGAGATACTAGTACTTTATTATAGTTAGGAACTTATTGATATTTATTGAGAAAGATACTAGTACTTTATTATAGTTAGGAAATTATTTATATTTATTGAGAATCAAATGTAAAACATTGATAATAGAGGTACAAAATGTCTGTATTGAAACACTAGTCGGGTCCAGCTTAATTTTTTTAACGTAAACTTAATCTATCTATCCCCACGTTTGAAATCTTTTACTAAAACTGGTCAATACAAATATTCCAAAAAATAGAACCATATTATAACCGTGGCTTAAAATCTTTTGTTAAAAAAAGCTTTTTTTACCAATATTTTATCATTAAAGAATTTTAAAAAGTTTAAGCACAGAAAGGCCAAGGACCCGTTTAAGATTCATTTTGTATTTTAAACTTGCTTTCACCAGCCACAACCACCAAAGATGAATTAAAATTGTTGGAGTGGTAAGAGAAGACGAAACACATTTTGTTTATGGACTTTATCCCCTGAAGATTCCAAGCAACATTTTATAAGACACACCTTTATCAAGAAAGAAATGGTGATAAATATAGAGAAGATGAACATTCCTCCCAGGCCGTAGAGATGCAGTGTGCGTCGTCCAGTGCGGTCCATGAGTGGGAGAGACACTAACGTCAT
Source organism: Eupithecia dodoneata (assembly GCA_947044415.1). Classification (NCBI taxonomy): domain Eukaryota; kingdom Metazoa; phylum Arthropoda; class Insecta; order Lepidoptera; family Geometridae; genus Eupithecia; species Eupithecia dodoneata. The sequence continues at coordinate 11,914,252 of OX345655.1, read as the reverse complement.
GCCGACCATGATTGCTCCGATGCCCATGGTGGCAAACTTGGCAGATTCCTCTGTCAATCCAGATGAGGTGAACAGGGATGTTGAATAGTAGAACACCTGGAACAGAAAGAAAAAGAATGTAGTTTCTAGCGGAATAAATGCAGTATTTGTCATAATCAAGTAAATAATAATAATCAATTAACAAGAAGAAATGACTATTAATGTCATACAAGTTTATCAAGATATACTTAGCTCTTCGAGTCAATAAAAAATGTTGACATAGAAAATGGCTGTAGTTAGACGGAGAAATATAAGAGGGAAACGAAAGCAAGATAAAAAATGTTGACATAGAAAATGGCTGTAGTTAGACGGAGAAATATAAGAGGGAAACGAAAGCAAGATAAAACTTCTTTCTTACGGCATTTATTCCACTTAGTTGCTGTGACAGTTGCATTACAACTCCGATTAATAGCGGCGCACGAAGAGTCGGAGAACACAGCAGTTCCCTCATCGAAATTGAAGCCTCTGCCTGTTGAGCCCTCTCTTCTGCTCTCATCTCTTCAATATCCTCCTCAACCTGAAAATGATATAAATTTCATGTCATGTTCTCTGTTGTATTCTTCTCTGAAAAGAAAAATCCCACACTTTGACCGCGCGATTCAAACTATTTCGGTCCGATGTGGCTCAACTACTAACTAGCTAAAAAAGATTAGCAAATTCCTACAGGCCTTACTTGATTGCTAGCTCGCAGTCTCCGTAGCGCTCGCCTTGCTTCCTCTTCCCATTGACGAGTGATGAGCAAATATCTTGGGGATTCAGGACACGCTGGCAGCAATATTAGTTGTAATATTGCGGGGCAAATCGCTAATCCTAAAAAATATTTAAAAAAACCGGTTAGAAGAGACGCAGTAGAGGTGCATTTGAAAGACTGTCATGGTAGAGCAAAAACTTAGAGGCGTGGGAACAGGGCAGAACTTATGCCTGCATAAGTATGGTGTTTGCTTAAGTTGGATAACAAAAACTGTTGTTTATTCATAGAAAATGTTTAAACAAAGAAATCTCAGAAAAATAAGAGTAGATGCTCCAAAAACAATGTATGATAATGAAGGCTTTAAGGCTGTGTTTTTACTCACCAAGTAAAATAGGCCAGCCGTCATCGGTACCAAGAATCTGTTCGATACCCAGCACTTGTGACAGAAGCAAACCAACAGTAACAGCCAATTGGTTGACGGTGCCGAGTCCACCGCGCAAGTTTAGCGGTGCAATTTCAGATATGTACATTGGCACTAGTGACGTATTCAAACCTGGAAAAACATAAAGGTAGTTTGTTTAATGAAGTAAAACGAATTTAGTGGGATGAGAACATCAGAAAAATAATAACTAATAAAGTATTAGAAGTTGAAAAGTCAAACAAACATACCACAGTTTACTCCTATGATAAACCTTCCGAAGATGAGCAACTCGTAGCAATGGGAAATCTTTGTAAAGCCCATGAGACTGGCCCCGCCAATTCCTAGGATGTTGTTGAGCAATAATCCACCTTTCCTGGAAATAGAACAGAACACAAACATACAGAGCTCATTCATGAATACAACATGCGAGTAGTAATCGTAGCCAAGTTGACTGCTATAGAGCTGAAGGCCCGAGTAAATATTTAGATTGCTGAGAGGCAATCAAGACATAAAGGAGGATCTTAGATCATACGAACTTACCTTCCAAACCGGTTTGCAATCATTCCTCCCGAAAAGCCACCGACCATGCCTCCGATTGCAAAGATGCTGACAGCGATCGAGTAAAGCCTGTTCACTGTGTCCTCATGGAGATCCAAGCCATAGCGGTTTTTATACACATCCTTCATAAAGTTGGCTATATTCTGACGAAAAAAGTTTAAGAGACGTTTTATAAATGCCAAGGAAATTGCGATTTTAACAGGATGTGGTAGAGCCTCAATTACCTTGCCAGGAGCGTTGATGACACCGGTGTTGTAACCAAACTGAAGCATACCCAGCACCGCAGCCAAGATAGCATAGGAGAGAAAGAATGTTAGGCCCTGGAAATAACAAACATGTTGTTATTAACCAAAAAATATGTTGTCACACTTGATATTTCAAGAATAGCTCTCCCTATGAGAGAATCACAGCTTCGCTAATAGGTATTGGAAACTAATGATTACTATTTTGTATCTTAAAGAAGCACCACCTACAGTAATGAAGAACACGATGAAGAAGAATAAATTAAATTTGTAGAATAACTTTAGTCTAATCATATGACATTATGGAGTTATCGTTTAAAACGCAAGTGTCACAATGTATTGTGACAAAATAGAGCAAACAGCTAAATAGAGCACAGCTTACAATAGATTATGCAGCGAAGGCATAAAAGAGTGTCTTACGTCACGGGCGTCATTAAATCCCAAGCGCAACTCAGGATTTTAGTATAACTTACAAGCGAAGCGATGGAGTTACTTGAATTGAGAGCGCGAGAGGGATTTAATTACACCCAAGATGAAGAAAGCTTTATGCACGAGGTGAATGTACTTTTGACACTTTCTGAATTGAAAAAGTCTGGAAACGTATTTCGTGACATTCGCTTTTTTATTCCGACTAACAAAATTAGTCGAATATTATTAATATATATATGTCAAAAATTACCAATTATTAATTGGTAATTTTTGACATATACATAATTTGATGTTCCATATTCAATTTTAATATTCCCTTGGGAGTAGTTAATTTTTCCTAAGGGAGAAATGAAAATCATTAGCCTAAAAAACGTGGTCCGCTTAAATAAATACTTTTCTTTTCGATTTTGATATAAAAAAGAATTTAAATTGTATTTATTTTTGAAAATGTAAGTGGAAGCGCCTTCTTAGTAATCGATCGATATTTAATTTTATGAAAACGGTGACTACGTCCATTGACACCAGCATGTGGTATTGGCGCGCGATCCCTAAAATGTTTAGTTTTTTTACAAATTGAAATGAAGGTGAACGTGAATTGATTAATTTTATTAAGTGTCATCGTGATAATTGAGATCCTTATGAGCAAATGGAACAGATATGCAGTGAAACAATACCGAATCTTTTGTTGCCGAAATCATGTTAAATACTGAAACTGAAAACGTGTGGATTATTTAATTGTAGGAGTTTTGATAAATTTGTTTTCTAGCCATTGAAGTGAAAAGTAGACTAGGGACAAAAAAACCTATTTAAGCTTGGTCTTGTGATCTGGTGTTGTTATACTCCGAGCATCAAGGAGGTAGCCCTAATGCTCGGGAGTATAACAACATAGTAAATAATGGGATGTTTTAGTCCCATGTCAATCAATCTACTATTGTAAAGTTAAAGAAAATATTTCTGAGACTGAATTTGTTAGGCGTTTATGTATTAGTGATACAAATATCATCTCTATAATGTTGTCACAGCGTGAAATCGGGGATGCACATTTACCAAGGGCATATGCCGTCAAAGGCCGGAAATTTAACCGCAACCCTAGGCCGGGACGATTTGAGTCAGATTAAATGGATTGCATCGAGTATAATTCCATCATTATCTACCTATATGTAGACGGCAGAAAATAATAAGAACACTTATACATAACTATTAATATCATCATCCTAAGATCACCAATTAGGTGTTCTTCGGATCGTGTATCCAAGAAATCGAATGAGAAATATGAAACACACTGGTAAGCATATATATGTATATATTTGCTTACCTGTTCTAAAAGCCTGAGCTTCCGCCTCTGCGAGTGCTCTTCTAAGCGGTCCACATACTCTCTTAGCTCTTCGATCTCTTCTTTCACCTGTTGTACTGTGTCGAGCTCCTGTTTGATTGCTACCATGTCCCGTTTCACCTGAAGAAATGACAGGAAATAATATAGTTCAATGTGCTTTGTTGTATTTTTACCTGCATTGTTGTATGATGCTCATTATGTCGATTCAATTAGAGTCAATGAATTTATTTTCACTATTGAATGTACTAGAAGATTTTATTTTATCCGTAGTAATTCCAGCTGCTTGCTACTTTACAAGTTCAAGTTAAGTTCAACACAATAATAAGGAAATGGTTTTCTGGTGATGAGTATAATTATTATGTGCTTAGTAGTTCTACTCACCTCTGAGACCTCGCTCTGGCATGATTCGACGCTCTTCGTCAGCTCCTGCAGTTGTGTTCGTATCTCGCAAAGCGCGACTGTGGTCTCGAGCTGTCGGTCGCCACGCTGCAGCTCGTCCAGCTTGGCCGATAGGTTCATGCTCATCACGCCCACCTGTCTCTGAAGGCTGACCAACAAGAACGTCATCCAATATCGAATAGTTTCATCCAAATTCTTAGCAATATTTACTTTTCAATCGAGTTTCCCCTGAACAGACTCTATCAGCCAGCTTTCAAACGCTCGAAAAAGAAATGCGTGCTATCCTACTTAAATGAATAAACTTCGTGACCTTGAGTAGTATTCAGGGGGTGAATGCGAATTGTCATTCAAACTCGCTACTGTAAATCTAACAAAAGTTGAAAAAAAACGTAGATTTTTCTCGCCCATCTAGGTGATGTCTTGCGTTGCGTACTTTGTCATTCGACCCTTCGTTCTTGCAAACGAGCGGAGGTAAAGAAAAAGGTGATTCTAACACCTTTTTCTTTTTTTGTACCACTCTACGTTATTAGAATATCAAAGGCTGATGTAAAAATATCATCGCGCTATAATAATGTCGTTAGAGGGTTTCATCCGCATTTAAGTGTTTTGACATTTTATCAGTTTTTGATAATGACGCACGCGGTTTAATTACGCTTCGTTCATTCGAAAATCTACTGCATTGCGTTTTTTCTTAGTTGCTGTTAGTTCTCCAATTTAGACTGAATTAAGATAGATAGATCATTATTTAATGTAATAAATTAATAAATAAATCAATTATAATTTATTAATCAATATTTATAAATAAACAATTGTTTGGTTGTATTGTTTTTTTCGGATTTAAGTGTTTTAAGTGCGTTCACGTATTGCTCAAACATCAATATAAACAAAAGAAGTTCCTTCATAAAATACATTCTATTAGAAACATGAACAGAAAAAGGGTAAAGTGTGAATGTAACATAAATATATATAAATGAAGAAAGTTTCAGCAAAGCAAATAGTCAAGTGAATTTCTATTTGAAAACTTACTAAGACAATGTTTCTTTAAAGTGAACTGCAAGACCGTTTCTAATTTAAGAGGTCTATGAAAACACACGTGTAAGACACTACATTGAAACACATCACAGTGACACACATGCAAGCACCGGGTGTGGGGGGGTTCGTGGATCACGAGACGTTATGACGTCACCGGTGTTTAGGGGCGAGCGGCTACCAGCGCCGAGACAGTCGTGGCCATCGAGGCTAATCACATGAATTAATGACGGTGATAATGAAACCAGCCCCCGCGCTCTCATCGCATCATATCTGCAATACAAGATATTTGGGATGCCAAGCCGGTGAAATGTAGATAGAGGCACATTGACGTAGAGTTCTTATGGATGCAAAATGAAGCCGTAGTAAAGGCGGAAAGCTTATAGTCTCGATCTCGCTAAAGTGAGGCACGTACCTAAGTAGAAGCTCCCTGAGAGTGGCTTCGTCCTCCTCCGTCGTCGCATATCGTGTCAGCTTGCCTCCGCCCTCCCGGGCCCCATGATCAGGTACCACTGTATGAAAACTCCTTGTTTATATCTGTCCACACTGGAGGACATGCCCGCTGGCCTAATTACCGCTATCTATTTTTACTATATTTTGAGGATACCCGGAACACTTCGTGCTCTTATGTCCACGCCTTAAAATCAATGACTTTAATCACAAAAACCTAAGTCATGAAAATAACGTCCAAAACCAAATTGATGTCTGCGGTAATATTCACGTAAAAACGACATACTCTAAAGGCTTTATGTTCGAAAATGTACGCATTATTTTACTACAAAAACTGAATTTCTGCAGTTGCCACTAGTTGGCAACAAACAGAAGTTGGTCACCCTGTAGGTAACATTAACCTACGCCGGTAACGCGACCTACTTTCAACACTCAATGTAGCAAAAAACCGAGTTGTGCGGGTGTGTTATATTAATAATAATTCCCTTTTAATTGAATTGTGAACTATGAGCGGCTATAATAGGATTTTTTCGTGGGATTCCTACGTCGGAATGATATTATTTGTGGCTTGCTCATTCTACTAAATCGATTTCCACACGTTTTTGCCAATTAGCTTCAATGGCCACGACAGCGGTCCCTAATCAATTTTAATGTGCCTTTAGGGGAGAATTAATTAAAACTGATACCATAAAAATTTGTTAAACATATAATACGCAAATGTATGGTGGTAAATAAATAAATAAATACCCTTTGCTGGACAATTCATACTGCATTATCTAGCACCAAGCTAAGCAGAGCATGTGTTATAGGTACTAGATAACTCATATACTTTATTCAATATACTACCTAGATATACTCGTATATATATGTTTTTTTATCTTGCACTGAAAACAACCAGATCACCTGGAACAAATATCTGCAGATCGTACAAACATTTCTTCCGAGGCGGGAATCGAACCTTTGTCCGCCTAGCAACAGTGTTTGTCAATGTCGTAAAATCATTTGAAATAAAAACGATAGAATAAATATTTGGATAAGTAGGTATCTAAAAATATCAAATTTATTAGCATATTGTAATACATAAACACAAAGAAAATTACAATTAAATAATAAAAACCATAATAACTAGTATTTTTTTATTGACCTTACTGCAGAACCAATAAATAAATAAAATGCACAATCACTGTATTGGATTTGTCAACATTTTATAACAGCCTTGTCACTCTCGTGATCCACGAATTAAGCTTTATTAAGATTGTTACTTGATTGTATAAATGAATAAATAAAGAAAATAATGTTAAGTCAATCCAATAACGCCTCATCAGTCAATGTTGGTCTAGCCGTTAGGACTTCAGTGCCAAACAGCCAGACATACATTGCATATGCACACCTGTAGAAGTGTTATGTAATAAGGTACCTTATTCCACACATAATTATATACTTATTAATAATAACTTATTCCATAATTTGGTGTTTTTTTTTTTTGCAAAAAAATAAAAATAGACTTCAAATACCAGAGCATTTAAACTGCTTTGAAGTTTTGCGAGAAACAGTAATCCCTCGAAAATAAAACTAAAAATGTATACCACATCGGGATCGCCAACGATTCGTCAAAATCAGATAGCGGAGGCGGGAAATCGAGTCCGGAACTCAAAAATCTGTTAAAATGCCCTTTGCCTCTTTCCTCCTTTTAGTGCATACTTGTTATTATTCCGCTTGTACAATTATTATGTAGTTGGAGCATGTGATGCATGTTTTGTACAAGTTTTTTTACCTTTTACAATGTGTTTTCGAATATTTTTATTAAAACTACTTCCAATATTTTCCTGTGCGTTTATTTTCAGCATTTATTTCAGCTTCAAAATAGGAAATAGGATATGAATGTGGAGGTTTTACGGTTTCAACGTTTTGCGGAAAAAATCGCAACTTATTCATTTAATTATTATAAAAATTAAATGAATAAGTGAACACATTATTATACAATGTGACCATTGTACACAATTTAATAAGTATTGGCTATATAATATAGCCATCTTATTCGTTCTATTTCGGAAACGTAAAACATTTCGTAAAACGTAGTAAAATTAATCCATGAAGGGGAAGTGAGGTTTCGATCCTCGAAAGAAATCTAAAATAGATATTTATTTATATTTACCGGGAAATATATATACCTACTATCCTACTAATTCTTAAAACTATGTACCAAACTATCCTACTAATTCTTGCATACTTTGACGAACACTTACTTATAACTTAATAATTTGGTCATACACACGAGCAGGCTTCAAACTTAATAATAAGTTAGTTTCAAGCCAACGTTAAGCAATAATAACAAAGTTTCGTGTCTAACAGTAAAGTTAGGTGTTACAAGACGAAGACCTCAGAAGTTTGTAGCGATGGGTTTTTCTCGTTATAGCATCGTCTACATTGAATAGAACGTCAGTTTCAATGCGCGTTCACGTGTTCGTTTAATTACGAATCTTAATGAAATTACAAAATTATACTAGTTATTGAAAATGTTAACACTCACCGTGACGTGAATTCTTGACTGTCACAACAAATACAACCATCATACCCAAGTTAACATGAAATTTTGACTGAGTTTGCAAATAAACCTTAGAGAAATAAACGATATTTTATACCCAAATCAAGTGCTTGCAGAAAGTATCCTATGTAAAAAAAACTTCTACCCGTTGCTGTCATTATTGAGGGTTTGTCTTTGGTCACCAGTGCTGCCAACAACCAAATAACATAATATTTTCATTGAATACTTCTAATATTGCCTGTTTCAGAACGCGTTCGTATTTTTCATTGCGTATGCTACAAAAAATATAGCGCGAACAACTTATATGTCCAAGTGCCACACTCCTCGCGAGTAAATAGTAGTAAATTATTTACCGAGAGCAGTGTCTTACGTCACGCCAAGACGAACATAGCTTTTTACACGAGGAGAATATACTCATTTTTTCACACTTTTTATGTCTATTAATAGTAAAAGTTTGTTTACGTTATTCGAGGCGTTAGTTTTTTATTCAGCCTTCTGAACAGAGGCAAGTTCGTATTTCGAAGAAGATCTCTTTGTACGGATCTCCTAGGTAATGTTTTTACTGAAACACTGAGTAATGAGTTGAAATTTTGAACCTCAAAATTATGCATGGATTGGATATGTTGACTGAAACTAAAACATTGACGTTTTCAGCTTACAGTAGATACTATCATAATTGCTTTCGGTTAGGGATAAATGACGTGTACATATAGTAATAAGATTGTGAAAACTACGTTTGTGTGCAGTGTGGAAACATACATTTTGAAACGGTAGTTGCAAAAACTTCCCTTGGCACAATTTTAAATATGAAACAAGCCACTTTCGAACTTCTGACTCTCGACGGAGTGCCAAATTTTCAGCAGCGAGCTGCATAAATGAATTCGGTTTTATCGGTAAATGCACCATCCGATCGAAAACTTTCTCATGCGGCTTACCGCATAAAGTTTAAGTCCTTAAAGCAAAACTTTTGCCTATGTGCGTCGAAGTACACTTAGCATAAAGTACTAATATGCATAATCATAATAATAAGTATAGGTAAAACTTTTGCTTTGAGGATTTAGACTTACTTCAACAGATACAGGTGAGTACAAGTCGAAAGTGTTCAATTCAGGTAGACTGAATTAGGTCCTTCTTGGAAATCGTGCTCCATCTTAAGCCATTCCTTCATTTATCTATCTGAGCTATTTACCGACTGACTGAAATTATTTCACTTTGTACAACAACAAGTCTTTGCGGTTGCCATTCCATAGATATATAGGTATACTGTTATAGAATATATTGATAGATATTAGACAAGATTGGCTGGTTGTCGGTGGTTATTTTATTGCTATTTTCCTGTCTTGCAAATTTCCGCCCGCCCTCGGTTCAGGGTGCGCGTGTAGGCCACACGAAACCTTTACGTGGGAAACCTTTAATTGCTTTAGACAATCCACATTTCAGGTGGGTGTGGCACGTGTAATAGGATATTAAATTATGATTCTGGTGAAACAAAAATAAAAATAGATTGTTCCAATACTTGCTATTACCCAAAGCGGCAGCAAAAATTTCGTACGGTTCTACGCTTCATCCCGACAGGCATTCGTATTCTGGGTGTTGAATACCGCGTAGTTTTGAATGGGATCTTTATAAGTTACCTGTAGATAGTTATAAACTTACCTGAAATTTGATCGATTGGAGAGTAAAGAGGCGGTTCCTCTCCCCCTGTTTGCTGATGCTCGAGCAAACGGTGACACGACTGTCTCATGAGCACGCTCGAAACTAAGAACAAAATTATACATCATGAGTATACATTATTGTTAAACATACCTCGCTCTATGCCTTTATATAATAAAACTAGCTGCGCCTTGCTGTTTCACCCACGTGGTGATAGATTTTTTGGAAGATAATATACAATATATCTTTGTAAATTATACCCTATGTGTTATTCTGATATGTAAGCTATATGATTGTGAAGTTTCGTCAAAATCCATTCAGTAGTTTTTGCGTGAAAGAGCAACAAACGTACTTAAATACATGCTAACAAACTTTCGCGTATATAATATTAAAGTATGATTAACATGTTCTTGAGAATGCGTGACCATATCTTACTCAAAATATTTTTTTTTAAACCTTTATCTCATTCTATAACGCCGAGTTAACTTGACTAGAGAGACTAGTGTCTGGTAAGTAATAGAGGTAATGTATAGGAGCTTTTATACTGAGCATAATGCCGAGTAGTCTAACGCACAACTCATTTGGTAGAACATCGTCATTAACAGTACCTATTTGACACTGACAAGAATAAAGATATTCTCAGATATTCTTACAAAGTTAGATACGTCGTAAAGACCACCTAAGATCTTTGCTCGCTTGATCACTCGATAATAAAGTAAAACCTAATAAGTAAAAGGTTATTAAATAATTATCATAGTAATCCAGTTCAAATATTTGATTAATGTTAAGGTACGTTACATAAAGACATTTAGTACGTATAAATAGAACATTTTGATTCCGACGCAAGTACTATTATAAACTACATATACATGTGTTATTATAATCAGGCACATTACGTCAAAAGATCGAGCATACAGGGCGTGTGTTCTAGGATATTTGTTGTTTTTGATTTTCATAAACGACCTGCTCAAAAACATAAAAAAAAACACCTTGTATTCTATTTGCAGACCATATTTCATTAATAATGTCATGGAGAATACGTAAATACTGTCGCGCGAGATGCTTTATCAGAAGTAGTCAGTTGGATTGCGGACAGCGGCGTACTAAGCAATTATGAAAAAACAAATTACGAAATTTAGACCGTTAAAAAGAAACTAAAATAAAAAATTGGTATTTTCCTTTATTCTAAATTCAAGTTTAACAACCCAATTTTACAACGTGTAAACAGTTTTTCACTACAACATTACTTATATTTAGAGGAATTATCTACAATAATCACCGTGAGTTCTATTTTCTACTTGTTCTTTCACTTTTCAACAAGCATGTAAACGCGCAAAGTTTATGAATGATCCAATAAAGGCACCGAGGTGCAAACTTAATACAAGCTATTTACCTACATTTAGAATATATAAAGATATAAAAAAAATCTAGTAAAATCTACATCTTTCAAAGTCATGTATAATCTCTAACTATTTAATTTTTTTAAATAGGTAGAGATTATACATGACTTTGAAATATGTAGTTCCTTCAGGGATTTTTTTATATATCTTTATATCTTCTAAATTTAGGTAAATCGCTTGTATTAAGTTTGCAACTCGGTGCCAAGTCATGTATAATCTCTAAATATTTAATTTTTTTAAATACATAGGTAGAGACTGACATGACTTTGAAATATGTAGTTCCTTCAGCAAAAAAAAAATTATTATCATTCTCTCTGCCTCATCCTTAAATTGTATCTTAATACTTTAATTGTACCTAAATAGCATTTGTAAGTGTAGCTCAACATCCATGCCCCGGATAACTGCCAAATACCTAAGCACAGACGTATCAATTTTTTCATTTATTTGTTTTGTTATCATTTATGTTTTTTTTAATTTAAATCATGCTTAGGTACTAATTGTTAAAAATACAATTTGTATTATAATTATTTTTAACTATTTTGATGAACACCTGACATGTAAAATGATTTTACCAATAAATTGTATTTCTGTATTTCTTATTTTAACTGGTCTATAAATAGATTGTATCTCACATGCATCCCTTATTTTTTCAAACTAGACTTCCAATTAAACTAGACGTTGTTGCAATTTTTATATCTTCTCATTCCACGAACCAAGCTTCACTTCACTGTGGTATACTTACACCAACAGCATAAAATAACAGAATTAGTTCGTGCTACTAACCACTAATGCAGTGCAAGCACTATTGTGCGAAGGATTAGGCTTGCATCAAAGCTCTCCTAAGCCTTACCGGTCAATTAAATAAGGATTAAAGCAAGGAGCTTACAGTTTGTGAGCTCCTGTTATTTAGATTTCATTCATCAATTAGTTACGGACTGCTTTCTCTAAAGGCCCTAAGCCTAAGCAGCCTAAGCAGTGGACTAATATAGGCTGATGATGATGATCTCTAAAGGCAAACACTGTACAGTGTACAGCCTCAGCCTTTTGATTGATCTGTTCACTTAAAGCTGTTGCACTCGGGGTGAGCTTCGTGCGTCATGTGCTCTCTATGTGTTACTTGGATATATGTTTCTATTTGTATATAATCATCATCATCATCATCATCAGCCTATAGCAGTCCACTGCTGGACATAGGCCTCCCCAAATGAGCGCCATAGCGCCCTGTCTTCAGCTTGCCGCATCCAGCATCTATCTGTAGTCTTTCGCAGGTCGTCGTCCCACCTGGTCGGAGGGCCTCCTACACTACGTTTACCGAGTCGTGGTCTCCACTCAAGAACACGTTTGCCCCAGCGGCCGTCGCTGTTGCTGTTTGCATATAAACAAATTCAATGCTCAGTCTCAGTCTGTTCGACGAACGAGCTGCTCAATTATAGAATGTACGTCATGGACACCCAAAGCCTTCCTCCACATCATTTCAATTCAAATCTATTCACCCCTTAAATTTTTATGTGTACAAAGTTTTATCTAACAAAAAAGTGGTTTAAATCGGAATTCTCTTTATATTACATGCTCTAAAATTGTATACCGTTCCTTTGAAGTAATCTGCGATGCTGGTAACGAGATTAACATCGTCGTCGTTTTCGCCTTATTTAATTAAAGCTGCTCTAGCAGGCATGCTCTCACTCTGCAAGATATTAAAGCATGCTCGAATGAAATTCGATCAAATCTCAGTCAAAGGGATAAATAGACAAAGAGACTAACCGGTGTAATCTGGGCAACGTTGAAAGAGCTATTCACTCGGAATGAGGACGAAATTGCATATTCCGGAGCTGGTGCGGACGTTCGTTATTTTATTATATTGTCAGTTAAATTGTGGCCTTTACGTCCGCTGATTGCATTTGGTGGCGGTTGTTGATTAAAATTACATTTTCTTGTCAGGGGCCGTTGTTTTCAGGCGTTCTTCTTACTTTATTATCATTATATCGGTTTAAAGAATATTTATTTTCTCAAAAGAAATTACATTTCACTTATCTGAGAAAACATCTTAGGCATCTCCTAATATCCTAGATAGAGTCTCTATTTATAATATTAGTATGGATTCAGTACTCACTAAGCTGTATGATAGTACATAAGTACCACCTTTTTACGAATTACTAAAACAAAAAGCCCCTTATTGCAATCGGTAAACCTTTTTTTCGAATGTTCACTAAAAAAAACACCAAAACCGGTCAACCGCAGCGTTTTGAACTAGAAAAGCGACAATAATCTCCAATATCAGCCAACAATATTAGCAGAGACTCTATAAAGGAGAAAAAACTGATTGACACATCAAGAAAAGCTACTACAATCTCCTTTTAGGACGTAAGGGTGTAGTTATCTGGAAGTGGTTGTCTGGTAGATTGCTCTTGAGCGATAAGACTGCCAATTGTAATTAATTTTTAAGTTTTTACTGTACATAGTTTTCTATTTAAAGAGCATTAAAACATTTTCTATCTATCTAAGCACTCACTAAGAAGGGAAATTCGTATTCTAAGGTCAAAGGTCATTTGGATAATAGCTTACTAAGGTTAATCGAAAATGCTTCGTATTTCAGTATTGAATAGCAATAGAACTACAGAATTTTATGTCTAGATTCCTCTAACAAAACGTACAAAAATGTGATTCATTGTTTACGTAAATTTCTTACGTTACTATACGTTTAAGCCACATGTCAAAGTTTTTAAATCTTTACTTATCAAATTTACACCATTTGTAGGAATTCGTTTAAAATTATTTTGCGTTTGAGATTTCTTTTATCTGCTATCTTCATGATGCCAGGCGAATTTATTATCCTTAAAACAATAACAAATATATAATAAAACCAGCCCAGGGAAAACTATTCCTCGCACATGGAGAAAACTATCAAGCAAAAAACCTAAAAACGGATTAATTAATGGAGCGAAGTAAAAGCAAAAAGCCAACATGACGCGGTCAACCATCCAAGTATTGACTGCGCCCAACATTGTTTAACTTCGGTAATCCGTGTTCGACTTTGTATGAACGTTGGGCCCCTAATTGATTGTTTTTTTTATTCTTTTTTTTTCGTCACTAAAACTACATTACATTTGTGTAGGTTCTGCCAAACTGCGCAACAGTTTGTCGGCAGTAGCTCTCGATAAATTAGTATAAGGCAGTTGTCTCACCGGGAATAATGAACGAGTACCGAGTAGAGCTAGAATGTAGAAACGAGTCGGCGTGAAGCGGGGAGCGAGTACGTAGTTCCGATAGTTGTGTAGCTCAGCTATAAGTGAGTGTGCGAGTTAGACGAGCGATTACTCGCATCTAAAACTACATTAGTACATTTGTGTAGGTTCTGCCAAACTGCGCAACAGTTTGTCGGCAGTAGCTCTCGATAAATTAGTATAAGGCAGTTGTCTCACCCGGAATGATGAACGAGTAGCGAGCAGAGCTAAAATGTAGAAACGAGTCGGCGTGAAGCGGGGAGCGAGTATGTAGTCCGATAGTTGTGTAGCTCAGCTATAAGCGAGTGTGCGAGTTAGACGAGCGATTACTCGTATCAGTCGCTCGCGGCGGCCAAACGACAGTCCGCATTGTAGAGGAATGACCGCTGGTTGCTCTCTCGGCGTGACTTTTCTGATCGCTGAGCGAGTGTTATTTTCCTGGCTCTTGTCGCCCAGCGACAAACTCGCCGGCAGTGTGAACAGTCAGCGATCAACTATTTGTATATGCATCTCTTTTGTTTACACGGAATGGATATCTAACTGTACGTTTCTTGAGCGAGAAAATAGCCGATAGTTAGTCGTTTTCTCGCCGGTGGTGAGACAACTGCCTTAGGTAGAACCCCTTTCTACCTTCATACAATGCTTATTTCCAATTCATAGATTGTCGCATAATAACTTTAAAGTAGTAATGTTAGTTGAAAATTTATGGCGGTGACGCATAGAAACTAGCATTGGCGTATTTCTAAAGTCGGGTCAGCTAATATAAAGTATAATAATATTAACATAAACATTAAGTGTGACAATCTTTAGACTTAAAGTTTCAGTAAAGGCAACACCTGGGGTATTATATTTACAATATTAATTATTGAAATGTCGACAAAAAAATTATTATTGGCTGTTAAAGTAGCAGTAAAAATACACACTGAAAATTTCAGCTGGTACCCTTTAGGTACATAACCTTATTCCATGTTGATTTTTAATGATTAAATATATTGTATCCATTAAATTTTATTGAACTTCATGTCATATGGTGACCATTTAATTCAACGATTGGCTTTTGTTTTTATGTTAGATTCGGAAATGAGTAACATAGACTTACCTTTATTCTAGTTATTGTCATTTGTTTCCGACTGAGGGCCGTTTGATTTTCGACATTGTGCCTGCAACAAACACAAACCTGATTAGTTATAAAAATGGAGAATTGTCTTGTGACCTTATTTTCATTTTTGTTATTTTCATTGTTGTTTGTGAGACTAGCTTGTCGCCTTCCTAAGAGATTTGTGGGAGACCGCACATAATTGCACCAAGTGGAATGATTTAAAGAATGCCTTTTACCCTGCCTTTGTTGTGGGGCGAAATAGGCTCATAAGAAATAAAATACAACAGTAATGAATGATAGTAGTCGTACAAATGGGAAGAAGCTAACAAAAGCTGGTGCAAAAAAGTAAAAAATGAATCATTTTAAACAAACAACAGAATAAAAAGATGATAAGTTCAACAAATAGGAAGTAGCCGGATTTATTAATTATTTAGAAAGGATTTTCCAACACTATTTAATGTCGGCTTAAATTTTTGTAATGGTAATTGTTTCCACATTTAGTTAAGTCGCATACCCAGAGTAGGGGTTATAATAAATAATAATAAAAAGTATTTATTTCAAGCATTAACACTCATATTAGAAAATAAACAAGAGAATCTTAAAAATTAAAAGGCATGTCCCGTAATGATAAGAGCCAATTAGGCATTATCTCGATAAGTCAATGTCCAACAGTAGACAGACCATCCGTGATAACGCCTTATTGGCTCTTATCATCAGGGGGTAATGCCTTAAACCCTAACAACAACTACAACTTGGCCTAAAATTACATCTCAAACTATCTTTAGTGTTATTGTAAATATAGGTACCCGTATTTTTGTCTGCCTGTACAATAGTAGAATTCCCGTCGTACTATCACCACTCTACAACCTTTACTAATGTCGAATAAGACTAATATAGGCTGTAGTGTGGTGATAGTAAGTCGGGAACTTTACTATTGTTTTTTATGACAAAAATACCGGTAGGTACCTACAATGACACTAACGATAGTATGAGATGTAATATTATGCTAAGTAGTATACTCCCTGCGTCAGCAAGTTTCGTAAAAAGTTGTGTAGAGTTTTGTATCACTTTACAATAAGGCTACAAAACGTACTCGTAGTAAAATACAATTTCTGTTTACGAATATTTTTTAAGCAGGCCTACATAATGGCTCTCGCTCTGGCCAACGCAGCCCCTAATTACTTGATATTCGTTCCACGATACAGTTATTCGAGGAGTAATTAAATGTTCGCCCTTAATGTATACAATATTGAATTGTTTTGAAGCTGTTGTTTCATAGGCATTAATTATCTACTATACGATACAATGTCGTCAATCGCTATTATTTTTATAGTACAGTAGTTAGTAAGTTATGCTATTTTCAGTAGTAAGTAATAAAAGGTTTAGACTTCAGTTAAATGTGTGAAATCTAGTGATACCATAGTATCACTAGATTTCACACATTTAACGCAAAATTCGCAAATTCAGCGTTAAACGGTCAATTGTATGCTCCGTGAAAGGAATTATTCAGTACTAGCTGCGCCCCGCGGTTTCACCTGCGTGGAAATAGATATTTTGGATAATATACAATATATCTTTATGAATTGTAGCCTCTATGTTATTCTGATATGTAAGCTATATTATGTGAAGTTTCATCAAAATCCATTCAGTAGTTTTTGCGTGCGAGCGCCAAACATACTTACATACATCCTCACAAACTTTCGCGTTTATAATATTAGTAGGATAACAAAATTGCATGACATCCAATCTCCAGTTCGATGTCAAACTGATTAATCGTCAATGTTTCATTGCGTATAACGATTATTGGTTTTACACAGTGAGATTAATTAGTAACTATATGTATATACTTCATAAAGAAGAAAGAAAGAAAGAAAGATATTTTATTTTTAACTACAACCAATCACACATACAAGATCTTAAAACTAGTTATAAAAGTACATTTGGTAGCTATACTATGCGGATTGTAGCTAAAAATTTAGGAATTGGCTCAGCATGAATGCTACGGGTACTGGTATTACATTTGTATGATGGCAGATAGTGTTTTCTGCTCGTTAGGAATCAAGTGTTTTTTTACTGGGGCAGTATAGAGCAGCCATAACTGGAGTAGGTACATTTCGTTTGAAACATCTGTTACTTTTTGGAGTAAACCGATATATCATGTATTTTTTGTTCAAATGTCCTTTACATGTTTGTCATAAAAATGTTGATGTCGATCGACAGGATGAAAAAAAATATTTTTTTCCTCGATTAGATGGAAAAAATATGAGCAGCAGAAGTTTTAAAATTTGTCAAAATTTCTCAAGTGTTATTGAAAACAACTTTAAATAATATGATTATTATAATACAAGGAGGAGTACTTTTTAAAACAGCAATGAACCAAATTATTGAAATGAGAATTAATGAAATGGTCACCCTTATACTGTTCCAGTTTAAAAAAAACACTGTATTGTTTTTAATTATTTTTTAGACTACGACCAGACATTTATGAACGATGAGATATCGATAAGATTCGTTAATATGATAGGATATAATTTAGTCGAAAATGCGCCTCCGATGTCCGCCGAATGATTTCGGCCGAAATTCAACTAGGTACTCGCAAAACAAAGTTTTCGATTTATTTCGTGCAAAACCAAAATAAAAATATGAAAATGAAAATGAAAATGAAAAGTTTTTATTTCTTTAAGCTTACAAATAAGCGCTTAGACAGGTCATATTTATACTATTCATTATTATCAATTAAATTATTTTATAGTTCACTTCAATTTTTTGTCCACCAGTGGAAGAAGTGAGAAGAAACCACTAGTATGTTCATAACTTATGTGTCTAGTACATTTGATTTGCTTATCTGTAAGTTGGTAGATTTTGAGTTGGAGCAAAACTCGTTCCAAGCTTTTTTATCTTCTAGGTAATCTGATATTTTGTAATAAGCTTTTTTACAAAGAATATGTTTCACAATTTTTTTAAATTTGTTTATTGATAATTTTTGCAACTCATTTGGAGTTTTGTTGTAGAAGCGTATACATTGCCCTTTAAAAGATACATTTATCTTGTGTAGCCTAGTTGTGGGCACAGCGAGTTTATTCTTATTTCTAGTATTTATATTATGTATATCACTTTTTTTAGTGAACCGATTGATATTTTTATGAGTGTACAACAAGTTTTCATAAATATATTATATATCAATATAAATATATTAGATAGCATTTGTTTGAAAAGGAATCAGGAAACTCGTTTTTGTTTTTACGAGTAGGCTAGCGATGTGCGTAGGAAATAATTTCACTTGTATAAAATGGCTTTTCGAGGATAATAAAATGAACAATTTTTTAAAAATTGTTTGATTAACCTGCTATGCACAATTTATATTTTCTATAATCCTTAACTCAAGTGTTAAACAGAATTTTGAAATGCACAAAGTAAATGGACGGTGTTTATTCTACGGTAATTGAACAAATAGAGGGGGTTTCATGCATTGTTTGCTCAACTTATTGTGGAGTGATACGTGAAAGTGATTTATTTGCTACGGTATTTAACTCGCAAACTAAACTTAACTGCTCTCTGATGGGTCTGGCTTTCACAATAAGTGTTCTCATCAGTTCTCACGTATGCTGAATTTGCCTCACTCAAACAAACAGATTTGTCATATTTACCACGCTTGGCAGGCGGATTCGTGATCGCAGTAGAATTATTAATACACAGAAAGAAGATGCTGCCCCTTCTTTTTTAGATTCCCTTAGTCGACCATTAAGCCATCCACGGGCCAGGTTTTGAGGGGTGGATTTTTACGCCTGCTTTACTTGGCCACGGCTGGTCATTATTATTGTATACCGAAAGTAAAAAAAACTTACAACAACAAAAAACAATAACAATATGCAACTGTATATAACATCGTCTCTTTTTTATATATTCGTAAATACAAGCGGTTATAACCAACCATTTTAAATCTATAGACGCTTTTTTACGATATAAGAAAGCAAAAGTTTTGTGTGGTATTCGACAATGTCAAGTGTCTTTCGTAGTTTTTGATTCGAATACTGAAAAGTACAAAAGAGTTTCGGACCAAAAATCTGGGAATGAATGCTGAAAGCTAGGATCAATACCATAAATTGTATTCATAAATATAGCAATTTTCAGACCAAACCGAGCAAAAATTCCAAGACACAGCATAAGTTCTAAAATTTACCTACTCAAAATTTGAGTAAGTAAATTTATTATGTGTTTCTTTTTGCACTTTGTGATGTTTTGCTAAAATGTAGTGTTAGTTAGATAAAATGACCTCTTCGATCAAATAGAAGTTTTAAATTTATATACAAAAAGACCTTAAAAGCTTGGTGAATCAACAGTTTATACATTAAAACTTTTGAAACTATCATGTTTATTAACACTAAAGTAATTTAAAGTTATTAATATTTACAGTTATTCCGTGATCATGGCGCATGAAACTGTGCCGAATAATTGGAAAACTCAAAAATCAAATCATGGTAAATATCCAGTTTTAAATGAGTTTAGAGTTTATACATTAATTATGGACGTACAATATTTAACTTATATAACTAGGTAATTTAATGATTATAATTTGTGTCATAGTTCTATAATGTCATAAAAACATATCTCTATGAGCCACCTATGGAGTTTTGTCTTAAATTTACAAGGCAGTTCTCTTATGTCTCTAGGCATTTAATTATATATTTTTACAGTCATGGTAGAGCAATTTTTTGACCTCAGTGCAATTTTGTGTGAGGGCAGTATAAGCCTCGTGGGCAGTATAAACCTCCCTATCTTTTAAGACAGAGTTATTTTTATCTTTATATTGGTTAAAGAATGAAGCATGCTCTTTTACTAATTTGGAAGATGCTAGTTAAGGTTAGGAGCTTATGTTTCTTAAAGAGAGGCTTGCATGACTCTAATGGGCTTACTCCAAAGACGGCTCTTACACACTTTTTTTGAATAATCTTTTGATGTGGGTAGAGTTTCTGAAAAGCAAAAGATCGTACCCTAGTACTGAGGAAACGTAGCCAAAATATGCGGTTAAAGCAGTTTGTTGGCCTGATGTTTTTCTTAATCTTTTGAGAGCGAATACAAAACGATTAAGTTTTTGCACATTTTATATCTTAAAACTGTATTTTTTTTTATTTCGTTCTAACTGGACACGGACACATAGACGGAAACACAAGCATGTTTTAATATTAATAGATTGTATTATAATTTATAAGGGAGCCAAATAATATTTTTACGGCGAGGGCGCTTTTTTGAATCCAGAGCGAAGTGAGGGATCTAGAGTAGAATCCTGAACGTAGCGAGGGATTCAAAGTACGTCGCCCGAGCCAAAAATATATTTTCCGCCCGAGAGATACACCTTTTCATCACCCTCTATGAGAAAATAAAAGGTGCCTCATATTTTATTGTAATATTATTATATAATAAAACATAGAGTAACAACTAAATTGAAATTAAATATATATAAGATACTATATATATATATATGTATATACATAGTATCTATAGAGACAATATACATATATGGGCCGTCGTACCAGCTAGTTTTTATTCAAACCATATGTAAAAAAAATTAAGATGTTCCAAATTCAGTAAGTGTTCGGCAAAGATAATAACGGCGCACTTATAAAGCGGATTAAAAACTCGTTACTGCCCGCTAAAAGTTTCTTACAGAAAGCACCTCCTTTGGGTGCACTTAAAGCCGAACCAAGTCGTCCTTTTCGAATAGATGGGATGAAATATGCTTCATAGTAAAACAGCTGTCAAGAGATATACAAGCTGAAATATTTTTTCTGCGTTGCAACCTAAATCTAAAATGTAGGTATTCTTCCAGACTCAGAAAGATAGGCCAAAAATATCAGTGTAGACAGACAGGCCATTACGCCACAATTCGCTTTTCCAGCTACTGGAATATTCTTAACCACAATTTGCGAAAGTGTTTTCATTTTGATTTCATTTTGAGGCATACCGGCCATTCAGAATATTTACACCGAGTAAACATTTTGTAAATAAATTTTATATGTTACTGAATTACTTAAATTATTTAAAGAAAATAAAATATCGCATTTACTTTAACAAAATCTCAACTATGCTGCGTTTATTCACATTCTGATTTATATTTGCAAATCAAAAAAGGTATCTTAACTCCTTAAAGTTGTATAATTAATTCCGTTATAAAATAAGTGAACATGAACTCAAGATGTTTATTACTAAGAAGGTTTTTTTAAACAAAAAAAAATGCTCATAAACCTCTACTTGTGAGTGTTTTTTTTTTACAAAAAACCTTTATGATTTGCTTTCCATATGGAAAGCTAATAATAATATGTCGTCTCGCACACGAATGTTCCTTGCCATCTCGTACAAAACTACATTTACTTTTTAACTAACCGACATATTATACTCTACCGACAGACTGACCAGTGGAGGCTTTGTATTAGGGTCCCGTTGGCACCCTTTAGATACCAGCTACGGAAATATACAAAATTAAATTAGGTACCCATTAGAAAATTAAATATTAGTGGATTTAAGTGCGGTGGGTGAAGGTGCGCCATGACGCAGGAGGTTGCTTGTAAAATACATACGTAGTTAATTTTATTTATTTCTTTATGTTCTTGTTTAGCTTATAGATTATTGTTTATTAGTAACAAGCTGTACCTACTTGTGAATCAATAAATGTATTTTCTTTCTTTCTTTCTTGTGCGATTCTCGCCTCGGGACAAATTTTTGTATGAAAATTAGTTCCGAGAGAGAGAAAATGTAAAATTCTTGGACGAACTATTTAAAAAAAATATTTTTTTGCCTACTGCCCATAATCCCTACTCTGGGCATGCAGGGTTGGGGATTGCAGTTTGTTGGTTCGGTTTTTCTTCAGGGGAAGCTGCTGCCCGCCCTCCGGTATATATCCCTTAGTCGCCTCTTACGACACCCACGGGAAGAGTTGGGGTGGTTCTATTCCGGTACCACACAGCCGGCCGGCATCACACAGGCTACTAATAGAACTACACAATTTTAGATTTTGTAAACAGCCGTTGTTAATTAAACTACAAAACGTATACCCTTACATAACGAACACACAATCGATTCATCGTTTTGTGAAATTCGGAAGGTGGTTTCCCTTTTATCTGTTGACACGGCCGCCGTTGGTTATCCGTGGTAACGTACCTATATCGTTCCCACAGAAAGTGGTTTTTAGACAAAGCACTAAAATATTAACTATCCGATAAACCTTATGAAATTGCCTACTATATTATACTAGTTTCTGCCCGCGTCATCGCATCCGTTTTTTGTATGGAACTTTCACATTTATAATATTAGTGCGTTTATTCATTCGTATGGAAGGAAACTTGAAAAAATCCCACCCTACCTTTTGTAAATTTACTGGTTAATATGTGTCTTGTTTGTTCTTTAGTTCTTGAAAAATTTGGTACGGTGATGTATTTCTTACTTACAGAACTTTTTTAAGAACTAGCTTTTAACATAGTGCTTAAGACAAATCCAAAGAGCCCAAACTGGATGAAGTTCCTTCGTTTCGTTAAGTAGTTCCTATGGCCTTCCTGCGGTTCCATAATCCTCCATAAGACCCTGGTCGTCATTTAGCACAAAAGTGCTTTTGAAGACAAATCTAACAAATCCAACTCGTCGGGGTTATATCGTTTCCTTAATCTATGGCCAAATTCTATCTCCATCACCAGACCAACTCGATGGTACCATGACATTGCATTGTCACCGTACTTACATCTGTATGCTAAATTTCAGCTCAATCGGTTTTGTTTGGACTAGCTGAAAACCGATTTTCAAAGAACAACTTTGCAAATCAACAGTTTTGCGGGTTTTTTAAATAACTATCGCTACCAGAGTTTCATTTTTGTTATTCTTTGGGACCCTCCACACATTTCCGGACATTTAGTATGTTTGCTAGGTCAGTGTAGTTCCGAGGACAAAGTTTTTGATTTCGACATTTCCATCCATTCCCTCTTTTAGCACTCATCGACTGGAAGCCAGGTTAAAAAAAGCTTTTAAAAAATCAGCTCTACCTTTTAAAGCTGCAGAACATAAATGGGATTCATAGAATGCAGTTGATAATACTTATTTTCAACGAAAACGATAGCTATTCCTGCTCCTATAAGTGCTTCAAGCTTGTTTTCTTTCCAAAAAATAAATGAAAACACTGGAAAATCCACATAGCAGAGTCTTATCACAATGTCGTTCCGATCTAGATATTTATCCCACGTTACGTCCTCCTCGTTACAGGCGGGCCTTCGCCCCAGTAGGCAGAATCATTGACCTTTGTATCGCAGTTGACACAGACAGAGGTCGTCAATGATTTCAATTATGATATCGAATCGGTCACCCGCGGTTTCACCCGCGTGGTGATAGATATTTTGAATAATATACTATATCTTTATAAATTGTAGCCTATGTGTTAATCTGATGTATAAGCTATATTATTGTACAGTTTCATTAAAATCCATTCAGTAGTTTTTACGTGAAAGAGTAACAAACATCCATCTATCCATCCATATTTACAAACTTTCACGTTTATAATATTAGTAGGATTCCCATTATTCTTAACGAGTTTTTATGAGGACCGTATTTTTGCACTTCAGCTTGCTAATTCTCAGAGCTATGTCGATAACTTTGGTTCTCAGTTGGATGTATTTGTTACGAATCCTATCCTTCAGAGAAACTCCGAGCATAGCTCTTTCCATAGCTTGTTTGATATTTTCACCAGAGCCTAGTTCGTAATCTAGCAGGGCGACCACGTGCAGGTTAGGTTGGCTTGGGAGACGAGATGTTGGAGTCCCCCTTACACCCCTTATTTTAGCGATCGTCCCTGGTTAAGCAGTCTGTCGGCTATTCAAAGAATTTTCTCTATCAACAAACAAAAAGTATCGTTTACATATAAATATTAGTAGGATTAGTTATTATATTATCATCATCATGGACAATTATCAGTATATGCTGTTAATTGTCCAATACTAATTTACGTAACTGATTTAGTCAGAGCTCAGTGGCAAGGTAGATCGTACATTGTCATGTGTATTGTCTAAGTGTTAACGCTTAACGCGCAATCTCATACAATTAATTTTTTTTGCCTCCACCTACGTAATATTTTTGAATCAAAACTTCTTTAGATGCGTTGAGCTCTTTTTGGGTGAACAAAAATGACGATTTCCCTTCCTTTCGTAATTTAAATGATGGGCTATCTCGTTTGTTCTTGTTTCTTGTATTTCTATTGTGAACATCACACTTTTTCATATAGCTGTCTCTGTTTTGTGCGTACTCGTATACTTTGAATTTTCGTTGATGTATTGCGATATTACTATTATTTAAACCATAACTATGTAGTTATTGTTTAAATAATTAATTCAAAGAGTCGCTGGCTTTGATTTATAAATAGGGCGTAGAGCCCTTTTTTGGGTAGAAAAAATTGTCTACTACGAAGACAAGTGCGGGAACCGGATAAAATTTTCTAGTATTTTCAATGCAGTAAAATTGCACTAGCGAATTTTTGCGAGCGCTACTGTTACCAAGCTTCAGCGTTGCCAAATTACATAAGAGAATGTAAGGCGGTAATGAATTACTTTATTATTTTGTCAGTATCATGTATGGCAGAGCCGTTCCATGAACTTTGCAAAGTATCGTTGAATGTACCATGTACCTAATGCTCTTACGAAACCATAGGTCCTGCTGGTATCTCCTGCCCCTTGTACGGATTTGTACGGACATAGTAAAACGTAACTGAAATCGTAGGCGATTTCGGTTAGGAGTTAGGACGAGTTAGGACTCGTCACACAAAATAACGCGTTTTATAAAAGTTTGTCAAGCATCTTAACCAAAATTTTAAAAAGCGTATTCGAAAAAAATATTTTTTGCAATTTCTAAATCAAATCCCTAAGTGACAAGTTCCTTCTAGGAAAGCTCTATCTTAGCTACATTTTCACTTTATTCATTAAAGTAATGGTCAAACGCTTTACCATAAACAATAAAAAAATACTTCAAAACTTTTTACACTTGAAACTTACCATTTTTAAAACTCACCGGCTAAAGAAGAAAAAGTTTACGCACAGTTAAAAAAAGGCACTTTGCCCAAACGAACAATTGCAATTTGCTCAGTGACCTCAAAACAGAACTTAGAAAGATTTCAATCAGAATAGCTAGGGATCGCGCGAACGAACCCCGTGCACTGCGTTCGTAAGAATCGTAGAGACTGCCGGCAGGGGTTGCCGGGGCTGCGCGCCAAGCTTGCGCGGTATGTTAGAAGTCCTTGATGAAAAAATTAGTTCAGACCATTTAATATACGTCCGAATACGGCCCCGTACCTCGAGAATCGGTCCTACCTGCCCTATTGATAGGGGACAGCGTTTCGTCTATCTGGTGACGTCGGGACACAGCGATGATATTAAGGGTAAACATGTCATAGGCGTGAACTTGACGGTAGGCGAGGCCAAAATGTATGCTATCTCACCTGACATAGTGTGCGAAAGGGCGCGCTAGTCTGAAATGCACAATGGATCATTCCTAAAACGACAACGTGAAAAAAAGTGAACAAACTTTTAGCACAAGGGTATTATAGAAAATCTATGGAGTGTCCTTTCAAAACACTTTAATTTCTACCTTTGAATAGCTAAATAGCGGAATGGCCTCTATTAAAGAGGTTTTTCTTCGTCCGATAATTTTTTTATGGTTTTGGGTGCATGCAAACATAAATAATGACGAGATAAATTGATATACCTTAGTTCTGGATAGTCAACATCAAACAGTGTAGTAGTTACCCTTCCACATTTGTAAGGAAAGATGAGCGTTTAACCTTGAGTTAGGGACTAAAAACAGTAATTATGGCAAGGCTAACTAAGTTGTTGAAAGTTGAACTAGGAATTTCACTGAATTTTTGAAACCGCTTATCCGCTAAGTCGACGTAAAAACATTTTTTTACGAATATATGTACCCATGTGCAGGTAAAATCAAAAATATTGGTTAGACCAAAATTTCCACGCCCCGCCGTGTACCCAGTTTATCTCAGCTTTGTCTTTTTGTGTCTAGCAGGTAGTCCTCACACCACACCATGTCATGACGTTACCATACCGTTATCTTTCTCCTATACGGAGAAAGATAACGGTATGGTAACGTCAGGTAGGTATTATTTATTTTCGGCTAAAGTTGGGCTAAAATCGTGTAAATTCGAAAGTTTAGAAGCTTTTGTTTTTAAAATGCATACTTATGTACGGTTTTGTGTGTATACAATACAAACATAATTATCCTTTGGATGGTCAACATCATACAGTGTACTAGATACCTTTCCACGTTTGTATGGAAATATTAGCGACTCGTTTAACCTTAAGGGTTCGCCCCTAACGGGTTTGGTTGTCAAACTAGGCCCAGATCTGAATACTCATCCCGTGAGTATTCAGTGTGGTAAACATTCGAATTACATAAAATTCAGCATTTTTTCTTTGGTTCTGCGAATTGAAAACTTGATTGAGAAATAAAAATACGATGAAAAAATAATGAAAGAGCACTGTTTCGTACATAATTTGGTCTGGATCTCAGGAACCCTACAGACTATTGAAATGAATAATTTTGAATCGTAAGTTATTACTAATTGTTAGGTTCCTTGAAACAGTTTCTTCATAAGTAGTGTAGTTTTCTTGTAAATAAGTAAAAGCATGATTGTTGAGCTAATGAAGTTCCAAAAACTTATGCTCTGTCCCGCTTCTATGAACGCGAAATCCTATGACTATCCTTCTCACAAGATGGCGCGCATTGCAGCTTTTTAAGTATAGGGACAAATGAGTAATTATGGTAAGGCGAGGCTAACTAACTCGTTGAAAGTTGAACTAGACATTTAACTGAATTTTGTTAACTACCCGCCGACGCAAACCCATTGTTAAGAATGTTTTCGCAGGTTAAATTAAAAAAATATTCGTTTGACTAAAATTGCTACACCGTGTTACCCAATTTATCTTTACTTTGTATTTTTTATGGCAAGCGAGTTGTAGTCACACCATACCGCAACATAAAGTTACTGTACCGTTATTCTCGTTCGTAAAATAATCCATACCCGCTCAAAAATAAAAAAAAATACAGCTAAAAATCGCGAACAAAAATCTGTTTTCATTCACGTGTAAAAAGATATTGGTTAACATTGGAAAGAGCGATTGAATTAGAATACAATCTACATTTTTATTATTCAATGGAATTAAAATTATATAAACAAATAATCGCGTTATTATTTTTAGTAAGCATAAGCACCTGGTCCTCTAGAATAACTTCCGAGGTAATTTGCCAACCTAACCAAAGGAAATTTTTCCTAGGTATACCTAGGTGCTGACTGAGAATGAAAACTTAACACTTTGTCTGCTGAAATCACACGGTATGTGTTTTCTACAAGTGACTAATATGCGTAAATCCACTCTAGCGCAGCGGCTGAGAAAATACAGATCTTTGTGACTCAGTACAGCCGTAATATTTTTCGAACGAAACGCATATGCGGCGCAACACAGCCGCTGCTGTGTAGAGCGGCAGCACGAATTTTTTAGGTTAAAAAAAAGATCGCAGTCCTCGAAATAAAATCAGAGTCAAAGTGTTAACGAGTAGGTACTTTTTAACTACCGAACCCTAAAATACGTGGATTTAAAATTACTCCATAACTTAATCCATAAATTAGAAGATGTATTTAAAATTCATACATAAACATATGTGAAATATTTGTTATGTTATATTTTGCAATAATGCGTTTATAGAACGCGAATAGGAAGAAAAAATAACCTTATTAATAAAACACAATGTATCGTATCGGGCTCCAGAATCACCCCCTTTTGGCTTCGTACACACGGAACGTAGCACTTCGTATTTATAGTTAATTCCGTCCAGTCCATTAAACATGTTATTTTGATTCTAGATTACCAAAATATACATACATAGATGGAGTTATCGGCTATAACGTGTATGTTGTTGTTAATTGGTCAGCTCTACGAAACCCTTTGACTCTTTGGTTAGCTCTATGAAACTCCTTTCTATCATTCTACTATCTCTATCTATCGACTATCTTTCTCCGTTCAAGAACTATCTTTCTCCTTTCAAAGAGTTGAGCTCGTGCCACGGCGTACGTATGAAATAAATTAATGAAGCTTACCAGTACGTAGAAGCTAAAAAATAACACCAAATAATTTTATTTTGGACTCCACCATTACGCAGAATACAGGTTTATCCTCTAACGCGGCCCTGTACCCGCGGCTTCATTAACTTAATTATTTACACGAAAATAAGCCTTTACCAGCAACAGTTCGATCAGTTTCAAATTGTCAATTCGGAAGTTGCAATAAACGCGGCCAACACCGTCTGTGCTAGCCGCCTAATGGATAAATAAATGAGATTTTCAAGACCGGAACGTTTTTCTATAGAGGGATCCAGCGGGTGATTTGATTATATCAGATACCCAGTTGTAGGAAGAAGCCGGGCAATTTATATAAGGAAAATGCGGTGGCCTGATGGAATAAGAAGTAAAGAAATTTATAAGATTAGCTCTTACTTTTAAAATTTATTCGTATTGTTGAACATGTTAAGAATAATATAAAAATATAAAAGGCCAAGTGCAAGTCGTACTTGCAAACAGAGATCTTCCTTCTTATAAAATTGTATGATTCTAGATCATCGGGAAGTACATACAATAAACGTTTTGTGTGCATGATTTCCTAAGATATGCCAAAATTTACGGCCAACAAATGGCTGTAACTTTTGTTTGCGTGGACTTAAAATTATGATGTTTTCACACCAAGGTTATAGATTTGAATATTAAAGTTTAAAGTTAATTATAACACGTACCTCAACGCGTTCTAGAGAAAATGTTTTGATAGACAGATTAGATAAACAGACGGGCAACATCCTATAAGGGATTGTTTTGAGGCCCGGAACCCTAAATTTTTTTAGAGGTTACACTCAGCTTCGTTCGTCTAAGTCCAAAGTAAGCAAAACTGAATGTGATGATAGTGATTCAAGCACTATGAAAAAGAACATGTAAAGATGTAGGGCGTATAGCAAGACATATGGTTATAAACCTGGCAAGCATTTAATGAATGCTAAGGTTATTGCACGATATCATCATGCATTGAATGTTACTGGTCATGCAATACTTTAAACAGGTCAATCTTTGTCACGAAAGCGATTTGTGGGGGCGAAGGCTAATATTATCATAAATGGAGAGAAGGCTAATTCCCAGTAGATAACGGTATCGTCGATGACTAATTTGTCTCATGTTACTAGACATAGATAGATTAATGCTCGACAATTCACACAGCATCATCTAGCCCAATAATACCTTGTTTTATTGACATACGATAACAGAAATACTTAGTATTTATATACAGGCTTTGCGTAGTTTGGAGGCTCACACAGACTCTACCAGAATTAATATTACAAAAGTACATACTATATATTATTATTTATTCTTGTTGTTCTTATTTTCCATCATTTTTAAATTACATAGATTTTTTTACCGTGTATGTATATGGATGTATGGAAAAAAGGTGTGAGGAAATGTAGTACCATAATATTCGGAACAAATATCTACTGATCGTAATCGTATAAACATTTATCCCAAGGCGAGAATCGATCCCGCAACCTATTGCGTCACAGGTACTGTTGTGCCATAGAGGTAGTTCATTTCACTAGACCAATTTGTAAGCTTACCGGTATGATTGGATTAATGGTTTGAGGTTTGAAACATGCTGGTACAACAAATAATACAGAGGTACAGACAGCCAATCGCACAAGTTGCCACGAATAATATGTTTGCTTGTCTGGCTAATGTCGTTTGTTTCGCTAGGTTGAATACATGTTGAATACCAACGTTGCAAAATGGTATGCATTTACATTTAATCAACACAATACCAACCAATGCCTTAGTACATAGCGTAGAGAAATGGACGGGGATAATCGTAGTATTTTACTGGTGAATGAAGAAAAGGCCTTGATTCTGTCATTTCACCCGTTACATCAAACGAAAAACTACCTCATTATTAAAATAAATACAACCATAATATGTACCGACAACCTTATTGTATTAAAGTAGTTTTCACTTCTTTTACTCAAAATGTAATGACACACATTTTGTACGTCGATTGCTGAAATCACACCGTATGTGTTTTCTACAAGTAACTAATATGCGTAAATCCACACTAGCGCAGCGGCTGAGAAAACACAGATCTGTGTGACTCAGCACAGCCGTAATATGCTTTTCGAACGAAACGCATGTGCGGCGCAACACAACTGCTGTGTAGAGCGGCAGCACGAATGGCTTTGGTTAAAAAAAAGATCGCAGTCGAAATTAGATCGCCGCAGTCGAAGTGTAAAGCGTAGCTTAGCAGGCGTTAAAGTGCGACGAGTCTACTCCTACGGGATTAAATGTACGAGTATATTCACTTTTTAAATTTTTCTTTTGATTAGCCTTTGCAAGACATTCGTCCTCTTACATAAATCATTTTAGAAAATGGAAATGAATGCGTCTTCTTGGTGATTGTTGGATTTTAGGAAGGGCGATTCTTCCTCCATGGTAGAATGCGTAGAGCGAACACAAAAAAGCTTGTAGTAGCGCGATATCACTGGAATTGTTTGTTTAACTAACGGTGAATGTGGCTTTTTTAATTGAAAATATCATGAAGCTAAAATTAAGTATGTAAAATAAGTTATGTTATGTAAATGGAACAGTAGATTGTATCTTTTGCATACCTATCCTATCCATGTCTTGTGTGCGCTGGATCTGAGATCGTGTCTGTCACTCTACCGGGTTCTGACTGAAAACCAGCGCTCTTTCACAAATGACCTTGAGTTATTGTGATAGAGCAACTAGCTGAGTCAGGACCAATTAGACCTACACATGCGTGCTTATCTACTTACTGTGATGGCTACTTAGTACCAAATGCTACTTGTGTTAGTACTTACATTTTGTACCTTTTCACTTTTTTTAAATATTTTGTCTGTGCTACGTGTTTCCTAGTAAGTAGGTACTATGTAGTCTTATATTATAATATGTGTAACTTAACTTGTTTGTGTTTTGTGTTAGTGTGTAATAAATAATTTTCTTTCTTCCTTCTTTTTATCTTTTGGGGTCAAATCACATAAAAAACACTTAAAGACATCCTGATGCAGAGAAGTGAAAAAAGTGTGCAATATGATGGTTGTTTTTTATTGTTTTATTTGCTCACAATCGAAGTGAAAAGAATTGTTCTTTACTCGGGCCAAAACCGGATTATAACTCGGTTGTGTCATCCTATCGGAACCCGTACCGTATTTTCATTTCATTTTCATTTATTTCACAGTTTAAATTGTGTCGGAAATAAAAGATGAGTATACAAAATAAAATTTAAAAAAAAAACGAAAAATTTTTTTTCGAAGCTACATAGTTCTTTTCTAACATGCTAACATCAAAATTATCAATAAATAAATTTAAACAAATTGTCAAACATATCCTTTGTAAAAAGGCTTACTATAAAATATCTGATTATATACGTATATATATACTAACAACCTAAAGGTTGCTTCTTTACTTAACCTTAAAAAGATTATTAGAAAGAAAACCAAAGGCTTATAAATAGCACACTAACAAATTCATTAATACTAAAGGCTTTTTGAAGGTTTTCACGGATAGATATTAGACTAATACAATAAAAAAGACTGAACATAACACGACTGGTTTACATATGTAAAGCTTCTATAAAGTTAATTACATCTTTAAGTTATAAAATTTTTACAAGAATGTTTACTCTAAACACCTATCATCAATATTGTCATAATTGGTGCCAAAATAAATCATTTGTTTCCTAGTTTTACTTATGTAATTTGAATTTTCTGACGTCCATGACCAAAAGTCCTGTAAGGTCTAAAGCACTTTTAATAAAGCACTTTGATATTTGATATTCATCCAGCATACAAGTGTAGGATTACCTAACGTACTTATTGTTTTATTTCCTCTCTACCGGATATTAGTTTCCAACACCAGGATCCAACTATCGGCATAAATCAAACTAGTTATGGTACTTGGCAATTTGCATGCGCGGAACCACTGTGAAATCCAAATTCACTCATATCAGAAATCTATTGTTCAGTTTATTATATTATAGGTTGCATTGATCGTTCGTTTGAGTTTTGGCGTCAAACTACAAATGATGATATTTAGGGTGGTATCAGTAAAGTCAGTCATTCTATTACGAATTTAATGTTATGACAGGTGTACCTAGTTATTACTATGATGAAGAGTGTTTTGATATGTTTGAAATCTAACAATAAAGCTATTGAGTAGCTAAAAGTGCTTTTAGTGTTAATATCTGTTACAGAACAATAGCAAAACAGATAAGTGCTAATGCTTTGTCTCGTCACATGACGTGGGCGTTGGCGTCTCTGCTCCACAATGAGAGAATTAGATACCAGTCTTTATTTTTAATCCCGGGATTTGAGACAAGTAGCAAGAAGTCAGCTTCTTAAGAGCGTTTATTCCTAAAATGCGCAGAAACAGTACTTTTCAAACCCGTTTATATCATGAACCACTTATCTTATAGTATATGTTATTTACTAATAATTTTAGGAAATTTTAGTGTCCAATTGTTTGACTATAAAATATTTCGATTAATATAGTATGTACGCGTTCTATCAAGATAACTTGTGAGAGGTTTTCATAATTTCCCTTTCAGCATCAGTTTCGAAGCTCAAAATAATAGAAAATACTGACATATCTAATTTAAAAAAATATATAACCTACTGATGAGATCCTTGGCTAAAAACTTACTTAGATAGATGTTTGGTTTTGGTATCCTACTATGAGAAATTAAAATTAAAAAAATGTGAAATATTACGAATATTTCACATTTTTAAATGATGTTTTTACCGATATACCTTATTTAATTTAATATAATAATAGCCTACCAATAAAGTGGAGCATCTTTTTTAAAATCATACATTTAAAATTTTTATGATTTTGTTGCTATTATTTTTCTATAAATATTTAATGAGCGACGTGACCACACTCTAGAAAGCCTCGCGGCGGACTGATTTTCGCACAGCGTTTTATAGTAGTTTTAAAATATTTATAAAAAAATAATAGCAACAAAATCATAAAATTTTTAAATGTATGATTTTAAAAAAGATACTTTACTTTATTGGTAGGCTATTATTATATTAAATCAAATAAGGTATATCGGTAAAAACATCATTTAAAAATGTGAAATATTCGTAATATTTCACATTTTTTTAATTTTAATTTCTCATAGTAGGATACCAAAACCAAACATCTATCTAAGTAAGTTTTTAGCCAAGGATCTCATCAGTAGGTTATATTTTTTTCTTAATTAGATATGTCAGTATTTTCTATTATTTTGAGCTTCGAAACTGATGCTGAAAGGGAAATTATGAAAACCTCTCACAAGTTATCTTGATAGAACGCGTACATACTATATTAATCGAAATATTTTATAGTCAAACAATTGGACACTAAAATTTCCTAAAATTATTAGTAAATAACATATACTATAATATAAGTGGTTCATGATATAAACGGGTTTGAAAAGTACTGTTTCTGCGCATTTTAGGAATAAACGCTCTTAATAACAAATCAACAACGTAATCAGATGTTCTTACAATGATAAACAAAAAATTAACATCTAAACCAAATCCAACTTAAATCAATTAAAGTTCCAATAACATATGTATATTTATTTAATAAATATTCATGTTTTAAATTACCAAACCAGAAATTACTCGTTAAAGTTATTACAACAACGGACAAAAAAAAGTAATAAAATATGGTCCAAAACTCATATTTACAGTGACATAGTAGACGCACGATATGCGAGCTTGCCGCTACCTTGATTAGGTTTCACGTTGGTTCTACGTCTGGCTTACCGCAAGCCTCAAACGCTCGATTGATAATAGCTCTTTGTTGATCGAGCTTGGTCAACTAGCTTGCGGCTGGCACACGCCACGTAAACAGCCTGCGGTCAGTCCTATTTGAGGTGAAGGCGTGGCAGAGGATGGGAGCTGAGCTGTAGCGATGCTTCACTACAAACTCGTACCTATAGTATAAAACAAAGTCGCTTCCCGCTGTCTGTCTGTCCCTATGCTTAGATCTTTCAAACTACGCAACGGAATTTTATGCGGTTATTTTTAATAGATAGTGTGATTGAAGAGAAACTTTTATAAACCATTTGACACGTAGATTTACACGCGGGCAATGCCGCGGGTCGTAGCTAGTTACATAATATGTACATATAGGTATGTGTGTTTTCGTCTATAAAAAAGAAAGCTTGTCCTTCTGCTTAAAGCTAAATTGGTAAAGCTTAATGTGTACAAAATACTGCTTCCACGATGTCAGACGAAAATTTGCATACACTTCTTGCTAGTAAGACAAGATAGCTGATAAATGACAGGTGAAATAAGTGCTTTTGTTTCGTTTCATGAAAATAAAATTAACTTTATATTGAGTTTCCAATACCGTACAATAAAAGTCCGTGATCCTGGAATCTCTGATCCCGGCTCTATCCGCAATACATCCAATGTGAAATGACCTTATATACGCTAGCAGTATCTTGTTTTTTTTTATCTTTGATCTCGTAACTATGCGTCATTCCGACTATGTCAAAACCAATAAAGTTTTGATTAAAAAAAAACGATTTTAAACAGGGCCGTTTTTATATCATCTATGACCAAAGTTACATAAGGAAGACAAATACAACAAACACAAGCTCAAGTTTCACACAAACTCTGCTTACCTTGGGGTAATAATGCTAGAAAATGCTTTGTGAATTTTCCAGCATGATTTATTTATTAGTGTTATTTTGTTAGTGAGGAGTAAACTATTATACTTCGCTAGTTTGGAATCCCCAGTATAACAAATACTTTGAATCTTTACACAAAGTACAAAGAAAATTTCTAAGACACCTTAATTATAAACCCAAAATATAGGTAAATATTCCCGATTACGACTATACTGAAAACTGCAAGCGCTACCATCTACCAACTTAAAACCTTCGTAGATGCTACCCTAAGTGAGGTCGGTGGCATCTCTACGAAGTTGCACAATATTATACGCTTGACTGCCCGCATCTTCTGTCCAAGATGAAGATCATTGCCCCGACCCGTGCGATACGAGGCGCAACTACCTAAAGCTGCATGTTTCTACCTGTGCGACAAACTGTCGTAAGAACTCATACATTTCTTGAAGTGCTGTTTAACAGAACTTGCAGCATGGCTGACTTTGGTATTTTTACATCCAGACCAACCAGTATTTAAAAAATATATTTATTGAGATAAACCAAAGCGTTATAATTTTTATTATAGTACTTAAAATATATATAGGTTATAATAAAGCTAAAAGGATTACACAGATATTATAGAAACGAAAAGTGAATCAAGAAAAGATGAACAATGTAAATTATCTTAAAAATAAAAACTATAAACGAAAAACTATAATCTACAACTATTAGAACTATACTAGTTTCTGGCCGCGTCTTCGCACGCATTATTTCTATGGAAACATTTAATTTCTATGAAGTATTAGAAAACATAAAAAAAGATGAATGAAATCGGTAAAGCCGTTCTCAAGTTATAGCGGGACCAGGAGAAATAGGGGTTAATTTTTATATACCTACTTATAGATATGTTGTAACCAATCTACTCAATATTGAATTTTGGGCATAAATAAGGGGCATATAATAATGGTGTATGTCTTGTACGACATTTAGAGGCTTGTACTGAAATTCTAGCTAATTGATCACTGCTGTCAATTTAGCCATTGAAAATATCATGTTGTAATAGACCCATATCGTATTCTCTACGTCTTTGTTCAAGAGTATCAATATTAAAATACCTACAACAATATTGATAACCATCAAGTGTTAAACTATTTAATGTAGGAACTGCAAAGCGCGGAGTACAGCATGAGTAGGTAATCTAATATTGACACTAGTTTCTTAGTCACAACATTACCACCTTCCTAATGTTAACCTATTTACTGCTAGACATTGCTATAATTTATTAGTATATTATTATACAGCACATATCGTCGTTGTAGAGCGAGAAGTAACTAATTGCAAAAAGCTAGTTCGGAGATAATAGCGATCAACATTTGTTCCGAGGCGGGAAAGGAATCCGAAACTTCCTGCGTCGTATTACCTTCTGCGCCACTGAGCACATTTTTACACATGACGGAACGGAGATGATATATTATTATGCGCTAAGGGCGAGAAGTTTGTTTGTTTGTTTGTTTATAACTAACTTAAATTTTTTTGTCCGCAGGTCTGGCCAACCAAAGACTCACCGTGAAAGGTAGGTTTAGTTTAAATTAGTACGTACATTTTGGTCTCTTGTATCATTATGCTTTTATTGGTGTGATATTGATAATTAACGTTATTTTACGGGCCTTGAAGGTTTTTTTCGTAAGCTTCTATATTCGTGATCTACATAAATAATTATGTATTCTGTATGTCTGTTACCCTTAGACCCCCAATAATACAAAAATGAGCTGAAAATCGTTTCAACTTGGACTAATCATCATCATCATCAGCCTCTATTAGTCCACAGCTGGACATAGGCCTCCCCCAATGAGCGCCATAGCGCCCTGTCTTGACGCATCCAGCATCTACCTGCAGTCTTACGCAGGTCGTCATCCCACCTGGTCGGAGGGTGTCCTACACTACTTTTACCGAGTCGTGGTCTCCACTCAAGAACACGTTTGCCCCAACGGCCGTCGGTTCTTCGCGAGATATTGCCGGCCCACTGTCATTTCAGCTTGCTAATTCTCAGAGCTATGTCGATAACTTTGGTTCTCTGTCGGATGTATTCGTTACGAATCCTATCCTTCAGAGAAACTCCGAGCATAGCTCTTTCCATAGCTCGCTGAGCGACTTTGAACTGATGGACCAACCCTATCGTGAGTGTCCACGTCTCAGCTCCGTAGGTCATAACGGGTAGGACGCACTTGGACTAATACGTTTATTATATATCGAAGAGACTTAGTTCTGCAGCTTATGAAGTCAACAAAATCCGTTATCTTACAGACTTTGATATTTCTAGACTAGTGTATTTCAGCTACTAGTATAGTATTCTGTCTTATGGCATACTGCTGTGGGGGAAAGCTGCAGATATAAACTCTTGTATTTGGGTAAAAGAGAGCTGTTCGTGAAATCAATAATATAGGTCCCAGAGAATCCCTACGTGATTAATTAAAATAAATTAAT
Organism: Eupithecia dodoneata; assembly: GCA_947044415.1. NCBI lineage: Eukaryota > Metazoa > Arthropoda > Insecta > Lepidoptera > Geometridae > Eupithecia > Eupithecia dodoneata. The sequence continues at coordinate 11,876,526 of OX345655.1, read as the reverse complement.
ATAATGTCTGTACCATGTGAATATATTTATGAAAACTTCTTGTACATTCATAAAAATATCAATCGATTCCCTAAAAATAGCGATCTTATTTAGGTGCTCCTCAGTTAGGTCGAGGTAGCAAACATCAGCATAATCAAGGATGGGAAGTAAGAGAGATTGAGCGAGCACAATTTTAGTGGCAGTAGGCAAGAAGTTACGGAGTCTTCTCAATGAAGCAGCGCAGGCAAATATCTTGCGACTCACCGCATCCATTTGAGGGACCCAAGACATGTCACAATCCATGTAGATGCCGATATTTTTAGCACTTCTGCTAAAAGGAACTATAACGCTATTGAATTCAATTTTAGGGAGAGTAGGCCAGTCTATTTTAGCAGAAGTGCGAGAGCTACCAATTTAAATTATTGCCTGTGTTTTGCTGGGGTTTACCTGAAGACCGTAGGCCATGCTCCAATCGCGAACACGTACATATAAGATCCGCATTCGTGCGGTGAATCGCGCTGGCCAGGTCTTGCGGTGGGGCTTTGGTGTAGATTTGGAGATCGTCTGCATAGATATGGTAAGAAGAAGTTAAATTAAGAGAGATAGAATTAATAAACAATGCAAATAAAAGCGGAGATAATATGCCGCCTTGCGGTACACCAGCAGGGATGTCGCACCAAGACGACAAGGAGTCATCAGTACAAATCCGCTGCCGGCGCCCCTGCAGATAACTGCGAAATCATCTTATCGCCGATGGAGATATGATACAACCAATATCTATTACTAATTGGATTTTAATGAAACTTTACAATCTGGTAGAGATCGCTCTTGAGCAGTAAGTTTTTACTGTACATAGTTTATAGTTAAAGTGCAATAAATAATTTTCTATTCTATTTATGATAACCACTCCGACAAGTGTATTACGAAGAAGAAGAAGCTATTTATTTATTTATTAACTTCTTTCACGAAAAAAATAACACAAATCTTATTATAGAAAATGTATTCAAAGGCGAACTTATCCCTAAAAAGAAAAAAAATCTTCTTCAGTACAAAAAAGGTAGACAGTGTTGAACGCGTGTTTAACAATACGTGTTTAGGCACGCCTTAAACAGGGTGTAACTTAAGACAGTCGAAAGCGCTTGTTTAACGAGTGCCTAAAGAGCTAGCTGTGACAGATTTCAGAATCTATGTACCGGTCTACGATAGACTCGAACGAAATGCATATCAAATTGAAGAGTGTTAAAATGTGTCGATCGGAGTCGATAACTTATAGGCGGAAAATTCGGATTAACGAGTATTGTCAATAATAAACGAATAAATTGAACAACAACAACAATAAACAGGGCCGGATTTACGGGAGGGCAAATGGGGTGACTGCTCCGGGCCTCCACAATGGTGACGGAAAAAAATTCTGGCTAGTAAACCACTTTTCCTCTGATATTTTCGTCTGCTATTATTATATATTTGCGTCTGCCTTTACGTAGGTAAAAGTAGACGCAAAAAAAAGATCAGAAGGTACTTTTTACATACATGATTTTATTAAATATTAACAGAAATTAAATTTATATTTAATTAAATTAAAAAAATTATACATAAGTACATTTTTGATCGAAAGAGAAATGAAGACCAAAATTTCAGAGCTACATTCCCAAATCTTGAAATTGCATTGACAATGTATTTGATTTTGATGATACCTAAGCACCGGAAAGACTCATTTTCTAAAAAAATTAAATTATAAAAATAGGCTTCGAACTACGATGGGACAAAACCGTCTATCAAAGCTTTGTCTCCTAAGTATTGAAACTCATTTACTTCGGGAACTGGATTTCAGCGAAATCATCAACGATTTTTCGGCGTCAAAAGATCTGAAGGTTCATTAACGCTAAAATTAGTTTCTGATAAATTCTTGTTTCCGATTATAGTTAGGTATATGTTTGTTTAATAATAAAAGAGTCGATACCTAGAGATTACATGTATATGATACATGTATCGATTATTTATATATTGGAAAACTTGACTGTAAAAATTGACCATCGTAATCGGAATGCCCTGGGGGCCTGCACTCCTTTGTTGCCCCGAAGTCTCCACACCTCTAATTCCGGCACTGACAATAAATAAGACAGCTAAGCATCTGTGTGACAGTGACACAAAATACGTTTCGTTTTGATTTTTCACCTCTGATTTTTGTTGGAGAATAAAAAGGTTTTGATCGAAAATACTTGCATACTACATTCAGTTATTTGCGTAAAATGGAACGGATGAACGAATGATTTGCAATATGACCGAGCTGATTGAGATAGACGTTGCCTAGAAAGACACACACTAAACACGGTTTTGTGTTAAGCCCTTGTTAAGCTCTCACCTAAATGTTTAGTTAGGCACTGTTTAGCTAAACACTTGTTAGACCAGTGTTTAAGTTTTTTTTGTAGTACTGCTGTTACGGTCTATTCAGTTGCCACATTTTTCTAATCAAGGAGGCAAACGTAAAATCAACAAGAACATCCGCTACATGTTTAGAAGACATTTACTGCAGTCAATCTCCAACCTACAAAGTAAACATCAAGCGTTTTAAATCAGACCAGGCTAAGCAATTTTAGTTATATAAATGATATAAGCAAAGTTGAGGTGTATACCTGTAGGCCATTACAGAGAGCCGTATCATAAGATTGCAATGCTTTTTGCCAAGCCATAGAATGACCCAGAATACAAGGAACGCTGTTAATTATTAAAACGTTAAACGTGTAGACTTATGATCAGAATCGGGTTTATTGGGCCACTTCCGAAATTTATAGAAGTAGGACAGTACTTTATGATTTTTTTGGTACTTGAGAAGCTACGTAACATGTTCCTGCGTTTTTTTGTATGTAACCAACGTTTAAGAAAATCTACTACAAGAATTCTATTGAATAAGAGTTATTATACAATTGACGAAGCTTTGGCTAGTAAAAATATATTTTGTGATGGGATAGGTAATGAAGCTAAGGTTGCTGTTAATTAGCTATAAGTTTAAATTGTATTGTGACTTATCTAAGAAAATGTTTATTGTGTCAAAAGATAAATAAATTAATTGAATTGAATTAGTAAATCAAAGCCACGTAATGGAGATTTAATTTTAAAAATAATAATTCAATTAAAAAATATTATGTTGCCGTGCCAATGCTTTGGTTGAATTTTTCTGATATCCTTTAAGTGATTTCTAAACTTCTCGGCTTCAATGGCGGTTAAATTATTAGAATCAACTTTTTAAAATGTAAGTTCTATTTTTTAATTTACGTAATTGCTTATTGTGTTTACGTCTATTACATCAAAATACTAAGGACTTCAATCAAAGTCAGTTCCTAGTTCAATTATTAAGAAATTGGCTGATTGAATCAGCCCTTCCAGTCCCTTCAGCAGTTCCTTAATAATTGAACTATGTAGTAAGTTCAATTATTAGGGAAATGGGTCCTTGATTGACCCATATTTTCAATAGTTGTGTCGATGCAGGATTTTTTCTGATCACATGAAATGGCTCCTTTTATAAATCTAGAAGTTACGCTGATCCGGGAAATTATAACCCAATTTTATTCATAATATATCTCCCTGCAAAAAGTCAAATTAACAATTAAATATTCCCACTCAGTTGACCTTCCATTTCAACTTCATATCTAATTTGTACAAATCTGTTTAGATTCAATAAGGTGGTGAGATATAGATAGACTGATGCTGGTACAGTCATAATTTTTTATTTTTCAAAATATTAACATTCGTTTGTTTTCTTACATAATATAATAATTATATTGAACGCTCGGGATACCTCGTAAAACGCTATTTACGCTGAAGAAAAGAGAACATTTTAAAATTGCCTTATTAACTGATGATTACTACATATGATGATGTAAATGATTCGCTCAATAGCTTCTTGCTTAATTTGGTATCATTAATTTTATACATCTGGTCTAGATGTATAAAATTAATGATACCAAATGTAAGAGAATTCCCAACTAAGATAATGCTTAAGGATACGATTGTTCACGATGCCGTTGTAGACTCTATTGTTCTTCTATTATATATCTAAGGGTTACATATTAATTTCTCACTTCAATGGATGTTCTCGACTACTGAACTAAGTCGGTCCAGTAGCCTATGCATTACGAACAATAAGATTAATTACCGATAAAGATACAGCTAGGTTAGTTTATTTCAGTTACTTCTTAAGTATTATGTCTTATGGTATTTTGCTTTGGGGACAGGCAACAGACATCCAGACTATTTTTAATCTCCAAAACAGTGCGGTACACACAGACTGTTATATCGCAATACATAGATGTAAATGTACAAAAACAGAATTAACACAAATGGTACTAGTTTATTTCTATTCGATCTGGGAAAAGTGCAATTCTTATATTCACCAACAACGCGGGGCGCAGCTTGTAAAATTATAATGTAATCCGATCCGATCCGATTCGCGTCTCGATACTATCGTGAAACTCAGAGTTCTGATCGGAGGAGGCTGCCCAGTTTATTGGACGAAAGCCACTGTTACGAGCGGGGAAGGGGCTCGTAATCATTGCCGAATTAGGTAATTCATATAGAAATTGAAAGGAAATTATGTGCGACCGTCAGGACATACAATAAAGTGGTTAAAATTATGACGGAGTTAGTATGTAAACTTGGAATTAGCAACAAAATTTGGTACGAAGAAAGATAATTTCACTCTATTAACACAAAAGTTGCTTTTCTACACAATCGCGATAAACAGAATGTTTCCGTGGGATACTCAAATTGACAGCGGGGCGCAGCTAGTACAATTGTATAATCCGTACTTAATATGTATTTTGTGACCACTAGTTCTTTTCTTACTAAAAACTACTTGTATAAAACATTCTCTTTTAATAACTAATAGGTCAATTCGTATAAAATTATCTCGCGTAAGATAATTTACTGGGTAGTATGCAGTACATTAAGACGTGTAACATTAGCTTCATGTAAAATTATGCTAATATAGAAAATATACCAGTCCCAAAATAAGTTAGACTATCCTTAAGCTTGCGTAATCATAAAGCTACGAGTATCTACCGAGTTAAATATTTTTTAACCATTCGAGAACCCACTGAAAATATACTCGTTAAATTTCATCCGGTTCATGTTTAGAAGATATTTAAAGCAGTACATCACCAATCAAGAAACTTGTAATAGAGCATTTCAAATCAGACCATTAAGTTAAAAGTGCTAGTTTTGGTTAAAATATAAAGCTACAGACAAAATAATGCTGAAGAATGCATGAAACAAAATCGTTTGCACTTTGTGGTAAGTTAAATTTGCCAAAACTGTTAGAGTCTATTCAGTGAACAAATTAACTTACTACAGAGGCAAACGTAAAATCAACAAGAACATCCGGTTCATGTTTAGAAGATATTTAAAGCAGTACATCACCAATCAAGAAACTTGTAATAGAGCATTTCAAATCAGACCATTAAGTTCAAAGTGCAAGTTTTGGTTAAAATATAAAGCTACAGACAAAATAATGCTGAAGAATGCATGAAACAAAATCGTTTGCACTTTGTGGTAAGTTAAATTTGCCAAAACTGTTAGAGTCTATTCAGTGAACAAATTAACTTGCTACAGAGGCAAACGTAAAATCAACAAGAATATCCGGTTCATGTTTAGAAGATATTTAAAGCAGTACATCATCAATCAAGAAACTTGTAATAGAGCATTTCAAATCAGACCATTAAGTTCAAAGTGCAATTTTTGGTTAAAATATAAAGCTACAGACAAAATAATGCTGAAGAATGCAAGAAACAAAATCGTTTGCACTTTGTGGTAAGTTAAATTTGCAAAACTGTTAGAGTCTATTCAGTGAACAAATTAACTTACTACAGAGGCAAACGTAAAATCAACAAGAACATCCGGTTCATGTTTAGAAGATATTTAAAGCAGTACATCACCAATCAAGAAACTTGTAATAGAGCATTTCAAATCAGACCATTAAGTTCAAAGTGCAAGTTTTGGTTAAAATATAAAGCTACAGACAAAATAATGCTGAAGAATGCATGAAACAAAATCGTTTGCACTTTGTGGTAAGTTAAATTTGCAAAACTGTTAGAGTCTATTCAGTGAACAAATTAACTTACTACAGAGGCAAACGCAAAATCAACAAGAACATCCGATACATGTTTAGAAGATATTCACAGCAGTCCATCACCAATCAAGAAAGTTGTAATAGAGCATTTCAAATCAGACCATTAAGTTCAAAGTGCTAATTATAGTTATGTATATTATAAAGCTACGAAACGGACGAGAAGAAAGAAATAATGCAAAACAGTATATTGTTTGCACTTTGTGGTTTGTTAAATGTGCCAAAACTGTTAATGTCTACTCAGTTGGAATGTTTCAAATCACAGAGGCAAACTTTAAATCAACATGATGAACAACATCCACTACATGTTTAGAAGATATTTTTGAAGATATTTGTGGGGTTTATCGGATTACTAATAAAATGTTTAAAAGTAGGAATTGACTATATTATGATATTTATGGTACTCGAGAAGTTAAGTTACATTAATGGAATATGTAATTGTTATTTGTATATAGGTATGTATGTTCGAATTATAGTATAATCCGAATATGGATAGAGCTTCATTGGCGTCTCGATACTATCTTCATCGTTTAATCTTTCATCTTTCGAAGTGTCTCAACTTATCATGAAACTAAACTCAAAGCTCTGATCGGAGGAGGCTGCCCAGTTTAGTGGACGAAAGCCACTGTTACGAGCGGGGAAGGGGCTCGTTGCCATTGCCGAATTAGGTAATTCGTATATAATTTGAAAGGAAATATGTGCGACCGTCAGGACATACATTAAAGTGGTTAAAATTATGACGAAGTCAGTATGTTTAGCTTGGAATTAGAAACAAAATTTGGTACGAAGTTAGCATATTTCACTGTTTTAACACAAAAGTTGATTTTCTACTCGTCGCGAAAAAACGCAATGTTTCCGTTGGATAATCAAATTAACCGCGGGGCGCAGCTAGTAGAATTGTATAATCCGTACTTAATATACATTTTGTTACCACTAGTTTTTACTAAAAACTACTTGAACAAAACCTCCACTTTTAATAATAAACAGGCCAATACGTATAAAACTATCTCGCGTTAGATAATTTACTGGACAGTATGCAGTACATTAAATATTAGAAGACGCGTAACATTAGCTTCATGTAAAATTATACTAATATAATATAGAAAATATAACAGTCCCGAAATAAGTTAGACTATCCTAAAGCTTACGTAATCATAAAGCTACGAGTATCTAACGAGTTCAATATTATTTAAAACCATTTGAGAAACCACTGAAAATAAACTCGTAAAATTTCATCCATATCGGTCCCGCCGTTTAGGAGGGATTAAGTGACACACGTACAAAAAAAATATGAAAACTGCTTACATGATCATCTCCAATCAAGAGTTAAAGATGTAATCTAGCATTGCAAATCAGACCGTTAAGTTCAGGAGTGCTTTTTTGGTTATAATATGAATTTACAGACAAGAAAGAATATTATATGAAAATCGTTTGCACTTTGTGATAAGTTAAATTTGCAAAACTGTTATTGTCGATTCAGATTGTAAATTAATTTACGACAGAGGCAAACGTAAAATCAACAAGAACATCCGATACAAGTTTAGAAGATATTCACAGCAGTCCATCACCAATCAAGAAAGTTGTAATAGAGCATTTCAAATCAGACCATTAAGTTAAAAGTGCTAATTATAGTTATGTATATTATAAAGCTACGAGACGGACGAGAAGAAAGAATACTATGGAGCTGAATAATGCAAAAAAGTATATGGTTTGCACTTTGTGGTTTGTTAAATGTGCCAAAACTGTTAATGTCTACTCAGATGGCATGTTTCGAATCACAGAGGCAAACTTTAAATCAACATGATCAACAACATCCACTACATGTTTAGAAGATATTTACTGCAGTCCACCTCTAACCAACAAAACAGTAATCAGACCATTAAGGTCAGAGTGCTAATTTTAGTTTTAATATTAATGCTAGAAGCGAAGTTGAAGAATTTATATGTTTATAGGTATATCACAGGGATTAGGAGTTTTCAATATAAAGTGGACCTAGCAGTAGCCAATATATCTAGTTTCATGACCTTCATGATCTTTTGCCAAACCTTCGAATGTTATATACAAGGAACGCCGCTAAAAATTATAAAAAATAAACGTGCACATTTATAGTCAGGGTCGGGTTTATCGGATTACTAACAAAATGTTTAAAAGTAAGAATTGACTATATTATGATATTTATGGTGCTCGAGAAGTTAAGTTACATTAATGGGATATGTAATTGTTATTTGTATATAGGTATGTATGTTCGAATTATAGTATAATCCGAATATTGATAGAGCTTCATTGGCGTCTCGATACTATCTTCATCGTTTAATCTTTCATCTTTCGAAGTGTCTCAACTTATCATGAAACTAAACTCAAAGCTCTGATCGGAGGAGGCTGCCCAGTTTAGTGGACGAAAGCCACTGTTACGAGCGGGGAAGGGGCTCGTTGCCATTGCCGAATTAGGTAATTCGTGTATAATTTGAAAGGAAATATGTGCGACCGTCAGGACATACATTAAAGTGGTTAAAATTATGACGAAGTCAGTATGTTTAGCTTGGAATTAGAAACAAAATTTGGTACGAAGTTAGCATATTTCACTCTTTTAACACAAAAGTTGATTTTCTACTCGTCGCGAAAAAACGCAATGTTTCCGTTGGATAATCAAATTAACCGCGGGGCGCAGCTAGTAGAATTGTATAATCCGTACTTAATATACATTTTGTTACCACTAGTTCTTACTAAAAACTACTTGAACAAAACCTCCACTTTTAATAATAAACAGGCCAATACGTATAAAACTATCTCGCGTTAGATAATTTACTGGGTAGTATGCAGTACATTAAATACTAGAAGACGCGTAAACATTAGCTTCATGTAAAATTATACTAATATAGAAAATAAATAACAGTCCCGAAATAAGTTAGACTATCCTAAAGTTTACGTAATCAAATAAAGCTACGAGTATCTAACGAGTTCAATATTATTTAAAACCATTTGAGAAACCACTGAAAATAAACTCGTAAAATTTCATCCATATCGGTCCCGCCGTTTAGGAGGGATTAAGTGACAAACACACGTACAAAAAAAATATGAAAACCGCTTACATGATCATCTCCAATCAAGAGTTAAAGATGTAATCAAGCATTGCAAATCAGACCGTTAAGTTCAGGAGTGCTTTTTTTGGTTATAATATGAATTTACAGACAAGAAAGAATATTATATGAAAATAGTTTGCACTTTGTGGTAAGTTAAATTTGCAAAACTGTTATTGTCGATTCAGATTGCAAATTAATTTACGACAGAGGCAAACGTAAAATCAACAAGAACATCCGATAGAAGTTTAGAAGATATTCACAGCAGTCCATCACCAATCAAGAAAGTTGTAATAGAGCATTTCAAATCAGACCATTAAGTTCAAAGTGCTAATTATAGTTATGTATATTATAAAGCTACGAGACGGACGAGAAGAAAGAATACTATGGAGCTGAATAATGCAAAAAACTATATTGTTTGCACTTTGTGGTTTGTTAAAAGTGCCAAAACTGTTAATGTCTACTCAGATGGCATGTTTCGAATCACAGAGGCAAACTTTAAATCAACATGATCAACAACATCCACTACATGTTTAGAAGATATTTACTGCAGTTCACCTCTAACCAACAAAACAGTAATCAGACCATTAAGGTCAGAGTGCAAATTTTAGTTTTAATATTAATGCTAGAAGCGAAGTTGAAGAATTTTATGTTTATAGGTATATCACAGCGATTAGGAGTTTTCAATATAAAGTGGACCTAGCAGTAGCCAATATATCTAGTTTCATGACCTTCATGATCTTTTGCCAAACCTTCGAATGTTATACACAAGGAACGCCGCTAATAATGATTAAAAAATAAACCTGCAGATTTATAGTCAGGGTCGGGTTTATCGGATTACTAACAAAATGTTTAAAAGTAGGAATTGATAATATTATGATATTTAAGGTGCTCGAGAAGTTAAGTTACATTAATGGGATATGTAATTGTTATTTGTATATAGGTATGTATGTTCGAATTATAGTATAATCCGAATATTGATAGAGCTTCATTGTCGTCTCGATACTATCTTCATCGTTTAATCTTTCATCTTTCGAAGTGTCTCAACTTACCATGAAACTAAACTCAAAGCTCTGATCGGAGGAGGCTGCCCAGTTTAGTGGACGAAAGCCACTGTTACGAGCGGGGAAGGGGCTCGTTACCTTTGCCGAATTAGGTAATTCGTATATAATTTGAAAGGAAATATGTGCGATTGTCAGGACATACATTAAAGTGGTTAAAATTATGACGAAGTCAGTATGTTCAGCTTGGATTTAGAAACAAAATTTGGTACGAAGTTAGCATATTTCACTCCTTTAAAACAAAAGTTGATTTTCTACTCGTTGCGAAAAAACGCAATGTTTCCGTTGGATAAACAAATTAACCGCGGGGCGCAGCTAGTAGAATTGTGTAATCCGTACTTAATATACATTTTGTTACCACTAGTTCTTAATAAAAACTACTTGAACAAAACCTCCACTTTTAATAATAAACAGGCCAATTCGTATAAAACTATCTCGCGTTAGATAATTTACTGGGCTGTATGCAGTACATTAAATACTAGAAGACGCGTAACATTAGCTTCATGTAAAATAATACTAATATAGAAAATATGACAGTCCCGAAATAAGTTTGACTATCCTAAAGCTTACGTAATCATAAAGCTACGAGTATCTAACGAGTTCAATATTATTTAAAACCATTTGAGAAACCACTGAAAATAAACTCGTTAAATTTCATCCATATCGGTCCCGCCGTTTAGGAGGGATTAAGTGACAAATACACGTACAGAAAAAATATGAAAACCGCTTACATGATCATTGATCATCTCCAATCAAGAGTTAAAGATGTAATCTAGCATTGCAAATCAGACCGTTAAGTTCAGGAGTGCTTTTTTTGGTTATAATATGAATTTACAGACAAGAAAGAATATTATATGAAAATCTTTTGCACTTTGTGGTAAGTTAAATTTGCAAAACTGTTATTGTCGATTCAGATTGCAAATTAATTTACGACAGAGGCAAACGTAAAATCAACAAGAACATCCGATACATGTTTAGAAGATATTCACAGCAGTCCATCACCAATCAAGAAAGTTGTAATAGAGCATTTCGAATCAGACCATTAAGTTCAAAGTGCTAATTATAGTTATGTATATTATAAAGCTACGAGACGGACGATAAGAAAGAATATTATGGAGCTGAATAATGCAAAAAAGTATATTGTTTGCACTTTGTGGTTTCTTAAGAGCGTTTATTCCTAAAATGCGCAGAAACAGTACTTTTCAAACCCGTTTATATCATGAACCACTTATCTTATAGTATATGTTATTTACTAATAATTTTAGGAAATTTTAGTGTCCAAATAGTTTGACTATAAAATATTTCGATTAATATAGTATGTACGCGTTCTATCAAGATAACTTGAACTATCAAGAAAAATAATAGCAACAAAATCGTAAAAAAATTTAATGTATGATTTTAAAAAAGATGCTCCACTTTATTGGTAGGCTATTATTATATTAAATTAAATAAGGTATATCGGTAAAAACATCATTTAAAAATGTGAAATATTCGTAATATTTCACATTTTTTGAATTTTAATTTCTCATAGTAGGATACCAAAACCAAACATCTATCTAATTAATTTTTTAGCCAAGGATTTCATCAGTAGGTTATATTTTTTTCTTAATTAGATATGTCAGTATTTTCTATTATTTTGAGCTTCGAAACTGATGCTGAAAGGGAAATTATGAAAACCTCTCACAAGTTATCTTGATAGAACGCGTACATACTATATTAATCGAAATATTTTATAGTCAAACTATTCGGACACTAAAATTTCCTAAAATTATTAGTAAAAACATATACTATAAGATAAGTGGTTCATGATATAAACGGGTTTGAAAAGTACTGTTTCTGCGCATTTTAGGAATAAACGCTCTTAAATGTGCCAAAACTGTTAATGTCTACTCAGTTGGAATGTTTCAAATCACAGAGGCAAACTTTAAATCAACATGATGAACAACATCCACTACATGTTTAGAAGATATTTACTGCAGTCCACCTCTAACCAACAAAACAGTAATCAGACCATTAAGGTCAGAGTGCTAATTTTAGTTTTAATATTAATGCTAGAAGCAAAATTGAGGAATTTGTATGTATATAGATATATCACAGGGGTTATAAGAGTTTTTAATGTAAAGTGGAACTAGCAGTAGCCAATATACACGGTGTAACATGTTGAGCTTCTTAGTTTACTTTTCTGGCGTCTTGATACTATCGTCAAACTAAAGTCAGGGCTCTGATTGGAGGAGGCTGTCCAGTTAAGAGGTCGAAAGCCACTGTTACGAGCGGGGAGGGGCTCGTAACCACTGCCGAATTAGGTAATTCATATAGAAATTGAAAGGAAGTTTGTGCGACCGTTGTCAGTACTTTAAATCAAGTGGTTACAATTATGACGCAGTTAGTATGTTTAGCTAGGATATAGAAACAAAATTTGATACAAAGCTTATTCCACTGCTTAACTCAAAAGTTGCTTTTCTACTCAACCGCGAAAACAAAACACCAAATGTTCCCGTGGGATACTCAATTTTAGTAATGTTAGTAGTATAATCCGTAGTTAAACTTAGATCTAGCTCTTACTAAAACCTACTTGTACAGAACCTTATTTTTTATTAACTATCAGGTCAAAACGTCAAGACTATTCTTACGATATTATCTTGCGTTTGATTATTTACTGGGTAGTGGGATACTATCAGTACATTATATACTAGAAGATGTCAAATATTGGCTCTATTGGGATATTAGAAGCCCCGAAAAAAATTATACTATCCTAACGTTTACGAGATTCTTCATTTTCCCACTGACCATTTGGGGCACTCAACGGTACGCTTTAAATTTCATCCAAATCGGTCCAGCCGTTAAGGAGCAGTTAGGTAAAGAATAAATATTAACAGAGATGACCCCTTACAAGATAAATATCCAATAATATGAAGCTACAGACAAGGAGAAAGAATAGTACGACGCTGAAAAATTGAAAAAACAACATCGTTTGCGCTTTGTGAAACTTGAATCTACGAAATCTGATAATGTTTATCCTAGTACCCATAACACTAGCTCTTCTTACCATGGGGCTAGATAATGTTGTGTGAAATGTCCAGCATTATTTATTTATAATTAAAATGAAATAATATAATTATTATTATTAATGATGTCTCTGATTTACCATGATCTCGGGCCATAAAGTGACCCGGTCCTTTGGAAGGCTTGCGTGGGGCCGAAGCCAACAGCACAGAGGCCCTTTGAGAAGTTAATCTAAACGCGATGGCTACACATAGCGGGTATCATACTCGGGTGCACAATATGATACACCCAAAGATGTAATTAATTATTGTTATTAATTATTATTATTTTTAATTATCAAAGAGCAAATGTAAAATCAACAAGAACATCCGCTACAGCAGTTCATCACCAATCAAGAAAGTTGTAATCGAGTATTTCAAATCGGACCATTAAGTTTATAGTGCTAATTTTAGTTATCATATGAAGCTACAGGACAAGAAGAAAGCATATTATGGCGCAGAATAATTATAGAAACAGCATCTTTTGCGCTTTATGGTTAGTTAAATATGCTTAAACTGTTAATATCTATTCAGATAAGCGTATTTTTAACTACCACAGAGGCAAATGAACAAGAACATCCGCTCCATGTTTAGAAGTTATTTGCAACAGTGTTTCGTTCTTCTAGTCGCCTCAAAGGGTAATACTGAAAATCAGTGTCTTGCTCCTCGAGCAAAGCTTTAAGCTGAGGTATTGCCTTTTTAAAGGCACAATTTTTTATTACAAAATGACATCGACATCGATAAAAATGAAGGTCAAAATCTTTTATATGAACAGACAGCTCTGTTTATAAAGTTTTTAACGCAAAATAATCATTATAACGTATCATTTTACTCTTTGATCATAGCTAAAACCATAGAGCCAGCGGGCTGATTATTATGATAATTTAATTTAATTTATTTATAAAACTCTAGCGGACCTTCCCGGCTTCGCACGGTTTTAGTACGGATCCCTAACTTTTTTGAAAATATAATATAGCCTATGTTCACCGGGGATAGTGTAGCTTCCCAACGGTCCAGTAGTTTCGAAGCCTGTTAATTACAAACAAACAAACAAAAATTCAAACCTTTCCTCTTTGTAATATTAGTATAGCAAAGATAAGGTTAGATAATTAAGTCTACGGACAATCATGTTACTATCCAAGCTTCTTCTAAATAAAAGGTTACTTGAGTTGTCATGCAAATACATCAAATTTAAATTAATTTGTTCGCTTGAATGAATAAAACAATCCATGCGGGCAGGGTGGAGCCACGAGGTAGGCGTTTGGTGTGAGGGCCCGATAATAAACATTGTTAAAATATACTATACAGTATATTTTTAAAAAGGTTATTATATTTTCTATCCTTATTTACCGATGCTAATGAAAAGGTCAGCTGAAAAAAGATCTATAAGCATTTTGTGACGACTAATTACAAATCATACCGAATGTTGCGGCGTTATACGCATTGCACCATCCTACCTCAAAACTCAAATTGGATCGCGGTTTTACTACACTAGGGGCGCTGCAAGTAACTAAATGTATGGAAGGAATTGTAAACTGTTATAGTTTACGTATAATATGCAAAATTTAGACGCTTAGATTTTACATGTGTGGAAGTTAACGGGTTGTTCTTTAAATATACCGAATTTAATTAGAGGCAACTAGACTATCCTCAGTGGCATTGCGGGTAAAGGTCCGCCTATGACGCAGGAGATTACGTTTTCGATTCCCACCGCGGGAACAAATATCTACAGATCGTGCAAATATATGTAATAATTGTACGATCTGTAGATATTTGTTGTGGGCCTGCGCTTTCTCTATCTTTATCATCTATTTTTAGCACAAGCTCTTCTTAGTTCGGGGTTAGATACTGCTGTGTCTGTCCATCATCATCATCATCAGCCTATATTAGTCCACTGCTGGACATAAGCCTCCCCCGATGAGCGCCATAGCGCCCTGTCTTCCAGCTTGACGCTTGTGTCTGTCCAGCAGTATCTAAATCTTATGTTTATTGACTTTAATTTGCTGTCTGTGCAGGGAAGTCCATGTAATTTATTTTCAGGTTTATACGGCTCAAGTGGCAAACGTACACTGAGAACAACTGGACCAATTTGGCAATTGTTTTTAAATTTCATGTGAATTTGTCAAAATTAATATTGAAGATTCCATTCAAATCTAGCTACCATTTGCCATGTTCGATATTTATCTTTGTCAATCTCGTGGTCTCGAAGAATCCAACACCAAACCAGCAGAACTGGACGGCCGTAAGCACGTAATACCGAAGCTGCTACGACGTAGCGCTACGAAGTCGCTACGACAAAGTCGCGTAGCAATATGTAGTAAAAAAGTAGAGTGATATTATTTCAATAAACCGAGGCTACAGATTCGTAAAGGAAATGTTAATGCATCCAAAACAATAAAGAAAATAATTTACAACGTTTAAAAAGAGGACAACACAAATCTATGAGTGTATGTTACATAAGAAAGAGATCGAAGGTAACACATATCATAATTTAGTCGCAAACGATTACAAATAAAACCATCTAGAATAAATTTTATCTGGAACGAGTCAGCCATTGAACCATCCTGCCCTTATTGTATTGTATCATACAGATTCCCTTTCAATATAGTGGGTAGGTGGCGTAATGTATGTCAGTAAGATGACACAGAGAAGACATTGACCTTGATAAAGTAGGTCAATAATGTTTGTACCTACGCACCTTTAATACATTTGTTTAGCGTTGTTAACATAATAAAGTTATTTTGCTTTGCACCGTTGCTTTGTTCTATTATGACTACTGATTGACGTGATTATTTTTTTCTTGTTTTAAACAATTTCTGCCTGAGAAGCAGGTTTAGTTAACATACTTGTATTATTTTAGACCTTAGAACATAAAATAAATATTTATCCCTTCCAATCCATTAAGTCATAATTATCCATTTAGGCATACAACTGGTTAATATTGAATAAGAATATACGAAGAACTAGTTTCAGCCCGCGGATTCGCATGCACTTTCGGGATGTTAATTATCTATTTGTTCCGGGTGTTCTGGTCGTTTTCTATGTATAATAAAAAATATCTATCTATGTAATGTATTAATTGTATTATGTATATCAGTTATCTAGTACCCATAACACAAGCTCTGCTTACCATGGGGCTAGATAACGCTGCGTGAATTGTCCAGCATTATTTATTTATTATTTATTTATCTCGCTGCCAAATTTCAGTGTGATCCGTTAAGTCGTTTCCCGGTAAAAAGGTACAGACAGACTCAGGTAGAATTTAGTAGGTTATTTCCTATTGCTCTGTTCATTTAGCTTTATATGTGTTACATAATAGAGGAAATTATTTTGGTTTTTGTATATCTTAAGTTTCGTAGTATTAAGTTTTATGTACTGTTTATTTCCTAAATAAAATAAAATAAAATACTTTACAGATATAAGAATTTGATCAAATCTTGCTATGACCACGAAAAACCACGAACTTTGCAAGTCATCTGGTTCCAAATTCCTAGTTTATTGTTCAAAGTTAGTTTTCAAGGTTGCAAGGGTTGTGCTGAACACGAGATTTTAAAAAGCCTCAAAGGAAGGAGAAAAATGTGGCATGTCGTTAGATCTGGTGATTAATAGGGTTAGTTTGAATCTCCGAAACGGGAGATCACTCGGACCAGAAATTAGTGTAGCTTCGGACGAACATTTGTAGTACGGAACTTCAGGTGCCCTAGGGCTATTTGGCAACTAATTCAACTTCAACTTTTTATTTAATAACTCACTGTGTCTGTTCTAACACAACTCTGCCAGTGTCCATGCTTAAAGAGTCATAGACAATTAATCCACAGTGACTTTGGTCGACATTTGCAAAAAATAAAGCACGTTATTATGACATCGATCAATAATGTCATGAAAGGCTTGGTTTTATATTGATCAAACAAACAAAAACATTACTTATTGTAATAAAAGGGTTCGTGGGTAATGTCGTTGCATACAAAATGTTTTTCTTTTGTTTCGACTACCGCAGTTTAAAAGTTCAGATCTGTTGTATATTCTCATTTTAGAAATATAGTTTTAAAATGTCGTGTCGTCACATTTGATACTCGTAGAATCCATGCGGTCCAATACAATATATCTAGCGTATCTTGGTATTGATAGGTAGTTGATGTTTGCGTGTGGTCTAAATAAAGTTTAGAAAAAGAGTGAATCCGCTTTTAAATTTAAAAACTTGTTTTTTAACTCATCAGTAGTTTTAAAGCTCATAATCATTTGATAACTTCTGTGGCGCGCCAGGCGAGGGACTGCCTGTGATGCAGGAGGTTTCGGATTCGATTCCCGTCTCGGGACAAATGTTTGTACAATCTGCAGATATTTTTTTCGGTGTTCGGGTCGTTTTCTAATTAGGATGTTCTAAGAATATCAGTTTTATCTATCATTAAATAAGCTTTGCTTACTTTAGACTTTGGGCTAGATGATGTGTTAATTGTCCAGCATTATTTATTTATGTATATATCGTCTTATCCTACTATTCATGAGGCAAATTCTACCAAATTTTGATCAAATTCATAATGTACCCGTAATGTGACTTCACAGCAAAAACCTGAAAGCGCACCTAAAATATTCGCAAAAGACGGTTTTAATTAATTAACACAAAATTGTAGTGTTTCTTATTCTATTTTTACTAGCGTAATCATCATTTCTGCCGATGGATGTCCATTGCTGGACATAAGACTCCCCTGTAGGGAACTAATCACGATCGCTTTATTTTCATTTTCTCTCGGAACCCCATCACAAAATAACCTTTTTCTATATTTTTATTGTCTCACAAAATCTGAACAATACTTCAGATCAGCTAAAGTATACCTTAGCCAACCTCCTTCTAGAATGTTTGAAAACCAACTAACAAATAACTAAAACTCGCATGCTTTGCGTCGAGTGTCCGATATAACTGTAAGCAATATTTAATGAAGAAGGATCTCAAATCGACCAGTCAATTGCGCATCTAAAAACACCAGAATGAATTTTAGGTTAATTATGAGCCGTTTGTTTGCAAACATTCTACATCGAGTTTGGCTAAGGAATAAGTCCCATACGACCTTGATTAAGTTTGGTTTATTCGTTTTTAATTTTCTTCAACAGTATCGACTTTGTGAGAAAATTATAACGAATATATTGGTCTAAATATTGGTTTGGATATTTAGTGCATACGGTTTTTGTTCAGGCCTCTTGCGTCTCGTGCCTTAGGTCTGGCGAGGCAGGGTACAGTTCGATTACATTCGCCATTCAGCGAGCAAGAGCCACCCTTCCCACACGCCCAAATAGAATTCGCTCTCGCTCATAAATCAGTTATTATTAAATTCTCATTGGTTCTAAAATATATTTTAAAATCGTTTGTTTTATAGAAAGTGGTCCGCGAGTTAAATAATATTTTACGGTTTTATGTTTATCTCGTGCTATCATGTGCTTGTTTTTTTTTTATTTTCCGCGCATGGATATATTATGATGTGATCATTAGAAAATGACGGCTTCGCATTTAATGATACTGTTTGTGATTTTGAGATGAGAAGCATGCCTGATAATTTTTATTACTCACGTGCATTTTGCTTTCTCGATCTCGTTTTCGCGGTCCTCTGCGACTCGACCGCCGCGCGATATGACACAATAATATTATGACCTAAAGGCACCGATCGAAAATACTTTCTTATACTAATTTTAATATTGTTTTTTTTAGAATATCATCCAAAGGCACGTAGTTCCCGAAGTTTATCGTGTTTGCTGCAGTTTGCGCGGTATTTTTCCGAGTTTTGTTGACCTATTTTGTGCGGAGTGAATATAGGTCGGTAGCTCAAATCCGATTCATGCGTTTACTGAGCCAGTTTGTGTGAACTCTTAGGAATTTTTGTCAGGTCAACTTGGTTGCGCTGTTATAGCGGGTATTAAGAATACAATTAGCATTGTTTAAGTAGATCTGACACGTGTTAGATCAAAAAGAAACGGCACAAGAATGCAGTCCACAGAGTAATTGTCGCTAGAAGGTGGGGGTGACCTTAGCCCGCGCATGCGTCCCCATGCGCATATATGCTGCCAGCCGCGGCTTCACCCTCTTGCCAAAATCTTAAATCTTAAAGACGTCTTAATGTCTTAGCCGGGCAAAATCCCGTGGGCTAATGCCGTTGAGTAACGCTTTGCAAAGCTATTACTGAGTATTGTTGAAAAAGTTAAATTTCCAAGTCATGAAGTTAGTTATCTGTTTACGATGCACTGTGGCACGCAGCGCATCGATGTACTTGCTACAAAACATGGAAATGAATTTAGCATCAAGGAATTGCTGCAGCGCTACGTCTCTATTAACCCCCTCTCCCACCCCCCCGTTTCTGGCAGCTCGGCGCCGCCGTCAACTATTCTCGGAAAAGCATTCAATTTCGAACTCAATAGCTTTTGTTGTAAATTGACAACAGATTTATTAATGTTATATTATTAATATTGTATTATTATTATTGTCTCAGATTTATTAAGGAACTAGGTTAGTTAATTTGTTAATGCTATGAATAAATATTTTCTTATTATTATAGTTAGATAAATTAACCTATCACTTAAAAGATTTTATAATTAAAGGTGAATACGTGCTTCATATTTTGATATTAATTAATATTCAAGATGATAATAATAATTCTAAAAGTAATATTTCATTAAAGCGATTAGACAATTTCACGATAAAGAATATCAAGCCAAAATGTAAAATTCCATTGAGGCTCGATCTTGTTTTTCATGTACAAAACGTAAAAAGGACCTCAGTACGCAAGCGTGCAAAATCGTCACGAACTTGCCCCAAATACCACGGTCAATGCCTAGAGTAACCTTTTAAGCTATATGTTGATATATAAGGCTGTTTTTATATGTACAAAACACGCTAAACCTCCGAATCTCTGAATTTCATCTGATGATGAAGGGAAATTAACTAATAAAGGTTGATGCCTATATTACCACTCCACTGTTGGACATAAACCACCCCTAACGCGTGCCATACCACCATCTCTTAAAAAGTCTCCCTACATACTCATTCTTGATAACAGATCAACACAATTGACAGACACCGCGCCTCATAAGCACTATCACGAAAACGCTAGGTAATCGATTTATTCTATTAAATTCACCAGCAAAGCTAACGAGACTTCACGTAGAGTTTAACTATCACACGGTAACGCAAAAGCTGTAAAAGGTATTTAAAAACAGAAAAGAGGCTCACCTACATACAGATGAGATTATCCTTCGTTCATGATACCGCACACCACTCGGCGTACATGTACCTACTCGTATATCACTCTGTACACCGTCCGCCCGTATTAGTACCAAATTCACCGAAACTTCGCTAAAACATACAAAAATACGCATTAATTCGAATATACATAGAACGCTTTGATTAGAGTATTCTGCTGCTTCTCAGAATCGCGCTTGCGTACCGCATTCGTGTTGTCGATAAGTCGCAAAGGACTGCCGCTGGCGAATTTAGAACACTAGGGTGAAAATGGTAAAACTTGCGTACAATGCGGGCGCTTCATACAGCTATTCATTTCTGCTCCTTACAATGGTTCCCGAGGTCAACACAAAGGTGTCTCAGTCATTCAGATTGCACAAATACTGAACTAGACTAATAAGACTATTCTAAAATATTTCTAACCTTTTTACCCGCCTGCGCAAGTGGAAGGGTTATGTTTTTGACTGAAATACAGAGGTTGCCGTCATTTTTAGTTTTATGAAGTTTTTTGAGTAGGCTTTAGTTTCTGAGCCTGACTTGATACAGCTAGGGTAAAGTCCGGATAGTCACCGCTAATCGACACATCCGGGCTCTAAATGTATTTCCTATGACGATTGTGTCAGTTCAGTTTGCAGACGCAGTCTAAATCACAAAAACTTTTTTTATACTAACCGCTGCATTTTCAATCTAGTCGAAAATGTATCTATCGTTGTTATATGAGTAACCATTACGGAAATAATATGGATATAAAGCTCTACAGTGAAACAAATTACAAGAAAATAATTAAAAACGAAAAAATAAAAAAGGGGATATCGGAACATATCATTTATGGGAGTTGTCAAACAATATAATAAAATAATCATATAAATAAATCTATAATATACGTATAATATTTTTCATTTTGTAGGTAAATAAATGTACCATGTACTTCAAAGGACACACTGATAAAAGGCACCACAGTAAACAACGAACGTGTTGCAAATCGATTTTAACGAAGTAGAGTGTCCGTTCTGTACCTCTGTATTATCTTTGTGTACAGTGTGAAATTCGGAGGGTACCGAACTCTCACGAAGTGTAAAAACCGGCCAAGCACGAGTCAAACGAAGAGGGCTCAAATGACGCAGTGACGGTTTTCCTTTAAGCAGTGTTTTTTTTCTTCAAAATTGTAGTTTCAAAAATTTTGGAGGTGGGTGGGGATGACATTGACCCACGGAGACCCGGAGACCTTTATTCAAATTTAATTCATTTATACACTTACGTGTTTGCAACTTAGATATTTATTGTGTTGATATGCATGTTTTTACCTTTCAAATTTCATCTCCATCGTAGACCATCAGGCTGCATTGGTGTTTCTATCGGCTTGAAAAAGTTCTATCAAACATATAGGATCTATCCTACAGGATAGACCTTTCCTGTAAGGTCTACCACTCGAGAGAGGATCACTCGTACAATTTGTCACACGAAAAACGGAACAGAATAGATAATATCCTATTCTTCCGTTTTTCGTTCGTCCGTACGGTACCCTAAAAACCGATCAAGACAGAGAAACTTGCATAGTACGTCGACCTAGCGTACTCGTAAAGCTCGTTGCGCACACCGCAACTTCGTTGCTACTTTTCAGACGCAGTACGAGCGAGAGAGATTCAAACTACATGTATGCATCTTTCTCGCTCGTGGCGATTCTAAATTATATATTTTTGTAAGATAATTCAGAAAAACTTCCTAGACTCATATAACCCTCCCTTTTATTGACAACTATGTAGCTGTGCCCAGCGGCTTCGCCCGCGTGGAAATCTATATGTTAACTGGCTTATAAATCATTAACTTGTAGCACTCTATCTATTAAAAAAACCGCATTAAAATCCATTGCGTAGTTTGAAAGATCTAAGCATACATGGGGACAGACAAACAGCGGGAAGCGACTTTGTTTTATACCATGTAGTGATAACCTTCCATCACCGACTACGCACGTGTGTCATTAGTGATTTTTTCCCCTTTAGGTATACTGTTATCTAGTACCAAGAAGTCTTATTTCTGTAACTAAGTTTGTTTGTAAAAAATGTATTCTTGTGTTTGCCAAAAGGGTTAATTTGGGCATAAAATCGGTTACCAAGCTGTTTTCTAAAAATCTATTTATCACTATCTCGTTATTTATTTGGATAGAAGACACTTACAACTAAAATGTCCTAGAACCGAATATCCTAAAGCATCAGGTTTCTGAGATATTCACAGATGCAAAATGCGCTGAGCTTTTTGGTTTATTTGATTTTTTATTTGTTAAATGTTTTAGATTTACTATTTTTTATCGACATCATATTGATTTTAGTAGTAAATCTCATAATGTCAATAAACTCCAAAACGACATTTTATTCAAAGTTTGTTCTATGAAAAATTCCTAGCAAATCGCTTATTTTATGTGCACAGAATGCTGTCTATAAATAAGAAATGTACAGGTAAAAACCGGTATTTTACAATACCGGTTTTTTGCGCTACGAGTTCTAATAGAAAACT
Source organism: Eupithecia dodoneata (assembly GCA_947044415.1). Classification (NCBI taxonomy): domain Eukaryota; kingdom Metazoa; phylum Arthropoda; class Insecta; order Lepidoptera; family Geometridae; genus Eupithecia; species Eupithecia dodoneata. The sequence continues at coordinate 11,853,511 of OX345655.1, read as the reverse complement.
TGAACTTGATTCTAAAATTATATAGAAGAAACTTTTTAAACTTTCGAGATTTGTTAACATTATTAAACATTAATTATCATGTATTTATCTCGTACCTCTTGTTTTATTTTCTACTACATTTCTATTGCGTTTTATCGATTGGCGATCGTTGTCACGGGGCGACTGGATGTACTCAGAGTGACAGCCGATAATTGACAGCAGTATCCACAACCACCCTCAATTCGTCTTCAGAAACAGGAATGTCCAAGTTCACATTATGTCACACTTTACTGTCTGTGTCCGACTGCAGTATAGTTGGATCACAACGCACACACTTATTAAGCAAAGGATACTGCGCTCGATTTTCGGCTGTATCCAATTACATTCAGTCGACCTGTGAACACGATAGCTGTCACGCCATAGAAATGGATAATAAAACACAAGATACGCGATAAATACCCGAAATTAATCATCAATAAGTCTTTAAATAAAATATTACTCACTTTTGAAACTTGTACAATGAGGTAAATGCAGACTTTAGTACTGGAAGGTCTAATTCTTTCCTCCTTAAGCTGTTTTTACTATTCTAACATAACTTGCAACAAAGCCGCGTATAAAAAATCCACTTTACATGCGCATACATACAAAATGGGATATAGCAACACATAACCAAGTGTAAAACAGTTTGTCGCCACGACAATGTCTATGAATTTCAGATAACTTCGTGAGAGAGACGAGCGAGGTGTCTAACCGTCAAATTATCTTACTCGGTCAATAGGGTTAGAAGCTTTAAGACTACATATTGATTTGACTAGATATTAGTTAGGACTAAATCGCTTTCTGACTAAATCTCGATATGACCACATCGCGTTAGGTACAGAACCTCTAGTCTAGTCACTAAAGAAATTTTTGTATGGAGAAGGTTGTACCTGAGTACAAAAGAAATTTATTAATCATTATAAATCTCCAATTTTCGATTAATAATGGCCGAGTAATTACCAATTAAACTTTACAAAACTTTTGTAAATATTAACCAAACCATGCAAGCGACTGGTATTTTTTTTTTTGCATCTAGGCATATTTTTTATCGGTCTATCGATAATATAATCATAATAAATGTAAAGTAATGTTTCAATTCTAATAACTAAGCAGATGTCAATTACGTTAACTTTTATAATTTTAAGAATATAACATAATTATTATGTTTCACATAATATCAAAATTGTATATTACCTGTTTTGACGAGTCGTATCCTTAGCATAATTAAGGTATATATATGTATTATATTGTACACTTTTATGTAAGAATTATGACAATAAAGAAATCTAAATCTGAATCTGAATTAATTTGTACTCAAACTCATAAGGTACTTACTAGACTCATTTTAATAGCTTAGTCCTTATTTCAATTAGTTAGTCATTAAGCGGTTCTAAAATTAATTCAGTTTTATTTTTACTTCATTTTAATTAGTAACATTAAAACGTACCTAAATATTTATCAAATGTTTTAACATGCCGATGATTTACTTAAATGAGATTTTAGTCATGTTAAGTGGCTCCTTCGATCGCTTCATAAGTTACTATCAAGTGTTCGAACGAGCAAATACCTCAGTTGAAAAGACGTTTCATAACTACGTATCTATGATTGTGGAAAGGTCAAAATTTGTCAAAATATTTTTATTCTTGTGTTTTTGTATTTTTTATTTTACTATAAATAACAAAGTATTTCTATGATAAACGATTATGCAGGGATCGCCAAGTAGGTATCACTAGCACTACATAGTATAAAACAAAGTAGCTTACCGCTGTCTGACTGTCCCTATGTATATTAGTAATACCTATTATTTGTTTTTTAGTATTTTTATTTAGATAATCTGTGGTACACCCCCTGCCTTTTCTTAAATTCATATAATTCTTTCCATCCAAAGGTTGCCTGGAAGAGATCGCTTCTAAGCGATAAGGCCGCCCATTGTACCAGTCGCATTTAATGTATTTTTGTAATGATTAATTTGATTATGGTGTACAATAAAGAATTTTTGTATTGTATTGTATTGTATGCTTAGATCTTTAAAGCTACGCAACGAACCCGCGGGGCGCAGCTAGTTGAATATAAAGGCACGTGGGTTTGGAATTTGCGCTTAGTTACTTAGGTACCTACGTTGTGGTTGGAATTTACGCTTAGCCAGTTCGCTCAGCGGAATAACACGAAATGGCAGGTCGCCAGGGAGTCGTGGGACAGCCATGTCACGAGCGACAGGAGATAAGTAGGCACTGGGATTTTTATTATTTTATTCATGTTAGTGAAATGTTCCATCATCATTGTCATAAGCCTATCTTAGTCCACTGCCACTGGATATAGGCTTCCCTTAATGAGCACCATAGCGTCCTGTCTTCAACTAGACGCATCCAGCACCTTCCTGCAGTCTTTCGCAGGTCGTCATCCTGCCACTGAACATAGGCCTCCCTTAATGAGCACCATAGCGTCCTGTCTTCAGCTAGACGCATCCAGCACCTCTCTGCAGTCTTTCGCAGGTCGTCATCCTACCTTGTCGGAGGTACTTTTACCGAGTCATGGTCTCCACTCAAGGACAAGTTCGCCTCAAGTGAAATGTTTGGTGCTGTTATTTTATTATATTTACTGTTTCTAACAAACCAGAAACCACATGCTTCCTTCTTCGCAAATATTAAACAATTTATTGGTTGAATGAGGTCTAAAATATTTACCACATAAATAATATCAGTATAATATCTCGTTCGAACATACATCGGCCAATCAGATCCCGGCATTAAAAAATGTCTGCACAATGTCCGCGAATGTCTGCGATGTGTCCGAAGAAACTATTTTTTAATCTGGGGTTGTAGGCGATTTGTCTAAGATAAATGAAATGCAAAATTATTGAATTATCAAAAAGAGAACTCATGAATTACGTAGTCGGAAATTGATGCTTATTTAAGTTTTTTCCTCTCTCCCTACTCTAATTATTTATACTCGTACTTATAAATTAGAGTGTTTAAAATAACGCATTTTCATTATAAATATAAATAGGGCTGAAATTCGGGGTATATTAAGTCGCTTCCCGCTGTCTGTCTCTATGTATCCTTAGATCTTTAAAACTACCCAACGGATTTTGATGCGGTTTTTTAAATAGATTGAGTGATTCAAGAAGAAGGTTTATGAACTATTTTAAACACAGATTTCCACGAGGGTGCAGCAGGTGCGGTAACAATAGTTACCGCACCTGCTGCACCCTCGTGCAATAAATCAATCTATTTAAAAAACCGCATCAAAATCCGTGGATGTGGATGTATAAAGGATGTTAGCCCGTATGCGGAAATTTTTCCGAGAACAATTCCTTTAACACAATTAATCGAGAACAATTCGCCGAAAGCACAATTCGCCAAAAACACAATGTGCTCAAAAACTCATTTTTGTATTTTTTAGTAGGTTTGATTAGTAGGTTAGGTATGTTAAAATCGTGTTTTCGGCGAATTGTGCTTTCAGAGAATTTTTCTCGATGAATTATTTCGGCGAATTTTCCGCAAATCATGTAAGTCAGCATACATCTTCTACGGAGGGAGCTATCCAGTAAGGTGTCGAAAGCTACTGCACTGGGCGGTGGAGGAGCCCGTGCCTTAGCCGTATTAAATTCAGAGAGAGAGATGAATGTATTGTTACCCAAGTTTGCAAAAGGAGGGTTATGTTTAGGGTTTTGTTTATGTTTTTTAGTTTTATTTAATTTTTTACTCTCATTTTTATGAGAGTCTACATACATATATAAATAAAACTATGGTAGAAATAATTAATGATTAAGGATTATAAACTGCGTATTTATAATTAAGATAGGAACGAGTTATAAAAATAAGCCAAAATATAATCTTACTAGCCAATTGGAAAAAATGAAACTTCACGATCTAAACGAAGAGTAAAAAGAAATTCATATATTTGTTAACACAAAGAAGGTTATTTTTCTTTTTCTGCTCTCACAGCTAGAATACTATTTATTTGTATTCCCATGCCATGATCTCAAAACCTCTCTTACAAAAATAATTAGAATAAGGCCAAAACGTTTCTTATGCTGGGGCGACACTACCTTTGATATGGTAATAACTAAGGCCTTAATTGACAGAACACCAAGTTGTTGCCATAATCCATGGCCATAATTGTACAATGTCAATCAATGTTAATATGACGCTAGGCAATAGCTCCAGTAGCGGCCTATTTCGTATATATGTATGTGAACTCTGAATGCCATAATTTCGGTAAACGTTAATTTCGGTAGTTACGCAATATGAGTAATGTAGGTATTAGGAAAGGAATGCAATACGAAAATCCACTTGTGACCGACGCGATGGTCCGGCAGGTTACTATATACCTGGTGAGTGGTTTTTATTATTCTGCCATGATAATTGAAAGTCGACTGATAAATTTAGTTTTTGTTTTATTTATTTTTTTGTTATTTATGATGTCGGATGAAAATAATCAAAGTGATCGTTGAAACAAGACTCATATATATACTGATAATAACAAAGAAGGTTGAATATCAAATATTAATAAAGAAGGTGTCCACTTCTACGAGTAAATTTGCATGCGTAATTTGCGTACCCTCTGTAGGGTAAGCAGGACTTTTCTCTAGGGTAGTATAGACAATAATGACAACGCATTGTCATACATTGCCTATCTTATTTATGTTAATGTAATGAAATTCAAATAATTTACGCATTCGATTAAAAAGTGAAAAAAGTTATTATCTGCGAATGTCGTCCACTGCTGGACATAAGCCTTCCTCTAATAAAATAAAAATATTTTTATAAAATAATGCTGGACAATTAACACAGCATTATCTAGCCCCATGGTAAGCAGAGCTTGTGTTATGGGTACTAAATAACTGATATACATAATACAATACATTACATAGATATATATTTTTTATTATACATAGAAAACAACCAGAACACCCGGAACAAATATCTGCAGATCGTACACACAATTGTTCCGAGGCGGGAATCGAACCCGCAACCTCCTGCGTCGCAGGCGGACCTTCGCCCACCGCGCCACATCGGTCGTCAAAGACCGACCTTTGCGCCTTCCGAACATTAAAACGATGCAGTTAATTTTAGAGAATAATTATGAAAAGGTAGACTTATCATAGCAAATGTTGGGCTCTCTTTGTTAAAGTTTAGGATAAAAATAAATCCATAATATATAAAAAAAACAATGAAACAAAATAAAATCCTTATATTCTAGAGAAAATATTAACAAACAGTACAAGATGTGGCCTTATCGCTGAGTGATGTCTACCAGGCAACCTTTGGATGGGGAAATAGATATAAGTCTACTAAGTGATGGTAGAACAAAACAATAATTAAAAACTACATACATTACAGAACAAAAATACTTAAATTAGAAAATAGAAACTAACCTTAGTTAATCTACAAATAATAAAATACAATAGGTAGGTACCACAGATATAAATAAATTTCGATAAGATCTGATCACTGGATCTGATGCTGGAGCTACAATTCACATCTGACGTCTGAATCGGAATGAGTGGAATAGAATATATAACGAATTTAAACATATAGATAGATAAAAAATGCTTTTATTTCTTTAATTATAACATAACTGATAAATAACGGTCTTATCGTTCAAGAGAAATCTCTGCCAGACGACCTGGCAGATATTTCAATACACATTTTTTGTACTGTGCGGCTGTGGTGCCGACCAGATATTCGACACTGTCGGCAGATGGGCCATATCAGTAGCAATATATTAGCCACTTAGATATATGTATAACACATAAAATTAATAACCAAGATATGCGAGTTTCTACTTCAAAAGATTATTTACCTGACTATAATTTCAACGAACCTCAATTTCTCAACGTTAATCAAAACATTTATTCTTGCAACTTAACGTCGCGTCGTTCTCGTTTGTTTGCTTGCTCAGTAGTTAAACGACTGTTTGGAATTCCTTACGCGGCTCCTTTATCAGAAACTCAAATAGATGCACATTGAATCCGACATCAGTGGTTTCCGTTTACACATTCAATTAATTAGTGACGATGCAATTTCCACCTTCGCTTAAGTTGTTGTATTGATTTCCGTAGAAAAGACATAGTATCATCTGGGTTATGTTTTCTATGTAGGTATTATAAAAAATATCTATGTATGTAATGTATTAAATATATCAGTCTAGTACCCGTAGTAGAAGATCAAAAGAGATATATTTTGAGGCTAGCTGATTTTGTGTGTATTGTTTATTTTTAATATTTTTTTATTACTTTACATAGATAGATATTTATATCATAGGTTTTTAATTACATACAAAACATCCAGAACACCAGGAAAAAATATCATCAGATCTTTTACAGTTGTGTTGTGAGGTTCCCACCTCACAAAACTCCTGCGTCGCAGGCCTCGCCTGCTGCGCTTACAGGCAGCGGGTCAATCATAATTTGAAATTTAAAATTTGTAACGTTAAGTAAAATCGTTGCTCGTTTTTGTTTTTAATAAACTTATTTTCTACAGCTATGAGGGAACAAAATCACCAAGACCTCCTGGTATCACTAGCTGAAACCTACAACATAGATTTATCCATAGAAAACAAAATAAATCTACTAACAAAGCAGCGAACTAAACCAATTCCCATGTGATCTATCCAGCTAAATTAGTTAGCAAACACAATCTACATTGGATAATCCATAAGCGTAATCAGCGTAATCAAGAGGGTTAAATATTTACCTATTCTAAAATAACTTCTGGTTTGCGGAAACGCTCCCAAACCTAAATCATCTTCTTCTTAAATCACGTAACTATCATGCTGCTTTGAAAGTATTTAATTATAAATTTATGACAGAAAATAGGAACACTGGCATTCCATTCTTCGAGTGTATCTCTTTATATATCATTTAGTTTACACAGTTAAATATTCATCGGCATGGAACACTCTTGCGATGGTAGATTTAGTAAATGCCATTTCTTATTCTTACAAGTTTCATTTTTTCATGACAATAAAGAAACTAATAAAACTGGGATAAATTGGAAACTCTAAAAATACTAGGACACTATCTACGATAACTCGAGTAGCGCAATTGCTAAATTTTAACTTCCGGAAAAACAACTTAGGTATTGCTCATGTACGGAGTACCGCACGATTGGTAGAGCCAATGAACTACATAGGTAATGTCTAAACAGATATACCAACTCAAATACATTTTCTTGCACCAATTTGCTTACTCGACCCTAAATACATATTATTGTACAATTACTAATGAATGTTAAATCAAATTCACACTAGCACTCGGGGGTTTAACTCGTACGCTATCCATCCCTCTAATAATATTTTACTATTAACTTGACATTTATAACTATAGGAATCTCTACAGTTACCCCTAAACTAGGGTCCTTCGAACCTAACTTTTCAAGATGATTGCGTTGTAGGAATCCCTACAACCCAAAATATAATATCCTACTAATATTATAAACGCGAAAGTTTGTAAGTATGGATGGATGGATGTTTGTTACTCTTTGACGTACAAAATACTGAATGGATTTTAAATAAACTTTACAATAATATAGCAATATAATCATCAGAATAACACATAGGCTACAATTTATAAAGATATATTGTATATTATCCAAAAAATATATCTCCACGCGGGCGAAACCGCGGTTCGCAGCTAGTAATATATAATATTTAACACGTGCGTACACGTCACGTAAACGTGACCACAACGACAGTGTGTAAACCTATACCGTTAAAATAAGAACTTGTAATGATATTGAGCATAATATAATGATAAAATATGATATAACACGGATGGTATAACTAAAAACAGCTTGGAAAATTATATAATGCACTAGCCATTTCAGTATTAAACAGCCATGGCCCACAGAAGGCACAGTGCCCAGAATGCTGGGCCGGCATTGCTATTCAACATGACATTGCATGCCATATTGAATGGCAATGCTAATTCGTTGCCCGAAATAGAAGCCATAAATTATTAAAATTATGGTCTTAAACAGTTCAGAAACCCTGGGCCATACGTGACCTACTGCCACTAAACTCAATTTTGGAAAATCGCGATCAAGCGTTTATAGGCTAAACGTATGCTTATGTTTTTAGAAGTTACCTAGGATTTTGGCATTGGGGGACGAGGCGACTTGTAGATGATATAAATTTCTACCAAGTGTGGAAATATTGTTGTAGTAGATTTGGACATTGCATTTTTTCAATTACCAATGTACGAAATATACGGGATACGAGAAAAATGATGCCATTTTTCTATATAATATATGCGTACTTAATCTACAATATACCTAGGTTGTCTAGTGTTGAAATTTTCAGTAGACATCAACTTAGTTAAAACTACTGTGTAAATTATTGGTATGATCTTGCAATAATGACCACACGCTGCAACGATAAAACGACATTTGGCAAGACTTATCAGAGGTGAGACAGAGAAAAGCCCGTAGAACAGTTTTTCAGCTGGCGAGATCTGTCAAATTATACATGTAATTGCACCGGAGAAATTCCAGGTTCAAAAAATTAAAACGTTGAAATATGTGGCGAACCTGACCGCCTCTTAATTTGTGGAGTGGGGAACTCACCCACATTTTGAGGTCGTTCAACCTCTACATCGAATCGAACAGTTCGAGGAATAGATTAGTATTCATTGAACAAACCAAGCCAACTAACAATAATAATTATCTTTTGTCAGTACTTTTTTTTAGCCAACTTAAAAAAGGAGGATTGTCTCGAAACTAATCTCGGCTGTGTTTTTTTATTAAACAATGCCTTGATGATGATGATTCTTTGTTAATGGCAACTGTGTCTTGTTGGATACTTTTCTGGCAGTATCAAGTAATGGAAAATAATTTTAAAATCTATGAGTTATAAAACTATTATACATAAAGTGAAATGAGAAAGGAATGAGTGGAAGGAGAAAAGGGAGGCCTTTGCCCAGCAGTGGGACAATAATGGCTTAAAATAAATAATAAATAAATGAGTTATAAAATTATGAAGATTGTTTGATATCTTCACAAGAGCCTAGTTCGTATCTAGCAGGGTGTACCAGGTGCAAGTTAGGTTGGCTTGGGAGACGAGTTGTTGGAGTCCCTCTTACACCCCAAAAATGCCTTGACTTCTTTTATTTGGCAGTGTCTGCTTTGCCACTTTGCCCTGCCTTATTATTGCGGCGTTGTCATTAATGCCGTCATCTTGTGTCACCATCAGGTTGGGCGAGAAGGGCAGGCACGTATCAAAGAGGTCACAAATTTGGGACGGTTTAATACAAAAATAAGGTTTACATACAAATACAAATACAAAAAAATACAAAAGTTTTATTCAGTAATGAAGGATACACAGTCTTAATCATAGTTTGTAAAACTGGAAAAAAAAATAAAAAGAATAGTTTCAGTCTTGTTTTCTTCACTCAATGTTTAATTATGGTAGTAAGTTAAATCCTTCAGTATTATGCTCTAATTTAAAAACACCCTGTATTACGAATAATACTGGTTTGGACAATTTACACATAATCGTCTCATTGTTTGCGCAGGCTAAATGACCATTTTATATGATGAGACGGATGAGAGAATTCATCTGAAATACGGGGCGGTCAAAATACAGCATCACCGGTAATTCATTTTTGCGTTCATCGCTTCGGTTCGGTATCGAAAAAAGGGATACGCTATTGAATGGAAGACACTAATACCTCTACCACGAAACAAAGGACCGGCAAATAACTGATGTGAGGGATTTTCAGCACAACATGTTACAGAACAGATGGTTCAATGGTACTTTTGGCACATTTGATAAGAAAATATATAAATCTCCAACAATACCAAACATTCATAAATTATCTTTAAATAGCGTGGGTTCATTGGTGATGGTGTACGATAGCCGAAAAATCACTTCCCTGCTAGATTTTTTCCTTGTAAAACGCAGTCAATAAAGCGTTTATATACCTATTTTTCCCGACGTTTCGACAGGTTTACACACTGTCGTGGTTACGGGATGACGTGGTCTGGTAAATAAACGCGATAAAATAGTAGGTACTTGTAATAAAAATAAAAGCAAAAGAACAAGTCACTACCGCAAGCGTTATGCATTATCCTACTTATATTATAAACGCGAAAGTTTGTAAGTATGGATGGATGGATGGATGTCTGTTACTCTTTCACGTAAAAACTACTGAATGGATTTTAATGAAACTTTACAATAATATAACTTATACATCAGATCATAGGCTACAATTTATAAAGATATATTGTAATATTAAAATATTATCCAAAATATCTATCACCACGCGAGTGAAACCGCGGGGCGCAGCTATTATTATATAAGATGGCATAGCCTGTGTTTTGCTATAAGAGGTCTTATAGCAAAACATAGGCTATACCAGTCCTTTTACCTAAATCCATTCTAGAACAAAGTTCAAACCGAATGAGCCACTTTGGCTGCTGAAAAAGCACGGTATGAGTTTTCTACAAGTGACTAATATGCGTAAATCCACACTAGCGCAGCGGCTGAGAAAATACATATCTTTGTGACTCAGCAGAGCTGTAATATTTTTCGAACGAAACGCATGTGCGGCGCAACACAACCGCTGTGTAGAGCGGCAGCACGAATTTTTTAGGTAAAAAGAAAAATCGCAGTCGTCGAAAAAAACCGCAGTCAAAGTGCCTTGTTTATATTTCTATGTCCTGTGTGAAGTGAATTGTGTTGTTGACGCTTATAGTATAGCACTAAGAATTACCAATTATGTTATTATTATAATATATTTATTTATTACTTACTTGAATAAACGTCCACAGCCGGACATAGCAAGGTCCATGACTCGCGAAATTTGACCCAAAATCAGGGAAATATGAACCACAATTAAACATACAATCGTCCATTATGATTTTGAAAAGAAGTGATAGAATGATGTAAAGATACTTCGATTGCTAAGAAAAAAACTGCAAGTGACAAAAAAAATGTTGGTGTCTATTCACATGACACAGAAACAAAACAAGTTCGACAGAACTTTAAACGATAAATCCGTTTCGACTGTTTATGACCACAAATAAATCACCAAAATAAAAAGAATGGCATAATTCATCAGTACTTTTTATGACATCTGAACTAACACCGTTATTGTTCTACCGTGCTGTCGTACAGAACGACCCGGGCGACGAGGCGGCCATTTGCCAATTCGTTTCATAATTCGATCATACCAACTCTCGTCCGTGTTTATGCGGTGGCTGATGTGCCAACGGCGACGGACAGATCAAATTTTCATCCCACTTCCAACGGAGGAGGGTTATTGTAATAAATATTCATTGAATATGCAATCCCACTCCAAACTTTGCACGTGTTTTCATAGCATTTACGTAATAAAATTAACTTGTTGAAAGTAAATTAAGGATGTGTTATTCTGATGTATAAGCTATATTATTCTAAAGTTTCATTAAAATCCATTCGGCAGTTTTTACGTGAAAGAGTAACAAACATCCATCCATCCATCCATACTTACAAACTTTCACGATTATAATATTAGTATCATTGAAACTCTTACTCTTTAAGAATAACTGAAAGAGTTTGTATTTGGACCGTATTTTTTAAGTTATATTGGCGGCTGTCAGTATTTTTGGGTACGGTGGCGGTACGGTTGTTGAACATACAAAAAATCGTTTTGCCCACTAGTTGAACTTTCTATTTCCACTGTCTGTCCATCGCAGATTATTATCTATAATATACATATATATATCTATAGGAAATATAAATTCTATTAATTAGAAATGGTATTCACGAGAGCACTTTTCTGTAAAAATTACGACGCGACCTCAACAGTTAGTATTATAATAAAATATAGTATAATAGTCTCCCAATGATAGACATCATCATCATCAGCCTATATCAGTCCACTGCTGGACATAGGCCAATGATAGTATTATGTGGGATTTAATAAAAAAATCAGTGAACATTTCGGAAGCACTTATTGAGCCTAAACACCAAATTACAGGTGCAAAACTTCTATCAAACCTTAAAATTTTGGCAGTTTTGTTTATCACGCAATCTTAGTTATTCGGGAGTTTATGATGTAATGGAAAAAGGCTGAGGCCTTACCTCATTGAATAAAAAGCAAATTTATTGAATTAATATCGTGTTTAATTTTTATTCAATTAAATCCGCCAGAACAGCCATGAATCGAGTTTCCAACATAACTAAGGGCCCTATCTCACCAGGACTCCACAGCGACGACGTCTCTGGCAACGTATCCAAACTTGCATGGCAGACGACGCTGCCAAATTGTTGCAAAGTGTCATCAAACAGGAAAGATTTGATTTTTTGTTTGTATTGGCTCCAAAAATACTGGACCGATTTGTTAAAGTTTTTGACCGTTGGGAAGTTACACTATCCCCGGTGAACATATGCTATATTATTATGTACGAAAAATTTGGGATCCTTACTAAAACTTGAATAATGTAACCCAAGGTGAACACATTATTATCTAAAAAAAATGTAGCATATTATTATGTCTAACTGTTATAGTTTATTAGATCACAATAGGCCTATCATGGCCGCTGTGATACCCAAGCCACCCAGAGATATAGTTAAGTCATAATAAATGAAATAGGAATAATATTACTAATATAATTTATGTAATACCTACTTTGTTTATGTTTTGTACTGCAGCAGCAAATAAATGAATGTCTATGTCTATAAATAAATTGAAATGCCGCCGCTAGAAAACACTCATAATTTCTACCTTGGTATGAATTCTCATCAAAATAAATTACTTCATATTTAAAACTGTTTCAATACCTTTATATAACATTTTGAATAATTCAATTCGGGCTTTCCATTCGAAAGATATCACGAGTTGAAAAATGTAAGTATTAGAATAAGTCGCGTGGTCGCCGCTCAGGCTTCAGCTAACCTTGCGATGTAGGCATCACTGGGGTACGGGAGGGGTCAATGTTAAGAAATAAACTGCTACGAATAAATAATAATAATATATACCCGTGCGAAGCTGGGGCGGTCCGCTAGTACTATATAATGAAATGTTTGGATACGTTACCACGGCGACGTCGCTGGCTTATCAGCTGCTTGACGCCGGAGCACTCCCGAGAGACGCTGGCGTGACGAGATCGAAATAGATTTAAAACAATTTTGGATATATCTACACATATCATTTTGCCAGTACTAATATACATTAGTTATTATGTAACCACAATGAAATGAAGTTATTGAAATCGGAAATCTACTAAATTTACATGCAATTTCTGAATCGCGTTTAGAGGTAGAAATCGTAGGTACTATAAAAAATTACATCAAAAACTTTATGATTAGCAAGGGGCATTAAGATCATATATGTACATATATTAAACCTCTATGCTTTTTGCTGCTCATCTAATTTTCTTTAACTAGCTTAGTTAGTTATGAAACTTTCAAAACACCTTTATGGAAATACTTCGCCCGCGTGTCGTATCTATGTCTCAAATGGTGTCTTAAATTTTTCTTTGCCAAACCTTATCTTGAATCACTTTATCTATAAAAAAACCGCATCAAAATCCGTTGCGTAGTTTTCAAGATCTAAGCGTTACATGTGACAGACAGACAGCGGAAAGCGACTTTATTTTATAATTATGTAGAATTGCGTCATATAGCCACACCCACAAAGTTGGGCTAGGGAATGTGTCAAAGCTGTCAAACCGGAAACCTTAAATCATACGATTATGCTGCCACTAAGCTTTGTTGGGTTGGGTGTTATGACAGTGTGTATTGTATATTAAACTGAAACAAATAAATTCGTTCAAAATGCGTTAGTATAAGAGAAAATTAAAATAAATATATTAAATTATACTAAATTAAAGAGTTATTATCAAGGGTCATCGTCAGTTATTATCGATGTTACCACATGAGTTAAATTAATGATTAGTTTTTATCTTAAGTCCGGAAAAAAAATATGACGTGAGTCTGCTTTTTAGGTTAATTCAGCTAGTTTTATTTTTAATCATCATCAGCAGCCTATATTAGTCCAGTGCTGGATATAGGCCTCCCCCAATGAGCGCCATAGCGCCCTGTCTCCGGCTTGACGCATCCAGCATCTGCCCGCAGTCCTTCGCAAGTCGTCATCCCACCTGGCCAGAGGGCGTCCTACACTACGTTTGTCGAGTCGTGGTCTCCACTCAAGAACACGTTCGCTCTAGCGGTTGTCGGTTCTTCGTGAGATATGGCAGGCACACTGCCACTTCAGCTTGCTAATTCTCAGAGCTATGTCGATAACTTTGATTCTCTGTCGGATGTATTCGTTACGAATTCTATCCTTCAGAGAAACTCCGAGCATAGCTCTTTCCATAGCTTGTTTGATATTTTCACCAGAGCCTAGTTCGTAATCTAGCAGGGCGACCACGTGCAGGTTAGGTTGGCTTGGGAGACGAGATGTTGGAGTCCCCCTTACACCTCTTATCTCGGCGATCGTCCCTGGTTAAGCAGTCTGTCGGCTAATCAAAGAGTTTTCTCTATCAACAAACAAAAAGTATCGTTTACATATAAAAACAAAATGAAACTAAAATCGAACATGATCGCAATGACAAAATCTGCATTCTAAGATTTTCTATAATTCACTTGCCTCAACCCGGGGATCGAACCAGTTAAACAAAAAATACTGTCTGTTTTATTTATTTTTAAAATAAAAGAATGTTTGCCGTAAAATAATCTATCTTAAGGATTTAAAGTTTCCCTCCAGGGCACTTAGATTTTTTTGTAGGCGGAAAACCGACACTAGACCAACATACGCCAAGTTCGTCTCTACTGGTTGACCCAACGCGTTGACCCAGCGTATTAGCCTGATGTGTGTTTATCATGAAGCATAGTTAGTACCAAACAAACCTTAAATTTCGGTTTTATTCAATAGCTTGTACCATAACTTATTCAGTGTAAATGTGTTGCACCACTCGGCTTAGAGGTTAATAATTGTATTGTGTAGCAGTTGACCATCATAATGCCCCGGTAGGTGGCGTGCAAGACCCAGTGAGTCCGTGACCCACCTGTAATTGCAGTCCTGCCTCTGCACCTTCTATGATTATTACTTAACCTTGCACCGATCGATCAACAACTGGGTTACGCGGTTACCATTAGGTGATGGTGTGTCAGATTTTATTCTACAATACTGTTTTTTGAAATCAATACCATTGTTGCAGTAAGCGCCAAAATTGATGAAACTTTGATTGATTGACCATTTATGTTTTATAAATGCTTGTACAATCTGCAGATATTTGTTCCGGGTGTTTTGGTTGTTTTCTATGTAAAATAAAATATTTATCTACTGCGTAATGTAATGTATTATGTATATCAGTCATCTAGTACGCATATATGTATGATGATCTAGCCCCAAACTAAGCAGAGCTTATGTAATAAACAATGCTGGACAAATGCAGCATTATACAATGTGTATTGTCGAACCTTGATCAAACGAGATGTACGAATACACGACATATATTTATCGATAAAAAACAAAAAATAAAAAATTATATGTTATCTATCTCAAAAATAAAGCCGATTTAATAATTTTTTTAACGAAAACTACTTCATCTGGTTTTTTCTTCGTTTCTTTTTGAGTAAACGGTGTATTTTATTCAAAGTAGCCTCATTTGAAAGCTAGATAGTCTAACTAGCTAAGAAAATAAGAAATAAATACAATTTCGGTACATAAGCCTAGTAAAATCAATATTATTTTAGAAATTTGCAAAAAAAAACTTATTTTATTTTATTTTTGATCTGTAACTTTAAAACTGGGTTATTGAGGTGTGCTTTTTTGCATGTTGTATTAAACTTCATAATTTAATCTACAAATCCTCCAAAAAATATGGGTCTATCTCTTTTCGTTGTTATGTTATTCACCATTGAAAATAGGTAAAAAAATATTGATTTTACTAGGCTTATGTACTGAAATTGTATTTGTTTCTTATTTTATTAGCTAGGTAGACTATCTATCTATCAAATGAGACTACTTTGAACAAAATACACCGTTTATTCAAAAAGAAACGAAGAAAAAACCAGATGAATTAGTTTTCATTAAAAAAAATATTAAATCGGCTTTATTTTTGAGATAGGTGACATATCATTTTTTATTTTTTGTTTTTTATCGATAAATATATGTCGTGTATTCGCACATCTCGTTTGATCAAGGTTCGCCAATACACATTGTATATAATCTGCGCGGGTGGCCCGCGTTAAATTACCAATTTCATGCTGCATGCTTCTTCTTCAAGTTACTTAAATTGGTCCTTCAACCGAGTCCTATCTTTTTTTGCATATAATATTTGTAATAATAACAAATTATACCTACTATTTTTATTTATTGATGTTATTTGCGTATATTTTACAACCTTCACCTAAATCATTTATAACCTAATATTCAATTAAAATGAACAAAAGCTGCGTCATTCCTATAGAAGCCTTAATTGAATTCAGCTGTATCATTGATCTGCTCAACCATTCAAATTGAATTTCTGCACAAAGCGATTGCAATTAAAATGAATGGAATATTGTTCCTCCTATAAATATCTACCCTTTTGTGTGTATGGGTGCATCGTTTATGTTGTACCACATAAAGGTAAAGAATAAAAGCCGCTCTCAGCATGAACAGCATGACTATAATTTTCAATCCCAATCGTTATCTACGTGATTTATAATCGCGAAGTTCGTCATTTGTTGGAATTGAAAATTCTTAAAATCTCTGTTGCACATAAGAAAAGTAAATTATCAATCACATTCATTTATAAATGCGTTTGGATGTCTAGATGGATGGATGGATGTCTGTTACTTCTTCATGCCAAAACTACTGAACGGATTCGGCTGAAATTTTGCAAACAGACAATGCCTGGAATAAAACAGTACTTTTTATTGTGTAGAGCCGCGGGCGGTAACTAGTCACACAGTCACACACAAAAGTTAAAAATAATAGATATGCACAAAGACGAGCTTCAATAATTCTCCCTGAACATAAAATCTTTCAAAAAATAATATATGTAATTCCATAAAAGATTGCGTTTTTAGCTTTACACACATTTGTTCCGCCTCGGAACAAATGTGTGTACGATCTGCAGATATTTGTTTCGGGTGTTCTGGTCGTTTTCTATGTATGTATAATGAAAAATATCTATCTATGTAATGTATTGTATTATGTATATCAGTTACCTAGTACCCATAACACAAGCTCTGCTTACCTTGGGGCTAGATAATGCTGTGTGAGTTGTCCAGCATTATTTATTTACATATTTGTGCTCCGCGTGACTTCGAAGTGAAAAAAGATTATCTAAAAGTTTATTGTGAAATACAAAGATACAAAGCTAAAAACGCAACCTTTTATGAAAGTATATACAGGGTTATTGTATATATATTATACAATGTGTATTGTCGAACCTTGATCAAACGAGATGTGTGAATACACGACATATATTTATCGATAAAAAACAAAAAATAAAAAATTATATGTTACCTATCTCAAAAATAAAGCCGATTTAATAATTTTTTTAATGAAAACTACTTCATCTGGTTTTTTCTTCGTTTCTTTTTGATTAAACGGTGTATTTTATTCAAAGTAGCCTCATTTGAAAGCTAGATAGTCTACCTAGCTAAGAAAATAAGAAAAAAAATACAATTTCGGTACATAAGCCTAGTAAAATCAATATTACTTTAGAAATTTGCAAAAAAAAAAACAAATTTTATTTTATTTTTGATCTGTAACTTTAAAACTGGGTTATTGAGGTGTACTTTTTTGCATGTTGTATTAAACTTCATAATTAAATCTACAAATCCTCCAAAAAATATGGGTCTATCTCTTTTTTTTGTCATGTTATTCACCATTTAAAATAGGTACTTTCTGTCTTGTCAAGAGTAAAAAAAACAAAAACTTTATTTTAAACAGCCGTTTCTATCCCACTGCTGGGCAAAGACCTCATTCTATTTCTTCCTATCTTGCCTCGTTTTATTTTATAATTTATGTAGATTAAATCAGTTGATATTCCTGTTGATCTTTCTACAAAACAGAAAGTACCTATTTTCAATGGTGAATAACATAACAACGAAATGAGATAGACCCATATTTTTTGGAGGATTTGTAGATTAAATTATAAAGTTTAATACAACATGCAAAAAAGTACACCTCAATAACCCAGTTTTAAAGTTACAGATCAAAAATAAAATAAAATTTGTTTTTTTTTTGCAAATTTCTAAAAAAATATTGATTTTACTAGGCTTATGTACTGAAATTGTATTTGTTTCTTATTTTATTAGCTAGGTAGACTATCTAGCTTTCAAATGAGACTACTTTGAACAAAATACACCGTTTATTCAAAAAGAAACGAAGAAAAAACCAGATGAAGTAGTTTTCGTTAAAAAAATTATTAAATCGGCTTTATTTTTGAGATAGATAACATATAATATTTTATTTTTTGTTTTTTATCGATAAATATATGTCGTGTATTTGCACATCTCGTTTGATCAAGGTTCGACAATACACATTGTATATACCTTAGTTAGTTTACTTTGTATAAGAATTTCCGCCTGCTTCCTTTGTAATGATGTCTTTTCAGTTTCTTTGAAATAAGTTCATAGTTGTTATGCATTGTTGGAGAGCTAAGAAAACGGTTATGTTTTAAAATAATCTGCAAGACAAGTTTCATAACGTTTTTTTCGTTTTTAAGGCATTTTAGAGGAAAAAAATCTCAATGAGTAATGAAATAATATCGTTTTTATCTCGCATTTTTAAATTAGGAGCGATAATTGTCGTTTTAATATTGATAAATAACCAGTGTTTATTCGTTTTTATAAAACAGAAAAAAAAATAGATTTAAACTGTCAGTTTTTTTAAATAAATTTTTGTTGTTGTACTTTCGACTTATTTTGAAAAAAGCTAAAAATCATGATAATTTAAAAATGGTTCACTTTTGCATGTTGCACATGGGGGTGACAATTTTCGCAAATAGTCACCTACTAACGGGAATACGTCGAATTACCAATAACCCTGCATATTCTTTTTTGAAAGATTTTATGTTCAGGGAGAATTATTGAAGCTCGTCTTTGTGCATATCTACATAACTTTTGTGTGTGCCTAGTTTCCGCCCGCGGCTCTACACAATAAAAAGTACTGTTTTATTCTATTGTCTGTTTGCAAAATTTCCACTTAACCAAAATTATCGAAATAGCTCTAAGAATTAGCATGCTGAAGTGGCAGTGGGCCGGGGAATATAGTATAAACATTTAATCCTATTCGGACATACAGTTTGGTATGCAGTTTTTCTTGTTACTAAAATCGATGACATGGTTCCTAAGAAGAGATCTTCGTATTATAGTTTCAGACTGTATGAAATGAAATGAGTCATCCTGTTTATATCCTCGGAACTATCTCACTCGCATAGTATGTTCATGAAGTGACCCTAGACCTCACGTACACCAATTGTGTACCCGCCTCGCTCCTGAAATGAAGCGTTAAATTGGTGCTACACGTTTTATTCAATTTTTTTTTAATACTGGACAATTCACACAGCATTATCTAGCCCATACATAATACAATACATTATATACATAATACAATACATTACATTGATAGATATTGTTTATTATACATAGAAAACGACCAGAACACCCGAAACAAATATCTGCAGATCATACACACATTTGTTCCGAGGTGGGAATCGAACCCGCAACCTCCTGCGTCGCAGGCGGACCTTCGCCCACCGCGCCACATCGGTCGTCAAATGCTTCGTGTCCACTCATTTTTTTTTCTTCCAAAGCAAAGTTAGCACTAGATTATCCTCTCTACCCTGACTCGCAGAGGCAACTGCATCTGAAATGACGTGCGAGATGCATGTTATAACTTATACTTTTGCAGTTTAGCAAACGTATATTTGAATCATCCGCCAATATAGTCATATTATAACTCATAGAATCGCTCTCGGCCATAAAGCGAATTCGCACCAAACAATTTATTGCTAGTATACGACATCCATAACTCGTATTGTAAGTCGTTTTACAGTTTTCCACTATTTTACTAGTGACATTGCTATACAAACGAGAACGCGCGTTATGGAATTGTGGTCATATGTTTTTTTTACTTGTAAATAATTGCTAGATACCGCGCCACTTGCAGGCACGGTTGTAACGTGGTATTTACCGTGATTTGTGATGTTTTGACTATTATTATATTACAGCACAGTTTGATGTTCTATGACCATGTAATGATTATTTTTATCAGCATTTCGATATTTCCCAGTCGTTCAGAGGGTGCCTCTTATTATCAACATAGGAGATTGAAATTTTCACCAAATAATCACAATAATATAATGTTACATTACTATTTTTGTTGTATTGTTACTTGTATCGTTGTTCGAAAAGAATCGCAATCTTGGTTTTTCACAACATAATTGATGCGAACCATTTTCTTCTATGTATATTCTTTAATTCTTTTATAATTAAAATCACCAAGTCAGGACTTGAATCGAGAATGGCCAGTAACATTTTCTTTGTTCACCATAATTATATTCAGAACTGCCTTTACACACTTCTTTTTTTTCTTATCCAGTGTAAAAAGATACCATAAATTAAATTCAGTGCCCAACACTAATAACATACAATTTCAAAGCTGTGATAACCAATATTTTGTTTTGATGTTTGATTTGATAACTAATACCTCGGTTTGGATAGGTTGGTGCAGTCTTTACTGGTTATGTGAGCGATTGGATGCCTGCTTCGATTCTCATCTGGGTGATACAATTTTTGCTTCATAGTATTTAAAGAAAATATTTATACCTCTAAATCGTGCATCAATGGCAACTTTAGCTCTTTGAGGAGATACCAATTAATGCTTCTGTACCTTCATATTTGGAAAGTCTTGTGTTTTTTTCTTTTCCTACGTATTCCTGAAGTTTTTAACTCCGCCATGGCCGGTCCCAAGCCCGGATGTGAAAGGAGGAGGGGGGTAGGTCAGGAAGACTAACCTCGGCGGTTTATGTCAACCACGGACCAAGAGGGAATATCTAGGTCTAGGAAGATCGTCTTTGTTTAAGTATGGAGTTCGATATTTTCTAAAGTATTTACGTAGTTCTGTGCTAAAATATAATTCAATGGTAAGGTTAAAATCTTTAGATTTTTAAAGTGCGGCTTACAACTGACCATCCCGTCGTGGTAAAAATTATAAGTGATCTTTTTCGTTGTTAACTTATTATAGTTATTACTTACAAAGTTTCATTACTATACTTTTAAAGTTATATCTAGTTGGAGAATTTCCAAGGATATATCCAGTACATTCTAGAAAAGAAGGCGTCACAAAATTGAGTCGTCAAGATATCATCTCAATACTATCGTGAAATCAAACTTAGGGCTCTGATCGGAGGAGGCTACGCAGTCAAGTAGACGAGGAAGGGTCTTATAAACATTGCCGAATATCGTATATTCATATGGAAATTTTAAGGATTTTTTTGCGACCGTCATGAAATGTAATAATGTGGTTACAATTATAAAGAATTTTGTTCAGCTATGACTTTGAAAAATAATGGACAAAGATGTTACCCATTTAAAATACAGCCAAATGACAAAAAAACAGACAGTAGAGTTTATGTAAGCATTACTGCAATGAATTAAAAACTAGGGATTTTTGAGCAGTTTTGAAAATAAATATTAAAAAAAAATTTGCAATATGCTCAAATCTGATTATGTTTATATTCCTGGGTTAATAAAACAAATGTGTTCTATCTGTGTATCATTGTTTTCTAATCAGATTGTTTTATACAAAACCATCTTGTACCAGCGATTAATAATGAAGAAACAAAGCACCACCAAGAAAAGAAAATTAATGGGTAAGTAAATTTGATTCGGAAAATGTAAATACTGTAAATTTTATCATTATTACATTTTTCTATTCAGACTTTACTACTCAAATTCATCATAAAATAGCGACCAACAGCAGAAAAATCGAAGCACTACAAAAGAATAACAAGGAAAGAAGCACCACCAAGAAAAGAAAATTGTGAGTAAGTAAATTTGATTCCGAAAATCCTACTCTGAAAATGTTATCAATAGTAGCATTTTCCTAATCAAACTTTACTACTCAAATTCATCATAAAACAGCGGCCACCAGCCGAAAATCGTTGAACTACAGAAAAATTTCAAGCAGTAATTTAAACATTTAAGTAAGTCAGATTATCAAATGCCAAATATTGTTATTTAAATTAATATATTATCATTTAACACATCCACTAATCTGCACCGAATTCCACTTAATTAATCGCTTCACCATAAATATGGTACATCTCAGTTTGACATATTTTGGTATTTTACCTCGGATGAAAGAATCTACAGATGGAAGGACGCGTGTCAAATGTGTCAAGTTAGAAACCAATCTATCAATATTTCCGTGCAAAAAGCACCGCAGGCACTATCTACTATTTCTTTCATAAATGAATGGTTCTGCGACAATACTGTTGTCATTGCGATTGCAATAAACAAATTTGCAATTATTTTTGTGTTTATGACTTGAATTTGAATGTTTAATGTTAAAAATTGACTTACTTTAGTTTATTAAATATAATGTTTGTCGTTTTAGTATGTATATAACTGTAAGTCAAATGTAAATATATGAAAAAAATTTATTAAATAAATTGCTTGCAAAATTCGACCGCAGATTGCTGCAATCATAGTGGGATGCTCAACTTTGCCGCAGAACGAACACTGCTGGCCGCAGCTTGTAGAATTATATTATATTCCAATAAATAATTACATTTCTTTGTTATCTTGTTATAGTTACTACCAATCATTAGTTCTTACAATACCCTAATTTTCTATTAATAACTTACAGATTAAAATTTCATTACTATTCTTTTAAAGTTATCTCGCGTTCTAGAATGTACTCGGTACTATACAGTCCATTCTAGAAAAGAAGGCGTCACAATATTGAGACGTCACCGTAGCATCAAATATATCAATACCGTTTAATCAAACTAAAGACTCTGATCGGAGGAGGCTGCGCAGTCAGGTGGACGAAAGCCACTGTTATGAGCGGGGAAGGGGCTTATAACCATTGCCGAATTCGTAAATTCATATGGAAATTTTAAGGATGTTTTGCGACCGTCATGAAATTTAATAATGTGGTTAAAATTATATTTTTTTTTAACTAACGGACATTCGAGTTTCTGTAAGCATAACTGCAACGAATTAAAAAATGTCCCTATGATTTTAATCAACGGGACGTTCTCTAATTGGGGGGTTTGAACGAGGGACTTTTGAGCAGTTTTGAAAGTAAAAATGTAAAAAATAATTTTGCAATGTGCTCAATCTGATTATGTTTATATTCCTGGGTTAATAAAACAAATGTGTTCTATCTGTGTGAGTTATATCATTGTTGTGTAATCAGATTGTTCTATACAAAACCATCTTGTATCAGTGACTGATAAAGAAGAAACAAAGCATCACCAAGAAAAGAAAATTAATGAGTAAGTAAATCTGATTCGGAATATCCAAACTGTAAATTTTATCAATGTACGATTTTCCTTATCAGACATTACTACTCAAATTCATCATAAAACAGCGGCCACCAGCAGAAAAATCGAACCACTACAGAAGAATTTCAAGGAGGAAAGCTCCACCAAGAAAAGAAAATTAATGAAAAGTAAATTTGATTGAGAAAATCCATACACTGAAAATTTTATCAATGTAGAATTTTTCTTATCAGATATTACAACTCAAATTCATCATAAAACAGCGGCCACCAGCAGAAATATCGAAGCACTACAGAAGAATCTCAAGGAGTAAGTAAGTCAGATATTCAAATGCCAAATAATGTTATTTCAATTAATATATTATCATTTAAGTACATCCACTAATCCGCACCGAATTCCACTTAATTAATTTTCTTTTAATAACTTACAGATGAAAGTTTCATTACTATACTTTTAAAGTTATCTCGCGTTGGAGAATGTACTAGGTACTATTCATTCCATTCTACAAAATAAGGCGTCACAATATTGTGAAATCACCGTAGCATCTCAATACTATCGTTAAATCATACTAAGGGCTCTGATCGGAGGAGGCTGCGCTGTCATTTAGATTAAAGCCACTGTTATGAGCGAGGAAGGGGCTTATAACCATTGCCGAATTCGTATATTCACATGGAAATTTCAAGATTCTTTACGACTGTCATGAAATTTAATAATGTGGTTACAATTATAAACAATTTTGTTACGCTATGACTTTGAAAAGCATGGACAAACAAAGTACTTATTAAAAATACAGTTAAATGAAAAAAAGAACAGACATTCGAGTGTCTGTAAGCATAACTGCAACGAATTAAAAAAACGTCCCTTTGGTTTTAATCAATGGGTGGTTCTTTAATTGGGGGGTTTCAACGAGGGATTTTTGAGCAGTTTTAAAAGTAAATATGTAAAAAAAACAATTTTGCAATGTGCTCAAATCTGATAATTTTTATATTCCTGGGTTAATTAAACAAATGTGTTATATCTGTGTATCATTGTTTTTTAATCAGATTGTTTTATACAAAACCATCTTGTACCAGCGATTAATAATGAAGAAACAAAGCACCACCAAGAAAAGAAAATTAATGGGTAAGTAAATTTGATTCGGAAAATGTAAATACTGTAAATTTTATCATTATTACATTTTTCTAATCAGACTTTACTACTCAAATTCATCATAAAACAGCGACCACCAGCAGAAAAATCGAAGCACTACAAAAGAATTTCAAGGAAAGAAGCACCACCAAGAAAAGAAAATTGTGAGTAAGTAAATTTGATTCCGAAAATCCTACTCTGAAAATTTTATCAATAGTACCATTTTCCTAATCAAACTTTACTACTCAAATTCATCATAAAACAGCGGCCACCAGTCGAAAATCGTTGAACTACAGAAAAATTTCAAGCAGTAATTTAAACATTTAAGTAAGTCAGATTATCAAATGCCAAATATTGTTATTTAAATTAATATATTATCATTTAAGTACATCCACTAATCTGCACCGAATTCCACTTAATGAATCGCTTCACCATAAATACGGTACATCTCAGTTTGACATATTTTGGTATTTTACCTCGGATGAAAGAATCTACAGATGGAAGGACGCGTGTCAAATGTGTCAAGTTAGAAACCAATCTATCAATATTTCCGTGCAAAAAGCACCGCAGGCACTATCTACTATTTCTTTCATAAATGAATGGTTCTGCGACAATACTGTTGTCATTGCGATTCCAATAAACAAATTTGCAATTATTTTTGTGTTTATGACTTGAATTTGAATGTTTAATGTTAAAAATTGACTTACTTTAGTTTATTAAATATAATGTTTGTCGTTTTAGTATGTATATAACTGTAAGTCAAATGTAAATATATGAAAAAAATTTATTAAATAAATTGCTTGCAAAATTCGACCGCAGATTGCTGCAATCATAGTGGGATGCTCAACTTTGCCGCAGAACGAACACTGCTGGCCGCAGCTTGTAGAATTATATTATATTCCAATAAATAATTACATTTCTTTGTTATCTTGTTATAGTTACTACCAATCATTAGTTCTTACAATACCCTAATTTTAATAACTTACAGATTAAAATTTCATTACTATTCTTTTAAAGTTATCTCGCGTTCTAGAATGTACTAGGTACTATTCAGTCCATTCTAGAAAAGAAGGCGTCACAATATTGAGACGTCACCGTAGCATCTCAATACTACCGTTTAATCAAACTAAAGACTGATCGGAGGAGGCTGCGCAGTCAGGTGGACGAAAGCCACTGTTATGAGCGGGGAAGGGGCTTATAACCATTGCCGAATTCGTAAATTCATATGGAAATTTTAAGGATGTTTTGCGACCGTCATGAAATTTAATAATGTGGTTAAAATTATATTTGTTTTAACTAACAGACATTCGAGTTTCTGTAAGCATAACTGCAACGAATTAAAAAATGTCCCTATGATTTTAATCAACGGGTGGTTCTCTAATTGGGGGGTTTGAACGAGGGATTTCTGAGCAGTTTTAAAAGTAAATATGTAAAAAAAACAATTCTGCAATGTGCTCAAATCTGATAATTTTTATATTCCTGGGTTAATAAAACAAATGTGTTATATCTGTGTATCATTGTTTTCTAATTAGATTGTTTTATACAAAACCATCTTGTACCAGCGATCAATAATGAAGAAACAAAGCACCACCAAGAAAAGAAAATTAATGAGTAAGTAAATTTGATTCGAAAAATGTAAATACTGTAAATTTTATCAAAATACATTTTTCCAATCAGACTTTGCTACTCAAATTCATCATAAACCGCGGCCACCAGCAGAAAAATCGAAGCACTGCAGAATAATTTCAAGGAAGGAAGCACCACCAAGAAAAGAAAATTATGAGTAAGTAAATTTGATTCGGAAAATGTAAATACTGTAAATTTTATCAACATTACATTTTTCTTATCAAACTTTACTACTCAAAATCATCATGAAACAGCGGCCACAGTCGACCAAGCATAATGACGATATTTGCAAAATTTTCGTTAGCAAAAATTACCTTCGTTATGAGATAAACGGTTCTTGAAATGTCTATGATTTGATGTCAAGATGGCTTAAAACATTAACTCTTGCGTTTAGTCACCAATTTTCAGGGTAATACGAGTAAATGAATCGACTTTTATAAGAACCTATTATTCCGTGGCAGACACGGCGAATTTCGAACCCCACCAACTAAAAAGGTGGATATTGCAAAAGGCGATTAGAGGGGCATCCAGCTCCTCTGTGTTTATATAACTCTTCCACTGCGGTGCTTGGTTGAGATTTTAGCATTAGGTACCCCTTAATGATAAGAGCTACATAAATGCTCTTATGCGGAGAGGCCTTTATCCAGCAGTGGTCTACTCAAGCTATACATGTGTTTATCATCATCATTATCAACCTATGTTAGTCCACTGCTGGACATATGCCTCCCCCAATGAGCGCCATAGTGCCCTGTCTTCAGCTTGACACCAGCATCTATCTTCAGTCTTTCGTCTTCTTTCTTTCGCAGGTCGTCATCCCACCTGGTTGGAGGGCGTCCTACACGTTTACCGAGTCGTGGTTTCCACTCAAGAACACGTTTCCCCTGTGGCCGTCAGTTCTTCGCGAAATATGGCCCCACTGCCACTTCAGTTTGCTTATTCTTAGAGCTATGTATTCTTAGAGCTACGATAACTTTGATTCTCTTTCGGATGTATTCGTTACGAATCCTATCCTTCAGAGAAACTCCGAGCATTTCCATAGCTCGCTGAGCGACTTTGAACTGGTTGACCAGCCCTATCGTGAGTGACCACGTATCAGCTCCGTAAGTCATAACGTGTAGGACGCACTGGTTGAAAACTTTCGTTTCCAAGCATTGCGGTATGGATGTTGAGAAGACTCGACGTAGTCCCAAACGCTGCCCAGCCTAGCTGGATCCTCCTTTTGGCCTCCTTCTCGAAATTGTTTTTACCTAACTGCAGAATCTGTTCGTGGTAGGTGTATTCGGAAACGATTTCGAGAAGGTGACCATGCACGAACATATCGGCCTTGGATCAATGTGACCATTGATCATGACTTTGGTTTTTCATGCCAAGACCGATACATTGGAAGGCTAGGTCGTCCAGCATCTGTTTCAGCTCCTCTAGCGACTCCGCCATTAAAACTATGTCATCAGCGAATCGCAGGTGTGAGATGTACTCGCCGTTTATGTTAATGCCCTTTCCTTTCCAGTCCAGCGTCTTACACAAATCTTCCAACGCGCTTGTGAACAGTTTCGGCGATATGACATCCCCCTTTCTCACTCCTCTGCGTAATTGGATAAGTTTAGACTGCTGGCTCTGTACTTGGATACTCATAATGGCGGCTTCGTAGATACATCTCAGCACCTCGATATAACGATTGTTCACTTGGCATCGCTGTAAGGATTAGTTCACAAAGGCCAGACACAATGGCTGAGTATACTCTTCGGACTTCTGTGTAATTTGCCTCATTGTGTGTATGTGGTCTATGGTGCCATATCCTCCGCGAAACCCGGCCTATTCTGGTACCGAAACTCGTCGAGTCTCCTAGCGAGCTAACTAAACTAACATAAAAACTTCTGTCCATAGGTAAGTGAAATTACTCCATCGCAACTTTAATGAAGCAAATCAGGTGAAGAGCCACCTGATTTTGCCTAAAACGAATGCTACGGTTGACTCCCCGCGATAATTTGATAGGTAGTAGCATTTATACGTTTCGTGCATATTAATTTTATTAATGAACTGGTTATTAGTGTTCGTCAATTTAATGTGAGTCTAGTTTTCGTCACCTTAGTAATTTCAAATTTCAACAAAAGTCTTCACCAAGATAGGATATCTTAAATTCTGGCGGTATTGCCATCAATCATCATCATCATCCTATAGCAGTCCACTGCTGGACGTAGGCCTCCCCCAATGAAGAACTGACGGCCACTGTGGCAAACGTGTTCTCGAATGGAGACCACGACTCGTTAAACGTAGTGTAGGACGCCTTCCGACCAGGTGGGATGACGACCTGCGAAAGACTGCAGTTAGATGCTGGATGCGGCAAGCTGAAGACAGGGCGCTATGGCGCTCATTGGGGGAGGCCTACGTATTGCCATGTTGCATGGTAATGCTATCAATAAAACTTAATTCATGTTTTTTTTAAGTTATGTCTAATAAAGTGTCATCATCATTAGCTTACATCTTTTTATACGTAAATAGTTTTATTTTTAAAAGAGTGCATTTTCTTTTATTAATTATTTTTTCAGTAATAAATCCATCGTTTAATCGATTTTCTTTTGTAAAATCACAACCACGAAGCTACAAATTGCGTAGACATTCAAACTGTCCAAACAGATCGGAATTACAACAGTGCAGTAAACCGGTATACCACGCAAATTCGATCTTATTCCGTAGAGAATACAGTTTAATTTAATCTTTCTGGATTATGAACTAACGAACTCGTTGAAATTGGAATCTTGTTATTGCAACATAAAGCTTCTTTTTAAGTGTGCGCGTCCAATATCGATTTGGCTGTTCGCCTCGGGTCACGCAGCAGACTTGCGATATAAAGCATGTTGGTATAGAATTAAAGTTTACTATTCTTGAGAGATATCCCCTACATTGCGGACTCAGCCCGATGAATAGTTCCAAGTACTTTTTATAAAATTGCAAGTATATAATCTGTTTTTTGTTCTAGATGTGTGTCCAAATTTTTATAGCCGTATTTTATACAGGCTAATAAGGTTTTTTCTCACGTTAGCATACTTTCCGCCTATCCTATACCTACATATCTCGTGTTTGAAACACGACAATATGCTAACTTCATAAGTTTCACATATAAAGCATTTATTTGACGTCAGCATCAATTATAAAAGTGTAAGTAAATCTAGCTGTCTGTTTGCTTCAATAACGGTAAACGTTAGGTAAACGGTATCCTGGGGACGGACATAGGCGACTTATAAGAGCTTACAAAGCCGTGGGCAGAAGCTAGTACTTTATCATTTACACATTATACCCCGGATCGAGTAGGATAGGTGTCGAACGTATCGTCTGGTCAAGGGTGGTTAGACGATACCCAGATAGTGCATTAGGAATGGAGTCTAGATTGGGTTCTAGCTGGTATGCCACTAGCACTAATAGTAAGTAGCTTAGTGGAAGAGATCATGCGTTAACATCATTTCTTCCTTAAAAAGGTACCTACCTTTTTTATTGAAGTTTATCTTCTTCCACTAGTGAACAAAAAATTTAAGTGAACATTAAAATTAAAATAAATGTTTTTTGATAATAATAAATAGTATAAAATTTGACTTGTCTTATTTTGCCTAAAGAAGCCTAAAGAAATAAATGAGTTTGACTTTGACTTTGAGTACTTGGGAGATACAGAGTTTTGAGTTAGGTATGTTGAAAACGAGCGCATACAGAATTTATACTTGCATTGGCTTTTTATCTTGCAGTTCTATGTAACAGTGGGAGTGCTATTTGGCATATGAAAGCCCGGTTCCCGAGGGTCAGTTGGCTTTCCGCCCGAGTGGAACCTTTCACACGTGTAGCAGTCAGTGGCAAAACTAATGATCGGCCCCTTTGCTCAATAAGATGTGGTATGTAGCTTTTCTAAGTGTCGTGTCCAGTGTAGCTGTACAATTTATAAACACAAGCTTTCAATACGCGCACGTGAATCATGGCGGTGGCGTGAAATCGCGGCATGGATCGCGGTGCGAATCACGGCAAGAATCACACTCGCGGCCTTGCGAACCCTATAACGCGGGACAAATAATCATCGACAAACTACGTGAACGAGCCGTGAAAGCGATGCAAAGCCGTGAGGGATAGGCATAAGAGATCCACACTCACGGTTCGCGGTTTCACTGGTAATTCGTGTGGAGAGGCTACATTAAATAAATAATGTTCGATAATCCACACAACTTGTGTTATAGGATTAAAGTTTTTGGCCTAGTTTTAGGTGAACGGTTTTCTATATCAGCTCAGTATTTCCCACAGCTAACCACAAAATAATTAGAACTCGTATTATTTGAACAAGTTAACTGATATGCACAATCATTACCATGTCATTGCACAAATAAATATTTTATCATACATGGAAAACACCTGGAACAAATATCAGGAGATCGTACCAACTTTGTCCCGAGGCGGGAATTGAACACGCAATCTCCTCGCGGCGGTACAGAAATAAGATATTAAGATCTGTCGAACTGGCAGGTCGTAATTTCTTATTTCTTTATTGACTAGATAAACAGAAGTTTTTATACTATGACGAAGGTCTGGCGGTCGCAGGCTCTAAGCCTATTTGCATTGACCGTGGAAAATGCTGCAATTCTGGAATTTTAATGATGGGAATGAAATACTTAAATCTTTTACTGGTTACATTATTTTTAACAGTGATAATGCTCCCTACCCGTAGTTAAAGACCTACTTCCTAATGTCCTGTACACAATATTCATGACCACAGCTCAAAGTAGAGTCAGTAAAGTTCAACCTATGTGAATACAAATAGGTTTAGCTCTACCCCTAACGAGTTCTATTAGGTTATTTTATTTATAGTTCTTTTAATGGACTACAGCAGAGCCATACAGGGCCCGGTATAGCTATACCGAATTAAGGCGAAAAAAAATGTATTTATGAGAGACTGGCCAGTTACAATCTATTTTGAAAATACATATGATTATATATAAGTAAAAATAAGGACGTTTCAATTTCAAAATTTTCCTCCACATTTTTGAGAGCAGTTAAATTATCTAGTCACATTGAAAAATTTATCGGCGTCGGGAAAAAAATTCCGCTATGATTTTTTACGATTTTAATTGTTGTGGGTCAAACTCCTGGGTCACTCCTTACAGCCCTGATCTGGCATGGTGTGACTTATTTTATTCCCGAAACTAAAAAATTTGCTCAAAGGGATACAATTTACGTTGCCAGAAGATGTGCTGTCCGCGTTCGAGTAAGCTGTGAACGAGGTGTCTGCTGACTGGAAAAATTATTACGAAAACTGGTTCAGACGAAGATCTACGATGATGAAGATATGAAGTGACGATTTAGAAAGTGGTCAAGTTAGGAAGTAGACAAGGTCGTCCGGAGGGCTTTACGAATACATACATTCATACGTAGCGTCATGTTCAAGTGCAACAAATCAATCAATTTCTTCGCGACATTTTTTTTTCTAAACTGGAACACCATATCAATGTTTTCATGAAAAATATAGGTAACAAATGTGTTATACAGTTTATCAATATAGGTATATTATTATACACAAAACTAAGATGAAATTGTTTGTAATTATGACATTCGCCCAACACCTTCCACCCTATACATACATGTATATAAAGTTGTGTTCTATTTTTGATTGTATAACTTGTCAATTATTCACACTTTCACTGCAAATTTTTTGAGACGACTGCGATCTTTTTTTTAACCTAAAAAATTAGTGCAGCCGCTCTACATAGCGGTTGTGTTGAGCCGCACATACGTTTCGTTCGAAAAATATTACGGCTGTGCTGAGTCACACAGATCTGTATTTTTTCAGCCGCTGCGCTAGTGTGGATTTACGCATATTAGTCACTTGTACAAAACACATACCGTGTGATTTCAGCAGTCAAAGTGTTAAATATAAAGCCATTTTGTATAACTAAATATACAAGGTAGTATTTAAAATGCTGTTTACAACTTTGTCTTTGTCTATAAACTATAAAATACATAATTTATTTTGCTAATTAAACTGGTCTACAAAATCGACGCGCTGTCCCCAATAATTACAATGGCATACATAAGCAATGCATAGGTGTTTCATTACTATGCTAACAATGTGGTTTTATAGTTAATAATAATATAATAATTGGAACGAGTTAGTCTGGTTTTGTATATCTAAACATGTAAGTTTTATTATTCTGCCGTCCTTAAGCTAAAATGCCGTTAACTACCAAAACCTAATTTCAAGATATGCGCAAAATAGCGGGAAATAATTTAAAATGTATGCTGTTTTGAAACCATCAACAATTTGTTCGACCTGAAGGTATCAAAAAATAGTACTTCAGAAGTACTTTCTAATAGCTTATCTTTCATCTAATAACTATAATTCAAATAATGTAAAAATATGATTTGTATGGCCAAATGTTAGATAACGGCATAGTATTGTTTGCCTATTACCCATTACCTCTGCTTATATTCGTCGACTGACTGCAGAAAAAACAAAACACCGCCACGAGAAGAATATCAATGAGTACGCAAGTTTGGTTTACAAAATTCAATTCATGTAAATTTTAGTCATAAATTGATTTTGCACACCAGACTTTTCCACTCAAAACCGAACAACTGCAGAAAAAATGAAGCACCACCAAGAACAACATTTCAATAAATAAATAAATAATAAATAAATAATGCTGGACAATTCACACAGCATTATCTAGCCCCATGTTAAGCAGAGCTTGTGTTACGGGTACTAGATAACTGATATACATAATACAATACATTGCATAGATAGATATTTTTAATTAGAAAACGACCAGAACACCCGGAACAAATATCTGCAGATCGTACACACAATTGTTCTGAGGCGGGAACCGAAACCGCAACCTCCTGCGTCGCAGGCGGACCTTCGCCCACCACGCCACATCGAACGTCGAATATCAATGAGTTAATAAGTCAGGTTTTAAAATGCCAAATATTGTTATTTATATGATTATTATGGCCTTTTGAAAACAGAGTTTCCAACTCAAAATCATAGTATTACAGCGGCAATCAATTCAGATTATTTACAATCGAATCAGTTGAGCTAACTACTAACTGTTGCAAACAATCTACAGTTTGCTCCACTGATCCATAACCATACCAGTCGAAAGCATCCCTAAGAAGCCGGCCACTTATACTCACCACTTACCTGCTAAAGTTACTTCTTAACAAACAATTTATTTAAAAAGAACTACAATGTTTTTGTGAAAAATATAGGTATTAATGTTTAAAAAAGTTTGAATGTACAGCTCTTCTATGCGTAAATTTTACACTAAGTTTTATTATTTATTTTGTGTCGGTAGGTACTCGAAAATATACCTTTTTCATCTGTTTACTTAGAAAGGCTCCCCTAACTCTGTTAATGTTAGAGATTTTATTTGTGTTTTGTTCTCTAAGTATTCCTAAATTTTTTAACTCCGCCATTGCCGGTCCCAAGCCCGGATGTGAAAGGAGGAGGGTTCTGGCCATGAGATACCAGAAACGTATTTTCCTACATTCTATGACTTCTTCGTTCATTTCGTATTTATTGCCCATTAGCCCTTGTTGTTAGGTATGGAACATTCCTTACAAAAATGAGACATGATGATGACGTCTCCACAGTATCGTCAAACCGAACCCATGGCTTAGTCTCATAATACGTTGCTTTACATTACATTATGTGTGTATAAGTAAATACGTTGGATTAGCCATGCTTTTAAATCAAAAAATAATAAGAGGTTGTGTAATAAATAATGCTGAACAATCCACAAAGCATCATCTAGCCCTAAGTTAAACAGAGCTTGTGTTATGGATCGGGAAATACACCACAATCAATAGATTCAAATAAAAAAGCTAGATCTGGTGCAATGGTATCAATATACATGCCTGCGTTCCGTGGACAGTTGTCATGAATCCTATGAACTGGTGTTACAGCACAATAAGGACTTACAGCAAGAGCTATCAGAGTGTAGAATAAAACTAGATATATTAGAGTGTAAGCCGTTGCCTTCAGCAACCAGTGTTTGTAGTTTAGATCTTCAAACGGAGCTTATGACAACTGATCCTAATATGTCAACGATGGATCTTACTTCACCATGTCGCCATGGTCATAGCCAAACACCCGTCATAAAAGGGAGCAATAAAATTAAAAAGTATGTTAAATTAAGTAATTTCATCAGGAAGTCAGAGAAAAAAATTAAGAAACAAAAACTATTGCTCAATAATGCTAAATTGAGCAAGGAAAAGTCTAAATGTAACCTAGAAGTAGAATTGGACTCCTGTTATAATTTATTAGGGCGTAACTCAAAAGATTTGAACTATATGTCTGAAGAAATAGTTAATTTAGAAAGGGCACTTCATGATGTAACATGTAAATATAATCAAGCCCAAAAACATGCCAATGACCACTATCTAAAAATGCAAGATACTATAAACAATGACAGTTTATATATTGAAGTACGGCATAGCTGCACTCAAACCGATCTTGAGACAGCCACGGTGAAGAGTAACACTTTGACTAGAGACTGTGCTGCGGATGTAGTGCCCCCCTCATCACTGGTGTTACCATCCACGCTCCTAGCGGTGTCGCCATCACCCTCGCACGAAGACCTTTGTGATAATGCAGTACCGATTGCACTCACTGAGGGTCTATCAGTGCGAGCTGCACCATCTCCGGTTAAGGAATTAAATCTAGACTGTAGTCAATATATCCGGAAAACTGTGATATACTCAGATAAGTTGGGTGCTGGGGTGGGTATTATGCTGAGTGACTTACTTGTACAAAATGTAGTCAATCATTGCTATCCAAATTGTAATATAAATATAATTACTGATCGTATTCAGCAAGATGACTCTTTGAATAAAAACACAACTTTAATTGTTCAGTTAGGTGAAAGTTGTGTCAAGCGGTCACAGTTGATAAGGCTAGTTGAGGTAATTCTAGGAAAGATAGAAAATGGACTAGGGAAACTGATTATTTGCTCCTTCCCATATTCAAAGTCATTGACATCAAAACAAAATGAAACTCGATGTCAAAATAACATGATGATGTACAATATGACATGTCGTCATAGTGACGTATTATTCTTTGATACTAATAAATTTATTAGTAAAACTTTTTTGACTAGAGATACAATAATGTACCTTACCAAACAAAGTAAATTGATAATTGCTAAATTGTTAGCATATAATATTTTTGATCCCGTTATAAGTAGTATAACGCAGTTACCTGACGAGCCTGTGTGTGTAGTTAGTAATAGTACTAATGAGGGCATCAAAGCGACTGTGTCAGTAAATACAAATTTAAACTGATCACATCGACAATGGGAAAGCCAAATACATTTCATATAGTCCATCAGAATATACAAGGCTTACCCAGCAAAGTTCTAGAATTAGAACTATTTTTAAATTATTTAAATGTAGATGTTATGTGCATAACAGAACACTGGATTGTGAAAAATCAGTTACTTCCCTCTTATCATAACTATTGTCTTGCAAGTTCCTATAAAAGAAAAGCTGCAATGCGTGGTGGCTCTCTGATTATAGTTAAAAATTGTCTTAAATGTAAAGAACGGAAAGATATTGTTAAACTTAGTATTGAGAGAACTATTGAACTTTCTTGTGTGGAATTGGAGAGGCATATCATAGTATGTGTGTACCGCCCTCCCGACGCAAATCAGGTAGACTTTGAAAGTACTATGGAAGAAGCTATGCTAAAAGTATTTACTTGTAGGAAGGATCTCATTGTTTGTGGCGATTTTAATATAGATATTTTAGCGAATCCGCTCGCTGATAGATTAATTAATTTATTCAAATGCTTTAACTTACAACACCTTTTCAATGATCCGACTAGGGTAACCCTAACTTCTGCCACTTGTTTAGATAATATTTACTGCAGTCAATCTCCAACCAACAAAGCAGTAATTAAGCATTTCAAATCAGACCATTATGGTCAGAGTGTTAATTTTATTAATAATTTGAATGATAAAAAAACAGTTGAGGAATATACCTACAGGCCTATCACAGAGAGCCGTATTAGTAAATTTAAATGTAAAGTAGATCTAGCAGTAGCTAATATACCTTGTTCTGATGACCCTAATGGTTTATTTAACAGACTTTTTAATGTTATAAACAAAGAACACAATGAAGTATTCAAACTTAAAACATGCACAGTTAGAGATAGGGTCGGGTTTACTGATTGGGCCACTCCCGGCATTTACAGAAGTAGGAATAGGCTATACGATCTCTATGGTGCCAGAGAAGCTATGTTACATGACCCTGCGTTTCTTTTGTATGTAAATAACTACTCAAAAACATTTAAGAAAGTCTGCAACACAGCAAAATGCATATTTTTGAAGAATAAAATTTCAAACTCATCTAATAAAATAAAAGCGACATGGAGACTAATAAATAATGAAACTGGTAAATCAAAGCCACGTAATAGAGAAATAAAGTTAAAAGTTAATAATTCAATTCTTATACATGAAAAAGATATTGCAGATGCTTTTGATGGATTCTTTGCTGATATCCCTAAAATTGTAACCCGGTCTCTCAATTCCTCTGCTTTAAAGGCAGTTGAATTATTAGAATCATCTGTTGAGAAATGTAAAGAAGTCTTTATCTTTAGTCACGTAAATGGTAATTACATTGTAAAAACTTTTAAATCTATAAACATCAAAAATACTGAGGATCTCTGGGGCATTTCAACTAAAGTACTAAGTTCAATTATTAAGGAAGTGGCTCCCTGCTTGGCCCATATTTTCAATAATTGTGTAGACGCAGGAGTTTTTCCTGATCTTATGAAATGTAGTAAACTCGTTCCTCTTTACAAATCTGGTAACCATACTGATCCGGCCAATTACAGGCCAATTTCAATACTTCCTGCAATAAGTAAAATTTTCGAAAAAATTATCCTCACTCAGTTGACTTCACACTTCAACCTTAACAGGCTGTTTCATAAAAATCAGTTTGGCTTCACCAAGGGTAGATCGACAACCGATGCTGGCACAGTTCTATTAAAGCATATATTAGATGCCTGGGATAAAGCAAAAAACGCTATTGGTGTATTCTGTGACCTTTCTAAGGCTTTTGATTGCGTGGATCATAGTACACTAATTAGGAAGTTGGAACACTATGGAATTAGTAACAAGGCACTGGACCTTATGCAATCATATTTAGCTGATAGAGTTCAAAAAGTAGATATTGGTAAAGAAAGATCTAGAGGATCAAAACTTGAACTAGGCGTCCCGCAAGGATCAATATTAGGTCCTTTTTTATTTTTAGTATATGTAAATGATCTTCCGTTTTTAGCAAGAGATCTTTGTGATATAGTCTTATTTGCTGATGATACTTCATTGATTTTTAAAGTTGATAGAAATAAATATAACTATGACGATGTAAATAATTCGCTTTCACAAATATTAGATTGGTTCACCGCCAATAACCTACTACTCAATGCTAAAAAGACTAAATGTATAAAATTCATGCTACCGAATGTAAGAGAACTCCCAACAAACATAATGCTGAAGGATGAGATTGTTCACCTTGTAGACTCTACTGTATTCCTAGGGTTACATATTGATTCTTCTCTTCAATGGAGGTCGCAAATAGAGGCTCTGGCAGGTAGACTTAGTTCAGCAGCTTATGCAGTTCGAACAATTAGATATATTACCAATGAAGACACAGCTAGGTTAGTTTATTTCAGTTACTTCCATAGTATTATGTCTTATGGTATTTTGCTTTGGGGACAGGCAGCTGACATCCAGACCATATTTGTTCTTCAAAAAAGGGCGGTACGCGCTATTTATAAATTAAAGCCACGAGATTCTTTGAGGGAATTATTTCAAAACATTAATATTCTGACTGTAATATCGCAATACATCTATAAAAATCTAATGTATACCCACAAAAATAAGGATAGCTTTATGAAAAAGTGTGATGTTCACAATAGAAATACAAGAAACAAGAACAAGTTACACATCCCATCATTTAGATTACACAAGGTAGGGAAATCATTTATGGGCAATAGCGTGCGCTTCTATAATAAGCTTCCATCTGAAGCAACTGAGCTCCCTATTCGTAAATTTAAAAATTACATAAAAATAAATCTTATCAAGAAGGCTTTCTACTCCATAAATGATTATCTCAATGATGTTAATGCTTGGCCAGATGTCGCTCAGTTTCGCACCGACAATAGTATCTAAGTAATTTGTTATTGTGCATAGCTTTACTTAAATATTGACATGTATCGAATCATATTATATTTAGACTTAAATAGGCAAATAACCATGTATTAGACATATAAGAGATGAACATACTAGTGGTTTCTTTTTCACTTCTTCCACTAGTGGACAAAAAATTGAAGTGAACAGTAAAATAATTTTATTTGATAATAATTTAATGTATAAAATATGACTTGTCTAAGTGCTTATTTTGTAAGCCTAAAGAAATAAATGATTTTTTACTTTACTTTACTTTACTTTAATAAAAGGTTTAATAATTCGTACGGAAAAGCCCCAGATATATATAGTTTGTTTTTATACATAAAAGTTTTTTATATCGTTTTCATCAACATGGTTGATATTAATATAACTAACGCATTTTAAGAAATGATTGAGATGAGCTATTACTTAAGAAGAGTTCAGGCACTTTGTAGTACAGATTAGAATGTCAGAAAAAAAAGGTAGTAGGTACATGCCTTTCCAGTCTCACGATTAATTATTTTCCGTGTTGATTTTATAGAGTAATTTTTTACATTTTCTTTACGAGTCTTTTTTTTTTAAATCATACTTTCCTACTCAAACCCAACGTGTACCAGCGACCGACTGCAGAAAAAACGAAGCACCACCGAGAACAATATTTTAATGAGTGAGTAAGTCCGGTATTAAAATTCCAAGTATTGTTATTTATATGATTACTAGCTGCGCCCCGCGGCTTCGCCCGCGTGGTAATCTACATTTCAAATGGTTTATAAAACTTCTTCTTTAATCACTCTATCTATTTAAAAGAACCGCGTCAAGATCCATTGCGTAGTTTTAAAGATCTAATATACGTTAACAAGTGCCCTAGCACGTCCTACGCTCTCGTTCCCCTTTCAATTGAATATAGCTTGCAACTTCGAACAGCACTGAAAATGAGTTTATCAAGCGAGATCTCGCTCGACAGTTGTAAAGCTCACAGAGCGAGCGAAATGAGGAAATATCTTACCCGATTGTATCAAGTTGAGGAGGACTGAAAAAAGCAACTCTCGTCTATTTTGTTATGATCCATATTCACAAATCCTCTAGATTCAGATTCAGATTTTTATTAATAAGTATCATAACATGTCACAAAACGAATAACTACTAAAGTAATAAAATCTTTCATATCAATCATCTTTCACATACTTAATGTTAATTTGTTATTGACATGTCCTAGAGAGAGAAGAAAGAGATAAGGAATCGATGGGAAACAGGGCCTCGTCTAAAAAAGCAGCTGGTCTTAGTACAAACTGGTCTAAAACTCAGATGATCTAGTCAGCAAGTGGTCTAAAAAGCAGCTGGTCTAAGCAGAAATTGGTCTTAAACGCTTCTCTCCTAAAACGCAACGGGTCTAAAAATACATCTCGTTTAAAACGCAATATTATTAAACTAAAAATGCTCCATATTTAATTAAATTTCTCTGGCTCCAAATGCGGCCAATACTTACACATCATTTAAAACTATCGTTTGTATAACAAAACAGTGTCGAAGCCATGCCTCGAGACATTGTCGTGTGATGTAGAAATACACCACATTTATTATAACTAAAATAATAATAATATATTGATTTTCGTCGGTAGTATAGACCAGTATCAGTTAAGTAAACTTAATCAGTAGGATGTGGATTTATGCCCTTTTTAACACAGTTGGTTCCCGCACCTGCTAAGAATGGATGTAGGGTTGGTTCCCGTTCTCGTGATACTAAGTAGCTCCGAAACTAAGTCTTTCAAACTGAATACGTACATGTATCACGATATAGTTGCAGTTGATAAGAGCCTTACCCTTCACTCCTTAGCAAACAAGAACTAGCGCAAACGGTTATGAGCATTCAGGACAGGAAGGCTATATGAGAGAGCAAAGACCTGCATGGGAGATTGTACAAGATTTCATAGGACCTAATGTAGATCTAATAAGCTTAAACGGGCTAGACTTCGGTAATCTCTTTAGTTTAGAGAAACCGAAGGTTTTATTTGTGCAATAATTGATGAGGTAGTAAAGACGAACAATTACTGTATTACCGAAAGTAAATCATGAAAAATGGTACGACCAATATTTATCAAGCAGGTCATCTTCCTGGGGAGACGTCATCTACTTTCGGGTTTTAGCACCTTGCTAACTCTTAGTATTTATACAGACACAACCAAGTAGCCAAAATTATACACCAGCAATTTGCTCTCCGATACGGCCTTACTGGTCTAAGTGAGCCTGATATTGAAGGTATATATTGAGGTTAGAACGGAGGGCGATGATCGTTGATGTTACTATACCACATGATGCTAATCTCGTTAGAGCTGTGAAAGAACACCTTAGCAAATACCTTAACTAATGAGATTGTCAGCATTATGGGATGTAGATTCAGGGACTATCGACCCTATAATCATTTCGGTTAGCGGCTTAATAGCGAAGAGCCATGATCCCTCTAACATCTCAAGAGTCTCGTTAGAAAGTTGGATCAAGGGGCAAGATCCAAAAGGTTACTCCTGGCTCGTGCATATCGTCAGGAACTTCCTCTCTCTGCAGCCCTAGTCACCGGCCGCTTAAGTCCAGCTTCAGGGCCGTGATCTACCATGTTTATTTAATATTTTATTGTTTTTTCTACGGTAAAAAATATTCAATGACATGATTTATATAAATAAAGCGTCTATAATCATAATAATTACATACCTTGTGGGTTTGCTGTGAAGATTCCTACTCAATGGTTGATTGAACTTTGAGCGATGCGTTTTCCGTAGCCATGGGGAACATTTGTCGTGCCTGAAACAATAATTACAGTTACAGTTAGCTTGGTGTGTTGGGCTTGACGAACTGGACACCTATGACAAAGTTTGATCCGGATGGCTCAGGACCGAGATTCGCGGAGGGGTTTTTTCCAGTAGTGGGAAGCCTTTGTCCTGCAGTGGGAAACAAAAATAATATTTTTTTATATTTTTTAGGATATTTTATTTAAAAAATCGTTTTATATATCCCATAAGCAGACCGCAAGTTATCTTGACGTGTTGTCACAATTTTACCGTCGATACGAAAAAACGAGGACAGAAAATGAATTATGAAAATTAGAATAATTTTATGCTTCTAAACAACTAAAAAACTAATTTGCATTTTGGGATGAATCGCAATATAAAAGCGAAATAATCACAAAAATAACAATTGATAGAAATATGGAGTAAACTAACCTAACATAAATTTGAAAAAACTAAAAAATGAATTCACATTCTGTAATATTTCATTTGTAAGTTTTTCGGGAAAAATACTTTTCTGTCACTAAAAAGATTTTATGGGAGCACCTCGGAATCATTCTCCACACAATAGCGAATGAATTTTCAAATCGATCCATTGACGAAAAAATCGAAGAACATACAAAACAATACATACAGCCGAACATAGAACCTCCTCCTCTTTCGTTTTTCGTTTAGTCGGTTAAAAACTACTAAATCTTAAAACAAATAAAATATATTAAAATTTCAAAACGCTCTGTATACTTCACACATAAACTTTCACCTTTAATTTATAAGAATAACTAGCGGCCCGTCCCGGCTTCGCCCGGGTGGTCATTTGTTTCAGGCAATTTTTTTAATCTTTCTCTTTTTTCTCTCCGTAAGAGCCATCCTCGTTCTTCAAGGAATATTCTAAAAAAAGAATTAGCGAAATCGGTTCAGCTGCTCTCGAGATTTCCATTTAGCAACACATTCAGCGATTCATTTTTATATTATAGATTACAACTACGACAGAGTAAAAAACAAGTAAAAAGATTTCGCTTTCGTATATTGCACGATAAACTATTAATAAACTTGATGAAAAAGCAAACATGAATCAATTCATGGTTGACAAATGTAGTCAATCGGTGTATAAAATCCAATTTAAATTCCAAGAAAGCTTGCCGATTGCAGTAAAGTTTATTTTCCTAGTACATTACACTGGGAAAATTAACTGTATGCCAATTGACGAAGTTGCATTATCGCTGTTACTCTTATGAATCACTACATATAATACAATTAATCTTTATTGCACACCAAATAAAAACTAATACACAAGGCAGGAAAAAAACAAATACCAACAGAATGTGTTGTAAGTACATAATATTGTTTGTTCTGTTGTGTGGTCGAGTGTATTGTTTAAAGTCCCTGTTTGCTTCGCTTTCAAGTGAATTCTCCCTGGGGCTTTTATCTGCACTC
Source organism: Eupithecia dodoneata (assembly GCA_947044415.1). NCBI lineage: Eukaryota > Metazoa > Arthropoda > Insecta > Lepidoptera > Geometridae > Eupithecia > Eupithecia dodoneata. Next base: position 11,810,887 of record OX345655.1, on the reverse strand, counting down.
GCCGCCGCGCCTTTAAAGAGCTTTCGTCAATAACATAGTGGACGGTGAGAAAATCGACTTACGTGGACTCGGACTCCACGAGGCAGTGAAAAAAAACTACGTATCTAGAAATAATGGTAATGCCTATTCTTCCTAGATACGTAGTTCAATTTTCACTGAACTGTGTAAGGTTAATTTACAGGGTCGCATTATTAACATTTAACATTTCAAATTCAGAAGAGAAGGAAAATAAATTTTATTACGTTTCTCTAATATAGATAAATTACATTGTGAAATAGAAAGGAGAGAAGATAGCCAACACCATATAGAGCAGTTTTTTTTAAACTAAGAAAGCTATCAACATCACAATGTGGTCGGATCCGCTTCGATCTTTTTTTGTTTCTTTACATACAAATATGATGAATCTCCGCTCGGTGGCGTCCACTGAAGCTGAGCGAAGACGAGATGTGTGAATGAAACGTTCTATTATTTGGTAAGAACCGACATTACAGTAGGGGTAAAAGTGTTCTTGAGTGGAGACCGCGACTCGGCAAACGTAGTGTAGGACGCCCTCCGGCCAGGTTGTATGACGACATGCAAAGGACTGCAGGCAGATGCTGGATGCGGCAGGCTAAAGACAGGGCGCTATGGTGCTCATTAGAGGAGGCCTATGTTTTGCAGTGGACTACTATAGACTGATGGTGATGATTATAGAATGATTATTATAATTATATTATTATCTATATCTGGTGTACAAAAAAGTATTTATGTATTGTATTGTATTATTTGGTTGTTTAAAACTAGTCTCTTCTCCGCTCGTCGCTTCGCCGCTTTGCTTCGACTAAAGCGGAGACTAGACGAGCGTAGACTCTGGCCATAATGGTTTGTTTAAAACAATTTTTTTCTACGCTCATCTTATCTCCGCTTTAGTGGAGTCTGGCCCTTATGATATCGTTTCCTGTAAGCTTACGGAGACGTGGTATTCTGTGTTACATTCGAAGTTAAGCTCACACGACTTATAGTCGGCGTCGCCGTGGTGACGTCAATTCGTGTGCAACGAAGAATATTACGTTTAAAGACTTCGCTAGACACGATCGTTGGTTAAATCTGCCGTGTGCATTGAAATGTGGAGGTAACATGAGCCAGCTCAGGAAATAGGCCAACTGACTTACTATCTTTTCAATGCAATGCTTTAGTACCTACTCTAATATGTATTGATACTGTTTTAAGGCTAGTTTCTACACGAAAGCTTTAACACTTTGACTGCGATTTGTTTTCGACGACTGTGATCTTTTTTTTAACCTAAAAAATTCGTGCTGCCGCTCTACACAGCGGTTGTGTTGCGCCGCACATGCGTTTCGTTCGAAAAATATTACGGCTGTGCTGAGTCACAAAGATCTGTATTTTCTCAGCCGCTGCGCTAGTGTGGATTTACGCATATTAGTCACTTGTAGAAAACACATACCGTGTGATTTCAGCAGTCAAAGTGTTAAGGGACAATCAATGAGGTTTTTTTTATTATTAAGAGACAAGTTCAGCTTAGTTTGGGGCTAGATGATACTGTAGGGTTGTCCAGTAATATTGATACTAAGCACCAACCCTATTTCGGGACTGGTTCAGACACGGTGTAATCCACTTAGAGGCAAACCGTGAGCTTTAAATCTTTCAATTGTATAATTATTACTCAAAACCTCTACTTGCTTTGCAGCTAAAGGATGTTGCTGCATTATTTATGTCATCATCATCAGCCTATAGCAGTCCACTACTGGACATAGGCCTCCCCCAATGAGCGCCATAGCGCCCTGTTTTCAGCTTGCCGCATCCAGCATCTACCTGCAGTCAGCCAGCCTATGTTCAGCAGTGGATTAATATAGGCTGATGATCATAATGATGATGATACAAACGTCACGAGGGGATTGTACACAAGTTTTATTTATATAATAGTTAAATCCATTTTCTAAATCATCATATCATTTATTGTAATTTCATGCATACAGGTAGTTTCTTAGTGGGTAGATACATAATGCATAAAAACCCTGTCAGGGTATAAAAATTTTTGGGTTCTTTCTTGTTAGATGTTGGCTAAAATTCTAAACAATCATATTATAAAATTAATTAATATACGAATGTCATTTTGAAATAAGTAGTTAAATTGAATAATAATTGAGGATACAGGCGACTGGGCCCACTACAACTCGCCCAACGAAATAAACAAGAAAAAACTAATCAGGTAACTGGGACCGCGGTCCCAGTTACCTGATTAGTTTTTTCTTGTGGGACCACTCGTAATTTTAGTGGGACCACTCGTAATTTTAACCACAAATCTATTGTTTAAAGTACAGTTGGCATTATTATATAAGAATACGTTTCTAATCTAGAAAACACATTTTACTAATACTAACTAACTAACAGTTACCTGATTAGTTTTTTCTTGAACCACAAATCTATTGTTTAAAGTACAGTTGGCATTATTATATAAGAACTAGTTGTTAGATGTGCGCGAGCTGCAAGCAGCTCGCGGGGGTTGTGTGTAGGTATTGAGTTTTTTTTTATTGTATTCCCCTTGTCGTAACCTACACCTTGTATTATTTTGTTTGAAATCAATAGCCATGAGAAAATTTTGCGATGAAAAAATGTCAGCCATCTTGGATTTGGAAATGGACATCTTTTTCGTAATCTACGAGTTCAAGTTACTCGAAAACGATACCCATGTCAGATTTTTTGATTGGGGAGGAAGTTCAGGGGAGCTGGGGGCGTGGGGGGGGTCACGGCACGGCTCGCTTCGCTCGCCGTGCCGTTCCCCTTGGTTGCATTGTGGCTCGCTTCGCTCGCCACAATGCTCCCCCGGGTTATAAGTGAGGGGGTCTTAGGGGTGTCGTCGTCGGGGGGGTCACAGCACGGCTCGCTTCGCTCGCCGTGCTGTTCCCCTTGGTCGCATCGAATTCGAAATCCTCACCCCTAGTTAGTCAAAAACGATACCCATATCAGATTTTTTGGTTGAGGGAAGGGGTACAGGGGGGCTGGGGGCGTGGGGGGGTCACGGCACGGCTCGCTTCGCTCGCCGTGCCCTTCCCCTTGGTCGCATTGCGGCTCGCTTTGCTCGCCGCAATGCTCCCCTGGGTTAAGTGTGAGGGGGTCTTGGGGTTCGTCGGGGGGGTCACAGCACGGCTCGCTTCGCTCGCCGTGCTGTTCCCCTTGGTCACATCGAATTCGAAATCCTCACCCCTAGTTAGTCAAAAACGATACCCATATCAGATTTTTTTGTTGAGGGAAGGGGTACAGGGGGGCTGGGGGCGTGGGGGGTTCACGGCACGGCTCGCTTCGCTCGCCGTGCCGATCCCCTTGGTCGCATTGCGGCTCGCTTCGCTCGCCGCAATGCTCCCCTGGGTTAAGTGTGAGGGGGTCTTGGGGGTTGTCGGGGGGGTCACAGCACGGCTCACTTCGCTCGCCGTGCTGTTCCCCTTGGTCGCATCGAAATCGAAATCCTCACCCCAAGTAATTCAAAAACGATACCCATATCAGATTTTTTGGTTGGGGGAGGGGGTACAGGGGGGCTGGGGGCGTGGGGGGTCACGGCACGGCTCGCTTCCCTCGCCGTGCCGATCCCCTTGGTCGCATTGCGGCTCGCTTCGCTCGCCGCAATGCTCCCCTGGGTTAAGTGTGAGGGGGTCTTGGGGGTTGTCGGGGGAGTCACAGCACGGCTCGCTTCCCTCGCCGTGCCGATCCCCTTGGTCGCATTGCGGCTCGCTTCGCTCGCCGCAATGCTCCCCTGGGTTAAGTGTGAGGGGGTCTTGGGGGTTGTCGGGGGAGTCACAGCACGGCTCGCTTCGCTCGCCGTGCTGTTCCCCTTGGTCGCATCGAAATCGAAATCCTCACCCCAAGTAATTCAAAAACGATACCCATATCAGATTTTTTGGTTGGGGGAGGGGGTACAGGGGGGCTGGGGGCGTGGGGGGTCACGGCACGGCTCGCTTCGCTCGCCGTGCCGTTCCCCTTGGTCGCATTGCGGCTCGCTTCGCTCGCCGCAATGCTCCCCTGGGTTAAGGGTCTGGGGGGGTCGTCGGGGGGTCATTGGGGGGGTCACAGCACGGCTCGCTTCGCTCGCCGTGCTGTTCCCCCCGGTCGCATTGCGGCTCGCTTCGCTCGCCGCGATGCTCCACCCAAAAAAAAGGTCAAAAATAGGCCAATTTTCGGTTTTTCCTAAAAAAAGGGGGTCTAGGGGGCAAAAGGGGGCTACATTTTTTTCTCATTCAAAACCATTTGTCCTCCTCTACATGACTGTGAAAAAAAAAATCTTCCAAGCCTATCCGTTTTGGAGATGGAAAGGGGGGGCAAAAAAGGGGGTCAAAGGGGGGGTTCAATTTTTTTTCCTTCTAAAACTACGAGAAACTCTCTATACGACCCCGCAATCAGAACCCCTCTATCGCGACGGCATCTGGTAGCACACTCAAAAGGGGGGTCCAGGGGGCAGGGGGGGGGGCAAAATTTTCTATGCAATCAAAATCACTTGTCCCCCTCTATACAACCCTCATAAAAAAATTAAGCAATATGGCTCTACGTAGGAGCCCCCTCTGAGGGGGGGGTCTTGGGGGGGCAAATCTCAAAAAGTCGGAATTTTCCCTAGGAGACTTTTACCTCCCCTATACGATTCCGTAAAAAAAAACATACCTTCCCATCCACCATCAAGGCGAACAATTATGTCAATAAGTCAGTCAGTCAGTCAGTGAGTGGTAATTTAGCTTTATATATTATAATAACTAGTTGTTAGATGTGCGCGAGCTGCAAGCAGCTCGCGGGGGTTGTGTGTGGGTGTTGAGTTGTTTTTCATTGTATTCCCCTTGTCGTGATCTACACCTTTAATTATTTTGTTTGAAATCGATAGCCATGAGAAACTTTTGCGATGAAAAAATGTCAGCCCTCTTGAATTTGGAAATGGACATCTTTTTCGTAATCTACGTATGCGAATTATTCGAAAACGATTCCCATATTATGTGGGTGCCCGTCTCAAAGCGAGTATAAACTGCGATATAGAGATGTCAGCCATCTTGGATTTGGAAATGGACATCTTTTTCGTAATCTACGAGTTCAAGTTACTCGAAAACGATACCCATGTCAGATTTTTTGATTGGGGAGGAAATTCAGGGGAGCTGGGAGCGTGGGGGGGGGGTCACGGCACGGCTCGCTTCGCTCGCCGTGCCGTTCCCCTTGGTCACATTGTGGCTCGCTTCGCTCGCCACAATGCTCCCCCGAATTATAAGTGAGGGGGTCTTAGGGGGGTCGTCGGGGGCAGCACGGCGAGCGAAGCGAGCCGTGCTGTTCCCCGAGGTCGCATCGCGGCTCGCTTCGCTCGCCGCAATGCTCCACCCGTAAAAAAATTGTAGTTGAGGGGGTCTTGGGGGGTCATTGGGGGGGTCACAGCACGGCTCGCTTCGCTCGCCGCAATGCTCCACCCGAAAAAAAAATTATAGTTGAGGGGGTCTTGGGGGGTCTTGGGAGGTCATTGGGGGGGTCACAGCACAGAAAAATAATATCACCGTTAGGAAGCCTAAATATGCGTGGTGAACATAGGCTATATTATATTTTCAAAAAAGTAAGGGATCCTTACTAAAACTCCAATAATGTAACCCAAGGTGTGAAAAATGTACTTATAAAATTCCTTGCATATCAATACGCCAATTTTTCTAAATAAACGTGGTTGCCTAGCAACGCTCTTTTGACAACAAAGGTTTGATAACAATTTACTGTATGGAAACTTTTTGTTAAATTGAACGCCTTTTTTTGATTCTTATGTAGTCATCGACTACGTACCCTAGACATCTAATACAGGGCGAACAATTTTAGACATCACATAAGGAAAAGAGATCTTATAAAAATCCACGCCCACTAACGTTCGATCAGTAACGACCAGACCAGTGACCCGTGACAATCTCTGCGCTCGCTTACTCAATGGCTCCTGACGGAGCTCACCTTAATTTTGTTGACCGGTGGAGGTCAACTGTCGAGGTCAACTGTGCATCTCTTTCTTTCATAATCAATTCTGTATTTGCTTTCCTTTCTTCTCTGAGAAGGCGGGGGCAAATAGTGCAATACTCAAGATCCCCCCCCCCCCCCCCCCAGTGGGGGGCTCCTACATAGAGCCATATTGCTGAATTTTTTTATGGTTACTAAGATGACTGATCAACTTAATACAATACAACACATTAGGTATATAGATAGATATTTTTTATTATACATACATAGAAAATACCCAAAACACCCGAAACAAATAGGTACTTGCAGATCGTAGAAATATTTGACCCCAGGCGGGAATCGAACCCACAACCTCCTGCGCCGCAGGCAGCCCTCGCCCGCCGCGCCACATCGGTCGTCAAATCGTCAAAGTAAATATACCTTGTTGCAAGTATCGATTGTTTTCATAGTACTTACCCCATCACTAATAATGGTCATGATTTGTCGCAACCTTGAACGAACCAATGAGCACTCACTTCCCCGCGCCCGCTCACCTCAGTTGGTTGACAGACTTGTTTGCACAGTGAATAAATAGGTATTAGGCGTCTATTATACGTAGTCGATGTTTGTAGTAAAGCGTTTACATTATCTTTGATTTTGTATCTGTAGACACGATAATATTTTGTTCGTCAAACAAAAATAGAAAACAGAAATAGAAAAATAGACAGTGAGTCATAACACTTAAGGTCGGTTTTTCTTAAACCGCAACTTTCGCTACTGAATTAGGGATGTGCCGTAATAAACACAAAATGTGCTATCGATAACTTTAATGGTTATGATTTCGTAAACATTACCCATTTAAGTATTTTTTAGGGCGTTAATTTTTGTTTTGTTTTTGTGATGATTTAATCTGGATGTATTTTATACTATAGAAGGGTAATAAAAAAAGAATTTATAATAATGAAAATATTACGTAAGTATGTTGGAGAAAAACTGTTCGAAAATATAAACTTTCATCAAGTCGGACAGATTCCCGTAAAACCATGTCAGTGATTTGATAAAAGCCATAAATGTGTGTATCCATCATTTATTAAAATTAAACGTAAAACTTACGAAAAGACAGTTATTTAACAAATACGTCCTATTTCAAGGACAATAAATTTTCATTCATTGTCATTAAAGAATAAAAGAAAAGGCAAGCTTTTTATTTCGACCACCACAAATATAACCTGACGTACCTATTTCGTTATTCATCAGTAGGTAATAATCGATATCGATAGATTCGTCTCGTATTCTCATTGGTACATCACTAAGGCAGTAGCTATGTTTTCTGGGTAATCGATAAACAGCCATTGTATTATCGATCTTATTGCCCGTTGTTAGAGACTATAATAAAAGCGCTATTGCTATCAATAGCGCCATCTCTTGTTAAGTAGCTTTGTGTTGTGGATAATCAAGAAAGGCAGCCATTGTATTTAGTAATCTTATTTCCTGGGAATAGAGACTAAAAAATATTTGGCAAAAGCGCCATCTTTTGCTAAGTAGACAAAGTAGATATTCATTTTTATCACTGTTTATTTTATTGAGTTTTGAACCATGTGTCTACCGAAATAAGGTTTAATATTAATAAAATTAGTTTTATGGTTTTATGCCCTTTTAACGTACTCTTTATTTTAATACGAATTAAAGCGGCGGGTGTGCGCCGCGCACCCGCCGCGCACACGCCGCGCACCCGCCGCGCACCCGCCGCGCACCCGCCGCGCAACCGCCGCGCACCTGCGCACCTGCCGCGCCCGCCGCGCACCTGCCGCGCCCGCCGCGCACCCGCCGCGCACCCGCCGAGCACCCGCCGCGCTCGCCGCGCACCCGCCGCGCACCCGCCGCGCCCGCCGCGCACCCGCCGCGCACCCGCCGCGCACCCGCCGCGCACCCGCCGCGCACCCGCCGCGGCCGCCGCACCCTCCGCGCCCGCGTACGCACCCGTCGCGGACCCCGAATACACCTCGTCCGCCGCTACGACTGTTCGCGCGTCCGCCGCTACGACTGTTCGCGCGTCCTCTGTGCGCAACACGACCATGGCACCGATTGGGTTGGCGGCAACCGCACCGCGCGCTACGAAGGCAAGATCCGAGAAGACGTCCAGGGCAGAGAAGAAGGCGTACCTGGAACTACAACGGAGTACGAGATGGTGCTAGAATGCGCCTCAGCGTTCGCCATGCAGTGAAGGGGGTAGGGGGCATCCTGGGGACAATATTCTGGAAAGAGGAGATGCAGCACGGCTCGCTTCGCGAGCCGCACTGTATCTGTTCTGCACAAGCGTTGCTTTCCCCCAGTTAGTGGGGGTGGGGGCAACTTGGAGGAAGGAAAACCGGTCGGCTCGCTTCGCGAGCCTCCCTGCTTCCAATCTCCGAAAAAAATTACTCCAGCTACTCCCAATCCTGAGATAAATCGCGACTCGCTTCGCGAGCCGCGTCGCTTAATCTCCTTTGCGTGGATTGCTTCGCTCGCCACGTAGTGGGGGGACAACTTGGAGGATAGGAAACTGGTCGGCTCGCTCCGCGAGCCTCCCTGCTTCCTATCCCTGAAAAAATGTTTACTTCAGCTACTCCCAACCCTGAGATAATGTCGCTTAATCCCCTTTGCGTGGTTTGCTTCAAACGCCACGCAGTAGGGGAACAATTTGGAGGAAAGGAAACAGGTCGGCTCGCTTCGCGAGCCTCCCTGCTTCGTATCCCCGAAAAAAAAATTACTCCAGCTAACCCCAATCCTGAGCAAAATCGATGTTTGCGTTTACCACCTTTTGAGGGGGAAGGAGGGGGAAATTTGGAAAAATACGATTTTTCCCCCAGTCGAATTGAACATCTCTTAATGAATCTGCAAAAAAAAACATACCTTCTCCTCCACCATCAGGGTGAACAACTATGTCAGTACGTGAATCAGTCAGTGGTAGTTTAGTTGTATACTTTAGGGCAACGCGGCTGCGCCGCGTTGCGTGACTAGTTGTTAGATGTGCGCGAGCTGCAAGCAGCTCGCGGGGGTTGTGTGTGGGTGTTGAGTTGTTTTTCATTGTATTCCCCTTGTCGTGATCTACACCTTTAATTATTTTGTTTGAAATCGATATACAATGGAAATTGAAAGGAATTTTGCGATGCAAAAATGTCAGCCATCTTGGATTTGGAAATGGACATCTTTTTCGTAATCTACGAGTTCAAGTTACTCGAAAACGATACCCATGTCAGATTTTTTGATTGGGGAGGAAGTTCAGGGGAGCTGGGGACGTGGGGGGGTCACGGCACGGCTCGCTTCGCTCGCCGTGCCGTTCCCCTTGGTCGCATTGCGGCTCGCTTCGCTCGCCGTAATGCTCCCCTGGGTTAAATGTGAAGGGGTCTTGGGAGGTCGTCGGGGGTTCACAGCACGGCTCGCTTCGCTCGCCGTTCGCATCGAATTCGAAATCCTCACCCCCAAGTTAGTCAAAAACGATACCCATATCAAGTTCTTGGTTGGGGGAGGGGGTACAGGGAGGCTGGGGGCATGGGGGAGTTCCCTCTCGCTCGCCGTGCCGGTCGCATTGCGGCTCGCTTCGCTCGCCGCAATGCTCCCCCGGGTTATTATTATATAGTTGAGGGGGTCTTGGGGGGTCGTCAGGGGGGTCACAGCACGGCTCGCTTCGCTCGCCGTGCTGTTCCGCTTGGTCGCATCGAATTCGAAATCCTCACCCCAAGTTACTCGAGCTGGGGGCGTGGGGCGGGTCACGGCACGGCTCGCTTCGCTCGCCGTACTGTTCCCCTTGGTCTCATCGCGGCAGGCTTCGCTCGCCGCAATGCTCCACCCGAAAAAAAATTATAAGGTGTGAAAAATGTACTTATAAAATTCCTTGCATATCAATACGCCATTTTTTCTAAATAAACGTGGTTGCCTAGCAACGCTCTTTTGACAACAAAGGTATGATAACAATTTACTGTATGGAAACTTTTTGTTAAGTTGAACGCCTTTTTTTGATTCTTATGTAGTCATCGACTACGTACCCTAGACATCTAATACAGGGCGAACGATTTTAGACATCACATAAGGAAAAGAGGTCTTATAAAAATCCACGCCCACTAACGTTCGATCAGTAACGACCAGACCAGTGACCCGTGACAATCTCTGTGCTCGCTTACTCAATGGCTCCTGACGGAGCTCACCTTAATTTTGTTGACCGGTTGAGGTCAACTCTCGAGGTCAACTGTGCATCTCTTTCTTTCATAATAAATTCTGTATTTGCTTTCCGTTCTTCTCTGAGAAGGCGGGGGCAAATAGTGCAATACTCAAGATCCCGCCCCCCCCCCCCCCAGTGGGGGGCTCCTACATAGAGCCATATTGCTGAATTTTTTTATGGTTACTAAGATGACTGATCAACTTAATACAATACAACACATTAGGTATATAGATAGATCTTTTCTATTATACATACATAGAAAATACCCAAAACACCCGAAACAAATAGGTACTTGCAGATCGTAGAAATATTTGACCCCAGGCGGGAATCGAACCCACAACCTCCTGCGCCGCAGGCAGCCCTCACCCGCCGCGCCACATCGGTCGTCAAATCGTCAAAGTAAATATACCTTGTTGCAAGTATCGATTGTTTTCATAGTACTTACCCCATCACTAATAATGGTCATGATTTGTCGCAACCTTGAACGGACCAATGAGCACTCACTTCCCCGCGCCCGCTCACCTCAGTTGGTTGACAGACTTGTTTGCACAGTGAATAAATAGGTATTAGGCGTCTATTATACGTAGTCGATGTTTGTAGTAAAGCGTTTACATTATCTTTGATTTTGTATCTGTAGACACGATAATAATTTGTTCGTCAAACAAAAATAGAAAACAGAAATAGAAAAATAGACAGTGAGTCATAACACTTAAGGTCGGTTTTTCTTAAACCGCAACTTTCGCTACTGAATTAGGGATGTGCCGTAATAAACACAAAATGTGCTATCGATAACTTTAATGGTTATGATTTCGTAAACATTACCCATTTAAGTATGTTTTAGGGCGTTAATTTTTGTTTTGTTTTTGTGATGATTTAATCTGGATGTATTTTATACTATGGAAGGGTAATAAAAAAAGAATTTATAATAATGAAAATATTACGTAAGTATGTTGGAGAAAAACTGTTCGAAAATATAAACTTTCATCAAGTCGGACAGATTCCCGTATCAAACCATGTCAGTGATTTGATAAAAGCCATAAATGTGCGTATCCATCATTTATTAAAATTAAACGTAAAACTTACGAAAAGACAGTTATTTAACAAGTACGTCCTATTTCAAGGACAATAAATTTTCATTCATTATCATTTTAGAATAAAAGAAAAGGCAAGCTTTTTATTTCGACCACCACAATAAATATAACCTGACGTACCTATTTCGTTATTCATCAGTAGGTAATAATCGATATCGATAGATTCGTCTCGTATTCTCATTGGTACATCACTAAGGCAGTAGCTATGTTTTCTGGGTAATCGATAAACAGCCATTGTATTATCGATCTTATGACCCGTTGTTAGAGACTATAATAAAAGCGCTGTTGCTATCAATAGCGCCATCTCTTGTTAAGTAGCTTTGTGTTGTGGATAATCAAGAAAGGCAGCCATTGTATTAGTAATCTTATTTCCTGGGAATAGAGACAAAAAATATTTGGCAAAAGCGCCATCTTTTGCTAAGTAGACAAAGTAGATATTCATTTTTATCACTGTTTATTTTATTGAGTTTTGAACCATGTGTCTACCGAAATAAGGTTTAATATTAATAAAATTAGTTTTATGGTTTTATGCCCTTTTACTCGACGTACTCTTTATTTTAATAAGAATTTAAGCGGCGGGTGCGCGCCCGCCGCGCAACCGCCGCGCCCGCCGCGCACCCGCCGCGCATCCAACGCGCCCGCCGCGCACCCGCCGCGCCCGCCGCGCACCCGCCGCGCACCCGCCGCGCACCCGCCACGCCCGCCGCGCACCCGCCGCGCATCCGCCGCGCCCGCCGCGCACCCGCCGCGCACCCGCCGCGCCCGCCGCGCACCCGCCGCGCAACCGCCGCGCCCGCCGCGCCCTCCGCGCCCGCGTACGCACCCGCCGCGGACCCCGAATACCGCCGCTATGACTGTTCGCGCGTCCGCCGCTATGACTGTTCGCGCGTCCGCCGCTACGACTGTTCGCGCGTCCGCCGCTACGACTGTTCGCGCGTCCGCCGCTACGACTGTTCGCGCGTCCTCTGTGCGCAACACGACCATGGCACCGATTGGGTTGGCGGCAACCGCACCGCACGCTACGAAGGCAAGATCCGAGAAGACGTCCAGGGCAATGCGCCTCAGCGTTCGCCATGCAGTGAAGGGGGTAGGGGGCATCCTGGGGACAATATTCTGGAAAGAGGAGATGCAGCACGGCTCGCTTCGCGAGCCGCACTGTATCTGTTCTGCGCAAGCGTTGCTTTCCCCCCGTTAGTGGGGGTGGGGGCAACTTGGAGGAAGGGAAACTGGTCGGCTCGCTTCGCGAGCCTCCCTGCTTCCTATCCCTGAAAACATGTTTACTTCAGCTACTCCCAACCCTGAGATAATGTCGCTTAATCCCCTTTGCGTGGTTTGCTTCAAACGCCACGCAGTGGGGGGACAACTTGGAGGAAAGGAAACAGGTCGGCTCGCTTCGCGAGCCTCCCTGCTTCGTATCCCCGAAAAAAAAATTACTCCAGCTAACCCCAATCCTGAGAAAAATCGATGTTTGCGTTTACCCCCTTTTGAGGGGGAAGGAGGGGGAAATTTGGAAAAATACGATTTTTCCCCCAGTCGAATTGAGCATCTCTTAATGAATCTGCAAAAAAAAACATACCTTCTCATCCACCATCAGGGAGAACAACTATGTCAGTACGTGAATCAGTCAGTGGTAGTTTAGTTGTATACTTTAGGGCAACGCGGCTGCGCCGCGTTGCGTGACTAGTTGTTAGATGTGCGCGAGCTGCAAGCAGCTCGCGGGGGTTGTGTATAGGTATTGAGTTTTTTTTTATTTTATTCCCCTTGTCGTAACCTACACCTTGTATTATTTTGTTTGAAATCGATAGCCATGAGAAAATTTTGCGATGAAAAAATGTCAGCCATCTTGGATTTGGAAATGGACATCTTTTTCGTAATCTACGAGTTCAAGTTACTCGAAAACGATACCCATGTCAGATTTTTTGATTGGGGAGGAAGTTCAGGGGAGCTGGGGGCGTGGGGGGGGTTACGGCACGGCTCGCTTCGCTTGCCGTGCCGTTCCCCTTGGTTGCATTGTGGCTCGCTTCGCTCGCCACAATGCTCCCCTGGGTTAAGTGTGAGGGGGTCTTGGGGGTCGTCGAGGGGGTCACAGCACGGCTCGCTTCGCTCGCCGTGCTGTTCCCCTTGGTCGCATCGAATTCGAAATCCTCACCCCTAGTTAGTCAAAAACGATACCCATATCAGATTTTTTAGTTGAGGGAAGGGGTACAGGGGGGCTGGGGGCGTGGGGGGGTCACGGCACGGCTCGCTTCGCTCGCCGTGCCCTTCCCCTTGGTCGCATTGCGGCTCGCTTCGCTGGGGGCAGGGGGGGGGGCAAAATTTTCTATGCAATTAAAATCACTTTTCCCCCTCTATACAACCCCCATAAAAAAATTAAGCAATATGGCTCCACGTAGGAGCCCCCCCTGAGGGGGGGGTCTTGGGGGGGCAAATGTCAAAAAGTCGGAATTTTCCCTAGGAGACTTTTACCTCCCCTATACGATACCGTAAAAAAAAACATACCTTCCCATCCAACATCAAGGCGAACAATTATGTCAATCAGTCAGTGAATCAGTCAGTGAGTGGTAATTTAGCTTTATATATATAAATAATACGTTTCTAATCTAATAAAACAATCGCAAATTATATCAGATCAGAAATAGTATATGTCAATTATTTTATTTACGTCTCATTTAGTTTAATCCTGTTATTTTTTTGTAATAATAGTATAGTCGACCGATGTGGCGCGGTGGGCGAAGGTCCGCCTGCGACGCAGGAGGTTGCGGGTTCGATTCCCGCCTCGGAACAATTGTGTGTACGATCTGCAGATATTTGTTCCAGGTGTTCTGGTCGTTTTCTATGTATAATAAAAAATATCTATGTATGTAATGTATTATGTATATCAGTTATCTAGTACCCATAACACAAGCTCTGCTTACCATGGTGCTAGATAATGCTGTGTGGATTGTCCAGCATTTTTTTTAAATTTGTTTTTAAAGAACATCAAACAATTACGTCTGAAATTTAACGTTGCAAGGGTAAGTAGAAACGGAGTAGCAAAAGCGTAGTGAGCTGGCAAGATAGGTTATAGCCATCCTAAGTACATAACAAAGTTCAAAATACTTTTTTTCTATAGGCTTACACCCTGCAAAATAAGTAAATACAGGTCAAGTGTATACTGTAAATTATTATCAAATAAGAAATAAGGTATTTTTGTACGACGTAGCAGGTGTAACGACATTAGTTAACATAAATAGGCGTAGCACATACCCCACCCAGCAGACTAGCTACGGCGTAGCGCCCGATGTTACATCGCTAGCTACGAAGTCGCTACGAAGCCTCGTAGCCACTCCGTAGCACATCCTACTTGTTTATAGCACCAGTAAACAGTCACAATTAGGCCTCTTAGGGACTTCGGTAAAGACAATGAAATGCTTTGTCATCTTATGTTGGATGTCCTACCAAATAAATAAATGAAAATTCCCACAGTACTAAGCCGAGTACTGGCCGGTATTACGAGTTACACAGCGAGAGTTTGTGCAGTTACGAGCTTTTGATGTTTCAGGAAATGTACGGGTTTACGTACGCTCGTACGTACAGCACCTACCCGGCTTAATACAGGCCACTCCAATATTGACGTGCGGTTAAGGCATCGAGGAAATTCAATTCCTCGTATCCAGTTAAGCATTCTAGTAAGGCCACAAGGAATATTCACATAGTAGATAGTAATCAAATCGTTTTACCATTAACCTATCTATACATAGGCGGTGTCGGTTCGTCCGTCCATATTATGTGATTGAAGGAATATAGATAGATAGAGAAAACACATTTTACTACACAAAATAAGAAACACAACAGGAATAAATACTTAGATTACTTAGAACAGAGGAAGTATAAAAGGCGGCCTTATCGCTGAGAGCGATCTTTTTCAGGCAACCTGAAGGTGGACTGGACATGAAGAAACTATGTAGACGGTGGCACGTGAATAGATATTTAGATATTAAGAAAAAAATAATACTTAAACTACATACCGTAATTCCTACATAACAAACATTATTTTAAACCTACATAGACAAAATAAGGCTATCTATCATACTTTTTGTATGAATATATAATGTGATTGCAGGAGTTTCTGAAGATAGGGTAGAGAGTCATACCCATCTATGGAACGGTCTCCCACCTTCCCGAGTGAATGATTTGTCATAGAAAGAGGTGGTGTGAGCAGGGACTTTTAAGGTACGAGTACAAGTCCGAGATGGGCCGCAGACTGCAACCTCGGACAACATTGTGGCTAGCGGCAGAGATTGACCGCAGTGTCGCCACGCTTGGAATCAATTTGACGACCGATGTGGCGCGGTGGGCGAAGGTCCGCCTGCGACGCAGAAGGTTGCGGGTTCGATTCCCGCCTCGGAACAATTATGTGTACGATCTGCAGATATTTGTTACGGGTGTTCTGGTCGTTTTCTATGTATAATAAAAAAATATCTATCTATGTAATGTATAGTATTATGTATTATCAGTTATCTAGTACCCATAACACAAGCTCTTCTTACCATGGGGCTAGATAACGCTGTGTGAATTGTCAAAAAAAAAATCATAGAGATACATAAAATAAAGTATTGTCACTTGCAGTTGTCAGTTGCAGTTTGCGGCCTGCGGTCCATCTTGGAATTGCACCTTTAAGATGAGGGTTTCAAAGGAATTTAAAGAGAGTCCGTGACAGTTTGAAAGGAATTCGAAGCGTTAAAGAGTGCACTTATGTACTACGGCACATAGCTAGTCTTCGATGAGTCTGGCCGCTATGGTCAAAATTCGTCTAGGATGACATCATATCTAGGATTAGAATAAAGGAATATATTTCAAGACCTCTTGCAAGTTTAAAACAACCAACTAAATCAAATAACGGCACTGCTGACGTGACCAAAGGCGAAGCACGTTCATGTTCGTTCTATGTTTATTTTATTTAGAACACTGTTCGCTGAAAATTGTTTTATGTTAATTTATTTCAGACTTACCTAGAGTACAAAGGCCGTTTATATGTAGAGGAAAATAATTTCCTATTTATGTTGACGTAAAGGTGAATAAAGATTTTTTTTAATTCTAAACTCCTACAAAGAAACTGCATTAAAGTTTGTAAAACAAAGGTATAGAACGAGATTTTCTTGAGAAAAAATTGGTATTTCCATATGTGGCCGGTTAAACAAGTCTAGTCTCATCATCTAGTCATCATCTAGTCTCATGCTATCTAGTACCCATAACACAAGCTCTGCTTACCATGGGGCTAGATAATGCTGTGTGAATTGTCCAGCATTATTTATTTTATTTAACTCATCTTAAGTAAGGATACTTTTGGAGGGAATTAAATAGATATGATAAGATAAGCAAGCATGGCATGTTATGTATAACACTAGCCTTAGTCTGACGACCGATGTGGCGCGGTGGGCAAAGGTCCGCCTGCGACGCTGAAGGTTGCGGGTTCGATTCCCGCCTCGGAACAATTGTGTGTACGATCTGCAGATATTTGTTCCGGGTGCTCTGGTCGTTTTCTATGTATAATAAAAAATATCTATCTATGTAATGTATTGTATTATGTATATCAGTTATCTAGTACCCATAAAACAAGCTCTGCTTACCATGGGGCTAGATAATGCTGTGTGAATTGTCCAGCATTATTTATTTATGTTTTACATAGGCTATTTTTTAGGTTTCCTTCGCTATCACTTTACTACATTGTTTAAAATAAAGTCACTTCCCGCTGTCTGTCCCTATATATGCTTTGATCTTTAAAACTACGCAACGGATATTTATGCGGTTTTTTATATAGATAAAGTGATTCAAGAGGAAGCTTTATAAACTATTTGACACTTAGATTAACAGCGCAGCTAGTATACTTTAAACTCAAAAATACATACAGCCAATATAGAACCTCCTACTCTTTTGTTTTTCGTCGGTTATAAACTGTCGCGTTCTCGAAATCTTATTCCGTTTCGGTATTTTAAAAATAGAAACTATGTAGACTATACCTACTCAGGTGTTTGAAGTCAGAAGTTATTCCAATTTGCTCCGCGGCTAGTTTTGTAAGTTTGTTTCAAAGTTTCATGATTTTAACTCGAAAAGTTGTATTAGTTCTTGGTTCTCTGATGTTTCTTCAAACGTAAATTTTCTAAATTACTCTAAAATTTTAAATCGACGAACCGTTCGAAGAATCTCGTTTGTTTCTAGTTAGTTAGGTTGCTAACTGCAATTCGAATTTTAAAGATTTTTCATTCGAAGTTTCATCTATTATTTTATGGCTGTTTGTTGTTGGGTAAAAATCTCTTCTGTAAAGGAGTATAAACACGTGGATGAATGGCTTGACAAAACACTGTCGGTTGCCTTCAATATTCATACATTGAAATGCCGCACCAAACCGCTGGGCTATGTCGCTGACTTTCTTTTGTAGACTCCATATTAATGAGCCCCTCTATCCAGTCCATTCCAGGCAAGTGACCTTTTGTTCGCTCCTCAGCTAATATTCGTTACAGTTTTCATGTTTTGTCTACCCTAATTGGCGATGATTTCACCATTTATTGTTATTTTTCAAAACTATGATAATGATTTTTAAGCTTGACTTTTTAAGCGTGAGCAAGAATATTTTTATTGGATTGGAGATCAATCTCCATAAAATAGTGAAATGATTTTCAAAATCAACTCAACAATGTGGGGTTGGCTTCATGTCATCACTCACAGCTGTCACAGGTTTGTATTCATATCTCCATTGTGACCTGGTCTCTTTTTTAAATTCTTTTGGGTAAATATCATGGAATGGATTATTGTGTAGGTTGTTTTTTTTTAAATGATGTAGCTTAGTATTAAGTTTTGTTTTATTATATTATAATTAGACACAGTGAATGTATACGACATAACATGGTACACAATTCTATGCCTTGCCAAAATATTATTCGTTGAGAATCGATAACTATAGAATATCATTTACATTTTATAAAAAAATGGAATATTATTATGACTTTACATTTTACCCGAGCCTGGATTTCATCTAGTTGGAGAATATAATCCTCCTCAATGCTGAGCCTCTTGAAACGCAATGTGTCGGTAGATGTAAACGGAACTTTTTAGGTAACTATAGGATCTATTCTTGAAAGCCTATAGCCGTATAAAGAAAGAAAGCTGGAAACTTATAAGCGCTTACCGGCGCTTGACAGCGCTGGTCCGTTCTACACAAAGGAAGCAGGTTGAAGCAGACCAAGCAAAATGTCTTTTATCCCATTCGTCCCACACAGGTTGCTTACTGAAGACTAAGGATATCAACACGTCACTATCAGTTTTTATATTTATCAAAAAAAATAAGCTTGCACGTGTTGTCGCAGTTGTTTATTAATTTTAAATGGCAGTGCCCAGCGCTGACCAGCGCGTGTTGAAACTTGTCGGAACTTGTCGGCACCGTTCAGTGCTTATCGGCGCGCGTTCATATATTTTCCTGCTCGGGTTACCAGCGCGGTCAAGCGCCGGTAAGCGCTTATAAGTTTCCAGCTTTCTTTCTGTATACGGCTTATCGTGAGAGATGGCGCATGAACACCTGCATGCAGTAGCACGAGGCAGGCTTTATTTGATGCGAATCGATTGATGGTTACACATGCTATACCACTATATGTGGGCCTTTGCTATTATATTGCTATTTGGTATTATTTGAAAAGTTTCTCTATATAGATAGGTAATTTGTTTGTTATACCACAGATTTTCAGCCAAAGCCTGATCGAGCGAGTACAATACAATACAATTACTCTTTATTGCACACAAAATAAAGCAGAAAAACAAGACAGGAAAACACAAACACAGAATATGTTGTAAAATGTGCCTTATCGCGTAAGCGGTCTCTGTCAGGCAACCTTAGTAGCGAGTTACCGAGTAGAACGAGCCTCATTATAATATTTAGGTATAAATTCATATAAAAACTAACTGTTTCCCGCGGTTTCGCCCGCGTTAAATTCGAATTTATTGATGATGATGTTTACTAATATCGAAAATTTAGTTTTAACAACCATGTAAGCGACGCGTTGGATTTAATGTTAATTATAAGAATAGCGATAGTTTCCTTTTGGTTTTTGATTGAATTTGTTAGTATTATAATTGATAAGTGAATAAACGCGTGTTGCTCGCACATCGACAAGACAACGTATAATAGACGCCTAATACCTATTTATTCACTGTGCAAACAAGTCTGTCAACCAACTGAGGTGAGCGGGCGCGGGGAAGTGAGTGCTCATTGGTCCGTTCAAGGTTACGACAAATCATGACCATTATTAGTGATGGGGTAAGTACTATGAAAGCAATCGATACTTGCAACAAGGTATATTTACTTTGACGGGTTGACGACCGATGTGGCGCGGCGGGCGAGGGCTGCCTGTGGCGCGGCGGGCGAGGGCTGCCTGCGAGGTTGTGGGTTCGATTCTCGCCTGGGGTCAAATATTTCTACGATCTGAAAGTACCTATTTGTTTCGGGTGTACGACCCCCCGACGACCCCCCCGACGACCCCCCGACGACCCCCCGACGACCCCCGACGACCACCGACGAACCCCCGACGACCCCCGATGACCCCCGACTTCCCCGCGGTCGCATCTTGAAGTTAGTCAAAAACGATACACGCGACGGTATCTGGTAGCACACTCAAAAGGGGGGTCCTGGGGGGGCAGGGGGGGCAACATTTTCTATGCATTCAAAATCACTTGTCCCCCTCTATACAACCCCCATAAAAAATTAAGCAATATGGCTCCATGTAGGAGCCCCCCCACTGGGGGCGGTCTTGGGGGGGCAAATGTCAAAAAGTCGGAATTTTCCCTAGGAGACTTTTACTTCCCCTATACGATTCTGTAAAAAAAAACATACCTTCCCATGCACCATCAAGGCGAAAATCAGTCAGTCAGTGGTAATCTAGCTTTATATAGTATGTATAATGTATAATATAATGTATAATAATAAAAAAAAATAAGTATCAATGGTAATCTAGCTTTATACTATAGTAGAATAGAATAAAATTATATGAAAAATAAATAAATATTAGAGTTAACATTTAGGTACCTTACATTTTAGATAATACCATGTAGCAATGTAACGTTAAATATTATTTTAATCGACTTTTACATAATTCATCATAATCTTTCCTACTTTCCTACGGCCATCGACATCTTAATGTCGCCTACGGCACAGCACTATTTACCCCGCCTTCTCAGAGAAAAAAGGAAAGCAAATACAGAATTGGTTATGAAAGAAAGAGATGCACAGTTGACCTCGACAGTTGACCTCAACCGGTCAACCAAATTAAGTTGAGCTCCGTCAGGAGCTATTGAGTAAGCGAGCGCAGAGATTGTCACGGGTCACTGATCTGGTCGTTACTGATCGAACGTTAGTGGGCGTGGATTTTTATAAGATATCTTTATCTTATGTGGTGTCTTAAATCGTTCGCCCTGTATTAGGTGTCTAGGGTACGTAGTCGATGTGCTCGCAGGAGACGCAGGGCAACGGGGTGCGCTGGGGGTTGCGGGGGGATGCGCCGCGCCGCGCCGCCCGCACACATGCAAGCAGTAGCTTTTTCAGACACCGCGCGCGCGCACGTCCGTCGTTTGGTCTGCCTCTCCTTACACACTTCTCAGTAAATAGTTGTTTTTAGTCATACCTACCTACCTACAGTCCCCAACATCTATAAACCATATAGTTATTATATGGCTTTAATAAGACCACGGTAAGGCGACAAACTTTAGTTGCAGAAACTTTCTAGTTATTAATATAATTCGAACTAGCTGTTCCCCGCAGTTTCACCTGCGTTAAACTCGAATTTCACTTTATTACGTATGTGATTTTTTTACACATTGGGTTACTTTATTGGAGTTTTGGTAAGGATCCCTAACTTTTTTGAAAAGCTTCCCAACGGCGAAATAATTTTTCAAATCGGCCCATTAGTTTCGGAGCCTATTAAATACAAACAAACAAAAAATCAAACCTTTACTCTTTATAATATTAGTATTTCGAATAAGCTTCTCTTAAACTAAAGGCGCAGTTTAAGAAGTTATGATGATTGTACTATACCAGTTGCGAGATGCCTGTTACCGCAATAGTCTGTCTGCATAGCGCCTAAATGTATTTCCCGTAGTACTATAGATAGAACGGCAAGTAATTTGATTTGCCTATAGTAATAGTTTGCGATAGAACCACGAGTAATTGGGTTAGCCTGTAGTTCGATTGGCAACTATGGACGACAATTTTGGTGGCCCTTGGTAGGACTTTGCGTTCGGACCAAGAGCAACAAACGGAATGGCGGTAGCCTGTAGTCTAGTATTAAAGTATTTATAAACCCGCTCTGAACAGTAGTTTTGGTGTGAAGAAGTAATAGACATCCATACATCCAGTGACTCAGTGGTTCTAGCGAGCTGATTTAATAAATCAATAAAATAAATAAATAATGCTGGACAATTCACACAGCATTATCTAGCCCCATGGTAAGCAGAGCTTGTGTTATGGGTACTAGATAACTGATATACATAATACAATATATTACATAGATATTTTTTATTATACATAGAAAACGACCAGAACACCCGGAACAAATATCTGCAGATCGTACACACAATTGTTCCGAGGCGGGAATCGAACCCGCAACCTCCTGCGTCGCAGGCGGACCTTCGCCCACCGCGTCACATCGGTCGTCAAAGGTATAAGTAATTCCGCGTAGGTTTACATTTACGCCTTAGATAAACATGTTTTTTCACTTTAAAAATGTATGGTTTATTCGCGGTGCGGGTCGTCAGTGTTGTATAAATCACTATGTAAGCTTGTTCGCGGCACAGTGCATACACACTGTGAATTTACCGTAGATTTTACGCGTAGGTTTTAAATACATAAGTGTTTCATACTCAAGTACCCTTAGTTTTCAGATTTCAATAACTAAATTTCTTAGGCTTACAAAATAAGCAAGTACCTAATAAAGTCAAATTTTATACTATAATTTCAATATACTTCCACAAATATCCGGACTAATAATATAAATTCTAAAGTAATTCTATCTGTCTTTTATGTACCTTTTCACGCTTTAACGGCTAAAAGGATCTTCATAGAATTTGGCAACGAAATATACGGAATAACAGGGAAGAACATAGTCTATTTTGTATTCCGGAAAAGCGCGTACGAAGCCGCGGGTAGAATCAATGATGTTATATATACGTAGATACGTTGTATCGAGGTCTGCCTTACAAAACGAAAATCAGGTACGTATCCTAATTGAACTCAGTCCGTCCTGCTCCTGGCCGCGACGCGCACGTTCGTTGAACACGAGGTTACTTACGGAATATACTTAAATAAACCTCGAAAATGCCAAGTTGTGTGTTCCGAAAGTGCAATAACTACACAAGGACTATAAAAACCAGAAAGGGTGTATCTTTTCATACGTAAGTACTGTTTAATATGTTAAAATGTAAAATGGTGAATTTTATTTTACTCAACAATCATTGCCGCGCGGCGTTGCCGCACTGCCACCAACACGAACGAAACAAGCAATGCGTTAAGTTTATGAGTGACAGAGATAATGCCATGCGGCGTTGTATGTTCGAACGTCGACGCTAGGTATGTAGCTATAGTAAAATATCGCAATGTTTTTATTTCTTCACAATGAGTATGACGTCTCTATATGTAAAATCTCTTTGGGTAGAATCAAGTAACTCATAAAGGCGGAAGTTTGGAATGAAATACTCCTTGATGTCAAAACTACTGATCAGGCAGATATAGTTTTGAACCAGGAACTCATCCTGGAATAGCGCTTGTAAAGCAAGACATGTATAAAATCAAATCTTTTCCAGGAGTGATTTTATGTAAACGGATTTGATCTTGAACAATGAAGAGCGATATGCGACGACACGTTTTAATTAGTCGTTTGTGCCCTCGCCTCCAACAATGGCATTCTTCGAGGCGGATGCCATTGGATATCGGCGGAAAAGTATGTAACTATAAGGATAAGGTTATTTCTCTATATTGAAAGAATCAAATACCAACCTTTATTTATACCAATATTCGACAAAGGTAAAAATGTTTCTAGATAAAAACTCGTTTCTATAACTTTATGACTACCAAGATATTTGTCCCGAGACGGGACTGGAACTTGCAACGTCCTGCGTCACCGAAGGACCTTTGCCCTCTACTCCACAGGCTGGGGCTTAAATTCATTATTAATGCACACTACGGAAGCGGAAACTACGGTGCATCCTTCATTTCCGATTTCCGTTTCAATTACGAAGACTGGAACAATCGCTAAAAGCTTTTGTGATTGCAGCCATCTTGCAGCCATAAGTCCTTAATAGATACCGTCCGAAATACCCCGGTCTGCCACGTTACCTAAACAAAGTTCCGTCGAGTTTATTAGTTAAATTACTATTCCATGTCCATGTGAATAAAACTATTCATTTTCATAATAATAGGCTAGTTGACAAAATTTGGAAATTAGTTTAAAACTATAGCTTAGCATCTATTTATATATCATATATAATAAAACACACCAAAAATATATTATTTTAAGAAAAATAGGTCTTTTACAATAATATTTTGAGTTTTTAGAAATAAAATTGAAATTGACCTCGAAAAAGGCCAAGACTGTCATGGCGTTTTGAATGACGTCACACCTCGCGAAACAACCTGTTCACTTTATACGAAAATGACAGCTACAACGTTTCGCGAGGTGTGACGTCACGCTACCATGCGCTTCTCTGATTGTTGTTTAATGTCACGTGATTAAACGCCTCATTGTCGATTTTATTTTCCAAAAATATGATTAATCTTTTAATAAAAAGTAGTTTTTTTGTTTACACGCCTATTACCACTCGACCACCTGTTGTTATTGTCGTGTGGGTGTGTATTTTTGGCAAAGGTGCCTTTTTTCAGGAAAAATTAAAAAACGCTGAAACTTGTCATTGTTTATTATGACAGGGTACCTCTACACATAACATTTCAACGATTTTACTATACACAGTTTCTGACATAGAGATAAAGTTTGTTTTAATTTATGCATTGTCTGTCAGTCGTAAGTTACTCCTTTATATAAAACTAGCTGCGCCCCGCGGCTTAGGCTGCACGGAAATCTATGCGTCAATGGTTTATAAAAATTCCTCTTGAATCACTCTATCTACTTAAAAACCGCATCAAAATCTATTGCGTAGTTTTAAAAATCTTAAGCATACATAGGGAAAGACAGACAGCGGGAAGCAACTTTGTTTAATATTTATGTGCGAGACAGGGCGATTGATGTCCACGTAGCCAAATTTCGGCCACGACGGCCAATCTCAACGAGACCTGCCATGACAGTTCGGGTAGTACGGTGAGGACAGTAAATCATTCGCATTTGCTTTCCACCCCGCTAGCCTTTACATAATTGGATGTATTGTTTAATTACCTCAGCTTTGTCGGGGTGAGGATGATTAATTCATTAATTCATCGGACACCGCTTGATTACCAATTTTCAGTAACGTCGTGTTAAATAATTCCTTTTACTGCAGCAATTTATTATTATAAAACGTATACAACATAATATATGAATTGATTATTACCTTTCTTGTCTACAAGTTCTTATTTAACTTGCTCTGTTAGTACGTATTTTACGCTTTCTTTCTTGTCTCAATGATAATGTTCACATATAAATAGGTTATTTAGATTCTATCAGTGAATACCTATTATTAGTTCTCTGTTGTAATTTAAAACTCTTAGACATTATTCTAGCTGATGATGTTCCAAAATAAATATATAAATAAGTGGAATAAATCTTGTAACTGAAATTAAGACCAGATTTCCTCAACCGATAGAGCAAATTGGAAATTTGGCATACTTATGTAATTTTGGTGAAAATGCGTTTGGGTTTTTTGGACATGTCTTCCCAATGCACTTTGTTCCTAGATGACCAGTGTTCTAAAGTTTCTAAGGCCACCCTCCAGCCCCCGCTGGAGGGTGGCCTTAGAAACTTTATAACGCCATACACAACATCGTCGAGTTAAGAATAGATAATATTGAATTTAAACTTCTTTATATATTTTATTTCGACGACCGATGTGGCGCGGTGGGCGAAGGTCCGCCTGCGACGCAGTAGGTTGCGGGTTCGATTCCCGCCTCGGAACAATTGTGTGTAAGATCTGCAGATATTTGTTACGGGTGTTCTGGTCGATTTCTATGTATAATAAAAAAATATCTATATATGTAATGTATTGTATTATGTATATCAGTTACCTAGTACCCATAACACAAGCTCTGCTTACCATGGGGCTAGATAATGCTGTGTGAATTGTCTAGCATTATTTATTTAATTTAATTTATTTATAACTCGATATGATTTATTTCACAGTAAGTACTTACCTAAAAAAAGTGTTCTGATCCATATTTACTACTATGCCTTATAGATAAAACTGAATGCGCTTTTTTAATTTAAATCAAATTTTCAAAACTGACTCTGTGGTTTAATTGTTCTTGCCACTCGCCTTCTTCGTCAGTGTCGCCCGGGCCAAAGTGCATTTGAATTGTACTTGTAACTGTAGAGCGAGTTTATTTGATGATAGTAACGAGACGTGAGCGAGACGTCTCCTTTTTCCCTGCAAATATAGCGCCTCTATCGTCAGGACGTCCAATTACGCTCTGTTACGATTGCTTTAAAAATGTAAAGAGATGTAAAAATACCTTGAAAATGAGGGGTTTTTGACATGAATTGCGAGTCCGAATAATGCTTACGTTTTTTTAGTGTAATTTTTAAACGTGAAGAAGTAGCAAACATACATCCATCTGAAAACCAAACTTTCGCATTTACAATAATTATTAGTGTGATAAACAATAATGAGGAAAACAATTGGCGAGAGACCCGTAGGCACCTCTATTATTTACTAATAAATAAAATAAAAAATAAATTATGCTGGACAATTCACACAGCATTATCTAGCCCCATGGTAAGCAGAGCTTGTGTTATGGGTACTAGATAACTGATATACATAATACAATACATTACATATGTAGATAGTTTTTTTTTTTTTATTATACATAGAAAACGACCAGAACACCCGGAACAAATATCTGCAGATCGTGCACACAATTGTTCCGAGGCGGAAATCGAACCCGCAACCTCCTGCGTCGCAGGCGGACCTTCGCCCACCGCGCCACATCGTCGTCATTACATAGATATATATTTTTTATTATACATAGAAAACGACCAGAACATCCAGAACAAATGTCTGAAAATTATACCATCCTTTCAGTGAGCATCCGTCCTCCGCGGGGACTGTCACCTTTCATTGCAGGCAGATAGGTACTGATTACTATTTCTCCCTTATAGCACAGAATAACTATAGATCTTATACCTACAGAGAAATAATGGGAATGGGGGGAGGGGGTGATTTCCGCCTTCCACGGAAATATCTTCCTACTAGTAAAAGAAAAAAAGTATGTAACTAACGACCCATCTAAGTTATAATGTTATTTTCATAGATTCTACAACAGATACTGACTTCCCGGCGTGATAGAGTATACGTTTGCCATTCTCACAATGTTAAACCGGAACAGGATGTGGAGCATTATGTTCTTCTCACGATAACATTTTTATTCTGTAAACGGGCAAACGGCAAGCGAAGACTCGACCAGCAGAAAATGACAACTTTGAAATGCAATATAATGTAACTACATCGTTTTTATTTATTTTTATTTCAGTTAGCATAACAAAGCGGTTTTATTTTTTTAAAACGATTTATTTTAAATGAGGCCGTTTTTCTTGCTGTTTGACCCTTAGATTTTCAATTACGCGACATCGGCAATGCGTTAAGTAATGCTTTGAACTTCATGGCGAAGGATATATGGTTATTGTAAATCCTTTGATTTGAGATATCCCCATAAATAATAATACTAAAAAGAAGAAGAGGTCTGGCGATCGAGGCGGCCATGGAATGTCTCCGTACTTGCGGATCAGTTCATTTCCCTTGCAGGAAGCGGGGTGGCACCGTCGTCCGGTTAAATTTGCGTTCTGTTGTTGTAACCTGAATACAGCTGCAATAACGGTACTTGACGAAAACTTGTCTATCATACGGAAATACCAGTGTAGTGCCTTAGTATAGACGAGTTTTTGTCAACCAAGGAGTTTCTGCTCCAGTGAGCAGAAACTCTTGGTAAAAAATAAGGGCCAATTATCCCGCTGGCTGAAATGGAACACCAAACTGGGTTTTTGATGGCGTTCTCTAGGGTTGTTGGGCACCTGTATCGTATATTAGTGTCCATGAAATGAAAAAAAATGATTCTCGAAAATGACAGTCACTTTCGTTGAGACCCTGTACAATTTGACGACCTCTGTGGCACGGTGGGCGAAGGTCCGCTTGCGACGCAGGAGTTTGCGGGTTCGATTCCCGCCTCGGAACAATTGTGTGCACGATCTGCACATATTTGTTCCGAGTGTTCTGGTCTTTTTCTATGTATAGTAAAATATATCTATCTATGTAATGTATTGTATTATGTATATCAGTTATCTAGTACCCATAACACAAGCTCTGCTTGTCATGGGGCTATATAATGCTGTGTGAATTGTCCAGCATTATTTATTATATATATATTTTATTTTATTTGCATTTTGTATAGCAGCTTTAATTTTTTTTTAATAACTTTCATTGTTGTTTTTATGCCTTTAGAGACCGCAATCCTCCTTAGCGATTTACGTGGATATTGAATACTATAAGTTCTTACTTAAGAGACATGTTCTGGCGTTGTTGCTAACGTTGATGGTCCAAGAGTAGATGAAACCATTGATTGTCCCTTCTTGTCTGTAACTTTGTACCCGTGTGAGTTGCATGGTCAGCCCATCACTCAGTCGTCGAATATTAAAATGAGTACAAAAAGCGCGACGCGCACGTGACCGCACTTCAAATGTTATTTGACCGCAAAAGCGCAGTGTGTGTACACTGCGCGTTTCCTGTCCAACAATATTGACTAGTGACTCAAACGAAATTTTGGTTCTGAAATGCCAAAAACTCGGAGGCAAAAAAATATTCCGTAAACGGCCCTTTCGTAACGAAAGCAGCTACACGAGAGAGTTGAATATTATCGCCGTACATTGCAACTGCAGATGAAAATAGAGTAGGCCACCTCAGCGTGTATACGCTGACGCGTCGCAAATCTATATTAATATTATAAAGAGGAAAGGTTTGATTTTTTGTTTGTATTGAATATGCTCCGAAACTACTGGACCGATTTGATACGTTAAAAAAATTATCCAATTTTATGAAAAAATTTAAAACAATCGCCTCCTTTTAAAAAGTTACCTATTGGGGGTAGTTTAATACTATTAGATTTAATAAATGAGTAACTAGACTCTTGCCTGTACCTAAGTGTTGTGTCGTAGAGAAACTTGTACATTGGATAAACATTATTTATTGGATTAAATATTAATAACAGAAGCTCTGCTTTCCTTGGGGCTAGATGATGCTGTGTGGATTGTCCAGCATTATTTATTTATTATTTGAACAAACCAGGGACAGGAACGCAAAGTACCTAACTACGCTTTCTACCGCGAAGAATGACCCTTCCCAGAAACATCCAACAATCGTAAAGAACGCTTTCAGCTCCATTTACAGCATTTAATTCAAATGAACGGTATGCTCTTTGTTAACAGGACACCAAAAAGTTGAGTCTCTCTGTAAGCGGAATTGTAAGCGGATTCCAGACAAAATTAAAACAAACTTTTTATACCTTTTATACTCGTCTTTTACGCCCGCTTAGGTATAGATTGCCGAAGATAGTTAAGCAAAAGTTAAGTATACCTAACCTTTGGGAAGATTGGAGTAAAATTTTGTCCAAGCAGACAACGGTAACCTTCCATGACGGAGTGGTCGTCACCCCTCGTGATTACGTCAGGGTAATGAGGCCAAGTCTCGAGGCCCTTGTCTATGCCCCTCTCTGTGCAGTAACCTCAGGTTACCAAAAATACCACAGATGACAGAAATATCCAGGTTGAATGACGCGCGTCAAGAGGGTATAGGTTGAAATTCATTGACATCAGAGACCTATGGTCAGGCGTCCGACGTAACTCGCTACTCGAAAATGTTTGATAATTCAGGTATATTCGCTAGGCTTAAAAGCAATCAAAAGCGGATTACATTTCAAACGTGTACATATACATGCTACATTATAAGCTCCTTTTGTTCGAATAATTAATTTTGTTTCCTTTTGTGATCGCAGTTTCCCCATTGAACAAAAATGGCGGCGTCCATTTTGTAATTGTTGCCAACACTACAAAAATATTGACCCTTGTTTTAATTTTATAAATCAGGCACGTACATTTTTTAACACTGCAAACTATCAAGGGTTGAACCGAATGTAATTCTAATTAAGTCAATTTTCCAACCAAACGTCGACAACGACGTCTTCTCGTCGATGTCTCGATCACAACTCGACTGCTGGTATAAAATGTAAAATTTTACGAAATATAATTTTGTGTTTAACCTGGAGAAAAAATATTGATGCCTCAGTTCTTACTACTAAGAATTTGGCATGTTTAAAAACTTAGTTTTAAAAATCGAAATCGGTTGGCGTGATATTGAGTTATTCGCCCATTTGTCGCGCACATACTTAATGCAAATTTAAGATTTATATGGTTTTCTGATGGATGCCATTGTCAGAACTGGACCAAATGGGACCAGACGGGAAACACCTGCTTTCAAATAAAAAATAATCATCAAAATCGGTTCACCCAGTCGATATGAGGTAACAAACATTAAAAAAAAACAGTCGAATTCCCTTCTACTTTTTTGAAGTCCGGTAAAAATAGATAATTTACAATTTTCTGTCATTATTTTGTACTTTGCATATTTAACAGTTTAGTAAAATCTTAAATATGCAAATTTTTACGTTAGTAACGTAAATGTTTTTACTGCAGAATGGCTAGCCATCAAGAGCGTAAATCCACGTCCGCACAATAGAGGGGCTATACCAAATTGTATGGAAAAATTAGACGAGACTTTACGTCTCGTTAGTTTCCTATAATCGTCAAATGGACTCGCCCTACGGAAGCTATTCAATGAATTCTGATTGCCTACGTGCTCAGGGCAGTGCGCCCGGTCCATTAGCGGGGCCCTTATTCTCTACGCTTTCACGTCTATTCAAACAAAACTCATTGCTGTTGATTAATCCCCTTGTTCGGTTTGGTTCAAATTCTGTTTAGTAGAAATCTGGACAGATTAAGACAGATTCTCATACAGTCGAATAGATGCAACATACGAACTAACCTAACTCAATTTAATGAGAAATTGAAAAAAAATAGCTTTGTCCAGTTATGAATACATTTTTTCAAATATGTCGATTTATGTCATCCCATAAAATAAAATGACCCCTTACAAGGGAGTCGATTGGCATCAACTGATCAAACATTTTTTCCCCCAATTTAATTCATTTTAAGGCGCTACTCATACTTAACTTAAATAAATTTTATGCCAAAATTATTTTCTCTAAAAAGACGGATGTTTCAAAAGAAACTTCACCTGTGTCTCCTCTGGCTATTGGTGCCCTCGTAATGTCCTAGTTTAAAAAAAGACTGTATATACCTTACCTACGTGCTAACTCCCAGATCTCTAAGACCAAGCCAAATACGTCAAGAGAGCGCCCTCAGCGACACAGTGGGAGAAATATTTGCAGCTCTAAACGCAGAAAGTTACGGTTCCAGTTCCTGCCGGGACAAAAGGCTATTACGATTTATGTCATGAATGCGCGGTTTTACTCTTATGCTCAAAAAAACTGCTCAACTGACGTAATGGAATCCTTCAATATCCAAATTATTTTGTACCTCATTGTCTATCAAACTTTTTAACTTAGTTAAGCAGTGAACCATCCTTTGTTAACAAACAATTTTTGTATCAACTCCACGAATCGAAGTAATGGTGAATGAACATATAATTTCTTATTCACGTTAAAACTACTGAAAATAACGGATAACACTGACATTATGCATAGATGGTACAGTATCGTACACACATATATGTACATATGTATAAAGATAAACACCTGTCGTATTCGAAGTATTGTAATTACCTTTATAATATTTTTTTTAAAGAAAAGTTTGCTATCTTCATTTTCCTATAATTTAACAGTTGTAAAATATTTTTCTTTCAATAGTAATTAACTTCAAACTTAACAGGGGTAACCAATGAACGTTACTCAACGTCAATAAAAAACGCGTGCAAAGCGATAAATAAATAACGTTGGGCACACTTCATCCAGCCCAAATGTGAGCAAAGCTTACTGGTATGGGTACGTACGTATTACAATTATAATAGATTGAATTTTTCATTTTTATTATACACAAAAAAATCTAAAAATACAACAACGAACATTAGTCCCGTGGCGGTAATGAACTCGCGTCGCCGCAGGCAGGCAGCAGGCAGGCCTTAGCCCGCTACGCCCATAAAGCCGTCAAATACGTTTGTTTTATAGTGCATGATCCACAATTTATTGTAGATATGATGGTTCGGTACGGTATCGCGAATAAGGCGCTCTGCCTCTCTGTGACCGCATTGAGTAGTAAGTACGTATTTAGTGGGAGAATACTCGGGGTATGATAAATAAGAGAAATTGCACGCCTGGTATGAGCGCCGAAAGATAATGAGTTAGTGAGATAATTAATTCTGTTTTAGTGCAATCTCTTTCTGATCTACGCAAAATTGACCGAACAAAACAATTTTAGTCTTTAATTACAATTTTATGTACTATCTTGGCCGAATAGTATAAATGATAGGTCGGCTGGTAATCCAAAAACATGTGTGATTTTCAGATAATAAATCTGTCAGCACGATTTTACTGACAAAAGTGGACACTGTAGCACAGATTAGGTAACATTTTTTTGTACCTGCTGTAGTTCTAAACATGAAAATATTAATGATACATATGTAAAAAGCATGAACACAGAAGTAATTTATATTATTATATACATTTAATAAAAATTACACAAACGTCATTACATAATTTTTAATACATATGATTTTTACTTATTTATCACTGTTTATAAAAATATAAAAAGAATATAAAAAATATGTCAAATAAAGGTGAGTATAGACTACAAGTGCATTAAAATTTGCTCAAGCTTATAACGCTCTTACGGGTGGTACAATGCAGAGAAATGCTTAGTTTCATAAAGCATTTCCATGTAATGTAACGTTCTTGCGATACTCGACGCTCTCGAATCCGACGTAATGCCCATCACGGCGCGTGTGAGCATTTACATCACGCATTTAACGTTTCTTTCTACTTTGCGTGCATTTTCCCTCTGCCCGTGCCCTTCACTCCCCGCCGTCCCCGTTCCTCGCGCCCGTGCTTTTGTGGATAAAATGATATAACAAAACGCTCGTTTGTTTTTAAAATCAGAATGTCATCAAATCGAGTGTCATGTTCGAAGTGTGTTTCGAGTTTTAAAAACAGTGAATGCTCGATGTTCTGGTACTAGTAAATGCGTAGTCTATACTCACCTGTAAACTCTATTATATTATCTGAAGTCAACCCCAGGTTGAAAGTTCTTCGGGAGAAGTGGCTGGCTCACTGCCACTTCAGCTGGCTTATTTTTTGAACTATGACTTATGACGATTAGGTACTTTGGCTCTCCGTCGAATATTTCGTCGCTGTAGTTCGAAAACTAAAAAATTAACACATTTTGGGAAATCGACTTCTCTGTATTTTCATGAAGACGCATATTTTAATGCAAGCTGCATATTTCTAGGTACTAAAGTTTCTATCCTACACTACGTTTACCGAGTAAAACTCTATGCCCTCCGACCAGGTGGGATGACGACCTGCGAAAGACTGCAGGTAGATGCTGGATGCGTAAAGCCGAAGACAGGGCGCTATGGCGCTCATTGGGGGAGGCCTATGTCCAGCAGTGGACTAATATAGGCTGATGATGATGTTGAAAGTTTCTATATCATATTTTTTTTAAGTTTTGCGTATGAATCCTGCATGTCGTCAAAGAAAGATAAAATCAATATAGCTGAATTGAGATAAAAATAGATAACTCGTCAACAAATAAATGTCGACATTTGTCAGACTGAAACGTGGTTAATTTAGTTTTCCCTTGATAAATTTATGCTCAACCGGGTCCAAATTGCAGTTGGAATAATTAATTAAACTGAATAATTGAATAGATTGTGTCAAATCAAATTGAATTGGTACATTATTCAGTTTTGCAGTCAGTACTATCAGCAGAAAAAAATGAAAAAATATTAACTCATTTTTAAATTGATAAATAACTTGCTTGAATTATTATTTTTCATTGGTGGTCAGGATTCAATAATAAGTTCTAGATCATGGTTAAAATAATCGCATTAAATTAAATTCAATGTACTGAACATTTAATTTAATTTGCAAACTGTTGGAGCAATTAATCAAATCACGGCGCACGGGTTAGAATTAACTCAATAATTGGTCTTAATCAATCAAATTTAGTCTTAATAACGTTTTCAATAATAATGATTATCGTCAATTGAAAATTATTAATCAACTTTAAATCAATATGAAAATTAATTTTGATTTTGTTGAAAAATTTTGGAAAAACTTTTAATAATTCGTTTTGAGTAATTTATCAAAGTTAATGATCAAGGTATACTAACAAATAAAGTAAGTACTTAGGTACCTACATTATTTTTATCCAGGCATATCCCGAACAAAGCCACGGCCAGAACCTAGTCCTGTTTAAAATGCTTACGTATTTAACAATGGCTATGGACAGAAAACTTTACGAGGTAGGTAGGCAGCTAGGCAGTTACCAATCTAAGAAATTGGGAAGTTTGCCAGTTCATGCCCTGTAGGACATACGCGCCATCTATTATTACAGGCTGCAAAACCAATTGGTTGTCATTTGTCATAGTGAGCCTTTATTTGCACTCTGCTCGTGAACGTACATGTTTTCCTCCCTGTATATACATATTACTTAGTGCATCTCTGTCCTACTAGAGGGCACCAATATTAATTTCGGGTTAGACATAGTAAAACTTACCTTACCCTTATGTCGCGCAGCCTCCCTTCGCTTACCCGGTAGAGATAATAGAGTAGAGGCTACGTTTATAACTAAAAACAGAGACTAGTTGATAAATAACACAAACTTGACCCACTACTACACTGTGCAAAAACGTCGTGTTCGTGTAACACCACGGAGGTAGTAGGTACCATAGTACCTTTACCTTTTTATTAACTTGCATTCGGATAGGGCCCAATGCAAGTGAATAAGAAGGTAAAGGTAAAGGTTCGACAAAAAGGAAAAGTTTAAAAATGCCAAATTCAAACAAATCGAATAAGATCTACCTATTGCGAGTCTCTTTGGTAATCTCTTCCGCACAAATTTTGAGATTCTAAATTCAAACTCATTACCAACTTGGAAATAAAGAAATAAGGTAATATTCAGATTAGCCTATTAGGTTAGGTCGCACCATATTCTAATTTTAAGCCAATTATAATTTTCATTTGTTTAGTTTAGGTCATCCTAGTTTTCGAAAGAATGTAAGATTCACATTTACTAACCTGAAATAAATATTAGTGCCCTCTAGTATGCCCTAAGTAAAACAGGAAAGGAGAACCTATTTAGGTTCACTAGCAGAGTGCATTATGACAACCCATTTGGTTTGCCGACTCTTATAATAGATGGCGCGTTTGTCCACTTGTTGAAACCAGCCGAGGGTAGTTCTTCACTACAGGGTGTTGAAAGTTGAAAGATGCAAGTTGCAGCTGGCTGGATATATAGTTGCCTTTTATTTTTCTAGATGGCGCTGATACGTATTATTTATCAACTAGTCTCTGCCCACAGCTTCGCTCGCATTTTTCTATATAAACGTAGCCTCAACTCTATTCGTATTTTTTATTATTATATATTTTATCATTACTATTAGTTACCTATATTAGTTTTCTATTACGTATCTTTCATTGTTCACTTAGCTATAAGATCATTAAACTTTTATTATCTTCATTTTAACTGTATCTCGAATACATTAAGTCTATTAAGACAGGTACCTACTATAATCACGGGTACTGTACGGGTCCGTAGAGTAAAGCCCTGGTGACCTGTAATACAGGTTTTTCTAAACCTACATCAGGCACCAGTCTTCACAATACAGGTTCGATCTGGTATATAAACTAAATGGCTTTATTTTGTATCTAATTTAAGAGAACCTTTGTGAAGAAAATAAATTAGTATTATTATTATGTCTCTCATTTACCATGATCACGTGCCATAAAATGACCCAATATTATTATTATTATGTCTCTCATTTACCATGATCACGTGCCATAAAATGACCCGGTCCTTTGGAAGGCTTGCGTGGGACCGAAGCCAACAGCACAGAGGCCCTTTGAGAAGTTAATCTAAAGGCGATGGCTACACATAGCGGGTATCATCCTCGGGTACACAATATGATACACCCAAAGATGATATCCGCTTGGTGTAGAGACTATTGCAAAGAAAAATGAATGAAATAAAACCAGGCTATTGTGATGGATGGATGGACTGGGTAATCGGGCTATAGGGGGAGATTACGGACGTTTGCCATAAACAAGTCAATCATAATGTTAAGAGTGGCAGATTGATTCCATTATTATTATTATTATTATTGTTATCCAGATCCAGAAATTTAAATAACCATCCGGTACGTGAAGTGAGGCTGCGTGACGTGAGAAATAACGTTTTTTTATTAACGTTATGTTGTCGATCCAATTACCGTTATTATCGAATATACAGATGGTTAGGGTCACGCTACTGTGTATAACAACGGATACAATTTTTATACACATACTAGCTGCGCCCCGCGGTTTCACCCGCCTGGAAATCTATATGTCAAATGGTTTAGGTATAAAACTTCCTCTTGAAACACTCTTTCCATCAAAATCCGTTGCGTAGTTTTAAAGATCTACATAGATAGAAGATGGAAAATTCTTTATTGCACTTTAAATAGGAAACTATGTACAGTAAAAACTTAAAAATTAAGTACAATTGGCGGTCTTATCGTTCAAGATCAATCTCTACCAGACAACCATGGATGGATAGGATCGTGGTCAGTACCAGGGGTATCTGTGTGCTTGTAGGTTGATCTAAACATACATATATATATAGGGAAAGACAGACAGCGGGAAGCGACTTAGTTCTATATGTATTAAGGCGCTATGCTAGGCGAATGAATTCTAGCGCCATAATACTAAAGTGAGTGAATTCGATAACAATGTCAAACTATCGAAATATACATTACTTTTGTAAAATGATGATGATGCCTCCTACTAGAATTTCTGTGCGTAGGTAATTATCCTAATCCACATTTTTGAATACAATAGTAAGAGCATCAGCAAAATCGAGTATTAATTGGCAATAATTTTACGTAACAATCATACATTAAAAACTATGTATAAAGGAAACAACAATCGGGTCCTCTTTGGTTAAAAATCGTTTGACTCATACGACTTGCGTGGGGAGTCACACGATTTTTCTTCACAAACTTTTCGTTTTCTCTTGGTTCTTATTTTTTCATTCTGATAGATAGTATAGATACTGGTCATTTCTTTTCAGCTTCTTCGATGCTGTTGTTTATAGACAGTGGTATTGCGAAAACGGAGACAGGGTGCCGGATGGGAACGGGGATCCTGAGACTGTCTTCGCGATCCCAAAGCCTTCTTTCTTCTTGATTGCTGGTCTTCAATAAACGCTTGAACTTTGCTGGTCGACTCAGATTTCAATAACTTAATCCAATCCTAACTAATATCACTACATAGTATAAAACAAAATCGCTTCCCGCTGTCTGTCTGTCCCTATGTATGACTACGCAACGGATTTTGATGCGGTTTTTTTCATATAACATTGATACATAGATTTCCACGCGGGCGAAGCTGCGTGACACAGCTAGTAATAAATAAATGTGAAAGTCTGTGTGAATGTGTGTTACCACGTATCTTTGTAACTACTTAATTTATTTACATGATATTTGGTATGTTAGTTTAGATTCTAGAATAACATAAAGGCTAAGGGTTTCGTGCGTGTGAAATTATTTTAAAATACTTAATTATAATTTTAACTAAACACTATCTATGACATAGATAGTGTATATATTTTTTTTAAAGTGACTAAATATTCTGCGAATATTTCAAGCATCTACGTTTTGCCGTTATCAATATCGAGCAAACACTAGCTAATAAATCACGTTTGAGGGGCCCTTTTCATCTCATTGTTTCTTACATAAAGTTATTATAAGTTCCTTAATGTTAAATATGTGTAGTTCGAACGGCCACCAAATCAAAGTGACATAGATTCTATGTCACTTTGATTTGGTGGCCGTTCGAAGAATGAAATACAAATGAATAAACGAATGAAGAATATTTAGTCACTTTAAAAAAAATATAAACAAAAAATATATTTGAGAGGGGCTCCGTACAACCGACATGATTCTTTTGCCGCTTTTATAGATAATGGTAGGGAACCCTTCCTGCGTGAGTCCAACTCGCACTCGCAACTGTTTTTTTGCTTAGAAAACGCCTCATGGCTTTAATAACAGAGCCCCTCTGAGTTAAAGATAGCTATGGCGAAAGTATCGAGAAGGTATTGTGTCGTGGCGTCGTCGTCGCGTCCCACTAATCTCAAATTAGTAAAAATCTATGAACAAAAAATTTACAATCAAATAATAGAAATAAATTAGAACATGGCATATGAAACTCAGGAAAAATTTAATTTTCTAAAACCAACTAAAATAATGTTCAAAATCGGGTCAGTTTTTATTTCCAAAGATTGCCCCATACCTACTAATAAATTATTATTTTTATTATATTAGCCCGGAGCACTATAGGGCCCACTCTTTATTCAACAGTTCGAGCTTATCCTGCCATACACTCATAAGTTAGATAATACTAGACTACATAGAACATACTAGTGGTTTCTTTTTCACTTCTTCCACTTGTGGATAAAAAAAATGAAGTGAACATTAAAATTAAAATAATGTTATTTGATAATAATGAATAGTATAAAATTTGACTTGTCTAAGTGCTTATTTTGTAAGCCTAAAGAAATAAATGCTATTAACTTTGACATCGCCGCCTAGGCCTTCCACGTGGCCGATCTTCGCCCGGGAATCAATCAGTAGCGATCTTCGCCCACTGCTGGTTTGACATACAGCACACATGTCCAGCCCAGTCCCACCTGAGTTTGGTGGCTATTTGCGTTTCGGAGTGCAGTAACGTGTTTCTCACTAAATATAATAAATAAACATAAATATTTGGCCTATACGATAAAGTAATTAATTTTTTATCTCAAACAAGGGCGAGTGCATCTGTCCTTGGAGAATCTATCTAGGGCTCGTTCGTTGAACTGTCTAGACAGTGAGGCAGAAAGAGCGGGCAATAATCAGAAGGTGAAATAGAAATACGAATTGAAAATTATTGACTTTTTCTGGTTATGCACTTTTATATTATTGTGAAGTTTCATCAAAATCCATTCAGTAGTTTTTGCGTGAAAGAGCAACAAACATACTTACATACATACATCCTCACCAAATTTCGCGGTTATAATATTAGTAGGATAATAAATTCTAGGCCATGGTAGTTTCTGATAATATTCACACAGCATCAGTTTCAGTTGTTTGATCATAATTAAATTGTCTTACATGTCAAACATAATATGGAGGTACATAGGTATTTATCAAAATAACATAACTAATAGTTACAAAATAGGAAAATTATTCAGGCGTTCGTCGACCCACCGCCGCATTAAATTATAAACAAAAGCATTGCTAAATAATCCATTTATCTACTTAGGTATCTGTCCGTCTATCTGTCCGCCGCGCCGTCTTGATGAGCAAGTTTTCTAAAGACTGCAGTCCTCGCTTAGTCCAAAATTCCATAAAACCTTTTGCGAGTCGAAGTAGGCTCTTATACCGATATTTTTGTGTAAGTATTTTTGCTTCCGATAAAACATGTTTTTTCAAAATAGTTTACTAGCATCTGCCTGCGGTTACGAACGCGTCTTTTAGCATAAACTAACCTATAGGTATGTTATTCCAGGCCCAAGTCTTTATGGGTGCAAATCAGCTGGATCCTTTTAGTAGTTTTGGCGCTGTCTTTTGTAAAACCTCTTCATAACGTCACAAAAACCTTTAGCTTATACTCGTATAATAATAAGGTACTCGTAACATGTTATATAACTTGCCCCTATGTAATGACAATTAAATTACATAATAAACTACCTGATGCGTTGAAAATATATCAGAACTGCATACTTGAAAACCTCTCATGAGCTACCAGCACTTAAACTACAGAGATCCATTATTATAAAGCAAGACCATACTAATTTGGGGTAACTCTAACTATAGTGTCTACAATATCAATAGAAAACACTAACAACCCTAAGGCTTAGTGCCTATCTATTTCCACTCACTTGATCTGATAAACGAGTATATGAACGAGTATATATCAAATACAGTCAAAATCACTCGATTGTCTTGGACAGAGCCTCTGAACTAAAGTGTATATTGGCTCTACTTCTAGTTCCTTGGTGTGTAAAGTGCATAATATGTACTTTACACACCACGGTCGGCAGCACCAGGGAATATATGTATAATAATACAGCACAACCCAGCGGGTTGGTGCGATATTTTAATGAAAATATTATTAATATTGTACTGAGCAATTGTTTTGTGGACTTGTCGACGCGTACTACCCACTATGCTGTGTCATCCAGATATTAACTTGAGACTCTTATTAATTTATATTTTAATTTCGTTGTTTCAGATGAATACAGGCAGATTAGTTGCTATGCTACTTCTGGCAACGGTGGCGTTGTCTTCGTGTAAAATAGTTCAAATCCTGACCATGGACGATAAACTTTATGGCAAAATGGATGACAATATTATGTTAAGTAAACATCAACCTAAAGATGAATTAGGCGATGTGCTGTTGAAAATTAAAAATGAATACGATGAACCAGATTCACAAGAATTATACAGACGACAAAAATTCAACTTTGAATACAATGAATATAACTCGGTCAAAGATGATAGCTACGACGTAAATGATTATTACAATGACAACGACGAAAACCCCAAGTCCATCTCGATTAAATTAAAACGAGAGAATCGAGAAAAAATGGAAAATGCTGAAGCAGAACGTGAGTATTTTTGTAAGCTTCTGAGCCTAAAGTATTTTTTTGTTATGTTATTAAGGAAAAATGGGTGCCTTATATAATATAATATAATAATGCTGGACAATTCACACAGCATTATCTAGCCCCATGGTAAGCAGAGCTTGAGTTATGGATACTAGATAACTGATATACATAATACAATATATTACATAGATAGATATTTTTTATTATACATAGAAAACGACCAGAACACCTGGAACAAATATCTGCAGATTGTACACAGAATTGTTCCGAGGCGGGAATGGAACCCGCAACCTCCTGCGTCGCAGGCGGACCTTCGCCCACCGCGCCACATCGGTCGTCGACATTATTACTCATATGCTTAGAACCTGCGACCGCCAGACCATTGTCATCAAAAGCTGAGAGTTTGTTTCTCAGCTTTTGAAATCACAGTTTTTATAACACAAGTATGACCTATTATGAATTTTGGGTCATAGTGGCTGTGGCAGACAATTATTGGCTTACAAAGTTGCTGAATTTGCACCAAAAATTCGTTTTGTTCGGGTTAGTATTAGAAATCAAGTACTTCAATTTCCAGAAGTTTTCCATAGTGGCTTTTCTCATATCAAATCTATTCAAACAAATGCCTATTGAAATAAAAAACCTAAGCAAGCATCTTACGAAAGGTCATAGTTTTCCTCGACTTCAGTGGGCGAGTTACAGTAGTTAATGTTTAACCTTTTGCAGAATCAGAACCCACAAACCGGAGGGTGAACAAGAGGATGTTCTCCATCTTTTCTCTTCTTCAGAGCATGACCTATAAAGACAGGCTGCATGACAGGCAAAACCTCTTGGCACTCTACGGTCCACACTCTGACGGGAGCCCTAGTGGAGTGGACCAGCGACCACCTGGTGCTCCCTTGCGTTGGGGTTGAAATTGAATTGAAGAGCTTCTCCCCATCATTTTCATCGTAGATTAAGCTAAAGCAAGGTTTCTCTGGTTAAACAATAGATCTGCTACCTTCTCGGTGGAATAGGGATTATACAGCCAGTATTATTTGTAATACTTAGTTCAATAAGGTCCTATCTGACTTTACAGAGCAGCTTTTGACTACCGTCTATTTTTGGCTGGTCTTGGTTTGCATAGATGATTAATAACAGTCACCGTCGTAGCAAACCATGATCAAAAAAGTCATTCATAAGGCAGTTGCCTCACCGCCGGCGAGAAAACGACTAACTTTCCCGGTGAGACAACTGCCTAAGTCACAATCTGAACTTAAATTTACAGAGTAAATGACCAAAGCAAATACATTTTCATATATCGTAATGGTTCTCGGTGAGACAACTGCCTAAGTCACAATCTGAAGTTAAATCTACAGAGTACACTATAATGAACAAAGCGAATAGATTTTCATATATCGTACTTAATACTTGTTGAAATTCTAATTACGTAAAATAATTATACTCGTATGTTAAGTGAACTTCACATAAGATTTTTAAAAATTTTATGTGAAGTTCACTTAACATCGTTGAATACGCTT
Source organism: Eupithecia dodoneata (assembly GCA_947044415.1). NCBI lineage: Eukaryota > Metazoa > Arthropoda > Insecta > Lepidoptera > Geometridae > Eupithecia > Eupithecia dodoneata. Next base: position 11,769,030 of record OX345655.1, on the reverse strand, counting down.
TTGTACGTGTATTTTACAAGGTATTATGATAAGATTTATTGCCGCTATATCGAGCTTCTTCTTTGAGTCTTTGTTGGTAGCTATAATCTTTGCCAATTTCAATTCAGGTCTTAAAATTAATAGATATTATATACATTATTTAACTGTTTAAGGGCTCTTAAGTTATATATTTTAATCTAGTATTTCTCATTTGGTGTTCAAGTTGAGTATATTAAATTGAAACTTGTACTATATTATCTATTAAGCTAAATTGAAAGTATATTTTTTATAATTAGGCAATATACTGAATTTTTAGAGTATTTATCTTAAAAGGTACCTAATTGTAATCTCCCAAAGATTTTTGAGATCTGTGTGTAGTGTGAACATTTTTTCAGACAAATGTCTAAATACTATACCGACCCGACGACATAAATATTCTTCCTTGCATTATTGTATTTCAAAGTAGGTTCCTATATTAACTTTCATAGTTTAGTAATATTGTATGTGGAAATATAACAATTATATCTGAAAATAAATGACATGGACTTCATCTCCAGTGTTTTATTAATTAATTAGTGCGTAGGTCAAGGGGCCTACTCAGAAAACCATTATCAAAGTTTATGATTTGTTTTCGTGTAGGTACAGCCAACAACAACTCTGTATTTCTGGTTTGTTTATCAACTGGGTTGATATGACATTGACTTTATGTCAATTCATATTTGACAGTATGTTTATGTTTTAACGGACAAGAATAAGATTTGACATCGTGTTACAATAAAATTAACACCCATAAGCGCGTGGTGGGACACTCAATAACATTTTTTTCTTCTTTCATTCATATATAGTATTTCAGTGAAATTTTATCTATAGGCATTATTAATCATTTTATTAATATCTAAGTCTAATCACAGAGGTTCCCAAACTTATTTCGTTTAACGCCGACTTTGAAAACCAGTTATTTTGGAGCCGCCCCCTATTTTGTTCGCGCAAAAATTAAATTATAATTGAACCTTCGGCTCAGTTTGGCCGCAACATTATATAGACCTATTTTTAATACGTGTCTTCGGAGGTAGGGACTGCGAAACTGGAAGACACGAATATTTTTCAGTGACCTATTCTAAAGATATAAATAGCGTTGTGAACGCATTAAAAATAATCAATATTTCATAACATATATGTTCATATTTTTATTTATTTCTTGCATACACATACAGTGTCACATAACATTAGCTCAGGTTTTATTAGCTTAGAGGTAGGTACATGTACCCTGTAAGGGCGAAGCAATTTATTTATAAATAATAACTCTAGTAGTTAGTATTTATAGGTAAGTAACGTAGTAATCCAAGAATTTATACAATACTAGCGGCCCGTCCCGTCGTCGCCCCGGTGGTCATTTGTTTCAGGCAATTTTTTAATTTTTTCTTTTTTCTCCATAAAAACCATCCTCATACTTCAAGGAATATTCTAAAAAAAGAATTAGCGAAATCGGTTCAGCCGCTCTCGAGATTTGCGCTTAGCAACACATTCAGCGATTCATTTTTATATTATAGATTATTCACAATAATCAATTAATAAGGAAGGTAGGTATGTCACTAATTAATTTAGAGTATTGTTAAATTAAAAATTCGTCAACGGAGTAATAGTATTTCGAAATAAGATGACAATTATTATAAATATCTAATAATCCTACTAATACTATAAAAGCGAAAGTTTGTTAGGATGTATGTAAGTATATTTGTTGCTCTTTCACGCAAAAACGACTGAATGGATTTTTTATGAAACTATTACTTTAGCTGCACCTCGCGGGTGAAACCGCGTGGTGATAGATTATATCTTTACGAATTGTAGACTATCTGTTATTCTGATATGTAAGCTATATTACTGTGAATTTTCATCAAAATCCATTCAGTCGTTTTTTTGCGTGAAAGATTAATAAACATACATACATCCTTGCAAACTTTCGTGTTTATAATATTAGTAGGAGAAGATTGTTTGAATGACATAAGAAGAGACCTACAGAGATACAGTATTACGTACATAGCTTGCGAATTGAGTCAAATCAAAACATTCATCGTAACATTGTACAACTCGGTCACAATATCTGTGCACCTTGAGCCAAACATTTTGTATGGCTCAAGGTGCACAGATATTGTGACCGAGTTGTACACGTTTGTCTGGGTGAGGGGGGGGCAGATAGAGAGAGGAAATGAGTTATTGCTTTGTCTCTTTGTCTCTAGTGGGGTGATCCCAGACAGGATTATTGATTGTTTGAGACCATTGGTAAACACGGACTGGTTTCAAGCCTATTTGGAGTTGATTTAAATATGAAAACGATGCGCCGATCTAGATTATTTGATCAGTTATAGGTATTTGAATATATCGGTAGGTATATTATTCAAAAACGCCATCAAAAATCGTATATAAAGATGATTATATTGTATATAAAATATATAAAAATGTTTACATTGACTTGATTATAAGGGGTATCATCAAGTCAATATATGTAGACATTTTCGTATGGAGAATGTTGCATTTAATCGGATTTTCGGGATTCTGGTAAGATATCTGTATTACTTATCTATATGTATATACAATGTGTATTGTCGAACCTTGATCAAACGAGATGTGCGAATACACGACATATATTTATCGATAAATAATAAAAAATAAAAAATTATATGTTACCTATCTCAAAAATAAAGCAGATTTAACTTTTTTTTAATGAAAACTAATTCATCTGGTTTTTTCTTCGTTTCTTTTTGAGTAAACGGTGTATTTTATTCAATGTAGTCTCATTTGAAAGCTAGATAGTTTTGTACAAAGATCAACAGGAATATCAACTGATTTAATCTACATAAATTATAAAATAAAACGAGGCAAGATAGGAAGAAATGGAATGAGGTCTTTGCCCAGCAGTGGGATAGTAACGGCTGTTTAAGATAATGTTTTTGTTTTTTTTACTCTTGACAAAACAGAAAGTACCTATTTTAAATGGTGAATAACATGACAATAAAAAGAGATAGACCCATATTTTTTGGAGGATTTGTAGATTTAATTATGAAGTTTAATACAACATGCAAAAAAGTACACCTCAATAACCCAGTTTTAAAGTTACAGATCAAAAATAAAATAAAAATCGGTCTAAGTTCTAGTTTTTTGTAATAAAAATTACAAAAAAATTATTGATTTTACTAGGCTTATGTACCGAAAGTGTATTTTTTCCTATTTTCTTAGCTAGGTAGACTATCTAGCTTTCAAATGAGACTACTTTGAATAAAATACACCGTTTACTCAAAAATAAACGGAGAAAAAACCAGATGAAGTAGTTTTCATTAAAAAAATTATTAAATCGGCTTTATTTTTGAGATAGGTAACATAATTTTTTTTATTTTTTGATATTTATCGATAAATATATGTCGTGTATCCGCAAATCTCGTTTGATCAAGGTTCGACAATACACATTGTATAAAAGAAAGTCGTGTTTGTTACAACACTTATAACTCGAGAACGGCTGGACCGATTTAGCTGAAAATTGATGGAGAGGTAGCTTAGAACCAGGACTCTAACATAGGATATCATTAAAGCCATTTGACACATAGATTTTCACGAAGGCGAAGCCGCGGGGCGCAGCTAGTATGTATATAAAACAAAGTCGGGTTAGTTCAAAGACTTATAACTTGAGAACGGCTTGACTGATTTTCATGGTTTTGGGCAAACAGATTTTTATAGGGTGGTGTGGGCGCTAGGCAACTAAGCCTTTCACTAAAAATACAAAAAAAATATGAACAAATACTGTTCTCCAATTATTATTTTTTTGGATAGCCTAAATATCTTTTTACAAGGAATATCACATACCTTGTTAAAAATAAAGCTTTCGCAACGGCAGCCATGTGAAGGTAATCTCTTGGTTTGAAAGGAAATTTTAATGGATATTTTCAATTCCCCACGTGCGCCCTAACACGCGTCTCTGTCTATTTGATTTTACGCTCGCGTCGACCCAGGGCTGACCCTGGGTCGATGCGAGCGGGATGCAGAATACCTCTATATGTATATTGAAGTTCTGGGTATATGTATATCGAATAGAATAGAGAAAACATTTATTTAGACACAGGTACAAAATACAGGCATAGAATAAACTAATAAAGAAGTTTATCATGTTTATCGAAGCTTTTGATTACTAAGAGACGTAGCACATTCATCCAATACCACTAGACTACCGCACTGCACAGAATTGAGCATTTCATTATCATCATCATCAGCCTATAGCAGTCCGCTACTGAACATAGGGCTTCCTCAATGACCGCCATAGCGCCCTGTCTTCAGCTTGCCGCATTCTGCATCTACCTGCAGTCTTTCGTAGGTCGTGATCCCACCTGGTCGGAGGGCATCCGTTTACCGAGTCGTGGTCTTTACTGAAGAACATGTTTGCCCCGGCCGTCGTCGGTATGAGCATTTATTTGGATTTAATTGTAATCTTAAGATAACTTTTACAGTAACGTCATAAAATAGCAGCCAGCAGCGTAGGGTAACCGAGCTTGCCGCAACCTGTCCACTCATTGGTTAACGCCCTCCTTGATGCGTTTGGCCCACGCTTTGTGGCCGCTTGGGCCGCTCGCTCACTGAAGCAAGTTGTACGATCATCTGTCTTTTTGCGGAGCGGACGGGCCTGGACAGGGAGCTCGTTTCCAGCAGTCGCCACGTGAACAGCACGTGGATAGGACTAGTGTAGTCAACACGGTTCGAGGCGGAGGCGTGCTGCTAGTCGATTCAGATGTATTCGCGAGTACATCACTCGTACTATTATCGCTGTTAATTAGCAAATTTTTGATAAGAAACAAAATACAACAAAAAATTAACCAACGAGCGACGAAAATAGTAGGTATGAGTATTACAATCATGAATACTAAATTGACCAGCTGTGCGGAAGAAATACTGGAGCAGAGCGGCCTATGTATGCGACGACCTTATACGTCCAATCGTCCATGCCTAAATTAATCATTTCATCTGCGCACCCCTAAATCACCCCTTGCATGCTCTATAGGTATCATGTTTAGGTATACTCATGCGCGTATTTGCACGTGCAAATACTAATTGAACATTTCAAAGTACCCTCCTGGAAGGAGCCGGCCATATTGCAAATACAGACTATGGGTGGACATGGACATTGGACATCAAAGAGCTCAAAATCACAAAGGACTGAGTATCCAAGGACCATGGTTAGATGGATGTGGCAAGTATAACTAACAAGTCTACTTAACTTATTTGCTTTTAAATACGGCTCATTTCCTATTCGTAGTCGTGTGCTTGATAGATTTCGAAGGTTCTACTTATTAAAAGAAGCTATCAAACCATAGAATAAGCTAATTTGAACTACCTATTTTATTTAAAAAGTATCAAGAAATATTAGAAGGGTCACTATTTGTGGAAATCTAAGAAAAAATCACAACTTTAAAACCCAATATTTATATTTTCTACAAAACAACCAGGTGGAACACAAGAGAAAAACAGAAATTATAGAAATAGAAATAATATATTTAGGAATTTTAAGGTTATATTACATGGTAAGTAGTAATATTTCTAAATAAGAACAATACTTAGCTTTTCGTTTTGTCTGGGTCGGCTGCTGATCGAAGAGTGGGCCCTGTCACACTTTTAAATCGTATTTAATTTAACCTATATTAAATATTAAGCATACACTATATAGAAACCCTCTAGAGCAGGTATTATATTAATTAAAAAGAGGATCCCATGCCAATGAAATTAAAGAAATAAACTATTTGATTTGATTTAAAAATCCAAGACATTGTAAAAGAACCTACGCCAGCGCCCGCTCAAATAACTTATGGCGCGAAAAATCGTTACAACAATCTATTTAGTTTCTTATTATTAAAAGATATTTACAGAACGTAACAATGATATAAAAAAATTTATATTTTTAATTCAATTTATATTCCTAACACTAGAATTTCGCGGAAACCTAGAACCCTAAAATGAGGTTTTTATCACTTATTTTAATCGGTCTTTAGAATCAGTTATTATAATTTAAAGTAGGTTAAGTAGGTAGCTTACAAACTAGGCCACTTTATATATATTTTTTGTTTCACCTGCATTCGAAAAATTGTCATGTATGACGGTGCAATTAATTCGTTTTAGTAATATACAGATAAATAAATGCGCTACTTTTGAATAAAATCATGGATATAATAATTATCCGACGTCTTATTACACCACAAACAATGCTTTAAAATACGTTCCATGGTCCTTTAAACCAAGAACATAATTATTTTCAAAGCGAATGTCCATTCCGTGCTTTAATATGTGCATGTTGGCAACATTATTAATTTGGCATCCTTCACCGGCAGATTCAGGGGGCTGGAATGGCATGCCCAAGTGGTTTCAATTTGGGGAGCTTAATTATATTGCGAGATTGTATAGGGTGACACAAGTCTAGCTAGATCTGAAGTTAGCAGCTGCAAGGGTTAGTGGCGAACTATGAACGCCACGGCTTCGGGAGTGAAATGTAAAAGTGGCGATCACAATAGGCCTATCATGGCCGCCGTGATATGAAAGCCACCCTAAAGCAAATAAAAAAATATATATATATACATATGAATTCGGTGTATGTAAGATTTCGATATCCACCACAGAGTTCATTCACTCGTCTTTACCGTTATTTTTATTTTTCGTTTATTAAAGCACAAACAGTTTACAATATTCTTAAAATTAACAGTAATATATCTTATCTATAGTTATCTACAGATAATCCTAACGACTTGTGACCCGAGAGCTGGTACGAATTTTGCCTAGCCAGCTGAGGTCCATTGACAATAAAAAAATTAGTTATGTATTTATATACTATATATAAAAATGATATAAGTATTATAATAAAATATAATATATAAAAAATGGGTTATGTATGTATATATTGTATCAGTTGAAATACGTCTATATTGTTTGCAAAAGTCTTAATTAGTTCAACTGTTTCAATTGTTAATATTAGTTCTAATATCTGTCTGTCTTGTCTATGAGTTTATTTTCTAAGCCTACAAAAATAAACGTTCTTGATATCTGAATGGATTTGCAAAGATATTTAACAACTCATGGGAAGAAAACGAAAGGCTACTTATAAAACTTATTTTAGCGGATATTGTAATGTACTGGGAGTTCATTTATCATATATATACATACGTACATACACATTCTTTTTTGTCTTTTTCCTGTCCAGTGTATCTGTTTTTATGGTGTGCAATAAAGAATTATTGTATTGTATTGTATTGTATTGTACATATATATATATATATATATATATATATATTTTTTTTTCATGGATGCTCTTTTCTTTTGCATTTTCGAAAGTGGTAAAAGCAAATCATCATATTTTCGACTGAGAACTTTAAGACATCTTCATTAATCATCAAATTTGAAATTTCGCGATGATTAACACAACATCAATTACGAAAACTCATTATTGGTCCAAAAAGATAAGTAATTGAATTTCATGTACTTTTTACACAACGCACAAAAATGTTACAAAACATTTTTATTTCACGTTAGTCTTCGATCTTGAGGAAAGTACATTATCAAGTGACGTTTTTTACAGATAGTGGCAACCGACGCAGATTGACGAGCAGTCTGTATGAAAGAGAGAATTAGCAAGCTGAAGTGGCAGTGGGCTGGCCATATCTTGCGAAGAACCGACGGCCGCTGGGGCAAACTTGTTCTTGAGTGGAGACCATGACTCGGTAAACGTAGTGTAAGATGCCCTCCAACCAGGTGGGATGATGACCTGCGAAAGACTGAGGGTAGATGCTTGATGGCGTCAAGCCGAAGACAGGGCGCTAAGGCGCTCATTGGGGAGGCCTATGTCCAGCAGTGGATAATATAGGCTGATGATGATGATGATAAGTATGAAAGAGGGCTGCTGATGCTATGATAATGTCGTTTGTTGTTGTTGTTCCTTGCCAAGTTTTCACCCATTCAACCATATTTTTCACTTGAAGCTCAAGCCCTTAAGAGCTTAAGAACACTTTTAAATAGCTAGTTTCGTTGTTGATTATTGATGACTCCACAGATTCAAGATTAAGTATATATGCTTTAATTTTAGTTTATTTTTTTACTAAAATAAAAGTAGCCTAAAATATACAAATCAAGTCCCAAAGTCCCTACTTGCTGAGACCACCCGTTTTCAACTTCTAAATTCACCTACTTACAAAGTAAGCAAGGGGTGCTTCGAACAACAATGCAACGGGGTGGCAGTGAAAGGCATTGCTTGAAAGTGAAACGCGGTCTACAGGCCTGGCTGCGAGCCAGATCTTCGAGAACCTAGTTGGCACTGAAAAGCTCACGAGCTTTCTACTACGCCAGTTAGTGAATAAGTCTTGAATTAATGAAAGCATCACCTAAGGTAGGTATATGACGACTTCTGTGGCGCGGTGGGCGAAGGTCAGCGACGCTGCGACAGGATGTTGCGGGTTCGATTCCCACCTCGGGACAATTGTATGTATTATCTGCAGATATTTGTTGCGGGTGTTCTGGTCGTTTTCTATGTATAATAAAAAATATCTATCTATGTAATATATTGTATTATGTATATCAGTTATCTAGTACCCATAACACAAGCTCTGCTTACCATGGGGCTAGATAATGCTGTGTGAATTGTCCAGAATTATTTATTTATTTATTTATTGAGTATTTCAGTCATCTCTACGTGCAGCTCTTTCGGTAAGATTCTTTTTGTATGTTCATTAGTACATTCGTGGTTCCTCCATTTCAAGTAAAACCAAAAAATATAAATGCAAAAACAAGAGTTCTGAAGGATTTGAACCAGCCCTGTCTGGCGCGGAAGCTCTGCTTGGTGTGTTATCCAACTACACCAACGGATCGATTGCTGCGCTTGTCGAAATAGCGATTCTCCTGCAATGATCTAACAAATATTCACAGAATATTTAGTTATTCACTTTAAAAATAAATAAATAAGACAAATATTTGTTGTACGGCATACGGCAGGCTCCCATAACCGACATGATTTTTTTGCCGTTTTTATATGTACGGAACCCTTCGTGCGCGAGTTCGACTCGCACTTGCCCTTTTTTGGATTGGAGTCGTGCATATACCAAACAACAAATAAATAAGTGGACGAATTATAGTTTTTGTTCTATATTATATTATAGTTCAATATTATAGTATATTTGTTGTTTTATTTCAAATAGCTATCGATATTCATATCGAAATATACTAATCTATGTCAAAATACTCATGCATAAATAGTAATAGACTTTAAAAGCCTCCTAACAGGTTAATCTATCGATGAACATGATTGTAAAAAAGTATTTAAAAAAGTTTTGAAATTAATAACGCAGGTTCTTTTTTGTCTGATCCATAAACTTATAAAATTAGTATAATAGATTAAAATAGGACGTCCTACAATCGATACATTTATTCAAAGATTTCTGTATAGCTGCGTCAGTTCAACAGTCTCTAAGTACACTTTTAATCTAAACACCAAATTTATTGCGATGCTTTTAAAGCGTCTAATTGCCTCTTTTTTACGAGTAAAGGACGAAAGCGAGCAATAAATTTAACCTTAATACGTATGGCTCGTTGGTCTAGGGGTATGATTCTCGCTTCGGGTGCGAGAGGTCCCGGGTTCAAATCCCGGACGAGCCCAAATATTTTGTTTCTTAGTTTAATTTCTTTTTCTATTCTACTGACAACGAGTACACAAAATCGATTATTGTGCGTTCCTATAATTTTTTGTAAATTCTTTACCCAATTATTATAAATCTAGGTATAACGACATCAACACACGTGGTCTAGTCTATGTTATAATAAATACCTACTATTATAGTAATAAATATATTCGCACGTATTAAATTTTATTGTTCAAATTCTACTAGCTACAAACCTCGCAGCTTTAAAATTTTGCATACTTTCTTTTATCTAAGTTACAGATATACTCGCGGAAAACTTATAGACATTTCACTACTATATTTTATCCTACTATTATTATACAACGTAGTGAGAGAAAAAAAGTAATTCTGCTGCCAGTCTCCTCACGAAGGATCTCCTCAACGGATCGCACCGGTTCACAAATTGGATTATTAATTGATTGAATTGGGATATTTTATTAGTTCCACCATTTCAATTGAAACAAAAAAATAAAGATGCAAAAATTGATCCGGTGAGGATTTGAACATCTGCTTCCTGAGGCGCGGAAGCTTTACTCGGTGAGTCATTAAACTACACCAACGCATCGATTGCTGCATCGTTCGAAATAGCCATTCGCCTGCAATGACAACATTTCGGTTCGTTATTTTTGTTATCATTCTGTTATCATTTATGAGAATCCATTCAAAGGTTACGCATGAAAACAATAAAGTACCGCCAAATAAATTACTTTATTACGAATTTATTTTGTCGAAACCAGTATCGTGTAAGGAAAAAGCTTATTGCTTAGTAAATAGTATCGTAAAAAGAAGATTTTTTATTCTACCGCAACTGGTTAAGAACCTCCCGGTATCCTACGCCCCGAAGGCTTTTTGATAGCAAATAACCGACATAATTTTGTATTATGTTTTTCAAAAATGTTACTTTTCTCTGTTACTTTTGCTCATGTTTTATTGTATTCCGTTTTGAATACCCTCTACCTATACAAATTAAAAATTGTAGTATCCTTCGTTCTGTACGAAATACTAGCGAGTCCTAATAAAAAATTAAGTATCTGTTTGTAATGTCAAAATTACAGTATTTTACTGATGATGTTGATTCTTTGTTCATGGCAACTGTGTCTGGTTGGACACTTCTCTGCCAGTGTCAAGTAATGTAGATAATTGTAAATTAATATTTTTACTGATGATGATTCTCCGTTAATTTCCCAAACATAATGGAAATGAACGGAGAATCATCATCAGTAAGGACACTGGACACTTTTCTGCCAGTGTCATGTCAAGTAATTGAATAGAAAATAATATTAATATTATAAACGCGAAAGTTTATATGCATGCATGTATGGATATTTGTTACTCTTTCACGCAAAATTAATAAACGGCCGATCGGTTTCCTGAAATTTTGCATACAGGTAGTTCCAGGCGGAATAAAACTACCTTTTATCCCAATCAGTTCCCATGGGCCTTAAACTAACAACTAACCTTGAAACGTTTCTATAGAAACAAAGCGAGAGGAAACGCGGGTAGAAACGAGTACTTCTAGTAATTTAAAAGTTTATTTTGATAGTCACTAAAAAAATATGTAGTATCCAATGTATACCAACACCCTGTAGTACAACGGTTATGGCAAGAAAACTTGGATTGTTATATTATAAAATAATTTTTAATCATCTACATATATAAGTTTTTATTTGCAGCAACATCCCAATAGATAGATAAATAGAAAACACTTTATTATACCACAAAAAACAATACAGAAACAAATACTTAGTAAATACTTGAATATAGGAAATATAAAGGGAATCTATACTAATATTATAAAGAGGAAAAGTTAGATTTTTTGTTTGTTTATTTGTAATGAATAGGCTCCGAAACTACTGGACCGATTTTTTTTTCGTCGTTGGGAAGCTACACTGTCCCCGGTGAACATAGGCTATATTATGTTTTCAAAAAAGTTAGGTTATCCGTACTAAAACCGTGCGGAGCCGGGAAGGTCCGCTAGTACACAATAATTATACATATACAAATAGAGACAGAATATATAATGTACAGATACTTGAATATATGTAGAAAGTATACAGGGCGGCTTTATCGCCAAAAACAATTTTGGCCCAAATTCATGGTCAACTCGGAGTTAGGTTAGGCTGTATCCCCCGTGCCTTGCAAAGCACATTAATCTTATGCCGGTGGTCTTGCGCCTGACTTCTCCCCGGTCATATCAGTCCACCGTCCTATATCAGATTATGACAGTAAAGTATATTATCAACGGCATTCTCAGCGTGTTCGCGAATAGTTTTGACTGCATCTATATTACTCTTTCAGGATGCTCGCTTTTACTTATTATAATAATATATGGTTCAACATCGCCAAAAAATTATTATATTTTTTTTCTTTGTTTTGATTATTGTGATGTTCTTTTTAATTATATATTTTTTAGTTTTTGTAGATTTACGTGACTTTTTATTTATTATTATTATGTACAACATAGTTGGATGTGGTAAACATAGTGAAGGCGCTCATTGCGGGAGGCCTATGTCCAGCAGTGGACTGCTATAGGCTGATGATGATGATGATGGATATGGAATGAAGTCTGAAATATAGAATTTAATATAATGTATTTAATTCTTGTAAACTCCACTCTCATAAACAATCTTAAATTCACGCATATTGCGCGTGCGTGGGAAATCCATGACATTACCATTAATAGTTTAAGGTAGCAAAGTACAATCACCTGACAATTGTACATCTACGCGCACACGGGTTCTGTCGAATCAATACCCGCTCGGCAATGTTCGGGTTGGTTCAGGAAAATCGGCCCCATTTGGGGTCTCAGAGCCGAGGAAGAAATTTGGGGAGGCTGGGGTGAGTTGGCACATGCGCCCTCTTTGCCCAAACGTGCGGCAGATAATACTGTCCGCTGTAAAGAGGATTCAAAGTTCATGAAAGTTTTTTCACACTTTGTGCACGAGATTATAAGAGATTATAAGAAAATATGTAAAGGTACTATGCTCGTTAAATATTTTTCAACAATATTCCTTGGTACAAAAAATATCTTGATTTTTGAATCGGAATATAGGTACTTACATAGAGGTCTGTCTGAGTTCTCGTATAATGGGTAATTCCACTCACAACCCAACCACAAGTTATTCTTGGAATCTATACTAATATTATAAAGAGGAAATATTAGTATGGAGTATGAATAGGCTCCGAAACTACTGGATCGATTTGAAAAAATCTTTCACCGTTGGGAAGTTACACTATCCGCGGTGAACATAGGCTATATTATCTTTTCAAAAAAGTTAGGGATCCGTACTAAAACCGTGCGAAGCCGGGAAGGTCCGCTAGTAACTGGTTTGAAATGAAAGCCCTAAATAAGTCATGTACTTTTTTTTGCAATAATTTTTTTTTATTTTAATCTTGAATCAGCATGTCGTAATTTTTTTATATCAAACAATTTTTTCTTGAAGATAAATAGTAGCCTATGTTTGATTCATGGCTTAAAACTTCATCTATTTTGACGACTTCTGTGGCGCGGTGGGCGAAGGTCTGCCTGCATCACAGTAGATTGCGGGCTCGATTCCCGCCTCGGGATATTTGTGTGTACGATCTTCAGATATTTATTACGGGTATTCTGGTCGTTAGCTACGAGTATGTATCATCAAAATATTAATCCATGTATGTACGGTATTATGTATATCAGTCATCTAGTACCCATAACACAAGGTCTGCTTATCTTGGGTCTGGATGATGCTGTGTGGATTGTCCAGAATTATTATTTATGCAAAATTTCAGACCGATCCGTTCCGTAGTTTTGAGATGAAGAAGTTACAAAACATAAAACTATGTAAGAATCCAAACTTTTGTATTTATAAAATTAGTGTGATAAAATTTTTGTGTTTAAATCCTAGTAACAATTATTTTTACTTTATGTTTTTAGTTTATGTTGATTACCACAATGATTATATTACCTACACCAATGTTTATAGATAATAAATAAATAAATAATGCTGGACAATCAACGCAGCATTATCTAGCCCCATGGTAAGCAAAGCTTGTGTTATGGGTACTAGATAACTGATATAGGTACATAATACAATACATTACATAGATAGATATTTTTTATTTTACATAGAAAACGACCAGAATACTCGGAACAAATATCTGCAGATCGTACACACATTTGTTCTGAGGCGGGAATCGAACCCGCAACCTCCTGCGTCCCAGGCGGACCATCGCCCACCGCGCCACATCGGTCGTCGAGATAGAATTATAGTGCACAAGTACATATAATAATATGGTACGCACATGGTGAGCCGCTACGTTTTTTTTTTCTTAACATATTATTACTTTTGAGGTTGGCTAATTGATAAAGCAAATTTACTTTGGTTACATCTGAATACCAAAAATCGCTAACGCAAGCTAGGCAATCTTTGGCATTTGGCCATCCACTCTCATCTCATTAAGCCACCCTGTATACTTTAAAGACCTGTCTTTTAACACTTTGACTGCTGAAATCACACGATATGTGTTTTCTACAAGTGACTAATATGCGTAAATCCACACTAGTGCAGCGGCTGAGAAAATACAGATCTTTGTGACTCAGCACAGCTGTAATATTTTTCGAACGAAACGCATGTGCGGCGCAACACAACCGCTGTGTAGAGCGGCAGCACGAATTTTTTAGGTTAAAAAAAAGATCGCAGTCGACGAAAAAATCGCAGTCAAAGTGTTAAATTGTCTAGTATCTCTATCAGGTTATCACACTAACTTTATTAAGCTATAGTATCGTATTTAGCATTTTAGATGGAAATACCGTATTCTTAGGAATAACCTCAGACAGTAAACTTCAATGGATCAATCCCACACATAAACTGCAGTCATATATACCATACTAGCTGCGCCTCGCGGCTTCACCCGCATGCAAATCTACGTGTCAAATAAATTATAAACCTTCTTTTTTTTATATTTCTTTAGGCTTACAAATAAGCACTTAGACAAGTCATATTTTATACTATTCATTATTATATTGATGTTCACTTAAATTTTTTGTCCACCAGTGGAAGAAGTGAGAAGAAACCACTAGTATGTTCATAACTTATTTTTTTTGAATCAATCTTTCCTCTTGAATCACTCCTTTCCAACTCGAAAATTAACAACAAACAAGGTAAGATTTCTTGTTCGCTTCTTTACTTTACCTAATATACTTATCAATAAAGATTGATATGAACAAGAAATCAATGTGATTAATTTATTTCCTAATCTTACATTATGTAATTTAAATATTGTGACGTGTCCAAGAGGCCGAATTGCTAAGTATATGGGCTGTGCGCATTATCTTACGATTACTTTTCTTCTCTTCAATGGTTCTCGATTACGTTAATCGTAATATAATTGTGTTGACTGCTACTAAACCTAATAAATTCCAAATAATCATAAATTCATAATCAAATCATAAATTCTAAATGAGATAAAGCACTTTGATGTTTGATTACTACGAAGTGCTACACATTCATATCTACGGCATAGAGGTGCTACGGGGCTTATAGTAGTGTTTTTTTTTTAAGTTAATGGTTCTCGATTACGTTAATCGTAATATAATTGTGTTGACTGCTACTAAACCTAATAAATTCCAAATAATCATAAATTCATAATCAAATCATAAATTCTAAATGAGATAAAGCACTTTGATGTTTGATTTACTACGAAGTGCTTACACATTCATATCTACGGCGTAGAGGTGCTACGGGGCTTATCGTAGTGTTTTTTTTTAAGTTGATGGTTCTCGATTACGTTAATCGTAATATAATTGTGTTGACTGCTACTAAACCTAATAAATTCCAAATAATCATAAATTCATAATCAAATCATAAATTCTAAATGAGATAAAGCACTTTGATGTTTGATTACTACGAAGTGCTACATATTCATATCTACGGCGTAGAGGTGCTACGGGGCTTATAGTAGTGTTTTTTTTTAAGTTAATGGTTCTCGATTACGTTAATCGTAATATAATTGTGTTGACTGCTACTAAACCTAATAAATTCCAAATAATCATAAATTCATAATCAAATCATAAATTCTAAATGAGATAAAGCGCTTTGATGTTTGATTACTACGAAGTGCTTACACATTCATATCTACGGCGTAGAGGTGCTACGGGGCTTATCGTAGTGTTTTTTTTTTTTAATTAATGGTTCTCGATTATGTTTATCGTTATTTTATTGTTTTCAGTGTCAATCTAACATGAAATCACTCGATATTTGATTTAATATGAAGTGCTACGACATTCATATCTACGCTAGGGCGTAGAGGTGCTACGGGGCTTATCGTAGTGAATTAATTTCAAGGGAATTTTCTCTTCTAGCAATTTACGTCGTCGGCGTGTGTTAATTTTGTGTTAACTGTTCATATCAACGTCGGAGGAGTTTCTGATCGCAGGGAATGATCTTGATGGTTGCGAGCATAGATTTCTTATATACTAGCTATGCCCCGCGGCTTCGCTTGCGTGGAAATGTATACATAAAAAGTACGTTATTTATTTTAATGTTTGTAACACTTCCTCTCTTCTATCTCTATATATTAAAATCCGTGGAGTAGATTTTAAAAGATCTAAGTGAGCAGACAGCGGAAGCGACCTCATTTTATACTATGTAAAGATATGTATATACACGTAAACTTCATTCGGGAGTGAGAATAGTATTTTATTCCTTAGGTGTATGTTGCTAGTAATTCAGGTCAAGTTGTACAAGTCTTCATTTAATTTATAAACCGAATTATTATAGCTTTCCTGGTGTCCACAGTAAGGCAGCGAATACAGTTTAATTTTGGAATGTTTACTTACATATACCGTTTAATAGACACTAAGTTACAACATCTTTACATTCAGACCGGTTTATAATATCTGCTCTTTCACCACCAACACATGCACTGCTGGAGTAGGTATCTTCATTTTCCGCACTGTCAATCGCAAGGCAAGTTCTTTCAGGTGTTATGATTTTAAAATATGCTTAGCAACGTTTGAAATCATGACACAGGGTATTTTCCGGGCTGCAAAAGTACTGGATTTTCGCAGATGAGTTCAAAGATAAGTTAGTCTGACACCTAAGCTTTGTCTCAAACTATCTAATAAAATAAGAAAGTTCTTTTGGTTCAAAACTCAATCAGCTATGTCCGTGTATTAACTGTGGATTATTTACTTAGAAAATACCCTGAACACCCGAAACAATTAATTATAATTAATACCGCTGGACAGCATCAAGCTAAGCAGAGATTGTGTTAGGTACTAAAAGACTGATATTATATATATATGTATATATCAGTCTTCTAGTACCGGTATATAAATTTTATATGTGTTGTATAATATTTTTTTTATATTATATGTAGAAAATACCTAGAAAACACTAGACAAATCTTTGCAGATCGTACAAATTTGTCCTAAGGCGGGAATTTAACCCGCAACCGCCTGCATCGCGGGCGGATGTTCGCCGCCCGCGCCACGTTTGTCGTCTCATTTGCAGATTGTACAAACATTTGTTCCCAGGTGGGAATCGAACTCGCAACCTCCTGCGTCGCAGGTGGACCTTCGACCATCAAGCCACATTGGTTGTTAAATTGAACATTATGATCAGCTCGTACATGTCCACTGCTGAAAATAGGCCACCCACACTCCGTTTCACATAAATTATACTTACGAAGGCCTGATAGACATATCTGGGGTGACGGGTGAAAACAGGTTGTAGGAGATGAAATGAACCAGAAACATTCGGATAGAGACATTAGAGCATAGTCCGCTACAGTCGTACAAATTTTAAAGATGTTATAATATGGATTGGATTATAATGGAGGATATTATTAGATTATCTTAGACAAGAAAATCTTAAGAACGTTTTGAAGGAAAATCCACTTCCTAAGAGGACCAAGGACACGCTAAATTGGTTAAAAAACCATGAGGCAAAAGTTACTTATCATTTTGTTAAGTATGAAAAAAGATGTTTTAATTTAAGCTTTGAATCGCAAATTTTGTCCTAGTCAACAACGTTTCTGATGAGTCGGTCAACTTGTAGACGGATCAATTGACGAACTAGTAAAAGCTAAGATGACCATGAGGGAGCAAGCTATTGATACTTCACGGCATAAGTACTTGAAAGTTCTTGCTCTTGAGTACCTTTGTTAAAATCGCACAGCGCTAAATAATCTTCGCTGCTATAAAATCTCGCCAAGGTACAGAGCTTTGCAAGCAATCGATTAACAAACAGTACCTAATTATTGGAAATGCGTCGTAACGTGCACGACTGTCTATGGGCATGGATTGAAGAAGCAAGATGGATATATATTTCCGTAGTACTAATCGTACTCACCTGCAAGTGTTCAGCCGATTCTAGACTTTCCGATAGAGCCTGTATGGTCTAGAAGAGCTTTGTATGGTCCTCGCACACATAGAAGATTCACCACAACTGTTAATTGTAGTTACATGCGAATACACTGCAATGCACACAGAGGTCTTTGCGGGGATGGGGGGTAGGCTTGATAGGGGGTGTTGCACCTGCACACACTGACACGGCAGAGGGGGAGGCTGCAGGACCCCTGAAGCCTCCTCGCCAAATCTCAGTCCAACTCCGAAACGAGAGCCGGCCGGTCACGCGTCCGTCGCCAGGCCCTGATAACGCCGTCTTACCCTACGTACTTTTCGGAAACGTTCCTTGAGTTCTGCGAACCGCGCATGGCTATACCCACCCAGATCGGTAACGTGTCCCAAAAACGGTTCGATAAAGGGCTTGGAGGCATGCGCAGTGTTCCTATAGCTAGCTGGTTTTTCCCGGGATTTTGATTAGATCATTAGTGGTGATGATGGTGAAGCAGGCGAGGTTCATGGGCCGGGTGGACCCCTGGCGGGAGGTGGGAGGCCGGCCGCGCCCACCTCTCCTCACCGGACCCCACTGCACCCCGTGGAGTAGCGGTCATAGCGGTGCTTCTCACATCCCTTATTAATGTCCTGGTCGTCGAACTGAACAGAGGTGTCTATTGCCTCTAAATACGACATAATCGTGTAGCACCAGTTAGTAATAAATAAAAGTAAAGTATTTTTTTACTCGAATCTAAAAATTGCAATAATTTTCAAAATATCTGTTATGTAAATATGTCTTTAAAAACTTGAAAAGTAAAGTGTAATTTTTTAGTAACTTTGAAAGTGACAGTTATCTTTTAAATTAATAGAGTTGTGTTGTTGTTGAACTAGTACAATAATTAAAAAAGTGTTAAATTAAATTGCTGTTAAAAATAAGCTATCCATAAAATATAAACCGTGCGTGAAACATGTGGTTTAGTGTGCCGGTAACGAAGTAAGGAAGACGTCGGGAGGTATAGTATTGAAGACGACGAGCGGGGTAAGTAAAAGGATGCGCTACTTTAATAAAAGAGATGTGTGAATGTGGGGTTAGCTTTGCGGTTCTAGCTATTAGTTTGCGATCCTGATCTGCGACTCCTCCACGCCTCCCGCTTCGATGTCACCTGAAAACCAACTCTATTTCTATGTAGCAGCAGAGCAAATACGTAGACTAGATTTTTTATATCAGTCTTCAAATAGAATTACAAGTGTCTGCGTGCGTCCCCCGGCATCGTGACATTCAACTTGAACTGCCACATCTGGGTTAGTAGTAGTAGCTAGGTCAGCAATATAGCGAGGGTGCGGTGTGTGAGTGGGACGGATGCAAGCGAAAAGGGAAAGAAAATCAACAGTTCCATCAGTAAAAGGAAGGGCTTTAGATCAAAATTGCTTTTGTATTATTGTTCAGGTACTTAAACTAAGCCAGCGACGTTGTTAACCGCTAAAGTACCTAGGTTGGTGAGACTGTAGCGAACTGTTCTATTCTGAAATTAGCCACGCCATGATGCTTATGCCAATTTATTTTTAATTTACTATTTATTATTTTTTAATATTGTATTATGTATATCAGTTATCTAGTACCCATAACACAAGCTTTGCTTACCATGGGGCTAGATAATGCTGTGTGGATTGTCCAGCATTATTTATTTATTTATTTATTCAATGCTATTGGCGGTATCATGTGGCTGATCTCAAAGTAGACCGGTTTTAATACTGTTTTTTACTATGCCCAGCTAGGGTACTGTTAACGATGATAATTTAAGCTGCTCTCTGCCACAGTTATCGAGCTCAACGAAGGACCATGTTGCAGTTGCCGATAAATTGCAGACCTAACTTAACTTTTTTGTAATGTTCTGTGTCTATCTAAATAATCTTTATGAATAAATAATGCCGGATAGTCCACAAAGCATCATCTAGTCCCAAGGTAAGCAGAGCCTGTGTTATGTGTACTAGATGACTGATATACTTAATACAATAGATTACATAGATATATATTTTTTATTATACATAGATAACGACCAGAATACCCGGAACAAATATCTGCAGATCGTACACAATTATTCCGAAGCGGGAATCGAACCCGCAACCTCCTGCGTCGCAGTGCGGCCCTTCGCCCACCGCGCCACAGAGATCGTCAAAGAAACAAGGCGGCTAAGTGCATAGACAGGGCCTACAACTATGCCACATGGAAGAAAAGTACTTAAATATCGTAGACTAGCTGCGCACCGCGGCTTCGCCCGCGTGGAAATTTCTGCGCAATTTTCTATTATTTTTTAAGTGTAAGAACCTTTTACGAATTTAATGTATATTTTATGTAGATATAGATCGGAAATTTCACTGAAAGAAGACGTCATTTTGAGATAAAAATGCCTCTGGTTTCCTTTCGATCGCGGGATAGAATCTAATGTTGTATCAAAAATCTATATATATAAAAATTAACCCCCATTTTTCCTAGTCACGCTGCTATAACTTGAGACCGGCTTTACCGATTTCAACTTTTTTTTAAATGTTACCAAACATTTAAAAAATTAAGAAAATTGCGCAGAAATATCCACGCAGGCGAAGCCGCGGGGCGCAGTCCTATATAAATTTTATCTCTTTGGATGCAAACGAGTCTCTTTGGTATTTCATACCGAACCTACTCAGAGCATGACACAATAGATTTAAAATTTCAAAAATTCGTAGAACACTGAACACCATTCAATTGTTCGAAATCTGTCAGTCAGTTTGCGATTTGATCCTGAAATTGTTCTAAAACGACTGGAACTTTTATTTTTTAAGTATATTCCAAGTAATCTAGTATAATCAAATATGCGTGAATGTATATCCATACATGGCGGACAGGCCGGCGTACAGATCGGCAATGCGTGCTGGGAGCTGTACTGCCTGGAGCACGGCATCCAGCCCGACGGCCAGATGCCCTCGGACAAGACCGTGGGCGGTGGTGACGACTCGTTCAACACTTTCTTCAGCGAGACGGGTGCGGGCAAGCACGTGCCGCGAGCCGTGTTTATAGACCTGGAGCCGACGGTGGTGGATGAAGTGCGCACTGGCACGTACCGCCAGCTGTTCCATCCCGAGCAACTAATCACGGGCAAGGAGGACGCGGCCAACAACTACGCGCGCGGACACTACACCATCGGCAAGGAGATCGTGGACCTGGTCCTTGACCGCGTCCGCAAGCTTGCCGACCAGTGCACTGGCCTCCAAGGCTTCCTCATCTTCCACTCGTTTGGCGGTGGCACCGGCTCCGGCTTCGCATCTCTGCTCATGGAGCGTCTGTCTGTCGACTACGGCAAAAAATCGAAGCTAGAGTTCGCCATCTACCCGGCCCCACAGATCTCGACGGCCGTCGTCGAGCCCTACAACTCTATCCTTACCACGCACACCACGCTAGAACATTCCGACGCTGCTTTCATGGTCGACAACGAAGCTATATACGACATCTGCCGACGAAATCTAGACATTGAGCGGCCGACGTACACTAATCTAAACCGACTGATCGGACAGATCGTGTCGTCGATCACGGCTTCACTGCGCTTTGATGGAGCACTTAACGTGGACCTGACTGAGTTCCAGACAAACCTGGTGCCATATCCTCGCATCCACTTCCCTCTAGTGACTTACGCGCCTGTCATATCTGCAGAGAAAGCTTACCACGAGCAGTTATCTGTGGCAGAGATTACGAACGCATGCTTTGAGCCAGCCAATCAGATGGTGAAGTGTGACCCTCGACACGGGAAGTACATGGCTTGCTGCATGCTGTACAGAGGGGACGTGGTGCCGAAAGACGTTAATGCTGCGATCGGCACGATTAAGACGAAGCGCACTATTCAATTCGTGGACTGGTGCCCGACAGGTTTTAAAGTTGGGATCAACTACCAGCCGCCGACGGTGGTGCCGGGAGGAGATCTGGCGAAAGTACAACGAGCTGTGTGCATGCTTTCCAACACGACGGCGATTGCCGAGGCGTGGTCGCGGCTTAACCACAAGTTTGACTTGATGTATGCCAAGCGTGCTTTCGTCCACTGGTACGTCGGTGAGGGAATGGAAGAGGGAGAGTTTTCAGAAGCGCGCGAGGACTTGGCTGCGCTTGAAAAGGACTATGAGGAGGTTGGCATGGACTCTGGAGAGGGCGAGGGCGAAGGTGGCGAAGAATACTAGAAAATTATTTAGTAACGTTATATTTTTAGTATTGTTTAAATTCTCCTAATAATTAATTTTATTGTAAAATCAATTATTCCTACTATTGTTTAGGTTTGGTTTAGTAATAAAAATGTACAAGTGGAACACATTTTTGTTTTTATTCTGACGTCCTACTTGATTTTTGTTATGGATATTTTTTATATAACCGTTTTCTTATACAAATTGTACTAGAAACAATCGTATTTGTATCATACTGGAATATTCCTGGTGACATTATTTTTTGGTTATTTACTGGGGACCACTAGAAAACAGCGGATTTACTTAATCGCCCAAGTAGCAATCTTAACAGGTTCGCAGTCCGATAAGGCACATGCGCCTCATGGGTGACTTCACTGGTACGCCCATGCATATGTAGGCATATGTGCCTCATAGCCAGTGATGTAAATATTGCAATCGATCTTTCGATGATTGTTGATTACTTATTATATTACTTTTAGCATTAGTAAATTATAGTACAACCACATTTAACCAATGAATTTATTATTAAACTTAAACAAAAAATAAATTTCACTTAGGACGATTATCATTCCCTCACGTATGTTTTTCTTTAAAACATTGCAGACAATATGAAATTTCACGTACAGCACACTCAGTTGATACCATATACTTTCAAAGATACGTGAAAGTCCTTAGGAGACATCTCTACAGGGGTATGGTTCCGTCCCACCCTACCCCCAGGGGTATGGCCAGGGGTATGGTGGGTCCGAAGTGCGTCTTATAACGTCAGTTTCGTAGTTTATTCTCAGTAGATCCAATTTGTGACGCAATTTTTTTAAATAGATTTAATGAGAAAAAGATTCTTAATGGAACCAATATGGATCTAGTCATTTTCTAAGTAGATGCAATAGATCCAATTTGTGACGTAGTTTTTTAAAATTGATTTATTGGGAAAAAAGTTCTCAATAGAACCAATTGGATCTTGATCACTAGATCTACAGAGAGTAAAGGGTTTTATGCACACTCGGACAGAAGGCTACGTTTGGTTTAAGAAAAGAAAAAGAACTTTTGGTGCGTGCATATGAATCCTATTTTTCTGTCTTGGTTTAAGAAATGTATTTTAATAGTTTGCTTTACCTATAGCGATAACTCATGATAATCTAGATAACATAGTTAGAGGTGGTTAGCTATGGCAGCAAAACTTCAAGGTGAAGCTAGCATAGATTATTTAGAACCATGTGGGCCAAGATTGTCTAATTTGACAGTAATGTTTTTTTTTGTTTTTGGAAAACCGTGCCAAAACTACTGAACAAATCGGGCTGAAATTACCTTAAAATGTTTCTATTGAAACAACGCATGCGATGCCGCGGGCAGAATCCAGTTAGAAATAAAGCAAAAAATAACGAAAAAAAACAGAAACTTAAATGGTCCTAAATAGTCTATGTTAGTTTCCCCTTGTAGCTTGGTACCCATCTCCCAAACACCCTGTATAATTCTATAATTATACAGGGTGATTGGGAGATGGGTTCGAAGTATCTATATACTTCGAAAGATAATCGGTAATTACCAGCTTCGTCACTTATTTTTGACGTATGTACATCTATAATGTAAGGTTAAGTTTCAGATTAAAAACATGTTATAAGAACTAATGTTATAATATATAAAAGCGCCCACAGTATACTGAAATTACTTGAAATGTTAAGACATAACAGCTTGTAACAAGTCCACATTATAACATTTGTTAAATGACTGTTTTATAGCATGCTTTGTTATCTGCATCTTAATCAGGAGGAATTAAGAAAACGTCAATCAAATGTAATCTTCAGATTATCTTTTACAAGTACCCTGACCTAAGGGTCGTGTTCACCAAATAATAACACGGCTAATTAGGCAGCTTCTTTGGTTAATGTTGACCTATGAAAACTTGTGCCAAAATTTTCCGACTATCTTTTAGAACTAGCACTAGCATAAGAGCACTAATTTCAAATAGGCGACACAACTTGCCTAAACTGAGGAAAAATAATTAGATCTTAAAGATGACTACTTATATATTTGAAGTATTATGGCTTTACTGTTAGTTATAGAAGCATGAAAATACTGTAGTAGAATAGTTTCAATTATTCCAGACCAAGCTAGTTTCAAAATAAAACTGCAATATTGCATAACTATAAAAAAAATACACGAAATTAACGCAGCTATTTCTTTAACAGGTCTTACTCATTTTATAAAGGACACAACAGTAAGTAACACATAATTATTTCCATCAAAAGGTTGCCTAGAATAGACCGCTTCTTAGCGATAAGGCCACCCATTGTACTCGTCGCATGGAATGATCTGTATCAGGTCTACAATAAAGTAGTTTTTTATTGTATTGTAACACTATGGTATGGTGTTTCACCACGCCTAATGAAAATAGTGCTAATTTTATAAAAGCATATCTACAAATATAAGTTTTTATCTATAGCATGAAAAATTGGTATGATGAAAAGGAACGGTAGCAAGTTTGGTTTGATTAAAATACATATATGTATATAGCTGCTAAGAGTGTACATACTTCGAAACAAAACTCCTAAATAAGTGACTTAACCCCGTCGAAATTGGGTTCGTTGGATTTGTCTTCCCAAGCACTTTCATCATCAACATCAGCTTATGTTAGTCCACGGCAGGACAAAGGCTTCCCCTAATGAGCGCCATGGCGCCCTGTCTTCAGCTTGACGCATCCAGCATCTGCCTGCAGCCCTTTCCTCTGACCAGTTGGAACTGAGGTCTGTTATGAGCAGGTCTCCATTCCAACTCGTTGGAGGTACACTACACAACGTTTACCGAGGCGTGGTCAAGAACACGTTTGCCCCAGTGGTAGTCGGTTCTTCGCGAGATATGGCCGGCTCGCTGCAATTTCAGCTTGATAATTCTAAGAGCTATGTCGATAACTTTGGTTCTCCGTCGCTCGGATGTATTCGTTACAAATCCTATCCTTCAGAGAAACTCAGGGCAAAGCTCTTTCCATAGCTCACTGAGCGACTTTAAGCGCTTTGATTCTACATTATCACTTATATTTAAAATTAAACTATACAGCATGAACACGTTCTTAAATAAAGAATTATTTAAAAAAATCGAAGTTTGTTAGATTTCCGCACAAGCTATATTATTAGCTAGCTTATTTTATTTATTAGGCTGATTTTTTTGCATCTTGAGTCAATAATATTGTTGTTATTCTTGTTTTTGACTCAAGTTCAAAATAAATTAGTATGTAAGAAACGAAATGTAAATCATGCAATGCATGTAACAAAAATTAAGCATACAGAAAAGAAACACTGCGTAATATTTGAATCACGAACCCTTTCTGTGCGGTGTTTTTTTACTAACAGATACATAATATTTCAGGTAGAAGAAAAAAAGAAAAACCTCGAGACTATGAAGGACAAAACACTGAACAAGTTAGCAACAACTTACGCAGCAATAGTATCAACATATAGTATACAACCATGATACTATTATTGTATTAGAACGTAAACTATAAGATTTCTTGATCCTTAGAAAATTTTGAGGAAATTATATATTATTACGACAACTAAGAATAATACAATATTCAACAAATTCAACCGGATTGGGTCCTCAAGTAAATAATACCTGCATTTGTATCTACACTCTATATTGTATTTTTATTTTGTATTTTTTATTCAATGTACCTATGTCGAAGTTATAAGACAGAGAGTTATATTTCATTTTCATTTATCCTCTGCAAGCAAGCAATTCTGTAGCTGCTATATGCGAGGACACATAAATGGTTATAGGTTTTTTATTTAAGTTATCTGTTAAGTTTGTAAAACTGTATGTCTTCCAAATAAAACAAAATAAAATAAAATAAAACACCGAGCTAGCAAGGGGTGTGAGGCTTTTCAGTTGAATAAAAATATGATAATATTAATACTTAGCTTAAGTTTCTCATGTAATGTGTACATATACATAAATAATTTTGTGTTTTTTTTTGTATTTTGTACGTAAGTAACATGTATGTTGTAAATGAGAAAATAAATAACTTTGAACTGATAAGTTAGGGGCCGATGATTGTGTTTTATTAACTTGTCGCTAGGCTGGCTACTTTGGTTTGTAGACTGTCAAGGGACTATTTGATCCAAATCAAACGGTTCTAAGTTTTGCGGATAATTTTGGATGAGATGGACGGATGGGAACACGCTAGCTAAGCGGCTGCATGGGAAAATGCACAAAATGTTTTTGAAGAAAAATTATAAATTAATTAGTATTGTGTGTATGTACGAAAATATGTAACTTTTAGTATAAGTAGTTATAACTTCGCCTTAGGGCTTAATAAAAAAACCTGTAATGATGTTACTATTTCAATAAATAAATAAATAATAAAATGTTTTATGTAATGGCATTTAATGATTTTCTTTAAAATATCGCAGTAGTTTTACTAAAAAATAAAAACTTATAAAACTTTATGTAATGTAACATATAATGTACTTGTACTTAGTACTTATTTGTCTAATAATTGATTGTAACTTACTTTATTAATAAAACTGAATTCATAATATTGAATAATAGAATAGCAATAAGGTTGTATTTTACTTTCTATTAATTAGGAATCATTTTTTTATATTCCCACGAAAAGTTTATTTTAATTCACACCAGTGTAAAAAAATGTAATCTTTTACTTCACAAATTAAAATCCTCTGGCCAATTTGTTTTTTTCTCTAATAATTCCTGTTATTTTCTAGCTTTCAAAGGTGCAATTTAAAGGTGCGAAACGTAATAATAATAAATTATATTTGTATATATTTTCATAAAAATAATAAATAAATAAATAATGTTGGATTGTCCAACATTATATATTTATTTATTTATTTCCAATTGGTACTTTGTGTTTAGTTTGCATGATGCATGAAACCTATGTATCGTAGATTTGTAATCTCTTAGCCATAATTTAAAAACCTACTGCTAATCATCTGTTGCATTAAGTAGGTACATTATTTAAAAAAAAATTACTCGCATTTGGCAAGTCGGACTCACGCAACGCACCAAAGGTTCCATCCTACTTTAATATTATAAACGCGAAAGTTTGTGAGGATGTATGTAAGTATGTTTGTTGCTATTTCACGCTACTGAATGGATTTTGATGAAACTACACAATAATATAGCTTACATATCAGCGTAGCCTATGTGGCTACAATTTATAAAGATATATTGTATATTATCCTAAATATACGCGGGTGAAACCGCGAGACGCAGCTAGTATACCATACTTAATTACCTAAACTCGCAGGTCATTCCTAACTAGGCAGTTCTTCCTTATCATCCATGTGGTCATAATACATAATAAGGATAATAGGAGTACATATAAGATTCCTTTTTATTTACCTTTGGTCCGGTCCTATATAAATAAGAAACAAAACAACGTTATTACTGCTGATGATGTCATCCTGAACTTTCGGCCGTGGTGGTGGTTAGTCTTAAAGGAGAACAGCCATGTCCACAGGGCATCGGAGACACAGGTCCTCCTTGGGCGCAAATTTAGTTTGCGCTCAAGTGTCCGCGCGAACTATATACATACGTAGGGTGATCCAAAAGTAATGATAATCGGATATTTCTAATGATCCTAAAAATTTGAAAAAATTATGGTAGCTAGCTTACTACTACCTAGTGACTAACTAGTGAAGATAGTTACGGGTAAAAAAAAATATAATTACAACGTCTCCCACGGCAGCTATATTCCTTTGAATACGAACAGTCGGTGCGAATAACACGAAAATGGAGAAAAACTAATTCCGAGCCTTCATCAAGTACCTCTGCCTAAAAAAAATTTGTACCAAAGACATATACGCCGACTTGGTTGAAACATTTGGGGACTCTGCTCCTCCATATTCTACAGTTGCACAATGGTGCAAGAAGTTTAACCTAGGCAGAATATCCACGGAAGATGAGCATCGTGAAGGACGGCCATCCACGTCCCACACTGGAGAGAATGTGAAAAAAGTCTAAGATCTTGTGTAAGCTGATCAAGCTGAGCGAAGAGTGACTATCAGACATTTAGTTAATATCACAGGGATCTCATATGGCAACATTCAGAGGATCCTTAGCGACGAACTTCACATGCACAAGGTGTTGGCGCGTTCGGTACTCAGATTGTTAACCGACGAACAAAAGAAGAAGGGAGTCGACATTTCAAGACCCGATTTTTGAAGCGATTTATGCAAGTATTGGATCCATCACTTTGATCCTGAAACAAAACAACAGTCTATGACTTTGAAAAGACAATCTTCACCGACATCCAAGAAATTCAAAGTATGAAATGTTGACTGATAAATACTGTATTTCATATCGATTTATTATCATTACTTTTGGATCACCCCTCGTATATGCTCAAGTGTGCGCGCTAAGACATCTGCACACCACACCTTTGTACTCCCGGCATAATAACAATAGAAACCAGGGGGCAAATTCTACTAAGCAATCAATTTACAAGGACAGTGGTATCGTCGCAGAATCGTCCATATACATCTACTACCGGACCTTCCCGGCTTCGCACGGTTTTAGTACGGATCCTTAACATTTTTGAAAATATAATATAGCCTACATATGTTCACCGAGGTTAATGTAGCTTCCCAACGGTAAATAATTTTTCAAATCGGTCCAGAAATCAAACTTTATCTTTATAATATTTATTATAGATAAACTTTACATAGTGTGTGTTGTACTATTTGCACGGAGAGATACCAAATTAACCTTATACATTTCAACCGTTCAACAAAGTTGAACGAATATCCTGCGATAAATATCTAATATATCTGTCTGCGATCGGTCTGCCTGCGACGCAGAAGGTTGGGGGTTCGATTATCGCTCTTGTTTTGAGTGTTTCCTATGTATTATAAAAATATCTACCCATGTAATGTATTGTATTATGTATAACAGTCATCTGGTGTCCATAACACAAGCTCTGCATATCTTGTGACTATATGATGCTGCGTCAATTTTCCAGCATTTTATTTACAAATGGAAAAAGTATTTCATCAAAATTTTGTTTTAATGTTCTCTTAATTTTTTAGGAAACCTCCCTACCTCATCCTATCGGGTGGTCGACAGTAGAGCAATATGTTACCGAGTAAATATATACGCGAGGTTTTTTTTTAAATATAGGCTGGTGATGAATCTAAGACTAAATAGAAAAGTCTTTGGTCTATTCTTCAAAGTTGGATAAAAGGTAAGAGACGTCCAATTGGGGTATTATTTTGTGCGAGCATAAGTTCACGTTACTTGTCCTTTTCAGATCGACGAGCACCTGCAGTGTTGTCAACACAGACATGCTCTCCTAATGAATTTTCAAGCTTCCCAGCGCTTATTAGAAAGGAGTAAATGAGCATTTCAATTAATTGGAATACTTAGCTAGTAGAGAGAGAAGAACATCCGAGATATTTGTTTGCAAAGCATAATTTCCAAAACGATGAATTACGCATGTTTTTACGATATTGCTTTATCATAAAAATATAGGCGCAATTCAACGTTCCGTATGGTGATTATGTAACTCGCGACCGGTTTGCGACAGGCGTAAATTAAGCAATCAGTGCTGTCAAACGTCAATTTTGACCAATTTTGACGTTGTAGCTGGTGTCAAACTAATACAAAATTGACGCTTGACAGCACTGATTGCTTAATTTACGCCTGTCGCAAACCGGTCGCGAGTTACATAATCACCCGGCCGGTTTGCTTAAATTATATCAATAATATGTTACATTTGTATAGAACAGTGCCTGTCGGTTGTCAAATAAAAACGATGTATTTGTACTTGTCGCATGTAGGTAATGTATTTTTGTAATGATTTGATTATGGTGTATACTAAAGATTTTTTTATAGTATTGTATGTATATTGGGGCTTGCATTCACATGTTTGTCGTTTTCAGATGGGATTACCTCCGCAGTTGACTGAACCTTCAAGCTTGCAAGTGTTTAAATTGCCACCTAGTCAGACCTAAGCGGCACTCGCTATCCAAAGAGTAAGCGAAACCAATCGGCTATGCGGTAATCTTACTGTTACCCTTACCCTCTGGTTAGCGAGTACTGGTATAGCTCTTCCATTCATCAGCAAATGGTTCCTGGGTTGTTGCGGCTCGGAAAGAATATGGTGCTTTCGACTGTATGCCATCTGCGGGCCAACGTGAAGGAAGCAGAACTAATGTTACATAGCGTAGACTTCCAGTAGATAAGTTATTCATGTATCAGATACATTTACTTACATTTTCCTATCACTGTACTTCTTTCCTAAAGCGAATCTGTCATAAATGAAGATATGGCGGCTGATCCGCCTTCGCCAGGCGGTCTACCAGAAGTTTTAGTCAGAATTTTTTCTGGAAGGTTATGGAAGAAATTTTACACCTGTATTATAATAAATTGTGACCTTAAAACTTAAAACCTACTCATCCCTCGGTAGGTATCTAGCTCGTGAGCATACACTGCTGGTCATTAGGCCTCCTCTTTATTAAACAAATAAAATAATGTTGGACAATCCAGATAGCATCATCTAGCACCAAGTTAAGCAGAGCTTGTGTGATAGGTACAAGATGACTGATATACTTATAAATAATACAATAGATTACATACATAGATAATTTTTTTTTATTATTATACATAGATAACGACAACACCTGGAACAACTATCTGCAGATCGTGCACACAATTGTCATGAGGCGGGAATCGAACCCACAACCTCCTGCGTCGCAGCACCACGCCACAGAGATCGTCAAACCAGTATATTATGCCATTCTGACTAGTCCTGTGCCATTCTAATAAACGTTACCTCCCTACTCGGTAGGTAAATTATTAACTACCTAGTAATTATGTTTATTCTCTCGATTTAGGTAATTCACACTGATTGTCATTTACAGATCGTGATGCCGAGTTGAACCTAAAGCTTGCAAGTGATCAACTCGATAAGTGCTCAATAACGTAACATTGGACATAAGTGGTAATGGGCATTATATACAAAATTCACTAATATTAATATTTCGATCCAAGGACTGTGGATTCAGAACGAGGCGAATAGTATACATAAAAATTAGAGTAGTAGTATTATACATAAATAGATAGACGACTAATATATATAAAATTGCACCATAAACAAACAGATAAATTGACAAAATCGGTCTCCACTCAGCATGGGCTATGGTAGAGCAGATCATTCCATAGCGCTGGTCTTCCGTGGAGACCGTATTGTTATGGATTATGTGTATTATATTATGGATTATATTCTACGAGTATGTCCTTTGCTTTCATCATCAGCCTACGATAGTCCACTGCTGGACATAGGCATCCCCCAATGAGCGTCATAGCGCCCTGCCTTCAGCTTGACGCACCCAGCATCTGCCCGCAGTCCTTCGTAGGTCGTCATCCTACCTGGCCGTAGGGCGTTCTACACTACGTTTGCCGAGTCGCGGTATCCACAAGTTTACTCCAGCGGTTGTGGGTTCTTCGTGAGATATGGCCGGCCCACCGCCACTTTAGCTTGCTAATTCTGTCCTTGTGTATGTCCTTTGCTTACCACTAAGCAACTTAAAAAGTAAAAATTAAACCTGAACTATTGTACCAACTGACACTATTTTCAGATGGGGTGGCAGAATGACGAGCCTGTGCCGTGGGAGGAAGCAGACTGTGCCCTCGAAGCGTTCCTGGCGTGAAAACATTTTTAAAAGGTGGGTCTCCACTGGTGCAATGGTTTAGTTTTGTTATTTATACTTTGTTTTGACAATATATATTTAGGTTTATTCTATATGCTTTTATTCGTTTGGGTCAATGTTGTATTCTAATAATAATATATATATTATATTTATTTAAAGCATCATGAGCTTAGATAAAATAAAAATAAAGGTTTTTGTTATAATTAAATCTTTGTCTAGACGTCATGAATCGTTAGAAAAGTATCAAATTGGCTAGGTATAGAGGCACCGCATTGGCACTTGCATTTCTTTTAGCAGAAGCAAAATTTACACGTATTAATAATTAATATATATTTATTTATGTGTGTTAGCTCAATTGTTTCACATGTAACTTTCAGTTCTAATATGTTTATATTATTTGATCGTTAGTTTATTCTTTATATACCTATATAATATATTATAATATCTCTGTGAATGTTTATTGCCCGGTATCTCCGTTAATATCTAACTTATTTAAATGAAATTTCGTATGTAGATAGTTTAGGTGTTAGAACAACACATAGGTTAATCTAATTTTGAAAAATTAACCTCTGAGGGGGTTAAGAAGGATGGTAAATTTAAAAAGTTGTTAAATTATTCCTTGGTTCGATTCATTTCAAAAACAAAACTCGGTATAAATAAACAAAAAATTACTTTGTAAATAATTCGTTATTTTTTTTTATAACTACTCTTGGGGAGTCTTCAAAATTTCAAATTTGATAAAAAAAACGCACATTCACGCAAAACATAAACCTTATGTAAGTAATGAGATACGCATGTATGTATTATAATGTATCAAACAATTATCCACAGCACAGCCTCGGCTCAAAAATGTAGGTTGCGGGTTCTATTCACGTAGCAAATCAAACGTTTACATAATAGGTAATTTTGAGCGATCGGCGTTCAGCATGAATCAAATCACACGCACCATATTTATTTTATTGATGTTCGCTTTTTACAACACTTTATGTAGTGCGTACCCACTAATCAACTAACAAAGTATAAATTTAGCCCGAACTATTGTACCATCCTGACCCATTTACAGATGGAGTGGCATAGCGAGAATCCTGTGCCGTTGCAAAGCTGTATGCTGCCGTCGCAGCGCTCTTGGCGTGAAAGACATCTTTAACACGTTGGACGTTTCCTTAGAGCTTAATCTGCGCGACGACGACACCTTCGGAAAGCACCACGGCGGCGGCTTGTCAGGAAGTGCGTTAAAAGGTGGGTATCCACTGGTGCAATGGTTCAACTATTTATATATTGTTTTAGCAAGATCTTTAAGTCTGTTTTGAATTAAAAATATCTATCTAAGTATTATATCAAGTATATCAGTCAACCCATAACACAAGCTCTGCTTAGCTTGGGACTTGATGATGCTTTGTGGACTATTTTATTTATATACATATATATACATATTTAATATTATATCATTAGTATAACATAATATATGTATATAACATTAGTATGCATATGGTAAATATTTATTTATAGCAACTAAAAAATATTAATTAGGCTTGAACTATTGTACCACCCCACCCTTATTTTCAGATGGGTTATTGGCATAGCGACGAGCCTGAGCCGTGGAAGGAAGCTGTCTGCTGTCAGCTGTCAAGCTGTCATGGAAACATTAGTATGCATAAGGTGAATATTTATATGGGGTGTAAGGGGGACTCCAACATCTCGTCTCCCTACAACCTAACCTGCACGTGGTACACCTAGATTACGAACTAGACTCTGGTGAAAATATCAAACAATCTTGATAATTTAATAACTCATAGATTTTTTAATTATTTTCCATTACTTGACACTGGCAGAAAAGTGTCCAACTAGACACAGTTGCCATTAACAAAGAATCATCAAATATTAGCAAATTAGCAATAAAAAAATAAAGCCTGAACTATTGTACCACCCCACCCTTATTTTCAGATGGGTAGCGACGAGCCTGAGCCGTGGAAGGAATGTCTGCTGCCTTGGGAGCTTAACTCACGATAAAATAAAACACCTGGGATAGTCGGAATACACTGTCGAACAGTTTTTAAGCATGTACACAAACATAATGTATAACACAACATGGTTACATTATCGTTGCTTTATGTTTTTGTTTTAAACGTGGTACCAAATAAATTTATTTGTATTTGTAATAGTATTGGTCCTTCAAGGTTAGTTGACTAAAATGTTTTCGTGTCGCAATTCCACAATATAATTATTCTCCACATCAACCATAGGAGTAGGTGCAGAAATTATTGACTAACAATTACTTTACCGTCCTGAATCAAAAAGCACAAATTTAAGAATAAGCTTTCCAAGATGGATTCTTAGATATAATATATTCACATCCCGTTTCCTAGGAGTTTTTTATTTGTACCGAATGCATAATCCTTTTCCCTTTATTATCATCATCATCTCGTCATCGTGTACCTGGGTAGCTGGGTATGCTACCCCGCTATAGGGTACCTTTCCCAATCGGTACCCTGTAGATCCGGGCTAGTGCATTCAGCTATCTTTAACCAGCAGAAGAAGATTCAGGATTCCAGCAGCTCAATCTAATCCAAACCATTGCTCGTCTTTGTCCTAAGTCCTTGGGGGCTTCCAGTAAAATAACGATTTAAATGACGAGGGCTGTCATAAAAGCCATGTTATGTCAATTTGTCAGAATTGGCATATTTGTCTTTTAGATATTGGCTGTCACTTTTACGTTCTCTGGGCGACAGCTAAAGGATAACCTCGTACAAAAATTCGGTTTAGGATTTGGAGTAATTTGGACTAAATCGTTGTACCTTGTGACTTTCAAAGCAAAGAATTCAAAGCAAAGATCAATTCAAAGCAAAGATCGTGGGCAAACAGCTGTGGAATCACGTAAAAAAGTTGTTGGGTATATCTTACTTGATTGTAACTTTCTTTCCTACGTCAATTATAGGGTGGTTGGTATTAGCGTAATTCACCTGGTTTGTCACTCACCTATGATTATTTTTTCATTTCAGCTTCCTTTTTTATTTGCGTCTACTAATTAGATAACTATTTGACTTGTTTGGTTCGTCTTCCACTTCCGCGAAGAATAATTAATTTATACCCCTTTCAGGACAAATATCAATATTGCAAATTATTTGGTACATAGCCAGTTACTTGGAGATGCATTCATTCTAATCCAATGGAAAATAAATACAACAGTTTTTAGACATCATAAATAACACATTATTTATCAAAAAACTTTCATTTTTCTGTTTCTGTATCACGTACTTTGAAGTATTTTGTGACTCGACACTCATTCGGAATCAACCTGGAAATATGAATAACAATATTTAAAAATGCTCAAAAAAAGTTGTATTCCTGCCTTAATTGATAGCATTTGATTCAGGTAGTGGAAGTGACGTCACGATAGTGGTGGAAGGGGGGCCATATGAGTGAAATCACTCACTTGAACTTAAAAATGTGAGTGGAGTACACAATCAATTTTACTTCATCATCACATCATTGAGGGAATTGATTGTGTTCCACATTCACTTACTTTGTGGGGCACATTTGAATTACAAAACGGACTAGGAACGAATAAAAGGGAGTGTAACATATCTGTAAACCCAAACACGTTATAACGAATTATTAATCTACCCTATAGTTGAAAATAGACTTATAATATAGTATTAATAACTTACAAAAAGTAGAATCCGTTTTAATAGTTTTAATTAACTTACAAAAAGTAGAGTTCGTTTTATATGTTTTAATTTCAATATTTTTATTAAGGAAAGGATCCTGATGAACTCACGTAAGCTACTCTGGGTAAAAACAATCAAGACATTTCTAATATAACTGTAGGACAACATCTTGATAGGCCTATCAAGATGTTTTCCTACAGTTATATTAGAGTTTAGCCTAGAGAGTAGCTTACGTACTAATCAGGGTCCTTTCCGAAATGAAAATATTAAAATTAAAACAATTAAAACGAACTCTACTTTTTGTAAGTTATTAAAAGCATATTATGTATCTATCTTCAACTATAGGGTCGGTACACATCTGACAGAAAATTCGTCGCGTATTAATCGGTCGCGTTACGCCAGAACAGGCAAATATACAGGGCGTCCCACAGCCATGCCACATGGAGGGAAAGTACCTTAAATATTGTAGATAGACAATTTTACTGAAAGAAGACTTCATTTTGATTTTAAAAACTATTTATACTGCATTCTAAGATTTTTGAATAATCGTCTGTCTGGCCGAGAATCGAACCCGCCAGGTTGTTACTTGGAAAAAAATAATACTTACGTTTTAAGCCTTTTGATCGGTATCATTACATTAGGTGTGATTTTTTTTTACAATTTGGCGGGTTCGATTACCGGTTCAGATAGGCGATATTCAAAAATCTTTGAATAAAGTTTTAATTATTTTTTTAAAATCATAATGAAGTCTTCTTTCAGTAAAATTGTCTATCTACAATATTTAAGGTACTTTCCCACCATGTGGCATGGCAGTGGGACGCCCTGTATATAATAAAACATTCAACCGTTCACACTCCATCGACCGAAAGACGCGACCGATGATACGCTCGATGCATTTTCTGTCAGATATGTACCGACCCATATAATTAAGATTAAGTTTAACAGTGTTACTACTTGACGTTTATTCAGGTACTGAATAAACGTCAAGTAGTAACACTTTTTGTTCCCATTTTGCTTATTAATAAATTAATAATATATGTAGGTAATTTAGTCTTCTTAAAGTCTGATTTATATGTTTTATTCTGATTTATATTAAAATAATATATGTAATGCATAAAACACGATTCCCAAAAAAATTAAAAATAGGATATATTAGGTAGATTACTGGTGGATTTGATTGAATTTGTAGTAAATAACAGTACTTATTGGGCATGTATAATTTTGAAAAAAATGCGAAATAAAAATATTGTATTTTACGCACTTTTTGTACCTATTATCTAAAATTGTATTTGAACTATTTATAATTTTTATACGCTAAATTTGTTTCTTTATTTAGTATTTAGTAAATTAAGAAGAACTCTTTTGTTATAGACGTAAGGTCCGTTTTCTTTTAAATAAATGTATAACTTACAAACTGTCTTTTACTCAATTTCCATCTCAATATTCATATAGGTAAGACTGCAGGTAGATGCTGGATGCGTCAAGCTGAAGACAGGGCGCTATGGCGCTCATTGGGGGAGGCCTATGTCCAGCAGTGGACTAATATAAGCTGATGATGATGATGATTCATATAGGTAGGTCATTCAGATTAAAATTGGTATACAAGGTACGCATGTCAAGGCATGACTATTATTTAAATACCTACCGGTATATAAATAATAGTTGAACAAAATGTTGACCCACCTGGGTTATATAAGTAAATTTCTTATCGGCATTGCAGTATTATGGGACCTTGTATAAATAAATAATAATAAATAATGCTGGACAATTCACACATCATTATCTATCCCCATGGTAAGCAGAGCTTGTGTTATGGGTACTAGATAACTGATATACAACTGTATTACACTTATAAAACTTCTTAACTTTTGATAATTATTTCGGGTGCTCTGCTCAGGTAGGTAACCTACAATGTAGAAAACTGCCAGCTTTTGGCATTGGTACTGGTTCAATTCTAGTTGGAAACGATACTGTTAATAGGCAATGTAAAACTACTGAATGCGACCGGGCACATGAGGCCGCTGATGATAATGATGATACTCAAAGGTAAAAATTAAGTAGAAATAAAAGAAGTTAGTATTAAGAGACATCGCTTGTTGGAATTAATTTATGAAAATCACGGCACTCATGAAAACTGCACTGAGTACCTAGGGAAGGAAACGTGGGAGGCCCAGTGCTATCCAGTTGTAATCATCACGTACATAAAATACAATGACATATTTAAAAAGTTGACCGTAGGACATGGGCTAATAGCATCTGCTATCTTGAACCACTAACCACTTGGACCACTGTTTGAAGCTCGAGGAATCATGACTGTCCCTGCCATGGTATCTATCATGCCGCTCTATACGCACGAAGCCACTTGGAAGAGTACGAAGAGCGTGGGGATATACTGGTCATAACTATGCACTAAGACACTCGAAAAAGACTCAAGGCGCTTCCCAGGCGGCTCGTGCGAACTGCTAAGATTGTGCACGTCATGGGGCCTAAAGTGTACAACCGTCTACCGTCCGATGTCACTAACGCTTTATTGACGCAATCTTTTAAGTTTAGACTTAAAAAATGGCTGACAGAACAATATTTTATACTAGATAACTGATATACACAATTACGTAATACAATACATAGATAGATATTCAATGCAGATAGATTGAATGAAATACCATCGTCAGGGTTGCCCAAACAGAAAATCACTAGCTCCTTATTCGCTCTCGCTCGTTAGGAACCGGACCTGATACTATTAAATATAAATAAATAATGCTGGACAATTCACACAGCATTATCTAGCCCCAGCAGGTAGATAGGTAGAGCT
Source organism: Eupithecia dodoneata (assembly GCA_947044415.1). Taxonomy (NCBI): domain Eukaryota; kingdom Metazoa; phylum Arthropoda; class Insecta; order Lepidoptera; family Geometridae; genus Eupithecia; species Eupithecia dodoneata. The sequence continues at coordinate 11,730,694 of OX345655.1, read as the reverse complement.
TGTGTTATGTGTACGTACTAGATAACTGATATACATAATTAAATAATGCAATATATTACATAGATAGATATTTTTTATTATACATAGAAAACGACCAGAACACCCGGAACAAATATCTGCAGATCGTACACACAATTGTTCCGAGGCGGGAATCGAACCCGCAACCTCCTGCGTCGCAGGCGGACCTTCACCCACCGCGCCACATCGGTCGTCATATCCTCGTCGTATCGGTCAATATTGACTAACTGAACTCAGGGCTTCAGCTATAGTTTGACCGAAACCGCTGTACCGCGCCTGAGGTATGCGAGCAGCGAGACGGGAGGGAAATTTCGGCCGCTCCGATCTCCGATCTGCCGTCAACGTGTACTTTTGTTCGTTTTTCCTAGTCAATAGTATCGTGTCGTCGCGGAGACGTTGCTTTTTTTATTTGTAAGAGATTTGGTACGGGGCCCATCTGTGCCGAAAGGAATTTCACAAATCCCATACAATATCAAACATCTTGACTACGCTTCAATACTATCGAGTAACAGAACTCAACTCTGATCTCGACCTGAATCTTAAATCCTCGTAGCAGAAAAAGGCTCAGATCCATAGAGGTAGGATAGACCTACCCTGGTGTTGTATCAAAATATAATAATGTAATACTGTTATGGTGTACTGGTGTATGTTGCTTTAGCCAAGGGAAGCTACCATCTTAAGCTGAACTACATGGCCTTGAAGACTAAGTCATGAGACGACTGATGGGGGATCTCGAATCCGAGGAAGGCCAAATCTTTTGGATAATAACGCCTAGGAATAACGTAAGTATTTACTTGTGTGCTTAACATGAGGCTAGCTATGCCGTGTGAATTGTCCAGCAATATTTATTTATTTTAACTTACTCAAGTTTATTATAGCCTTATGATTCATTAAAAGGATATAAATTATCACTCACTATCGCATGACAAAAATAAGCAATCAACTACAATACTAGATAGGTACATGTTACACTGACATACTTCATCATCATCATCAGCCTATATTAGTCCACGGCAGGACATAGGCCTCCCCCACTGAGCGCCACAGCGCCCTGTCTTCAGTTTGACGCATCCAGCATCTATATGAATGTACTAGTGGTTTCTTTTTCATTTCTTTCGACAAAAAGTTGAAGTGAATAGTCAAATAATCTTATTTGATAATAATTTATAGTAGGTATAACATTTTACTTGTCTAAGTGCTTATTTTGTAAGCCTAAAGAAATATTCAACAAATTGTGGAGGAGTCGAACATAAATAAATACAACAATTTTAAAAACAATCCATATTTATAATTTTACTACATGTACAGGGTAGGTAAATAAATAAATTTGTATTTCTAAATAGACTTATCAATGGTCTTAAACATTTTGAGTGAAATGTGGTAAGAATTGAACTCAGGTTCTTATGGGTTATTGCTTTAAGAGTCCTGCCAGGCCTCTCAAGAGTTTGTTTGTTCAGTAGCCGATAGGCCGCGATGGTCTTCTTGAGATTGAACATGATTGTGGATTTCCGGGGGAAGAGGTCTCCAGGAGGGTTTTACATCTGGCGGTCTTGCTTGTAGGGGAGTGAGAGCGTTGAGGTGAGCATGGCGGGAATTGTCAGCTTTACCATGAACTCATTTATCGAGGGTGTTTTCAGGTCACGTGCGATGACCGTGTTTCGTACGTATCGACTCGCGCCAGTACAGACTCTGAGAGCGATGTTATGTTTGGCATGAATCCTCCTCTGCTTGGTTCTGGAACACAGGGCATACCATGCCGCCGGCGGCGCGGCGCTGCATTTTTAAGGATGTAGGTTTTGTAAGCCCCGATCTTCAAATACACTTTGAAACGAATATTTTTTAGCAAAGAACACGCAAAGTTTTTTCGCACAGACACCAACCAAATTTACAAATACAAAAAAAACAAAACTCAAACTTTTGACAACTGCTATAGTGAGTGACATGAGAAAGTTTGACAGTAAAGAAAACTTGCGTTTCGTTACTACTTTTTTAGTATACTTACTGACAAAATACGTGATTGTATTGCAAATAATAACAAAAATAATGCACAGGCTTTGTTTTTACAGCATAATAAATATAATTCCCATTTTTGCAACTATAAAAACCGCTAAATAGCCAGTAGTACCAATGGAGCTACTGGTTGTCCCACATGCATTAACGGAACGTAAGAAAGATCGAAAACTTGAGAATTGGATTCACCTGAATCAAGCTCATGTCCAGTTGAAATCCTTAGACAATACCGAAAACATTATGACAGGTTCCACAACTGGTAATCGGCTTAAAGTTCACTGGTAATGGTCTTGAAGTTAGACAATAGGGCTGCTGGTCGGAGAGCGTCGTCACTACATGAACACGTTTGCCCCAGCGTTTGTTGGATCTTCGCGAGATATGGTCGGCCCACTGCCACTTGAGCTTGCTAATTCTTAGAGCTATATCGATAACTTTGATTCTCTGTCGGATGTATTCTTTACGAATCTATCCTTCAGAGAAACTCCGAGCATAGCTCTTTCCATAGCTCGGCGAGCGACCTTGAACTGGTGGACCCATCGTGAGTGTCCATGACTCCGCTCAGTAGGTCATCATCTTTCGTTTCTCATCATTCAGTCAGTAGCAGTGCTAGATTGGTCAGAAAAATGGAGCACTTTTGGCACTAAATAAAAAAGTTAGCACTAATCGTACAACAGCTTTAGTTGAACTTTACCTGCAATATAATGCGATTGGGTTTTTGAACTTTATACAAAGAAACTACTTCAGATTATACATAATATATATCATTTTACTTTACTATCCGAGAATAGCTGGCTGTGTGGTGTCGGCCTAGATAGAATAGCACCAACCCGACTCTTCTAATAATTCTAATAATTTAAGTAAATTATTAGATTGGCTGTGTTTAATTTTTTAAATGAAGAAATTTATATCTTAATAATGACATACGATCCAAATTAATAAACCTAGGCAACTAAACCTTTCTGTGGCAACATATAGTAAAAAACTCGAATAAATTTGAAAACAACTTAAAAATCGTCCCAACATAAACTTTTAAATTTGAAGTTATAATGTTTATCAGTCATGTCTCGTTTGGACCCTAGAGTTCGTGTCTTTAGGGAGACGCAATATACCAATTCTCTCGCCAAAATAGCATGTTAGGTCGTCGAGACGATACTGTCAAGTAGGCATCCAATAACTGAACTCAGGAATATAGAATCAAGCACAAAGCGTACTTGATTCTATATACCAAGCTGATAAATAGGTGTAGTTTGGGAGTAGGGATGCCGCAACCATACAGACACCTTAACTCAGCTTTCTTCTTTGTAGGGGGTTGAGATTACCTTGGTCGTATAAAAAACACCGATGCATTCAGGACATTGTAAACATTTACAATAATTTTGGCGAGTATGTTGAGGAGCACCACGAAGTTGGCAATGAAGAAGCATGCTAGAACGAAGATGTCCGATAGGGCTCGGCCCAGGACCTTGCCACGGCGGGATCCTCGGCGGAGTGGGCAGTATCTGTGACCAAACAATTTTTCTTAAGATTCTTCGTGTTCAGCATACCTGTCCTGAGGAGGCCAAACGAGGTGGGTATCCTACTAAAATTATAAACGCGAAAGTTTGTGAGGATGTATGTAAGTATATTTGTTGCTCTTTCACGCAAAAACTACTGAATGGATTTTGATGAAAATTCACAATAATATAGCTTACATATCAGAATAACACAAAGGCACATGACAATTCATAAAGATATATCAAAACATATATCACCACGCTGATGAAACCGTGGGGCGCAGCTACTTTATCATAATAACGACGCTGTCAGTCGTAATAGTGTTCGCAGTGGAGGTGGTCCAAATATAAGTACTTACAGGAGGACGCAGATCTAAGTTTTATATCCTATAGGTTGGTTATGAGCTTATGTTAGTAGGTAAGGTACTCGTATGCCCGATTACGGCTGGCTCAATCTTTGGTCATAAAAAGGCACACCTACACAGTCAGATTTATATCAGCAATAGACACACACACACACACACTGGATAAACGCAATAACTTTACAAATAGAGAGCAATAAAACCGAAAAGATTTAATTGTATATTCGGTTGAGGATTACCTTAATTTTAAATTTAGACCTATATAGTTCGATTAATTTATTGTTTTTTTTTATATGCGTTTATTTTGATTTAATTAGTGGCTATTAATTTTTTTTTTATATTCACGTGCCTGTGTTCGGGCGAGATATGCAGCTCTACTGTGTTATTCCACCAATATATTATGTACCATGTCTTATGTGAATAAATATTAGGTACTGATAATAAATAAATTAATAGTAGTAATTAGGATTAATTACCTATTTACGATAATCTAACCTTAAATTGTAGGAAACGCATTTATCATAGAACTTCTCCACCAAGCCAAAACCCAATCCGTTCTTGGCCGTCTCCACCGCTGCTGCAGGGGAGCCCTTCACCAACATCAAGTTGTCAGTTGTTTCCATAAAAGTGGGCATTAGTCTAGTGCCATTCTTGCGAAGACCAGAACAATGGCAACTCATGGTTCATGTCTATTACTTTCTAAACCTTCTAACTTGACTTCTTTTTGGTTTTGGCAAATCATTAGTTTCTCCGCTTGGTGTCTGAATCTATTTTATAGTTTTGACTTTTTGACGTTTGGACATATCGTCCGTGGTAGTTTTATTCTATAAGTTATAGTATTCTCTTTGGTTTTATAACTACGATTAAAGAGTAATAGGATACGCTGTAGAGATTATTTTGCGTTATTAACTTTATAAACAGAAGAGTGGTTTGTTTATAATATACAGGGTGGAATTTTGTAATGCCACCTGGAGGGAAAGTACTCTTAATACTGTTTATAGAAAATTGTACTCAAAGAAAACATTCCTTTAATTTTGAAAAGAAAGAAAACTGGATTCAAAGATTTTCGAAAATTCGCTTGTCACACCCGGGAATCGAACCGACTAAAATCTGTAAAAATTACATCCTGTACTTTTGACTGACTGTCACTGTCTGAAATCTATCTATCTTGAAATACTGGATCTCTTAAGAAATTAGTTAAATGGTTTCCCCGAGGCAGAGCGAAACCAAATAATTCTACAGCAAGATGGTGCTCCAGCCCATAACAGCAGAATCACTACTGCCTACATTAATAACCATTTTAATACGGATTGGTACCAACGGCACAATCAGATGGCCTGCGAGATCACCAGATCTCACCCCTTTAGATTTTTTTGTGGGGATATGTAAAAAATCTAATTTACATGAAATCTTATGCGAATGTAAACGATTTGAGAGTTGAAGTTCAGAATGCGATTTATAATATTCACCACAACACGTTATTAAAAGTTACTAGAAATGAATTCGTTAGAAGAATAAATTTATGTATCCAAGAAAATGGAGCCCATTTCGAGCAACTAATTAGTTAGTTTTTATTGTAAATAATTAAAATAATTTAAGATTTCATGGTTTTCCTTTAATTTAATTTATTAAGTTTGTTAGAGAGATTTCATCCTTATTATTGACCCTAACAATCTATGCAATAAAAGTACAGGGTGTAATTTTTACAGATTTTAGTCGGTTCGATTCCCGGGTGCGGCAAGCGAATTTTCGAAAATCTTTGAATGCAGTTTTCTTTCTTTTCAAAATTAAAGGAATGTTTTCTTTGAGTACAATTTTCTATCTACAGTATTAAGAGTACTTTCCCTCCAGGTGGCATTACAAAATTCCACCCTGTATATGAAAATCCTAAATTTATACGTAGGTGCTCCGTCATTTTGTGAGAGGTCTATTGTAGAATAAGAAATATTACTTCACTTTGTTACCGAGAATGCGTAAATTATTTGAAATTATTTTCTTTAACTTCAATAAAGTACGCAATGTATATCGATGCGACGTCATTATTGTCTATTCTACCGTGATTCTACCATAGAGCAACTCTTCTATTTGGCCTACTGATATTTTAAAGCAACAAATGATACTCCTTACTTAGTCGGTACAAAAGGAAAGACCTAAGAAGGCCCCAAGACATTATTTCCCTATTTTTTCTCATTGACAAATATAACGTCGTCTTAGTATTGTCAAAAATGACAAAAATACTATGTGAACAAAACTTTAGTAATAATTAAATAAATTGATACAGGCCATAAAATTTGATACATATGTATTTAACTGATCAAAATCATTTGAGTGATGATATCTGGTTTTCTCCCAGAGTTTTAAGGTAACTTTCTATGTTCTCTGTGGTCTTGTAAATTAGTGTCCGACCGAAGGTTCAGTTTCGGCTTTGGCCAGATTTGGCCAGGTGCATCTGTTTGCGCTACCGCGCGGCCTGCGCATCACCGACAACGCCGCCGTTCTCTTGCGCAGCATCTCGGCGTACCCGTAGACCCGCGCGTCCGCGAATATGCCTGATGCGCTTATTGGACTCGAAGGGCGTTCCAGGTCTTCTGCGTGCGTATGTGTATGTGATTGATCCATAGGCTACAAGTGTAGAAAGACTGGCAGTACGCTCTAAACAGTGTGTCGTCTTTACCTGCGCACTGCAACGTGCCTACAGCCCAACATATTAGCTCGGACCATTAACACCCTCCGCTCCATCTCCATGTTCGCTTATATCATCTGTGAGTGCCTCAGACATCCAGTGGCCCAGATACTTTAACGCCGACACGTCTTCAGCCGATTGCCATTGAGGGTAACTGATGGGATAGTGGCGCAAGTTTTTCAACCCGTCTTGAAAACCATCACTTTAATCATGCCCGCGTTGTACTTGAGCCCATGGGCATTTTGGGCATAACACTCACAGATGCCTCCCGGGTATCTCAGGACACTGATCGATGGGCTCAGCAGCACCATTTCATATTTTTCACGTCGACCACGTCGATTAAACATCCGTCATGGGTAGTGCTGACTTCACGGATCAATCTATCAGTAGTTATACATAATAACAAAGCAACACGGTGCAAATTTGTAAAAGAACCTTATCATTATTGGTTTGTTTCCTAAATTTTCCAAAGTCTGTAAATGTGTGAAGTAATGCAATTATAACCTTTTTTTCTCAGTGTATGATTATTTTGGAACCATTTGAGTTATGATGTAAAATATGATCAGCGAAAGCTTTTAAATTTTTATATGGGACCGGTTGATGGTTTTGTGTACGTGATGGTAGCGTAGGTACACATACTCGAATTCACGTTGAATTCAAAAATGTATCTTATTTATTTATTTAAACTTTATTGCACTACTAAAGGTACAAAGGGTGGTCTTAATGCCGAGGCCTCTTTGGTTTAAGAAATAATGTCCATTCTTTGTGTGTACGCTACTATAACAATCAAGCTAGCGTACACATAACCCTCCTCAAAAACGGACGTTACTATAGTAACGAATTTTACATACAAAAACAGAGCACAAATTATAGCGTTTGAGCTATGCAAAATGCTCTTATATGAACGAAGATATTGAGCAAGACAGTAGAATAAAATTACGAGCTGCTGTTATGCAGCAAGGTCGCAGTCGCACAACGCAACAAAGGTGAAGCGCACCATATTAATGTTCTTTCAATGAAAACTTACGTTTAATACATCATTGTAAAATATTAAAAATTTGTTCCTTCTACTCCAATAAAATATATAAAATGTACGATTTATCGTCATATCTGCCAGTGAATTTTCCGTCAAAATTGGTCCAGGGCGAGCAGTCTCGACATACACAGCGATCGCATATCTTTGCGAGTAAATGTGTAGCGATCGTTACCTACCTATCTTCTGTGTAAAATTTTATGAAGAGTTATTGGATTTTTTTTTTAATGGCTTTAGCTTATCTAGCGTTTGATTTGTTGACGCACGAATATCGCCATGAAATGGTAAGCCAAAGGCAAATCCTAAGATATCGGCGAAATAAACAAAGTCCGCTTCTATTCGGCTCACTTCGTAAGCCAAAGCTCTTGTATGAACCACTGGTGAGGACGAACTACAGGCAGAACTCTTTCATCTTAAGGGCATGCAAATCATTCAATAACATCCAAGCAAATACTATGTTTATTGATGGCAACGATGAAGTAGATTTAGATTTATTTAATACCTCAACCAAGCGTCTTAAACGCTGGTTGAGTAGTTTTTTCTTTGCTTAAATATTTAATGTAACTTAGTTTGTATTTTCAACCAAATGTGCTGTCTTTTTCCTTTATCGACTGTTAGTATTTAACTATAGTATCTTATTCTTATAATTAACCGTTAGTTACACACTGTGTTTAGTATTTAGTTACCTAGCTGTTAGTTTTCCCAAAATTACAAAATAAAATAAAATTGGAAGAAGATGAGTTTCTTCGACTGTATAGAATTTCAAAAGAGATGCTGACAGAGCTCGTCGATGAATTACTGCCATCTCTTGAAAGAAAACGGCCTTACGGTCTTACTATGGAATCTCAAGTGAGTGCCTTTGTTTATAAAATTTAAGACTCAGAAACTGGAAGTGTCACCGTTGTACTACAAAAAAGATAGACATCTACTGAACGCGTGTTTAACAAAAGCCTTACCACAAAACTGCGTTTTACGACGGTTTACAGTTAGGCACTTAAACATTAAACATGGTTTAACTTTAGACAGTCGAGAGCGCTTGTTTAACGAGTGCATAAAGAGCTAGCTGTGACAGATTTCAGAATCTAGTATATCCTACTAATATTATAAACGCGAAAGTTTGTGAGGATGTTTGTTGCTCTTTCACGCAAAAACTATTGAATCGATTTTAATGAAACTTCACAATAATATAGTTTACATATCAGAATAACACATAGGCTACAATTCATAAAGATATACCGTTGTACTACAAAAAGGTGGACAACTGTTGAACGCGTGTTTAACAGTTTAGGCACGCCTTAGTCGAAAGCGCTTGTTAAACGACTAAAGAGCTAGCTATGACAGATTTCAGAAACTATTATATATAATTTCGTACCGGTCTACGATAGACTCGAACGAAATGCATATTAAATTGAAGGGCGTTAAAAATTAGTCGATCGGAGTTGACAACTTATAGGCGGAAAATTCGGATTATCGAGTATTTTCAATATAAAAATGAATAAATTGAACAACAACAACAATAAACAATACAGCTAAACATCTGTGTGTCAGTGACACAAAATACATTTCGTTTTGTTTTTCCACGTCTGATTTTTGTTGGAGAAGAAAAAAGGTTTTGATCGAAAATACTTGCATAAACTACACGGGTACATTCCATTATTTGCGTAAAATGGAACGGATGAACGAAAGAATTACAATATGACCGAGCTGATTGAGATAGGCGTTGCCTAGAAAGACACACGCTGAACAAGGTTTTGTGGTAACGAGAGCTAAACCCTTGCTTAAATGTTTAGGCACTGTTTAGCTAAATACTTGTTCGACCAGTGTTTATCTTGTTTTTTGTAGTACAGGGGTTATTGTCGAGTTCATTATTGTAGTGTGCAAAATAGTTGCACTAACCGAGCACTGGCTTAGTGTAACTAAAATTAAATATGTATGTGACTTTGGCTGGTTATAAGTTGGCGTCGTGTATTTTTGTAGAAAAAATATCTCTCACTGCGGGTTGTGCCTGTTCGTGAAAGATAATATAAAATGTACAGAAAATACTGACTTATTCAAACTCTCTGTGGAACAGTTTTGCGAGATTTGTGCTATAGATTTATTAGATTATAATTTAACAATAATATGTCTGTATAGGACTAATCTTGTAAGTGTTAACGAGTTCCTACCTCACTTGGAAGTATTGTTTACAAGAGTCAGTGCTTTATGCCGTGATCGTAGATGATTTTAATATTAATTATTTAGACAAATTTAGCTGCGAAAGGAAGCGATTGTTTGATATACTATCGTCCCATGGTATCCAATGCCGTTGATTTTTATTTTTTTATTAAAAACAGTGAAAATGTAATAAAATCAACTTGGAAAATAATTAATAGTGAGACTGGAAAGGTCAGTACCTACATTAATGATTACAATTTAAAGATTAATGATTGCTCCATCAAAATTGATGTTGAAGTAGCGCAAGCATTTGAAATTTTTTTACTGACATTCCAATCTGTACTGCAAAGTGTCTGAATTCTTCTCAAATAATAGCTGAATCATTACTTAAAGAAAATGTACCTAAATGCGATGGTAAATTTAATTTTACCCATGTTGATGAAATCGATATAAAAAAAGCCTTTAAACTTTGAAATATTAAAAAAACTTCAGATCTCTGGGGCATTTCCGTTAGAATTATTAAACCTTTAATTGATACCATTTCGCCAGATCTAGCTTTTATATTTAATGAATACATTGATTGTGGCGTATTTCCTGATCTAATGAAACATAGTAAAATAATAACATTGTTTAAAGAGGGTAGTAGGTCTGACCCCACTAACTTTAGACCAATATCAGTAATGCCTACATTCAGTAAAGTTTTTGAAAAACTTATTTTACACCAATTGCTTAGACATTTTAATGGCAATGACCTGCTACACTGTAAGCAATTTGGGTTTACTTGTGGCAGGTCAACTACTGATGCCGGTGTAGAGTTGGTATCGCATATTTGTGATGCTTGGGTCGCAAGATGCTCTAGGCGTTTTTTGCGACTTGTCAAAAGCATTTGATTGCGTTCATCACGAAACATTAATCAGGAAACTACATCATTATGGAATAAGGGACGGCTCTTTGGATCTTCTTACATCTTACTTGAGTGATAGGATACAAAGAGTTGACATTAATGTGAAACGATCTAAAGGGTCTGTAGTTACAATGGGTGTACCGTAGGGCTTTATCTTGGGTCCTTTCCTATTTTTAGTTTTTATTAACGACCTGCCTGATTTTGTAAAGAATTATCATGAGATTGTATTGTTTGCTGATGATACTTCATTAATTTTGAAAATGAAACGACAAAACCCAAATTTCGACGATGTAAATACTGCAATCTCAAAGGTACTCCATTGGTTTAGTATCAATAATCTTTTGCTTAATGAAACCAAAACCGAATGTATAAGATTTATTCTACCTAATGTAAAACAAGTTAATGCTGATGTAAACGTAAAGGAGAAACGCTAGAAATTATAGACAATACCGTATTCTTAGGAATAACCTTAGATAGTAAACTTCAATGGGGCCCACACATAGATAAACTATCGAAGAGACTTAGTACTGCAGCATATGCAGTTAAAAAAATCCGTCACCTTACAGACGTTGATACTTCTAGACTAGTCTATTTCAGCTACTTCCATAGTATTATGTCTTATGGCATACTATTGTGGGGGAACGTTGCAGATATAAACATAATGACAGTACCATGCCAATATATTTATGAAAACTTTTTGTACACTCATAAAAACATCAATCAGTTTGCTAAAAAAAGCGATATACATAATGTAAACACTAGAAATAAGCATAAACTCGCTGTTCCCACAACTAGACTACATAAGATAAGTGTATCTTTTAAAGGGCAATGTATACGCTTCTACAACAAAACTCCAAGTGAGTTGCAAAAATTATCAATAAATAATTTTTAAAAATTTGTGAAGCATATTCTTTTTAAAAAGGCTTATTACAAAATATCAGATTACCTAGAAGATAAAAAAGCTTGGAACGAGTTTTGCTCCAACTCAAAATCTAACAACTTACAGATAAGCAAATCATATGTACTAGACACATAAGTTATGAACATACTAGTGGTTTCAACTCACTTCTTCCACTGGTGGACAAAAAATGAAGTGATCATCAATATAATAATGAATAGTATAAAATATGACTTGTCTAAGTGCTTATTTGTAAGCCTAAAGAAAATAAACTTTCATTTCATTTCCCGACTCGAATAAATGTACATCAACTTGCCTTGACCATCTATATACCAACTTACCACCGGAGAATGTGACAGCATCTCCGGTTACCACAAACCTTAGCGACCACTTAGCAGTCCGTGCAACGGTTTACTGTGGAAAAATTAAGCCGAATAAAGAAGTAAAGGTTTATAGAGATTTTTCGGCGATAAACAGAAATAACTTTACAACATCTCTATTGAGTGTGGACTGGGGCATGATTATGCTGCGCAGCCAATCAATTGAATCCCTTGCTATGTCTATTGTTAATTTGATAATTACTAAGCATGACATCTGCTTTCCAATAAAGAGAGCTAACTATTTGACTACTCCGTCGTGGGTTACAGATGAAATTAATGATTTTAGGATATTATTATTTGATATGATTGACATTTGCAATAAATTTAATAAAAATGATCCAATACAATTACTATTAAACTAGTTGTTAGATGTGCGCGAGCTGCAAGCAGCTCGCGGGGGTTGTGTATAGGTATTGAGTTTTTTTTCATTGTATTCCCCTTGTCGTAACCTACACCTTGTATTATTTTGTTTGAAATCGATAGCCATGAGAAAATTTTGCGATGAAAAAATGTCAGCCATCTTGGATTTGGAAATGGACATCTTTTTCGTAATCTACGTATGCGAATTATTCGAAAACGATTCCCATATTATGTGGGTGCACGTCTCAAAGCGAGTATAAACTGCGATATAGAGATGTCAGCCATCTTGGATTTGGAAATGGACATCTTTTTCGTAATCTACGAGTTCAAGTTACTCGAAAACGATACCCATGTCAGATTTTTTGATTGGGGAGGAAGTTCAGGGGAGCTGGGGGCGTGGGGGGGTCACGGCACGGCTCGCTTCGCTCGCCGTGCCGTTCCCCTTGGTCGCATTGTGGCTCGCTTCGCTCGCCACAATGCTCCCCCGGGTTATAAGTGAGGGGGTCTTAGGGGGTCGTCGGGGGGGTCACAGCACGGCTCGCTTCGCTCGCCGTGCTGTTCCCCGAGGTCGCATCGCGGCTCGCTTCGCTCGCCGCAATGCTCCACCCGAAAAAAATTATAGTTGAGGGGGTCTTGGGGGGTCGTCGGGAGGTCACAGCACGGCTCGCTTCGCTCGCCGTGCTGTTCCCCTTGGTCGCATTGCGGCTCGCTTCGCTCGCCGCAATGCTCCTCCGTGTTATAGTTAAGGGGGTCTTGGGGGGTCATTGGGGGGGTCACAGCACGGCTCGCTTCGCTCGCCGTGCCGTTCCCCTTGGTCGCATTGCGGCTCGCTTCGCTCGCCGCAATGCTCCCCCGGGTTATAGTTGAGGGGGTCTTGGGGGGTCATTGGGGGGGTCACAGCACGGCTCGCTTCGCTCGCCGTGCCGTTCCCCTTGGTCGCATTGCGGCTCGCTTCGCTCGCCGCAATGCTCCCCTGGGTTAAGGGTGAGGGGGTCTTGGGGGGTCGTCGAGGGAGTTACAGCACGGCTCCCTTCGCTCGCCATGCTGTTCCCCTTGGTCGCTTCGAATTCGAAATCCTCACCCCCAAGTTAGTCAAAAACTATACCCATATCAGGTTTTTGGTTGGGGGAGGGGGTACAGGGGGGCTGGGGGCATGGGGGAGTCACGGCACGGCTCGCTTCGCTCGCCGTGCCGTTCCCTTTGGTCGCATTGCGGCTCGCTTCGCTCGCCATAATGCTCCCCTGGGTTAAGGGTGAGGGGTTCTTCGGGGGTCGTCGGGGGGTCACAGCACGGCTCGCTTCGCTCGCCGTGCTGTTCCCCTTGGTCGCATTGCGGCTCGCTTCGCTTGCCGCAATGCTCCTCCGGGTTATAGTTGAGGGGGTCTCGGGGGGTCATTGGGGGGGGTCACAGCACGGCTCGCTTCGCTCGCCGTGCTGTTCCCCGCGGTCGCATCGCGGCTCGCTTCGCTCGCCGCGATGCTCCACCCGAAAAAAAAGGTCAAAAATAGGCCAATTTTCGGTTTTTCCTAAAAAAAGAGGGTCTGGGGGGCAAAAGGGGGCAATTTTTTTTTGTCATTCAAAACCATTTGTCCTCCTCTATAAGACTGTGAAAAAAAAAATCTTCCAAGTCTATCCGTTTTGGAGATGGAAAGGGGGGCAAAAAAGGGGGTCACAGGGGGGGTTCCAATTTTTTTTCCTCCAAAACGAAGAGAAACCCTCTATACGACCCCGCAATCAGAACCCCTCTATCGCGAAGGCATCTGGTAGTACACTCAAAAGGGGGGCCCTTGGGGGCAGGGGGGGGGGCAAAATTTTCTATGCAATCAAAATCACTTGTCCCCCTCTATACAACCCCCATAAAAAAATTAAGCAATATGGCTCCATGCAGGAGCCCCCCTTGAAGGGGGGGTCTTGGGGGGGCAAATCTCAAAAAGTCGGAATTTTCCCTAGGAGACTTTTAGCTCCTTTAACCGATTCTGTAAAAAAAAACATACCTTCCCATCCACCATCAAGGCGAACAATTATGTCAATAAGTCAGTCAGTCAATCAGTCAGTCAGTCAGTGAGTGGTAATCTAGCTTTATATATTATAATGACTTGAATATGAAATATGGTAATTTAATTGGATGTCGAAAACATGAATACTATGAAAATATAATATTTAAAAGTAAAAATAAATTTGAATAGATGTGGCGGGTTGTAAATTCCGAAAAAGGGAAAATTGGTATATCGCTAGTAAATGAAACGTGCGTCTTGCTCGGTAGACAGTTTATTACTCAAGGGGTGACAGGTACCCTCGGTGCTTTTATACATACACTTCATCCAACATTAATTTGGGAACCTGTAAAAACCTTCTTAACTTATTAAAATCTGAAGAACTGGAATACAGGTTCCAGTTCTTCAGATTTTAATAAGTTAATTTATAGGAACCTTTACCTAAAGGTTCCTATAAACTAACTTATTAAAATCTTACTACTAAACTTACTTAATGAACTTAACAAAAGGGTTAATTATTAATTGGCTTTTTAGGTCTCCTAGAGCGTCCGGCCGGGCTGGAGTTTTCGGTGCTCGGACCTTCACCACTAGGATTTACCTGAAGCTCCGCCGGTCGCGGCTCGTCCATCATCACCTCGCAGGCTTCCGCCCACTCGTCCCTTTCCGCGTCCCTATCAGGCCCTGGACTGTTATCTGGGGCGGTCACGACAGACCTCTCTATTTCCTCCTCAGCAATAGTTACTGAAGGCGGCGGCGCCAGCGGTGACGTGCAAGGCGGCGATGATGGTGGCGGCGGGTCTAACATCACCGGAGTACCGGTGCTGACCATACACAGATTTTCATTTTGGCCAATATTATTACTAGTGTATTTCCTTATCTGATCAACGTGCCTTTTACATTTAGTATCGTTATCTTTAAAATAAATTTCAAACATTCGGTTTCCTATTATCTTTTTTTTACGATACAAATACTTTTCCGTGCAACACTAAATCGTCGACTTGGTTTTAGATTAGTAACTTGATTGACATTTTTATTTTTATCATCAGGCAAAACTAAATCTAATCTACACCTTAAATTACGGCCCATAGCCGGCGTGGCGCCGCGCCGCTGGTCCCCGCATCTTGTAGCCTTCTAAGAATCTCCTGCAACCTTGACAACTGGATTTCCTTGGTTTTACCTGTTAAACAAATATCATCAAGCCAAATTCTTACACCTTCCAGGCCTGATAGGAGTGTTTCCATAGCTTTTTGGAAAATAGCAGGAGCGTTGGCTAAACCTTACACTAACCTACTTGTTGGAAAATAAGCCCTTATCGGTCGATATTGTGGCTAACGAAGATGACTTGGACAATCTGAATTGGTTATAGGAATTACTTAGATCTAACTTAATAGGAATATTTTTCGACACCACCTGTTTTAGAAAACACTTCTTCTATGCGTGGCAACGGCTACTTATCAATTTTTAGATCTTGGTTTAGAGTACATGAAAAATAACCAGCAATTTTCAATTTACCATTTTCTTTCAGTACTGGTACTATTGGGGTGGCGTCTACGAAGAAATAATAAGTCAGGAAGTGTAATTCAGATCAAATTCCACACAAAAACTAGCCCTACTTCAAACCAAAACGACGTAAGATACAAACTACCAATCACTACACAGGTTACAAACAGACGTGCTACGTGATTGGTTTAAATTCAGAACGAAAGCAGGGATTCGTTCGCGCGCGCTGCAGTTGTCATAGCAACCATAGAAGCACGCGCGCGAACCAATCCCGGCTTGGCAGCGTGGACGGTGAATGCAATAAGGGGACCGGATCAATTTAATAATAAAACAATATTATTGTACTATTTGTTTTGGTATATTTTTTATATTGGTATACTTTTACAATTCGATGTAGGTACTTTATATCATCGAATTGTACTTTATTGTCTTCTAGACAAAAATAGTACAATTCGATGTAGAGTTTTTGTCTAGTAGACATTAAAAGAGAATCTTTCTTCTTTATGTATTGAAGACGGATTCTAAGATATGAAGTCATATTCAACGATTATACATTTTATCAATAAAATGTAATGGTTGTTAAGTATTTGTTTGGTGACTGTTTTTTAGTGGTTTATCAATTATTTTAGAAAAACATTTTCATTATCTTGATTTACATTATCTTGATTTACATTTTAATATTTCATTATGTAGAAAAAAACCTTCTAAATTAGGTCAAAATTTTATTGACTTCATGTTGTATAATATTGACCATCTCGGTTTGATGACGTATTTGAATATCTTTGAATCTTGCTACTACTTACTAGTGAAAAGTGATCCCTGGACATTTTAATTGTGTATGACTCCTGCACCACTTCACAACACATGGCATGCTGATTCACAGCTATTCACACTGATAAACACGAAAACGTACGCAAAGATTTGACTTGTGCTCGCTTGCAAGAACAATGTCCGACTGATGACGCGCTGAACACGACTTTTAAGCCCCGCCTAATTGGACACGACTTTTGTTGGGGCAATTTTGGAACGCAGTTACATTTCCTGACTTATTATTTCTTCGTAGGGTGGCGTATACCGAATGGTTAATTGGCACTCAAATACCTAAACCTACTAATCTGTCAAGTTCTGCACTGACCCTTTCTCTAAGTGAGAAAGGTACGGATCATGGCTTAAAAAAATTCGGTTTGACATTATATCTTTTTATTGCAACTCTACCCAAAATTTATTAAAATACCCTAACTCTTTTTTCCACACGTCTGGAAAAACTGTCAATAGGCGTTTCACTTCTTCAGTGTTTTTATTCCACCATTTTCTATGACATATATTTTAATAGG
The DNA here is from genome assembly GCA_947044415.1 of Eupithecia dodoneata. Lineage (NCBI taxonomy): Eukaryota > Metazoa > Arthropoda > Insecta > Lepidoptera > Geometridae > Eupithecia > Eupithecia dodoneata. The sequence continues at coordinate 11,713,572 of OX345655.1, read as the reverse complement.
TTTACAAGCGTTAGAATACCTAACGTCAGCTGTAAAATAACCTACAGGCGTGATTTTATGACCGTTGCATAAACACATTTTAATATCACTCTTATGCAATTGTAACCTGGAAAAATATTCCAAATATAATTTGTCCGATATAACCGTAGTGCCCGATCCCGTGTCTAGTTCCATACACAACTCAATTCTATTAACATAGTCAGTTTGTTAGGATTATAGTTTACACACCTCAAGTTATACAGTTCACATTCCTTGCAGTCACTTTCGGCAGGAGACTCCGCGCACTCGACACCAATTTTGTAAATAACACTTTGTTGTACGACACATTTTTTTTAAGCCCTTTTGTCCACATTTTGGTATTGGTAGTTCTTAAACCTACACATATCTGCCAAGTGGTTCTTCATACCACACACCGTGCAACGCAACTGATTACCGCCCTTATCAGCAGTCCCAGCAACGCCTGCCTGCGAGCCCGCCTGGGCCGCTAAGTCGCGGCCAAATGCGTCAGCAACACTGTACTTTGTTTTTCTTCGCCGATGCCGTTCAGTTTGATGAATTGCGTCAGTTTACCGAAAAACACTTCCCATTCGTGTAATTTGTAATCGAGAACGCCTAAATTACCGAAAAAACTCGTCATTTTTAATTATTCGCGGGTAGATAGTGACCTCGTCATCAAATGGTATATCGCTACTAAATGAACGTCTTGCTCGGTAGCCAGTTTATTACTGAAGGGGTGACAGGTACCCTCGGTGCTTTTATACATACACTTCAAAAATACAATGAACGTACTGTTGACTTCACAGACACTATTATTAATTCCGATGATGGTATAACGTTTCAGTCGAAGCAGCATGTTGTGGATTCGTAGAAGCGGCCGCGGCGTGCGCAGCACCCGTAGCTGATCTGTGTAGCGTGCGGGTTGCCTTACAGTTGGCGCGCCCGCCGGCCAACCGCTCGCTACGGTTTGTACCGTTTACTTCAGGTGAGGTACATCATATTATTATGAAACGGATATCTCCAAAGCCATCTAAAGATGCTTATGGTATCTTAATGAAGCTGATGGCGACGGCTGCCGGTTCACTGGCGCCGAATTTGGGTTGCCTATTCAACGATTGCCTGCGCGCTGGTGAACTACCGACGTGCCTTAAGCTAAGTAAGGTGTCGCCGATCTATAAGGGGAAGGGTAGTAGATCTAGCATGCATTCGTACAGACATGTATCCTTAATACGACCTGAAATATCTAAAGATATGGAGAACGGTATAAGCTCACGACTCACAACACACCTGATCGAAACTGAAGCACTATCAGACAGGCAGTACGCGTATCGTGGGGCCGTTCAACCACATCGTTGGTACGACAGGTTGTACAAAACGTCGTAGAGACTAGCTCTAGTGTGTTGAGAGGAAGCAGCAGGTAGCTCTTATCTGCTGTGACCTCTCGAAGGCGTTCGATGTGGCCGATCACGCGGTGCTCGCGGCCAAGCTGGAAAAGTACAGAGTGCGAGGTACTGCGCTCAAACTACTATCCAGCATGCTAAGATCGAGGTCGCAGGTAGTTGTTGGAGAGAATGGGAACATCCGATCCTGTCTTCTAGCAACGACCATGGGGGTAGCCCAGGGTGTTGCGGTTTCAAATATCTTGTTTTCCATGCTGCTTAACGATCTTCCGGAGGCTGTGAGCACTGCGGAGATCTTCATGTACGCTGATGACGTGGTCGCCGTAGTCTCTCGTACAACAATAGACGCCCAGGAGCATAATCTTAACCTCACAGCTTCCACATTTGTCGAGTGGTTCAAAGTAAATGGACTTGTCTTGAGTATATCAATGACACACGTCATGCATGTCTGCCTGTCTGGGCGTCTCCCTAGTTTCCTATCAGTTGTAGCTGGTGGGACGTGTATCAAACAGGTAGCTTAAAACACATTTTTGGGGTTTGAGCTTGTTAAGAGTCTCACGTGGGAGTCCCACATTGATTAAGTATGCGGCATGCCTGGTGGTGCGTGCTACGCACTAAGCCGCCTGGCGAGATTCCTGCCAAGGCACGTGGTACGCTCCTGATATTTATGCGAATATTCACTCACTATTGCAGTACGGAGCTGAACTGTGGGAGCGTCTTGCCGACTGGCAGCGCGCCTTCCGCATGCAGAAGTGCGCCATACGTGCAATAGTGAGGATACCACAGGACGTATCCGCTAAACCTTACTTCAAGGAGCTTGAAATACTTACCCTTCCATGCATTGTGATCTTCCAGGTGTCAGTGTTTGTAAGGAACACCTTGGATTGTTCAATAGGAATAGAGATGTCCATAGGACAACACTTGGCGAGCGGTTAGGAAGGCAACTAGCCTAACAGCTTTTAAGAGCAAACTGAAGCACTGGCTCACTGACAATAGCTTTTACAGCTTCGAGAAATTCATAGAATATACATAAATGTGACTAAATGTACATAATTATCTACCTAATAAGATAAATTCTTATATTATTCTCTATTCATTTTTTAATTCTATTGTTGTATGTATAATCTAATTGTATGTATAAATTAATTTAATATGTTTGTTGACTTAATGTACCTGTAGTCAAATCGAATATGACGTGTATTTCAAGAAGGTTATAAAATAAATGATTATTGATTATTATTACAATTAATCCCTACAACTAGGAAAAGAACCACCCTAAGAAAGATGAACGTAGGCCATTTGGAAGTGAAGCAAACAAAGATGACGCGAGACAAAAAAAATATTCAACTTGTCTTGTTTTGTGAAACGTTCGTTCGACTAGTTACGTACCATTGACACTGACTTATGAAACAACTTTGATTACCTACTTGTGTTGCAAAGACTAAGACTCTAGTCCAGTAGTTCCCAAAGTGGTCCAGGTGGACCCCCAGGGGTCCACGGGAGACTCGACGGGGGTCTACGTTGGCGTGACAAAAAATTGGGGGTTCACAATTCGTAAGCCACGAAATGTATCTGCTATCGATAGTGAAGAACTAAAATGTTGGCTTGACTTCACCTATCAATGTAGGCAGATAATATTTTAGGAAGCTCGGCGACTGTTACTTTTGCCTTTGGCCAACTTTACTTTTTTGACATCCACTTACAGCGCAATCAATTAATTAATTAACCAATAAATTCTCACTTTTTTCGAAAACTATTAATTCGTGGTTGGAACTCAGCCGCAACGCAATTCCCATAGTTAGATCTAAACTTCACATTTTTTGTCGAATTTTGGAAATATGGTAGAAATGTAGCTGCAGGGGGTCCACCGAAACCAGCAAAATTTTGAAAGTGGTCTATGAGGAAAAAAGGTCTGGGAACCTCTGCTCTAGTCCATATAATTAAACAACAATAATTAAAATTAATTATTATAACAAGCTATCTTCTACTTACCTCAAATAAGAGACGGAATTATAACAAACTAAAATATTAATTGTTAATGTAATTTTACTTGATGAAGAATGATGATGATGACGAATTGAGCAAAATAATTATATGTTGATCGATTCGTCGTAATCTATTTTCCCTAAATTTCGGGTAGATATTATTGTCAGTCACCGGTCGGATGCGCAAGCGTACGGTCGCGAAAAAAAGATGTCAACCGAGACATTAAATTTTTATTAATTATCCTAAATAATTACGCCACCGTCAGCTTTAATACGTACCGATCCTATCCATCCAAAGGTTGCCTGGAAGAGATCGCTTTTAGCGATAAGGCCGCCGATTGTGCCACTAGATTTAGTTAGTATTAAGATCCTATTTTTTATTATTTTGTTTATATTTGATGGTGCAATAAAGATATATTGTATTGTATTGTATTAAAGTGCACTCAGTGTAATATCGTTATAAACGAATTACTTTGTTTTGTGCAAAACCAAAATTGACGTTCTGGACGAAGAAAGTATAGTGAGACTGTGTGCGACTGCTTTTGCTACGTTAGAAATAAGCACCGCTAAAAATTTACTGTTCGCGTCCATTTCAACTACCGTCAGACATGTTTCGCGACGCAAAAATAAGGAACAAAAGGATTTGGAAGATATAATTTGTGCTTTCAAGAATACTGAACCTGATAAAACTCCGATTTTTGTAGCGTGGCAAATTCACAAGCTGCCTCCTGTTACATTTAACAGCCTGGATGAAGGATATTGTGTTATTGCAATCAAAAATAAGAAACATGAAAGATTCGTTTGCAACTACCGAACAGCTTGACTGCGTCAAATCCGAGCTGGATAATATGAAGTTTGCGTCTTTAGTAAACACTAGCTGCGCCCCGCGGCTTCGCCCCCGTGGAAATCGATTTGTCAAATGGTTTTTTTTAATATCCTATGTTAGACTCCTGGTTCTAACCTACCTTCTCACCAATTTTCAGTCAAATCGGTCCAGCCGTTCTCGAGTTATAAGTGTTGTAACAAACACGACTTTCTTTTATACATATATATAGATTAATGAACATGTAAACAAAAGACCGGGAGCCTACTTGATGGATAGCAGACCGACCGGCATTCTAAATATAGATTGCAGCCCGCCGACGAGTACGCCAAATCACAAGTGTTTTAGCCCTCAACATGCTAATATTTCGCAGCCTTTCTCGCAGTTAACTAGCTCTGCGAGGGTATCTTTTGCACAGCGTCCTGTGTTGATAAATAGTCTGGATTCGCAACCTACCGCGCCACGCGCCAAGCCTACAAGCCCTATACCTACGAGCCCTATACCTACGTGCATACACCAGCCTGCTACTGAGAAGGTACAGTCGGAGAGCTCGAAGCCGGCGACACCCCGCAAAATTACCACGGTTTCAAGTGTAAATAATGATAAATGTATGGCTGAGTTACTAAGGATGGAATCATGAAACTCCAAATCAGCAGTGGATTGAGGTTCAGAGAAAGAGGCATAGAAACAGAACCGAAGGTATCACAGGGAAAGCTTCTATACAACCTAATGACAAGTTTAGACCCGCCGATATTAAAATTCCCCTTTTCATATCTAATGTACACAAGGACACATTAGAAGGAGACATAGAGGAATTTATTTTCTTAAAGACAAATGAAAAATCATAAAAAATCAGTTATTTGATTATTGTCTAATTATTTAATTAACTTTAATTTATAATTATTATGTGACTTGTAATATTCGTTTTTTACCAATAAATTGATTATTCTGATTATTCTGAACGCAGAGCATTGTCAGTCAGGGCGAATATGCTGGCCCGCAGATTCGCAAGATGTACTGATGCAGTGAAAGTAACTTTATTCAGAGCATACTGTACTTCATTTTACTCAGCGAGTCTGTGGGTCAACTATACCCAAAAGGCTTACAATGCTTTGCGGGTCCAATATAATAACGCGTTTAGGTTGTTGTTGCGACTACCGCGATTCTGCAGTGCCTCGGACATGTTCGCCCAGGCACGCACCGACACCTTCGATGCTATCTGGCGGAAAAAGTCAGCTTCACTACTCAGCAGAACCCGCGGGAGTGGCAACAGCATCCTAACCGCGATTGCTGGAAAGTTTAACTGTCCGGTAATGCACCAAATTGTCCGAAGGACAAAATCTGTAGTTAATTATAAGTACTAATAACATCTAGTTATAAGCAAACTAACACCATGGATTATTATTATCTGAATAAATGAATTTAATTATTAATTATTATTATTGTTAATGGATAATGAGCTTCATTTAACCAGACTATGAATACGGATCTTCGTTATCTCTGCGAGACGTCTCAAGTTACGATTTTGCTCGGTTTCATAGCACTAGATACTTGCTTTTAGCGAAAACATCGGTACAGCAAGCGAATATTTTCGTTAATATATATCGATCGGATCGCTATGTATGTTGAGTCTGCAGGTCCTGCCCTTTTTCCGGCCTAGCCGGAATAAAACAGACATACAAAAATAATGAAATTCTCTGTTTGTTTGACTCTATGTATATTTTTATTTAAAAAAAACTTTTATTAAAAAGCTCTTAGAAAACAATCAAAACCTTTTTTTCAATTTTATTTGTTTGTATACATAGATGACCTGTAAGAGTAACCAACTCACGTGGTTGCCTATAACAACATTGGGCATTACAGTCGATCAGCATATTATTCTTCTCTATTTTTAATAATTTCTTGTATTTTTATTTTCAGATCAAATTTACAGAGTAGGTACTCATACCGAAATGAAATAATCATAGGACATTTGAGAAAACAATTTTGAGAATAGGACTAAAAAATAGTACTGACCAAAATCTTAGAGAATTGGTAAAGCTTCGTAATATAGTCAAAATTGGGCCAGCGATCATCATGGAAGAAATTCCTGAAAGTCCGACAGTTGAAACATTGTTCATGAAAAAAAAAAATACCCACTCGTATGGTATTCAGAATATAAGTATTATAATACATAAAAACTGTTTACGCCAACAGAAGAACAGAAAAAATATCAAACATGTACCAAATCAAATTATTGGAGTAGCACAATTAGGCAGCAATACCAGAACATCAAGAAAATTAAATAAACAAACGAGTATGCACGAGTTTACAGCTAATAACAAAATAAATGATAGGAAAATGCGAAGCTCTGATACTAAAGTATATAAATCGGATCTCCCTTATAGTTCAAAGTTTACTGTGAATACCCTTTCCAAATATCAACATTCTGATTGGTTGAATCCATTCGGGAATTCTGTTGCGCCAGTTAAATGGCGCGTGTACAGATGTCAACTAAGTGCTCCGGACGACGCCTGCTGCTGCTCATGTAACTCTGATGCAATGTTTGAAGTTATGAAAAGTCTTTACGATTGCTACAAGAAAAAAAATTGCGATAATTGTAACTGTATACTGTGCGGTCACATGCCGAGAGAGGAAAGAAAAATAGGTGAAAAAAGAAAATTGATTACTTCATCATCGGTTGGTATAGGTACAGAAAGGGGTAGAGAAATGACTAAAATGGCTGAAAAAGAAATGAAAGGTAAGACGAGGTCTGAGAAGGGACAGATTTTAAGAGACCTCGCAAAGGCTGGTGCTCCTTTGCCAAAGGGTAAAACAGATTCCGATAAATCTTTGATAAGAAAAATTAAGCAAGAAATAAAATCAACCAAATTACGAACTATCACAGAAGAGGCAGAGAAAGCTATGATAGGTAAAACTAGGCCTGAAAAGGAAAAGATTTTAAGAGATCTTGCAGCGACCGGCGCTCCTCTACCTGAAGGTAAAACGGAATCAGAAAAAGATATAATAAAAAGAATTAAGGACGAACGAGACGAGAGATACAAGAAACTTACAAAAAAGGCAGAAAAGGATATGGAAGGAAAAACAAAGGCTGAAAAGGAAAAAATTTTAAAAGATCTTGCAAAGACTGGTGCGCCTCTACCAGAAGGAGCAACATCATCAGAAAAATCATTAATAAAAAAAATTAAGAAAGAAGAAGGCATTGTATCAAGGCCAGCAAAAAGAGAATCTCTTACAAAACAGGCAGAAAAAGAAATGGAGGGAAAATCTAAATCAGAGAAAGAAAAGATTATAAGAGATCTGGCAAAGACCGGTGCCCGCTTACCTAAGGGTAAAACAGTATCAGAAAAATCAATGATAAAAAGAATTAAGGACGAACGAGACGAAATACACAAGAAACTTACAAAAAAGGCAGAAAAGGATATGGAAGGAAAAACAAAAGCTGAAAAGGAAAAAATTTTAAGAGATCTTGCAAAGACTGGTGCGCCTCTACCAGAAGGAGCAACACCATCAGAAAAATCATTAATAAAAAAAATTAAAAAAGAAGAAGGCATTGTAACTAGGCCATCAAAAAGAGAATCTCTTACAAAACAGGCAGAAAAAGAAATGGAGGGAAAATCTAAATCAGAGAAAGAAAAGATTATAAGAGATCTGGCAAAGACCGGTGCCCGCTTACCTAAGGGTAAAACAGTATCAGAAAAATCAATGATAAAAAGAATTAAGGACGAACGAGACGAGAGATACAAGAAACTTACAAAAAAGGCAGAAAAGGATATGGAAGGAAAAACAAAGGCTGAAAAGGAAAAAATTTTAAAAGATCTTGCAAAGACTGGTGCGCCTCTACCAGAAGGAGCAACACCATCAGAAAAATCATTAATAAAAAAAATTAAGAAAGAAGAAGGCATTGTATCAAGGCCAGCAAAAAGAGAATCTCTTACAAAACAGGCAGAAAAAGAAATGGAGGGAAAATCTAAATCAGAGAAAGAAAAGATTATAAGAGATCTGGCAAAGACCGGTGCCCGCTTACCTAAGGGTAAAACAGTATCAGAAAAATCAATGATAAAAAGAATTAAGGACGAACGAGACGAAATACACAAGAAACTCACAAAAAAGGCAGAAAAAGATATGATAGGAAAATCAAAGGCTGAAAAGGAAAAAATTTTAAGAGATCTTGCAAAGACTGGTGCGCCTCTGCCCAAAGGAGAAACACCATCAGAAAAATCAATAATAAAAAAAATAAAAGGTGAAGAACCTTCAACAGAGACGATAATGCCTCCATTTGTAGTACCGTCGGAAAAATTAAGAAAAGCCAAAGCTGCTGGTTTTCTCACACCACTTGAAGGAAAAACACCGGAGCAGAGAGAAAAAATATTAAAAGGTTTGGTCGCTATCGGAATACCCTTACCAGAAGGTAAGACTCCGTCGGAAAAGAAACTCATTGAAAAAGTCAGAAGAGATCTAGGACTACCGCCAGAGCCTAAGACTTCTGCAGAGAAAAAACGACTACAAAAAGCATTCGCTGCAGGAATTATTACCCCATTAGAAGGAAAAACTAAACTTCAGAAAGAAAAAATACTTATAGCCCAGGCTGAAGCAGGAATTCCACTTCCGGAGGGAAGAACTGCATCTGAAAAAGCTCTCATAGCTAAAATAAAAAAAGAAATTAAAAAACTTCCATCTGCGTTATCCATTCCATCGGAAAAATTAAGAAAAGCCAAAGCTGCTGGTTTTCTCACACCACTTGAAGGAAAAACACCGGAGCAGAGAGAAAAAATATTAAAAGGTTTGGTGGCCACTGGCATACCCTTACCAGAAGGTAAGACTCCGTCGGAAAAGAAACTCATTGAAAAAGTCAGAAGAGATCTAGGACTACCGCCAGAGCCTAAGACTTCTGCAGAGAAAAAACGACTACAAAAAGCATTCGCTGCAGGAATTATTACCCCATTAGAAGGAAAAACTAAACTTCAGAAAGAAAAAATACTTATAGCCCAGGCTGAAGCAGGAATTCCACTTCCGGAGGGAAGAACTGCATCTGAAAAAGCTCTCATAGCTAAAATAAAAAAAGAAATTAAAAAACTTCCATCTGCGTTATCCATTCCATCGGAAAAATTAAGAAAAGCCAAAGCTGCTGGTTTTCTCACACCACTTGAAGGAAAAACACCGGAACAGAAAGAAAAAATTTTAAAAGGTTTGGTGGCCACTGGCATACCCTTACCAGAAGGTAAGACTCCGTCGGAAAAGAAACTCATTGAAAAAGTCAGAAGAGATCTAGGACTACCGCCAGAGCCTAAGACTTCTGCAGAGAAAAAAAGACTAAAAAAAGCATTCGCTGCAGGTATTATTACCCCATTAGAAGGAAAAACTAAACTTCAGAAAGAAAAAATACTTAAAGCCCAGGCTGAAGCAGGAATTCCACTTCCGGAGGGAAGAACTCCATCTGAAAAAGCCCTAATAGCGAAAATCAAAGAAGAAATTAAAAAACTTCCATCTGCGGTAACCATTCCGTCGGAAAAATTAAGAAAAGCCAAAGCTGCTGGTTTTCTCACACCACTTGAAGGAAAAACACCGGAACAGAAAGAAAAAATATTAAAAGGTTTAGTCGCTACCGGAATACCCTTACCAGAAGGTAAGACTTCGTCGGAAAAGAAACTCATTGAAAAAGTCAGAAGAGATCTAGGACTACCACCAGAGCCTAAGACTTCTGCAGAGAAAAAACGACTACAAAAAGCATTCGCTGCAGGAATTATTACCCCATTAGAAGGAAAAACTAAACTTCAGAAAGAAAAAATACTTATAGCCCAGGCTGAAGCAGGAATTCCACTTCCGGAGGGAAGAACTGCATCTGAAAAAGCTCTCATAGCTAAAATAAAAAAAGAAATTAAAAAACTTCCATCTGCGTTATCCATTCCATCGGAAAAATTAAGAAAAGCCAAAGCTGCTGGTTTTCTCACACCACTTGAAGGAAAAACACCGGAGCAGAGAGAAAAAATATTAAAAGGTTTGGTGGCCACTGGCATACCCTTACCAGAAGGTAAGACTCCGTCGGAAAAGAAACTCATTGAAAAAGTCAGAAGAGATCTAGGACTACCGCCAGAGCCTAAGACTTCTGCAGAGAAAAAACGACTACAAAAAGCATTCGCTGCAGGAATTATTACCCCATTAGAAGGAAAAACTAAACTTCAGAAAGAAAAAATACTTATAGCCCAGGCTGAAGCAGGAATTCCACTTCCGGAGGGAAGAACTGCATCTGAAAAAGCTCTCATAGCTAAAATAAAAAAAGAAATTAAAAAACTTCCATCTGCGTTATCCATTCCATCGGAAAAATTAAGAAAAGCCAAAGCTGCTGGTTTTCTCACACCACTTGAAGGAAAAACACCGGAACAGAAAGAAAAAATACTAAGAGGTTTGGTCGCTACCGGAATACCCTTACCAGAAGGTACGACTGCGTCGGAAAAGAAACTCGTTGAAAAAGTCAGAAGAGATCTAGGACTACCGCCAGAGCCTAAGACTTCTGCAGAGAAAAGAAGACTACAAAAAGCATTCGCTGCAGGTATTATTACCCCATTAGAAGGAAAAACTAAACTTCAGAAAGAAAAAATACTTAAAGCCCAGGCTGAAGCAGGAATTCCACTTCCGGAGGGAAGAACTCCATCTGAAAAAGCCCTAATAGCGAAAATCAAAGAAGAAATTAAAAAACTTCCATCTGCGGTAACCATTCCGTCGGAAAAATTAAGAAAAGCCAAAGCTGCTGGTTTTCTCACACCACTTGAAGGAAAAACACCAGAACAGAAAGAAAAAATATTAAAAGGTTTAGTCGCTACCGGAATACCCTTACCAGAAGGTAAGACTTCGTCGGAAAAGAAACTCATTGAAAAAGTCAGAAGAGATCTAGGACTACCACCAGAGCCTAAGACTTCTGCAGAGAAAAAACGACTACAAAAAGCATTCGCTGCAGGAATTATTACCCCATTAGAAGGAAAAACTAAACTTCAGAAAGAAAAAATACTTAAAGCCCAGGCTGAAGCAGGAATTCCACTTCCGGAGGGAAGAACTGCATCTGAAAAAGCCCTAATAGCGAAAATCAAAGAAGAAATTAAAAAACTTCCATCTGCGGTAACCATTCCGTCGGAAAAATTAAGAAAAGCCAAAGCTGCTGGTTTTCTTACACCACTTGAAGGAAAAACACCGGAACAGAAAGAAAAAATATTAAAAGGTTTGGTCGCTACCGGAATACCCTTACCAGAAGGTAAGACTCCGTCGGAAAAGAAACTGATTGAAAAAGTCAGAAGAGATCTAGGACTACCACCAGAGCCTAAGACTTCTGCAGAGAAAAAACGACTTCAAAAAGCATTCGCTGCGGGAATTATTACCCCATTAGAAGGAAAAACTAAACTTCAGAAAGAAAAAATACTTAAAGCCCAGGCTGAAGCAGGAATTCCACTACCGGAGGGAAGAACTCCATCTGAAAAAGCCCTAATAGCGAAAATCAAAGAAGAAATTAAAAAACTTCCATCTGCGATAACCATTCCGTCGGAAAAATTAAGAAAAGCCAAAGCTGCTGGTTTTCTCACACCACTTGAAGGAAAAACACCGGAACAGAAAGAAAAAATACTAAGAGGTTTGGTCGCTACCGGAATACCCTTACCAGAAGGTACGACTGCGTCGGAAAAGAAACTCGTTGAAAAAGTCAGAAGAGATCTAGGACTACCGCCAGAGCCTAAGACTTCTGCAGAGAAAAAAAGACTACGAAAAGCATTCGCTGCAGGTATTATTACCCCATTAGAAGGAAAAACTAAACTTCAGAAAGAAAAAATACTTAAAGCCCAGGCTGAAGCAGGAATTCCACTTCCGGAGGGAAGAACTCCATCTGAAAAAGCTCTCATAGCTAAAATAAAAAAAGAAATTAAAAAGCTTCCATCTGCGGTATCCATTCCGACGGAAAAATTAAGGAAAGCCAAAGCTGCTGGTTTTCTCACACCACTTGAAGGAAAAACACCGGAACAGAAAGAAAAAATACTAAGAGGTTTGGTCGCTACCGGAATACCCTTACCAGAAGGTACGACTGCGTCGGAAAAGAAACTCGTTGAAAAAGTCAGAAGAGATCTAGGACTACCGCCAGAGCCTAAGACTTCTGCAGAGAAAAGAAGACTACAAAAAGCATTCGCTGCAGGTATTATTACCCCATTAGAAGGAAAAACTAAACTTCAGAAAGAAAAAATACTTAAAGCCCAGGCTGAAGCAGGAATTCCACTTCCAGAGGGAAGAACTCCATCTGAAAAAGCTCTCATAGATAAAATAAAAAAAGAAATTAAAAAACTTCCATCTGCGGTATCCATTCCATCGGAAAAATTAAGGAAAGCCAAAGCTGCTGGTTTTCTCACACCACTTGAAGGAAAAACACCAGAGCAGAAAGAAAAAATATTAAAAGGTTTGGTCGCTACCGGAATACCCTTACCAGAAGGTAAGACTCCGTCGGAAAAGAAACTCATTGAAAAAGTCAGAAGAGATCTAGGACTACCGCCAGAGCCTAAGACTTCTGCAGAGAAAAAACGACTACAAAAAGCATACGCTGCAGGAATTATTACCCCATTAGAAGGAAAAACTAAACTTCAGAAAGAAAAAATACTTAAAGCCCAGGCTGAAGCAGGAATTCCACTTCCGGAGGGAAGAACTCCATCTGAAAAAGCCCTAATAGCGAAAATCAAAGAAGAAATTAAAAAACTTCCATCTGCGGTAACCATTCCGTCGGAAAAATTAAGAAAAGCCAAAGCTGCTGGTTTTCTCACACCACTTGAAGGAAAAACACCGGAACAGAAAGAAAAAATATTAAAAGGTTTGGTCGCTACCGGAATACCCTTACCAGAAGGTAAGACTCCGTCGGAAAAGAAACTCATTGAAAAAGTCAGAAGAGATCTAGGACTACCGCCAGAGCCTAAGACTTCTGCAGAGAAAAAACGACTACAAAAAGCATTCGCTGCAGGAATTATTACCCCATTAGAAGGAAAAACTAAACTTCAGAAAGAAAAAATACTTAAAGCCCAGGCTGAAGCAGGAATTCCACTTCCGGAGGGAAGAACTCCATCTGAAAAAGCCCTAATAGCGAAAATCAAAGAAGAAATTAAAAAACTTCCATCTGCGGTAACCATTCCGTCGGAAAAATTAAGAAAAGCCAAAGCTGCTGGTTTTCTCACACCACTTGAAGGAAAAACACCGGAGCAGAGAGAAAAAATATTAAAAGGTTTGGTCGCTATCGGAATACCCTTACCAGAAGGTAAGACTCCGTCGGAAAAGAAACTCATTGAAAAAGTCAGAAGAGATCTAGGACTACCGCCAGAGCCTAAGACTTCTGCAGAGAAAAAACGACTACAAAAAGCATTCGCTGCAGGAATTATTACCCCATTAGAAGGAAAAACTAAACTTCAGAAAGAAAAAATACTTATAGCCCAGGCTGAAGCAGGAATTCCACTTCCGGAGGGAAGAACTGCATCTGAAAAAGCTCTCATAGCTAAAATAAAAAAAGAAATTAAAAAACTTCCATCTGCGTTATCCATTCCATCGGAAAAATTAAGAAAAGCCAAAGCTGCTGGTTTTCTCACACCACTTGAAGGAAAAACACCGGAACAGAAAGAAAAAATATTAAAAGGTTTGGTCGCTACCGGAATACCCTTACCAGAAGGTAAGACTCCGTCGGAAAAGAAACTCATTGAAAAAGTCAGAAGAGATCTAGGACTACCGCCAGAGCCTAAGACTTCTGCAGAGAAAAAACGACTACAAAAAGCATTCGCTGCAGGAATTATTACCCCATTAGAAGGAAAAACTAAACTTCAGAAAGAAAAAATACTTAAAGCCCAGGCTGAAGCAGGAATTCCACTTCCGGAGGGAAGAACTCCATCAGAAAAAGCCTTAATAGCTAAAATCAAAGAAGAAATTAAAAAACTTCCATCTGCGGTATCCATTCCATCGGAAAAATTAAGAAAAGCCAAAGCTGCTGGTTTTCTCACACCACTTGAAGGAAAAACACCGGAACAGAGAGAAAAAATATTAAAAGGTTTGGTCGCTACCGGAATACCCTTACCAGAAGGTAAGACTCCGTCGGAAAAGAAACTCATTGAAAAAGTCAGAAGAGATCTAGGACTACCGCCAGAGCCTAAGACTTCTGCAGAGAAAAAACGACTACAAAAAGCATTCGCTGCAGGAATTATTACCCCATTAGAAGGAAAAACTAAACTTCAGAAAGAAAAAATACTTATAGCCCAGGCTGAAGCAGGAATTCCACTTCCGGAGGGAAGATCTGCATCTGAAAAAGCTCTCATAGCTAAAATAAAAAAAGAAATTAAAAAACTTCCATCTGCGTTATCCATTCCATCGGAAAAATTAAGAAAAGCCAAAGCTGCTGGTTTTCTCACACCACTTGAAGGAAAAACGCCGGAACAGAAAGAAAAAATATTAAAAGGTTTGGTCGCTACCGGAATACCCTTACCAGAAGGTAAGACTCCGTCAGAAAAGAAACTCATTGAAAAAGTCAGAAGAGATCTAGGACTACCACCAGAGCCTAAGACTTCTGAAGAGAAAAAAAGACTTCAAAAAGCATTCGCTGCAGGCATAATTACTCCATTAGAAGGAAAAACTAAACCTCAGAAAGAAAAAATACTTAAAGCCCAGGCTGAAGCAGGAATTCCACTTCCGGAGGGAAGAACTCCATCTGAAAAAGCTCTCATAGCTAAAATAAAAAAAGAAATTAAAAAACTTCCATCTGCGTTATCCATTCCATCGGAAAAATTAAGAAAAGCCAAAGCTGCTGGTTTTCTCACACCACTTGAAGGAAAAACACCGGAACAGAAAGAAAAAATATTAAAAGGTTTGGTCGCTACCGGAATACCCTTACCAGAAGGTAAGACTCCGTCGGAAAAGAAACTCATTGAAAAAGTCAGAAGAGATCTAGGACTACCGCCAGAGCCTAAGACTTCTGCAGAGAAAAAACGACTACAAAAAGCATTCGCTGCAGGAATTATTACCCCATTAGAAGGAAAAACTAAACTTCAGAAAGAAAAAATACTTATAGCCCAGGCTGAAGCAGGAATTCCACTTCCGGAGGGAAGAACTGCATCTGAAAAAGCTCTCATAGCTAAAATAAAAAAAGAAATTAAAAAACTTCCATCTGCGTTATCCATTCCATCGGAAAAATTAAGAAAAGCCAAAGCTGCTGGTTTTCTCACACCACTTGAAGGAAAAACACCGGAACAGAAAGAAAAAATATTAAAAGGTTTGGTCGCTACCGGAATACCCTTACCAGAAGGTAAGACTCCGTCGGAAAAGAAACTCATTGAAAAAGTCAGAAGAGATCTAGGACTACCGCCAGAGCCTAAGACTTCTGCAGAGAAAAAACGACTACAAAAAGCATTCGCTGCAGGAATTATTACCCCATTAGAAGGAAAAACTAAACTTCAGAAAGAAAAAATACTTAAAGCCCAGGCTGAAGCAGGAATTCCACTTCCGGAGGGAAGAACTCCATCTGAAAAAGCCCTCATAGCTAAAATCAAGCGAGAAATTAAAAAAATTCCATCTGCGGTATCCATTCCGTCAGAAAAATTAAGAAAAGCCAAAGCTGCTGGTTTTCTCACGCCACTTGAAGGAAAAACACCAGAGCAGAAAGAAAAAATATTAAAAGGTTTGGTCGCTACCGGAATACCCTTACCAGAAGGTAAGACTCCGTCGGAAAAGAAACTCATTGAAAAAGTCAGAAGAGATCTAGGACTACCACCAGAGCCTGAAACATCAGCAGAACGACAAAAGTTTCAAGAAGCGACAGCAGCTGGTATTATTACTCCATTAGAAGGAAAAACTAAACTTCAGAAAGCAAAAATACTTAAAGCCCAAGCTGAAGCAGGAATTCCGCTTCCGGAGGGAAGAACTCCATCTGAAAAAGCCCTAATAGCGAAAATTAAGGATGAAATTAAAAAACGTCCATCTGCGCTAGCCATTCCGTCGGAAAAATTAAGAAAAGCCAAAGCTGCTGGTTTTCTCACACCACTTGAAGGAAAAACACCAGAGCAGAAGGAGAAGATTTTAAAAGGTTTGGTCGCTACCGGAATACCTTTACCAGAAGGTAAGACTCCGTCGGAAAAAAAACTTATTGAAAAAGTCAGAAGGGATCTAGGACTACCACCAGAGCCTAAGACTTCTGAAGAGAAAAAGCGACTACAAAAAGCATTCGCTGCAGGTATTATTACTCCATTAGAAGGAAAAACTAAACCACAAAAAGAAAAAATACTCAAAGCCCAGATTGAAGCAGGGATTCCACTTCCTGAGGGTCGAACTTCATCTGAAAAAGCCTTAATAGCAAAAGTCAAGGCAGAAGTTCTGGGCAAACCAGCTCTTCCTCCTAAAGAAGCAAAAATCCTTGATAAAAAAACTGCAAAAATCATGAAAGAAGGAACAGGGCCAGTCGATGAATGTATATGTGGACTTTTGACGCCTGAAGAAGAAAGAGTTCCAATTGAGAAGAAGTCACCATTAGCTGGCAAGAGTCCTGATCAAAAAGAAAAAATATTAAAAGAATTAGTTAAACATGGTATACCATTGCCGGAACCGACAACACCATCTGAAATTAAACTTATAGAAAAAATTAGGTTGGAACAAGGTTTACCCCCTGAACCAAAAACTGTAGCTATGCGTGAAAAAATGGCTGAAGCTCAAGCTAAGGGAATTATTACTCCATTGGAAGGAAAAACACAGGCCCAGAAAGAAAAAATACTTAAAGCCCAGGCTGAAGCTGGAATTCCACTTCCAGTGGGAAGAACTCCATCTGAAAAAGCCTTAATAGCGAAAATCAAAGAAGAAATTAAAAAACTTCCATCTGCGGTAGCCATTCCATCGGAAAAATTAAGAAAAGCCAAAGCTGCTGGTTTTCTCACACCACTTGAAGGAAAAACACCGGAACAGAGAGAAAAAATATTAAAAGGTTTGGTCGCTACCGGAATACCCTTACCAGAAGGTAAGACTCCGTCAGAAAAGAAACTCATTGAAAAAGTCAGAAGAGATCTAGGACTACCACCAGAGCCTAAGACTTCTGCAGAGAAAAAACGACTACAAAAAGCATTCGCTGCAGGTATTATTACCCCATTAGAAGGAAAAACTAAACTTCAGAAAGAAAAAATACTTATAGCCCAGGCTGAAGCAGGAATTCCACTTCCGGAGGGAAGAACTCCATCTGAAAAAGCTCTCATAGCTAAAATAAAAAAAGAAATTAAAAAACTTCCATCTGCGTTATCCATTCCATCGGAAAAATTAAGAAAAGCCAAAGCTGCTGGTTTTCTCACACCCCTTGAAGGAAAAACACCGGAACAGAAAGAAAAAATATTAAAAGGTTTAGTCGCTACCGGAATACCCTTACCAGAAGGTAAGACTCCGTCGGAAAAGAAACTCATTGAAAAAGTCAGAAGAGATCTAGGACTACCACCAGAGCCTAAGACTTCTGCAGAGAAAAAAAGACTAAAAAAAGCATTCGCTGCAGGTATTATTACCCCATTAGAAGGAAAAACTAAACTTCAGAAAGAAAAAATACTTATAGCCCAGGCTGAAGCAGGAATTCCACTTCCGGAGGGAAGAACTGCATCTGAAAAAGCCCTAATAGCTAAAATCAGAGAAGAAATTAAAAAACTTCCATCTGCGGTATCCATTCCATCGGAAAAATTAAGAAAAGCCAAAGCTGCTGGTTTTCTCACACCACTTGAAGGAAAAACACCAGAGCAGAAGGAGAAGATTTTAAAAGGTTTGGTCGCTACCGGAATACCCTTACCAGAAGGTAAGACTCCGTCAGAAAAGAAACTCATTGAAAAAGTCAGAAGAGATCTAGGACTACCACCAGAGCCTAAGACTTCTGCAGAGAAAAAACGACTACAAAAAGCATTCGCTGCAGGTATTATTACCCCATTAGAAGGAAAAACTAAACTTCAGAAAGAAAAAATACTTATAGCCCAGGCTGAAGCAGGAATTCCACTTCCGGAGGGAAGAACTGCATCTGAAAAAGCCCTAATAGCTAAAATCAGAGAAGAAATTAAAAAACTTCCATCTGCGGTATCCATTCCATCGGAAAAATTAAGAAAAGCCAAAGCTGCTGGTTTTCTCACACCACTTGAAGGAAAAACACCAGAGCAGAAGGAGAAGATTTTAAAAGGTTTGGTCGCTACCGGAATACCCTTACCAGAAGGTAAGACTCCGTCAGAAAAGAAACTCATTGAAAAAGTCAGAAGAGATCTAGGACTACCACCAGAGCCTAAGACTTCTGCAGAGAAAAAACGACTACAAAAAGCATTCGCTGCAGGTATTATTACCCCATTAGAAGGAAAAACTAAACTTCAGAAAGAAAAAATACTTATAGCCCAGGCTGAAGCAGGAATTCCACTTCCGGAGGGAAGAACTGCATCTGAAAAAGCCCTAATAGCTAAAATCAGAGAAGAAATTAAAAAACTTCCATCT
Organism: Eupithecia dodoneata; assembly: GCA_947044415.1. Lineage (NCBI taxonomy): Eukaryota > Metazoa > Arthropoda > Insecta > Lepidoptera > Geometridae > Eupithecia > Eupithecia dodoneata. Next base: position 11,694,889 of record OX345655.1, on the reverse strand, counting down.
GCGGTATCCATTCCATCGGAAAAATTAAGAAAAGCCAAAGCTGCTGGTTTTCTCACACCACTTGAAGGAAAAACACCGGAACAGAAAGAAAAAATATTAAAAGGTTTGGTCGCTACCGGAATACCCTTACCAGAAGGTAAGACTCCGTCAGAAAAGAAACTCATTGAAAAAGTCAGAAGAGATCTAGGACTACCACCAGAGCCTAAGACTTCTGCAGAGAAAAAACGACTACAAAAAGCATTCGCTGCAGGTATTATTACCCCATTAGAAGGAAAAACTAAACTTCAGAAAGAAAAAATACTTATAGCCCAGGCTGAAGCAGGAATTCCACTTCCGGAGGGAAGAACTGCATCTGAAAAAGCCTTAATAGCTAAAATCAGAGAAGAAATTAAAAAACTTCCATCTGCGGTATCCATTCCATCGGAAAAATTAAGAAAAGCCAAAGCTGCTGGTTTTCTCACACCACTTGAAGGAAAAACACCGGAACAGAGAGAAAAAATATTAAAAGGTTTGGTCGCTACCGGAATACCCTTACCAGAAGGTAAGACTCCGTCAGAAAAGAAACTCATTGAAAAAGTCAGAAGAGATCTAGGACTACCACCAGAGCCTAAGACTTCTGCAGAGAAAAAAAGACTAAAAAAAGCAATCGCTGCAGGTATTATTACCCCATTAGAAGGAAAAACTAAACTTCAGAAAGAAAAAATACTTATAGCCCAGGCTGAAGCAGGAATTCCACTTCCGGAGGGAAGAACTGCATCTGAAAAAGCCTTAATAGCTAAAATCAGAGAAGAAATTAAAAAACTTCCATCTGCGGTATCCATTCCATCGGAAAAATTAAGAAAAGCCAAAGCTGCTGGTTTTCTCACACCACTTGAAGGAAAAACACCGGAACAGAAAGAAAAAATATTAAAAGGTTTGGTCGCTACCGGAATACCCTTACCAGAAGGTAAGACTCCATCGGAAAAGAAACTCATTGAAAAAGTCAGAAGAGATCTAGGACTACCACCAGAGCCTAAGACTTCTGCAGAGAAAAAAAGACTAAAAAAAGCATTCGCTGCAGGTATTATTACCCCATTAGAAGGAAAAACTAAACTTCAGAAAGAAAAAATACTTATAGCCCAGGCTGAAGCAGGAATTCCACTTCCGGAGGGAAGAACTGCATCTGAAAAAGCCCTAATAGCTAAAATCAGAGAAGAAATTAAAAAACTTCCATCTGCGGTATCCATTCCATCGGAAAAATTAAGAAAAGCCAAAGCTGCTGGTTTTCTCACACCACTTGAAGGAAAAACACCGGAACAGAAAGAAAAAATATTAAAAGGTTTGGTCGCTACCGGAATACCCTTACCAGAAGGTACGACTCCGTCAGAAAAGAAACTCATTGAAAAAGTCAGAAGAGATCTAGGACTACCGCCAGAGCCTAAGACTTCTGCAGAGAAAAAACGACTGCAAAAAGCATTCGCTGCAGGAATTATTACCCCATTAGAAGGAAAAACTAAACTTCAGAAAGAAAAAATACTTAAAGCCCAGGCTGAAGCAGGAATCCCACTTCCTGAGGGGCGAACAACATCTGAAAAAGCCTTGATAGCAAAAGTCAAAGCAGAGACCAAAAGGCTGCCATCTGCAATATCTTTACCCCCAGAAAAATTGAAAAAAGCCAAGGCTTTAGGATTACTTACTCCACTCGAGGGTAAATCAGCGGCTAAAAAAGAAAAAATTATAAGGGGTCTTGCGGAAGTAGGTCTTCCACTTCCAGAAGGTAAAACCTCCTCTGAGAAAGCTATGATTCAAAAGATTAAAACAGAATATGGTATTCCACAACCAGTCACAGCATCAGAAAAAGAAATAGTTAAGAGAGCTAAAGCTGAGGGGCTTTTGACGCCTCTTAAAGGCAAAAGTAAAGCCCAAAAAGAAAAAATCTTAAGAGGGCTTGCTGAAGCTGGCCTTCCTATGCCAGAAGGTAAGACTGCATCAGAAAAAGCACTTATAGAGAAAGTTCGTACTGCAGTAGGTTTGCCTCCTGAACCAACACCTTCAGAAAAATTAGGAAAAGTTAAAACAAAATCAAGGAAAATTGGAGTCGGTGAATCAAAAATACTCAAAGCAAGATCTGCTGGTAGCGGAGCAGCAAAGATTGGTATTAAAGAAGATTATGAAGATGTACTCAAATCAACTACTTGCTCAAGAGCCTGCGGTTGTGATAAAAAGAAGATTAGATTTAAACATAGCTACGTAAAAATAAGAGTTACATCTCCAGACATTTCATCTCTTTGCGACTGTCCTGATGAATGCTTGCCTGGTGTGAAAGGAGGAGTTTTGGTAGATAACGAAGGAATAAAAGTTACGGTTGGAAGTGCCGTTGGCGTACCGTCTTTTTTAAAGAATAATCAAAGTAATACCTATGCCTTCGTCGGTACTACGCAATCAGAGACTTACAAAATAATGCCACAAAGGCCGTCACGTAGCCTGTCAGAAGGTTTATCACTCGGATGTGATAACATTTATATGAACATTGATTATGCAAACGCAAGCCTGACTAGCTTAAGATGTAGTTATGATGAAAACCAACCATTTAATGATGCTGACAACACGGAAACTGAACTGGATATTAATCAAGAAAATGATTCGTCCACTTACTTATTAGCGTGCTCAGAAAGTTTGTGGAGCTCAAGATCAGATTTATCGAATTCATACCAAGACTCTAAGTACAGTTTCAACTCCGAAGAAGTTATCAAAATAGATTCGTCCCTTAGTTTTTTAACAGGGTCAAGTGAAAGTATAGGAACAGTTAGTATAGTTTCCCTGCATGACAACAGCATCTCCTCTACTTCAAGCCACTATTTGTACTACCAATACTCCAGAAGCACACTCAGTTCCTGCGATGATGAATCAGAATACCCTACCAATGTTACCAATTATAGTGCACTGGATAATCGGCCGAGGTGCGTAATAAATAATAACATTTATACATTTCACAAAGAACGCTCCCCTAGATAGTGTAGTGTGTATTTTTAGCAAGCTGAAGTAAATTATATTGAAATATACGCAATTTTCATAATCATAAAAGAATTTACTCAAACAATGGAAAAACAACTAGAGCAATTATATTATTCAACTACACTTAAATACATAGATACATATCGCAGCCATACAACAATCGGCAAGAGACTGTACGTCCGTTCCGTATAGTACGACGACTTATAGCAGATATCAATGAATGCCCGTTATTTTTTCGAAAGGGCTATGATGCTGTTGACCGCAGATGGCCAAGACAGCGTTACCGGACTTTTGGCGGGCGCAGAAGGAGCCTCTGTACGTCCGTTCCGTATAGTACGACGACTTGTAGCAGATATCAATGAATGCCCGTTATTTTTTCGAAAGGGCTATGATGCTGTTGACCGCAGATGGCCAAGACAGCGTTACCGGACTTTTGGCGGGCGCAGAAGGAGACAAATAAAAAATAAACACAGGTTAGCGTCGGTGAGCAACGGGCTCACCAAGAACATGTCTTGGTCTACGGAGGATATATCAATGCCCGTCCCTCGTTCTTCGACTTTTATAGTAAAAAGGCTGTTAAGCTTGAGGTTAAGCTCAAATCAAGCGAAGCGCGCGCTATTTATGCAAGTTGTCTGCCACTGCGAATAACAGCTTATCTGGACTGTTTTCAATTCTGAAGTATATTCGATAAAACGTCAAGTACCAGTCGGAGTGTTTCAAACGTTTGTCATACTAAATAGTACAAGCTTTTACTACAAGTATTCTACATACTTGCCCTGTTTGTTTGTGTGTGACAAATTTTGCAAAGTTTGCCAAATTTCAGCTTTAAAGTTTTGTGATTAAAAAAATATAAGATTGAATGAAAAATAACGTAAAAGTTGTCTGTATGGTGCCGGCCTAGATAGAATAGCACCACCCCAACTCTTCCCGTGGGTGTCGTAGGAGGCGACTAAGGGACATACACCCCGGTGTATGTCCCTTAGTATATATATACTAAGGGACTATAACATCACCAAGGCCCTCTTCAACGTTGTTATGGGGGAACTTTAACGTCAAGATGGGAACCCAGACTGGCAACGAATCCCAAATAGGCCCGCATGGTTATGGAGTTAGGAATCATAGGGAGCAAATGCTTGTCAACTTCTTTGAGAAGGAGAGGCTGTTCTAAATTAACTCTTTCTTTGAGAAACAGCCTCAAAGGAAGTGGACATGGCAAAGTCACTGTGACTAAAAATGAGATCGACTTCATCATGACGAATAGCAAACACATATTCAGAGATGTTTCAGTGATCAACAAGTTCAATACCGGATCTGATCTCCGACTCCTCCGAGGCTCTCTGAATATCAACTTGAAGCTTGGAAGAAACCGTCTGATGAAGTCCACGCTCCGACCTGACCCAATCCAAATCATGGCGGGCATCGAGCAGTTTCAGCTTCTCGGAAATAGATTTGTTGCCTGATCCCACTGATGGCGCTGACGAGACTCTACACAATCTGGTTGAAACGTTGAGGGATGAGGGCATCAAATTCTGTCGAAAGCAGCGTACTGGCAAGAAGTCCAAACTCTCAGATGAGACTCTTGGGCTGATGACAAAAAGACGGGAGACCACCCAAGCGACTTAGTCAGAAAAATGGGACCTGAATAAGCGGATTGCGCAGATGGTACGGCACGACCTTCGAAGCTCCAACACACGCCTCATTCAAGAAGCGATGAGCGAAACCGAGGGTCCAAAGTATTCACTCAGCAGCTTGGCAGGAGCCACCTAACGAAGCTTAAACGCACGACGGGAGGACCGTATTGTCAATGCCGGAAATATCCACCGAGATAGAGGATTTCTATGGCCGATTATACGCTGCACATGTCCCTTGTTACCGACGAGATGACCAAGATTCCAGAGCCACCCTGGCACGCCATTATACCGACGAACTGCCTGACATCAATCAAGACGAGATCGTGTTAGCTCTAAGGCAGCTTAAAAATCGAAAAGCCCCGGTGAGGACGGAATTACTTCAGAGCTTCTTAAAGCCGGAGGAGCCGCTGTAGTACAGGATCCGAGTCTATGTGCGGAATTAAGAGAGAAAGAAACCACTTTGCGGCATCATTACGAGTTAGAGTTCCCTAATTAATAAACACCTTTCTCAAGTGTCAGTTTCTATGTGAAGCAGTTTTAACACCATAAATACATCGGTACAGTCAGCGTCAAATTGATATGAGCGTCTAGAGTGGTCAAAATGATCTGAAAAAGATAAAAGCAATTTGATATACGCAGTTCGAATCATCATATTGTTGTCGGCACCTAAGGTGTTCAAATATCTTACATCTCATTATTTCATATTTATATGAGCAGTCAGTGTTCAAAGTTATCTTAGCAAACAAAGCTGGTCTATATATTTTTTTCATAATATTTCAGTATGAAACGTACAGAAATTTCTAAAAGTGTTTTGAAATGTACAAACTGATAAATAGGTACCTTTTATTTGATACACACAATTGAACCTACTCAAGGTCTCTTCAAATTTCAACATCATAAGTTTTACTGAAAATTTTCACATTCATGTTTTTTTTTAATTCTTTAGGTTCCGTAACCCAACGGGTGAAAACGGGACACATTAATAAGCCTCTACTGTCTGTCTGTTCGTCTGTCCGTCCGTCAGCAAGCGGTATCTCATAAACCGTAACAGATAGCCGTGAGAGTTGAAACTTGGACGTCACATAATGTAGATATTGCCACTTTAACAAAATATTTAATAAATTTAATAATTGAGTAGTCCCATACTAAAGTGAGTGCCAAAAATTGAATGAAGTTAGGTCGGGTGCGGTTAGTACTTGGATGGGTGACCGCGTCATAATGGGTTTTCGCTATGTGAATTTATTTTTAAATCAGTAGGTATTTTTTCCTTTTGCGAAATAGCTATCTACGATAGGACGCAACCATTCGTGTACAAATTGGCTCGCACTTGACCAGTTTTATTTGACAAAATATATAATTCCAGCTGACTACAAAATACCCTATACCTAGGTTTTGTGTGCATGTGATTTTCTTGGGCGTGTCATAATAAACAAGCATTAATGACTGTATTTTTGATTGCGTTGACTAACTACAAAATGTAAAAAAATTAGGTATTTGGCTTTAATTTCAACTTGATACCACCTACTTGCGTGCCTACCCTGCCTGAGAAAAATATCTTGACAGACAGACGGACAACAAAATGACCTTTTTTTCCTATTGATGTACGAAACCATAAAAATAGTAATTTTACAGTGAAAGTGAAGACTCTAATGATGACCATATTCCTCACGTGCTGGCTGTTACAAAATCATCAAAATTAAAAATAGTGAGCTTGTATCAAAGAGAACTTAATGGAGCTTTCATCTTCAAAATGGCACAAAGCAAACAACAACGCAATTCTTATACAGATACTAAAAAGGAAACTCGTGATTTGAGTGATGATAAAAGTAGACCAATCATTATTGTAAATAATCTAAATAGCAAAACAGATGTTATAAAGATGGTAGATGAAATACTGGGACAGAGCGAATTAACGAATTCCTCGTCAATCTATGTGGTTGTGCCTACTTCTGATGAATACGATACAGATGTATCTGAATCTATAAGCTCTACAATATGTATACACTTATCAGAAAATTACTTCGATCGGCCCAAAAGTAATCTGAAACCAAGCTGTAAGTGATACCTACTACCTGTAGAAATGCATTACATGCAGCCATCGAGCACATACCCCGTAGAGAGGAAATATTTTCCTTCCAATATCGAAACTGATCAGTTGTTTTCCACAAATAAATGCCAACTCATTCAATCATTACTGTGTGCCATAAGAAAATAATTCATCGATACTCCCGATACAAATTGTAGGTACAGTCAAAAGACCTATTCTTTTGACTATTTATTATTATCATATCTTTGCTCCTCAGAATATTAGTAAAATATAAATAAAAACAAAAAATGCTGGACAATCCACAATGCAACATCTAGTCAAGCTAAGCTGAGCTTGACATAATTATGATTAGTTCACTGACATTTTATAGCAACTATTATAACAATAGCACACTTATAGTTGTATACATACGTATTTGATATACACTCGGAGTCACAAAAATCGCACCTCTCCGAACGTACCTATAAATGAAACCTATGTTTGTTGTTTGTTTCACTGATAAAACGAGGGTAACCCTTTTCTGTAACGACGTCGTAGTATACAGAAGAACAGGGGTGCTATTCGCACAAGTTTTCTTCGAAAAATACGTCGCACGGGGATGGATCGTGCATGTTCTGGGGCGGCATTTCCATTGATGGGAAAACGGAACTCGTTTGCGTTTCCCGGGCTGGAGGTGGTCGCGGGCAAGTGTCGCCGACAGCTAGTCGGTACATAACGGAGATCCTGGAACAGCATGTGGCCCCGTATGCTGGTTTTAGTAGGCGAGGCTTCAAGTTATTGTATGATAACGCCCGTTGCCACACCGCAATCATTGTATTGGATTACTTACAAGAGGTCATCCCTGTTATGCAGTGGCCAGCACGAAGTCCAGACCTAAACCCGATCGAACACCTCTGGGATGATGTCAATCGGCGAGTGCTAGCACGTGAACCTGCTTCTACCGCTCTTCATGAACTCGAAGCTGCCATCTCGTTGCGGAATGGAAGAACATTCCTCAAGAACGCGTGGTCACATTCGTTGGAAGCCGTTATCAAGGCCAGGGGGGAAATACTAGATTTTAAGTCGTTTTTGTTAAATTTTAAGTCATTTTTATAAGAAAATCACTTGAATAGAAATAGTTTTTTTCTTGCCTTACACAAAATTAGATATTTTTATCACATTTGGAAAAAAAGCACTACCTGTTTCTTTTATCTGAATGTGGGATAAACTATCTTTCTAATGATACCCAAAATCTAGTCCAAATATTATAATTTTAAGTAGACTTTTTAAGAAGTGCGATTTTTGTGATGCCGAGTTTATATGCTTTAAAAAAATCTTAAATTCACTTTAATTGACGTAAATTATTTTCACGGTGCTGCTCACAGTTTAGTTTAACATTGACTATCGAGATCGATAGAAATATTTGCTTGCCCAATACTAGTGTGATCTTGATGTTGAGTTGGCCAATCGGAGCGCAGCGGTCGCCGCAGATATTTTTTGTTGATCAAAATAAATTAAATTTCTTCTCTACTGGTTATGTGCTTGCAGCGTTTTTATTTAAACAAGCCTATTCCTATAACATTATTATTAATGTTGCAGTTCTTAAACAGTTGACACCCGAATTGACGGAACAAACAAAATCCAAAGGACTTGTTGCTACAACCAGAGAGGAAAAGCAAGGAGTTGACCGGAAGAGTAGTCCGATTCCTACGTTAACCAATGACGCCATAGTTTCGACTGTCTCTAAAAGAAGTCGGGGCGTGATCTTAGATACCTTTGAAGATAGACCATGCTGCTATCCAAAGGTTCAAAATGGAGATTTTTCGATTCAGTTAGCAAACCAGACAGCAGCCAAACTTTCAGATGATATGACATCAAATAGTCCAGGTAAATTCATAATATACTTGTAATAATTAACTTCCCCTCGCGGGTTCGCACAAGGTTGTCAGCCGACTTCTCCTACCTTCTGTTTGGAGATAACGACCTGCCAACGAACGAGAGAAGGAAAAAGACTTTGCCCCATTCCTGTTCAAGCATAACCGTCGTACGATGTGGACATATTTACGCAAAAATCTTGTAAATCTGAATATTTCTTCCATTTCTTCGAATATTGTGTATTGCCGTGCAATAACTTTAAAAACTTTATTAAACACTCGCGAGTGTAGTGTAGTGGCTGTTCTGGAAGTTGGACCCTCACATGGTTTCGTGAATTCAGGCCATTGGTCTAGCTATTTTATCTACCCTGTGTAACGAACAAACATCTATATATTCCCTTATTACTGTCGTTAGGTATCTACTCGTCGTACAGCATTAATCAGATTTCATTGAAATTCATCTAAGGTCCTTCGATATATTTTTCTTTCCAACCAGCGACTTAGTCTATGTATATAAAAGAAAGTCGTGTTAGTTACACTATTTATAACTCAAGATCGGCTGAACCGATTGGGCTTCAATTGGTGGGGAGGTAGCTAAGAACCAGGAGACGGACATAGGATACTTTTATTATTTACACCATTTGAAGAATAGATTGCCACGGGGGCGAAGATGAGCTACGTGGTACAGGAGCTACATCGTAGATGAGCTACATCGTAGATGAGCTACATCCTAGATGAGCTACGTCGTAGAGGAGCTATGTGGTAGAGGAGCTACATCGTAGATGAGCTACGCCGTTAAGGAGCTACGTCGTAGATGAACTGTGTCGTAGACTTGTAAAAGCCTCCTTCAGGTTCCGTTTCTTCAATGCTTCGCTATCCAAAGCCAGTCTGCTCCAATTAACTCCAGGTACTTTGACTATATCGTCACTCCAACACGTTTTAAATGAAATGAAATGAAAAATGAAATGAAAAAAAAAAATGAAAATGAAAATATATTTATTCTGATAGAGCAAAAAAACTTAATTATCTAACTATAGTAAACAAATACAGCACACGACTTAATAAAAAAAACTTAAAAGTATATAATTGATAACATGCATTGATTTATATATATATTTTTTATGATTAATAGACATATCTAAATTAATATTGTGTAGATCAAGCCGTCTGTGATGGTCAGTGCCGTGTTGCTGCGCTATCAGAACAGGTTCATGCTCAGCTGAATGTTGCGAGTATCCCCACAACGCTGATTTTCAGCATGTACCATTGTGATGATGACGTACGAGACTTTAAAAGCTAGAATTTAAAAGTGAAAAGCAACTTGTCTATAAAAGGTAATATAGAATAAAAACTCAAAATCAACTACTTTAGAGATTAAAAACAAAAAAGGGTACACGGTACACGTAATTTTAACCTAAAAGAAAGAAAAAATGTATATAAACAATAACAGTTCGACACATTCATAGAAAAATCAAAACTCAGCAGAGACATCAAGACTACAAAAAACACTGAAGATAATTGAAAAAAATCGACGGGTTTAATTTAATTTAAATGAACAGGGATAATCAGTTACAGAGCAAACTTTACCTACCTGCTACAGCTGTAACGCGCTATATGTTTTTCCGATAACGCTATATCACGTGTCCTCCTCTCATCAGAGTTCGTACGCCACTAAGCCTGCAGTGTGTGACGGGTGATTTTGTGTGTGAGTTGATCAGTGTATAATAGTATCAGGGTGAGTGTGTGTATGTGTGTGTTGTGTGTGTGTGGGTAAACTTGTGTATTGTGTGTGAATTAATCAGTGTGTTAGTGTTCTGTCAAGGACACCAGTTTCCGTAGAAGCTGAGCAATAGCAGACACTTTGAGTGTGTATATGGTTGCCCCGCCTCACTGCAATCTACTTTGAAGTTCCAGTAGTTGATTTTTTAACTTCAATCTAAAATTGCACTTATTTTGAAGTTCACGCAGAGGCGGAGGTAGTGAGTTCCAACACTTAGTGGCGCAGAATCGAAAACTACCGCGGAAGGCAGCTGTACCGTGTCGCGGAGTGCGTAGCACGAAGGAGCACGCACGCGGTGGGTTTCTGTTGTGGTCTCTGGCCCATTCGAATTTGTCGTAGAGATGCTTTGGCTTACCTGATTTAAACACTCCGAACATTAAAGTGGCAAGATGAAGATCCCGCCTATGTTTCATGTTCAGGATACGGTGTAGATTTAAGAAGGGCGTTATACGACTACGCGGTGGGACGTTGAAGCAAAAGCGTGCGCAAGCATTTTGGACTCTCTGTATGAGTTTAGAGGTTTTAGCCAAAAGCCGAGGTCCGTAGACCGTATCGACATAATTGAATCTAGACAACACGAGAGAGTCAACCAGCCGAACTCGGAGTTCAGTGCTCAAGTAATTTCTGATCTTGTACAATATCTTAAGCCTATAAAAACTATTCCTGACAATTTCGGATATATGACGCTCAAACTTCAACTGCTCATCAATAATCAGACCAAGATTACGTGCCTCTGTGACTCGCTCAATTTTATCACTGTCGATGCGGAGTTCAGGGACACCTAGTGCTATTTTATTAACCTGAGCCTTGGTTCCAAGTATCATGTATTTTGTCTTATTAGCATTTAAGAGCAAAGAGTTAGATAGCGCCCATTCCTGTATACGTGCGAGGTCTTCGTTAACTTTAGACTCAGCAGCACGTAAAAGGTCTGGTTTAAAAGACAGATAAATTTGTATATCGTCTGCATATACATGAAACTTACAATGATGTATGCTGTTAATCACATCAGCACTATAAAGGATGAACAGTAAAGGGCCCAGGATTGATCCCTGTGGTACGCCTCTCTTTACAGCCTGCATCTCAGAGATTAAAGGGTTTCCGTTGTCTCTCGGAATCTCCACATATTGCGAACGATCATTGAGATATGAATGAAACCATCTAATAGTTAGATGGTCAAATCCATAGAAACTTAGCTTAGAAAGTAGAAGTGATGTATTTATTGCGTCAAACGCACGAGAAAAATCTAAAAGGACAAGTATCGTTCCCATTCCTCTATCTTGAGCTTCACTGATGTTATCAGTTACATCAAGTAAAGCTGAATTAGTGCCTCTGCTTTTTCTGAAACCTGATTGGAATTCGGGTAAGATGTTATTTTTTTCCAAATAATCGCTAACCTGAGAACATACCACCTTCTCCAAAATTTTAGATAAGCAAGGTAAAAGGCTGATAGGTCTTAAATCTTTAATGTTCATTGGGTTAGAGACTTTTGGTATAGGCTTAATAATAGCTGTTTTCCAAGCATCAGGAAATACTGCTGAACAAATCGATTGATTAACAATTGAAGTTATTGCTTGAAGACTATGAGGAAGCGTTAACGTTAACATGTCAATAGAAATTTTGTCTAAGCCCGAGGCATTTGATTTTATTTCTCTTAAATATTTTGAGACGCATACGGGATCAGTAGGTAGCAGAGAGAAGGTAACATCACTATATCTGTTAAATTCAAAATACGTTAGAGTAGATATGTTAATAGCTGCATTGCCTGGTATATTTAGAAAATGGTCGTTCACTATATTAGGGTTATCAAAATGGGCCGGTAGTTCACTTGATTTAGGGGGAAGGATTTTATGCTTTAAATTTCTCCATAGAGCTTTGGAATTAGTAATGTGACAATTAATATTCTGTTTAAAAAATGCTTTCTTTTCACTGTGAATTGTAAAGTTTACTAGTTTCTTAAGTTCTTTATAATAATTTTTATGGCTTTCTATTTTAGTTTTACGATGTCTAACTAGAGCGTCATCTCGAAGACGCATCATTAGCCTCACATTATCAGTAAGCCATGGGCATGGCCTGTCCTTGATAATTATTTTCTTAAAAGGAGCGTGTAAGTCAAATAGTATTGTAATAACATCACTAAAATCCTGAACCATAGAGTTAACATTCTCACCAGAACAAATAATATCCCAATTTATGGAAAGTAAATCATTATTGAAAAAATCTATACATATATCTCTTAAGGGCCTATAAACAACGTTTTGATAGTCTGCCTCTCAGGGGTAGACGTTCCCTATAGGTATTCTTCCCCGGGATGCCAATTCATCATGATTTAGTTTAGATGGCACCATTAGAAGTGTTCCGGGTTTAAATCAACTTTCAAACTGAATTTTGCGGATCTAATCTCAAATGTGATCTTTTAAACAACATGTTCAGGAATACGAAGACGGTAAAAAAATCAAAATTCATCCGTTTTTGTTTGTGTTTGAAAGCCCTGCTGGCTTTGACCTACAGCTGAGAGGATTCTGTAGCTGTCCGCCTTAATCTAACGCGCCCTATAGAGTGATTGGCTGGGTGCAAACGAAAAGCTTCAATAGAGCATTTACAACAATTTGAACCATTGCGACAACAGTCTTTTTTTCTACACTCACACTCAGGAAACCATTATGGACGCTATTTTTAAATATAATGATGTTTTTTTTATCCAAGCTTTATTTAAAATTTGTCTGTTTATTGTTTTTTCTTTTGATGGTATTACTTACGGAGATATCTCGCTAGTCATTGAAAAAAGGGCTTAAAAAATTAAATTGAGGGTGAGGATTTTCAATTTGTAGGCTGCCTAATTCGTAGGTTCGTAGGCGTGGGAAGCTTTGAGCGAGCCGCCTCGCTAACAGCAAGCAGAGTGCTATAAATGTTATTTCTATGTCTTATGATCAATAGATTTCTTTCCGGCCCTGGTGGGGGCGCAGAGAGGGGCCTCGAGGCTTCGCCTCATTACCCCGGCGTCAACTCGAGGGGTGACGACCCCTCGGTCCTTGGGTTTTGTGGGAATCTTTTCTTTCCCTTACTCTCAATGTTTTTTTGGCATCATTCCGTTTGTAATCTTTTTTTTTTAAATAAACCCAAGGACTCTATGGTGGTTCCGCAGGGATCAGGTCCCGCGGAAGGGGTCGCCATGGGCGGTCGTCTTCCTGGGGCCGGGGCTGGGGCGGGGCGATGTTGTGGAGGTGCTCGTGGTGCCCGTTGTCGGCGCGATCGTACATTCGACGCGCCGTCTGCACGACGAATTCCTCCACGGTTTGGATCTGCAGGTCGCGGGCTATGACGTCGTTCCTGACGTAGCGGCCCGCGCCCGTGCAGATCCTGAGAGCCACGTTCTGCAGCGCCTGGAGCCGGTCCTTGTTGGTCTGGGAGACCAGGGCGTACCAGCTCGGCGCCGCATAGGTTAGTCGGGACCGGACGTAGGACTTGTAGACCCGCACTTTAGTCCTCAGCGGCAGCCGAGATCCCAGGACAGGTCGGAGGAGCGCTCGGGCGACGCGCGCTTGTTGTAGCGCGCGGTCAACCTGCGGCTGCATCCTCAACGATCTGTCAATCTCGATGCCGAGGTACCTCGTGTGCGAGCTCCAAGCCACGTCCTGGCCCCGAAGCTGGAGTTGAGGTGGGTGGCGGCGGCGGCGGGAGACAAACAGCGCGGCCGTCTTACCCACATTGACGGCCATGCGCCATTTGTCCAGCCATGGCGGCAGGACGTCTAGCAGCTGCTGCATCCTGCTGGCTGCGATGGTCGGGCTGGTGGATGACGAGAAGTAGGCGCTGTCGTCCGCGAACAGTGCCAACGATACATCCCTCTCCCCGGGGCGTAGGTGGCCCTCCAGTGTAGGGATGTCGTCTGTGTACAGCGCGTATAGGGCGGGCGACAGGCAGCTACCCTGCGGTACACCAGCTGAGATGGTCCGGGTGGAAGAGGTGGCATCCTCGACTGCGACGAAGAACCGCCGGTTGGCGAGGAAGGATGCCACGAGCCTGGTGAGGGCTGGTGGTGTAGGAGTCTGCAGGAGCTTGTACAGGAGGCCGGGGTGCCATACACGGTCAAAGGCCTTCTCCACGTCTAGAAAGACCCCGACGGTGGATCGCCCGGCTTTGTGCTCGACTGCGAGGTGGTGCATCACCCTGGTGAGCTGCAGCGTGGTGGAATGGCCGGACCTGAAGCCAAATTGCTCTGGGCGTGGCTCGATCGTTGGGGCCAGGCGGCCCAAGAGCAGACGCTCCAGGAGCTTGGCCACTGTTGGTAGCAGGGTGATGGGGCGGTAGCTGGCCGGATGGCGGTGGTCCTTTCCTGGCTTCGGCAGGGCGATGACCCGCCCGGTCTTCCATGGGTCCGGGAAGTGGCACACGTCCGGAGGATTCCGTTGAGGAGCCGGGCGAGTGCGGCGACTCCACGACGGGGCAGCTGGGCGAGTGCCATGTTGGGGACTCCGTCATAGCCTGGCGCCTGGGTAGGCGGAGGACGGCCTTCCGCACCTCAGCAGGGGAGAAGAAGTACTCCCCGCCTAGGGGCGGTGTCGGGCCAGACAGGAAGTCCTCAACCGCCTCCTCGATCTGGTGGTGATGGATGAGAATCTCGAAGGCGGCATCTGCTGGAACAAGGTGTGGCGTGAACTGCTCCGCCAGATGCTCGGCCAGTATCTCGGCGCGGTCGGCAGGAGCGAAGCGCCGGACCCCGTCTCGGTCCAGCAGCGGGTAAGTGGGCGCCGGCTGGCGCGTGAGCGCCCGGTTCAGCGCATGCAGGTTGGTGTCGTGCTCAGAGGCCCGGTCGATTGCACAATCCCAGGTCTCCCCACGCCATGCCTGCACGGCGGTCGAGAGCTCGGCGGTGAGCCGGTTGAGGCGAGCTTTCAGTCGTGGGCATCGGGAGCGCGCCCACTCGCGCCGGAGCTCGCGTTTCTCCGCGATGCCCCTTTTGAGGTGAGGTGGGAGGTCGCGGCGGCGGCCTTGGCGCCTGATGATGGGCGAGGAGACAGCTTCTTTAGCCTCCTGGATGCGTGTCATCAGAGCGGACGCTTCGGCCTCCACTTCGGCCGGCGTCAGGATGGGGCCGACGTCCACGGACTCTAATGCCTTGACGTACGCCGCCCAGTCAGTCCTCACGCCCAGGGGCCGCGGCGCTGTAAAGTCCGCGGCCAGGTCGAGCGTTATGAGGAGAGGGAGGTGCTGTGTGTCCAGGTCATACAGCACCTCAACCAGGACGGGGCAGCGCACGAACTTATGGAGCACTATGTCCAGGACGTCGGCAGCGTGTGTGGTGGCGGTGGGGATATGTGTGGGGGAGTCAGGCCCCACTACGGTGAAGCCGGTCGCATCGCTGTCGTCCAGCAGCTTGCGACCGGCAGGGTTGATCACTCGCGACCCCCACGCTGGGTGCTTGGCGTTTAGGTCGCCAGCGAGTAGCGTTGGGGAGTGTGAGTTGAAGATCGCTGCAGTATCGGTGGCAGCGTAGCGGGGTGTCGGCGGGCGGTAGCCGGCGAAGATGCGAAGTTCCTCGCCCGCCGCTCTCACCAACACCCCGGTGGACCTCAGCTCCTTGAACGGAGCGAGCGCCAACTCCTCGTGGACGAGGTCGCGTCTGACCAGGGCGGCCGTACCACGGTAGGCCTGCCCCGATGTGGGCGACACCTCGTCTCGGCGGTACGTGAAGAAGTTGGGCACGCTCAACTGGTGGTTGGGCTGGAGCTTCGTTTCGCCCAGGAGGACGATGTGTACGTCCTACGACTGAGCGAGTAGGCGGAGGGGCTGAAGATGCTTACGGACTCCCCCGGGATTCCAGTATAGAATGCGCAATGCGGAGGACCTATCCATACCGGTAGGCTGATTATGTAAAAGCAACAGCAACAGCGACGCGACCGCGACCGCAATTTTAGCAAGCAATTTTTAGTTCACCGATTGTCCGGCAGAGGGAAACCTAGTGCTCGATTGCTGGGTGACGTAGTACCTGGTGTCATGTTAGTACAAAATTGGCTTTTGACAGCACTGATTGCTTAATTTTCGCCTGTCGCAAACCGGTCGCAGTTACATAATCAGGGGGCCGATCCCTTCCAGTACGGTTAGTCCCCGCACCGCAGCACTCTGGAGGTCCACTCCTGCAGCGATGGCGACCAGTAACTCAGTGAGGGCTCCCAACAGAAGCTCTGTTGGGTTCCCCACTGGTCTGGGCGTGTTGGTCCCTGCTGGGACAGTTTCGATGGGGGCACCACGCTGGCGGCCTCGGGAGGTCCTGCGCTCGCGCTGGGGCAGGGACACACTCTCTGGTACGAGTGCGCCTGTGGGGTGGTGTTCTATTCTGGGCTGCGCCGGTGCCCGGGTTGGGCACGGCGGTGGGTGGTGTGGGCGCGACGCCGCGGGGCCCGGCAAGGCATATGCCGGGGCCGGTGCCAGCCGCTGCGTGCTGGGTTTTGGGGCCTCCTTACGGGAGGCAGGGGGTGGCTGGGGGCCCGGGATATCACCCTCAGGTTGGTGCGGGGTGGAGGAGGCAACTGGCTTCCTCCGCCGTTTACCTCCTCGTGGCCTCCTCCTGCGGGCGGGCGCTGGCTCACCTCTGTTCGTGGCCGGGTTGGCCACTACTTCGGGGGCGTTCGGCGTGACTGTGGGGAGTGGCCTGTGTGTTGGTGGCGGGCGATGTGGTGCCGCCCATCGGCTTCCTGGGCGGGGGACGGGCGAGACTGCCCCCCCTTGGGCAGTCGCAGGGTAAGTGGGGGCAGGTGGGGGGAAGGTTATCCCCCTTTTGCGTGCCTCGCGGCGGAGCGCAGGGCAACTTCTGCTGTTTGCCGTGTGATCGCGGCCGCAGTTCGCGCAGGTCGGCTTCTCGGTGAGGGGGCGGGGGCAGTCGGCGGCGGCGTGCTGAGCGCCGCAGCGGACGCAGCGCATCGGGCGGTGGCAGTGCATCGGGCGGTGGCAGTGCGCCGACGCGTGGCCGAACGCCTGGCACCTGTGGCACTGGGCCACGCGGTTCGCTGCGCCGCGCCAATGCTCCACGCAGACGCCCGGCATGAAGAGCAGTTCCTGTATGCCATACAGGCGCACGAGCTCCTCCTCGGGCAGGCGGTCCAGCTGGGCGTGGAACAGGCAGCCGGCGCGGCCCTGTGCGCCTTTTATTTGCTTCACAAACCGGGTAGGGAAACCCAGTTCGTGAAGTGCTGCAGCGATGTCGTCGACGGGTAAACCTTGTATGGCCACCTTGGTGGGCAGTTCGGCGGACACGGTGTAGCTATACCAGCTGATCGCCGGATCTTCCGCCATTGCCTCCACCAGGTGGCGCTGCACCGTGCGGTATTCTTCGGGAGTGCGGGGGGTAAATCGCACCCCTTGAGCCAGGGGGCGCGCGTTGGGGGCGAAGCCAAGTTTACCCCTTAGGGCGGCGAAGTGCGCTACCCAGTTCGGCAGGCACTCCACCACGATGGGAGGATAAGCTCGCGATGGTCGTGGGGCGGGCGGGCCCTCCTGCGCTTCGCGAGCCACACCGGTGGCTGGAGGCGATGCGGCGAGTGGTGCGTCCACCTCCATCCTTGGGTCTGCCTCGCCTTGGTGCGAGGTGGGTTGGGCGGGGGCCGAGTGTTCGACGGCGGGGGCTGCCGGTATACAAACCGGGCGGTGGCTGTCCGGGCGGGCGGGGTTTACCAGTTGTGGTATTGGTCGAGGGCTGGGCGGGCGGCTGGTGGGCGGGCCGTGCGGTTGCGGTGCACCTTTAACATCAAAGATCACCTGCGGTGGAGGGCGGGCGGCGGGTGCCGCACCGAGGCGCACCATGCCGGTCTCCCTTCCCGGGGAGTCGGGCTGGCCCAGGCGGCGGGGGGGAGGCGGCTGCACTGATGCAGCCTCGGCGTACGAGGCGAGTCGCTCTTCGGTCCGCTCGGGGGACGGCATTGATGACATCGGGGGAGGCAGCTCCATGTGGCTCGTATGTTCGGAGCGGGAGTCCTCCTCTGTTGGGGGCGGGCGGGAGGTGGAGGGGCTAGACGCGGTTGCTTCTTCCGAAGCAGTTTCCTCTTCCGCGCCCTCTCGTGGTGGCGATGGGGACCTGCGGGCTGGCGCGCGATAGGCGGGCTTGGGCCTCGAGGTGAGGGGGGTGTTCTGCAGCGGAGGGGATTCGCGGTATGAGGAGGAGAGGCACTGTCGCTTCTCGTCCTGCGTCTCCTCTGGCGATGGTGGTGCCCTTGTTCCTGCTGCTCTGTGCTGGGGGCGGGGCGGAAACTCAGTTCTGCGCGCGGCCACAGCGGACGTGCCTGCGGGGGGCTGGGGGGCGTCGTGCGACGCTGTTCCTGTGTGGGCCGAGTGGAAGCGCCCAGCCCTGAGGACTTGGGATTTCTCCGGTTCCATCAGGTTGGTGGCCACTATGACTCGGTCCGGTAACGGGGCTCGATCCGGGGGTTTCGGCGGAGGAGGAACATCCCCGTCTGCCATCGGGTAGGATGGTTGGGAAACACTCAAGGGGTGCCTTCAGTGGACTAGGGGGGCGGAGAACCAAGCCAGGTGAGATCCCGAGGGAAGGCCTAGCTTAGGTAATCCAGCGGCACTCGCCTAGGCACTGCGGGCACTAGGTACTCACCGCTAGCGATAGGTATGTCCTAACGCTGCGATCCGAGTTGCCTGCGCGTCTGTATGGGGCTCACTATACACTGCACTACGAGTCACTATCTCACTGCACTGAACACACAATAATACGATGTTATTCGTATTAGCCTCAAACGCAGGTCGCGGTCTCGATGACTAACCGGCTGTTAGGCCGGTGTCAGAGGTCCGCGGGGACGTGAGGCGGGGGGCGGACGGCGGGAGACGGGCGACGCGCGCGCACTGTACGGCTGGGAGCGGCAGACTGTGTACGGCTGGGAGCGGCAGTCTTATGATTACGCTATTTTGCGTCGTGCATTCTGATTGGCTTAAAAGACATTTCACACGTACATGCTATAAATATTTTTTACTTTACTATGATACAGGGAGGAGGATTTGACTAATTTGACCACGAGGAAACATAATTCTGTGGTCAAACCAGTTTGACTAAATAGTTTGTCTACGAGGAAGTAACGACATTTAAAGCTCGTCTTGTTCTTCTTATTTATTTAGTTTCCTACGCTAATATTGGAAAAAAAATCGTTTATTTTGTCATTGTTGCCAAAACCATCAAAATATTTTATCCTTCTTTCTGTTTTATAAATCAGGCATGTAAGTTTTTACTTACATGCCTGATTTTCTATATTATTATTATTTTTACTATAGCGAACTGCCAAGGCTTGAAACGCATGTAATTCGAATGTATCCCTCGTCTGTATCATCCCATTGTTGGAAAAAGGCTTACTCAGGCAGTGGGAAGGTGATCTAAGTACTCAACACATAAAAATATATATAAAGTATAACATAAAAATTCACCGCAAGACCATACTTACTACTTTTAAGTCTACCTACATACTCGATCTACTCGATGGAGCGACGGCATTGTTGCGGTCTCGTGGAGTCGATAGATGAAAGCTGCTCAGGACCGCTATTTTAGCATCATATGGGGAGAGGCCAGGATCCAGCAATGGACATGTGTCGGCCAATATGAAGAAAAAATATATAAAAACAACTAATTTTTTCTCATTCGTTGCAGAAACAAAAAAGAATAAAAATATCACTTACAAACCCAATTTGCCGGGAAAAGGGGCCACTTCCGATCGGAAGACAGTGCTCAGCGCTGATATAGGTACAACTCGTGGTACACGCATCATGCCACAGACAGCAAAGCTACCATCAGATGTAGATCACCAGACCAATGATCTGAATAGTCAAAGAGATAGATTTCTAAGGTGTACAAACGCAATGTACCGAGATAAGCAGTTGGCGTGTAAAGAGGCAACTGACGCCGGAAATAATGCAGCAGACAGTCAGGCGTCCGACGGCAAGTAGCTTTTTAGGGTTCCGTTAAAATAAAACAAATATTTAAGAAGGGCTCCCATACAACAGACATAATTTTTCTTTGCCGTTTTTATAGATAATGGTAATGAAACCTTCGTGCGCGAGTCTGACTCGCACTGAACCGATTTTATTTATTTATCTTAGCTGATTCAACCGTTACTAGTATCATATAGATCTTTATGAATTCTGGAACAGCGACTATCTCTCCTCTAGAGAAATGAGAGAACGTATACGTATAAATATGTAGAGTCTCGTACTTTTTTTATGATAATGCTAGATGTCCTCCGTAGTCAGTACTTCCTACTCGGGAAAACGAAAATCTAACTTTTTGATTCATTTTAGTACAATACCTATAATGTCACTTACATTAGATAGCATTAATAGGAAAGGCAATCAGAAACATTTATTTGTGGGTTTTCTCTTACTTATTGTACGCAAACAAATTTAAATTAGGTACTCATTCTTCAGGCGATCTGAGACTTGAACAAGAAATATCTAATATGAAGTGTGTTACGAAGTGTAAAAAGTCCCCCATCAAGGCTGGCTCCACGCTCAAAAACAACGCATCACAACAGCTTGATGCCATTAAACATAAGCTGAAAAACCTAAAGACTATAACACAAACGTCGCTATGTCCGAAATGCAAGCCACGAAAGGTACAGGCCCAGGCTGTGCAGTCCAGGCCAGAGGATATCCAACCTACCTTTAAACGCGGAGTTAAGGGTAAAACTAAGAAAACCGAAACTCAAGGTAACTAACTGTTCGTATCAAATGGAGCTAGCTAACTATATACCGAAACGACAACCGCTGGGGCAAACGTGTTCTTGAGTGGAGACCACGACTCGGTAAACGTAGTGTAGGACCCCCTCCGACCAGGTGGGATGTTGACCTGCGAAAGACTGCTGGATACGTCGAGCTGAAGACAGGCTATGGAGCTAATTAGGGGAGGCCTATGTCCAGCTGTGGACTAATGTCTGATGACGATGATAATACAAACAATCGGTATTATTATGTCACCATTTTAGAACGAGAATGGCGAAACAGATATTTTATTGATGTGTTGGTTCAATTTTATTTTTAGTAGTATTGGCCCCTTTTGACACAAAAGTAGCAATATCTCAGTTTTTTACAGTACAACATTTCGTGGTTTATTATTATTTTAGAATGCTCTTGAAATGGACATGTTTTCGATGTACGGCATCTTAGGTTTTCTTACATTTTTTTTAACCACAGCAGCTTAAACTTTGCATAAGTAAAATATTTTTTTTATTTTTACTTTAAACCTATCTTGAAAATTACTGGTCCTAGTTACCAAAATATTTCAAATGGTGTTCAGAAAAGCTGTTTTTTTTGAGTATATTCCAAAAAATAAAATTGAAAAATTGTTAAAATTGTAGGCACAAAGTCCAAAAAGTGAACAAAGATAATTTTTTTTCCAAATTTACAAAAAATTCAATATTTTCCGTACGGGACAAGTTTTAAAAAAATAAAAAAAAACTGATTGGCCTTGACCTGCCGCATAAGCACCTTAAAGGTTATCCACTCATTATGGGATACCCTGTATATGTATTTTCTGGCAAAATACTTACCATTTATATTTGTAAAAAATATCTTATCTACAATAGTATATTTTTACACAAGGGACTAAACCTCATTTTATACGAGGTTGGTTGTTATACTCCCGAGCGGTGCGAGGGAGGATGACTGACCAGACTGAGTTATAATGGTTTTGGCCCGAGTAAAAAAATAATAGATTTTTCACTTCGATTGCGTGAAAATAAAACAATTAAAACTTACCTTCACACACACTTTAGTACCTACTTCTCTTTTGTCGTCATTCTTTAAATATATTTCACCTGATTCGACCGCAATAGACAGAAACATTTTTATTTCTACCTCCTTCTTTTCCTATAATAACAATTAAATAATCCACGTTCGCCTTTACTTCACTTTATAGTAAATAATAAACAAAAAAGTCCAGTGATTTCGCGCTAATACCAACTTTTTCCTGTCTTCGTTACGCGCAGCGCAATTGCGTCAATCCAGCAAGAACTTGAAATATCTACCCACGCATTCTACCATGGAGGATGAATCACCCTTTTAAATATCCAAACAACAAAAAGAAGACGTTTTCAGTTCCATTTTTAAAAATAAATTCAAAAGAAAAGACTTATTAGTGTTCCATTTACAAAGAACTAAAAGGCCTATTACATTTCACTGTTTACCGGAACGGTGCGCCGTGGCGGCGGAAAGGACGTTCTGATTATACTGCACGGTCGCCGCCTTCCTAACTCAGTTGCCAGTCGAACGTAGTAGGAGTATGGCTCCTGTGCTCTCAAAATTTCAAAAAATTGGAATCGCCCTTGCCGCAACTGCGGCTGTAAATGTGAGAAGGAAGAAAAAAAGAAAATGTTGGATCAAGCAATATCTCCTTTTAAGAAACAAAATGTGTAATATGAACATCTTGCATTCGTTAGAGTCAGAGGATTTTAGAAATTATTTACGTATGGATTCTGCTTTCTAAAAGAACACAAAATCCGTCGTGTCTAAGCTGTTTATTTTTGTATTCCTGATGAGTTTTGTTCCATAAGTAAGGCATGTCTTTATAAAGTTCTAGAACATTGGACAATACATCCTTTTCCTTTTGGGAAGTCATTATTGCACGCAAGGCTCGCTGATGCACGTCCGCTCACGATAAACGCCTCGCGCGACTGAGCGGCCGCCGCGGCCGGTCAGCGATTACATTTGCCGGTGCACCGGCAATTAGGAAGTTAGGACGGCCGGGAGCGCACGGTCTTCCGGTATCGGCATCCTTTCTTCCTAACAGCGATTACACCTTCCGTTTTAAGCTTCCTAACTCTTACCGTTGACGGTGAACCGTAAAGTGTAATCGAGCTTTAAAACAAAAATTCACTAAAAAGTCTTTTTTTCTTAAAAAGGTTTTTGGTTCTTAAAAAGTCGAGTCTTTATGTAAGAGGGCGAATGTCTTGTACTGGCTGATATTTCAGTCAAAAATTAAAAAAGGAAGTAGGTACACTCGAGTTTTACGACTCCTAGCTACGCTATAAATGACACACTTTTTGAGCAAGAGAAGTGAAAAAGCTATTTTTCAGGTGTTCTGCAAGCTACGAATGTCAGAAAACCATCCGAACAAACCTCTAGGTCCATAAGTAGAATACCACCAGCGGGCCCCCAACTTGCAAATAATAGTGTACAGCTGTGGCCAGATACATTCAATTCACAGACAGGGATCAAGGGCCTTTGGACCACTCCAGGACCTAGTATCCAAGAAGATAGGCTAGGCCAAGATACCGCCTACGAAATACAGACCGATAATTCGAGAACAATGGTACCTTATTATCCAGGTAATCATTAAATAAAGGGTTAATAATGTCAAAGATCTAATATAATGCGTTTACTTGTAGTAAAATATAAATAAGTAGGTACCTACATTTAAATTAGTATAATTAAAAAAGTTAGTTCTTAGTTCTAATTCTAAATAAACAGTTACTTAATAAAAACTGATAAAATAAGCGACTTTACTAGTTGGATACGTAATTCTTCCGTTAGGCCTCATTCCATATTATAATTTTTAATTTATAAAAGTAGTATTTAACCAAGTCCTTCTATTTGCTCTTCAAACCGCAGATTACAGGCGATTTGGAAACCTAGTAGATTGCGCGCTCTATACATTCTCGATTGGATTATCTTGCGTAAATCAATTATTTATGCATTATTTTCTTCATTTATTTGTCCAGTTCACTGTATAAAAAGAGAGGGAGAGAGACAGAACCTCAAACAAAAAACCTACCTTTTCAGACTGTCGCAATAATACTACGAAAAAAACATTAGCACAAACTTCTGCGTCTCTCTGTGATATAAAGCCTTGGAATGCGAGGTCTAGCCACATAAACATCCCATCCAATATTTTACACCAGCGAAATCGAATAAATCAGCAGAGCTGTATCGATAATTCAAACCTGAGAGAAGTAAGGAACCAAGCCCAAGGTTCTAAACTGACTGAGGTACTGACCGATACTTATGAGGTCAAGGAAACCCAAAATCAAGGCATAGGTACCCTTCGTACGTATTAAAAATATTTTAATGTACGATTTGTTTATTCTCTGACTACTTCACAATTTATTTAATTTTTAGCAGAATGTCCAAAATTCTGTTTCGTCGGCTGTTTCAAATAATTCCAGTCAGAAGGGTCCCCCCTTCTGACTGGAATTATTTGAAACAGCCGAGCTATCTCAAGATTGTTTGCAACAGTAGTCTGTGGATAGCGCAACTGCTTCATGAGTAAGAATTTTGGACATTCTGCAACACGAAACATTGTTTGTGTAGTGCAATCACCTACATACACAAAATTGAACCTTCCCATATCTGTTACAGATATTTTCATACGCACATTTGACAGAAAAAAACCAGAAACTTTAACCAAATCTTGCTCGATGTGCACGGTACCGTCTTCTATCCAAAGATCTTGCTACAATATCCAAACAAGCGCGAAGCAACAGACAGATCAGAAGTCACAAGCTTCCACTTCAGAAAGGTGCCACCCGCGTTGCACCGTGAGAAATCTGAACCAAGTCCGAGGTGCGATCACAGCTCACAGCTACAGCCAACACTACTCCACCACTGGACATAGGCCTCCCCTGATAAACTCATAGGGCAGTTATTATAACGGGGTCATGCCGTAAGGGTTTCAATGTAATAATTAAACTATATACATACATTCACGACTCCCCCCTCGTCGTTACTATAATTTTTCTCCAATGTGTTCTGTAATTCTTTAATGTCCACCATGTACAAAATTAATGATGGATCGAAAGGATAAACTACACTACAATATAGAATATATGATTGTAGTATACCTCTACATATATAAATTAAAATAAACTCAATAAACCTAAAACATAGGTACCGTCACTTCAATATAAATACAATATATACATATATGTACGTACCTATATACATAATAATAAATAATGCTGGACAATCCACACAGTATTATCTAGCCCCATGGTAAGCAGAGCTTGTGTTATGGGTACTAGATAACTGTGTACATAATACAATACATTACATAGATTGATATTTTTTTTTACATAGAAAACGACCAGAACACCCGGAACAAATATCTGCAGATCGTACACACAATTGTTCCGAGGCGGGAATCGAACCCGCAACCTACTGCGTCGCAGGCGGACCTTCGCCCACCGCGCCACATCGGTCGTCATACATATGTATATATCCCCGGATAGATTTTTATTTATTATAGTTGGAAGTGCTTATGTTCATTTCGAATATACTAAGCGATGGACTTTCTTGAATATCATGGGCAAAATCCTTTTGTAAAATACATAATATGTACTCTAGGTACATCCGTCACTGCACTGCTTGCTATTACAATTATAATAATGCCTGGTGTGTCGTACTGGTGGTGGGCAAGCGCATCCCCCATTCCTTCCAGAAATTACAATTTATCATTACTTAGTTTCTAAGATTATTCTTAAGATATTTTAGATAGTACGGGACTCCAACGCGAACTAGATGCAACAACAAAGAATTTCAACAAAGTTCAAAAAAGTTTAACTACTGTATCTTGTGGATGCGGGCCCGGGAGTGATACAGCTATCAATAAACAGCAAGATAAAGGCGTAGATTATAGGTGTAATAAGACCATGAAAGGTAACTATGTCAATAAGTTTTTTTTTACATGCGGGGCAACAAACGGTCTTTCGGTACCTACTGCCGATAGAAGTGAAAACTAAGTTATTTTATATTTTACTAGCTGCGCCCCGCGGTTTCACCCGCGTGGTGATAGATATTTTGAATAATATACAATATATCTTTATAAATTGTAGCCTATGTGTTATTCTGTATAAGCTATATTATTGTAAAGTTTCATTAAAATCCATTCTGTAGTTTTTACGTGAAAGAGTAACAAACATCCATCCATCCATACTTACAAACCCGCGTGGTGATCCACGCGGGTTAGTAAGTATACTAGCTGCGCCCCGCGGTTTCACCCGCGTGGATCACCACGCGGGTGAAACCGCGGGTGAAACCGCGGGGCGCAGCTAGTATACAATATATCTTTACGAATTGTAGCTTATGTGTTATTCTAATATGTAAGCTATATTATTGTGAAGTTTCATCAAAATCCATTTAGTAGTTTTTGCGTGAAAGAGCAACAAACATACTTACATACATCCTCACAAACTTTCCCGTTTATAATATTAGTAGGATTAATTTATGTACGTGCATATCTATATATATAAAAGAAAGTCGTGTTTGTTACAACACTTATAACTCGCTAACGGCTGGACCGATTTGACTGAAAATTGGTGAGAAGGTAGGTTAGAACCAGGAGTCTAACATAGGATATTAAAAAAAACCATTTGACAAATCGATTTCCACGGGGGCGAAGCCGCGGGGCGCAGCTAGTAATATATATATAAAAGAAAGTCGTGTTAGTTACGATTTATAACTCAAGAACGGCTGAACCGATTTAGCTGAAAATTAGTGGAGAGGTAGCTTAGAACCAGGAGTCTAACATAGGATAATAACATAGGACTTTTTATCGTTTAAACCATTTGACACATAGATTTCCACGGGGGCGAAGCCGCGGGGCGCAGCTAGTATGCATTTAAAGTAGGATTACAAATAAACAAATTATTTGAGAAAACCATCTTTTATTGATAAGGAATTGGAAAGTAAAGATAAAGATAGACTTCTACTAGAACAGAGTACATGCAGGCTTCACCATCTACACACAGCCACATCTTTGTATTTGATGGTTAGACGCGCTTTCTCACTCATAACAACACACAGCAATAGGCCTGATATATTCGTACCTAATTTAAATATGGCTGCAACGTGTCCTCTTAATTAAAAAGGGTAGTATTCAACATCTTTCTTTGTGTTGTTTACCCTCTATGCTGAATTTAGTATGCTGCTTTTAGTAGAAAAGTTTTGTCATCAGAACGGAATAAGCATGTAATATTTAAAAGATTAGAGGATGTTGTTGAAATTTCTCATCCAAGATTTGACCATAGACATTGCGATACTTATATACAGTGTGTCCCTGGATAAAGTGCAACCCCGAAAGGGGGTGAAACTAGATCAAAAATTATCGACAAAAAAATAGAAAAAAATTAAAAAAAAATTCGTATATACTTTATATAATACTGCTGGCTAGGAGCTTTTAAAGTTGACCACTGATTACGTCACCACTCACTGCGGCAATGTGCCTACAACAACAAGGAAGCCATTTTGAGCATTTAATGCATTAAACAAAACCCTTATTTCATACTTACATGTAATAAGTTAAATAAAAATGTAGTAACTAAAATTTGATTTTTAATACTTCCTGGGCAGTAAAAAAAAGTGTCTCTACCTGAGTGGTGACGTAATCAGTGGTCAACTTTAAAAGCTCCTAGCCAGCGCATTTTTTATGTTAGAAAGTAGTTTTTTTTTTATTTAAAAGCTATTATGATAGACAATAATAAAAAGTCATAAAAATATCTAGTATTATAGGCTTAATTTTAAGATTTTTGGAGATTATTGGAAAAAAACAGCATAAAAAATGTAATTTTAATACAAAAATTAAACTTTAAGTCACGATAGCCACTCGTTTGTGAGTTATTTGTTATTTTATCGTCATCGTCACATATCTGACATGATTATGGTTTTTATTTTAACAAAATAGACCCACTACTTTGGAAGAAATCATTTTTTTATTAAATAGAGTCATTAGTGAGTAATAAAATTTTTAATTCATCAATAAAGTATACAATGTGTATTGTCGAACCTTGATCAAACGAGATGTGCGGATACACGACATATATTTATCGATAAAAAACAAAAAATAAAAAATTATATGTAACCTATCTCAAAAATAAAGCCGATTTCATTATTTTTTAATGAAAACTACTTCATCTGGTTTTTTCTTTGTTTCTTTTTGAGTAAACGGTGTATTTTATTCAAAGTAGCCTCATTTGAAAGCTAGATAGTTTACCTAGCTAAGGAACTAAGAAAAAAATACAATTTCGGTACATAAGCCTAGTAAAAATAATATTTTTTTAGAAATTTGCAAAAAAAATACGATTTTTATTTTATTTTTTATCTGTAACTTTAAAACGTGAGTTATTGTGGTGTACTTTTTTGCATGTTATATTAAACTCCACAATTTGGTCTACAAAACCCCCAAAAATATGGGCCTATCTCTTTTTGTTGTCATGTTATTCACCATTTAAAATAGGTACTTTCTGTTTTGTCAAGAGTAAAAACAACAAAAACTTTATCTTAAACAGCCGTTACTACACTGCTGGGCATAGACCTCATTCCATTTCTTCCTATCTTGCCTCGTTTTATTTTACAATTTATGTAGATTAAATCAGTTGATATTCCTGTTGATCTTTGTACAAGACAGAAATTACCTATTTTCAATGGTGAATAAAGTAACAACGAAAAGAGATAGACTCATAGTTTTTGGAGGATTTGTAGATTAAAAGTATACCTCAATAACCCAGTTTTAAAGTTACAGATCAAAAATAAAATAAAAATTGTTTTTTTTTTGCAAATTTCTAAAAAAATATTGATTTTAATAAGCTAATGTACCGAAATTGTATTTTTTTTCTTATTTTATTAGCTAGGTGGACTATCTAGCTTTCAAATGAGACTACTTTGAATAAAATACACCGTTTACTCAAAAATACACGAAGAAAAAACCAGATGAATAAGTTTTCATTAAAAAAAATATTAACTCGGCTTTATTTTTGAGATAGGTAACATATAATTTTTTTATTTTGTTTTTTATCGATAAATATATGTCGTGTATTCGCACATCTCGTTTGATCAAGGTTCGACAATACACATTGTATACGAAATTTTTTTAATTTTTTTTTTTCTATTTTTTTGTCGATAATTTTTGATCTAGTTTCACCCCCTTTCGGGGTTGCACTTTATCCAGGGACACACTGTATATAGGGTGACATAAAACATTAAAACCGTTTTATTACATTAGCAAATACTTATTGAGTATATCAATGTATATGTAAGCAGCTTATCACCGTAAGCGCAATATGCTGGAATAATAGAACGTTTCTCTTTTGCAGGTGTTTTAGAACTACATAATTCTGCCTACAACCCACTATTCACTTCTTCGACGTCTGAGCTACCGCCTTGCAAAGCAAAATCCTGCTTAAAGAATAACACTAGCACCACTGAGAAGCAGCTTAATGCACTCAATAAGCATTTGAAAGATATAATATTGAATACAAACTCAGGACTAGGTGGTAAGGATTGTAACATATCCATACGGCAGAATATAACCACAATTTCTGGAGTCCAAAATGTTAACCCAGGAAATCAAAGTTTACCGGGAGTTCCGAGTTGTACCCCATGTCCTGTAAGAAAACTTACACCAGCTGGATGCGAAGGTCAGCATGTAAACCTAGAAAGACAAAATAAGAACACCATATCGGCAGATCAGAATAGTATCGCATGCCCAGAACAGATAAAGATCATTCCATGCCCAACAGCATGGAAAAACGTAACCCCAATACCTGGAGGTCAGATCGTAAGCCCAAGAATGCAGAATAACATGACCCAAATACCTGGAGGTCAGAGTTCAGACTCAGCTCAGCAGAACAGTATGACCTCTTCACAGCAAAATATGAGCGTAGCACCAAAAAGTCAGAATGCAAACCAAAGGCAAAATATGACCCCAATGCATACAGGTCAAAACGTGAACCCAGAACAGAACATGACGTTAATGCCGGGAGGTCACAATGTAAACCCAGGGTGGCAGAATAACATGACTACAATGTCGGGGGGTCAATGTTTTTCTCCATGCCCAGCAACTCGAAAATTTACCCCGATAACTAGAAATCAAAACTCAATTTCAGGAGTGAGTATTACTTTTTTGCCACGACGTCAAAATAAAGAAGTTAATGCGTTAGGTCAAGGAAGGCAGAATACAACTGCAGTACCAGGAAGTCAGTGTGGTCCTCCATACACAGCACCACAGAATATAACCTCAATCCCGGGTGGTCAGAATGTAAACCAAAGAATACAGAATATGAAGCAAATGCCAGGAGGGCAGTGTGAGTTCGCATGCCCGCCGTTACAAAATGTATGTTCAATACCACAAGGCCAGCGTGTAAACCCAGGGTGGCAGAATATGGCCTCGATCCCGGGAGATGAGAATGAAAACCAAGGAAGGCATAATATGATTCAAACCTCATCAGGTTACCGTAGTCCACCAGGCCTACAGATTACAACCAGGTTACAAAATATGACCCCAAAACAGGAATGTCAGAATTTAAGCTCAGGATACCAGGATTTAATGCAAATGCCGAAAGCGCAGAATGAAAACCAAGGAAGACACAATATGATGCAAACCTCATCAGGTTACCGTAGTCCACCAGGCCCACAGATTACAACCAGGTTACAAAATATGACCCCAAAACAGGAATGTCAGAATTTAAGCCCAGGATACCAGAATTTTATGCAAATGCCAGGAGCGCAGAATGAAAACCAAGGAAGACACAATATGATGCAAACCTCATCAGGTTACCGTAGTCCACCAGGCCCACAGATTACAACCAGGTTACAAAATATGACCCCAAAACAGGAATGTCAGAATTTAAGCCCAGGATATCAGAATTTTGACTCACAATGGGCAAATAATTCGCCACCATGGGAGTATATTTTACGAGCGCCAGGAGACCGGAACAAACGAAAGCCGAGCGTATCATCGTTTGCATGTGGACCTGAGACATGTAAAGCCAGCTCTGAAATGAGCTTAGGTAAGCCATTCTCCAAGCATAAGAAGTTACAAATCAATCCATCAACCATCAAACACAAACCAGCATGTTAAAACAATTTACTCCAGCAAAGCCTTTTAACATAATCCATAACAAATATCTTTGTAATATACGTGGTGATTGTTAACAGTATACAGAGTTTTAGGGTTCCGTAACGGAAGGAAAAAAAGAACCCTTATTATATTGAGGATTTAATAAACGTCTGGCAGGGCTATGGTATCGGAAAAAAAATCCTAGCGACGGTAGTTAATTTTTTTTAATGAAATGACGATGTGGAGCAAACCGAATGACTTCATCATCAGTACCGACATCAATCTATTCCCTCAACAACATTAATCCTCTAATGCCATCAGAGACCATCCACGTTGCCTTCAGATTTTCTATTTTACTAGGTGCCTGAGGTACCTTTATACTATTCCACATTGCCTTCAGATTTCCTATTTTACTAAGTACCTGAGGTACCTATATACTATTCTACATGTTTCAGTTCGTCGCCAGAAAGCAAAGATACCAAGCCCCTTACCATGTGGAGGTTGCCTTAAGAAGCACCGGTACACACATCCGTTCCCTTGTAAAGGTGGCAAGTGCCAAGACCAAGCATCCGGATTAAGTTTTGATGATACCAGTAAGTCACGCTGGTTACGTAAACCACGCAAATCAAAAGCTTTGTCACGGAAAACATCATTAACATCTCAATCTTGCACATGTAAAAAGAAAAAAAGGAAAACGCAGAACTTTGTTTGTATGTGTCCTCAAGTGGTTGACGAATTTGTTGACGAGGCAACGAGATGGAGAATAAGATCCGAGTCGACGCAAACAACTTCAGGTTTTAAGCTGTTGGCTAAGAAACGTAGTATTATCGGTTCGGATATGAGTTTCGAAGAGGCTTTGCTGTTTTTCGAAGAACATCCAAACTGGGATCTAGGCAAAGATTGCGTCTGTCAAGATGTTGCGAACGCAAATTGTAGTTGTGGCAAAAAAAAGAATAACATATGTGAATGTCCGGTGCCAGAAGAGCCAGAAGTGAAAAAAGGGCTCACGCTTTTTGTACCCGGCAAAGGCTCAGGAAGTCAAGGACTCAGTGGTATTTGCTGTTTTGATGTTTTAGGGGAAACAATGCTTCCCAATCCCCCAATATTGACCCATAAAAGTAATTTTGAGTAGGTACATCAGTGTCCTGCTTAGCCTTAGAATTATAAATGTATTCTCAAATGATTATTTGTATAGTTTTGCCTTTTGCATAAAATGGTGAAATTACTCAACGAAGGTGACACGAATCTTTAGTGACGTTATTTGTATCGTGGTGTGTAAAGCAATAAATTGCGAATATATTGCGATTTTCAATTGTTTAATTCGTTCGTATATAATCCGACCTATCTATTTTACGGATAATAATAACACAAAGCTGCTTACTTTAGATCTAGCGAGACAATTTATCGGAAATTCTCAATTGTCTGTTCGTGTTCTGGTTCAAAACCCTAAAACAAGGTTTTGAACCAGAACACGGACAGAAACGCATAAGGTCTGTCTCTGTCCGTCCTTTATTTTTCACTTCGATTTCTCAGCAACCACAGAAGCTTAAAATCAGGCATAAATCAATATTGTGTACCTACAGATAGTAGTAAGTTTTTTTTTATATAAAACCAGCCAAGTGGGAATCCACCAGTTCAAAGTCGCTCAGCGAGCTATGGAAAGAGCTATGCTTGGAGTTTCTCTGAAGGATAGGATTCGAAATAATATATACGAGTACGACAGAGAACCAAAGTTATCGACATAGCTCTAAGAATTAGCAAGCTGAAGTGGCAGTGGGCCGGTTATTTCTCGCGAAGAACCGACAACCATTGGGGTAAACGTGTTCTTGAGTGGAGACGGCGACTGGATAACGACCTGCGAAGGACAGCAGGTAGATGCTGGATGCGGCAAGCTGAAGACAGGGCGCTATGGCGCTCATTAGGGGAGCCCTACATATGTCCAGTATATATGTACTACTCTAGGCTGATGATGATGATGATGAAGTGCAAATTAACTCGCACACGAAGGGTTCCGTACCGCACCATCAAACCAATTTCGCAAAAGAAACCCTAAAAATATTTTTGATGTATCGCAAAAAAGCAAGTCATCATGACGCAGTCACCTATCCAAGTACCTACTGACAGCGCCCAACGTTGCTAAACTTCGGTGATCCGTACTCAAGGTGTTGGTGGATAGACGTTGGCCCTCATAAGTATTAAAAAAAATTACTATTTATTTTTTATTATAGTGATTAATGAAATGACGTTGTTAAATATAGGCAGTAATAAAAAATATTTTATTACTGCCTATAACAGGCAGAAATATTTTTTTAAAACGGTAGAAAAGTAACGACCCGCCCCTGCCACGCACGGGTGCAAATATATAATATTATTTAGATATAAACCTTCCTCTTGAATCACTATCTATTTAAAAAAACCGCATCAAAAGCCGTTGCGTAGTTCTAAGCATACATGGGGACAGACGGACAGCGGGAAGCGACTTTGTTTTATACTATATAGCGATGAAACCCAAATTGGTTTCATTGATAAATGTATGCCCGAAGGATTAATTTTTAGCTCATCATGCAAAACAACACTACACATTACTTTTGAAAAATCACGACGTAGATGATAATCCTCGCCCATGCTTTTCAAAGATTTTGATGATTCTTTTATTATTGTACTATCTGCGCAACGCGGCTTCGCCCTCTTGGAAATCTATGTCTCAAATGGTTTATAAAACTTTTTAATTCCTTACGTTACTCGTAATAATTTATTATTATATTTCAAGATTTGAAGTATTCATGTCTTAAAAATTCTATTATAAGCTTAGAACAAATGGAAGTTGCCAGTTAGTATTGTTAGTTCTATAAAACATAGAACAAATGGGCTAGTTTTCGTTTTAATAGTCCTACCATTGCCTTGTTTGCTTTATGACAGATTTTCTTTATGGCAGATTAGCATTAGGCCAGATTAGTTTTAGGACAGATTCGCTCTAAGGCAGAAATTGTACAGTCAATGGCAGATTCGATAAGAGTTTTCTATTTTCTTTCTTTTATTAGTGAATTTCATATTTTTTGTATCTACACTACATAGTTAAAGCTTTAATTCCTTTATGTAACGAATGTTACCTATATAAACTGTATGATAATAATTCGTCACACAAACGTATTCTCTATTATTTAATTAAATTGTCAACAAGTCGATGCTCAATTGGGGCCTAAACTAACTACAATAACTACAGAACTACAGGGATAAAAAAGTTTTAACAGTTCTATGACATAACAGTCATATAAAACAAATGGGAGTTACCTACTGCATTTGTTAGTATGAAGTTCAGATAAATATTATTTAATTGCTATGTCTAGAACATTATAAGTAAGTAGTACTAAGGTAGTAGTACCTACTGTAATAAACATTCTTTATTCTGTATAATTGATTTTATTACGAAATAGGATTGAGGCAGTGACCCTCGGCTCCAGACTGGACATGTCCCCTTGGTATACATAGCCATATAGCCTACTAGCTGTTTCCCGCGGTTTCACCCGCGTTAAATTCAAATTTCACATTTCTAAATTTTAATGTAGCCTATGTTCACCGCATATTAGTATAGATATTAGTACAGTATGTATTATATTATCTGTGATATTAGTATAGACCAACCAATAGTATTCTATCTAGTTGGAGGCAATGGGACATATCACAAATAGTGGGACAAAGAGACTTTATTTTTTATCAAAGTTTCTGTCATCATCTTTTTCATCATTAATAGCAAATAGTCAGTTCTCTAGCTATCCTCGAAGCTTAACTCTACTAGTCTAGATATAACCAGTGCCCGGAAAGTTCCTATTTTCACACTCTGGAGTGCATACATACAAAAGATTCTTTCCACAGCCTTTCATGCGGCTATTTCCAGGCTAATGATTCTACATATTCGCAATAGATTAGGTAATAGATTTAAGTCGGACTCATTCTGCTACGATTGTTTATCAATCATCATCATCAATGGTATTCAACATTTCGTCTTTCGAGCGGAATGCGGTAAGAATCGAACTTAGGGTCTTTCTTCTGGCTTCAACGTCGAGCGAGACGTCACTCGAGTCTTGGTTTACTGCTTTGAGAGTCCTGCAGGCCTCTCGATAGCTGTTTAGTAACCGATTGGCTGCGATAGTCTTCTAGAGTTCGGATGTCATCGTGGAGTTCCAGCAGTTCCCGGGGAAAAGGACGCCAGGAAGGTTTTGCATCTGGCGGTCTCGCGTGTAAGGGAGCGAGACCACCAACCTCAACGGAGAGGTGAGCGTGGCGGGAATTGTCCGCACGGTTGTACATCTTGCGCGCCAGCTTTACCACGAATAGTTCGTCTTACCAGAAATTAGGTAGGAGATTTTGACAGATCACCGTTTGACATTCACTCGTGATGTTAAACGTTTGTTCATCTCGAAACCTTTATCACAAAACAATGTTATTGTTGGTGGCGGGTTCGATTCCCGCCTTGGCACAAATGTTTCACAATCTGCAAAATCTTTTCCGGGTGTTCTGGTCTATTGAATCTTTTCGTTCTCCTATTGATATCTATTAAATCGTTTTCTATTGAATAATTAAATTACTCTTCTTACTAACACTAACTATAATAAAAAAATATTTATATAGGTACCTATTAAGTATATCAGTCATCTAGTACCCATAACACAAGCTCTGCTAAGCTTTGGCCTAGCTAGGTGATTGTGTGTGGATTCATCATCAGCCTATGTTAGTCCACTGCTGGACATAGGCCTCCCCCAAAGAGCGCCACAACGTCCTGTCTTCAGCTTGACGCATCCAGCATCTACCTTAAGTTGCAGGTCGTCATCCCACCTGGTCGGAGGGCATCCTACACTACGTTTACCGAGTCGTGCGTGGTCTCTAAGAATCTCTGGTCACTCAAGAACACGTTTGCCCGGGCGGCGGTTGTTGGTTTTTCGCGAGATATGGCCGGCCTACTGCCACTTCAGCTTGCTAATTCTTAGAGCTTGGTTCTCTGTCGGATGTATATGTTACGAATCCTATTCTTCAGAGAAACTCCGAGCATAGCTCTTTAAATAGCGGTGGATGGTATGTGGATTGTTCAGCATGATTTATCAATTCATAACAAGTTTTTTTATATATCATATCGAGATTTAGTCAGAAAGCAATTTAGTCATAACTGCTATCTAGTCAAAATTTGACTAGATAGCAGTTGAAAACACTTAACATTTTTATTTTATATTAAATATGTATATTTTTGTTTCATATATTCTTCAATAGATATCTCTGGCGAAGATAATGATGCATGTGTAGATAGTTTGTAAGTACCTAGGTACATAGTAACACATTCGATAATATTCAATAATACGATTCAATCGTTTTATTTCATTTAATTAATAATAATTCAATCCAATTGTCATTCATAATTCACTTCGACACATTTTTTTAGTACCTTGCTTAGGTACTAAAAAACGTGAGGTTCAAGAAAGTAGGTATCAAGATTTTAACACATAATCATCCAACAATAGCTGCCATTTTGAAATGCAAAAAAATTTTAGCCAAAACATCAACATCTTGATTTAAGGGGCCTCCGGAGGGGCGAATTCTTCATACAAACGTAATACCAAAATTATTTCTAATTCAAGCATATTTCCACTATAATATCGCATTATTTGTATTAAAATAGTATTTATCTAGGTTCCCAAATAGTTTTTTTTTTTTTTCAAAATACTTACCTAAAATGAAATGAAAGCCAATCTCATTTTGCACATTTTTTTGCGATAATGGACAAGTTTTCTTGCTATTTGTTTCGTATTAAAAACATCAATATCTTACGTTTTATATATTAAGGAACATAGCTTATATTGTCTAGTTACAGAATAACAATACTTTGTGAAGAATACAAAAAGTTTTCAGTCATAATTTTGGTATTACGGAACAAACCAAATTCTGAACGGCTAATATTGCTATCGCGCACGCATGTGGCGCGGCGCAAGGGTTAAACAGGGGCAGCGATATTCGGAGCGATTTTGGCAAGCGAGGGTCGCCGGACCCTTAATCAAGAAGTAGTCTAAAGCTTCTAACCCCACCAGCGTCATTTATAGAAATTATGTAATACCTGATCTTACTGCAACTTTTTATAAACATCAGTTAGATGGCGTTAAAAGTATAAAGGAGTATGTATGTATATGTAAGTCTTCGATAAGACCTAACGGTATATTGTATAGTATTTTAATATATGTGCTACAGTATTTAATTCTTAAATCTTTGGTGCTACGGGTTGGTGCTTGTGTAATATATTTAAACAAAAGCAAATAAGTAAGTCCAATAGAGTCACCCTACAATGGATAAAGGGACACAGCGGGTCCAGAAGTAACGACGAAGCTGATGCTCTGGCGAGGAGAGGTTCAGAATAGCAACCGGCAGGGCTTGAACCAATCATTCCCCTCCCTTTCAGTCAAGTCCGCTCTTGTATGCATCAACGCACAGTCAAACGACACGAAGAGCACTGGGCAAGTATGCCAGATTGCAGGCAGTAGGAGGCATTCCCAGTTTTAAACCCACGATACTCCCGAAAACTCCTCAATCTCAAACGTGACAAACTCCAGCAAGTCGTCGGTATTGTCACGGGACACTGCATGCTAAACAAACACCTATTTAATTTGGGTAGGTATCACAGACAGCCCCCTTTTGCAGAGGGTACATGATTGCAGAGGAGACGGCACCGCATGTGCTTGTAGATTGCGACAGCGTAGCTTCTCAAAGACTGCATCACCTTGGGACACCGAGGACGCCTACGGAGGCATGCACCAGCATCAGCGAGCTGCTGGCCTTCCTGGAGGACATCGGGTGGTTAGACTAGCAGCCCCCCCCATCTGACACGCAAAAAGGGCCCAGCGTCGGCCAAGTTGCGGAAACCAATATATTTAAACCACGCCAAACGTGACATACGTAGATGGATTACGTATACCCAAATTTCCTTTCAGGCCATCACCCGGATGTTTTTAGAAACCTGTAATGAGATTGGTTACTGCATTGTTTCTCTAAATGACGTTAGATGGCTTTAGATAAAAGTATAATACTAAAACGCTTCTATAATGATGATGATGATTCTTTGTTAATGGAAACTGTGTCTGGTTGGACACTTTTCTGCCAATGTCAATTGATGGAAAATAATTGTAAAATCAATGAGTTATTAAATGATGAAGATGGTTTGATATTTTCACCAGAGCCTAGTTCGTTATCTAGCAGGGTGTAACATGCAGGTTAGGTTGGCTTGGGAGACGAGATGTTGGAATCCCCCTTACACCCCACGCTTCTTTGAGTATGGCTAATTAATTAAATTGAGTCACAGACTAGCTCAGCTTGGCAAAAAAGAGTAGAAAACAATGGTGGCGCCACTGTGGGTTCATATGGCAACCCGTAAAGCGCACCAAGCTAGTCTTGATGGTCTTGATACTTAGCTATATATTTTTGTTACACATAGTTTATGAAAATCAGTAAATATTGTTTAATCGAGCAAGGAAAATAATGTTTACTATGATTGTCACCCTGTGTTAACAATATATTCTAGGAATTATAAAAAGACATATAGTAATAGTATTCTATTTTATATTAATAAATCTTCCTCTAAATATTCAACCTCATATCCATGTCTTGGCTAGAGCTGGCCCCAAAATCTTGAGATTCATACTCAGATTTGGAAGTACTGCTGGTATCATCTTCAAGGCTTTTTGACTAATCACACTATTGCCTCATATATTGTAAGTTTCCCATCACAGTCTTCCTTTTCTATTTTAATTATGTGCTGGCATGAATTCTTGCAACTGTCCTAGTTTAAAGCTTGGAATGCACGCTCAGCTGCTTCCTATAAAGATTAAACATTTCATTATATATCTATCCTTATTAGAAGTCAAACAATGTATCACACACTTAAACCATAGCATACCTTTATGTCAATGGAACCAACATTTTGGGCTGCCATTTTGTGTTTTGCAATATAAGCTTGATTGATAAGCTATGATAGAGTGAATGAAGATAAGCTTGATAATTTTTTGAGTTCGTCAGGTAAGTTCTTTTTTGAGTTTTGTTTTTAGGTAATTTGCCCATTTTGCTATGACATTTTTGTTATTTAAAACTTTGGGCTACAAGTATATTTGGCAAATATTCTCGGCTACCATAGCGGCTACCATCAAAGTTTAAATCTTCTTTTTTAAGTTGGTATCTGAAAAAATTATATTGAAATCACATTTAATAATGAATTGGATTCATTTATATACAAATAATTTCTTAAAAGTTTAATTGTTATACCAATAGAATAATGATAAATGTACATAGGTACCTGTTATCTCAAATGTAAACAAATAAATGTACCTTTTTGTTTGATGGCAAATAAATCATCTAACTCTTTTTGGGATAACCCTCTCTATGTTTTATGTACTAAATATCACTCTATTAAAATTTATTTCCAGCATGATTCTTCTTACAGTGCTAAGTGATTTACCAGAACTGAATAATATAGGTACACACTTAATTCATTTTTTCATTCATTTTAAAACCTTTTATTCAGAAAATATTTACAGTATATGGTTTTACTTAACTACTATTGCTTAAACTAGGTACATCTATATTATCTGTTTGCCCTCTTTTGGCAAAGGACTTCTCCAACCCCTTCCACTTTACTCTATCTCTCGCCAACCTTATCCACGTTTTCCCTGCTACTTCTCTTAGC
The DNA here is from genome assembly GCA_947044415.1 of Eupithecia dodoneata. Lineage (NCBI taxonomy): Eukaryota > Metazoa > Arthropoda > Insecta > Lepidoptera > Geometridae > Eupithecia > Eupithecia dodoneata. The sequence continues at coordinate 11,655,065 of OX345655.1, read as the reverse complement.
TCGTCCTACCATCTTTTGAATTGTCTCCTCCTATTTCGCTTCTTATATCTTGGAAACCAATTCATCAGTGTTTTGCTCCAGTGCCGAAACCCGTGCGATTGCCATACCTCGCGGTTTATATTGATCAGCGGTCAATAAGTGACGATTTCGAAAGATAAACATACTTAATAACATACAATTAAATTGCATCATTTTCTTCTTGTACATATCTAATTTTATTTAAGATAATAATTTATTTTGTTCTTAATTCCATATTTGCAGACTGGCTCAAGCATCAATTAATCTAAGCGCGATATATTCTGACCGCAAAACAAAAGTAAACATAACCTAACTGACCAATGTTTATTGTTGATTTATCTACTTATTCCGTATGAAATTAATTCAAGCCTGCTTTGGGGCCAGCAAGAAAAGTTAGATTCCACAAAAAAATACAAAACAAACTCTCACATACCTGTCATAACAGCGGTTCTTTGGTATCGCTGAGATCCGAAAGAATCGTTTGTTTAGGCCTCAAATTCCACCAGGCATAGGCTTAAATAATTAATAACCTCCCTGACAGCACTTCTAACAGTTTTATTAATTTAGGTTTTTCAATTTTGCGTATTTATTTAAATCACCGTTTGACCGCTCCATAATAAATAACGAGAGTTTGTAAATTTAGTAATCTAATCTTTGGCTTTGTTTGTGTACATGAAACGTCATTATATTATTTTGACAATGTTGCCATAAACAAAAAAAAATGTTCCGTTTCATTTTCATGACATTTTTGCCAAGCTGTGTGTGATTATGTCGTAGACTGAAAATAGTCTATAGGCTCAGTCTACGGATTGACTAAAATACACTTAGGCCTTAGGTTTTAGCAAGAGAATAAGACAAGCCGAAGGCTGTACCGATAAATCTTTTTATTCATTACCTAACAAAAAAATTGCATATAATTTTTCTATGGTAATTAATAAACGTTCGACTTTAATGCTTCATTATTGTTGTTGGCAGCACTAGGCGATGCTACCACAGTAGCGTTTTCGTCGCTAGTTCTGGTAATTTTAGCCTTAAAATTATCTTTGTTTTATATTACCTACTTTATATTTTGTAGGTTGGTACCTTACCTACAGTATTTTAGTAAAATTCAGACTGCAAATTATAAAAAAAACTTATGTTAGTGTATAATGGTTTAGAATGATGTAGGTATGTAAGTAAACTAGAAAAGTTAACACATGCACATTTTGCACATTCGCGAATTAGAATGCGATTATTGACTAGTGAACCAATTTGGCGCTAATCTATGTAGCTTTTTTACTTTGGTATTCTAACATGCCAACGCCAACGTCTGTTTCTTCAATCTTCCAACAAGCGTTTTTAGATTAAGCATACGAGTAAAACTTTTGAATAATCTGTCATTGATTCAATCTAAGTACCAAACAGATCGATAGATGTCATAAAATGGCCACTCACACTGGTAAATAATTTAAAAAAGTAATACCCCTAGGTATTACTACCTAATGTGTGAAACTGGAAGAAATTAACTTGAGAGTTTAAAATCAATTAGTTAGTTTATTAAATAATAGACAATAGTATATTGTAGAAAGGAATCTTCTTTGGCAGAGTCTCGAATGCCGCCATTTATATACCTACGTCGTATACCTATTCCCCCTTTACGTCGTTACGCCCCTCTATTGTCCAGGCGTGCTGCCAGGGTTGCATACCTACTTTTAAATATTGCTTACGTCTAGAGATAATATCGCTAAAATTATAGTTTTTCATAACTATGAAGATATTATTTTATTCATTCAATAATCAAATAACGGGATATCATGTTACAATACACAATATTTCGTTATAAATGTCTTTTTTCAATAACGTTGATAGTTTAAAAAGTTGTAGGTACACATCTTTGTTCTGAAAAGGGCATATTTTATATTACAATAACAATTCCTATGCCAGTGAAGGTATATGTGGGGTTCAGTCATTCTCTCAAGGGTGGGACTGGGAACAGAAACTCAGGAATATAATTTGTGATCGCACTCGAGGCCACCGCACGCGCCGATAGCGCCATCTAGCGTGACGTGTGGGTAGCTTCGACGTAATCCCTTTATTTACAAGTTGTATCTCACAGTATTTTATCATTATAGGTAATACTGTGAGATACAATTATCATTAAAATGGCCAAATGAGCGAGCTACTGACAATAATGTGCGTTGCGTTGATTAGCAAAGAAGCGAAACAGGCGTTGACAAAACTTGTTTCGTTTAGCTTGCTTGCTAGCTAACAAGCTAGGCAATACTAGTTTTGTCTTAAATTTATTAATTATACCGCTAGCATAATAACTATTAAATGGTACATAGGTTAAAAATACCTAAATAAGCAGTAGGTATCCATTCGACGGCGCATCACGACGCGTTTACATTTACATGGTCTAATTTAAATTTGAACTGGAATAGTGACAATTTTTTTTCCGAGGTAGGTGGCAACTCTGGCTTCTCAGTGTTGTCTCTTGTGGTTGTGTTGTTTCTGTTTCATGTTTGTATGTGACTGGCTGGGCTGGCTGTTGGTTGGTGAGTCGATCTTGGAAAAAGCATACCTATTTTGATATAGTTTGTGAAGTTCTAGGTAACTTATGATAATACAAATAAATAGTTTTTTGACCGGTAAATATTGTTATTGGTGTTTGTGATTAGAAGCAGATTTAATCCTTGATAAAGTTGCAATAAAGCATTATTGTAACGGGACCGCATGTGATTAAAATATCACAGCAGCGGTAAGCTTTTTTTCATAATTTACCTACTACGTATCTTCCTGTTCAAGCCATGGTAATGTTACGATCTTCTATGAGGTGTATATATCTCAATGGGCAGTAAACAAACTCATGTCAATACTTTTTACAGAAAGTTGGCATTGTGTTTCTAACGGTTTTCGTTCATTGTTGAAAAAATAATGTTTGTTGTAAAAAGTGAAGCGTAGCATCATAGAATATTTATGCACTTGTATGTGTCTTTGCGTATGCTTTTCATTTTTATCATAGTCATTTAAAAAATCTTAATGAATATTATTTACGAAGTTATATTTAGTTAACGATTTGCTCTAAAATTAATAATCGTCTTACTTTAATAGAGCAAATCCTTGTCAGCTTTAGTGTCCTCTCACACGGGGAGGTGTTTCTAAATAATTAAAAAATCGTGAGGTGTTTCTAAATAATTTAAAAATTGTTTCAGGTGTCCATTTGTATAAAGATAGTCAAGGAACATCTGCATGATGCCCAAAAGGTAAATTTAATGTACTTTACCATTAAAAACAATGTAACTATGAGTAAGTTTTTTTTAATGTTGGACAATCCACACAGCATCATCTAGCCCCAAGCTAAACAGAGCTTGTGTTATGGGTACTAGATTTACTATGTATTGTGATATTTATTACGAAGTGGGAAAAAAGTAAATATGTACTTAGTTAAAAAAGTTTCTTTTACACAAGTTTAGACAAACCTAGATAAACACACACCAATTAGTAAATTATTAAAAATTTACTTAATCCACAGCGCAAATGTAGCAGTGAAGAAAAATGGCCGCAAGCGCCCAGCTGTCAACCCTTCCAAGCAGGCTGCCAAGCGCCGCAACAAAAAAGCCCCTAGTGACGTTGAGGACAGCGACTCTTCAGTAGAAGAGACTCCACAGGCCGAGAGAACCCGTACACCCTCACCTTTACCAGACGAGCCGACTATGAAACTACCAGAGGCAATAAAGTTTTCACATTTATTTACTATGATATAACAACTATGGCCAAAGAGCATAACTTTATTAAAATTGTGAGTCAACTAAAATGTTTACCTCTCAATGGAAATGACTTCTCTTTGTGTGGCACAAACAGGGGCTGAATTCTGCAAACCAATCGCTTTACTATGACAATGGTACCAACACTGAAAGAAGCTCTAAATATAGAGTGTGTAGGAAGATCGAAATCAATCTGTCAATCTCTGTGAAAACTGATTGACAGATTGGTTTCAACCTTAACACTTTTGGCATGCAACCCTCCTATTGTAGTTTCTGTCAAAAAAGGTAAAATGCCAAAATCTATAATTCAGCTGATGAGACATTACCATTGTTATGTTGAAGTAATAAATTTAGTAAATTCGGCCCCTGCACTTTTCTTTGACGAGGCTCAATTTAGAAAACGAACACCTCAAAATTACGCTCATTTGGCGTAGATCTCAGTAGATCACTTCAAAGATCTTTATTTTCACATAACACATGTTACAGACATGCGAAACTTAGATGAGTATCATTCAATACTATCTTGTTTTTAGTTATTCTATATTTAGTAGTGTTATATCCTCATAGATACAAATATTAACACATGAAAGCTTATCTTATTGCAAAAAAATCAATTACCATCTAATTTTATATACAAAAGTATGTACATTTTGTGTAACAAGATGGTTTAAGTATAGCTAAAAATATCCAGAAAATAGGTACACTTGAAACAGGCTATTATAATTATAGTAATTGAATCATGAATATTTAAATTTCAGGAGCTATTGAAGTCTTTCTACAAGCCTCCAGGAGTGCTGATGATTGCTGGTCTTGTATCCTGGGACCTTGTTGCCAAGAGGGAGTGCAATTCTACAGCTCGGACACATCCCAATCTGTACACATTCCACAAATTCACTGATAGACTGGTAAGCAATTGCAACTCGTAGGCTGAAGCTGCAATGTCCCTACATTAACCTTTTATAGGTGGCTTAGTTATCAGTTGCTGCTTAAATTCGTTATTAGCTTGGTGGCTTGTTTGGCCCCAGCCTTAGTTTTAATTTGTGTGTGCATGTGTATGTGTCATACGCATTCAAATAAAGTAAAACTAAGCGTACTTTCCTGGCTGTTTGTTATAAATAACATAACAAAGTGCCACAAATGCCAATGCCGCCCGTCTCTGGTCTAGATAGTGAGTGCGGTGCAATTTCAACAGAGAGATTGATGGAATGCTTTCAACCTCTGTTTGTGCATCTAAGTAGAATACAAAATGTGTAATTCTGTGACAACGCTATTGTCACAGTGAAGCTAGCTTTTCCGCAGAATAGGGATCTGTCTCCCACTTATCTATCAAGCATGTAATGGTGACCCCTTTTATTTATCGTTGCAGATTTTTTTTTGTAATGTACTCATGATCATGTGCTTAGCTAATATGCATATTATTTTTCAGTATCGTTTCATCGCGAGTCACTGCTCCGCCGGGCATTCCATACTGATCTCTGAGAATGGCGAGACTTATGCATTTGGTATGTACACCTCCCAGATTCATTTAGTTACTTAATCTTAATTTACATACTGAAACATAGTTAACATTTTATTACCTAGTATTGTTTAGTTTTGAAAATTAGATTTTGTTTGACTGAAATGTCCTTAGGATTTTTCACATCACTATCAAAATATCTTTGGTAGTGGTTAAAGAAATGGAGTGGTTATGGCTAAAGAAATTAAAATCTTTAATGTATGGTCAAATTTATTTGATCCCTGTTATCTTAGTCACAGTTTAGTGACAGATGTAGTGATCAATTCAGTAGAGCTTGAGCGCAGTAAGAAACCGCCCGAGTAAGGGCAGCGTCTTCCGTCTGATCTGAGGCAGATATGTAGGCGATCTGATTACAGTTAAGTTTTAAGTTTTAAAAGTTGTATTTAATCTGCCTGCCAAGTGTGGTGATTATGGCAAAATCTCACTTGTTTGGGGACCTCCCAATCCAATCCACCACTGCTGAAGATACCTACCTGACATAGCACATTAAAATAAAAGTAAACGCACACTTACGCCTAATACTTCTCCCAGGTCGCAACAACCATGGCCAACTCGGGTTTGGCGACATGAACAATCGTGACACGCCAGAGATAATACCAGAGTTGGTTGGCAAGAACATCATACATGCGGCTGTGGGCAGACATCATACACTCTTTGTCACAGGTAATTCACACTTCAAAATGTAAGGTTCTCACAGATCTGGACTGCATCACACAGCAATATGACTTGCTTTTGGACAGTTTCTTGCAAAGTATCGGGTATAACCCTAAACCTGATCAATTGTTTTTCATTTGCACGGCTTCTGTTTTGCAAGGGAGTTTGCCGATACAATTTTTTGTTTGATTTTGTATAGTACTGTTTGCAATGCGGTTTTCATCAGCAATCATTATCAATATTCAATCAAAAAATATTGTAGAGTTGCTGTTGATAACTATGACAATTTTAGACAACCTAATCTTGTATCGCCCATATATAACTTTGAAAAAATTCGGGAAATTTTAAACATAGAGACACTTTCGTATTTGTATATGTATCTTTGTAATTTATTTGCAAAATGTGGTTGACAAGTCTAACAATTTTATATAGGGTATTTCTTGTAGGTAATGTACTTTTTTCCTCATCTTGTTTTTATGTAACAGATACTGGCACGGTGTATGCTTGCGGAGATAATAAGAGCGGCCAATGCGGCGTGGGATCCACCAAAGTGCAAATACTGAAGCCTACTCGAGTCCGCTATACGTAAGTAGCCTTTGAAATTCCAAAACAGTAAGAATAATGTAAGAATATACGTAAAATTAAAAAAATCCTAGAACAATAATAACATTTCTGGAGATCGCCTCCGATCACCACCTTTCGACTTATATAGTACACATCTTTCGTGGCATCCTGTATATATTTTATAAGAAAAAAAAGTAATCACCACAGTCTAAATAAAAAATAAAACTAAATAAATAAAATATTGCTGGACAATCCAAACAGCATCATCTAGCCCAAGCTAAGCAGAGCTTGTGTTATCAGTACTACATGACTGATATACATAATACAATACAATATCTGCCTGCAGTTCTCAGACAATTTTTTTTATTCTTGTTTGCAGTGGTATACCGATAGTGAAGGTGGGTTGTGGGGCTGAGTTCTCGATGATTCTAGACTGTGATGGCAAACTGCACTCCTTCGGCCTGCCGGAATATGGACAGCTAGGTAAGTCTCACTTAAAGCATAATAATCTTAAATTATAATCTAAATATTGAGCAAGCACAGGGATTGTTGTCTATTTTTTTATTTCCTTTGGGGGGCTTGAGTGTCACTGCGGCCTATTGTGATCGCCACTTGCAGCTGCTAGTAAACGATTTTCTTCGGGGTGATGTCTCGTAGCTCGTCTGGGCTATGCAGGTGCTTGCCCAGGCAGATGCTACCTTTTTGCATGTCCTAGCAGATGGAGGGGCGTTTCATCCGCTTCCTCGCAGAATAGTGTGTTGCTTAGATGTTGTCTGTTTGAACATGTGTTTGTTTAGGCTACAATGTCCAGTTAGGGCTCACAACTGATGAACCAGTAGAGCAAGCTCGAGGATTCTTGTCTAGTGTAGAATAGATAAAAAATTACGTCACTTTGTCTTCCGTTGCGTAAATTATTTGACTTAATTCCTTTAACTTTGAATAATTAACGCTATGTGTGAGATGTCATTTCTGTCTATTCTACGAAAAATCCCCGAGCTTGCTCTACTGGTATAGTTCATCAGTGTCTGTCACGCACAGCGGCTGAATTCCACTAAATGAATTGTTTCACCATAACAATAGTATCGTCTCGGCATATAACCTTTGGATAAAGAAACTACCGGTGGGCTTTTTGAATGTTAAGGTAGCCCATCCATCAACCTCTCCATGCAAATAGCACCGTACGCACTATCTACATAGAGTTCCTTTAATATATAGCCTTAACAAGAGGTGTCTTAACACTTTGATTGCTGAAATCACACGGTATGTGTTTTCTACAAGTGACTAATATGCGTAAATCCACACTAGCGCAGTGGCTAAAGAAAATACAGATCTGTGTGACTCAGCACAGCCGTGATATTTTTCGAACGAAACGCATGTGCGGCGCAACACAACCGCTGTGTAGAGCGGTAGCACGAATTTTTTAGGTAAAAAAAAAAGATCGCAGTCGTCGAAAAAAAATCGCAGTCAAAGTGTTAATAAAGAATGAAATCTTATTCAATATGGATATTTGTTACTCGGTCTTAGTCAGTCGTTATCTAATTATGGTGATCGCTTTTGTATAGAAAATGCTCCTATGTCCTATAAAAATGTTTATTTCCGAGAGATTAATATTTATTCTCCAATGCCGTCTTTTCCGAATAACATAGAAACTGTGCAAAGTTTTTAGTTTTTCTAAGAAATAACTTTTTTATTGCGTAGCTGCTTGCTTAAAAATGAGTAAACAATGAGTAAAAACTCTTACAGGTCACAACACCGACGGCAAGTACTTCCTGACGTCGACCAAACTCTCATTCCACTTCGAGACGGCGCCCAAGCATGTCGCTTTATTCTTCGAGAAGTCTAAGGAAGGGCACGTGACGCCCGTGCGGGACGTCGACATCGTAGACTTTGCTTGTGGAAACAACCATACGGTAGGTCACGTTTTATCACTAGCAACCCGCCCCGAATTCTCACACTTACTATATTTTTAAAAGAAATAAATTACTTTTGACGCTATGCTCGTAAAACGTACTTCATACGTCATGTAACTAACCGAAGCCAGTGATTTTAGCTCTGTTAGCGATGACGGTTTTACCAAATTCAACAAATAAAACAATTTCTATACATATTTTAAGATTACAAATTCAAATTAATTACTTCCTTGGAAATACTGAGCAAACGGGGAGTTTTGCTATAATCACTACTCCAACCATGCGGTCGGCTCGCCCTCTCTTAGTCGGCTGATACAACATCATCATGAGTTTTAGGCTGGTTTTAATGTTACGCGTTTCGGAAGCGCCGTGCGAGGAGTGCGCGCGTTCGGAGATGTATGGGGGTAGTAGTGGCGTTTCAAAGTCGCGCGGTTGCGTAGTGCCGTTCAGTAAACGTTAACAGCGCGCTGCCCAGCGGCGCGTCCAGCGGTGTGACTAGGCCGAAGTGGTACGCCGCGATCGCTGCGGCATCTTGCGATGGAACGTTACTCATTATATCGATTTAATTCCAGGTGGCAATCGACAGCAACAAGCGCGCCTACAGCTGGGGTTTCGGCGGGTTCGGCCGGCTCGGCCACGCGGAGCAGAAGGACGAACGTGTCCCTCGACTCATCAAATTCTTCGAGACGCAGTCGCGCGGCGTCCGCTCGGTGCACTGTGGCGCTACCTACAGCCTTGCTGTCAATGAAGCTGGTACTTCTTACTCTGATTCATGCGATGACAAATTAAAGCTTTTATACTGCTTACTGTTATTCCAGTAAGGCTAACACGCTACACATAACGTAACACGTAAACGTAGGACAAAAAATTGAAATGAACAATTCCTACTGCCTTTGTCCTGCCGATCAGTGTCATGTGGTCCGATCGGTAGGACATAGGCAGTAGGACCACGTGGCCAAAGGGATAAAATTATGTTATTTGATAATAAATAATAGTATTAAATTTGACTTGTCTAAGTGCTTATTTTGTAAGCCTAAAGAAACTAAAAACTTTTGAATTTGAATTTAACGCGCATTATTATTATTAAGCTAATTAAACGCTAAAAATAACGCGTGTTTAGGTGTATTTTAGTGTGAAAACTTCCTTGTCAAGCGTTATTCACGTTAAAATGAGCATTTATACGCGATATTCGCGCTGAAATTAGCGTATTAACGCTGTTAACGCGCTTTACGTTTTGTGTTAAATAGCCTGGTAGCCTTGCAAGGTCAAAACTTGATACATGCAATGTTTCAGCCCAATCCGTTATGTAGTTGATTGCACTTATAAACTGCGTACGTAAGGCATATTCAAATCGGCGTCCTTAGCGCGCGATTTACTATCACTTTCATGCCCCAAGACGTAAACATAAACAGTACGCGTTCTATTTGGAGAAGTCTTTATAGATTGTGATTGAGAACGAAGTCATCTGATGCTGTCCGGCTCTAATCAAATTCGAACTGAGCAGGACAGCATAAGATAATTACATCATTTTCAATACCATTCTAAAAGTACGCAGGTTATCCTTGCCACCAAATGTTCATCCCAAGTAATTGACCCGCTTACATCCGTCTTGAATTCATCAAACTTCGATAGTTTTTATTGTGAAATATTAATAGCCTTTTTATACCATCTTTTCCAGGAATGCTGTACATGTTTGGGCAGACGAAACGCACTGGAGAAGCTAACATGTACCCGAAACCAGTTCAAGACTTGGCAGGTATGTTTCCCATAGTTCATAAGAGTATCAAACCAGTTAAAAACTTGGCTTGGTATGTTAAACCGTTCCAGTAGGATTGTGGAGCTATAGTTATTCCACTCTCTTACCTGCTGTTTGGTAGTTTAACTGACTATCAAAACGTCGTGTCCTAATGGTTTACCGAATGGTATTTTTATCACAACCAATTTTACTTACAAAGAAGTTCTAATTGATTTCGTTATTGTTGCTTAACCGTTTGAATCAGTTTACAGACTTTACTCATGTGTTTGAATGACTTTATTTTTGGGATCAGAATATTCAATAGAATAAAATGGTATTATTTTTCTTGTTTTAATTGTTACTTGCCTGTAGCATTACACGCATTTTTAGTGATAAAACGTAAGGCAGAGTGAGTTACTATAATTTTTACTGTGGTTAACAATAATTTTTAAACAATTTTCAATACATTTTCATGGAAAAATCATCTAGATTATATAAATATTATTTTCGTTACATACTCTGTCGGCCTCGTTAAACTTTCCTCCCAACATTTTTCTAGTTGACAGATTCGCATCCCTTTCTGTCAAAGTAACTAAGTCTAGGAAATACTATATTCCGTCTTCTTTAAGTCAGTTTTCAACAATTAGGCAACTTCATACTCTAGTATATTTGGGTGTAAATATTTTTTTGAATACATAATGCTTACTGTTTGTTTCAATTCAAAGGTTGGCAAATCCGTAGCGTCGGCACTAGCAACACTTCAATCCTGATAGCGGCGGATGATTCGTTGATTGCCTGGGGAGTATCACCGACTTACGGAGAACTGGTATGTATTTATGGAGCATAATACTTATAAACTTATGTAAGAATCGACCAAGGGATCCTACCAGAGTATTTTTTTTTTTTATTTCCTTTTGTGGCCTTTTTCCTTGAGTGTCACTGCAGCCATGATAGGCCTATTGTGATCATCTCTTTATTCGTTCAGCCCTGAAGCTGCAACATTCACAATTCGCCACTAAACTTTGCAGTGGCCAGGAACTGTAGAATTTACTTCGGGGTGATGTCTCATAGCTCGTCTGGGCTATGCAGGTGCTTGCCCAGGTAGATGCTACGTTTTTGCATTTGCACTCTCCTAGCTGATGGAGGGGTGTTTCATCCACCTCCTCGCAGAATCTGCAGGATTCTGAGATTTCAATGTGTCACTTAGCCGTAGTTTGAACATGTGTTTGATCAGGCGTCTGTTTCCAGTTACTTTTGACATACAATACAATAACACTTTATTGCACACAAAATACATAAAAGATAAACAAGACAGGAAAAGAAAAAGAAAAATACAAAATATGCTGTATCGACATAGTGCGTAGATTGCCTCTGCTTAGCGCTAGAATTCAGTTGGTGTACCGCTTAGTATCCTGTGTAGTTTTGACAACTCCACTGCTATCATGAATCCCCAAGCAAGGCGTGATGGTTATAGCAAAACCAGGGTTTTTGTTTAAATGAGCTATCATGCTCAGCAATGCTCTCCTAGGAATAGGGGCAGGCATGTTTAGGAGTGCTTGTATGTGTGCTGTTAACTAATTTTTTGTTTCATCGCAGGCCATGGGTGAAATCAACAAGTCGTCTGCTCGACCCAAAGAGGTTACCCGTATGGAAGGATTTAATATCTCACAGGTAATTTTATCATATTAAAAAAATATCTAACTAAACCAACAGCTCCAAGACTGCCTAAGCATACCATAAACAATACCTTAGTAAGAGCGAGAAACCAATGAGGAATTCAACCAAATGGAGAAATAGATCTTAAACACAATATTATTTTACCAATAATTATATGCAAGACCTTCAGAAATAAACGATTATTATTAATCTGATCTAATTAAGATCATTATTAAGAATCAACCCTTTCAACTCAGCCCTTGGGTGTCAATGTAAAGCAACCTACCAAAGAAAAAGCAGCAATGTCTTGTGTAATAAAACTTTTGAAACTATCATGGTTATTAACACTAAAGTCATTTAAAACGGGATATTTACCATGATTTGATTTTTGAGTTATCCAATATTTCGGTACAGTTTCATGCGCCATGATCACGGAATAACTGAGACTCTTGTGTATTTTAACACTTTCACTGCAATTACCAATTCGCCTGCGAGGTGTTTATGGCAATTCCCCTTGTTTGTGGAGGCTTATGCAGCTGTGGACATATTTGTGCTAATGAAAAATCCTATTCTCCACATTCTGTGATGATGTTCGATCCATATCATCATCATCCCAATGACTATGCTAGCATATATTAGTCCACTGCTGTATATAGGCCTCCCCTAATGAGCGTCATAGCGCCCAGCACTGCAACCACGCTATTTAGCACATAACGTAATAATAATAATAATAGATCTTTATTTCAGATTAAATTATCCATAAATGCACGTTATGAGCGTTATAACGCTCATTTTAGCGTGAATAGGCGCATTTTATTGTGAAATATTTTATTTTGTAATAAAATAACGCCTTTTCACGCGTTATTCAAACTTAAGTTAGCGTAATAACGCTTATAACGTGAGTTACGTTATGAGCTAAATAGCGTAGTAGCGTTGCTGTCCATATATCACTCAGTGATAATGAAACTCTGTATTATTTCCAGGTGACTATGGGCTATTCTCACTCTCTGATTCTCTGCGACAACTCTACAGAAGAAGTGAAACAGAAGATAGCAAACATGCCTGTGTTTGAAGCATAAACATGCGCATATAAATAATGTAGCTTCTATGTGAAAGATTTTTGATGTAGCATTTAAGACCAGGTGCACACTAGCAGTCGCAGCGACCAACGAGGGGGCCGCTGGCCAGGTGCCCAATGCTCTTCTCGCTGGCCGCTAGTGCGCGCCTGGCTTAAGGCTACTAAACTATTCTGAACAAGATTTAGTCTTAAGACTTATAATTTTAGTGGCATTTTAACTTGATTACTAAATAGACTAAGTAAGTTGGTGGTAGGTGTATACGAGTATTTGAAATAGGCAAAGTTACGTGTTTTTTGTTGATGTCCCTGAATAGATTTAAATGTTTGTAATTTTATAATTGACTATCCTCTTTTATACAATAAAACTGGTATATAACAATAACTTTAAGGACTAAAGCTAAAAACACATAGGTCTGGTATGTTGTTGCGCGTTGAAAGCATTATAGGTTACGTACATTTTGTAGAGAAACAGTATTATTACAGTGTGTGGTGTCCTCTGTTATAATATGTCTATACATAAATGTAAGAAACAGTACTAAACAACCCTCAACACAGTAGTTTAGTCCTACCTTCAGCTATTCCAACATAAAAAATAATAATGGCTTTGCTCAAGTGGCATCTAGATAAAACATTTCCTACAGCACTGAGGCATAACATACTACTAACACATTAAATAATATGATATATTTTTTTAAAGACTTCACTGTCACTGACATGTGAAAACTATAAATAAAGATAGCAAACATACCCAATTTGATTCTTTCGAATCATCATATTGTTGTAAGCACCTAAGGTGTTCAAAATATCTTACTTCTCATTGTTTCATATTTATATGAGCAGTCAGAGTGTTCAAAGTTGTCTTAGAATACAAAGCTCTCAAAGGTAGTATGCAAACTCTTTTGAGTGAATATCTGATATGTCATATATACTTGAAACAGATAACTTTGAGAGCTTTGTTTGCTACGATAATTTTGAACACTCTGCCTGCTCATATAAATATGAAACAATGATTAGTAAGATATTTCGAACACCTCAGGTGCTTACAACAATATGATAATTCGAACTGCATATATCAAATTGCTTTTATGTTTTTAAGATCATTTTGACTACTCTATACGCTCATATCTATTTGACGCTGACTGTACCTGTGATGTGTTTGCAGATAGAGATTTTGTTTAACAATTTTTTTATTGAACGTTGAACACTTTCGTAACATCAGCTTCATTTTGTCCTAATTGAATATTAGATAATATAATTCTGCAGGTTGTGGAGCAGACGACAATCACAGCTTACAAACTAATTGTTTTGTTATCATACTTAATTATAATAAATAAATAATGCTGGAATAATTTTAATTTAATTATGTACATACAACAAACGTTTATTGTCATCTTCTAGGTTTTATTTGTTTTAATAACGTTTACACTATCATTACCCCAATGCACATGTCCATGTTGGGGCACTACAGGCGGCGCTGCCCTACGGGTCGCACCGCTAGCTAGTGCTAGATCATTTTACAGAATAGCTAAGATCACAAGTATAGTGAAATGATTCTAATAATAATAATGAACCTATTTTAATAATTATAATTTGAAATTAAAAAAAATTCCACTTCAAATATTCTGTTTTATTTATTGGGTATTATAAATCAATGGTTACCCTAACCATTGATTTATAATACCCAAGTATAAATTCCTATCCCAATCTAGAGCAAATAGGAGTGATACCCTATTGTTGGTATGTACGATAAACGCCGGTACAAATAGTGTAAGTACTAGGAAGGTTTATTGGAAATGCTTCTTGATAAATCTTGGTCACTTTATATATAAAAAACATCACTTTATTTCAATGTTATATGAATGATGGAACAATAATTTCTATGAGGTTCGGTGACAATATAATGTTCTGGTACTAACGAGCTGGGCTAATCACGGACCCGAAAGGAGGCCATAGAATCTACGAAAATAGAATGAACGAAACAATTTAACACGTTAACTGCCCAGAACAAAAGTAAAAAGTATACGGATTACGTCCAACTGAAATTTCGTTATAAGCTAAACAAAAAGGATCTAAGGATATAAAATTATGCTAATTTGGCCTGAAAATAAAAAGTTTTACAGGAGTCTTGGACGTCCAAACATGAACCGTGTGACTTTGTTTTGACAAAAAAAAGCTTTCCGTGTTATCGGCACATGAAATAATGATAAGAAAGCTGCTAGAGGTTCGAGAACACCGACAGTCTCTTGAACGTCCACTACAACACGAACACAAACATGCCTTCGAGAAAATGGAAAGAGAACCTACGCGGCAAATTATGATATAACAAGCTCATTTCATAGGGGCAAACTTCAAAAGTTGCGAGTGCAAAGGCTTCTCAAGTGGTAACGTGGTGCCCCAAATGAATAAAAATATATAATAAAACTACCAGGTGTCCTTATAATTATAATTTGTTTTATTATAACCATATAATGAAAACTGGCAACATTTTACGAAGGCTCTTTTGAATACTATGTTGCCTACTTATCTAATCATACGTCCATGATAATGCTTTAGCTCTTATTCATACGTCCAGTGAAATAAATAACATTCAGTCGACCCACGTATTATGATTCCAGTCAGAGTCATGGACTTACGAACTTGATCCATATGTGACTCCGTTTCGAGTCACTGGACAGTTAACGTGTTAAATATCTTTGAATTCTCCAATCAGCTCCCTCTAGTGAAAGATATAACCACCCGTAACTTGATTGAGTTTATGAATCGTCGTCGTCGTCGTCGGCTCAGGCCTCTCAGTATTTGATTGTTTCTGGATGCGATCGAAAGATGGCGCGAAGGGCATCAAGGAATTTTATAAATAGAACTGCAATCAAAACTTGTTATCGCAGAAATATAATATTCGTCATCTCATTCAGAGCCTCATTTTAAATGATTACCTAGCTAGCCCGCGGCTTCGCTCGCGCTGTTCCAGTATAAAGTCTACGTTCTTCACCGGGATACCGTCCATCTCCTTACCTTAATGTCAAAGCAGTTACCGGGAGCAACATTATTGGGGAGTGTTACACTTCAATAATATCACGATCCTTGTGTCGTAAGGTATTGAAATTGGGCTATTCTACGTATGATAATATGGACGTAGTTACGCTGAAAGGACTCAATCCACACTTTTGTCAAAAATGAGTTAAATATACCAAAATAGTCCTAAAGGTCGGTTCTATCACCTCGCAAAAAAGATCCGTAATCAGATAACGCTAAGGTGGTTATTTGAAATACAAGAACCAAGCCACATGTATGGCGGGTATTTTTTTGCAAAACACTGTAATAACCCAGGCTACATGGATCTTTTTTAAGAATCTCAATCTCAAAGAAGTGCGAATTAAAGTAAATTAGCAGAATTATCTCATAACACCTGAATCATTTCAGTTAAACTTACTTTCATAGAAAGTAGTTTATTTTTTATTTAGCTAAAACGACTCAAACAGTGTAGGTCATTTCTGTTAAAGTAATTTACAAAAAATCAAGACGATTTCGCATTTAGCTAAAACGACTCAGACCATGTGGGTCATTTCTAATAAACTGATTTACTAATAAATAAACCCATTTAGCATTTTGCTAAACCGACTCAATCTGTGTGCGTCATTTCTGATAAATTCATTTTAAAAGAAACTACCCGATTTTGCTTTCAGTTGTAATGACCCAAACCATGTGAGTCATTTAAGTTTATTACATTTAAAATAATTAAAATTATTAACAGAACTAAATTCAGTAAAACTTAATGAGATTTAATTATTATTTTAAGAACTTAGGATCGATATTATCGAATCGATTCCGGCCACGCACTTATGAAACACAGGACCTACGTCACTACCCCATCCCTATTTTTTCGTACTATGTTGGCAGCATTGTTGTTGTCCTACTCTGTTCAGTAGAACATTACCTAATCTGTGGTTTTGTTCTCATTCTTTTCACGTTTGGCGCCAAGAAAGTTTCATAGGGGACATAACTTTTGTCTTATTTTGTTAATGATTATTTTGGTAAAGTGTTACAAAAAGTGTAATTTGGACTTACGTTGAGAATAATGAAGAGGATTGATCGAATTTTAATAAGTGCTTTGGATAATTCCTATAAGAACGAAGAGTTCTCGAAGCGTAAGTCAGTTTTATTAACAAAAATTATGTTGAAACAATTATATTCCTATCTAGTTATTATAAGAAAACTCTGCGTTACCAGTTGAGTTAATCTATATATTTTCACAGGCGCAGACGTCATTCCTACAAGGGCGATTCAAAATGATACTCACAAAGCACGTCCTATCACCAAGAAAACAGGTAGGTACCTATTTGTCTACTTTCCATCTATTTTCATCCCGTTACGAAGCGACACCTTTCGAGGCGAATTTTACTCCATACAAATTAAAAAAAAGATAAAGGTGGTGATGCTTATGCTTTCATGCAATATAAATAATACTTGTTTCAGATGATGGGGATTGTCCAGCTGCTTCTGTGGCTCTTCTTATGAATGCACCTGTAATTAGTCAGTTTGAAAGTAATAATTTAATTTTAATATTTTATACTAGCTTACCTACTAACAAATAATATCTAGACATGTCCTCAGGGTGGTGGTGCTTATGCAAATAAATGTTTTTTCTTTCAGATGATGTCAGTTCTCTAGTGGCTCCATTGTACTCAACTCTGACCCCTTTGCTAGCTGCGACTAGGAATACTGAAACTCAAAGTAACTTGCCACTGGATATTTCAGGAAGTGAAAAAAGTTCATCACCCTTACCTCCAATGTCTCCCAAAACTTTCGAACTCTTCAAAACCTTAGACCGAACATTTCCTTCAGAAAATACTGAAGAATTTGTTGAATTTAGAACTCCTGACGAAGATAAAAGAAACAGAGAAACCATTGAGATGGAAGGGACCGATATCAGTTGTGATTACGACTCCGATTATGTGCCGGATAGCGAAGAAGACTCAGATAATCAACATAATAAAAAGAAAAGATATAACGGTTTAGTAGGTTGGAAAAATAAATTAATACCAGATAGCGAAGACGATACTGATGATGATACCCCAAGACCTTTGTTACAAGCTCATGCTGCTATGGCGCAAAGCGTAGAAAATCCAGACGAAGTTTTAGGAACTGCATACTGTGATCGTGATGAAGAAACTGACAATCTAGTTTCCAATCAAGAGTCAGTTTATCAGAACTTGGAAGTAGGAACAAACTCGGAACAAAACACCAGTCAGAAAGGACGTGCTAAAAAAGGTCGTAAAAGGAAATATGCCGAACATTCCTTAGCTCAGAGAAAACAACGAAAATATAAAAATTTACCATACAATGCAAAAACAAAACGAGTTGAATCAAAAGTATTTCAAAACTATTGTGTACTTGTACTAGACAATGTTTTGTTCAGGTTTCACAAGAACAAAGAAGAAAGGAGTTCGATAAATACATAGAACTGGGATCTTATGAAGCGCAGCTGTTATTTATTACAAACCATGTCGAAGAAGCGCCAAAAAAACGATCATACACTCTGACAAAGAATAAATCCGGAAAAAACAAACCCAAAGCCTACACAAGAAGATATTATATAAGCAGTGTAGAAGTTTGTAAAGACATGTTCTTGCATAATTTTCAAATATCTTCCAAGAAAGTTGACGTAAGTTTGCAGAAAAAAAGAACAAATCAGAGTTTGAAAGATAACAGAGGACTTCAACAGGGAGGCTGGAATAAAACGCCAGAAGAAGATGTGGAGTTCATTAAAAAGGTAATTAACTCTCTACCTAAGTACGAGTCCCATTACAGAAGAGAGAACAATGGTGACTGCCTATACTTAAAACTCGGAATGACTGTACAAAAAATTTACGAAATTTACGTGGAGGAATTCAAAGCTCTACATGGCGAATCGATGAAACCTGTTTCGTTTGAAACCCTAAAAAAAATATTCTACAAAAATTTTAACTTGCGCTGCAAAACTTTAAAGAAAGACACTTGCAATAAGTGCGATACTTTGACGCAAAAGATAAAGAACTGCACTTCTATCAATGAGAAGCTAGTATTCGAAAAAGAAAAGGAAGATCATCTGAAACGCGCACATGAGTTACGACAGCATATGAATGACGATCTATCACGAGCCAAAACTGATAAAACATTTGAATGCCTCACATTCGATTTGGAAAAGACACTTCCGCTTCCGCGCATCCCAACCAATATCGTGTTTTACAAGCGCCAGCTATGGCTGTATAACAGTGGGATTCATAATGGATCTAAAAACACCGGTCATTGCTACGTGTGGTTGGAAGGAGAGGCAGGCCGAGGAGCACAGGAGGTCGGGTCGTGTCTAGTACATTATATGAAAAATAACATCGACGCAAACGTCACAGAGCTGGCACTTTGGAGCGATTGTTGCGGAGGTCAAAATCGTAACATCAAAATAGTTTTGATGCTGAAAGCTCTATTAAATTCACACCCGACTCTGCAAACAATACGTTTCAATTATTTAGAGTCTGGGCACACATTTCTCCCGAATGACACCGACTTCTCAAAAATCGAGTATCAGCTAAAATATCACGAGAGATTATATACCGCTGAAGAGTATGTAAATGTAATAAAGTCCTGCAAAAAGAAAAATCCTCTTATACCTTATAGAATGCAGAAGGAGGATTTCTTCGGAACGGCTAAAATAGAAAAGAAAATAGTTAATAGAAAAGTATTTACAACAAAAGAAAAAGTTAACTGGATAAAAACTAAAGAAA
Source organism: Eupithecia dodoneata (assembly GCA_947044415.1). Classification (NCBI taxonomy): domain Eukaryota; kingdom Metazoa; phylum Arthropoda; class Insecta; order Lepidoptera; family Geometridae; genus Eupithecia; species Eupithecia dodoneata. The sequence continues at coordinate 11,635,433 of OX345655.1, read as the reverse complement.
TTTTTGTAAAAAAAAATTGTAAATATTCCATATTTATGAAAATAGACGGAGAAGAAAAAGAGATTGACATCAAAAAAACCTTTAAAGGAAAAACAATTTCCGATATTACGGAAAACGATTTTGTTTGTCTTTGGCCTGAAGGTAAAGACATTGCCCAGGCTAAATTAGATGACCTGAAATCAATGATGCACCTAATTCCCAATGACTGCCAGGGTTTCTATAAGAATTTGAAAGGGATGCATTTTGTGGAGGACGTTGACGGTATCGGGTCACAGGTAGATTTTACGGTGGAACAGGGTGAAGATGACATCTAAGAACATCCTTTTTTTAAATAAATGATATTTTGCACAATTATAAAACACTTTTAATAATAAAATCAGTTTTATTACTACTTTCTGTTGCTTAGGTCGTTTTAGAGAATTAAAAATAAAATACTCCGTTATGTCAAAACCAATTTAACAGAAATGACTCAACCCCATATTTTTCTCAATAACTGAAAAAATACGATAGTCTGTGTAATAAAATTAGACACATAAAAATAATACTATTTTTGGTCACCTGACACTATAATTTCAAAATTTTACGAATGCAATAACATTGTTGAAACATCGTCTAAACTTTAAAATGCCATATCTCCAAAGTAACATTTTGTGGATTGAGTCCTTTCAGCGTAACTACGTCCAGGACGTAGTTACGCTGAAAGGACTCAATCCACACTTTTGTCAAAAATGAGTTAAATATACCAAAATAGTCCTAAAGGTCGGTTCTATCACCTCGCAAAAAAGATCCGTAATCAGATAACGCTAAGGTGGTTATTTGAAATACAAGAACCAAGCCACATGTATGGCGGGTATTTTTTTGCAAAACACTGTAATAACCCAGGCTACATGGATCTTTTTTAAGAATCTCAATCTCAAAGAAGTGCGAATTAAAGTAAATTAGCAGAATTATCTCATAACACCTGAATCATTTCAGTTAAACTTACTTTCATAGAAAGTAGTTTATTTTTTATTTAGCTAAAACGACTCAAACAGTGTAGGTCATTTCTGTTAAAGTAATTTACAAAAAATCAAGACGATTTCGCATTTAGCTAAAACGACTCAGACCATGTGGGTCATTTCTAATAAACTGATTTACTAATAAATAAACCCATTTAGCATTTTGCTAAACCGACTCAATCTGTGTGCGTCATTTCTGATAAATTCATTTTAAAAGAAACTACCCGATTTTGCTTTCAGTTGTAATGACCCAAACCATGTGAGTCATTTAAGTTTATTACATTTAAAATAATTAAAATTATTAACAGAACTAAATTCAGTAAAACTTAATGAGATTTAATTATTATTTTAAGAACTTAGGATCGATATTATCGAATCGATTCCGGCCACGCACTTATGAAACACAGGACCTACGTCACTACCCCATCCCTATTTTTTCGTACTATGTTGGCAGCATTGTTGTTGTCCTACTCTGTTCAGTAGAACATTACCTAATCTGTGGTTTTGTTCTCATTCTTTTCACGTTTGGCGCCAAGAAAGTTTCATAGGGAACATAACTTTTGTCTTATTTTGTTAATGATTATTTTGGTAAAGTGTTACAAAAAGTGTAATTTGGACTTACGTTGAGAATAATGAAGAGGATTGATCGAATTTTAATAAGTGCTTTGGATAATTCCTATAAGAACGAAGAGTTCTCGAAGCGTAAGTCAGTTTTATTAACAAAAATTATGTTGAAACAATTATATTCCTATCTAGTTATTATAAGAAAACTCTGCGTTACCAGTTGAGTTAATCTATATATTTTCACAGGCGCAGACGTCATTCCTACAAGGGCGATTCAAAATGATACTCACAAAGCACGTCCTATCACCAAGAAAACAGGTAGGTACCTATTTGTCTACTTTCCATCTATTTTCATCCCGTTACGAAGCGACACCTTTCGAGGCGAATTTTACTCCATACAAATTAAAAAAAAGATAAAGGTGGTGATGCTTATGCTTTCATGCAATATAAATAATACTTGTTTCAGATGATGGGGATTGTCCAGCTGCTTCTGTGGCTCTTCTTATGAATGCACCTGTAATTAGTCAGTTTGAAAGTAATAATTTAATTTTAATATTTTATACTAGCTTACCTACTAACAAATAATATCTAGACATGTCCTCAGGGTGGTGGTGCTTATGCAAATAAATGTTTTTTCTTTCAGATGATGTCAGTTCTCTAGTGGCTCCATTGTACTCAACTCTGACCCCTTTGCTAGCTGCGACTAGGAATACTGAAACTCAAAGTAACTTGCCACTGGATATTTCAGGAAGTGAAAAAAGTTCATCACCCTTACCTCCAATGTCTCCCAAAACTTTCGAACTCTTCAAAACCTTAGACCGAACATTTCCTTCAGAAAATACTGAAGAATTTGTTGAATTTAGAACTCCTGACGAAGATAAAAGAAACAGAGAAACCATTGAGATGGAAGGGACCGATATCAGTTGTGATTACGACTCCGATTATGTGCCGGATAGCGAAGAAGACTCAGATAATCAACATAATAAAAAGAAAAGATATAACGGTTTAGTAGGTTGGAAAAATAAATTAATACCAGATAGCGAAGACGATACTGATGATGATACCCCAAGACCTTTGTTACAAGCTCATGCTGCTATGGCGCAAAGCGTAGAAAATCCAGACGAAGTTTTAGGAACTGCATACTGTGATCGTGATGAAGAAACTGACAATCTAGTTTCCAATCAAGAGTCAGTTTATCAGAACTTGGAAGTAGGAACAAACTCGGAACAAAACACCAGTCAGAAAGGACGTGCTAAAAAAGGTCGTAAAAGGAAATATGCCGAACATTCCTTAGCTCAGAGAAAACAACGAAAATATAAAAATTTACCATACAATGCAAAAACAAAACGAGTTGAATCAAAAGTATTTCAAAACTATGCATGTACTTGTACTAGACAATGTTTTGTTCAGGTTTCACAAGAACAAAGAAGAAAGGAGTTCGATAAATACATAGAACTGGGATCTTATGAAGCGCAGCTGTTATTTATTACAAACCATGTCGAAGAAGCGCCAAAAAAACGATCATACACTCTGACAAAGAATAAATCCGGAAAAAACAAACCCAAAGCCTACACAAGAAGATATTATATAAGCAGTGTAGAAGTTTGTAAAGACATGTTCTTGCATAATTTTCAAATATCTTCCAAGAAAGTTGACGTAAGTTTGCAGAAAAAAAGAACAAATCAGAGTTTGAAAGATAACAGAGGACTTCAACAGGGAGGCTGGAATAAAACGCCAGAAGAAGATGTGGAGTTCATTAAAAAGGTAATTAACTCTCTACCTAAGTACGAGTCCCATTACAGAAGAGAGAACAATGGTGACTGCCTATACTTAAAACTCGGAATGACTGTACAAAAAATTTACGAAATTTACGTGGAGGAATTCAAAGCTCTACATGGCGAATCGATGAAACCTGTTTCGTTTGAAACCCTAAAAAAAATATTCTACAAAAATTTTAACTTGCGCTGCAAAACTTTAAAGAAAGACACTTGCAATAAGTGCGATACTTTGACGCAAAAGATAAAGAACTGCACTTCTATCAATGAGAAGCTAGTATTCGAAAAAGAAAAGGAAGATCATCTGAAACGCGCACATGAGTTACGACAGCATATGAATGACGATCTATCACGAGCCAAAACTGATAAAACATTTGAATGCCTCACATTCGATTTGGAAAAGACACTTCCGCTTCCGCGCATCCCAACCAATATCGTGTTTTACAAGCGCCAGCTATGGCTGTATAACAGTGGGATTCATAATGGATCTAAAAACACCGGTCATTGCTACGTGTGGTTGGAAGGAGAGGCAGGCCGAGGAGCACAGGAGGTCGGGTCGTGTCTAGTACATTATATGAAAAATAACATCGACGCAAACGTCACAGAGCTGGCACTTTGGAGCGATTGTTGCGGAGGTCAAAATCGTAACATCAAAATAGTTTTGATGCTGAAAGCTCTATTAAATTCACACCCGACTCTGCAAACAATACGTTTCAATTATTTAGAGTCTGGGCACACATTTCTCCCGAATGACACCGACTTCTCAAAAATCGAGTATCAGCTAAAATATCACGAGAGATTATATACCGCTGAAGAGTATGTAAATGTAATAAAGTCCTGCAAAAAGAAAAATCCTCTTATACCTTATAGAATGCAGAAGGAGGATTTCTTCGGAACGGCTAAAATAGAAAAGAAAATAGTTAATAGAAAAGTATTTACAACAAAAGAAAAAGTTAACTGGATAAAAACTAAAGAAATTTTTGTAAAAAAAAATTGTAAATATTCCATATTTATGAAAATAGACGGAGAAGAAAAAGAGATTGACATCAAAAAAACCTTTAAAGGAAAAACAATTTCCGATATTACGGAAAACGATTTTGTTTGTCTTTGGCCTGAAGGTAAAGACATTGCCCAGGCTAAATTAGATGACCTGAAATCAATGATGCACCTAATTCCCAATGACTGCCAGGGTTTCTATAAGAATTTGAAAGGGATGCATTTTGTGGAGGACGTTGACGGTATCGGGTCACAGGTAGATTTTACGGTGGAACAGGGTGAAGATGACATCTAAGAACATCCTTTTTTTAAATAAATGATATTTTGCACAATTATAAAACACTTTTAATAATAAAATCAGTTTTATTACTACTTTCTGTTGCTTAGGTCGTTTTAGAGAATTAAAAATAAAATACTCCGTTATGTCAAAACCAATTTAACAGAAATGACTCAACCCCATATTTTTCTCAATAACTGAAAAAATACGATAGTCTGTGTAATAAAATTAGACACATAAAAATAATACTATTTTTGGTCACCTGACACTATAATTTCAAAATTTTACGAATGCAATAACATTGTTGAAACATCGTCTAAACTTTAAAATGCCATATCTCCAAAGTAACATTTTGTGGATTGAGTCCTTTCAGCGTAACTACGTCCATATCATCTTCAGTTTGTCGTTGAAATAAGGTACCTACCAAGTCGTGTTTCCGGTTTCGTACATGAATAATAGATAATATAATATATAATATCTATTATTTAGCTGCCTTTCTATTATATATCTATAATATCATAATTATAGATATATAATAGAAAGGCAGCTATAGGTACTCGCATGTGCTTAGCAAAGTAAACCTAACGTTGGGAAATGATTGGATTTAACGAAATCAACACCTACTACACTCATTGAAGATTACGCATGAAATGATTTTAGGCAACGATTAGGATGATTATTACTTCAATTATTATTTTAGAACGAATGAGGTAGTTCTTGTTGGAGGAACTTATGTAATTAAGGTACTCTGACGTGTTGTCCTCCATCTAGTAATGAAGGTGGCTTAGGAATGTGTATAGGTAACGATTTACCATTGTAGGTACCTACGTATTCGACATCCGTCTATACTATACACTAGCTAAAGATCGATGTAGAATGTTTACTTGGCTAGTATATAGTTACTAAATCTAGGAAGTAAATAAAAGACAGAATGAATATAAAAAACTTGTATTAGATAGGTAAGTCTTTAAAATAATCTACAAATAAAAAGGTACACCGCATAAAACCTTGCATTGCGTTTATCTCGCACATACAACGTCCTAAAAGCAAATAAAATCTTGGAGAAAATACATATTTGGCTAATACTTACTATAAATAATAAAATTCAGTTGGCTGCACTAAAATGTTAATACTTGATATAATATATAAATAAACAATTTGACAACGCTTAGAACATGTTTATTGCTGTCAAATTATTTTAGTCTTGGCAACATCTGACACCATCGTCGCTTAAAGTTTACTTTCTTGACGACATCCGGCATTCTGGCAAGTATAGACATTTTAAGGCAGCTTATTACGTAAAGTAGGCACAATATCGTGTTTTAAAATTAACTAACGTTGTACATGGACGTCGTGCATTTAACGAAGTACGGAAATAGTACTTACCTAGGCATTATAAGAAAATGCTGTTTAAAAACAATTAAAGCTTATTAAAATACGTAGAAAGACACACTGCGCCATACAAATTTTTTTGGTGAATGTGCGGCTGCGATCACAAATACTATCTAGATTTCGGGTCATGCAAAATCAAAGTCGTAAATAAGAGCGCACTTTATATTTTTAGCTTTAAACTAACCAATAATATGTGTTTTATTGTTGCAAATTTTGAATACACATTGCGGCATTGTGACACGTGTTTACGTTGGCTGTGTTTCAATCGAACTAAACAAAATAAGAGCTCACTTTACAAGTGCGCTCTTATTTACAAAGACGTATTTTTTTGCGCCGTCCCGACGAAATCTAGATAGTGTTTGTGATCGCAGGTATTACCCATTAAAAGTGCTTGTGAAAGTTTTCTGCTAAAAAACTAATCTCTTAACAACAATAAAATCATAATTAATTATTATAATAATTATTATCATTATTAACTTTTTCTATTATTAATAATGTATTATGTATATCAGTTATCTAGCACCCATAACATAAGCTCTGCTTACCATGGAGCTAGATAATGCTGTGTGAATTGTCCAATTATTATTATTATTAATTGTAACTAAGCTATAAAAAAAATTTTGTTAACCGATTGCAGATGTGGGAGCGTTATGCAAATATTCCTCAATTACTTATTGTTGTACAAAAATAACTTATATTCTGACCAAACTTACACTTTTCTTTTGCGACAGTATGGAGAACCAGGTACGTTTCTGAAATCATTACGTGTGTTGAAGTATCTTCACTATGGGCATTCTATAGAAAATATTTACTTATCTAAAATCTACATTTTTGACACGATGACTTTTTATAGCAGAAACTAGGTATAAAAAATATGTGCTGTTTCAATTTATATGCAGTTTAAGATAATTTTAACCTGTTTTTAAGTATATAACGAAAATTCTTCACACACACGGTTTCTTTACCCCCTCTTCTATTCTAAACGCATGATTGAGCTTGTATTTCGAAAACATGATTTATACAAAACAAAATCGATTTCAAACCAGAATTAGACTCATTCATAAAATTTTCCGTAAACAAAGATTACAACCAAGCCACCATCGCTACCATCAGCTACCATCAGCTGCCATTGCTTATAAAAATATATATATTCAAAATGTTCAATATCTTAGAACTAATATCTTTTATCAATTTCATGGTTGGTTTGGGAAGCGAGTCTAGGTTCAATCAGTATGTTATATTAAAACCTAGAATATAATTTAGTGACAGAATATACATATCTCTATAATTCGTGCTAAAAGTTCTGAGTTCTTTTGTTATCACTATCAGATAAAATACAGGATATTTTTGAATATACCTACGTCTAGTTTTAAAAATAGACATTTGGTGAATTAAATACAGTATTATAATTATTTATAACCTTAATTTAGATAAACATGATTCATATAATATTTTTTGTTGTGATAAATACAGGTATTCTAATGTTACTTGTATTTTAGATTATTTAATTCGTTAGTTATTTTAATATGTATAACATCTCAAAAAATAGTTTTCATGAGATGTATAAACTCGAAATAAACTTACCATATATTATGATTTTATTGATTGCATTATAACTTTATGATGGCATAATTATAAAGGTCTATATAACAATTTATTTTTCTTAAAAGTTACCACAATAAATAACCTACATAATACACTATTTCGCATAACTAGTCTAGAGCACATTGAATCAAAAATATAAAATAGTCAAAAGAACACAAAAAGCTCACTTATTATGTTAAAATTTCTAAATTACATTACATTTACATTTAGCAGTAAAACTAGACACCTATAATATGTATATTATCATTCAAATAACATTTGGCATTTCTAGCACACCATAGAGGCCCAACTTGGGTTTTCTTTAATTGTGACATCCCTAAGGGGCCACCCACACGAGCTCTGCAATAACACCCCGCGCGTGTAATAAATAATAAGCCCCTAAATATCGCAGAATACAATTATCTGAATACAATAAACTAAAGTTCTAAAACTCTAACGAATACTCCCTCACTAGTTCTAATTTGTTTTTAATGTTTGATTGTAAATGAGATTGTTATTAACGATCTTTTTTAATGTTTCAGTGAGAACGTATGGGGTCGCGATTAATTAAATTTAATAGTTTTCTTTTTATACAAATTATATAAGTATTTTTATCCTACAACTCATGTCTTATTATTATTAATAGAAAAGCGCTCCGAAGCTATAAATAGAAACTGCATTGAACCTACAACTCTTTCTTTTTTTTTGCTTTACGGGCCATGTTTTTGGACGAACACTAGATAAAACTAATCTACCGCCAAAATAAACCTTTCTTTTATAAAGGGTTTTTCATTAAGAGCGCTCGAACATTCGCATAAATGGGGCTCAATTTCACGAAGAACGCGAGTTATGTTTGCCTTTAGGGCAGCAATTGGCTGTGGTTTATCTGCGTACACTAGAGATTTCACGTAGCCCCACAGAAAATAATCGAGCGGTGTTAAGTCACACGATCTCGGGGGCCAGTTGATGTCGCCACCACGCGAGATGACGAAGCCCTCGAACTTCTCTTTCAATAAATTTAATGTTTCCCGTGCTGTATGGCAAGTGGCGCTGTCCTGTTGGAACCACATGTTTGTAAGATCCATACCACCTAACTTAGGCGACAAAAAATTTGTTATCATCGTCCGATATCGGTCGCCATTGACAGTGAGCGCGGCTATAAATTGGACGCAACGCACGGAACGTTAGGCGAATAGAGCACTGATTTTGATAATAAATTTTAATAATTTCTACGCGTTGTTGATGCGTGTAACGTTCCATGGTGAAATGTCACGACTAAATATGTATTCATGCCAAATTTGACAGCTATCGCATTACCAAGATGGCCGCTATGCGCTGTCAAAGTTCGAGCGTCCCTATTGAAAAACTCTTTACAAACGACGCCATTTTGTGACGACCTTTGAGAGGGCGTTTGAGAAGCGATTCCCTTTTCCAGTCGACGTGTTGATTTTATTATATATCGGATATGCGAGGCGAGATCAGAGATACTCGAAGGATAGTGGTTCACTGAAATTTCCGTAGCTATACTGGCACGTAGATAATTATTCACCGCCGCTGGCCGCGCTTCGACGCCTGAAACAGGTTTTCGCTATATTAGCATAGAAAGCACTATAATTTATCTTAACTTCCGAATACGCAAACGTAACTTAGATTAAAGCACGTCAAGTCGCAATTATTAAAAAAGATTTTAATTGAAAAGTGAACAATCCTGTGGCTTTATTGTAATATTAATCTAGTGTATTTACAATAATGTAAATGTGTAATCTAAGCAAAAAAAAAATGCGTTACGGAATACTTCCTCAAAATATTGATTAAACTACTCTATAAGGACGCATTAACACAGCTGAACCGTTGCGACAGAACTGTTTTTTTATGTTTCCTTCGCTACTGGAAACAAACGTTAACTGGATCCGGCATACCTACTACCGGGTGTGTAAATTTGCTCATAAAACGACATACGCCATCACTTAAAAAACAGATCATGTAAAACGGATCCTATAATACGAACGTTGTGTGAATACGCCTTATCCCGTGCATAGCCAGGACAAACAACCCGTAAAAAAGACAGCCGATGTATTTACCTGGTTCCTGAAACACAGTTTTTTACCTGTTCAGGAGCCTATAGACTCGTATTACCTGTTACACTATCTATTATTTTAATAAATAACATTTTTACTTTTACCTGTCGGCTTTCATGAGGGCGATATGAGCGTCGCGTTGTGCTGCGACTTGTACCAACTCGGCGACAGTCGCCGCTTGCTGCTCCGCTGAAATTCAAAACAACAATACACACACTATGAATTCACATTATTCAGAAACCCTCGATTATGTTTTATTTTGAACCATCATTGTATTTAAAAGGCTATTATTGAATTAATGTCTTTTAAAATTCAATCAAATGTAACGAAACTTATGTTGCTAAGAACACTTAACAAGTCTTGATCATGTCTCATTAGAAACAAAAATTCAAGCTAATCTGTTAATCCACTTGGGGGATACAAACGTCAGCTGAGTACAAGTATGCAGTCTGATCTACTGTGTTTTAACTTAGCACCTCTTTTTATTTACGTCATATAGCTAGTACCTTTCTCTAACCTTGCGTTTTTGGTATTTGGTACCTGGTGGATTGATACATTACGTAGAAAACATTCGATACAAATACTTGCAGAATCTAGAATATATATTTTTTCCCTTAGCAGGAATCGAACCCGAATCAGTCTGTCAACTTAGTGTTATAAGAATAATCAAAAATACACTGGATTGATTAAAATATGTCTGCATAGTAAAGTTATAGGTACATTCTTACTTCACTATGCATGCATATTTCAGAACTATGTATGCAACTTTAAGAAACGTTGCGGTTATATCATAGTCGATGGGTTATATAATGACAGTGAGCAAAAAAAAAACAGGCAATGCAAACGAAATCAGCAGGAGTTAGGGATATTTTTTCAAAATGATGATTAAGATCGATGTATTTTACATATGATTTTCTTATTCACCTGAATGAATCCCAGCCAAAGTTCGGCTGTCGAGCTCCCATGAAGAAATACTAAAATAAGTATCTCTTGCTCTTATCTTACCATGTTTTCAGGAGTTGAGACGGTAAAAAAGGTCCCAAAAAGCGTGAAGAATGGTGACCTCGATCATCATCAGTTCAGCCGTTAGACAGCTGACTACTGTTCAGATAGTCATTTTATTGGTAGATTAACAAGTCGATAACTTAAAAATTAAGGTACATGTGCCACACCCATGATTGCCACAATGACCGTGCCTGCATCCAGCGGTTACCTACGTCCAGGTTATCGGTTCACCTCGTGACTCTTGCACCTGGATTAATAAACGGGAAGGCCTTACCCATAGAGTCTCGACTACCCTTTGTTAACGCGACGTGGGCGTCGTGTCGCGATGTGTGTCGTTCACATAGGCGCGTTGCTCACTGGTAAGTCGAGGCGGGAACGTTGCGTCGTCGTGGCGCGGTCTAGATGTATCTCTATGTCGAGTCAAGACGCGATAGGCTCTGCTTCCTTCTTGTATGAAGGAAGAATTGCTTCAAATATTCAAAAGCGCCGACGTGCTCCGCCTCTAACCCATCGTACCTTCACCTCACCCATAAGGTGGCTCTTGTATATGAGACGCACTGCCATTTATTTGTAACTAGCGATCCGCCCCGCATTACCGTATTACCTATATTATGTACATAATAAACCATCTTCTTGACTAACTCTATCTATTAAAAAACCGTCTCAAAATTCGTTGCGTAGTTTTAAAGATCTACAACCGCTTTTGCGCCTCAACTCTTAGTCCAGTGAGCAACGCGTCGCGACGCCATGTAAATAGTATATGAGGTTATACCAGAAAGAGGCCTGGCCAGTCGTCGCTCCAGGCGCTGCAGCCGTCTCGCTCGCTCGTCGTGCGGCTCGTCCCTGCCCTGCCGCTGGGCCATAAGTCTCGCCCAGCGCGCCTCGAACCAAAGCTGCATGTCGTCTCGCTCCTCCGCGTCGGTACCGCTTGCACGTGCTTGTTAGTGCAGTGAATGTTAATGCGTGGATGAGAATGAAATGGTAAAATAAGGTTTCAAATGATGCATCAATTTTAGGGTCGGTACATATATGACGGAAAATGAGTCGCGATATTATCGGTCACGTAACGCTAAAAAAAAAAATCTAATTAAACATTCAACTTTTCACACTGAATTAACTTCGGCGGAGATCGTTTGTGCACAGGCAGCTCGAACTAACTGTGTGGCAGGTCTGATTTGACTGAATAGACGCGACCGATGATAAGCTCGACGCATTTTCTGTCAGATATGTACCGACCTTTATAGACACAAATAAAAATAACGAAACATGTATTATCATAAACAATATTACATTAATGAACTATAACTTAACAGTTATAAGCGTAAGTGCCTTTTTATACGAACCCGAAACCGGGTGGCGAAGTGCATGGAGCAGTTAATCTCAATTCAAATAAGATGGGATGGGATCGTACATCTAAATTGATTGTTACTAAGTTGCACAGAGGCGTCCCTAGATGGCAAGGCAAGGGCGCCGGATCTTTGAGTTAGCTCTTAGTTGAATGAGTAGGCAATTCGTTAAACGTCATTCTGTTTAGCATACAAAGGCCGATACTTGATCGAACGAAAAAAATAAAGTTCAACAAGATGGCGGCGATTATAGCGTTCGTTCGACAAGCAGAATAGGCATATAACCGAATGCCTTCTAAAAAGGGCTGATTCAACGATCCCACGGCAACATGCATAATATAGTCGCCAGTGAGTATAAATATTACTTACCGTGTAGTCTGGTAGAGTGCGGCCGCTCAGTTTTTTCAGGGGGTGAATAACAAGCGGGAGGCGGGGGTACTGGCGGCGCTTGTAACGCTCCAGTCGACTTGTGCGCGTTGTTCACAGGCTTTGGGGGAGGCTCCTAGAATACACAGATTGAGTTAACCTACGGATAAATCATTATTAAGTAGGTTGGCAGACGGCCCCATAAAGTGTTTCCTCTAATTCGGAGGAGTATAAATAACCTCCACGTAGATTAGTAGACTGCCCTTTAGTGTGCTTCTTCTGACGCGGAGCGGAGATTCGACCAATCAGAAACCAGTGGAATGATGGAATGGAAAGGTTTTGACTAATCAGAATACATCGGGATGACCACTCTATCCTCTATCGACATTATATAATATATGATAATGTCGTCTAATATCCCGCTAGCTGATTCTACTCTATTAGGATAGAGTGGTCATGGGAATAGGATAGAGGAGGGCAGTGGACCAGACGGAATGACTCAATAGAGAGGAAGCCTATACCCAGGAGTGGATTTTCAGTAGATATATGTGATTGGTCGTTTTCACTCTTCTCCGCGTCAAAGCTTAATTGGTTGCACTATTTTTGTGGGAAACATTCAGTTAGTTTGCAGTAAATTTCGTAATAAAACACATAGAGTCACAATATACAATATGAGCTTAGTCGAGCATTCTTTATTTTTTTCGGGCTTTTTGCTGAGCAAAGACCCCAGCTTTATAATAAAAAAAAACATTCAAAGTTTACAAACCAGCCACAATTGAAACCATGAAAACATTCTGTCTTTACTTATTTATAACATAACTAGCATAAAAAACATGCACATTCTGTGATGATCAAAAACCATGAATGTGACGTCAATAACAGACTACCGAAAGTACAAACAAGGCGCAGAACAAATGGTTGTGTATGTGTTGTTGTTGGATATATGTGTAAGCACAACATGCAATTTTATATCTTTGGACAGTGAGATGTGTAATATCTTTGGACTTCTAAGGATAGTGTTCTGCTAAAGATTACTATACAATAAATTTAAATTAACATGTATGGCAAGTTATATAACACAGTTATGCAATACAAGCTATGCCTTTGTTAAAATAAAATAGTAACCTGGATTCTTTATACATCAATAAATATTATTTCATATGATATTTGAATATTATATTTCAAAGTGAACCTACGACGGTAATTTTTTTATCGGTCGGTTAATTTATCTTTTAGAAGAACATCATCCCTTAGTATTAGGTAACTGTTAATAATTTCAACAGACAAAGACAAAGCAAATACCCAATTAAACACAGCTGAAACAATCACAAGCATGCGCAATCGCGTCATGATAGAGCGAGACAACGTACGATAACAGAACAGGTGCGACAGAGACAGCATGCGACTAACGACACTTTACGATCTATTGCTTTGCTTACGTGCGACGTCAGGTTCGGTTCCGAGGCCCACTGAAAAGTACACTCGTGTTAGTCTACTGGGTGCCGCAAAATATAATTTTGTCCATTATTATACCATTCAAGATCGAATGGACACCCTCATTTATTATTAATACCAATCCCTGGATAGATTAAACATCCTCGATGGTTTTGTCCAGGGAAGAAAGGCTAGGAAGTCATCTTTCCTTCTAGTTTTCTGTTCAAAGATTCAACGTGAAGTAAAGGGATTGGAAAAGACAGCGACATTTTTAGCGCAGTCAAATTTATAGATAAATTTATGCACCAACACAAAACCAATGTTTTGGTAGTAACCATGCTATTCTTTATAGACAAAGCCTATTCTAGAATGTTTATGCTAACCATAGTGTACATGTTTTATACATTATTCACAATTTGCAATGTGCACAATGCTGTAATGATCCATGAAGTGCCTAATAACCTGTCGCAAACACAGTAAAATTGCACATGAGTTTACTGGATAAACAGGGAATAATGTTGCCTAATTAAAGCCGTTGCGTAATTTTTTTTTCATAGAAATCCTTAAGGATGACCTAAAAAGCTAAGTTTATCCAGCATTATAAACCTATTCCACATAGTTATACCACGTTCATTGTCGACAAAGTGCTGTTAAAAATAACTAGCCAAAATGTCATGATAGTGCTTCCAAATCAATTCAATGAGAAACATACCTTTTGACGAGGTCCCAGATGTCTGTTGAGGTAGTTGGAGATACTTTTCATAATGCTTTTCCTTCGCCTCTCTCTGGCTAGTTCCGGATCTGAGAACGAGGGGGTTACTGGGAGGGGAATTAGAGGGGGTGCGGGTCGCGGGGGTGCAGGGGGTTCGGGCAGGACAGGAGGGGGTGGTATAGGAGGCGGAGCAACCGCGCAGGGGGAGATACGCGTCCTGCGGGTGGTTTTCTTCGGTACACGCGGTCCACTCCCTAGCCGCTCTAAGACAAGCCGTCTGACTACTTCGGTCTGCTCGTCTCTTTCGCGTTTTATCTCCTGCACTTTTTCTGTAGTATCGCGCAATGGGATTGGACTAATCGGAGATATGGAACCGGAGCTTAGCGTCACTGATATGGACAGCTCGAAACTACGCGAAGGGGAGTCAGTGCTACGTGATGACCGGTTGAAGGTTTCACTCGCGGATCGACATATCGCGGGAGAGTATTGACGTATAGAACTAACGCCGGAAACAGACGCTAACGTCGACGCGGGACGCGATATGTTCAAGAATATACTGTTCGTTTTACTCGTTGGTGTATCAGGTATTAGAGGCGGCGAGATATCATCGAAGGATTCTGACTCCGTCGTCGTTTTGTTCGTGAAAGCGTGCGACGGAGGCGAGACTTCTGTTATACTCAGCGACTCGATGCTAGGCTCAAGTCCGTTGAGATCGAGCTTGCTGTCGGATGTTATTTCAGTCAGCCGATCGGTTTTACTACTGATATTACTGTCGCTGGTTTTATCTGCTTTGGTATCGCTAGAAGACTTTTCGCTTTCGTTTTCGTTTTTCTGTATCGTTATCTCGGAATACTGTTCTTCTATTTCTTTCGGGATGGTGTGTACTATTTCCGTGTGGGAGAGGGGTTCTTGTCTGGGCGGTCGCATGACTTTTTCGGAGAAGCTTTGTTCGATGAAGTTCATGGATCGGTCGTTTCCGGGGGAGTATTCGTAGTCGTCGACTAGTTCCATGTAGCCCTCGTTGCGGGGACTGGCGGGGGTAGCGAGGGAGAGGTCAGTTTCACCTTCGTCCGCGAACTCAAAGTGTTCTAGTGCGTTTGAGAAAACGATGGGTTCGGGGCTGGTGCGGCCGCAGACGTGGGACGCGACCACGGCGATGTTCTTCGCGTCGTGTATTAGTTTGGGTCCGCTGAGCGTTCGCGGGTTCTTGCTGCGCTTGCAGTCTTCAAAAGCGTCCTCGAGAGCGCCCTCTGCGGCCCAGTCCGAGAGCTCTGTTTCAGTTAACGCTAGGGTAGTAGCGTCTCGCCCTGATTCAGAGGATTCAGACTCCGCAGCGAGTATCGTCGGGCCAGTCGGCGTGCCGGTCGCGGAAGCCTTGTCATTCTCCTCGCTCACCATCATCAGACTATCTAGTTGGATCAGTTCTCCCCCTTCATCGTGTACTTCGACCCTCGGTACGGATTTCGGAGCAGTCTCAGTGTGCGATGAATCGCCTGATAATGAATCGGAATCCAGTTCTGGTTCCGTTTCTTTCTTATCCGATATCGGCTCGGATTTCTCGGAAATGTATCCTTTGATAGTTGTGTCGACGCGAGTCACTTTGGTCAAAAGGTCAACGGGCGCGTCAGTCACTATATTCTTAATGATATCCGGCGTTGGAGGTTTTTTGTCTTCGTATATTTGGCAGATAACAGGTGGGGGTGCGGGGTTTAGCATTTTCTGGAATTCCGTTATGTTGGAGCGGAAGGCTTCGATTTTGGTGTCGATTTGTGAAGTGGAGTCGGATTTGCGGACTGCGGGGGGCGATGGTTCTCCGAGGAGGTATTTTCGTTTAAGTTCTAGGGCTCGCTTTGTGGCCAAGCCGCCAGCGGAGCGTGCGCGGCTGAGCGGGTATTCCACTGGCGGCGGAACACTCGGAGCAGGCTCTGTCACTAATATCGCGGGCGGCGACGGCGCGCCGGCAGATTCTTCTCTCGCAAACTCGCTGTCCGTAGACACTTCTGTACACGACGATACCTCGCCCTCGCTCGATGAACTCTCCTCTTCTGACTCCACCTATATAAAGATATGTTATTGATTGTGAACTAAGACTTGACTATAACCAGGATCGGCAGCATGGGCCGGCTAGACAAGACCTTGTCTAAGCTAGAATAGACAAGAATGTCATATAATACGTATACAGGGCGTCCCACAGTCATGCACCATGGAGGGAAAGTACCTTAAATATTGTAGATAGAACATTTTATTGAAAGAAAGACTTCATTTTGATTTTAAAAACAATTTAAACTACATTCAAAGATTTTTGAAAAATCGCCTGCCTGAACCGGGAATCGAACCCGTCAAACTGTAAAATCACACCTTATTTAACGATACCGATCAAAAGGCTCAATCCTAAGATATTTTTTTTCCAAGTAACAGAGTAAAATATAACTAAAAAAAGGTCTCTAGCCTAGCTAGAGCTAGGCTAGAGACATTTTATTTAGAGACTTTTTTTTCAATTCAAACTTTTATCAAAAAAAAAAAAGAACAAAAAAAGGTCTCTTAGCCTAGGTCGAGCAAGGCTAGAGACATTTTATTTTGGTCTACCACCGCCCCCGCGCACCCCGCCCTTGTCACCATTTGATTCATAAAAACTGTTACTGCGCAGCCTTCTATGCGTAGTTCGGACCTGCCAAGTTATATTGTTCGTACTGTATTTGCATAGAAAACTAGTAAGATTGGCCGAATACTGGTTTAATTGCTGTCATTATGACACCTGGATGAAAGTAGTATTAAAGTAATACGGGTCAGAATTTACCAGTTTTAAGGTAAAAGAATTAGCTTGGGGCTAGATAATCCTGTGTGAATTGTCCAGGAATATTATTAATTTATTTACTATTACTAAGCTTTGAAGCTACGAGCTGATAAAATCTGTTAACTCTCAGTTGGAGCCAAAACTTATCTTTTCCAAAACTTTCGTAGTGCAAGAATGTGAAAAACCACCATTAAGTATTAAAAAAAGACGCTAGTATAGTAACAAAAGAGATTCAAGAGTAGAACTAAGCGTAATTATAAACTAGTTGGGGAAGTGCGCTTCATCATCGATACCACACTAACTAACCGCCTTAAAAAATCTAAGGTTTTATATTTATATGTACATACACAATAGATACCTTATAACTAAATGTTGTATTGAAACCTAAAATATTTAAGGTTATTTGTTAATTAACGCACAAACAACAAACAATTTACACATACGTATAATAGCTTAAGTTATAGATAGTAGAGGTATGTTAAAAGCTGTATAATATGATATATAATAATGATAAGTTTATTCGATGATAAAAACAAAGTATTAATTGGATAGATATGTCAAAATATGTATAATGTAAATATGTAGAGATAAACGTATACGGAATAATACATAATACGTTAAGAATTGGCATACAAGTACAAAATAAAAAATGCTCCATCGATTTTATTACTACAACTTACTGTATCAATATTTTTTGTTACATGTTAAACGGCACTGTTATTTCTGATTATATGAAAATAATAAGAGGGGGGATATAATGAGATATCACGTGTACTGAAGAATAAATAAATAATACAAAATACACGTGATTTTGGGTAAACATATCACCAGGGGGAGGGGGTTAAATTTTTACTTAAAATATCACGTGATTAATGGACGACCCCTTACCTTCTTGTCTCTCTATTTAGCCATGGTTTCAAGTACCGAAATTTAGAAACTCTACAATTGAATCGGTAAAAATTTATATAGAAAATGCCGGACTGAATTTAGACAGCCGCCATGACAGCTTTCTGAGCACATCGAAAATAGGTGTTTATTGGCCTATGTGCCAGCAGGTTAAAGCCTCTCTGTGTCCGTCGTACTGGCCGCCATAGCAGGCCGTATCTGCCTGGGAGAAGCCTTAACCTGCTGGCCTCTATGACTCTGGCTTCTGCCGAGACTTTGGAAGACCCCTAACATTATTATTAATATCTTTATTTATTGATGGAGTACCCCTAACATTGCGTAAAACATTGATACAGTAAGTTGTAAGGCGGAAGTTAGTGTGGGTCACTCTACACTCTTACCATACCCCGACTGCCGCCCCTGAGTTAAGACGTAGTTATCACATTCCATGACAATGAACTTTGAAAACTTGCCTAAAGGTATCTGTAGCCAGAGCTGAAATGAAATCATGTGTGTTTTTTAAAGTAGTGCTGAAGCTATAGAGTAGATTTTAGACTGAATGAAATATAGCCAACGCGCAACGGCTGCGCTGTAGTCGTTATAAGGTTCGTTTTTGAATCTTGGAAAAATACTATAGCTGTCATTCCTTAAATAATGTTTAAGGAATGACAGCTGCGGAATTGAATAAGTTGGTCTAACAAATTTATGTTTGAAACCAGTATCACAAGCTAGATTGTGCAGAATAAAATGACCAGTATTTATGTTTAAAATTATAGAAACAAACAAATCGATGAATTTTTCACATTGTTTGTCGCGTATTTTCCATACATTATGAAGATAAATAGAGCCATATAGTATAAAGCTCATTTTTTTTTCAACTTTTATCTTTTATCCTTATTTATGTTTCTGTTTGCCCCGCCCTGGTCAGCCTTTTAAATTCCACGAATGATCATTTAAGTGCTATAAGTTTAGAAGGGAGTCAGCCAAGCCCACTTTAGGATCTGACAATATCTATTGCCACACGTGTTGACACGCGCCAAAGGTTCGGTCAGAAAGTCACTTTTGCTCTACTTACTACCTATTTGTTCGCTTTGTAGAGTCACTGGTAGCTTTTTTATAGATACCTAGTTAATTGTTATTTCGTTATGTTCGTATTGGTTTTATAATAGTAACAAGATGTACCTACTTCATAGTGAATCCATGTATTTCCTTTCATTTCTTCTATTCATATTCTCTTCATTTTATCTTCTTCCTGACATTATTTCATTGTATTTTTCCTGGTATATTATTTAATTTTGTACAATATTTTTTATCTGTATTATTGTGACAAATTATTATAAATGAATTTATTTTAATTTTTTAAGAAGTCATGTCTGTCTGCTTTTCTTTGCACAATGCCCTATGGTGTTTCCTTTGTCAAAAGTTAGTGTGTTATAATAAAAATGTAATTTATCTTTTAAAATAGTATTTTATGACAGTGTAAAATGTAGGTACACATTTACTGGTACCAGTACGGCGGAAATAAATAAACTGATTCGAAAACAAATAACAATCTACTGTAGAGGTTAACATGTTTTTTGAAGGAAATGTGTACCTAACTGGTGCGTTTTTTCCACTAAATTTGATCCCGGAATAGAAATAGAGTATTGAAATGTGTAATGAGTATTAGAAATGGGCGATAGAGGGCGGCAGATACGGAGCGTCCGGCGCACCTCCCCACGACAAGTCGCCGCCTCCATGCGGCACGCTATGATGCGCGTCACGCAATGCTGCAGCGCGGTACCTCGCTGCTGTAGGTGGGAGGGCGCGCTTCAGCCGGCACTTCTTTGCGGCGCGCTTCACGTGCTGCGCGCATGCGCGAACACGACTCGTTGCCGGACGATTCTGCACCTGGAATATTATAATAACACTTATATAAATACTTATAATATTTATTTATTAAAGGTACACCACTATTGGTGTATACATATTGTGCTTTTATATTATACGTTAGTATGAGACAAGTACTAATATATATACTTTTAAAACGTGGACACAACATTCAATAATCTTATGACTATAACATATTTACTAATATTAATTTGAGATCAATTCAACTTAAAAATATGACTATAAAAATAATATAATATAATTTCTAGTGCGTATAGTTGTTTATATGACATGATTTTGCTTATTCACAACATCTATCTGGGAGGGTTAGCTTTTGGCAATAACAGGAATACTGTCCCTGTTTAGATTCAGTGCGACAGCAAGAATTAAACTGCAAAATGGAGTTTAACAAAGTCAAAGGCGATTTCAGTGGGAAGCGGGAGCGTGAGCCGAATAATATGTTGTTAATATGACCACGTATAGTGGAGATTTCACTGGTCTATGTAAATCCTTATTGTATATTTTTATACTATCTATGTACTGTCTGTCGAAATAAATAAAAATAAAATACCTGTCAGAGCATTTCTGTGAGTTCCAAATTTAAATCAATAAAAGAAAATATTTATCACCTTGTTCGAGGACTTAACACACGTCTCAATCGAAGCAAAAAGTTAGGGCGCTGTCAAATCATTTCAATTGAGGAGTTACTTTACCTCTGTGGCGCGGTGGACGAAGTTTCGCCTGCGACACAGGAGGTAGCGGGTTCGATTCTCGCGTCGGGACAAATGTTTGTACGATCTGTAGATATTTGTTCAAGAGACGCTAGGGACGCTAGCGCCTCGTTGTCATTATCAACTGTGTCTCTCCACTAATAATGTCTATTTATGTGCCATTAACTTAGTACTTACAATCGTCGGAATACTCGTCGTATCCGAACGAATCATCGCTGAAATACATGTGGGGGGCGGGTGCGGGGTGGGGAGGCGCAGGGGACGCTAGCTCCTCGTTGTCACTATCAACTGCATCGGTGTACTGATCAGAACTCGATTCCTCTTCATCACTGTAAAGAAGAAGACAGATAGATAGTACTTTATTGCACACTTCACTAAATAGTATAAAACAAAGTCGCTTCCCGCCGTCTGTCTGTCCCCATGTATGCTTAGATCTTTAAAACTACGCAACGGATTTTGATGCGGTTTTTTTAATAGAGTTATTAAAAAGGAAGTTATATAAACTATTTCCATGAAGGCGAAGCCACGGGGCGCAGCTAGTAGTATATAAGAAACTATGTACAATAAAAACCAAAAAATTAAGTTACAATTGACGGTCTTATCGCTCAAGAGCGATCTCCAGATAACCATGTATGGATAGGATCGTGGACAGCACTAAGGGCTTTAGTAACTACAAATAATATCGATGCAATATATAGCTTTTTAGATATAGATTTAAAGTTTAAAATTGCGTAGAATATTACAAATTAACTTTGTAAGATTTTTCAAAACTAAGAAATCGAAATCCACCCTCATCATCCACCAGCCTTCAATAGTCCACTCTGATGGACCCCCTAATGAGCGCCATGTCTTCAGCTTGCCGCATCTATCATCTGCCTACAGTCTTACGCAGATCGTCATCTCACCTGGTTAGCGAGCTGCATACACTACGTTTGCATAGTCGCGGTTTCCACTCAAGAATACGTTTAGCGGTTGTCGGTTCTTCGCGAGATATGGCCAGCCCACTGCCACTTCCGCTCGCTAATTCTTTGAGCTATGTTGATAGCTTTAGTTCTGTCGGATGTATTCGTTACAAATCCTAGAGAATTCTTTTAGAGAAGCTCCGAGCATAGTTCTCTGAGTGACTTTGAACTGGTGGACCAGCCCGATCGTGAGTGTCCACGAACTCGACGAGTGTGAAATCTAAGTAAACACGTTGAAAATTGAGCATTTACGATTATAGGGTTCAAATTGTGTTAGCATACTTTACCTGAGCCCGCCGGCACCCGAAGTCTCAGAGGCGAGGAAGTTCCTGTCGGTCCATTCGTCCTCGTCTATCTCTCTCGCACCGCCGTCGCTAAGTTCAATGCTGATACGCTCGGGTGGAAGCGTGACACCTGGTGTAGCGCCTGGTGCAGCGCCTGGTGTAGCGCCTGGTGTAGCGCGTGAGTCGTGGACGTCCCCGGAGTGACGTAGACAGATAAGACGGCCGCCCCACTGCTCCATGGTGTAGTTGCTGAAAACGGATAAATAGAATATGTAACAAGTTCGTATCACCGCATCTTCATCAGCACACATTATGTCCACTGCTTAACACCTATCTCACAAACAAGGGGGGGTATTGCCATAATCACCACAGCTGTACAGCACCCGCAGGCGAATTGGTGATCGCAGTGGAGTTTTTAACAATAAACAGAAAGAAGCGGCTGTCCTTCTTCTGGTAGGTTCCCATAGTCGGCCCTTACGTCATCCACGGACTGAGTTGAAGGGTAGATTCTTTCGAAGACCTTCATGGCTCTTAGCAGCGGCTTAAAGGTATTAGTTAAAGTTGAGAGATGTTTATGCGTTTAGAGAGGGTTCAAGATTAAACGAAAGCAAATAGTTTTGAGTTACTGAACCTACAACGTTCTGTGGTTTCAACCTTAAAGAAAGTGATATTAGGTCTATATTTTCTCACCCCGGCCTTAGGACGGCTTTGCACACAGCGCACCGGAAGCAACTCCGGTGCAACTGTAACCCGTCAGCAACCACGCCCTCGGCGGCAAAAACGCGCGTCCCGCACGCCGCGCATTGCACACCGGCGGAAGCAGGACCGCGCCAACTTTTTTTCGGCTGGAATATCACATAAAGTTATTTGATTTTAATAATATTTTCCTGTCAAAAAATTGTCTAGGTTTTATAGTTATATAGAGGTGATTTAATATTGTACTCTGTTTTTCTGTTTAGTATTTATTTTTGTATCAAGTGTCTCTTTCCATTACATGCTGAGTGACATGCGATGGGATATTTACTGACTTTGTATGGTCTTCGTTGTGTATCTATAGATTACCAGATAAAATATATACCTACAAGAGATATATATATATGTATTTATATATACATATATCTATATATTTATATACAGTGGTATAATTTTTTTTGCTCAGTGTAATTACAAACGAAATGGATAGCTACCTCTTTCGCAGCTTCTGCTTTTTTATCTGCCTCTGGTGACGATTCTTTTTTCAGGAATTTTGTGGCTAGTTTAGCGACCTGGAATTTGAATTTCACTAAACAACTTATTTTAACGAGGGGTTTAAGAGGGACTTCAACATCTCGTCTCCCAAACCAACCTAGCCTGAAGGTGGTTCACCGATAGATAACGAACTGATCTCTGGTGAAAATATCAAACAATATTCAAAATTTGATACCTCAGATCATTTATTTTCCACTAGCTGCGCCCCGCGGTTTCACCCGGGTGGTGATAGATATTTTGGATAATATACAATATATCTTTATGAATTGCAGCCTATGTGTTAATCTGATATGTAAGCTATATTATTGTGAAGTTTCATTAAAATCCATTCAGTAGTTTTTACGTGAAGGAGTAACAAACATCCATCCATACTTACAAACTTTCGCGTTTATAATATTCGTAGGATTACTTGACACTATATCAGTTTCTGTCTACTGTTAATCTAAGTTTAATATATAAGAGTCTGTTCTGACAAACTAAACATCTTTCTACTTTACTTTTATACTGATAGAAAAGTGTCCAACCAGATACAATTGCCATTAACAAATCATCATTATTTCAACGATGCTAGAAATTTTTCATATCAAGTTTTACAATAGGTTAGCATTTTGCAGAACAATACATCTGAAATGAATGTTCTATTGTTATATATTTATCGGATAGCTAAGTCTCTAGCGGGCCTAGTGCCTATAGTTATAACCTGATAGAGACTAGGCCTAGTGACTAACTAGGCCAATAGTTATGATCTAATTGATAAAGCTCGAACCCTCGGCGGCGTACCCGACTCGCACTTGACGGATCTTGTTTATATGATACATTTCGCCGCTTCAGTACCGTAACGCATCTGCGTTGGAAAGAAACACTAAGTGCTCATCACTTAAACATATTCATGTGAACAAAAAATTTAAATGATCACATTTTTCCTAGTTTTACTTATGCAATTTGAAATGCATGTATGATGCTTCACATGTACCGGCATATTTTGCAATTCTATTGTTTGCTTCTTTACTTTGCCTCAAAATTATTGAAGTGAACAAAAAATCAAAGATGATCAATTTATTGCCTAGTTTTTCGTAATTGAAGTGAAATTTGTGAATTGTCCTGAGTCCTGCAAGGTCTAAAGGATATAAAGCACTTTGATGTTTGATTTAGTTTTATTTGTCCTTTATTTTTAATTGTTTTATGTGTGGTGTACAATAAAGTGTTTTCTATCTATCCATCTACAGGGGGGTAGTATTTTTTTTTACAGTAGAACGAACAGAAACTGGTCTCCCTCGTAGTCTTACTAGTGGGACAAAATATTAGGACAACGAGTAAACGGCGGATTTTTGAGTTGTGAGTCGCGTAAGATGCGTTCTTTCAACATAAATTTCAACTATTTGTGACACAAAAAGGGGTTTTCAGAGTTTAAAGTATATAATACCTTATGCGTGCCATGATCGGGTCGTCCAGAGTCTCTCAGTTTTTGGTCGAACTTATGCAGGGTCTCATCGATTTCCCCCCACTTTTCGTCGGAGTCGCCCTCTTTGAGTCGCCGCTGGCGACCGAGAAACTGAAACATAGTTCAAATTATTGACGACACCTGTGGCGCGGTGGGCGAAGCTCCGCCTGCGACGCAAAAGGTTCGGAAGGCTTTGTAACAATTGTGTGTACGATCTGCAGACATTTGTTCCGGGTGTTCTGGTCGTTATCTATGTATAATAAAAAAATATCTACATATCTATGTCATTACTTATCGTGTATTGTATTAAGTATATAGTATAATGGGTACTCATATAGTACCCATTATACTATATAGTGCTAAGCACTATATACACTTAGCTTGAGGCTAGACGATGTTGTGTGTATTAACCAGCATTATTTATTAGGCAGGAATCAGTGAGCTCCATTATACAAGAAAGCTTGACGAATTGAACGGTCTTATTTTGTTTATTTAACGTACAAAACACATCACAATCACATTAAATTATGAGGTTACATAAAGTTTGATCAGAACTTGATTGCAACATAAACACATGTACGTGCTGCTATAATATAAATATGATCGAGTAAGTAGAGTTATTACTATCTAATTACAGGTTATTAAGTAAAACAAGACAGAAAAAAAAGAAAAAAGGTAACAAACAATTAGAACTACGGTTGCTTAAATTAGATTACATGCTATATAATATAAATATGTAATTGTAATATTGTGAATTCCACAATCAGTAGGTATTGTATTGTGTTATTAAAACAAGACAGAAAAAAAGGTAACAAACAATTAGAACTACATTTCTTAAATTAGATTACATGCTATTATACATTATTGCAAAATTGTAAATTCCACTCGCTTACAAGTGAGTAGAATCCACAATCAGTATTGTACTATGTACTGGAACTCGGCTTCGTTTCTTTGATATTGAAGTGGAGGATCTCTTTAATAATTTTAATGAATTGACCTAGTCTTGCAACAAATATATATGAGTCTGCCGTCATTCTTATGTAGCTCATTATATTGTCGTGCCATTCTTGTGAGGGGATTGAAATGGGAAATATTATTTCTAAAAGTATGTAACGCGAAAACGTTCTTCTTATTAGAGTTACGAGCTCTGTAATTATTATTAAATGATATTTCTGATAAGAGTTTAGGGGAATCTATTAGGGAGTGAAGTAATTTGTAGAAGTAAATAAGGTCAAAAAAAATACGACGAGTTTCTAAAGATGTAACGCTGAATTTATGGAGCCTCAATTCGTAATTTAGAGACAGACGCCCAGGACTAAGACGATAACATAGGAGCCTCAGGAATTTTCTTTGAATACGTTCGATGTTGTCATTATGAACTTTGTAGTTAGGAGACCAAATAGGACTTCCGTATTCCAAGACGCTTCGCACTATAGAGTTAAAAAGGTAAATTAAGCTGCGATAGTTTTTAAAGCCCTTAGTAGATCTTAAGACAAAACCCACTAATTGGTTGGCTCTATCTATGATATTCTGATAATGTTCCCGAAAAGTAAGCTTATCATCGGAAAATATACCAAGATCCTTTGCGACGAGGGAGCGGTTTAGTTTATGACTGCCAATAGTGTAATCGAAAGTTATTTTGTTTCGTTTATTGGTGAAAGAGATGAAAAAACATTTGCCGGCATTCAGGTTCATTTTGTTAAGTTTACACCAATGTGAAATAGTGTTCAGGTCATTTTGCAGAGCTATGCAATCACTATGGTCATTAATTAAATTAAATATTTTTAAGTCGTCGGCGTACAAAAGGCAGTTGCAGGATAAGCGAGATACAAGGTCATTGATGAATATTATAAAAAGGAGGGGTCCTAAATGCGCCCCTTGGGGGACGCCAGGGGTAACCGCCACTGGTGGGGATACATAGCCCTGCAAAGCGACCAGCTGACTTCTGTTACTCAGGTACGAACAAAGCCATCGTTATAGATTTCCGTGAAAGCCGTATCGACGCAGTTTAATACAAAGTAAATGAGACTAACTTTATCAAAAGCTTTTGAGAAATCGGTATACACTGAATCGACTTGACCGCCTTTGGCAAAAGCCTGACAAAGAAAATGTTTGTATTCAAGTAAATTGCTAATTGTCGACCTGTTTTTAACCTATAGCATTCTATGCCTATAGCAGGATGTAACTCATCAAGACGGCTCAGAGAAAGTGTTTCGCTTACGGTTATAATGTCTAGGTTGCTCAAAACTAAGTCCAATAATCTATTTTTAATATTTAAAATATGATTAAACTGATTTAAACTACAAAATGACATAAGTTAATATATGACATATTTTAGAGGGTGACGCTGAAGTCGTGAAAGTTATTAGTCGTATGCACAATATCATAAAAATCCTATTATCGGTGAAAGATTGAGGCCATTCGATTTTCATCATTTGATCGCTGAGAATTTGCCTGAGCTGCTTCACCATCCATCGAACTAATATTATATTATTGTGAACGTACGATTTGACAAATGTAAATATTTATAGTAGAGACAGTAGCGAGATTCGCTTTGAATCGGCACATTAAACAACATTAATAACCTGTTATGTTTAAACATCTCTAATATGTATTTTTGTGCTAAATGATCCCCAAAAATAAATAAATAAACATTGTACATTAGAGTATTCCCTCCAACGTACATACTTGTATAATGACATTCAACGACAGGAAATTAATGCAACCCTGCATAAGCTTGTTGTAAACAAAACAGTCAACGGATACTTATAAAAGCCTATACCCACCAGTGGGTAGAACTGGATCATCATCATTAGCCTATAGCAGTCCACAGCTGGACATAGGCCTCCCCTAATGAGCGCCATAGCGCCCTATCTTCAGCTTGCCACATCCAGCATCTGCCTGCAGTCCTTCGTAGGTCGTCATCCCACCTGGCCGGAGGACGTCCTACACTACGTTTGCCGAGTCGCGGTCTCCACTCTACGTTTACCCCAGCGGTTGTCGGTTCGGAACTGGATGATGATGATGAAACAAATCATAGGAGAAGTTTACCTGTTCCCGATCCCACTTGGGGACTTTCTCAGCCGTCCCGGGTTGCGGTCTGCCGAGACGGTTTTCCTGTATTTTACGCTCAATTTGCTGCATATTCCAGTCGTCCCGCTCTAACTTACCGACCGAGCGCATAAGGTCCTGCAATTTGACGAACGCTAAAACATTGTGCTATAAATCTGGAGTAAAGCTACCTGCGAACTTAAAGCACGGGATTTAGAATGACCTGTCGCGTTCCTATCAATGCGTAATCCTACACCTATCCTTTTCACAAAATGGCGTGCACTGTGTCATTATCTTTTGAATTAACTAAATAAAGGACTGTTTCATCAGTTAACTCAAAGGCATCAATGTCAAGAGCTTTAAGCCTTTGGCTTGACTGCTTGAGACGTGTGCAAGAGTCCCGAAAGGTGTGAAGACTAAAGCAATTTTTGAAATACCTTCGGTTTAGACGGTCGAGGCGAAGCCGAGCTCTTGGAAGTCCCCGCAAGTTCGGCGGCGAGTTTGGCAACTCTTGCGCCGCGACGGACGACTTTCCCTCCTCCGCTCACAATACGGCCCTCCTCCTGTTTACAAAAACGCGGGTATTAGGGCTTATAATACTAAATAAGGAATTAATTATTTGCACTTTTCCCTAATTCTTTTAAACTTAGCTATTTCTTAACACTAGTCTTAGTTGTTAAAGAAACACACCTTGCTTAGTATAACGCATAACGAGGTTATGAAAATATTCATAAATTTCGTAAAAAAGGCCAAGATTATTTTGAAAATACTAGAAATAAAAATGTGCCAACTATAAGACTCCATTACTGCTAGGATAGTAATAATAAATAAATAAATAATGCTGGACAATCCACACAGCATCATCTAGCCCCAAGTTAAATTATTATATCATTTGTGCCATTACTTTCAAATGGCAATGTAAAGCTTCTACAACAAAGTATGTGAACACAAGAGAATTGAAGTAAAGAAAATAATGATGCTCTTTACAAAATAGGGAATAAAAAAATTGGAACGGTTCAACTCCGTCTAAAGAAACTAATAAACTATAGGTTTTGGCACAAGAAGAGAAGCCTATTCATCAATCCCTCTGTTTTCATTCTTGTTTATAAGCATTTTGATAACGATTCTAAATATCATTGTTATACAACCACACACATTTGCATAATTGAATAGATCATATTTAATCACATACAACACCTACATATTTACAAACACTAACCACTTATATATCTCTTTTAACTTAAATTGCTTAGAGCCGTTTGTTTTGTTGACAAACCACTGCATAGCAAACTGTTTAAGCCGAGAGATAATATAAAGTAGAGGTGTTAAAATCCGTATTAGAAAAACAGAAGCTGGTTAGTACAAAAACAGTGTAAGTAAAAACAGGTGTCAGTTACTTAACGCGTTTCATGCACACTGCGGACGATTCTGGAGTCCACGGTGTTATCCGACGGATGTTTTGATATACGTGCATAATATTATAACTATAGATTGTCGGTCAACGAATCGGGCGAATAAACAAATGTAGAATTTAAAAGCAAAGAAATATATATTTAACATTTCAGTAATTGTTTAAAATTGATGTTTTATTTTCTATGTTGATATTTTATTCTTGGTATCAAATTATTAATAGAATACTCATATAATACCTAATCATGTTTATTATGTTTTAGCCTAAAAGATAAAAAAAGAAACCTATGGATACTCAAATTATACTCAATTCCATACCAAAGTGGTAAAATCATATATAAAAAAAAATAAGCTTTACAAGAATAAATAAATAATGCAGGACAATCTACACAGCATCATCTACCTCCAAGGTAAGCAGAGCTTGGGTTATGGGTACTAGATAACTGATATACTTAATACAATTTATTATAGTACAAGAATAACTAGACTAGAAATTCGCCCGATTCACCGTTCGTTCTCAACGAATCACCAAGTATAGGGACAGTGTAAAACGTCATGCAACACTTCACGCCGCTCACATAATGCTGCAGCTGCTGCTCTAGTTTCCTCACTCGTTCGCCGAACTGCGGAGCACTCGCACGGTACTGCTGCAGCCCGTAGTCATTCTCCAAGTCAGCCGATGGAACATCCATCCTAGGCTCAGCAGCTAGCATTTGGATACTCTTCTCGAAACGCTGCTTCATTATCTCGCGGGCAGCTTTACGTCTCCCGCCGGTTTTCGGACGCTTAGCTTCCGCGTTACGCTTCTGCATTATATCGGAGACTCTTTGCATTCTGAAGGAGGTTTCTCCGCTGCCGCGTCTTTGCATTTGCATTTCTGGCGGAGGCATCGGTTTGTACTGCGCTTTGATGAGATTTACCATTCGTTGTTTTCTTATTTCCAGCTCTGGGTTGCCAATAGATTCTGATTTTGGTAAGGGTCGCTCAGGGCTCGGCGTGTCCCGACGTTTGCCTTCTATGATGTCCGACATGCGTTGCAGGCGGAGGGACATTTCGTTGGTCATAGATCCGGAACGCACGGAACGGGATTCGGGGCTTTGAGTATTTCTGCGCTTGTTTCCTTCGAATAGTTGCGCGATAAGTTCCGTGTTGGGGGCTTCTGAGCTTCCGATAGAGTGAGACCGCTTCGTGAAGTCAGGGCTATGTGAATGGCGGATCCTCTGGGGCACATCTGAAGGACGTCTGCCTCTTTGTGGCAACGGGCTTTCAGATAAGTTCCGTTGTTTTGCTTCGGGCTGGTGTTTTACTCTTTCCACTTTGATGATGGTGGCGTCTGTGTCAGCTGAGTCATCCAAGTCGAAGCTTGTTACTTTGATAGTATTGGCTGCAAGGCCTTTCAGTCTCCGCGGCGGTCTGACAGGTTTATCTTTTTTGTCTTGGAAGAAATTGGCTAGTTTATATTGTTCTTTTATGTTTGTTTTGCTGCTGCCTTGAAGCAGGGACGCGAGTGATTCTCTTAGAACTTTAGGATCGGGAGATTCATCTGGGTCGAGTAATGCGATGATTTGATCTTGTAGGTCCTTCTGTTTATCGTCGCGCGTGTCTGCGGTATCATGTCCGTCGATGAGGCGTGCTAGTTGGGTAATGTCATTAAGGTCGAGTTTTCCGATCTTCTTGCGAATGTACTCGGCTGGATCGGTACTTACTTGAGGGCCGCGCGGGGAACGCCGCTTCCTTTTGTAGCTGGACGGTGATTTTTCGGCTGCGTCTGTGGACAAAAATGGAATCTTTAAACAAAAGTTTTAAGGTCGATATTTAATAATAGAAGAGTTTCATAAATTAGTGACTTACTGGAATATGCTGACATTGCGTGGTCTGCCGTGTCACGTAGATGCTTATCCATTTGGAGGCTTTGTTTAATCTGAAAACATAGCAAAACTTAAGAATGTTTCGTCTTTGAAAACAATCTTGTAAAACATTGAGAATTTAAGGGAAACCAAACTAATCAATTGGACTTGGGATTTTTGCCATTCATGACGTTAGTGTAGTATTCGTTACTGCAAAGAAATCTCGTTCCAATTATTTACTACAATAGTACAGTTTAAAATATAGTTGAATACAACATATGATTATCTACAACATTTTTATGAAAGTTTGCTACATTTTATTTATTTTTATCAGGGATACTGCATTTGAAACTGTACTACGGTTTAGAGGGATGTACATTCAAGTGCAGTAAACAGGGTAAAAATAAAGAGTATTACCGATGTTAAACATTTGCGTCCTGTTTCTGTTGCTTAAATGAAATAAAACTTTAAAAGATTTAACAATGTTTACTTATTGATTTTACAGTACAAAAATATTTATAATATAAGTATGTAGAGAATGAGTTCCCATCTAAACCAGTAGGTACAGTTCTTATTTTATAACTTTATTTAGTATGTCGAAAACGACTTTGCTACATACAGGCTTCCGATGCACCTTAACTTCGTTTTAAGAATATTTTCGAATAAACTATCTGAATTGGCAAAGTCAGGCCTGGGCGTATTGACAGTATTCCCCGCTATAGGCTACCTGGTCGAACGCGTCGCTCTGGTGATGTATATGCGGGACCTCTCCTTTAAAGGCGTTGTAGACGCGAATCAGGTAAGAACGCACTTTGGCGTCTGTAACGTCCCGCATCGTTCCGCCTGATGAGAACGGCACTATGCCTGAAATAGAGATTTTGTAGTTGAAACCTAGAATAAGGCAGAGTAAAAAAGAAATTATTAAACGCGCTGGGGTTTTTCATTAATTAGCTTCATCTTTGACGATCTCTGTTGCGCGGTGGGCGATGGTTCATCTGCGACGCAGGAGGTTGTGGGTCCGATTTCCGCCTCGGGAAAATAGTGTTTACGATCTGCAGATATTTGTTCCGGGTGTTCTGGTCGTTATTTATGTATAATAAAAAATATCTATCTATGTAATGTATTATATTAGGTGTAGTCATCTAATACCCATAATACACAGCCCTGCTTAGTTTGTGGCTGCTTAGCTTGTAATATATATATAAAGGGAGTATATATAATACATAACATAAAGGAAGAGACCGAGCTAGGTAACACTAGCTCGGTTTCTCCCTTTATGTTAGCCCGTCTGTTACCTAGCTCGTGATGTAACACGTGGTAAACGGCGTTAGGCGGCGAGGCGGCCGGCAGCAGGTCTGGCCTGTAGCGCTTCAGTAGAGAGATCAGCGCACCGGGAGCGACGGCCGCCCGAAGCGCTTTTTCCTCGCAGCCCACCCACGATATCAGCACCTCATCCGGCACCTCCG
The DNA here is from genome assembly GCA_947044415.1 of Eupithecia dodoneata. Lineage (NCBI taxonomy): Eukaryota > Metazoa > Arthropoda > Insecta > Lepidoptera > Geometridae > Eupithecia > Eupithecia dodoneata. The sequence goes on along the minus strand of OX345655.1, from coordinate 11,602,918 downwards.
GTTCTGTAACGGTATTATACTATAGCAGCGGCAACTACATTACATCATCATCATCAGATTATGGTAGTCCACTGCTGCTAAAAAACTAAATTGTACACTCTTCGGATTATTCTGTGGACAGCGAACCGCAAAGCACCTTCGAGCTTTGCCTCGCAACTTTTTGTCCTTAAGCTAGCTGAACTGATCTTTACTGATGTGCCCTTGAACTGCGCATATCGCCGCGCCCTTTTAGGTTGCATCGCTGAATTTTGGCAGTGAATGCGTTAAGCCAGCTTCACCTGTCTCCTAGAATCATCTATATCCGGTGGCAGATAGCTTGGTGCTGGCTAATACAGGTTTTTTTTTTTAAAGATCGGGATAGCACATGCCTGGCTCTTTCCGCAGTAGCTACGAAGGCTCTCGAAGGTGTGACGTCACTATTATTATCTATCTAAGACTACCTCTCCGTCGCTTCCTGGGACTAGCCGCGGCGTCTAGCGGCAGGGGTTCGTCGGAGTCGTAGAAGGCAGTGACGCGGTGCGGCGTCACCATCATCCGGTTGAGATTGCGATAGCGCGTGCCCGGTTCTATAGTGTACGCTCCGAAGTCACGTTGAAGGTTCTCCTGTGTAGTTTGAGCTGGAAAATGACCATTAATGAGTATCCAGGTTAAAGAGTACATTTATTATTAAGGTTTTGGTTTGTAGTCTTAAAATGCACGTCTCCTGTAGGTTGAGCAAACGAGGCTTGAGCTGTAGAAATATCCATTTTGGACTAGTCTTTTTCGGATAGAGTTCGCCCCTCAGGAAGTGGGATTCCTGCTTCAGTCTGGGCTTTAAGTATTTTTTTCTTTTTGGGGTTTAGTTTAACCTTCTAATGGGGTAATTATACCTGCAGCAATCGCTTTTTGCATTATTTTCTTCTCTGCAGATACTTTTTTATCACAAGCGAAGCGAGCACAACCGTGTTTTATTGCTTATCCGAATCAGGTACATACACTAATTAAGCCTAAAATTTTAGTCCAGGACTCATGATCATCAACCTAAAGTAGTCCACAGCTGGACATAGGCCTACCCTAATGAGCACTATGTCTTTAGCTTGCCGCATCCAACATCTGCCTGCAGCCCTTTTCAGGTCGTCATCCCACCTGGCCGGAGGGCGTCCTACACTACGTTTGCTGAGTCGCGATCTCCGGGACTACGTGTGCGACTCACCCAACTGGCGGTATATTGACTCTCTCTCGGCGACCACTTCCAGCGGATGTAGTATCGGGGTCTGCCCCCAGGAGCGCACGGCCCAGGCTGCGTCCAGCGCTGACAGGAAGCCGCGGGCGCAGCCCGAGCCTGTCGGCCAGAAGGGCTCTAGGAGGCTGTCGCCGACCAGCTGGCATAGGAGGCGGCGACCATGACGCTCGTACACCTGGATTTAAATAAATAAATAAAAAATGTTGGACAATCCACACAGCATCTTCTAGTCCAAAGCTATATCCAGAGCTACTTAATACAATATATTACATAGATAGATATGTTTATTATATATAAATAACGACCAGAACACCCGGAACAAATGTCTGCACACCACCGTACACACAATTGTCCCGAGTCGGGAATCGAACCCACAATCTCCTGCATCGCAGGCGGACGTTCGCCCACCGCGCCACAGAGGTCGTCTAAAAGACACGTTATCTAGAAGACGTCTGAAAGACAAAAGTGTTACGGCGGCATTGAGGCAAAGACATTATGTGGTCTGTAAAACAGACCGTCACGTTGAGAGAAAGACGAGTTTCTTTTAAATATCAAAATGCAGTACCATTTTGATTATTGTATTTGCGTTGAGTTTCTACACGTTATTTAGACTGTTGTCTAATATAATACGTGTAGAATAACGTGTAGAAACATAACGCGTTGATGACGAACATAAAGCTCCCAATTCAAATGCACTAGACGAAGAAGAGGATGAAGATTTCTTTGAAGACCCTGAACGATCGCTATTCAAGACTATAGTTATGTTGAGCGGTGAATCAGGGAACCTACCAGAGAAAAGGCAGCAGCTTCTGCGTTTATTTAAGCGTATTATTTAACACCTACAGTGCGATCTGATATTCAGCAGTGGACGTGCATATGTGGATGTAGATAATGTGTACTGATTAAAATATACACACGTACCATACTAGCGTTCTCGGCCGCGTACATAGACGTAAAGTCGAACAACGCTACATCCGGTTCACCGTAGTGGTTCAACGCAAAGTCTCGTAAAGGCAGTTGCCCCTCTGTCGCGAAACGGGCAGCTTCTTGCGCGTAACGCATCAACGCGCCTCGGTCCACGTTCTCGACGCTAAGTAGACGCGACACTTCGTTGAAGTCCTGAAAATATCAATAAAATGTGACAATTGTTTCGAGGTTATCGCTTATCAAAGTTAAATACATGACAACTTTTTACTAGTTTACCCTAGCGGATGTCGGTTCTTCGCGAAACTAGGCCGGCACCAGTGCATCACTTCATCTTACTTATTCTTTGAGCTCTGTCAATAACCTTCGTCGTTTAGAGAAACTTCTACTTAGAACTTAGAAGAACTTAGAACTCCATAAAAAACCTAATATCTTAATTTTACACGCTTTGACGAGGCAGAACAGAATGCAGTGCAGTTACCATTATTATTAAGAGCTTTTATGCCTACATTTCTGCGAATAAATGATTTGATTAAACCCCCAAGGAAGGGCATATGTTTTTTGCGAATAAATTATGTATGTGGTTGCCTGGAACTCTTTACTCCCTCAAAGTAACAGACCGGCTAACGCTCATTCAACTGGTCACCTGCTCCCGGTCCGCCGACTTTGGCGTGTAGACTCCAGTAGGATTACTGGACACCCACTCAGCTTTCGCTACCGCACTGAGTAGCGAATACCGCGTAGCCCTAAACCAGCCTGTTATGCTGGGTACTGACCGGTGTTTCGCGCTCGCAACGAGCAACGAGACGGATTTTGACGTTTGATGCTCGCCGCGAATGATACATTACTCAGCGTAACACCGATCTGTACCCGGGTTTAGATTTACTTACACTTATCAGCACCCCTTTTTGTAGAAGACTGTGCTTCTTCGCCGTCATTACAAAGTAGTGCGTATCGTCCTTGTAATAGACGATATTCTCGAGATCGATGCCCGTTACTTTGTTAAGCTCTTTGAAAAATTTCTGGTTGAATACGAACGTTACACCGCTGATTTCTGGCACCTGTGAAAAGAATTATACAAAAGTCTTTAAATCACAGCACTACTAATGTAATTTGAGAAACATAACAAGCGTCCAAAGTCCAAAGGATATAAAGTACTTTGAATTTTTTATGAGGGAATAGGGAGTGCTCCTGTGTTTGCGCATCAACTCGTGCACTATAATATGTACTGCGCACATGGCTTGTCTCTACTGAGACTGACCAGCGGGCAGCAGTAGCACTAGGTTGGCTAGGTGGACATTAAATTATTTATTTTGGAACACCATCAGCTAGAATAAGGTCTATAGAGTTATAAATTATAATTATAACAGAGAGCTAATAATAGGTATTCACTGATTGATAAAGTTGGCCATAGCCGTGTTTCGTTTGCCGTCGGCACCCAGCAGTGAGTCAAACAAATACTGGCTAATATAGTAACATTAGAATACTAATGTTACTATGTTCTAGAGTACTAGTACTCACCGAGGCCTCTTTCTCCGAGTGGCGATTAATAAAGTTAGCCGTGATAGCCATAGCCAGCTTTCCGCGGAACTCCTTCCTCTTGAATCCGTTCAGTGTGTTTCGTTTACCATCGGCGCCCAGCAGCGAGTCAAATTCGTACTGGGCAACTGGGTGGTCGGCGGGAAGAACGCGCGCGCGCCATCCGAGCGCTGGAATCAATAGAATAAGTTAAATAAATAATGCTGGACAATCCACACAGCATCACCTAGTCGCAAGCTAAGCAGAGCTTGTGTTATGGGTACTAGATGACCGATATAATTAATACAATTACATAGATAGATATTTTTTATTATACATAGATAACGACCAGAACACTCGGAACAAGTATCTACAGATCGTAAACACAATTGTTCCAAGGCGGTAATCGAAACCGCAACCTCCTGCATCGCAGGCCGACCTTCGCTCATCGCGCCACTGAGGTCGTCAGGTTAATGCACCTGTAGTAAAAACTTTTTGACGCCTGACGTCTTATTATCCCAGAATCAAATGACCTTCATTATAAATAATCGATATGATTTGGCTAGATTTAAGTAAAGCTTGACAATTTATAAAAAATATGAATACAAACATAAGTTAACTATCTTATGTTCTAAAGTTCTAAAATAATACAAGCAATTGCCTGAACTAAATTAAATAAACCTGTTTCTCAGATAGAAAGTCCTTAAATCGAAAAAAAATTAATTACATTGATCACTAGTCATAATAGAACAAAGCAACGGTGCACATTTGTAAAATAACTTAATTATGCTTAATACGCTGAAATAATATAATGCAATAAAGGTGCTTAAGTACAAAAATAATTAGCCTAATTTAACAATGCCAATGTCTTTTCTTTGCCATCTTACTAACAGACTTTGCATCTACCTACCTACCTACCTCAATCAGTTAATACGTACGAGTACTTCAATGCGGAAAAAATATCTGAATTCTGAAAAAACTTTCATCATTATACAAAGTAATTCACTACTATCGAAAAGATATAGGAAGACTAAATAAATTAATATGAACAATATAACACTAAAAGAAGCTCAGGAATAGTTGCGCCCTTAGGCACCCCCATAACCTATGGAATTTATGTACCTTGTCCAGTCCATTTCAATAGTCATTTCTCTATATATATATTTCTGTGGCCACATATTTTGATAAAGAATGGTTCCTTTAACTAAGAAAATAATCGAAGAGTCAATAAAATAATAAAAACAAATAAGAACTAGTATTTATTATTGAAACAATTGAGCTAACTGCTGACTGTTGCAAACTATCTACAGGTCGTTCAACTGATCCATATGAATACCAGTCGGAAGCGTCCCCATGACGCTGGATGCATTATTTCCTTGATATATGGAATTGTTGATACGCTGCGCCAGATACTCACAAGCTTTCTCCCTTTACTAACGTTTACTTTGAATTTAACTACACCCAACAGTGAGTAAAATCCCGCTGCAGGTAATGATAACGATGGAACTTACTTGCAGACTTCTTTGACACAGTAGGTTCCAATAACTCTTCAAAGCTGACTCCTTCGTGAATCTCCACTCCCAGTAAGAGCGCCACCTACGAAACAATAATAAATAAAATAATTATAAAAAATTCACACAGCATCATCAACACTGTAATATTATAAATGCTGCGATAGTTTGTTGTGTTTTGATAGTTGTAATGTCTTCACGCGATAATTAATTGGACATCAATTAAAGTCTACACTACTCTCTTATTTGCTGTTTGGTAGTACGGCTAACAATCAAATAGATATTGTGCAAAAAATGTAATGGGTAACCCTAAGATATTTTATGACAATCGATTTTGTTTATGTAATTGTAATTGATTTTGATATTGTTGCTCAACATTCTGTATTATTTTACAGACTACATAACTCAGGCGTCTTAATGATTTTATTTTTGGATTCAGACTATTCAATAAAATAAAATTATTTTTGTTGGTTTACTGGCTTCTTGCTTCGGCTTGCGGCAATACACGCGATTTTTCGTGATAAAAAGAAAGTAACTGTGTCAAAAATTAAGGAACTTCATACTCGAAAAAATTGAAGTCTTACCTTCATAAGTATGCACTGAAGCTGCCTTATGCTGATATGATCTATGGAGCCAGCGCAGAACTTTCCGAAGAATTTCTTAGCGCCCAGCGCCTTGAGGTCATGGATCACGAACGGCCATAGATGAAGCACGTTGTTTCGAGAAAGCCGGTCACGTTTCTCTATCACCACCTGGAAAACAGATAATTATGCTTAAAATTAATACTAGACAATCTAAACTGCATCATCTAGCCCCAAAGTAAGCAGAGCTTGTGTTATGGGTACTAGATAACTGATATACATAATAAAATACATTGTATAATTTTTTTTTTTTTTTTTTTTGCATTTCGGACAAATATTTTCCCGAGGCGGGAATCGAACCCGCAACGAGATGGTCTAGGTTTGGTCTGTCTATAGTCCCTATAGCAGCTCCAACCGCCACCTCTACTTACCACTTTAGCACCAAGCAGCTGGCATTCAATAGCAGCGCGCAGCCCGCATGGTCCAGCGCCGATGATGAGCACCCGGCCCTGAGCGCACGCGGTCCCTTTCGAGTACACCTTGTGATTGGCGCGCGCATCGAACTTCTTGAATAACGCTTGCGCCTTCCAAGAACTTGCGAGCTTAGCCTGAAACAACGACATAAGCTTTTAAGAGGTGGCTATATATATACCGATGACGTTGCTTGTTTCGCCCCGCACTGAATTGTAGACCCGCAGAGGGAAACTCACGCGATGTACCGAATACGTAAAAAAATTATAAATGATAAATTAATTTGCAAAAATAAGCCCAAGGTGTCCTTGGTATTCTTTTATTTATGTAATATGGTTATGACAATAAAAAAATCTTGTGATTGATAGTTTAGGAGAAAAAAAGATCACAACTAAGAAAACTGACGGTACTCGGCACAATTATTTCAAATAGTTTTTTTTAAATGGTGACATGACTTGTATGGCATAGATTTTATTATGTATTTTTTTCGAAACTCTTTCGATAAAGATAACGGAGAAAAACGTTTTCAATGTAACCCAAATAACGATCAATTCACATACTATGTATGTATATCCACGCCTTAAGTTTATTTGGGCTTTAGATAGAGTCTACACACGGCCCGCGGGAAAGTTGACGCTTGCAATGCTTATAATCTTGATAGAATCAAATGTTGGAATAACGTTGCTGTGCTAGCGGGTTCGGTGTAGAATTCATTAAGGTCAATGCAGTCGGACAATGGAGTCAATCGACTCCATGTTGTTACAAACTTAAGGAGAAAAGAACCTTGCCCGGGGTTAACTCGCAGTTGGTCTATTTATTTGAATATCCTGTACTATTATTATTTTTTAAATGGTGTAGTAGTTTGCGTACTAAATAACCCTTCAGTTTAATGCACTTTATCCACGTGGGTGATATCACCTACGTATTTTTTTTTTGCGGGAATCGTAATATGAATATGCTCATGAACGAAAACCATTATAAATTTTAGAGAAAGACATTAAATAATTGCAACAAGAAGTTTCATAACATTGCAGAAAATTCAGCAAGCGAGCGGGCAAAATTATCTAATGGCATTGAGCGCCAAGTCAACATTGATTGGGGTAGACACGTTCGCCTCCCAACCACCCTCCGGCCCTGGCTGTCTGGCTGCTTAATTATTGAAACAATTATTTGTTTATCGATTCTGCAAGGGTATGTCAAGACTTCGTTTCGAATTACTGCATCCATTTTCTGTTGTGGGATTCAAATTATACGTAACATTTGTTCTGCTTCATATTTGTAGTACAGGTGTTTGTTTGATTTTGTTCTGTTTAAATTTATGAAATGTGTCCGTTACACATGTGGTAGGAGTAGTTTACCTCGTAATTACTAGAAAATTTATTGTTCAGTTTGTTATAGGCGGTCCCTGACCGGGAGCATTCGCCTGTAATGTAACATTCAAGTTCGAGCATTACATCACTAAGCGAGGAGAACCAAGCATTACATTGCGCAATCTGTTATGTTACTTTTTGTTTATTTAAAACAGTTTTCGCAGTTTAAGTAATTAACTGGTTATTTACGATGATTTTTGCTTTAATAGTGTCCAAACTGACAGTTTCAAAAGTTGTGCAGTGTTTACTCACAGTTTTGGATGAGTTCCTTATATACGTATGTATATGAAATTAAATGCATACAAATGTTATTAAAGGCGGAAGTCTATTATCTATTAACTCACACTTTAAAGCACTGTAGGTATCGTTCTCCTTGAAACTCTGTCGACAGCATTTTGAGTCTCCAACGTCCAACGTTATGGAGTCCCAATTTTTTCTCGAAAATATATTTTTCCATGATAAAATGTATTGTTGTGTTTGTTTTTAGTCTCATATTGAGCTCTAAATTGTTGTAATTCTCTATTAATGTGCTATTTATTAATGGAAACTGCTGGTTTAAGTGTTAGTTAAGTATTGTTTTTGTTTAGTTCATAATAACTGTATGTTTCTCAAATAAATGAATAATTTCACAACATAAAAGCCGACCAGTTCAATGAAAGGCAAATACATTGTACCTTAGGGAACGAACACTGCATAGTTAGGTACTATTATGTAAGAATGTACCAACACTAGACATGTAACTAGGTATGTTGCCAATAAATAATCTGAATCTGATTATAAATAACGTTAGACAATAATGATCTCTCAATCATATCATCATCTTGTCCTAAAGATGATAATAATACTATGTCTCAAAATATGTAAAAGTATTTATACTTTTGATTATGTATAATATTACTTTTGATTATGCCACATGTAGGTATACACATTGAGCTAGGCGCAATACGAGCAATAGAGGGTTCACATTTCACAAGTAAATGCTACATTTAATGCTCTACTTTTTCAATGTTTCCTACGCTCTCATTGGAAAAAATATCAGCGTCCAAAATATGGATATTAAAAACCTCATTTTTCAGCCCAAACCATCATAATTGATGTAGAAAACTATATAATTAATGCAAATGATTCAAATAAATAATATGTGTTTACATACGAGCCCTAGTGATGATGATTAATTGATTGTTGCCAACACTAGGTATCCAAATATTCACCCTAGTTTCTGTTTCACGCATATGATTTTTTATCAAATTATAAAACCCTAATACCCAACTGGCAAAGCAGGCTTGAAACGCATGTTATTAGAATGAAATAACACATGCACTCTACCATTTATTGAGATACTTGTAATCCATTTCGTTCGAAAACAGTGACCAAATATAAAATCTATCTTACACATTAATTCATTAGCCTATATCGTCCCATTCCAGCACAAAGCATCCTCAGGCTATGGGAAACTTAAGCTGAAATGTAGATGCTGATCAACTCAAAATAAAACACCCAAGAAATCGGAAATGTTTTAGCACGAGTAACATTACGCGAGTGCCACACTTAGCTTGGGGCTAGATGATGCTGTGTGAATTGTCTAGCATTATTTATTTATTTATTTTATAATCAGATGGTATATAAGCAGGTGTACAAAAGTCCGATGATTCACGCGGATACATTCCATCTGCATTTTAACGAGAGATTTCTGAGAACTTGTTCTCAGATTAATCACAAAGTAGAAATGCCTACGAGTAAGGTATTTATTCTATCGACTTCATAGGTCTAATTTATTTATTAAATCGTATGACAGAGATAGACAAGCCAAAGTTATATAAAAACAATCTTCGTACCTACCGTACCAAGAAATAGTTCACGTTTTTTATGAAAACATTGTTATGAAATCAATAACAGCTGACAACAAAGGCACATTAAAAATGCACATGAAGTTCAAGTTAAAAGTTCACGTGTGTCATTGAAAACTCAAAGGTGAAGGAAAACAGGAGAAACGCAAGAAATATTGATTTATTCATCGTGTACTTAACGTGTGTACCTTTAGGGTACCTATTGAGTGAGGTACACACGTTAAATACACGATCCGTTTTAAACTTGAAGCGTAATATGTTTGCAGTAAGGCTATAATCATCAAAGGCGGAGGGTCGAACTATGAGTTTTTGGACCGTGATAGATTACTAGGAGTGACCGTTGACCAGCCCAAATAAAAACAGAATCATTATTTAGCTATTGTAGAGTACTGGCCAAATGAGTTTTCGGAATGTATCCACAGAATAAATTATAGTACTGGCCATATATGTAGGTCAAAACAATAGCAGCGGGAACTTAATCAGTGTGATCGACCGGAAAGAATGGTGTGATATCAAAGATGTTACCTTTAGCCTCTATTCTATACCTACCCAACAGAGGTGAATGAATCCAGGCAGGGGAGATAGAACGGTGGATTAAAATTTAACAACTATACTTAATGTACTAATATCTTAAATGCGAATGATTAGATGGGTGGGTGGATGTTAATTACTTCTTCACGCCGAAATTACTGAACGGATCGTACTGAAATTTTTCTTAGATGTAAGATATAAGGAATCAAGCATAAGCTTTTTACCGCGCAAAATATTTCACATGGGACAGAAAATTCCATATAAACAACGTGCGAAGCCGTGGGCGGAAACTATTATTTATAATAACTCCCACTATATTTTAATCTACTGATTCGCTCGCAATTTTGAAATCTCGAATTAACTCTCAGACTAACACCCCAGAAATTCGCACACACGCACGACGATTCCATGAAATGTCCGTAGTTGTATTTTGTTACCCGTTGCATTGTTGTTAATTGTATAAAAAATAAATGATTGTATATATAGGTACGTAAATATTTATTTAAATACCTGAGCTCGATCAACATTAACTCAGATATTATAACGTGCTTGAAATTTTTATATGACTACGTTTGTGTTACGTTGTTACCAAAGTGGCCATGTATGGATTGTAAATGGAGTTGACATTGAGGACATAATCACGGCTGCATAAAAGACCACAATGAGGTAGGTACTGAATGAATGCATCCAGAGTATCTAACAATAGCGTATCTACTAAATTATTAGTAGGTACCTAGTTCTGTTGTAGATCGTTACTAAGCATTACAAACTTGGCTATTTGTTGGAACGGCTGAATTTTCATTTCTCAAACGGGTCAAATCCTGGACTCTCTTAATTCTAAGCTTTAGTTTTTAGAAAATAGGTTTCCTATTGTTTATGTGTACTTACCTACTGACGGGCCAATGTTTTCAACTTCTAAATCAACTCCTAATTTTTTTTTTAATGTACAGCGATCACATTATTCCTACCATGTATTGTTCTGTAAGATACAAAAATAAATAAATAGCATTATTTAGTTACTATAATAGCTTCTGGCTTTGTAAACGTTATTCTTTATTATGTTCAATCAAATTCAACGCAAAATTTCATCTTGATCTGTTCAGCAGTTTTGGATATTCTAGATAACGAACATATTTACATCTTCACTCACAAAATAATAGGATTAGAAGAATATAACGAAATACCAGTTTCTGCCCGCTATTTACACGTTTTAAGGTTATTTCTCATCATCTCTCTTTAAGGTTCTATCCCATGAAAACTTATTTATGGGAGAGTTTTTTTATTATTTCAAGTTTATACCTACATATACTCAAAAATTCCATCCCGATTTATTCAGTAGTTTTGGCGTCAAAGAGTAACAAACATAATATCCATTCCTTCAATCTTCTAATAATAATTATGTATTTATAAGCCGAATCCGAGTAAATATCCGCCGGGTGATTATGTAACTCGCGACCGGTTTGCGACAGGCGTAAATTAAGCAAACAGTGCTGTCAAACGTCAATTTTGACCAATTTTGACGTTGTAGGTAGCTGGCGTCAAACTAATACAAAATTGACGTTTGACAGCACTGATTGCTTAATTTACGCCTGTCGCAAACCGGTCGCGAGTTACATAATCACCCGGCCGGTATAGGTAGTCGGATCTTATTGAATGAAAAAAGTAATTTGTGATTTCTGACTCTATTGGTACTCCAATTTCAAAATTGTCAGATATTTTGTAATAAATATTATCTTTGTTGTTTTTTTAAAGTGTGCAATAAAATAATTTTCTATCTAGGTACCCATCTCAGTCGGTCCGATAGAAGTTTTTGTTCAGTACCTATGTACCTACTAATAATCTAAACAGTTTCCTAATTTTTGCGGTAGTCAGCCCACAATTGTACTCATTATATACAAATAATACAAAAATCTTTCTTAGAAACAAGAGGTTTTTGTACCTATAAGAAACCGGTTCGAACGGCATCAAAAAAGTTTTCGTGTAAAATGCCTACAAAATAAAGACCTTAAGTTTTTAAGAATGAAATCCGAGACAAAGATGAAGCCGCTTAGGTAAGAAGAGTCAAGTTTCATGACAGGAACAATAACATCATGAACAACTAAGCAAAAGATTCGCATGCGCAATCACTATGAATCAAATAAAAACATAACTTTCGCTTGTTATTGTCTCAGCTCAAATCAGTGAGATAATCATTCGTGGTATAGATAAGGTTCGCACAATAAGGCGAGTTCGTTGAGAACTGATGTAGGTGTAGGTTGCTTGGTGCGTTGACGATTGAATTATTCTACGATTAGAAATTTGGCGTGCGAATGAACTGATTCAGCAATTTAAATAAAAATTACAAAATTTACCAGAGGCAATAATAGTACTCCCGTAGGTACTTTACCTCGAGACTTCGGTAAGTGGGAATTTCCAACTTAATACTAATATGAGAATCATTATTTAAGTTTAAGCACACTATTTTTTGACTTTTTTATGTTTTTTGGGACCAATACGCGCACTGAGGGTTCCGTATAATTTTAATACCTTGTTTCTTGCCAAATGTTATAATTCTAGGTCAACGGGAAGTTGGTATTCTCGGTCTTGATCACTTGCGAGAATCAAACATTATTTGAACAAACTACAAATTCGCTATTTTCGGATGTTTCCCTTTACTTCATAACATAGTATAAAAACAAAGTCGCTTCCCGCTGTCTGTCTGTCCCTATGTATGCATCTTTAAAACTACGCAGCGGATTTTAATGCGGTTTTTTAATAGATAGAGTGATTCCAGGAAAAGGTTTATATTTATATTATATAATACATGCATTTGCACCCGTGCGAAGCCGGGGCTGTTCGCTAGTAGACCTTACTCCTTGCTATGATTATAGGTCAACGGGAAGTAACCTAAAGGTTTTGATGAAGTAAGGGCACTATGGCGCTCATTAGGGTTGGCCTATATCCTAAAGGTTTTGATCCATGGCGAGAATCAAAAATGTTTTTTAGCATTGGAATAACATAGGCTGACGATGATAATGAATAGCAATAAGACTTATTACAATAAGACCTTCTTACCAAATTTCATGATTCTTGGTTAACGGGGAGTACCCTATAGGTTTTGTGTACATGTGATAACCTAAGAATTTTCAAAATATTCGTGCATAAACGGCTACAAATGGCCATATATCCGAACAACAAAGTAAAGACATGTGACGACACAAAATCTCTTGTCCAAACTATCCTGAACAAATGAAGCTGCATGTGAGAAGGCTACCGACCAGGAATGAAGGCGTTATTATCAGCACCGACACTGAAGGAGGTTATTGAAAAGTTGAAGATCTGAGTGCAGATTACAAGCCCGCCGAAAGCCGAGAGTCGTCGTCATCATCGGAATGCCGATATAGATGACCGAAATAGAAGTCTTTTCCTACCTCCACAATCAAAAACTTGCTGAGAAAACGAGAAGAATTGCGACCTTGAACAATTTTCTAGCTCATCAAATTAAGTCACAAGTCAGGTAGGGAAAACACTAGAGTCCTTAAAAATTATACTATTGAAGTTCCAGTAGCCATACGTAAAGCACTCATCACTAAGAACAGGGTTTTCGTGAACTGGTCTTCGTGCCCTTTGAGGGATTTCATCCTGCTTACTTGCTGTTACAAGTGCCAGCAGTATGGATACGCGGCAAAGTTTTGTCGCAACGGCAGCTCGTAATTGCGGACACTGTGGCGGAATCGGCCACACAAACAAAGAATGCCCGAAACTAGCTAAAGATAGTAAGTTTGCCACTTGTTTTCTTTACAAGAAGCCGGGTAACCTAACCATGTCACATTTTACTGGCTTCTCAGACTGTCCGGCAAAATTAGCGGCTGAAAAGCCGATTTTGCCTGACAGGTTTAAATTAATTCCATAGACTATGGGGGGAGGAACCTAAGACAGCTATTCCAGAGCTCTTTTCGTTTTATTATTACTTAAATATTATTATTATTATGCTTCCCAATCTTTCCTATTTATGTTTAAATTTTAATATGATTGATTAGATTTATTCCGGATTCAGATGATTTTTATTTATTTATTTATTTACGTAATCAGAACGGCCGTAGGCCAATTATACTAATTACAGACTGTTAATCTAAAGTATAGTTAGATTAAGGTTAAAATACAATATAGTTATACAATAAAATAATAATCAATCTGAAGTTATCATAGGAAATATTCTACTATAGTTTCAAGTTATTATAGAGTCAACATAAAAAGTATAAAAACTAAATTATCTGATTCACAAACAATAAATTAATTATGAATTACAAAATTAGAAATTAAATGTAGCTGAGTCAAAAATAGGTAAGTAAACAAAATTATATAATAGGTAAACATTAAAACATTATCAAATATTACATTCACAAAAAGCTAAACATGTAAGCATCGGGCTTCTACACTCGTCCGCAAAAATGTCGGTATCCGGAAAGGCCACCAGGAGTCTGTTTAGGGCTTCGAGTCTGTTTAGGGACTTTATGTATATATCTTAGTAATTAATCATGCAAAGTATGTTGATTTGATGACACAGAAAAGACATTGGCTTGTTAAAGTAGGCTAATCCTTTTTTTTACCTCCAGCACCTTTATTACGAGTATATGTTATTTTTTTTAGCATAGGTATCATTATATAATGTTATTTTAAAAATCTGCACCGTTACTTTGTTTTAATGTGACTACTGATTGATGTGATTATTATTTTTCGTTTTAAGCACTTTCTGCCTGAGATGCAGGTTTTACTTAAGCTAGTTCAGGCACATGTATGTATTATTAAATCCCTTTAGAATATAATTATATTTGACAATTTTGTTATCAATTTTCGTCCAGTTTTTTTGTATATTTTTTATTTTTATTTATTGCGTTGACTAAAAAGTTTGATTTATACACGGCTTCAAGAGTCATCACACTTGAATCATCACATAAAATATTGATGTTAAATTCAACTACAGACCTCCACAATGAGATCTTAAAAGGGTTCATTTTGAGGTAGGTACGGGACCTAAAAAACATACAGCCGAACAAAGAACACCCTCCTATTTTTTTTCGTCGGTTAAAAATATAAGTTCATGTAGAGCTATTACAAGATATTACGCCAGGGGTGGCGAGATAAGGAAGAGGCCTATACTCAGCAGTGGGTGCTGATTAGATAGATAGAGCTATTACATTATGGTAGACCCTACATGAATACATAAAAGAATATGCCAAGTTCCATTACTATATACGAAAGATACTTATATACGATCAGTAGTTTCTTCGTTTACCGGTAACTACACCGTCATAACATAATCTCGGCTAATATTGGATACGCATGAATCAGTTTTGGCTGTGCGTAGTCTATCAATCAGACACGCAACGATTTATGTAATGCAGATTTCATAACATTGTTGGTTAAATGGATCAGAATGTATCTGATTAAATAGGTAGCGGACAATACCCGAGCACCACCATACCAACAATGCTCCACAAGAGACAACAACTCAAAACTATTTTTCAAAAGTTTAAAAACCCGACGATGTCTTTAACCTTAACTCATTCACTGCTATGCCTCTGCGGTGCGATCAGGATTATTAGCTTGTACTACTCCATTATTAGCTTGTACTAGTACACTGCTGGAAAAAGGTCTCTGCTTATCGCTATAGCGGCCCTGTCTTCAACTTGCCACTTCCAGCATATGCCAGCAGTCTTTCTCAGGTCGTCTTCCCACTCGTAATACCAGCTATTAGTTTGAGTTTTCATTCATAAATGTTTTTGTTAACATACATTATCTTGGATTCTAGAATCGAGTAATCAAGTGACGGGTCGAATTTAAGATAGTAAAATTATTAGTGAGACGAGAAAGAACAAGGCGACCAACATCGTCAAAAAAGACGGGACGATGATTCACACGCATATTAAGCTATAACTCGTACAGTTGCTTTTGAGAAAACTTTGAGTACAGAAGAATGGTGCCAATTCTGACGTCACAAAACTAAACTAATATAACGGCATTAAATGTTGCCGTCCCTGTTATGGACAATAGCAACAACGTCAGCCTATACCAGTCCACTGCTGGACTTAGGCCTCCCTTATTGGCACTTATTAATAACGTGGCGGGATCTACTAGTTCCTAATTTGTATTATTTTATTATTTTGAAACGCAACTTAATATTTTCTTTTCTATTCTATTCAACTGGCTGTCCCTCTCATAATTCTAGTTTCTGCCCGCTGCTTCGCACGTCTTTCTATGGAAACGTTTAAAAGTTATTTCTATACCATGGTAACTGATTTCATGGGATTAAAAGTAGCCTATATTTTATTTCATATCTAAAACTACATATATACAAATAGCAATAAGCAATAAACATCTATACATACCTACACAACCTACAAGCATAATTATCCTGGTACTGTCCACGATCCTATCCATCCATGATTGTCTGGTAGAGATCGCTCTTGAGCCAATTGTAACTTGTGTTTTAAGTTTTATTTTACATTGTTCTTATAAACTATCTACATTAAACTTTCGCATTTATAATATTACTGTGATTAAATTTTTTACCATTTGAATTGAGGTTTATATGTATCTAAATTTATTAACCACTCTCCGTGCTGAGTCTCCGTGCTTTATTTTCAGATAATGTAGATATAGATTCAGAACCAAAGTCAAATAGGAACCAGGTCGGGTCACTAGTTAATTGTGTATATGCCGGACCGTCCGCCAACTAGCGCGTATACACAGCTAAAAACGTGTTTTCATTTTAAATGTCAAAGAGAAGCGATGCACACGAACGCAACACGAAAGTATGTCTTAATCAGTATTCAAATATTCATATGCGGACTGCACACAATTACATTATTAAAACGGCATTGGTGTCTATTAGCAACTATGTAGTATATTATGGGTTATTGGGCATACGATTATAACTGAAGAAGTCATCTTTTCTAACGAATTATTCATTGTTGAAGGTCGTACCTCTTTTCGAAAAGCCTTGTTGAAGAGGGAAGTAACTACTTGACGTAGCTTTACTTGGCTTATCGCGTACCTATCTATTATTTTTATTTGAGTTTTAATCGATTTTTAAGTGTTGCTTGACGACACTTAAGCACGTAGGCAATAAGTATTTTTAGTATTGTATATCTATCCTGGGGTTCAGCGATCCAGAGGGAATCTTGGCCAGCTACATAAGACTCCTCTTGGCATATCAGATCTGAGCTACCTTGCCAGGTCAGCCGGCTTGACGTGTCTATCCTAGTGCAGCCAACTTCTCACCTCAAACTTTATACTTCAAAGTGCTTTATTTCCTGTATACCTTAAAGAACTCTTGGACACGTCACAAATTTCAAATTGCATAAGTAAAACTAGGAAATAAAGTGATAACTTTGATTTTTTGTTCACTTCAATCTTTTTAAGGTAACGTAAAGAAGCGAACATAAACCTTTACCTTGTTAGATTGTTAGTTTTTGAGTTGGATCAAAACTCGTCCCAAGAATTTTTATCTTCTAGCTATGTAGATAATCAGATATTTTGTAATAACCCATTTTACAATATATGTTATACAATTTTTCTGAATTTATTTAATTATAATTTTTGAAAATCGATTGTAGTTCTACAGTTCTACAAAGCTTGTATTCTTGTTCGTAAAATCCTACAAAGCTCCATCCATACTTAACTTATCCTTTGTCAAACAGCGCGAAATAACCAAGCGAAACACTCGCAGAGCAAGTTTTTTAGTCCTACCCAAGCCGCGTACTGATAACTACGGCAAAAAGATGTTTATGTACCAAGGTGCACAGTATTACAATAAAATACCCTCCATTATAAAAAACAACTCATTCAACGCATTCAAAACAAAACTATCATAATATGTATCAGATAATTATTTTTGAATGCATTGGATGGGTACTACCTATAACTACGAAGACGACCTACCTTAATTTACACCTACTTTATATTTACTTAGTTCTTATGTAAGTGACATTGTGTTTTTTTGAGAATAAATGTCTTTAAACCGAAGTTGTTCTTTGAATTACCATAAAATAATATAATCACTAAAAACAATGACATTTTATAACTGGTATTCTTTATCCGTGGATTTGAATATGGGTATCTTCCAAAACTAGAGGGTTTGTTTATATTTATGAGTAGGGACTTCCTTTCTCCGCATTCGGAGTCAAATTAGTCGTGATGTCTTGATACTTCGTCACTGAGACATCCTTTTCTTTACAAGAAGCCGGGTAACCTAACCATGTCACATTTTACTGGCTTCTCAGACTGTCCGGCAAAATTAGCGGCTGAAAAGCCGATTTTGCCTGACAGGTTTAAATTAATTCCATAGACTATGGGGGGAGGAACCTAAGACAGCTATTCCAGAGCTCTTTTCGTTTTATTATTACTTAAATATTATTATTATTATGCTTCCCAATCTTTCCTATTTATGTTTAAATTTTAATATGAAAAGACATTGGCTTGTTAAAGTAGGCTAATCCTTTTTTTTACCTCCAGCACCTTTATTACGAGTATATGTTATTTTTTTTAGCATAGGTATCATTATATAATGTTATTTTAAAAATCTGCACCGTTACTTTGTTTTAATGTGACTACTGATTGATGTGATTATTATTTTTCGTTTTAAGCACTTTCTGCCTGAGATGCAGGTTTTACTTAAGCTAGTTCAGGCACATGTATGTATTATTAAATCCCTTTAGAATATAATTATATTTGACAATTTTGTTATCAATTTTCGTCCAGTTTTTTTGTATATTTTTTATTTTTATTTATTGCGTTGACTAAAAAGTTTGATTTATACACGGCTTCAAGAGTCATCACACTTGAATCATCACATAAAATATTGATGTTAAATTCAACTACAGACCTCCACAATGAGATCTTAAAAGGGTTCATTTTGAGGTAGGTACGGGACCTAAAAAACATACAGCCGAACAAAGAACACCCTCCTATTTTTTTTCGTCGGTTAAAAATATAAGTTCATGTAGAGCTATTACAAGATATTACGCCAGGGGTGGCGAGATAAGGAAGAGGCCTATACTCAGCAGTGGGTGCTGATTAGATAGATAGAGCTATTACATTATGGTAGACCCTACATGAATACATAAAAGAATATGCCAAGTTCCATTACTATATACGAAAGATACTTATATACGATCAGTAGTTTCTTCGTTTACCGGTAACTACACCGTCATAACATAATCTCGGCTAATATTGGATACGCATGAATCAGTTTTGGCTGTGCGTAGTCTATCAATCAGACACGCAACGATTTATGTAATGCAGATTTCATAACATTGTTGGTTAAATGGATCAGAATGTATCTGATTAAATAGGTAGCGGACAATACCCGAGCACCACCATACCAACAATGCTCCACAAGAGACAACAACTCAAAACTATTTTTCAAAAGTTTAAAAACCCGACGATGTCTTTAACCTTAACTCATTCACTGCTATGCCTCTGCGGTGCGATCAGGATTATTAGCTTGTACTACTCCATTATTAGCTTGTACTAGTACACTGCTGGAAAAAGGTCTCTGCTTATCGCTATAGCGGCCCTGTCTTCAACTTGCCACTTCCAGCATATGCCAGCAGTCTTTCTCAGGTCGTCTTCCCACTCGTAATACCAGCTATTAGTTTGAGTTTTCATTCATAAATGTTTTTGTTAACATACATTATCTTGGATTCTAGAATCGAGTAATCAAGTGACGGGTCGAATTTAAGATAGTAAAATTATTAGTGAGACGAGAAAGAACAAGGCGACCAACATCGTCAAAAAAGACGGGACGATGATTCACACGCATATTAAGCTATAACTCGTACAGTTGCTTTTGAGAAAACTTTGAGTACAGAAGAATGGTGCCAATTCTGACGTCACAAAACTAAACTAATATAACGGCATTAAATGTTGCCGTCCCTGTTATGGACAATAGCAACAACGTCAGCCTATACCAGTCCACTGCTGGACTTAGGCCTCCCTTATTGGCACTTATTAATAACGTGGCGGGATCTACTAGTTCCTAATTTGTATTATTTTATTATTTTGAAACGCAACTTAATATTTTCTTTTCTATTCTATTCAACTGGCTGTCCCTCTCATAATTCTAGTTTCTGCCCGCTGCTTCGCACGTCTTTCTATGGAAACGTTTAAAAGTTATTTCTATACCATGGTAACTGATTTCATGGGATTAAAAGTAGCCTATATTTTATTTCATATCTAAAACTACATATATACAAATAGCAATAAGCAATAAACATCTATACATACCTACACAACCTACAAGCATAATTATCCTGGTACTGTCCACGATCCTATCCATCCATGATTGTCTGGTAGAGATCGCTCTTGAGCCAATTGTAACTTGTGTTTTAAGTTTTATTTTACATTGTTCTTATAAACTATCTACATTAAACTTTCGCATTTATAATATTACTGTGATTAAATTTTTTACCATTTGAATTGAGGTTTATATGTATCTAAATTTATTAACCACTCTCCGTGCTGAGTCTCCGTGCTTTATTTTCAGATAATGTAGATATAGATTCAGAACCAAAGTCAAATAGGAACCAGGTCGGGTCACTAGTTAATTGTGTATATGCCGGACCGTCCGCCAACTAGCGCGTATACACAGCTAAAAACGTGTTTTCATTTTAAATGTCAAAGAGAAGCGATGCACACGAACGCAACACGAAAGTATGTCTTAATCAGTATTCAAATATTCATATGCGGACTGCACACAATTACATTATTAAAACGGCATTGGTGTCTATTAGCAACTATGTAGTATATTATGGGTTATTGGGCATACGATTATAACTGAAGAAGTCATCTTTTCTAACGAATTATTCATTGTTGAAGGTCGTACCTCTTTTCGAAAAGCCTTGTTGAAGAGGGAAGTAACTACTTGACGTAGCTTTACTTGGCTTATCGCGTACCTATCTATTATTTTTATTTGAGTTTTAATCGATTTTTAAGTGTTGCTTGACGACACTTAAGCACGTAGGCAATAAGTATTTTTAGTATTGTATATCTATCCTGGGGTTCAGCGATCCAGAGGGAATCTTGGCCAGCTACATAAGACTCCTCTTGGCATATCAGATCTGAGCTACCTTGCCAGGTCAGCCGGCTTGACGTGTCTATCCTAGTGCAGCCAACTTCTCACCTCAAACTTTATACTTCAAAGTGCTTTATTTCCTGTATACCTTAAAGAACTCTTGGACACGTCACAAATTTCAAATTGCATAAGTAAAACTAGGAAATAAAGTGATAACTTTGATTTTTTGTTCACTTCAATCTTTTTAAGGTAACGTAAAGAAGCGAACATAAACCTTTACCTTGTTAGATTGTTAGTTTTTGAGTTGGATCAAAACTCGTCCCAAGAATTTTTATCTTCTAGCTATGTAGATAATCAGATATTTTGTAATAACCCATTTTACAATATATGTTATACAATTTTTCTGAATTTATTTAATTATAATTTTTGAAAATCGATTGTAGTTCTACAGTTCTACAAAGCTTGTATTCTTGTTCGTAAAATCCTACAAAGCTCCATCCATACTTAACTTATCCTTTGTCAAACAGCGCGAAATAACCAAGCGAAACACTCGCAGAGCAAGTTTTTTAGTCCTACCCAAGCCGCGTACTGATAACTACGGCAAAAAGATGTTTATGTACCAAGGTGCACAGTATTACAATAAAATACCCTCCATTATAAAAAACAACTCATTCAACGCATTCAAAACAAAACTATCATAATATGTATCAGATAATTATTTTTGAATGCATTGGATGGGTACTACCTATAACTACGAAGACGACCTACCTTAATTTACACCTACTTTATATTTACTTAGTTCTTATGTAAGTGACATTGTGTTTTTTTGAGAATAAATGTCTTTAAACCGAAGTTGTTCTTTGAATTACCATAAAATAATATAATCACTAAAAACAATGACATTTTATAACTGGTATTCTTTATCCGTGGATTTGAATATGGGTATCTTCCAAAACTAGAGGGTTTGTTTATATTTATGAGTAGGGACTTCCTTTCTCCGCATTCGGAGTCAAATTAGTCGTGATGTCTTGATACTTCGTCACTGAGACATCCGCTGTTTGTTAGTGTTTGGAGCAGTGTCCGGCGAGGGTTGCCAGCGACTCAATTACACTTAGTCGATGGTTCCATGGATGGGGAATATTTCCGTTTCGTATTTATCACTTCACTTGGCAAAAATGAGTAAAATCACCAATTTCGTTCAGCTTTAGATTTAACTGGAACTGGCAAGCATCCATTGTTTATCTTTTGTATTGCATTTGGACAGAAATTAATTTCAAACTAAATAGGTATAATCCAATCGATCCATCCGTGGATCCATCAATTAATCTATACTCTTAAACTCGATGTAGAATGTTTAAAGCTAGTGTGTAGTTCAGAGTATTCGAGCCGCAGGGTGCTTAGTAGCTTATTTTTTTTGTATATCTATTTCTAACAGCCGCTTTGTCGAACGCTGATTAGTTGACTACTGATTTGACAAGCGCTTGGAAATAGAATAAAACGTCGAGTCAGAGTCGGACTCGAGCAGGGTTTCGTATGATTATAAGACCACGTCTTGCCCAATTTTATGAATCTAGATCAACAGGAAGTACCCTATAGGTCCACTTATAGGTATCCTAGGTTAACACCGCGATAAAAAAATATTTTAATACCTATATACATACTACATGTTTACGATATCCAGATTTTTCCTTTACTTGCGCTGAACGTTACAAGGTTAAAAGCGTTCGAAAAATAAATGTTTATTGATTGATAAAACAATGACTAGTTTAGCTCGCGACTTCGCACGTATCGTTTCTATGGAAACGTATTTATCCCATAGAACAGTTCCCATGGAATAGCAATAACCTTTAAACGTTTCCTTAGAAAACGCAGAAACTAGTATATTCTATTAGAGTGATTTGACAGAGTAATTTTTTGTTCAAAATCAACCGAATATGCACTTGAGTTTTGAATATCGTTTAGTTTCGAGACATCGACGGTGATGTATGCATGCATGTACGGGGGACAGAGGGGAGGCATGTATTGAAACGAAGAGGATTTTATAATCCTCTTAACCTCCAGTACCTACATTGTATCTTGTCCGCTTCTTTACTTTACCTTAAAAAATGGAAATGACCAAGAAATCAACGTGATCACTTTATTCCCTAGTTTAACTTATTTAATTTATATTTTGTGACGTGTCCAAGAGTCGTGTAAAGTGTAAAGGAAATTTGTACCGGCGTTATCACCCAGTGAGTTCAATTTTGTTTAATTAAAGAACTACCGTATTTTTTGTGGATATCCTTTCAATTGCAACGACATTTGTAAACATCATTTAGGGCTTCTTCCTGTTATGCCGATAACCGCCTGCGTGAGGATCTGGTCTTCGTGCGGGCCACACACAAAACGAAACATATAATTTCATATATATGTCGCGGTTTGGCTAGAGGAATTTCAGGTCTACTTTGTAAAACGAACGAAGTCGACGGATAGCATTAAACGGACAGCTGATCCGTTTTTTCGGTGACCTTACTTTAAAATGATTCTGACATTTATTTCTTCCGAAACGAAAAGTGTCCCGGTCGGTTTGTGCACCTGAAGAAGTTGTTCGATCCGAGCGATCGACGTCATCCGTTAACTTCGATCGTTCTTCAAAGTAGACCTCCAGATTTTGGATGGCTCGCACGCGGGCGGAAATCAGCACCGATAAAGAGCGTCTGTTTTACGTCTGTTTTATTCCTGCCCTAAATATGTCCGAAACTGGTGTTTTTGCGCTCGGCAACTTGGTAAGTGAATAGGTGATCGGCGACGTTGATAGACGATTAAAGAGAAACAGTACAACTACTGTACGTTGAATTTTAAATAATTTTGATTAATATTTTCAGTGCTTAAGGTATCTATCCGTAATCGACAAAACATCTTCTTACTCACACTACTTAAAACCATAGTCCCTTGTTATGATTAATTATACCTACCAACTTCTTAATGCCCCACTGTTTGGGACTAGACCCGTCCCATTTAAAGTTCATTGGCACTAATTACAGTAGGTACCAATATAGATCGCCCAGAAGATAAGATTAACAAAATGCGAGCTCTTGCTTTACAATATACATATACCAATGTAAAACTGTTTCCGATTTTTACGATAAACGTTAATCGTTTTTATATAACATATCGTCCTCCTGTTTTCAAGAACTAGGCCTTGGAAAAAGGCTGTTTTTGGATGGTTTATACTAGCTAGATGGTATGGAACTATGTACTATGTATTGCCGTTTCCAGTGGCAGTATGCCAGAACTGTTGTGGAACTGGTATAGATAACTTACGCCTCCGCTACGCGAGGGTCAGAGCATTATCTATAGGAAGCGATGAATCATATTCTACGAGTACTATCGGTGTTTTTAGTTTAACGAAAGTATTTACATTTTATCGGTATTAATAGATGCAAATCTGTACTGTTCTTAGAAAGAACTCACATGTTATCCGGCAACGCCCGTTTCTTTCTTGATATATATTGTATTTATTCCTTGATATATCATTTATCAAATATTATAAAAGAATGTGAAAGAAATATGTTGAAAGCACATGTTTGCTCAATAAAATAATATAACTATTTATGTAGATATTTTTTTTTTAAGAAGACATGTATAGAATATAATACCCGCGAGTAATATTAGAGTTACACTATTAGATATAATATAAATTAAGTTAAGCCTCGAGAGCCCAGGAGATATTTATCCTTTTAAACTTAGATTTAGTACATATTTACTGTTTAAATTTATCTCATTTGAAGTGAACTGTAATGATTTTATGAAAAAAAAGTTCTTATAAGTTAATTTGTGTTAATAATTTAATTTATTTATTTGACGACCGATGTGGCGCTGTGGGCGAAGGTCCGCCTGCGACGCATGAGGTTGCGGGTTCGATTCCTGCCTCGGAACAAATGTGTGTACGATCTGCAGATATTTGTTTCGGGTGTTCTGGTCGTTTTCTATGTATAATAAAAAATATATATCTATGTAATGTATTGTATTATGTATATCAGATATCTAGTACCCATAACACAAGCTCTGCTTACCATGGGGCTAGATAATACTGTGTGAATTGTCCAGCATTATTTATTATTTATATTTTTTGCTAATATTATTTTATTTAATTTTAATCACACAAGAACTTAAATTGGCAAATTTGATGTTATGGGCAAATACTAAAAATCGATTTCAAACTAAATTTTCACGTTTTTAGCTTTTTCGGTAAAAATATCAGCCCGCCTCCATGAATGATCCGACATACGTCATTATACCCCCTCTCATGAATAATCCGTCTTCGAGATTATTAAACCGAGAAAATTATCAAATCAAGAAATGGAGTAACGAAATAAAACATCTATATACAGCCGAATTGAAACGTCTGCCTTTTTGAAGTCCATTGATAAAGAAGGTCTGAGGCCACGTAACAAAATTCAACGTTATTTAATAAGTACTTACGTTACCAATGCACAATTGACTTGTTTGACGACCATGTCACGTTAGGAAGCACTGTTACTTTAGTAACAACTTTTTGCCTGCGGCTATTCTCACTATGAAGCTTGTCGTACGTAAACGTAACCTATAGCAATAAGGGAAAATAGTAGCTATTCGCGTGGACACGTAGAAAGCAGGCACTAATGGACTGACATACTGTAAGTGCTTCAGTTGTTTTTCTAATGTGATTCTGTCCGTTTTTTTTTTGCGCTTATGCCTATTTGATAAATAATCAAAACATGGCTTTGTATGTGATCACCTTACCTACACACACATACCACTTTCTAGTATGAGTGAGACCATGCTAAGCCCGTTATAGTATAGATTACCCAATGGAAACGTCCTTTAGAATATTGTAGGTAAATATTACCTGACATGTAAATTGATGTTACCAATAAATTGTATTTCTGTTTTCTGTATTTCTATTATAATGGGAAGTAAATTACCTACCTACATACATATCTGTTGTCCACTCCACACTATTAACGAATAATTAGCAGGTAGAGTCTGCTCGCCTATGTTCATGATGTTCGCATAAATCAACATCATAATCATATCACCCCATACACCTCCTCAGCAGGACCGCTACGATGTCGTCGGTCCATCGAGTGGATGGTCACCAACACTCCGTTTTGCGGTTCATCGCGGCCACCACTCGAGGACCTTTACGCCCCATGTTTCAGTTTATCAGTTATGCGAGCTTTATTTATTTCAGAACACCATCAGCTAGAATAAATGACGACATAGAGTTTTAAAATTACAACTGAAAGCTAATAATGGGTATTCACTGATAGAGATATGACCTGCCCACTGCTACTTCTGCTGACTAATTCTGAGAGATACATATGTTGCCATTGCCTTTGAACAACAAAGATTTTCTATCTATCTATGGTTATATATAGCAGAGACTGGTTGGCAGTGACTGTACGACTTAACAACAGCTACACTCGCGTCGCAATGAAAGTGTGCTGTTACCTGCTACGCCCTACGCGCCCAAGAGTCGCAAGCGACCGTGAAAGTGGAAATACGGCAGGTCCGACCGCTGCTGGTTATTTGCTACTTTCTACAATAAACTCTTGAATCTTAGTCTAGCCGAAAAGTGAGTTGCACACACGATACGCTCCGCTTCCGTCGCGGTCTGATTACCATTATCTAGAAATAACTTTTATAATATACTCGCGCTAGCCTTTGCCCGCGTCTTCAATGAAGTCATTTGTAAAAGAATATAAGTAATGCTCTATATTTTATATCATAGGTTACCTAGTTTTATGTCTTGCCTGCATTTATTAAGGGCAAGTTAGTGTCATAGAAAGTTATTTTTCTAAATTTAGGGAAGCAAAACATAAAAACTAATATATAGGATGAACTAGGTCAGTGGCACTGGCCTCGTCTGTGACGCGGCGCGTCATTAGCGCCATGGCAGAGCGCACTCCAATTTCTACTTTAATTCAACACGCTTTGTTGGCAAATTGAAGCTCGGGACATCGACTAATGAGAGACCTTCCGTTCCGGCCGTTTTCATATTACAGATTTGTACAACATAGGCGTAAGTATACATGTAATTCCTGCAGGAACGAAGCACGATTTAGAGAGGATAAGCATTAGGAAACCTCAATGCGCGATTACGGCTCGCGTTTAGCTATACCGTGCTCTAGATTACGATACGCGCGCGAAAAGAATAGGATGGTACCTTTTGAAACTATCATGGTTATTAACACTAAAGTCATTTAAAATAATCTCAACAGAGCGACAGAACTAGATACCAAGAATGGTACTGGAGGCTATTGAGATTATGAAACACAGGAACTTCAACCGAGAAGATGGCTTCCAATTATCGGGAACCTGGAACCCTGTTGTGAGAATGTGCAAAAACCGAAGAAGTGATGTATCAATCGCTTCGCGTTCTGATACCGTCACTGTTGTGTGTCGTGATCGAGCTGCGTTCGATAATAGTGAAACCGGTGGTAGTGGTTCGTAGCAAAAGGCAAAATATGAGGGTAGATCGGTATGTCTGCCCATAAAAACTCGCAGTGTCTTCAGTTATTCCGTGATCATGACGCAAGAAACTGTGCCGAAATATTGGATAACTCAAAAATCAAATCGGTAAATATCCTGTTTTAAATGACATTAGGATGGTACCATTTCAAACTGAAACAAGATCGGTTGAACATAAGGTAACTTTTACAAGGTTTCATTCCATCCAATATTGAATGAACGCACGGAATTTGGAGAAAATCTTGTGATAGGTCAAGCTATGAAAGCTAGCTATCGGATTAGACGTATTAGAATAGTGTGACCAGCCGCCAAAAATTAGCTGAGTCAGATTTTGACGATTTCATCACCTTCACAAAAATAGAATTGCAAGTGATTCACAGTGCAATATTTGTAATATTATTCGTAGTGTAATTATCTTGATGCATTATAAAGCTACAAAGTCATAAAACTCATTCACATAAATACTTATCTATACCCCGGCCATCGACTACGTACCCACCCCGGCCATACTCGAGAAACAATCTTTGTAAACATTCCCCAGGAACGTTGGCTACCAAAATCTTTGCATTGCAACCATACTAAATCTAAAATAACTTTCTTGTTTTTTTTCACAGAATTAACACTACTTGAGCTCTATTCTTTTATGCATCATACTTGCAATTCGTTTTTAAGCTCGACGCCAAATAATTTCTTTTATTTTTGTTTTGTTAGTTGTTTCAAAATATTGAACCAAGTAACTGGCTTGAATAAGTACCTCTATATATACTCATTATTATTATTATCTCATTTATTTGTTACTATAGTTCAATATTTAAAGCTTCTGCACGCGGCTTAGTTCACACGATGCACAAATAGAGACAGACTACTAATATTATAGCATTTGAAAACGAAATTGAAATTGTATTTTTAAAAGCTCAATTTATCCTTCAATATCCATTTTTTTGTCTAGCAATATGATTTATTAGATTCAGTAGATGTCTAAAAACATTTCGAGAGAGTCAAAATCAGTCATCATGCCTATTGTTGCCATTTATTTCCAAACTTAGGCGTTACTGCCCAGTGTTTTGTTAAGATAATTTACTATCACTAACAGAACCGAACCTATATTAACAATAAATATTATTGGTCTATTTAAATAAATCTAATCGCACTGTGTAAATGGTACAAGTTAATGTCTGATAAAGTGCCCCAATAAATCAATGCTTAGGTTTGACAAACTAAGTGAGTATTTTATTAATATTTATATTTATGCTTATATTATTTTACATTCCAATAATCCCCTGCTATTTTCCAAGACGACCCCCAACCGCCAGCTCAGACAGGAAACGCAGAGGAGAATTGTGTACAAGAGTTCCAGATGTCCCTTGATCATAATATGTTGTATGTAATTTTTCTGATATAGGTTTTACTTGCATCATATCTCCTTACCCGGGATACCATTCATCTCCTTGCCAATTTGTATAAATATTCATTTTGTTGTGAAAAGGTAACAGGTGTATTTGCTGTCACTTTTATGGTAGGAACTGCAAGAAAACTATAAAACTTCTGCACCTCCGAGGCAAGGCAATAAATTTTTAAATATTCACCAGGTTCCCGATAAAATAACACATACCGAAAAGATGGTTGATAACTTCAACCGAAAAGATGGTTTCCAATTATAATTGGAAACCATCTTTTCGGTTGAAGTTCCTGTGTTTCCTAATCTCAATGGCCTCCACTACCATTCTTGGTATGTAGTGTCGCTCTGTTGAGATTACTTGTGGACTGTGTAACTTGATCCAGTGGTTTGAACCAGACTCGAGAAGTAGTTCCGCTATGGCAGACTTCTCAGTTGCCCGATTCCTTCATAGATAGATATACTTCACCGAGAAGATGGTTTCCAATTATCGGGAACCTGGAACCCTATTGTGACAATGTGTAAAAACCGAAGAAGTGATGTACCAACCGCGCCGCGTTCTGATAACGTCAGTGTTGTGTGTCCTGATCGAGCTGCGTTCGATAATAATGAAACCGATGTTAGTGCGTTCGTAGCAAAAGACAGAAAATGAGGGTAGATCGGTATATCTGCTCATAAAAACGAATCAACCAAACGAAAATATAACATAGCCTATGTTCACCGGGGATAGTGTAGCTTTCCAACGGTGAAATAAAATAAAATTTTCAAATCGGTCCAGTAGTTTCGGAGCCTATTCAGTACAAACAAACAAACAAAAAATCAAACCTTTCCTCTTTATAATATTAGTTTAGAAGATATCTTTATGAATTGTAGCCTATGTGCTATTCTGATATGTAAGTTATATTATTGTGAAGTTTCATCAAAATCCATTCAGTAGTTTGTGCGTGAAAGAGCAACAAACATACTTACATACATCCTCACAAACTTTCGCGTATATAATATTAGTAGGATTTGAAAGAAGATGACAATCAAGAAATGTAATAATAATATGTTTATGTAATGTTATTCTATAAAATCACGAATATCCAATAAGTATGACCTGTGCGAATAAAGAAAACTAATCTTACCTTGAGTTTCGGGTAGAAGTCTGGTAGCCGGTTAGGTTTCATCGTGAGGGTGTTACATATCTCTCGATGCAAGGCCAGGATCTGTTTCATTGTGCCCGCTGAGCAGAAGTGGTCGAACATTTCAGCCGCCAGAGCACACTCCGGCGGCGTCGGTTCTACAGACGCCCCTCGGTTCATTGTGGACCCTACAACAAAGTTACAATTATATTTGGGTACCATGGTAAACTCCTCTACAGATTGTGCAGGAATGCACAGTACCACATCAGGAAACCGCTGCAGCGGTGTCCTGAGGCTGAGGTGGTACTATTATCAGGCGCTTAGCGTGTCAATACAACGGTATCAGAGAGCTGCGAGGATATCGAGAGGTTATCCACCATCGCCATAGAACGCAACGCAATTGTTTAGCTATAGCCGATAGCTATCACAAAATATTATGCTAAATCGCACGCCATTTTAAGCTATAAAAAAATTAAATTTATGATTTACTCGTAGTTTATATGATTTTGGTCATTCATTTATTTTAGTGATATTATTATTTCGTTTTCAGCTACAATTAAACCACTACATAGTTTAAAACAAGTCGCTTCCCGCTGTGTCCCTAGGTTTGCTTAGATTTTTCGAACTAAGCAACGGCTTAATAATGACTGGAACAATGTAGAATGGTTTGAGTGTAGGCTAGTACAGCGCTGGATTGATTCAGGAATAAATAAAGTCGAGCTGAGTCGGACTCTTGTTATTGCTACTTGTCAAATATGAAACTACAAATTTACTGTTTTCAGTTTTTTTCCCTAGAGTAAACTGCATATATTCGATATGAGCCTATGGAAGTAGCCTATACGAGTTTGTGTGCATGTGATTCCCTTTCAAATGGCAAAATAACTGGGCTCAAATTGCTTTATCTTTTAATTGCGTTGCCTAAGAAATCTGAGACCTTAAGAATTCAATCTGCATCTAGAAGAAGCTACGTGTAACCAGAGACAAACCTAGCCTAGAAGCTGTGGTTGGTATTTACTTTTGTTTTTTACTGAATAATCACTTCTTGAAGGTGTTTATCCATGTAGCTGTATGATGTCTTTTGGTGAAAGGTTGTTGACATTTTGGTTACTAAAATTTATTTAACTAACTTTCTTTTACCAAAACCATATCGGGTTTTAAAATATTTCTGTATCAATAAGAAATGACTCCTAACTTTACACAGGATGTACCTATTGATAAAGTACACTTATATAAGGTTTATTATTTATTATTCTGAAATTTGTTTGTATGGTTATTTATGTGGTCAATTAATAATTCATTAAATATTGCTCGACAATGCACGCAGCAGCATCTAGCCCCAAGCTAAATAGAGCTTGTGTTATGGGTACTAGATGACTGATTAATATACTTAATACAATATTACATAGATAATACATAGAAGTTTTTGTAATATGGACTTTATGTCTGAAATAAAAATATATCCAGCCATTCATTGTTACATGCTAATTATTATTTTAAAGATTTTTTTTTCCTTGATATGATTTGAAATATTTATCTTATGGAAATCTTCATGATTTGAGAAATATCCATCGGCTTCTCATAGCTAAATATTACAATCCTAACACTTGAATAATTTGTATTTAAGTATCATTGTAAGTAATGCAGTTATAGGCACATAATATTAGTTGTATATTTCTTGATAAGTATAAATGTGCTCTCTTGGAAATCACTACCTCTAAATGTTTTTTCAATTCAATTTAATTCAAATTCTTTATTTTCAGACAACAAAGTTCCATAAAAAACAGAAACACAAAATCACAAATATGAAAATACAATTACCACGAAGAAAATAACACCAAAATAACTAAATCTAGTGTATAAGTAATTTCACCCAGTGGTGTCATATTTGACAGTCATATTTATTAGATATGACTTTTTTTTATTTAGCTTGTTTCCTCTGTACCTACAATTAAAATTAACTATAATATAACCTAAGTCGCTTTGAAATAATTATCTGTAGGTAAATATTAGAAGAAGCCACTGCTTCTTGAAAGACAATTTTGCTGCTTTTTTGCTTTTTTTTTTGAGCTTTTGGACTTGTATTGTCTGTTTCTAATATTAATATACACTGATGACTCGAATATAAAAACAGGTACGGGGTGGGAACATTCTCGGAAGATCTTAGCATACACGAAGCAACATCACTGTGTGCTCAGAACTCCATCTTCCAGGAGGAATGTGTGGGTATTACCCAAGCTACGACCGCAGTGCTACGAAGAAAGGTAACTGACCAAACATCGGGATCTTCTCAGACACCATGGCAGTACTACAGGCCTTGAACAGGAGAGAACACAACTCAGGACTGACTTTACAATGCCACTAAAAGATAACGCCATAATTGAGTTCATTACCAAAACTGTCTACCTTTAAATCGGTTTTATAAATCCACCCTCAATTCTCAAATACATAACAGCCACCACCTGCTAAAGCAAATAAGTAAGTCCAATAGTGTCAGGATCCAGAGGTAACGACGAACCTGATGCACTGGTGAGGAGAGGTTCAGAATGGGAACTGGCAGGGCCTGAATCAATCATTCCCTCCCTTTCAGTCAAGTCCGCTCATGGATCCATCAACGCAAAGTCAAACGACACAAAGAGCATTGGGCAACCACATATACAAAATAAACTATAACTTGTCTTGGAATGCTACTAAGGAAATTTTAAATCAGAAAAACAATACAGAGCAGTTATCGCTTTTTTGTCAGTCGTGTTTCATTTCAATCTTCAAAACAGTTACAAAAAATTGTTCTACAATTACTAAAAATTTTTGTTTTCCACACAAAAAATAGATGGACAATTATCAGATTTACTTTTTACCATTAAGTATCAAAATCTTTGCACTCACCTGGTAGGCAATGTCTGATTTGGATTAGATCACCCCAGCTTGCGAATCCAAAAACTGCAAATCATGTCTTTCGAACAGATAACCTGGAATTTAGCACACGTACACCAAAATCAACCGAAAGTGTTACTCATTTAGAAGGTAGGCGAATGCACGGTTTAATTTTAGAAATAAATACGACGGTATTTGCACGAATCACCCACCCACTCAGGAAAACGAATCTATATTATAAAAAACGTAGTGCTGGACGACTCATTTAAGTTACATTATATTGTCATAGCATCACAACAATGAATTATTATATATTAGGAAAACACCATTAAATCATAAAGTTTTCATTGGCAAGAGCCGCGCGTGAGGTGAGTCTCCGATCACAACATAAAGCTAGTCTATCGAACTCTATCCCATCCATCCGTTAACGCCATTCGTTGGGATGACATGAATTGAATGACGATTAGACATGACATAAAGAAGGATGACTTGATTGTCAACGTCACCATGACAGATACAGATTACGCTGGAAATCCATAGAGAATAGATGGGTAGCCAACCAACTATTCTACATTGTGTGCGAAGTCGAGTCGAAGGCCACGCATTTTTGGTCTATAGGTACTATACTAATTTATGTTAGTTTGGGCATGATGTGCTAATGCACATCAACCAAACTCACGATATTAACAAACACCCGTCACTGATCGGTTAATTAACGGGTAATATTTGCTTTATTGTTTTCTTTGGGTACCTACCTACCGTTAGTAGGTAATAATAACTATGTTCACAATAAAGTGCTTCAATGATCTAATTTAATTGATAAAAACATTATAAGTTGTAGTTTGATATCCGAGCGCAAAACCTGGGCTTGAAATGGCTTCTTCTTCTTTTTGTGTCAAAACTTTTGCTACTTTTTGGAACCATTCTACCCATAGGTTCATTATTATTATTATTACTCTTCTTATAGGATTCTACCCGTTAAAATGTTCAAACTACAACTATGAAGGTGAAAACCAAAAAGGTAAATTTATTTATTTCATGCAGTTTTTTTTTTCTTGGACTCCCTATTTTTAGCATTTGCCATATTTAATTTGTGATTTTTTTTTTAAATTTGGGAAACATTTAAAACTTATAATAACCTAATACGAGAGAGAGAAAACGGAAAAGGATCAGGAGAGTTAGGTTAGGAAAGTTATTATTAAGGAATTATCAAACATACATAATAATATATACATTATACATTTATATTATTTGTACATATAAAGGATGATAAGCAATGATAAATAGAAGGGTCTAAGGAGGAAAGGAGGGAGGCAATATTAATAGGAAGCGGAATACGGAGGGAGATAGTCTTATAAAGAGAAGAGTTTAGTATAACCATAGACAAACGAATGAACTAAACGGTTCGTGTGTGAGCCTGTCTTTCTTCTAAATATACATTTTATTTACCTACACAAATTCTAGTTGGTGTTTAAAATATTCCTTATATATAGAACAAATTATTATGATAGGTGCAATAATAAATATACCTAATGAGACTTCTTAAAATTGCTGCTCTATGGTTAAAACCACGGGTTAAAACTTACACGTACATAGGTACACTTTCTTTATAACTAACTGAGTAAATTTTGGTAAAACGCGAGCATACGCATTGATCAGATTAATATAGAAAATTGTGATAAAGAAATATAAAAAGAAATATAGTAAGTATATCTTAAATCGTTTTCAGATTACCTATTTCATTAGTATTTTAATGTAAGTAATAAAATCATTAGCACATAACTTTCACAATAAAGATAGGTAAATAATAGAAAATTGTGGTTAAGAAATATGAAAAGTATCTCTTAAATCGTTTTCAGATTTTAGATTACTGTAATAAAATCATCAATCAATTAGCACATAACTTTCACAATAAAGATTAATAATAAAAAATTGAGGTTAAGAAATATGAAATGTATTTCTTAAATCGTTTTCAGATTTTAGATTACCTATTTCATTGGTATTTTAATGTACTTAATAAAAAACATTAGCATATTATAACTTTCATAAGTGGCGCGGCGCCGATAATTTTTTAATTATTCAAAATAAGTGAAATATTAATTGTAAAATTTTTGATATCATTGATTTGGTCTGAAAAATATTATTCAGTATTAAGAAACATAAATAAATTGTTGTATCGACTGTTCGCGCCAAAGACAGTGTGAGCCATCGCTCAGGCTGCATTTTTTTACGATGTCAGAGCCTATATACAGGGTGGCACATTTAGAGCGGTCAGTATGGGAAAGTCTAAAACTATAAGACATACGAAGATCTCTTCTAAGGTACATTGTCATCGATTTTAGTAAAAAGAAAAAGCATTCATACATTTTTTTAAAACTTGTACTCAGCTCGGGAATCGAACCCGGACGTTTTGAAAAATAAAACTAACACTATTTATATTTAAATATTGTTACTATGAAACATGATGTCTAAAATGAATAAAATGCATTGTTTTGTTTGGATATCCTTTAATTTATTATAGTAAATTTTCGAAATGACCACCTTTTTTTTCAATACAAAATTCAACACGTTTAGGTAACGATCTTACTATTGCGTTTTGTATCTTCAGGTGGTGAATTTGCATTAAAATTGACTCTAACGCTGCTTTTAGGTCTTCAATGGTATCGTAGCTTGTTTTGTACACTTCATCCTTAACGTAACCCCACAAGAAATAGTCTAGTGGGGTTAAATTGGGTGACCTCGCGGGCCATTTGATAGGGCCGTCCGTACCAATCCATTTTTGAGGAAAGTTCTCATTTAAAACTCGTTCTTTTACTTCTGCTGGCATTTTTCCTAGGACCTCTAAAAGATCTACTAAGATTGCAAGGTAAGTACTTAAATCTGTCCAAACGTCCATCATAAATCTTAAGCATGAGAACCTTATTATGAAGTAGGCCAACCCAGCAGTTGAATGAGAATCTAACTTGACGACGTCCTTCGTGCACTCGTAAGGGATTTTCTCGACTCCAATAGTGATGATTTTTACGGTTGTAGGTACATTCCGTTGTTGGAAAATTGCGTTTCATCAGAAAATATTACGTTCTTTAAAAAATCTGTCTTGATCTATCACTTCTTTTATCCAATTGCAAAATTCAAGTCTTCTAATAAAATCACCTGCATGTAAGGCCTGCACCCAATGTCCATTCTTATAGCACTTGTATTTGTGTTTCTTTAGGGTTCGTTGAATAGTCATACGTGAAATTTAAGGGATATCACGTTAATTTCCATGTTTTCATCACATATTCTTCCTTTTTTCTTTATTGGCTTTTTAAAACTTCCATGGGTCTTCAAATTGTAAACAATTTTTATAAATATCTTGCGAGTAGGTAAAATACGTGTCGGATATTTAATATGGTATTGCTCCCGTGCACTAGATTGGTACCATAATGGTACCAATTTCTGTCATTTTTAAAGTAAGCTTCCAATAATTCTAACTGATCAGTGTTTGTAAACCTCATTATCCGAACTACACAGAAAAACACATAAAAATACCTAAGCAAAATTTCAAGTTCCCGCCAATACATTGACAATCCAATGTGTTTTTTCTTTTTTTTATTGCTATTCGGCCAGTCAAACCAAATCGTTCCATTTTCAAATGAGGTTTGTCACGTCTCTGTATCTAAATACTTATTCTAAGTGGGCTTTTCAATTGATTGTTAGAATAATGCCAGTGTCATACATATGTAAAGCAGTGTATGTATGTACGAGTAACAAGTTGTGACATCAGCAGAGTTATACTTATAAACAACCATAGAGACAATTTTACGCATCCAAGCGAGTTGAATGTTGTATTGAAAAAAATGGTGGTCATTTCGAAAACTTAGGTACTAAAATAAACTAAAGGATATAAAAACAATACATTTTATTCATTTTACACATCATGTTTCACAGTAACATTTTACTGCTTATAACCTACACAATCGATATCTAAATATAAATAGTATTAGTTTTATTTTTCAAAACGTCCGGGTTCGATTCCCGAGCTGAGTATAAGTTTTTTTAAAATGTATGAATGCAGTTTTTATTTTTACTAAAATCGATGATCGACATGGTTCCTATGAAGAGATCTTCGTATGTCTTATAGTTTCAGACTCACCCATACCACCCATACTGACCGCTCTAAATGTGCCACCCTGTATACGACCCAAAAGGGGGAGAATACCCACTTTTGGATCGGCAGCCTAACCAGACAGAACTTGAAGGTAAGTATTGTTCTTATTTTGTGACTAGCAATTTGTGTAACATAACCTAAAACCTTAAAATGTTATGAATTGTCTGTAATAATTTATGTCCAACCAGGTTGTATTATTGAATATAAGAGTATTAATGTTCTAAGTAATGCTTCTTTTCTTAAATAACCACAATAGAACCCTATTAGGAGATCTAGTAACTATAATGCTTTCTCGTCATAATTTATGTTCCAACCAGATTTCTTTAATACCCACAATAGCAACCCTTTTAGGACTTCTAGTAACGTTTTAAAGAGAATAGATACCTAGGTAGTTCAAATTAGTTTTTCATTATGGTATCTTAGAGCTTCTTTTAATTAGTAAAACCTTCAAAATCTACCACATTCAACGCAATACGTAGTAACTGCAAGCGCAACGAAATGTATACCTATGTAACTATCCGCTGCGTGGTTGGTTTACCCGAACCCGTGGTCGCTCTGGGGAAAGTTGAGGGATGGGTGCAAGCAAGTTAAAATATGGTGTGCCATCGGATATACCTACCTATTGAATTTGTTTTTTTTTTTTTTATATCGTACGGGACTGAACCGTCCTCTACACTGCGTGTGGCCCGACACGCCCTTGGCTAGGTTGGGGGAGGCCTATGTCCAGCAGTGGACTGCTATAGGCTGATGATTATGATGACTTTTCAAAAATAAGTGTAATAACTGGAATAAAACATGGGCTACTTTTTATAAAAAGCTATGGGCTAGGTTTATTACTGAGACGTCAATGAAAGCCCGGAGTGAACAATGGACTGTTTTATTATTATTATAATTAAGAGTGTATACTACCTCAAACTGCTAATTTTCAACTCAGCCGGATGTCCATATCGTCTGAACTACTGAATATTTAACTTTGAAATTGATATATGGTAAAGTTCAGGACTTAATCTATCGATCATATGTTTCGAAAACACGATTCCATAAAATTTTCTCGATAGAAAAAAATCGCAAAGTTACCTCTAAATTTTTACTAAAACCTAAATTTCTCAATAAATACAGAAGTTCAGATCTTGACAATAAGCGTGGTAATAGAATTAGGTATAAATAAAAATGTTATATGTTTCGGTTTTTTCAAATAATGTCCTAATTAATAGGTAATAACCTAAAACTAGATTTTTGGACTTGCGTTGCAATGCCCTGTCCCGCTCTTATGAACGCAAAATCATATGTCTAGCCTTTTCACACAAAGTTGAGGTTGTATGGGCCCTTAAAAGACTTACCGCTATCCGCCACCCCACCATACAATAGTGTTGGCATTGATGGATCGTCACAATTACATTTTTAGGAAGGTAGGTAATGCAGGTACTTGTAGGGAAAGAGTAAGAAAATAAATAAATTCATCACAAAATTTATTAACCAATATTATTTCATTAATTACATACATCTATATTTTAATTTCTATTGCCACATGCCAGAATCTCTTAAACATCTTAATAACATTTATTAAGGAAAGAAATAGTAGGCTTACAATATATTTACATTCTTCCCTACATTAATGTCTGCCCTTTTAATGGCACATGATCATTATTCCCATTTCGTGTTTAAACTTTATACTTTAAAAATACTTTGTACCATTCATAATGTTAACTGGTTGGTATTTTAAAATAACTATAAAGTGTCCTATAATTTCTATAACATGACCTTTTTGTCCGGTATATTTAGATTACAATATGTACTTATCTAAAAGCATATAGAAGTAAAAGTATATATTCGTCAAGAAAAATTACAATAAGTACTTATCTAAAAGCATAGAGAAGTAATAGTATATATTCGTCAAGAAAACAAAAGTTGATTAAGTTTGATTTTCAACAAAAATTTAATAAAAGATATCAAATAACCATGTCAGTAGGTACATAAAAAATAAAAATTAGCATGTAAGAAGGGATACCAAGAAAGAACAATGATTAACTTCAATCTTATCTTAATTCGATTAATTAACGAGGTGTCGGTATATATATATATACAACTGTTTAAGATTATTTTTATCTAACATTAACGCTGTATAAGATTATAACTCTACATTTAGGAAAAACATTAAATAAAATGGGTAAGAACTTATATAAGAAAAGATCAAGGTAATCATAGTTAAGGATTAAACCGTGTCTTGTCACAGAGTCAAAGACAATAAATGAAGTAACAGCAAAAATATACGAGTAAGTACCTAAGTTCCATTTTTCCTTTGTAGGTAGGTACGGAACGAAACCCTAAGAATAAAAAAATAATACCTAACAAATGAGCTAATAAGTGGACAACGAAAGCAAAATCAGTCTCTATAATGGTGTTAGTAATAGAATAAAATACAAAGATTCCCTGTTTCTATACTAACCTATCTAATGCAGTATAAATTATAGAAATGACCAAATTGCAGTAATTATGATTTTGCACCACCACAAGGCGGTAATCTAAGATTCTAAAGTGGAAAATATGCGTAAAACTTAAGCTATAACAGAGACAGCATATTACAGAAACGTGCCGCCTTGTGGTCGTGCAACCTCTAGCTTTTCTGCCTTTTGGTGTCAAAAACGCGAGCGTGAGATACGCTAGTGTTAGCTAAGCGCTAACACTCGCGTATCTCATGTATATCAGACGATCGTCTTGTATCGTCTCTC
Organism: Eupithecia dodoneata; assembly: GCA_947044415.1. Classification (NCBI taxonomy): domain Eukaryota; kingdom Metazoa; phylum Arthropoda; class Insecta; order Lepidoptera; family Geometridae; genus Eupithecia; species Eupithecia dodoneata. The sequence continues at coordinate 11,563,122 of OX345655.1, read as the reverse complement.
CTGGCCTTCCGAAGGGGTGGGTCGCGCCTATGGCGGTGATGATGATGGTGCCGCCGCGACACATCTGCGGGTCCCAATTCGCTAACAAAGAGCTCAAATCTCTCTTTGGGGGCTTCTCTGTCCCTCAGCAAATGGCGGTCTCTGCCAGCGCCGCCGGTTTCGTGAAGATCCTCCCAAGCTTGCCGATAGTATCGGGTGAGACCACTGCGGGATTCCGATGATGAGGACCCTTCCGAAGCCACCGTGTTGCAAGACCGCATGTGCCCTGGGTACGGCTTGCTACCTCCATGCTTCTTGCTAGGAATGAACAGAGAATGGGGTTAGTTGTGGTACCATCTAGAACAAAGCGATGCCAGGAGCGATGCCTTTCATATAATCGAAGGTAGGTTGTATTAGAGCGTATTGCAGGTAGCTATAAAATAAAAATATAATAAATAATAATGGACAATCCACATAGCACCATCTAGCCCCAAGCTAAACAGAGCTTGTGTTATGGGTACTACATGACTGATTAATATAATACAATACATTAAATACATATTTTTAATATACATAGAAAACAACCGGAATAAATATCTGCAGATCATGCAAACATTTATCCCGAGGCGGGAATCTAACCCGCAACCTGCGTCGCAGTCAAATTTTCGCCCAACGAGCCATAGAGGTCGCCAATGAAATCTACATTATAATTTATATGTAACCAGATGTACATATACAGAGATAATATAACTCTGTATATGTACAAGATGCGTATAAATTATAGCTATTTGAAGCTGTAGGTAGAATAGAATACATATAATAGAAAGACATTTATTTATAACAAAATATAAAAGACACACTTATAGAAAAGGTACCTTCCATTTGTTATCGCAGAGTATATCTACTAGGTTTCAATAAGTTAACTTTCTTTCTTACTTCTAGGTAAAACTAAATACTGAGACTAAATGTAGCTTTTATAAAAGAGTGCCAGAAAACCGAAGATGACACAGTTGCTTTGTGATTCGTGTATGTTCAGTATTGGGTGTTCCGTGCATCGACGATTATAGATTTAAACCTTTCTCATTATGCATCCAGACCATGGTAAGTTAAGCACAGAAAATAGTTTTTCTTTTGCTTTTTATCAAACTGAAATAAATGTTATAAATAACTAATCTTGATTGGTAAATCGAAAAATAAAAGAAAAAAAATGTTACCGTTTTCTCTGGCTAATTTAACATTGGCCTGGAACTGGATATATCACAGCCTAATCGTAGAATCAGCCGGTTAGTAGAATGGCAAGGCCAATTTAAAAACGAACGCTGCTTTGTTGTGAATATCTAATGAATTCTATTCACGATTGTTGAGCGATGAGCTTAAGCAATTAATAGAATTGCGTCGTTATGCAATCGGTCTAGCCCTTCTAGAAACTGGCTCATTCTATGATCCAGCGGCGACGACAAGTACACATATCTAATGAGTAATATTCTATGAATATCTTAATGTGATGTGACCTGCCTTGTGATGACCATCCGACCATCATCTGACCACCACCTACGGTAGTATAGCAGTTACATTGTACGTGACAATCAAATGGTGAAGTGAACAAGTGGTCTAAATCTTTCTTCCGTGCGTTTGTGTGATTATTGTGACTTGCGTGTGATATTATCGCAGGTAAGAAAAAAGTCGAAGGGGGTTCTCAACATTAATGGGTACCTACTAAGACTTACTTAGAGGTGCTTAGAGTCCGAGTCAGATAATTTTGCGTGCGGCTTGTAGGTTTTAGTTATCGGAACACTCTTGAGTAATATTAACCTTTCTTCATAGTCAAGCAATAATCATTTGCGAGAACCCTTTATTTGATGATCCTCAATTTTCTTGACTTGTCATTATCTCGTGGTGGAAAGTATGAAACTTTAAAATTTTGTTGAAGTCTTTACACTGTGAACTGGTGGTGGGTCAAAACGTCAAAACTGGGGAGCATAGTGAATCACATTCCTTTTGCTTATTATCATAGCAAGAGCCAACTTAACATTGGTATGATCATTGAGTTAAAAGCAGTGGTCCGGAAGCCAGGTACAAATTTGGTCAATTATTTCCTCCCGAGCAAAATATTTTAAAATGCGTATGGGATATTACGAGTATGAATACTCGTGACCGTCAGCTGCGATTCCGTGGGTGGGCTCGGCAGTAGCAGCGATGACGACATTATTCCCGTGGAATAAGGTTCAAATCAGAATTTGTCTCTGCGAATTTTAATTTCTTATTGCTTTTGCTCAACCCACCCACGGAATCGCAGCTGACGGTCACGAGTATTCATAATATTAATCCCTAATACATATTACGAAGTTTTGCTTGGGAGGGACTTGGTCCTGAAAATCTGTCACTGGCTCCCGGACCATAGTAGATACTTACGTTAGTAATATTAACTCCGTGCTAAGGATGCCGAAAATTGCTTTAAATTGATTTTTGCAAAGACTCAATTTGGGCCGGATGTCATGGACATTTTTATTTGCATCCGCTTGCATGGGAAAAAGCTTGATACAATGATTACGTACAGAATGTGTAATCCGAGGCTTTATACATTTATACGTTGAGCATAGTAGTTGTGCCTTGGGTCCGGAAGGATATAATCATATCTGCAGCCGCGCGCAAAGTACCTGACCGATGTACCTAATACAAATTCCCCATAGTGTTTGTTTTAGGTAGGTACCCCTATCTTTAAAAACAAGTGACGCGTGCGTTCCTCTACCGGTGTTTAAGCGCTGACATGGTGGCCGACAATTCTACAAGCGTTGTGCGTATGCGAAAGCTTTTGTTTTTGCGTGGTCTAAATTTGTTTTATCTAAAAGCTGATCAAAGGAATGTAATTAAAATTACCACCTACAAAAATTTACTAACATAAATAGATAAATATTGTGTCCTATAGGTATCCCCACTTATTCTTGTGATTTTTACTTATTTAACCTATAGAGCGTAAGAGGAAATGTATTTTAGTTTCGTGAGTAATTCAAATATCTAGTAAGTACTTATGGTACGCAGATAAACGATAGTTGGGCATTATTTCTCTAAATTCTTGCACCATTGCGGTGACGGGGTAGTCATCATCTACCAATCACACGGTATGGCGTTAGGTTCGGCGAACACCACATCATCAGTGATGGTGACCAAAAACACTGACCACTGCCACTATCTGCACGCGCCTTATGAGGCTACAGTGAAACTAGCGTCATCTGCTATCTAATAAAATGCGAACACTGCTTCAAATGATCTTACGAGTATCTGTACAGCGTTCGTAGTTTTATTTGGCCCTCGTTATGCTCACTACAGCCCGTCCAAACTCTTTAAAAATCCAAAATTAAATAGAACCGCCCTAGAGCCACAATCCTGGCCATCATCAACGACCCTCCTAGCAGTACCCCTGGCAGTATCAGCCACCATATCACGCGCGGTACCTGATGCTCAATAACCTATAACGGGTTGGAGAAATGTCCGGCGCGATGCGTGTGTCGATGCGCGCGCACAAACTCCCTCCGTCCTACTTGTTGGTCCGGGAAGGGTAGCGCCAGCAGCGTGTACAAGCGAGACGGCAGCTCAGGTACTGCGCTGCGCTTGCGGCTGCCGCTGCTGATTGGAAACGCTTTAGTATGTAGCCGACCGAGACAGTGAACAAAACAGACTGAGCACATGCTATGCAACAAATATAATATATAGAATGAAAATGAAGAATATAGAATGTTTCTAAACGAACCGCCCACATAGCCTAAAATTTACTCCGTTGCCGTGTCTTTTTTACGCAATTTACATTACTCGTTGAGATCTTTCCTTCAATAAATATTGCTTACAATTTTATCTGATATTCGACGCCAAGCAAGTGAGTTTTAGTTGTTTGAGTCGTGGTTGACAAACATTTTACTCTTCTACTTTGGCTAGTGTATCGGTATGCATTATGATCTGGACGCTTGAATTTTTTTTAGTTCTATTTCGTCGCGTGGCGTGGGCTCCGTTTGTTTGTAGCTTTAATCGGTTCTGTGTGGCCACCCCGACGATATCGCCTGACCACCTGTCAAATGGTCTGCTTGGAGGACACTTCTACCGGGTATCACTCCGACCGCTCTGGTCCCGCACTCCCTCCCCCTTCCCCCCCAGTCCCCACAGCAACCTGTCCTTACCATCTTCCATTTGTACGATCCGCTAACCTACCTTCACGACTTTTGTACGCCGTTCTCTCCATGTTGAGTATGCGGCAGACAAGAGTGAAGACATAAATAAAGAAATAATAAATAAATCAATAATGCTGGACAATCCACACAGCATCCTAAAGTCCCAAGTGCCCAAGCTAAGTAGAGCTTGTGTTATGGGTACTAGACGACTGATATACATCATACAATACGTTACATAGATATATATTTTAATTATACATAGAAAGCAACCAGAACACCGGAAACAAATATCTGTAGATAGTACAGATATTTTTCCCGAGGCGGGAATCGAACCCGCAATCTCCTGCGTCGCAGGCGGACCTTCGCAAACCGCGCCACAGAGGTCGTCACAGTACATTATAATATGCCGTGAGCTAGAACCCCACTATTGGTGTGTCGTGTATGACGCGTCAGAAGCATATCGGTTTCAAACACTTGGTATTATTAGGACACATTATTACAGAGACATACAACACACAGTTTAATGTGTTTGTAACCATTCTAAATGTACAGTGGCGTTTATTGTTTTCTATTACGTTAACTCAATTTCTTGAATATAGATCAATTTTTAAACTAGAATCTTTTGGTAAAATGAAGTTATCAAGGCGTTTTATATAAAAATTATATAGTATAACATGAATAAATAAACAATACACAACTTAAACTGATGTAATTACAAGACTTCGTCAGTTGACCCCCCTGTAGATTGCAAGACTTGCAATCTACCGGGGGGTCAGCTGACGATCAACGCTACTGTACCTATAACAACTCTACTGCCATATATGTTGTAGGGTATTCAAGACCAAGTTCGGTCTAGCTAGCCATATTAGGGCTCATGATAGAAAGAGGAATCCGTAATGTCTAGGGTCGTCGTCGATCGATGAGGAGGCCTATAGTAGGTACCTATAATACCGGCATGTTCCTGACGCGTGTATATTGAAAAACAAATTGATAGTGCGTTTTCACGCTTTCCTCACAAACGAATGCCTAAAACCTCACAGATTCTCTCAGTTTCAACTTACCTTCTGACAAGAATAACAATCGTAGTGATGATTGCAATAAGAAACACCAGTGCACCGAAGGCAGCTAACGCAACCACTGCACCGATGTTCAGCCTGGCTCCAGTCGGTTCCAGTCTCTCGCCGTCTACCGCAGTGGGGATATTAACTGGGGGGGTTTGCTCAGCTTGGATGTTATTGCTGGTACCGAAGATCTGGAATTACAAAACCGTTGTTAAGAACAGACATGACTGACTGTTGATCAAATTTACATTTTTTTGTTTTGTTCCTTGTTTGTATGCGTGTATTAGGCCACCTTCCGCACCACGGTCTCCACGGAAGACCAGGGCTATGGTATGATCTGCTCTACCATCATAGCAGATGCTGAGTGGAGACCGATTTTGTCAGTTTCTGTTATAGTTTTCGTCTCTGTATTGGCAAAATATAAATCTTTTTACTTTTACTTTTTTTACATCTTTGAGTTTGTATGTATGCAGTATGCACCTATGGAGTACATATTTGAGACCGTAACTCACATAAGGTCGCAATAAAAAGTTGAACTTGAGCTGTCTTTTCGCTTACGATACCATGGAGCGTGATTGTCTTCACTTCAACCCTTCAACCAACCCACTTAAACTAAGGTAAAGAAAACTCTAGCTGTCACCGACAATGCGTTATTAGAACATATTTGGAATCGGAAATCCGGTTCGAAAACGCAACCAACTTTCGAATCCTGTTATGGTGTCCTTATAGAATAAGAAAGTCGACGTTATAGCCCAATCGTCCTATGCATGGCATGCCCGCTTCTTGTCTGCAGTTCACGATTAATGGTAAGTAAGTAGGTACCTATACTCGAGCCTTTCTCAAAGTAGGTACAATGATTGTAAACAACTCACAACACAAATTGTCTTTCAGCGCGGGGCAGCGTCTAGTTTGAAAAAAATACTGTGAGCATTATGCTTTGTAGACTAGAGCTAGAATCGATAAGTAGTCTCATTTCTGTCAATAAATCAACATCAATAAAGTGATGTTTAGGTTAAGTAATGTTTACAAACATTCTATCTTGAGTTTGGCCGGGGTATGGTACAGTATTTAGGTACGATTTTCTGTCGGATGACTCGCGATTCAACCATAATATTCGGAAAAAGCCTATAGGCACCAATATCTGCCTGCCAAGCGATGTGGTTATGGCAAGACCACCTTTAGTTACGGGAGTCATATTCAGCAGTGGACGTACGCGTGACGATGAGGTACTTTAAATAAAAATAAATAAATTATGCTGGACAATAATTCACACAGCATCATCTGGCGACAATAATACCTATGCGGAACACGGCTAGTCGGTGACTCCAGACTGTTACATCGTGACCTTCGAACAGCATAGGCGGAGACTCATATACGCTGGTGGTAGGTCGCTAGGTACACTCGGCCGTAGTCGGGGCAGTTCAATTATCCTCGGCCGCGGTCCGGACCGTTCGCACTGAGTTAGCCGTTAATATGTAGATGGTTTTTACCTGGTTATCTATCGGATGGCTCGCGACTATAATATGCGGGACATGGCTAGTCGGTGACTCCATACTGTCTTGCACCGTGATATTTCTTTCCGGCGGTGCCTCATACACCCTGGTCGTTGACCTTGGCCTTTCGGTTGTCTTTGGCCGAGGTCGGGGCCGCTCGGAGCTATTTTCTGTCAGGAGGAAGGGGGTGGTGGAGGAAGCGGAGCCCGGGAATGTGCGATGGAGGATTAGGCGAGGGGTGGTGGATTTGGGGGCTGAGGTCGACTTTGGCGTGGGCTTGCTGGTGGTGGTCGTTGTTGTCGTGGTGGTGGTCGTTGAAATTTGATCGCCTGTTGAGGAGAGAAATATGTTATTGGACGAGGTATCAAAGTTCAGTATTCACAGGGTGTGGAGACCCAAAAATAGAAACGAGCCTGTGGATCAGTACCTGATCGCATATGGGAATGGGCAGCTTCTACCAGACTATTAATCGACCATTTTAAGTGTCTCCAATCACCAGTAAAGTACACAGTGTTATGGCCGGTGACTGGTCCAGCCACTGGTTTCTTACCGCAGTAAAATTGTTGATAAGCACACAGAAGGAAGCTACTGGCATTCTTCTGGTAGTTTCCCTTAGTCAGCTCATACGACATCTACGAGCTGAATTGGTAAGGTGCTCGCGCAGCGCTTCGCCCCATTTGCCATTAGAACCCCGCACACATTCAACCACAGAGCCAAAGTCTATATATTTGTTGGATAAAGGTAAGATACTCACGTTGGCAAATAGGCTGTGATTGGTCCCACAGTCCGCTGGAGAGGCACTGCGCTCGCTCCGCTCCTTGCAGGTGGAATCCAGGCGCGCACGCATAAACAACGACTGAGCCGTATGACGTCCCGTTCTGGGACAGAGTAGCGCGCCCGTTTGTTATTTCTGGTGGATCCGCGCAGTGGATCTCTATGGGATTTAAAAACACAGTTGATTTAGCAAAGCCTGATGATGTTTGCCATGCCTGATAGGTGTATTTCATGAAATGGGAAATCCCTATCGCCACTAAAATTTCTCTTTCACGTAATGAGCGTAATTAAGAACTGAAAGGAGAAGATATTTCTCCTTTCCGTTCTTAATTACGCTGATTATTTTTTTCTTGATATTACTGAGCAACAACCTGACAATTTGAAGCGCCTGCAGAATGTCGGGATAGAGTTTACCTATTGCTTGCGCAAATATGATCTTGTCTCGGAATTTCGCAGAAAGCTCAAGGTAGCAGTAACAGTCACATCCTATCTCCTCTCTATAATATCTTATTTATCTCTTCTGTACTTCTTTCAAGGAACGTTTCACTATTCTTCATCATTCTCTCGCTCTTTCTATGCACTGTGTTCTAAAAGACCCTCTTTTGGGACCGTAGCCAGGTAGTGGTGGGCGACGGCGGCGAGACCAGATCCGATGCTCTCGGAACCGTGATGGGCGTAGCCTAAGGCTCGTCCGTCTCGAACATCCTCTTCTCCCTGCTTCTGAACAACTTGCCCGAGCACGTGACGGCGGGAGAGGTGTTCATGTACGCGGATGACGTGGCTGTGGTTGTGCGTGCTCCGTCTCTTGACCAACTTGAGCAACAGCTCAACGAGGCTACCTGGCAGGTTGAATGGACTCGTCCTAAACCTCAAAAAAAACCCACTTCATGCATTTCTCCATTTTGGGGCGCCAAGTGAGAAGCGTCGCGGTATCGTTAGACTCTACAAGCATAAAGCAAGTGCAGATCATCACATTCTTGGGTTTTCAAATCGACCGAGGCTTGACTTGGAGCTCACATTGTCAGTTGACCAACTCTGTGCAAGACTATATAGCGCTTGCTATGCTTTACGTAGACTGGCCCGCGTGGTCTCTGCTGATGTTGTCCGCACGTGCTACTTTGCAACGGTGCATTCGCGCTTACAGTACGGAGCTGAACTGTGGGGGCACGCTGCCGATAGGGAGCGCGCGTTTCGCATGCAGAAACGTGCTGTGAGAGCTATTGCAGGCGTGGCGTGGGCCACACCGGCAACACCGCTCTTCACTTCCCAGGGAATACTCACGCTGCCAGGTATTGTCATATACTAAGTTGCAATGTATGTACGTGCGGGCGAATCATGGAGCATTCGCAACACGTGAAGACGGATATACCCACCGGTATAGGACCCGCGGAGCCGACAAGCTCGCCTCAGTACAGCACAGGTTGGCCAAATCTGACAGGTTGACTCATGTGCTGGGACCTACTATCTACAACCGCCTACCGGAGCATGTTGTCACCGCACCCAGCTTAGCTTGTTTCAAAAATAAACTAAAGATATGACTCATCGAGAGGGCGTACTATAAGGTCGAGGATTTTCTCGAAAGAAAATTATGATTTTTTGTTTTTATTTTAATTATTGTGAATAATGTTATTATTTTATTACTAGTTGTATTGTGTTATATAATTTTTCTGCAAATTTAATTGAATCTATGTTCCATAATCTGACAAATTGTTATTTATATATTTAAAATTGTATTTAATTGTTAGTATGTACATTGATTTTTACTATGCGACTTGTAAATATTTTCTTTTTTTATCAATATGTATGACTGTGATTCTTACATAGGTCTTCGGCTGATCGCATACCCCATGGCATAGGCCATGTTCATAATAAAATAATAAACATCATCATCACCGGCGTCTGTTAGTGTGGCCGCTCAAGTCAGCTAATTCTAGTTGACTTCTATATTAAAATGGGTACGACTTCATTTATGAGTTTATTATCTACGAACAGCAAAGTAAACTTTACTATTATGACCCAAATGCCAGCGCCGGCGGCAAAGAAAGTCATCACCCTTGCCACAGCTGCCATTGATTATGTGGTGTTGTGAGAAATTGATGTCGCCGTGAGATTGGAGATGCGCCGTATAATTACTGCAATTGTCGACATCTGTGGCGATAGCGAGATGAAAGCAGAAAGACGGCGTTGCTATTGAAATATCGAACGTTGTAAACGTATAAGTAGGTACATAGGTGTTGTTGGTTTCTAAAAAAACCGTTGGAGACATTAGTTAACACTCACTGGGGTAAGTTTTTCTGTCTCGAATATTCTAAAAACAGCGATTTTCGAAACCCTTGTGTAATTTCAAATAACAATAGAAGTGCCAACTTAGGAATACGAAGCACTCCTTGTAACTCCTTCCTTGTTAGACGGTAAACTTGTCTGACCATAACCCACTTGGTAGTTTCCGCTTCCAAAAAATGCACCAGCATAGCGGAAATCCACGCTGGTCGTCTCAGCAGAGGGATAGTGTCACAGACTCTTAAGACCACACGACGCTTATGGAATGATGATTATAGCAGAGTAAATGTGATTGAGCGTAACCAGTTCGAGCGTGATGGTTTAGTTTCGTTAACTGTGCGGTTGACGAAGTGACAATTAATTATGGCACCTGTCATTTACCTTCGCATCTCGGTGGTGGTCCGTTCCAGCGCTCGTCTATATCACACACCAGTCGCGCCCTTCCCGTCATCTCATAACCGGGCTTGCAGGAGTACTGGACGTGCGACAGATAAGAGACAGATCCGTTCAGTAGGCTATAGGTTCCGTGAGCGATCCCAGCCGGGAAACCGCACTCGATGCCTGGAAATAAACCTTATGGTTATAATAATAGTATATCCTAGTCAAGATTTGAGTCGATTCGGTTCAAATTTAAAGTCTAGATTAACTCTTACGAGACTCATGCGCTTTAAATTTATACGTAGTATACTATTTGCCAAAAGACTGGTGCCTTTATTCGAAATAGATTGCTGTCGCAATTGCTGGCAATTCATAATTTTTTAAGAAGAGATGTCCTTGTAGACGTAACTTCATCATGATCAGCTTATGCAAGTCCTATGCTCGACACAATATAGGCCTCCTTTTACGAGCGCTATAGCGCTATGTCTTCAACCAGGTGCAAGTAGTATCTTACCCAGCTAATAAGTATTTAGTAGGAAGATAGTAGCTCAAACTCACGTTTGCAGACAGGTGGAAACTCATCATAAAAACCAGTATCCAGGCAAGTCCTTACAGTGGGCCCGACCAGCAGATACCCATCGTCACAGGAATACTCCACGGAGGAGCCTATCCCAAACCCGCCTTGAGTCAGCATGGTAGAGTTAGGAGGCTGCTCTGGACGACCACAGGTCTTCGGCTCTGCGGGCAAAAGGACATGTTAGGTAGGTTGCACTATATTTCGCGTAGTATAAGGTACATTTTTGACATTTAAGACAACCGCAATGACACAGGAAAAAGCTATTTCGCATCACAATACTCGCAAGCCAATAGAAAAGTGACTTACGGTGCTGGCAAATATAGTTCAATCTGGATAAGCAGTCGGTGTCGGCCCAAAGCCAGCCTTTTCTCCCGTCAAATCTGGCGCAGTCTTCCGTCCCACCTGGGACATTCCAGAAAGAGACGGTGACGTCATTGCCGCTCACCCACTTCCAGTTCTGGGGGTCTTGAGGGTCCCTGGCTGCGCCCATCCAGTATTGGCTGCTACTGTCACTTCTGTGTAAGAATAACTACTAGTTAGCTGTGTAAGAATAACCACATGGCTATGCATATGGTGCATTCTACGCATATGTATACCATTCTCAATGGTTTATACTCTGTTGTTGCAAAATCTTTGACAGCTCTTTAGAGCATTTGAGCTTTTAATTGCAGACTCTTTCTCTACAATAGAAATAAAAAGTATGGCATAATTTTGAGTATTCCTAAATTAGCTTACGATCAACGCTGCATAACGCTTTTTAAAATATAAACTAGGGTAGGAGAGCATAATATGGCTCTGGCGGGGCTAAAAACATAGAACATTAGGTCCTGGTTATAGAAAAAAAAATGATAAAAATCGCTGTGGTTAGATAAGATACTTTTGTAGGTAAGTAAGTAGAATGAATACAGTCGCAAAGCTCTTAAAACTGCTGACTACAGAATAAAGGCCGTAACTCATCTGGGCCGCACAGCACAATAATGAGCATTCTAATATGGGTCTAACTCGGTATAACTAGATTAACTTTAATGTATATATAATATTAAACAGCGTGCGGTATGCGAACTTGACGCTACCGTTAGAGTACGCCTTACTTAACGCAAGCATCGCGTGGATCGCTGCAGTGCTCGCATAAAAAAGGTAACAAATATAAAATAGCTTAATTTCCTTTCGACCATACATAACTCTTGGACACATCACAAAATTCAAATTATTTGAGTAAAACTAGGAAATAAAGCTATTACTTTTGATATTTTGTCCACATCAACCTTTTAAGGTAAAGTAAAGAAGCGAAAATGAAACCTTGTTAGGTTGTTTGTTTTTTAGCAAAACACGTCCTAAGCTTTTTTATCCTCTAGAGAATCCGATATTTTGTTAAAAACCTTTTTACAATTTTTTGTAGAAAATACATAATTTTCTACAAAAAATGTCGCGACAGCATCTTACTAATAAAGTTACGTTACAATAAGTGTTTTTCTATTTCATTTTTTCTATTAAAATGCCGCCTTTTATTAATATGGCTTTTTATTTGTACAGTGGTATATTAATCCCTATCAAAATAAATTACTTTATGTTAAAATGTGCTTCAATATAACTTTTTGAATTATTTAATTCTGACATTTCATTCGAAAGTTATCACGAGTTCAAAAATTAAAGTATTAGAAAAAAGTCACACTCGGGTAACTATAACTATGCGATATAGGCGTCACTAGTGTACGGGTACGGGAAGTCAATTTTAAGAAATCGTCATCATCATCATCATCATTATCAGCCTATAGCAGTCCACTGCTGGACATAGGCCTCCCCTAATGAGCGCCATAGCGCCTTGTCTTCAGCTTGCCGCATCCAGCATCTACCTGCAGTCTTTCGCAAGTCGTCATCCCACCTGGTCGGAGGGTCCTACACTACGTTTACGTTTATTTGAAGAAATAAACGGCCGTAAATAATTATGAATAATAAAATAATAAATACCCATGCGAAGCCGGGATGGTCCGCTATTATTGGATAAAAGTTTTCAATCTATTTAATAAAACGTGAGATAAATAGTGAGATTATGTAAATTTTATCTACATATGTCTAACTAGGTAGGTCATTTTAAAGCTTTGTTATAAAACAGTTGGTATGTTTAAAGTGCATAAGTCGGATTTATTTGACTGCATACGCTGCAAAACTAAATCTCTTCGAAAGCTTATCTACCTATGTAACATACATATGCCCCATTGAAGTTTACTATCAAAGGTTATTCCTAAGAATAGGTACGGTGTGTGTACAATTTCCAAAGTTTTTCCTTTTACGTTTACATCAACACGATCATAATTTGACGACCATGCGTTGACGGCAAGATTGTCGCTAGCTGCAGCTGCATGATGGACAGCAGCGTGCGGTACGCAAGATTTGAGGCGGAAGCTTGCGGGTGTGGAGGATTTTAGTGCTTTTTAGATACCGAACCATAGGCAATGAATATATCGGTCATATTCGTTACGTATGTACAGTTTTGTCACTTTTCTAAAGCCTCCCTCTACTCGTTTACCGACATATACTCGTATGTTGGCAGGTCCATCGCCAGATCAGTTATATTTTAATTGACAATAAATCGAGTGATAAATAATTCTATTTGCATATAAAAAGTACAACCAGTTGTCATGGATGGTAGCTACATATAGGAAAATGTTTCACTCGAAAACTATAATCAAAACGCTGCGGCATAGATGTCACTTTCTAAATCGTCTGAGGCTAGAGTAGCGAAATTGTATGGTTTGTCCGTTACATGGCACACGATAACTGACACCAGGGACGTAGCCAGGGTTAGTAAATGGGGAATTTATACCGAAGTTAAGATATGTGCAGAATTTAAGACAAGCTTGAATTGTACTATTCGGGTAGATATGACTATCTTAATTGGTCTCAACTAAACCAACGCTAATTATGTTAAAACTATCAAAGATATCCTCCATTTTAGCCTTAGGGGCAATGATGCTCGAGCGGGCGTCAAGTCCACAGTAACCATGGATTTCTAAAATTAAACAACAACTGACGTACGGGTTGTTGTTTAATTCTTTGTTATTAATAATTATGTATTTTATTACATTTGTTTTTTTTTGTCTCGATCCTAGTTCTTTAAAGTTGAATTAAATTTAATTATAAGGTTGTTTAAAATTGTATTATGTACCAATTCTCATAATTTTATTATGTATAACTACTTCTTAACATGTCAATCTATTATTTGTTGTGTGTTAATAAGTTTACGTTTCAAGACAGATCATATTTAATTTTTTTTGTGTTATTCTATTATTGCTTGTCATGTGTTATGTGTACCTAATAAAAATAAAATAAATAATAATCTCTAATAGAGCGTTCATTTCAATAAATAAATATGTCCTACAATGTATAGCCCCCTTGCTCCGTCCTAAGCACGTTCACTCACAGGGTCCAGCGACCGTAGTGATCACTAATAGAGTTTAGTTATATGAATGTGCGTCTTTGGCCCTAAATGACACATTAAATTACTTCTGTGTAGAGCCTGTACGGAAATCACGAGTCCTCACCAGACCCCATGCGTCTAGAATCAAAACCACACTCACATGTATATTTTCTTTTCGTGGTTCCTTCAGTTCAATAAATTGTCCAGCACTTTTATTTATTATTTGCCCCAGTGTTCAGTTAGTCCTGAATACGACTACTCACGGGGCTCGATGTCTACAATCAGGATCTCTAAAAGATCGTTCAGTTAATTAATGTGCCCTACAATGTAGAACTCCTTTACTCTTAAATAATTAAAATAAATAAATAATGCTAGACAATTCACACAGCATTATCTAGCCCCATGGTAAGCATACAATGCAAGGTATAGATAATACAATACATTACATAGATAGATATTTTTTATTATACAAAGAAAACGACCAGAACACTCGCAATATGTGTATGGACCCTGAACCCCCGTCCTTAGTACGTCCACTCACAGGACCCCATGCGTTTACAATGAGAGCTCAGCACTCGAGGTGGATCTCTAAAAGAGCGTTCAGTTAAAGAATAATATGTTTTACAATTTGAACTTGCCCATAAGAGACACATGAATTTGCTGTAGCTTATAGACCCTAAACCCCCGCCCTTAGTACGTCCACTGACGGGATCCCATGCGTCTACAATCAGGGCTCGGCGTCCGTGGCGGATCTCTAATAGAGCGTTCAGTTAAATGAATGTGTGTTTCAGTTTTTTATAGACCCTAAGCCCCCGCCCTTAGTACGTCCACTGACGGGACTCCATGCGTCTACAATCAGGGCTCGGCGTCCGTGGCGGATCTCTAATAGAGCGTTCAGTTAAATGAATGTGTGTTACAGTTTTTTATAGACCCTAAGCCCCCGCCCTTAGTACGTCCACTGACGGGACCCCATGCGTCTACAATCAGGGCTCGGCGTCCGTGGCGGATCTCTAATAGAGCGTTCAGTTAAATGAATGTGTGTTACAGTTTTTTATAGACCCTAAGCCCCCGCCCTTAGTACGTCCACTGACGGGACCCCATGCGTCTACAATCAGGGCTCGGCGTCCGTGGCGGATCTCTAATAGAGCGTTCAGTTAAATGAATGTGTGTTACAGTTTTTTTTTCGTAGGTAACAGTTACGCGTGGTTATAGCTAGGCCGGTATTTGTGCGATGTAAGAATGCTTCTCTTCATTATTAGTAATAGTACGTAGGTAACTCGAATGAATGTAATCGTATAATTTTTTATTTATATTTCGCACTAAATTAATCAGTTGAATAATTATACATTTGTTTGTCAAATAGCAAAATACCTAAATCATCGTTGATTGTTCGAATTTTTGCTTATGCCGAGTAAAATCTTATGCCTTGTTTGATTTCGTGTGGTTGACCGAGCATCTTCTATCTGTTAACTACAGAATCTCGGTGTCTTTTATTGTTGAACACCTTAAATTAATCTGACGTCCCCAAATATGTTAGGCGAGGCCTAAATGTATGCTATCTCACCTGACATAATGCTTATCAGGAGGAGGCATGCGTCCAGCAGTGGATCAATATAGGCTGATTAGGATGAGGAATGTGCGAAAAGGCGCCCTAGGGGGCTTTGCGAATAAATGTTTAAAAGCGGGGACCGAATCGGGTTTTTTATAGTTTTATAAATCTATTGCATAACTATAGGAGAGGTTTATTATTACGAGAGGGTGAGTATTTACGAGCATGCAGTTTGTGAGAAACTCAGTCCTTTGTTTCTTTCAGAGCTATTGAACACGTTAGAAATTCCAAATGACATAATTATCTATGTAAAACTTCGAATCCCTTAGTTTTAAAGAGCTTTTTTGGAATGTGGAGAAATACTAATCCCTCTGGAATATTTTTTTATTCGGACCACCTCCGTGTCTAGGTCTAGGTATACAAAAAGAGCACATCGGTCCATAAATTACGGATACATCGAAAACCATACATACAGTCGAACATAGAACCTCCTTCTTTTCTCGAAGTCAGTTCAAAAGAGAGAGACCGTTGTCAGAGTTGGCCATCTGGGTGGCGTAATAGATTGTGCTATTACAATTTAATTCGCACTTGCTTCCTCGTCGAAGACATTAAATTCGCATTAGGCGTGTGTACTGATGGAGTTCGCTCTAGTGTGTGGAATCCCACGTATGTGTATAGGTAGATACATTACAACAATCACATCTTTCTTTGAGAATAAACGAGTTTCATCATCATTCGCTATTTGACCATTGCTGGGTAAATGTCCTCTCAAACTCTTGTGCTTCTCAACACGATTTTGCGCCAATCTCAAGATTTTACTTACATAAAAAATATAGCTTCTAACAACTTCATATGACAGTGACAGGGGTGTTTAGCGATGGGTGATTTTGGCTCATTTAACTTCATTTTACCAAGTGTTTTTAGAATTAACTGGTTTTTAGGGTACAAGTATTGAACCCTCGGTGAAAAGTGTGTTTAGTAACTTAGATAATAATTAGTCACTTTTCTAGAAACGATATCTTAGGTATATGAATGGACTATTTCCATAGGAGAGAAATTTAAAATCAACAATCTGTGGTATCAACTATCGCATTCCAAGCAGTATCTTTCGTGGTAATGCAACAAAAGACGCCGAGGTTCTTAATAATACTTCATTAGTTGTTCAATTCAGAGAGTATTTACTTTCTATAAATTTATAAGGTTGTCGATCAAGTTTTGAATGTTTCAGAATCATATCGTTTGATTTTTATATGTATAGAGGATCTCGTTCCTTGGCCAGAGGCCAATGTAACTTTAAGAAAGTAAAACTCAAAATAAAACGAGTCATGGTAAATATCCCGTTATTAATGACATTAGTATTATTAACCGTGTCGTTTTTAAAAGCTCAATCTAATCTTCTTTAACACAGACCTGAAAATATATCGCCAGCAATAAAAGTCACTCACCGATGCCTCCTCCAAAGCTCCCAACTGATGAACCCCTGCAACGCCGTGTTGCTCTCATCCACCAGCGTTCCGCCTCTCGTTTTGCAAGACTCTAACGCGTCCCTGAACGTCACCGGCTGTCGATCGTAGAATATATAGCATTTCCCGTTGTAAGTCGCCGTACTGCCGGGTGGTTGATCTCTAAACTGCGGGCATCTTTCTATCGGCAATGCTTGGTCTGTGTACACAAATGCTTCGCAGATGGACAGTTGGCTTGGCGCGCTCGTTTCTAAATGCACGCTAACGAAGGCCCCGGGCATGGGAGGGTTGCAAGGCAAGAAGAGAGGTTGCCCTTCTTCTATGAAACCCGTGAATCGGTTGCAGATAGGGTTGGTTCCAAGGTCGGGGCGGTTGTTGCCGACGCGGACAACGATTACGGCTGGCTTGTTGGCTCCTGGAAGAAAGATACCGTGTTAGACAATCACTACATAGTATAAAACAAAGTCGCTTACCGCTGTCTGTCTGTCCCTATATGCTTAAATCTTTAAAACTACGCAAAGGTTTTCGATGCGGCTTTTTGTCACTAGATAGTGATTCAAGAGGAAGGTTTATAAACAATTTGACACATAGATTTCGACGCGGGCGAAGCCGCGGGGCGCAGCCAGTTATCTATAAACTGCATGGGTATTATGAGATATTTTTGTGTGTATGGATGGAATGGGTCCCTAGAAATAAGATATGGTTGGGCCTTGCAGCAGACTAAAGCGCTGATGTAGAGGCATGCTGGATGTGCTAATGAAAGTCTGGGCCTTGCTGGCGCAAACGGCGAGGCATGAAAATAATTAAATAATGCTGGACAATTAGCAGCGCCATTTAGTCCCAAGCTAAGCAGAGCTTGAATTATGAAGAAATGTGGCGGAGATCGCGCTGGCTAGTCCGCCTGAAACGCAAAGGTTGCAAGTTCGAATCCGACCGCGGACAAATATTTTGAAAACATTTTTTTTATTTTTACTAACACTATGTTATGTAGACAGAAAACTAAGTACCTTACTTTAATAACCTAACCTAACTTTCAAAACAGCGTTCTCATTCTGTCACCATTTTCATCTTTCAGCAGGTATTTTTTATTTTTAATATAATATATGTAAGTTTTATTAATTTATTACTCAAGTTTTATATATCTATGTATAATTTTAACCTCATCTTAATTCTAATTCATTTTATTCCTAATATATATATAAAGATAAGATAAAGATCATTTATTTGCAAAAACATATTGTGTTATTGAGATGTTACAAACAGGTAGGTATCAAATATGTTTTACCGGTTACGATTACGTGTACAAATTGAGAGATATGGCATGCAGTCTGTTATTATAATTATTATTTAACTTATAGAACTTATTTAAGTTGAGAAAATCAATAGAAATAATGTCATAAAATATTTAAAAAATCCGTAATTACAACATGCAATAGTTCTACAATATAATATATTTTCATTAATAAGTTAGAATTTATCATTTAAAAAGTCGTCAATCTTATAATAACATTCGTCAATTAAAAATTTCTTAAATTTAGTTTTAAATTCACAGTTATTAAGTTGCTGGTAAAACTCTTAGGGATTTTGTTATAGATTTTTGGTGCCATTGATACTATGCTCTTATGTAGTAATGCAGTTTTGCATTGAAATAAACAAAGCTTATATTAAACATTTGTTAATTAAAAATTTCTTAAATTTAGTTTTAAATTCACAGTTATTAAGTTGCTGGTAACTCTTAGGGATTTTGTTATAGATTTTTGGTGCCATTGATACTATGCTCTTATGTAGTAATGCAGTTTTGCATTGAAATAAACAAAGCTTATATTAAACATTTGTTAATTAAAAATTTCTTAAATTTAGTTTTAAATTCACAGTTATTAAGTTGCTGGTAACTCTTAGGGATTTTGTTATAGATTTTTGGTGCCATTGATACTATGCTCTTATGTAGTAATGCAGTTTTGCATTGAAATAAACAAAGCTTATATTAAACATTTGTTAATTAAAAATTTCTTAAATTTAGTTTTAAATTCACAGTTATTAAGTTGCTGGTAACTCTTAGGGATTTTGTTATAGATTTTTGGTGCCATTGATACTATGCTCTTATGTAGTAATGCAGTTTTGCATTGAAATAAACAAAGCTTATATTAAACATTTGTTAATTAAAAATTTCTTAAATTTAGTTTTAAATTCACAGTTATTAAGTTGCTGGTAACTCTTAGGGATTTTGTTATAGATTTTTGGTGCCATTGATACTATGCTCTTATGTAGTAATGCAGTTTTGCATTGAAATAAACAAAGCTTATATTAAACATTTGTTAATTAAAAATTTCTTAAATTTAGTTTTAAATTCACAGTTATTAAGTTGCTGGTAACTCTTAGGGATTTTGTTATAGATTTTTGGTGCCATTGATACTATGCTCTTATGTAGTAATGCAGTTTTGCATTGAAATAAACAAAGCTTATATTAAACATTTGTTAATTAAAAATTTCTTAAATTTAGTTTTAAATTCACAGTTATTAAGTTGCTGGTAACTCTTAGGGATTTTGTTATAGATTTTTGGTGCCATTGATACTATGCTCTTATGTAGTAATGCAGTTTTGCATTGAAATAAACAAAGCTTATATTAAACATTTGTTAATTAAAAATTTCTTAAATTTAGTTTTAAATTCACAGTTATTAAGTTGCTGGTAACTCTTAGGGATTTTGTTATAGATTTTTGGTGCCATTGATACTATGCTCTTATGTAGTAATGCAGTTTTGCATTGAAATAAACAAAGCTTATATTAAACATTTGTTAATTAAAAATTTCTTAAATTTAGTTTTAAATTCACAGTTATTAAGTTGCTGGTAACTCTTAGGGATTTTGTTATAGATTTTTGGTGCCATTGATACTATGCTCTTATGTAGTAATGCAGTTTTGCATTGAAATAAACAAATAAACAAAGCTTATATCTTATTTGCTTTCATTTAAATTATCTTGCATGACAATGTAAATCTGACATTGCAAACGTACATTTATTCACGTTTACCGTTTCATATCTAAAATAACTCTATAAGTCAACAGTGCACGTAAATTTCTATTTAATTACGTTTATACCTAAACAACATAAATTTCACACAATATATTATATTTTCTTTAAGAAGCGATAGAAATGGTGTTGTCTAATAGTCGTACGTCGAACAAAGTGTCTTGATACTTAACGTAGATAGTCTTATCATGCGTGGCAATGGAAACCTTTTACCAATCTCGATAATGCACACCCATTAAAAAACAATAAATGTCTAAACACGTAGAAAAACTAAGCATTGGAAGTAGGTTAGGTACCTAAGTAGGATAAGTGATTTGCCCCTTTTTTGCGTATTAATGATTTTTCCAATCTATGTACCTTTTAGACATCATTTTTAACCCTCGTCGAAAAAGTGGATGTTATGTTTAAGAAGGCGTACGACTTATAACAAACGGGCAGTGATGTATTATAAGTTATTTATAAGTTATTATAACTTAGTAGGTACTTTGTTTTGCATTTATAATATTTGTTACATTAGTATAGATATTTTTTACGTAGGTAAGTGTAAAAATCTCAACATTACACAACTGCTTCGCACAACCAGGAGTGCCTCATGAAAATGTTATTTTCCGTGACTACCGATTTCAAGTGCCAGTTTACTAAAAAACCGGTGCAGCCGATAGCTATCCTTTATTCTTCAGCCGAACCAGAGTTTCGTAGTTAATCCGTCGGGATATATTTTAAAGTTACTTTTACAATAGTTGGATAAACTTCGATAAAAATTGTAATAATATTTGACGACCTCTGTGGCGCAGCGGGCGAAGGTTCACCTGCGAAGCAGGAGGTTGCGGCTTCGATTCCCGCCATTTGAAGATATTTGTTCCGGTGTTAGATATTTTTTATTAAACATAGAAAACGACCAGAACGTTTTTTATGTATAATAAAAATATCTAAATGTTAATGTACTGCATTATATACATAGGTATATAGGTACATTCATCTAGTACCTATAACACAAGCTCTGCTTAGCTTTTGGGGCTAGAAAATCCTCCGTGGATTGTTCAGCATTATTTATTTATTATTTGAACTCCGATTTTATTCAAACATACTCCTCCATACACACCTCTACATACTCTCGATCAAGTCAAAAACTAACCAAATCGGTTCATCCCTTTGTGAACTACGATGCTACAGTGGCAGAGACCGCGCTGGTTCGCCTGTAAATTAAAGGTTGCGGGTTCAAATCCCACCGCGGACAAATATTTTGCACACATTTTTTTTTAAATTATTACCAAGATGTATGTAGATAGATAACTAACTTCCTATATTAATCGAAGCAAAACTTTCATTACAGCATTTTGTCTCATTCATAACTTTCACTTAGCAGTACCCAGTGATTGCCTCAGTGAATGATTCCCTTAACCGCAGAACGGATTACCTACATTAAATTCGAGTTTCTCTTTAAATATTTCCCATTACCTCCTCAAGTATCTTAGTGCATCCAAACAAACAATATTACAATTTACTTACACTTACAAAATAATATTTTGCTAAAAAAATAAAATCTATGGCTTTCGTTCAAAAAAGAAAAAGGGAAGTCAAATTATCTGTATCAGTGGGGTTGGGCGGGCTATTTCTTGAAAGACATAACACACCCTTTTTTTTTTACGGAGTTTTTGGCTTTTTTCATTCGCCCCGGAGCATTTGTACGTAGGCATTCCGGCGGACCTTTACTGTGTAGATACGGACTCCCCCAACTACTTTAACTCAGAACTTGCATGCCTCAAATCTCGCTACAACACATCGTTTGCGCGATCTAGGAATTGTCATAATTTCTCCTGAACTAGACATCGGCGACACCTGCATTTGAATTATGTTATAGAAACTTTCGAAAGGAACCTCTTGGCGTGATAAAGTTGACATAAATGTAAATGGTGACTTTATAAAACACGAAAAAGTCTTCCCGCCAAAAAAATAACATAAGTAGTGCCATCTCTTTGATGCTGGTTGCAGTTTTATGGGTCAGCTTCCAGTAATACATGCAACATGGCTCGCAACAAATTTTTAATTTGTTAAAAAAAACATGTTTTCACCCCTATAACTACTGAAATGACTTTGTAAAATCGACGTAACGTTATAAAATAACAAATTAAAGCAAATTTATAGTTTGTCATTATTTTTGTACTGATATTGAATTGCTAAATGATTGATGGTGAGTCATTTTTAACAGCAGCGCCATACCGCGACGGTGTGTGGGGAGTAGGGCGGCCCGCATGCGCTCTCGAGAGCGCCCTTGCTGTATGCCACAAAATATTTTCTTGCGGGACCTATCCATCTCTGTCCCGCCTGTACAATGGTCGGGTTAAAAGATAAAACGCTCAAATCACCTAGATATCTTCAAAATTTGTTTTTTTTTGTGAAGATAACATAGAAAACCTCCGAAAAAAAGGAAATAAAAGTTTTAGAAAGGAAAATGCGCATCCAAAAGTTTGTTTCCGAAGGGGTTTGAACCCGCAACCTCTAGCGTTCGACATGCCTTGTATTAATGTTTATGTCGTGGCCGTATCGTAGATTTGCTCATTTCATGAAATGCTCAAGAATTTCATGAAATGGTCGTATTTCATGAAATGGTCGTATTTCATAAAATACTCCACTGTCTATTGGCCACATCATGATGTGATTTGGGCAGATCAATGATAAGAAATCGTTTCTCGATATGGGCAACTAAACGCGCGGCTTCTTCATGCAATGGTCAAGTTTATTTGATCACATTGTAAAGTAGTTACAATAAACAAGTTGTTAACATATTCTGGATTTTTATAAAATATTTTATGGACACTCTATTTATACAATCCGGCCAAATGTGAATTTCAAAATCGTGATATGTTGACGATTTAATGATCTGGTCAAATTAAGTTGCCCACATCATGAAATGCGACCATTAAATGAAATTCTTGAGCATTTCATGAAGTCAGCTAATCTACGATATGGCCACTACATATACACTACCCATTAATACTATGAATTTAAATAAGGCCACTAGGTTTTTGACGAAATCCCCGTACATGTTCAGCACACTTGAATGAACCTGATTATGCAATTACACAACAGCCATTGCGTCCGTAATCTGTGCGCAATTGGTCACATCTCCGCAATTTGTCTTCACAATGAAGCGCTGCTTCTTATTTGCATTCATTTCGCAATAAGTGGGTGAACAACCTGGCCTGTTGTAAGTTTTGTCTCAGTAGGAATTTAAGATGCTGAGGTGTTTGACCCTAACATAAATGTAGTACCTATCTCTAGTGTGCCGATGTTAATTTGACCGGGGCGTCTGGTGTCCAATTTGACAGCCGCGGCGGCGTCTTCCGCGTAATCGAGGTGGATGTGAAAATAAGTAAGAGACGCCTCAATCCTTATTAAACTTTAAATACCTATTTGACTAAATTCAATTATAATATTAAAATTTCAACAACAAGAAACCTCTATGGCAACAATTAAATCACATAGGTATGTAATATTAGCAAGATGCAAATTATTTTAGAGTATGTACTTGCTTCTCACACATGTCATAATTATCAGGTGTAAATATAGTTTGTTTATTAATAAAATATACGAAATTCGTTAAATAAAGTGATTTATTTAAACTAGAATATTATTTGTGGCCGATGGAAAATTTGGCGGCGTCTCTGCGGGGCTAAAATAATCGTCAGCGTGCGCCACGCTTGCGCCGTGCGGTGCAGACGTTTACTATTTAATCTACACTAATTATTCATAAATAATATCTGGTGTGCATATATAAATAATGTTTGACAATCGATAGAGCATCATTTAGCCCCAAGCTAAGCCTGTGGCTAAGCAGAGCTTGTGTTATGGGTACTAGATGACTGATATATTAAATATAATACATTACAGAGATAGATATATTTTATTATACATTTACATTTTATTACACCAGAATACCCGAAACAAATATCTGCATATCATACACACAATTGTCCCAAGGCGGTACAATTGTGTGTACGAGGCGATCGAACCCGCAACCTCCTGCGTCACAGGCAGACCTTCACCCACCGCGCCAGAGGTCGTCTGACAAGCGCAAACAATAAGGCAAATTAATGTAAAACTCACCACAACAAGGTTTCCCAAAATCCAGTCGCACCAACTGCACCATGTACGGTTCCAGCAAGTTCACGTACCACCACGGAACTCGCTCCGGCTTGGTGAGGGTGCATGTGTCAGCGCTGAAGACAGCCGCCGTGCTGCCGTCCAGGGCATGCTGTGGGACTCCAAGCTCCTCGGTCGATATCTGCATGGGCGCCTTGCCAGCGGCTACATTCACCACTGTGGAATTTTGAATTTTGTTAATATGTAGTTAAGGTTAAATACACATTAGGTTTTGCGTAAGTTTTGCGAAAATTTAAATTCTATGATGCGTCTGTAAACTACACACGCATTTTAGGTAAAATTTCAATTTCAACGAACAAACCTACAGCATACCTCATTAAATAGAGGGAGAATAACAGAGGGTTTTGTACCATTCTACACATGCATATACAAAAGGAACCCGGCTTTTTACATTAATATAAAATTATTATATGGACATGATATGGACACGACTATAGAGGTAATATAATAAAATATTGGTGGATATACATATGTGAAATGATCGTTATTTGGGTTACATTGAAACTGTTTCTCTCCGTTATATTTATCGTTTCAAAAAAAAAACATAATAATCTATGCCAAATAAGTGACATAATTTGTTCAAAAATAAAAATCTGTTTTATATATTCGAAATAATTGTGTCTGTTTTCTTAGTTGTGATCTTTTTTCTCCTAAACTATCAATCACAAGATTTTTTTTATTGTCATCACCATATTAAATAAAAGAATACCAAGGACACCTTTGGCTTATTTTTGCAAATTAATTTATCAATTATTTTTTTACCTATTCGGTACTCGTTCATCGCGTGAGTTTCCTGCGTGGGTCGACAATTCAGTGCGGGGCGAGACAAGCAACGTCATCGGCATATAGCCATCTCTTAAGAAGGCTACGAACGTCCATGCGTAATTGTTGCTGTTTCACGTCTAAATGGAGCGATTTATGAATGAGAAAGCGCGTCTAACCATCAAATACAAAACTGTGCCTGTGTGTAGTTAGTAAAGTCGGCGTGTACTCGAAACTAGAAGGAGCCTTTACTCTGGGTATGCAACCGAAAAACACGGAATCACACAGTTATAAACAAAATTGTTTGTTTATATTATTTTTCTGGCAAGGTAGCTACCAACCAGTAAGCGTGCGAAATAGATTCACTTTTGCTTAGTTTTGCCAATTGACTCTCCCTTTCACAGCGTACTCACTGCTTGCTTACAAAAACCAGAGACAGTCGCGGATCGGTGACCACAGCCTGAATCGAATATACTGACCTAGAATACCTAAAACTGAAGTTTTGTTTTCTTTGACATAACAGCATGTACGAAGCATGCACTATAAATAAATAATGCTGGACTTTACTGCTGGACTTCACACAGCATCATCTAGTCCTTAACAGGTTTTCATTATCACAAAGAAAATCATATCAGTAAACGCCATAACGTAAAAATGAATATTGACTGTTTTTAAATTTATTTTAATTTTATGTGTGAAATCTCAGAAATTTGACGCTTTAGGATAATATATGTATTACTTGGCATCATACAATTTGGCAAGAATCAAGGTATTATAATTAATTATACGGAACCCTCGGTGTGAATTAAAAGTTCACTGTAATCCGATTTTGAAAAAAAAAAGCTTTGGCCCCTTTAGTATGTATCCACCGACTAGATCATACTAACAAATAATTACGGACGTGTTACTTGCTAAGCCGCAAATACCTCCAAAATAAAGACAATGCAAACTTAACACATTACCTACCCGCCCCAGCCGGTGTCTGTCTGTTTGTTATAGGACCTTGATTGTTGCCAAATTGTATGATGCCAGTTAACATATCCTAAAGCGTCAGATTTCTGAGATATGCACAGATGAAAATAACTGTTGCTCTTTTTTATTATGGTCTCTCATTTACCATGATCTCGGGCCATAAAGTGACCCGGTCCTTTAGAAGGCTTGCGTGGGGCCGAAGTTAAAAGCACAGAGGCCCTTTGAGAAAGTAAATCTAAAGGCAATGGCTACACATAGCGGGTATCATCCTCGGTTGCACAATATGATACACCCAGAGATGGTATCCGCCAGGTGTAGACACTATTGCAAAGAAAAATGAAAGACATAAAACCAGGCTATTGTTGTATTTGCGGACGTCTGCCATAAACAAGTCAATCGACGGTGGCTTGCCGAATGCTGGATCAACATCGGCGCAAACGACTGAGGGGTGTCGAGAGGTGCGGCCCCGATTTCACCATCACGAAGACTGCCCGTGAGCGGGTTTCCTCGCTATTACGCCATTAGACACTTCCACCCCCCGAGTCTACATCCTAAGATGCATCTCTCGCGACTCCACTCAGACCGGCCAATAAAGGCAAGCAAGAGGTGGGATCTGGTTCTCTTGGGATGCCACTCTGCGAGCGGAGACGAGAACCAGGAACTTCCCCGGGAGCACTGCGGGTTATTATTTTTTATATTTTTTTTTCTTGTTATTTTTTTTATTCTTCATGTGTGACCGCTTTAGGACATTGCTTTTTTATTATTATTATAGTTATATGTTATTTTAGACATTGTTAGGGCCAAAATCTTCAACTTCACACCTATTAACTTAATCAGTGTCTAAGAAAAGTGGTAGATTTTTGTTCTGAAATACAGAGCCCTAAAAAGAAGAGAATATTTGTTTTTTTACCGTCGAAACATTTTTAAATGCAAATTAATTGCAAAATTTTAATCCGACTATTATGAAACTACTTTTTTTAGAAACTGCGTAGCGTGACGCATAATTTTTCCATTACTCGGCTGACCAACTTCATAAATGACATTATTTCGCCGTAATACTAAATGGTAGTGAAAGTGGTAGCCCTAGTCTTTAACGGCATGTGGAAGTGTGCCAGCACTTGCCGTTAACGGCGACCGTGGCGCCATCCTCGCATCTTGCCGCTCAGAAGGCTTATTAGATTACATACATACATTATTTGATACACACTGTCATAAAATACGAGTAATGCAATTAAGCAATTACACAGTAAAAAAATAAATATATAAATACTTAATTATACGGACAAACCACACAGCACAAGTTAATTTGACAATACGGAAATAAATAAATAATGCTGGATAATTCACACAGCATTATCTAGTCCCAAGCTAAGCAGAGCTTGTATTATGGGTATAGATAACTTATAAAGATATTACAATAATTTATCTAGATAGTTTTTTTATTATACATAGAAAACGATCTGTATACCCGGAAAAAATATCTGCAGTTCGTACAAACATCTGTCCCAAGGCAGGAATCAAACCCGCTAACCAACTGCGTCGCAGCCGGACAACCACCGCGCCAAAGGTTGAACAGTATTGTTGAATTAGTATTTGTCCCGAAAAATTTAAAAAAACAGTGTAAAAACCTTATTAGAAGTCGGTTTTTTGCATTTATTTTGAGGTTTAAATTAAATAAAAATAGGGGGGGGGGGGGGGGGGAATGATCGTTCCATCTAGTAGATCATAAATTCAAAGTTCACAGAATGAACAATTAAAGTATTTTTTATCTTATTCGGGACTATGACAACAGGATCCCTTTGACAGAGTATTGTACTGTACTTGTGACTACAAAATAACGAGGTATTATCAATAATTACATTAAAATTTTTCTTTATGTAGGTAAACTACGAGTGTACTGATAAGGGGCATAGATGGATATTACCTATATGTAGGTAGAACCTTGAATACCTTGAATTTTTTTAAACCCTCTCCCTCACTCCAGCTACCGGATGCCAAAGTGGGACAAAGCAATGGAAACCTGGAAAGTCCAAAAGCGGATGGATATTTCTCGCGATGATGATGTTTCATTCTGACAACTGACAGTCGTAAGTGTAAGGCGCATATAAAAAGTTGGTTGAATGTTATATATGACGCGACGTTTTTACAGTGCTTTCTGTCTTGTCACCTCACAAAAGATATAGAGATGGAGAAATCTCAGTTACGTCTACTTTGGCATAATTATCACACTAAAGGTGGTTCATTCCCTACTCAAACAATAGAGCTCGCTCATTCTCTATACTACATAGTATAACCAGATAAGAATATTAAAGATTATTTATCGCGTACCTTTTTAACCGATATCGTCTGGTATGGGGGGTCTCATTCCAAAGAATATAAGTGAGTCAACTCAATACTAAATTGCATAGTAGTGGAAGGTGGCGTTATTATATTTGTCTGTACTAGTATAGTGTTTCTTTTTATTATATCTGTGCCCCTCTTAGAGAATTAAATGGTTTAATTCTCTAAGGTGCCCCTACGTTTCCATCGCGTTACAGCGACCATCGTGAAAACAAAAGATTCCCGATAAATAATAGTTTTTTTTTTCTTTTATTATGTTAACAAATCGCGAAACTTTAAACTTTTTTATCTAATTAAATCAGTTAAATGTTTATTCTGATTTTATGTCAGCAGAAACAACAGAGGATTCTTATAAATAAGCTGGTTAATTTCTTATTGGTGCATGGCCGCTGACAGATTGTATATAAAGCGAAGCATTCTTTCATAAGTCTTACGTTACAAGCTGTCTGATGATGATGAATATGACACGACAAGACAGCTATACACCTGTCAGCCAATTTTATTCATAGCAGCATGAATTGAAAAGCACAAGAGAATAAACCCTGTATAATTGTATATGCACAAGTATAAAAGATGAGGCGTATAGAATAGATAAAACTGTACAGAACATTTTAAAAAACAACCTGTTTATATTTAATTATTTTATACCCACGTCTATTCTTTTTAACGCTAAGGCCCCAAGGTGACAGATCAATGAAATTTCTCAATCTTTTCATTTTATCTAGCAGTTTTGTTTGGTTAACTGTACCGTCAAATGCTAACTGCCATTTGTGTTTAACTACGATTAAGATTAAAGTTCGATCTTTGTATTTGATTATTGATTTTGTAAAAAACGAATTACAAGGCAAGGAAATTTACTATAATAAAACTATACAAAACATATAATAAAACAAATTGGTCATTTAAAATATATTTATTGCATTGGAATTTCTTAAAATAAGTGACCTTGAACGAAAAGAATGGACTCGGGTAATTTTTTACGCCTCTCGATAAATACCCAATAAATAATCTTTAATAAATTACTTTCTTAGGCCTATAGGGGCACGACAAATGCGTGCGACCGAAGTAATTGCATAGCCGCACCCCACTGCCCCGGCCATTATCAAAAGATTCAATTCTATGAAAGCTGATATCTACGCAAAGAGCAAATTTGACATCGTCGGCGTTTCTAGATGATGAAAGAAACATGATGATAATCTACATGAGCCCACCCACATTCGTCCAAGAATGGTCCAAAATCGGTCTGTACCTGACATACATCCAAATAGGATTTATGGGAAAAAGAGAAAAGTGGGTTTTGCATTTTAGTTTGTACACATTGAAGTAAAGCCAAATAAGAGACTTGCTTGGGCTTGGTGGAACCAAGTCATCAACATTATGTATAAGAACTTTTGCCTACAGGTCGTGTTTGTGTCAAAAAATGAGCGAACACACCTGCAGAAAGTGGGCAGAAGCTAGTTATGAAGGGCTGGTTTTCATCGCGCTTATCTACGTTTGCGACAAAGTTGAAAGACCTGAGACAGTCTTTAGGTCACAATAACTGAGGCACAATGCACGGACACGCAGTTTCGACGTGGATTGCATGTAAATAAAGTACTTGTGCTACTGTATCGAACAAAATCGTGCGCTAACTGAGTTGGCTTTTGTTCAAACATTGTCCCATCTTTGGTAAACGATGGCATCAATTACGTTTTGATGGTGCCTTGCAATGTATACTGTGCTATCATCATTGCGTTACTTTACAGAATAGGGGGCCCATGCCTGGAACTCGTTAGTCGGCTCGAAACAATGCGTCACAGGGAAGGGGGAAGGCCTCCCGAAAGCCGCCGTCAGCCGCCCCGCCGCCGCGCCGCCGCCGCCGTCATATCAAAAAATATGCAAGTCCGTGGCACAGTAACTTTAACAATGCGCGGATTGTACCCTTAATGAGGTCAACACACCAGAGTCGGCGACACAGACTGATTGTTTGGTACCTACAACATTTCGGTCTATACAATTGAATTATTAGTATTAATTAATGATTGCGGTACCCGACAATTCTATTCAACTAGTTGGCAGCTGCCGCCCTTGGTGTGCAGCTGTGCAGACTCCACTATAGGTACTAAGATTTCCAGTGACAAGGTTCCATACTGCTTGCAAGCGACTTCACTATCAAAGTCTTTCTGGCACAATACAGGTGCTGAACAGGTTCTCTTTATAATAACCCTCGTACTATAACTTAATTATGTTACTCGCGCATCCATACCGTTACGTTCAAAGCGTGTTTTAGACAACGACGTTCAGCGAATTGGAAATTAATCGGTTTTTTCGTGTTTGGTAGGAATGTGAGAAAGACCTCAAAGCCGTCGTAACCAATGTAACCACAGTGGTTTTTGTTATATTCATGTTTTGGTTACCTGCTTCGATGTATAATCGGCTGCACAGAGATGTTATAACCGTCATCGATCAACGGTATTCGCCGACCTTAGTATATTTTCTGTTAGCTATTTAAGGGTCAGTTTATCCTTCAAATTACTCTAATAATAAATAAAACCGAGTAGGGACATATTTTCAAGCCATCTTTATTGTAATTTCTACTCTGACTTCTGGGTCTAGGTCCAGTGATATCGATTGGCATCCCTTCTCGTTAATTTTCCAATAGAATCGCTCGGCATCAAGCAATCTCACTAAAACAAAGGGCGCTTTCATTCGAGAGCTATGGGAGAAGTCACAATGCCTTCCGCTTTTTCAAAGCCATTCTCATCTCATGAGAAATGTTTTCTCGACGAAGAAAGTAAAAGTGGGTCACGGGTGGCGCGATGCAATGTCAACATGGAATACGATTTGGCGGTGTATTATGTCGTAATGTGTAATAGCGTTACAGAATATGAGGATTCATTGAATTACCAAAAAATAAGCAGATAGATAAATAAAATATCTTTATGTTTATGTTTTTTATTTATATATGTATTTATATGTGTAATTCGTCTCTACGTGTTTGTCACCTAGCTCCTCCTGAACGGCTGGGTCGCTTTGGATGAAATTTTATGTGTATGTGGTTTGAAATTACAATTGAATCCGCTAGATGACGTCGTGATCACGCCACCATTAGGACAGTATAACTTCTGTTAGGACCGCTACATTTTGTCTCGGAAAAACGCGGCAAAACGGCTCTTCTTCAGAACTATATCGAAGTAAAGTTCTGTAGCAGAAACGGTTTTGAAAATGAAAATCTCACGGCGAAAACTCTGGTACTTCCTTGTTTATGTTTTGGTTTTGAGCTAAACGCAGCAATATTTGAAGGGTTGACTCCTCACATGGAGTGGACCAAATCGGCGCGGAGATGTGCAGGAAATAGAAATAGACCTATCGGGGCCACGAAAGTAGAGTTTTCAATGAATGCTTTGGTTGATACCACAGACCTGTTGATTGCAACACGCTGGGCAAAGGCCTCCCTTTTCTCCTTCCACTCCTCGCGATCCAACGCTGCTCGAAGATGTGCCTCGAGCTCGTCACGCCATCTCATCCTGGGCCTTCCACGTCGCCTCTTAGCGTTGAGTGGGATCCACTCTATAGTGGTCTTTGCCCACAAATCGCTGGACATGCGGCAGAGTGTCCGGCCCAGTTCCACTTCAGGCTTCCAGCTTTCTGATCAACGTCACCGATGCGTGTTTTGTAACCTAGTTACCATAAAATAATTGATAAACAAAGTAATGTAAACACTTACCACAAAAGGGAATTCCATCAGGGGTCCAGCGACCGTTGGAGCCGCAAACCCTTCGCGTCGGACCGAGCAGTTCAAAGCCCCTCTCGCATCCGTAAGTTCCGATGGTCCCCTCGTCGAGGGACTCGCTGGAGAACATAACCCACGAGTGGGCGGGCCTGCCAGGGTATCCACATTTTGCGGATACGTGTCCTGAAACAAACGAAAAATTCATAAATCAACTTTGCAATGTTGTTTTCCTCAGAACAGAACAGGAAATTATATTTATGATACATGTATCTTGTTTGAATTTAACTACAATAAATAAAAAGTAAGTTATTTACGTAGTTATTGTATTCTCCATTTAATATCACTGGTATTCTCTTTGATAATCAGTACTTTATTACCACAAAGTACTTTTCTACATTTTATTAATTCAACCGTGGACGGATGAAATCTTACTCATCCTAGATTGATTGATTTGCAGACTTATCATCGAATAGGCTCTACCAAAGCGAGAAAAGAGGAGATATTTTTAAATCACCAATAGAACCTCGTAATTCACACATCTCGTCTCCACTCAGCTTCAGTGGATACCACCGATCGGAGATGTATCATATGGCTTATGGGTATGAAGTCTGATAGTTTATGCATGCGCACTTGCATTGTTGCATAACTGTAAAGCTTCTGAAGTATATTTACGTAGCGCCTGTCTACATCTTTGAGGTAATCTCATTTCTTGTGAAACCATCTGGACTACCCTAAGTCCATTTACTTGCTTTGTATTTACAGAGGGCGGTTATACTCCCTACATTTCTCAATTAATGTTTGACAGCGTGTTGGTGAGTCTGGTTCCACTGTTTTGGAAGAATCCTTATAAAATTCTTATTCATCGCAAAAAGTTTTCGTGTTATACGTAGCCAGGGCTAGTCAGGGTCATAAAAATGGCTGTAAACATGTTACTCTTTGTTTTTAAATAAACTTGTACCAAGCAGTCTTACGTAGTAATTTTATTATTTTTGGAAGTTATTGTATTCTCTTTGCTACGTCTCTTTGTTATCTTTGTTTTTTTACGTAGTTATTGTATTCTTTTTGCTATGTCAAAAAGAATACAATAACTACGTGCTATGTTTGCTTTGTATTCTCTTTGATGTTAGCTATTCTCTTTGTAAGGCAGGACAGACCATGTTTTTCTTTGTTTTTTCTTTGTACAAATGACCATTCTGGCTAACTCAGATGTAGAAATCACAAACCCTGACCCCTAGGAATAAAAAACACTACGTTTTGGGAATTTAACTTGCAGGTTAAAGATGAACACTGTAAGAACCGGTACTTTCAAAGATAGCTCTGAATCTCAAGATCACGGGTATTTCTTGGCATTACGGCTACTCTGCCTTTCGTTTGTAGTATCCTTGCTGACGATACATATACGCTCCGTGAGAGTATTTAGATGGGAGCAGACTGTATCTGGAGGTCTATTTGTGACCTACTCCATAGCTGTTCCTGGTTTGGCGTTGTGCGCAGGAGTTAAAGAAGGTGAAGAAATATTCCAGGTACATTTATCTACTATTCATAATAAACTTACTATTCTAGTCAAAATGTGTAAGGGCACCTGACGTTACAAATTGTTAGTTGCAACTCAACTGAATACTAATTGCGATGGTCTGAAAAGATGAGGGGATCAGCGTAGAGGTAAATGGGTTCAAGGCGGCCAAAACGAGAAATATCTCGCTCATTCTTTCATATTTTAGAATAAATTTGAATGTTTGTCAACCTACTTTTCTGTAGGTTAACCGCAAATATAAAAAATAAAATGCTGCACAATTCACATAGCATCATCTAGCCCGAAAGCTAAGCAGAGCTTGTGTTAGTCAGATAGTCATTTTATTGGTAAAATAATAATTTACAAGTCAAATAATACAAATCAATGTACATACTAACAATTACAAATTTTTTTAAATATTAAATAGATAACAATTTGTCAAATTAAGCACTTAATTAAATTAAATTAAATTTGCAGGACGCAATACAACAAGTCATAAAACAATTATTCATAATCATTAAATAAAATCAAAAATCAAAATTTTATTTCGAGAAAATCCTCGACCTTATTGTATGCCCTTTCGATGAGCCATATCTTAAGTTTATTTTTGAAAGAAGCTAAGCTGGGTGCGGTGACAACATGCTCCGGTAGGCGGTTGTAGATAGCATGTCCCAGCACATGAGTCAGCCTGTCAGATTTGGCCAACCTGTGCTGTATCGGCGGGTGTGCCCATCTCCGACCTCTCGACCGCACATACATTGCAACTTGGTATATGACGATACCTGGCAGCGTGAGTATTCCCTGAGCTGGTCGACATGTGAGCTCCAAGTCAGGCCTCTGTCGATTTGAAAACCCAAGAATGTGATGGTCTGCACTTGCTTTATGCTTGTAGAGTCTGTGTTATGGGAACCAATTCATTACTTAGACAGATATTTTTATTATAAAAACGATCAGAACACCCGAAACAAATATCTGTAAATCGTACACAATCGTC
Organism: Eupithecia dodoneata; assembly: GCA_947044415.1. Taxonomy (NCBI): domain Eukaryota; kingdom Metazoa; phylum Arthropoda; class Insecta; order Lepidoptera; family Geometridae; genus Eupithecia; species Eupithecia dodoneata. The sequence goes on along the minus strand of OX345655.1, from coordinate 11,528,503 downwards.
CCAAGGCGGAAATCGAAACCGCGACCTTCTGCATCACAGGCGAACCTTCGCCACCGCGCCGCAGAGATCATCTGTATATGTGAGCTGTTACGACATTACACACCCGTAGAGACCTCTCGTCGAATATTTCAAAGCCCTCGAGACAAGCGTATCATGTATCGGGGTTCCGTAAAGAAAAAACTGTCAACAGGTGTACCTAACCGGTTGCGGCGCAGTTCTGTTCGGTATGAATAGCATCATCATCTACCGACGGTGGAAGACAGCTAATGAACTGACGAGGGTGGTATCAGAACTGCTGGAAGTCTTGGGAGTGCCGCTACGAAGCCAGGTCTACTGGAAATGTCTACTGAGCGCTATAGTCTCCATCCTACTCTTTATTGATTTCGCGTGGAAACTGCTTCATAATAGGGTTTGATATCAGGGATTAGACCTTTGAAATTAAGTAGGTACTATGTAGATATTGTTAAATATTGTAAGTTATAGTTAATAAGTTATATATAAATGAATAACCTCTAGTCAGCTTATTTTATAGGTAAGTAGGGGCTATATTTTAGTAGGCTACTAAATCATAGGTTAGAATGACGCGCGTTTATGTATCTGATCTAACTGGGTCTGTCGGTAGCATCGTGGCTAGCAAGCACACAGGAATTAACTGCTAAAATTCTACAAATGTTTATTGACTTTTGACATTTTGATAAATGTTATTCAACAATAAAGAACTCCGGTCAACACTAAACCGCTTTACGTAAATACTGCCATTGAGTTTTGAAAGCATAGTTTGAAAGCTTGGTAAATATTTTGTTCATTTTCCACGCTCCAGTGGCTGCGTCTCGTTCGCTCTAAATGGCATTAAAATCGTAAATGATCCGTAGACGAGACGACGACCTAACAGCTTTCACTGGACCAAGTAGTTGGTTTGTATTTTCAATATGTAGGGTTATATATCCTAGCAAAATGAACTATAAAAGTAAATGCGTAAGGGTCTAAAATCGAAATGGTGAACCATCGTTAAGAAATAGTTAGCCCCCAACAATAACGTCGTGAGCGTGCAAGTTTCAAGTTTTTTCGTATTATTAAAAATATAGAAGCTGAAATTGAAATCATCTAAATTTAACACATGCATTAGTCTCACGTTATTTTACATTAGTCGTGGCGATATGTAAAATACAGATAGGTATGATTACCTAAGGATAAGGATTGATAGGTAATCATACCTATCTGTATTTTACATATCGCCACGACTCGAAATGTTCCCATAAAAGCACGTTTTTTGTGGCCCGGCATTTTATTTTTATATTTATACGTTTATATATATATTTTAGTTATAAGTAGCAAGGAAAATACCGGTCCCTGCCCGTGGTCCACCTACATAGTACGCCTGACTGTACCAGGACACTTTGATAATTTCAACCGTCTAACGTTTACTTTAGTTTTCTATTATAATAGAAAATGCCCCAAATATATGTCACCCGGATATGTTCCGGGTGACAAATATTTGCGGAAATATTGGTCCCAAGGCGGGAATCGAAGAAATCCCGTGTCGCAGGCGGACCTTCACCCGCCCAGCTACAGGTCTTCAGATCTACAAAGATCTATATTATTAACTGCCTGACCCGGCGAACTTCATACCATAAACGTTTTGTATAGGAAAATGTTTTTTCTTTTATTTTATAGAATATATTATATAGAATAAATATTAAAAACATCGGAAATTTACGAAAAAGTCAATTTTCACATGTTTATAATAGTTATTCTGCTATTCGGGACGGAGACAAGTACAACAAACCATAAACCATGAAGAAAGGGAAAATCATTCTCGAGTTATAAGTGTTCGAACAAACCCGACTTTGTTTTTTAAATATACTAGCTGCGCCCCGCGGCTTCCCCCTCGTGGAAATCAAAAGTATCATATGTCCGTCTCCTGAGTTACCTCCCCAAAATCGGTTCAGCCGTTCTTGAGTTGTAAATAGGGAAACTAACACGACTTTCTTTTATGTAATATAGATATTTATATATATATATATATATACAGATTTAAGATTATGTAGAATACTGTGTTAGGTACATACCTATCACTATTGATTGACGGATGTGGTACCCGGGACTGTGACACGAGTAACATGCACACATCGCACATCGTTACACCGAGCGATGTTATCAACATTTGTTCATAAATTTTGCACCTACTCATGAAGCAATTTCGTGTAGCAAGTTACTAATTGAAGTTAAGTTACCCAAATCCTGTTTTTTTTCCTTTATTTTTGTAAGGTTCCGACTTTCAAATGGTCAGACTTTCAAATGGTCAGACTTTCAAATGGTCAGATTTTCAAATAGTCAGTCTTTCAAATCGTCTGCTTTGGTACAGTCATATCCAATTCACAAACGTCGTCTACTCTGGTAATAAATGGTTGTTTACAAGACCATCGAGGGGTTCTTACTGTTAGGAGGAACAACACATAAAGCTCTATCAAAAGTAGGTATTAACCTAATAAAAATCGTAAAAGTATATGATGAGATAGGTATTCTTGTTACATTATTTTTATACCCTGCTTTTGGTTATTTTCACTGTTCTACGAAAGCCCTGCAATGAAAATAGTGCTGTGCTATTGTAACTATGATTCTTCTTTGAGTGACCTTTTTACACCAATTACTACATTATTATTTCCTTCCTACGTAATATAAGCGCGATGGAAAATTTGAAGAAGAACATGAAGAGATTCCAGTGCATATTTATTTATTTACTGATAATGTATATTATACACCAAAGCGACAAAGATAGTAAAGAAAAAAAATGAAATATAAAATACACTATATATAAAATACTAAACAATTAGCATTTCTTTATAAGACACACCAACATGCTTCTAACAACAACTTAATATTTAGCTTAAAATAAACCTATTTACATATTTTTATGTGTCCTATCCAAAAATGTTAAAACCGCTTCTCTGAATTTGGCAAGGTAATATAAAATATGTCAACATTCTCCTCTGCACATAAGGTATTAATAGCCCGAAGGACCCGTATGAACATCTTATGAGTACCGCTAATACCGTGTTTAGTATCTCCGGTAAAAGAATTAATAATAGCCATTATAATAATAAAAATTTCAAAGTCGTAATTTTTGAGTCGTCTTGACGCGTATAGCATGATACATCAGCTCACTTTCCGTGGGTGAGAACCGTTTCAAAAATATAATTTCTTGCGCCTGAAAAGCTGACCCACGCATCACACTCTGATTTCTAGTAGGTACTTGTAGAGGCGCTATGGCTCTACAAGTACCGGCTCTCATTACGCTTTAGCGATTATGAGGGAAGGTCTGTGTCCAGCCGTGCACTAACATAGGCTGATGATGATGATGACTTGTCGAGGACCGTGGTGGACCACCATGAATCAGCTTCTAGTCTTTTTTTTACCACTCGTGTCAGGGACGTTAAAGAAAACCTCCTCAGTATATTAGACGATAATAACAGTACACTTAGTCTCAGCTGCCTTACTACGCTATTACCTAAACAAGAAAGCGTGATAGTAAATTGACACTACTATACAGTCCCCCATTTCCGACATTGACTTAGCTAACTCCGCTTACTTATTTTATTCTTATTTGCTATAATATGATAAGGTATGATTTGGCTTGAGCTTGTTGTGATAACTTAAAGGTAAGGTCAGATTCAAGGGAAAAATGCTGAGTAACTTCGTCATTCATTGTTCGCTGGTAAGATGCTGCTGAAGCAAGATCATATATCAGCTAACAGATAGAAATTCTAGAGTATTGGTACTCTAGAATTTCTAACAAAAGCAGGCCTGCAAGATGACGCATTATATGGAAATGAGACTCGCGTTACAGCCACATAATTCTTGTTAAAATTAGTTTATACTTAGTCAGCGAAGTGGTCACTTTAAGAAAGCATAGACCTGAAAGATGTTGCCATAAGTAACATAAGTTTCAGCCAGAGAAAGAGCTATTATTATAATAGTAGTAGGACTTTGTAGGTCATTTTAATATACTTATCCTAATACCCTGTAGTGGACTTTGACGATGGTAATAAATGCCAAAACCAATATTTAGTATTTTGACCATTAGTCATGAAGTCAGTTAGTGATAAATTAGCCAAAGAATTAATCTTTGACTAATTTATAAGATATATTGTAAGTTTATCGTGTGCAACAATGTCCCATACCTAAATCTATGCCACTAGCACAGATTAACTATATCCACTAGTTTGTTTGTCATCGGATGCCATGCGGCTAAGTTCTCAAGAATTTTCCCATCTGATGGTGTTGAGGTCGTTTTGCACCAATAATTTACAAATACAGTATCTATTTTAGAATATAATACCTTAAGACTCTTGTAAAAAGGTCAACACTATAGAGATTAAAATATTATTTAAACTACATAATGATCATAGTTTCTCTAAATCAGGAATCACATCTACGAGAATGACCAAGAAAATGAAATCAATGGTCTAAATAATGGATTATTTAGACCATTGATTTTCGTCACTTTTATTGTCTTTTAAAACAATATAAATTAAAGTGACAGAAATGCTGCTATCCTTAATAAAGATAACCTACAGTACATATTTGAAAAGAGTACAATAGTTTTAGTGTAGGTCCGTTGGTAGTAGGTATTGTAGGGAAAACAAAGAAAAACAAAAGCCTTAAAACTTTAGAAACTCGTACAAATCGATAAAATAATGTAAGTATCCACTATTGTAAGTGACAAAGTAATGATCTAAGTGCTTATCAACCAACACGGTATAAACTAGCAGGTTGTATGACTCATCCCGCCAGTGCCAACAACCTGTCACTACGTGACCTACTGAAGAAGCACTGGAGGCGCGGGGGTAGAAAGTCTCGAGACCGATCATTTATTATTTATTTCAAACCTGTTTGGAATTATAATTAGCTATTATAGTAGGTCGGGTCACTGAACGCTACCATATTATTTTTACTATAGATGGGCCAACGATCCACCTGTTAATGGTGTCATTAATTTTAATGATGATTTAATACAACAAGATCATTAAGTGACGAACAAGAAACGAATAGCGCCTACTCTTCTATATTTTAGCGATTTAAAGATATACATTTCAATATTTTATTATTTTTGTTTCTGGATGGGATTTTGATTCCATCATTCAATCAAAAAGCGAATTTCTTTTCTCGAATGACGTCAGAGAAAACAAGGAATTTACAAAACCAAATGGATTCCGTAGCTCTGCACAACTAGGACATATAATACTATTATAGTAAGTACAATATAATCTTATGGTCTCTGGTGCGTTAGTGGAAGGTGTAGGTGCGTATTGTCCTATACCTGGACAATAGGTAGGTACCTACACCTCACGTAATAACGCAGGAACTCCGATGAGTGAACTTCCCAAGATTAGTCAACAAGAAAACACATGTGATGCTATCGCTGATGCAACGACCAACTCGACAAATGTGAAAGCGGTGACGTAAGCTGATACATTCTCAACCTTATACGAACGTCATAGAGATGACAAGTCTCGGAGGCTTGAAGTCAGAGGGGAAAGAAATAGCAGATTGAGGTCAGCTTGTTGTATTGTTAGAGAGATTAGGTACCCGGATAGAAATTGTGTGGAACTAGGTACCTACGTCTAGTTCATGCCTAGGTTTCCTTAGTTTGTCTGTTTGTTAAGATGCATTGACTAGATTTAGATTGTTTATTTTATATGCATTTTTTATTATTCGTACGTCGTTGTTTAATTACGGATCATTTTGATAGGACTAAGTCCGATAGGTCAGTAGTCAGATAGGATCAGGGAGGCCTTAGCCAAAAAGTGGGTAATCCTTTTAAAATAAAACAGAGCCTTATTTTAAAAGGATTAATTCCATCTCTATGTTGGAATGCTGTTTGTTGAATGTTCTTATATTTATTTGGGAAACACAGATCATTCTCATGAAGTTAATCAGTTCTTTACTTATGAGTCTCAAAGTATCGTCGAAGGTTTTTATATTAAGTTATCTAACTAGCTTCTTTCTTCAAATTTGGCAGAACGTCCCAGCAACGACAGATATTAAAGCTTATATTTTTTTTTGCTTTTATTTATGCGATTGGATTTAAACTGCCATTTATATAGCGGTTCTAGGCGCTGCTCTTTAAACCGCTAACCTGTGGTGTAGTTTAGCGGGCTGGCATTCTTGCTCCGTAACGGGCCCAATGCGCAGTTAGCCCGATGGAACCAGGCCGCTTGCCTGCCAACTCATGGATGTAAATTATGGCATTCGGCAGGAACTTGGAGTGGTCAGTCAGTGGGACGGCTCTACCTTTGCCTAGCCATCCAAGGTATCTGTGATACGCTTGAACTTGGAACTACATTCAATGATTAGTGGTTTTGTTTGCTTTGCTGATATGTCGATCGCTATAGGTAAGTGAAGAGATAGCTTGATCGGCTGGGACCAGCGCGGCGCTATTATGGATTCTATACCTCTCTTCCTCCTTACCTACCAACACGGCCTAGTACCAGTTGTCCGTTGATCGGAATGATGAAACTCTCTCTATCATCATAATCTCTCGATAATTAAAAATATCGTCAGTTTATAAACGTCGTCGTATTAAAATTGTCCGATATTAAAATGCGTTAATATGAACATATTCCTTTATTTTTTCCAAAACGCTAAGTACAACGAAACTTTATATTAAAAAAAAGCAGCTCGACGACGATTTGACGGGTTGGTGCAACATTTTAGTGTATGAATAATTTAGGCAGCCGACAGTGTTTTTCAAACTAGTCGGCGGCCCACCGACCTTGAAAAGTGCCCCTTGGTATGTAAACTCCACTACTCTTTTAGGATCAGGACACAAAAGCGTTAAAGACCAGCTTACAATATAGCGGAGAGTAGCGAAGATGTGTTAACTGTACAAAATTAACCTTTTTAATTAAAAAAATTAATTCCGTTTTAATTTGGAGTAATCCGGTCCTGAATAACATCGCAGTTATTCCTCTAATCATAACTTTTTAACCTAAGCGAACCAGTATAACTTTTTAACCTAAGCTAACGGTTGTCAAGACAGGAAACAATAAACATCTAGCATCTCATGGCAGCAAAAACCAACCGATTCAAGTGTTTTCAATATTTCACCGAGACCTGTTGGAACTAGGTCAATATAGGAGGAACCAACGTAGCACTCATCTGAGCCGCGGAAAATAGGTCGCATATTAATTACGTAGAAAACTCTTCTAAACAGCAACCTACCAACCCTACCTACCTACCATTCTGTCCACGTGAGCCCTGTTTTTTTTATTCTAGAAAGTTCCTTCGGCAAATCATCTAACTCTATCATAAAGTCAACATTATTGTTTAATCTAATTCTTACAAAACTACACCTTCCCACAGTTTTTTCCCACAAAGTCGACCATAATACATAGTATTCAAATAGCATTATGACAGTATAGCTTATAACTTTTATTATAAAGTGGTAAGGCAAAGCACTTTCACCTAGGTATGTGTTTTATAAAAAACACTTTTACTTCACACGGCTTGCGCCTGCCCATTCAAGAAACCACAAAAAAGGTCGACGACATTTGCGACTAAGTAACATTTACTGATGTCGACGTCCAAGTTTACTAAACAATGGTGGAAATGGATATCTCATCACTGTATGCTGCCTGATTGCACCGACAGCTGAGTACTGGCCTCTTAATCTTGACTGCGCTAGTTTAATCCAGGTTAGCCCTGCAACATTTGTGATGTCGTCTACCTATCTCGCCCTTCTACAATATCTAAGGGCTAGGTTAAAAAGTAGTAATTGATACTGTCATAATAACCTAATCTTGTAAACAATCGAGTATTTTCATTGCTTCATAGACCTTGCCTTCGATCGTCCGTTTTCTAAGGGAAGTTGCTTCACGGTAACTGGTTCACTCACACCTTACAGTTTTTTATAGACACACAAAATAAAATTAACGAAGGTCATTGCTTCTTCATGTACCTAGGAGGTATCCAGTTAACAAAAAACAATTCTTTTCACTTATATGGTTTCTATCAGTAATATATGACTGCTTGCGCTCTTTTGGGAAGACCTGTCTACAGCAATGGCGTTGTATATGCTGATGATTAGAAGGAGGATGATGAACAAAAGCGAAGAACCTTTCCTCTTTTATTGTTTTAGCCCGTTCAGTAGATTTTTTGAGACTCCTGACAAAAAAAAACAATATTCTCATATTCAGACCCACCAACTGGGATGATGTCCACCATATTTTCAGTAGAAATTCCCTCTGTCCAAACACCAAAATGAAGATCGGTGCAAGCAACCACGCCCGGCTCACGTCGAGATCTCGTCGTATTCACGCTAATGCCCGCGACGGATAAGCACGCCGAGCCACAACCTCAAAGTGAAAGTATCTTACACGCAAGGTGAGGCCGGGTCAAGATCAGCGTTATTAATATCCTTGCCGGCTTTTCTTTGAACTTTGTCACTTTCTTCCAACATTCCGAGAAACCTGCAGTTTCAGAAATGGGAACGGTTTGTGGTTTCATTCGTCGACCAATGTTTATTTTACTTTGGTCGAAGGTTCCATTAGCATTTCTATCGGAGTGTGTTTTGGTCATGAGGTCGACCGCGTTGAAATCTTTTGCACTAAATTTGGTTCTATAAAGGAGTATAGGTAGTCACCGATTCGTTTTCAAGCTGTTTTTGTGAAATATTTTGTATTTTAGTACTTTTCTATTTAAAACCAGATACTTTTTATGTACCAGCTGAGGAGAGTATCATGTTGAAGATCTAGCTATCTTCTGTAGAATACGTTTGGTTACAGTCTTACGAAGTGGTAAAAATATTTGGAGGTATCAAGTTCCTCTTTAATTGTTGCCTATAAGAAACCCAATCTTAAATGGTCAGGAGATGCAGGCGATTTTCATTCTAAACCTTAGAGGTACTACTGAAGTTGGTGGAAAAACAGAGACAAGCCGTTTTTTACTAGTCAAGGATTGGTCAATAAAAATAGCTCACTGTTAATTATTCTTTCTCTAATCGGTGTATTAAATAAATATCTCTTTACTATTGAGTTGTTAAAGGTATTTTGTTGACAATACCTTTAAATGCTAAGAGTGAAATTTTGAATTCGTTACGGTGCGATTTAATTATGTAAGAGAAAACAATTTGATTTTTGTAATAAAAGATTGTTTGATGACATAATATCACAATCAATGAATGCTTTATTTACTTTACCTACATGTTTCACGTATATTTCATACAATTAACTAAGACTTATCCAGATTCTACTTTAAATAGTCAACGCAAAAATCCCACGTTGCTATTTATATGGAACTATGTCAATATCCGATTCTTTTATTGTTGACTGGACCTTAAATAACTATGGTTCACCAGCTGGGGCATTGATTCGACCGGACCCACACATCAAACCGTGAAAAACTGTGGGGCTTATCGCATTGTATAGTATATCCACATTCCAGACTTTTATGGTAGTCCGAAGATATCGCTTAAAAAACGCATTCCTGTGTGACGGCATCCCGACCAATCAACGGCCAGCATTGTTCTGTTTGAGCAATATTTGACAAGGGCCTTTCTTGAAAGATTCTATTTCAGGTTCATTAGCATAAATAAACATGAACGATAATGGCTTAGAATATGTGAGTTTTTTAAGACTATAAATTGGTCAAACATTAATATGACCCCTGTGATGTAGACGCAAAATACATATCTGTGGAAAACACAGACTAACGTTACGTCTAACTATCGAAGACGACTATCTAGCTCTATGGGTCTAACCAATCCCCACTTTATGAACAAAAGAAATAAAAAAGTCAGGTTTACGGAAGCTAAATTTAAACTTATAAAAATGTTGCCTTCTTTGGTCAGGTGCAGTAACAATACCGGAAGTAAGGGTGGCTTGCACTTCCGGCATACATAAGCCCCTCTAATAAAGGGCATATAAAGGATAACAGTCGTCAGACAACTGTTGTCCTGGTGAACCTTTATTTAAGTTAAGTACTAATTTGCGTCAAGTTTAGGTAGATACCTGAAGAAATTTTATATACATGTAGATAGAATTTACGAACATTCTTATTATCAGTCTTAAATGTCGTGTTTACCTTTAAGTAACATGCGTATGGACAGGACCAAATTAAAGTTTGTTTGGTGTCTATTTTATTTTGATTTTAAATAAAATAAAATAGTTTGTATATAAGCCTTATTTTATTAAATAAATAAATTCTTGTTATGTTCGTTGCTTCGTTTCACCACAATCTCACCGAATGGTATGTGAATATGTGGCCGACGATGTAGGTATTACGTAGGTCTAGAAGACATCTGTTCACTATTGTCTTGAAGAAACCCAGTGGGCCAAACAAAGGGATTGTTCTCTATAGTCTATCCATCCAGAATATAGAATGTTTGTAAACAGAGCCACTGACAGTTCAATCAGCTGATGTAGGGGTGAAAAACATTTTTTTATTTAGGTCACATCTTGAGCTTTGATGGGGGTGCCTTACTGGGCTGGTGATATTTGATATAAATAATTAAATGGCCTAAAGAAAGCATCCCTGTGAAATCAGCCTACTTTTATCATTACCTATCCTTATAGAATGGAATAAAAGCTAAAGGATTATGAAATAAGACTAAAAATCATTAGACTTTTTGTGCTCTCAAACGATTTTTCACCTGTGCCAACTCAATTAAATATAAATGTGCCTGTAAAGTATTTTTCTTGAAGCACTAAACATTATCGATGAAATTGGAAGAATTCATAACTTTTGGACTGATTGTCGCTAAGCAAATATGCAGCGTGGAATTAAACGTTAAATAATCCGGCTAAATAAAAATAATACTCTCTGTCAGAAATATGTATGGTCATAGTGCTATCCTTGATTCGAAATCGTAGTTAAAAAGTAACCAACTGTTTGCAACACGGGACGTCAAAACTGAGATTCGTTAGGGATGGCACTGTTACAAAGACAAAATATCTCTAGTGATTTTAATCTTTGTTTTTGACCACATAATGTCGATTTGTAAATTGAAATAATTAGATTCTGCATAGAATTAACGTCAGGATTATAAAAAGTAATAAATCTAATAGAATGTATATGTGAAATCATTATAATTCTATTAGGCCTGCAACATTTCGTGGTGATAACCCTAAAAATCTGCTGATTTCTTATGTTTACAAACATTCTACATTCTGGATGGATAGACTTTTATAGGGTAGATACTCATAGATACACAAATTATGACATCGCATTGTCATACGTTACGTACAATATTGAAGTTGAAGGAAATTATTTGAAATAATTTACGCATTCGATGACAAAGTGATGAAATTTTTCTTTATTCTACCCTAGACATCAATAATCAATCAAGTTGTAGTTGGCCGTAAAAACCAAAGCACGCACCTTCGATAGTTACCGTGACATTTTAGAAAAAAATATATCATCAGGTTGAAGAAAAAGTCACAACAGCAATAGTATAATTAAAGTTCGTTCGCGATCTGAGTACATTATACTATTTAACGGGTGGGTATTTATCGCAATTACTTAAATATTTTTCATAAATGAATATTGATTATGTCATTTTAAATGATATTTTTAAATTCTTGCGATCAGAACAAATAGTTACAAGTACTATTTCACGGGTATTACTGTGTACAGAAAACCGACACGCAGACAGATATCTCAACGCAGCGTCGCACCATCATCCGTCACAATGAATTAGAGCATGTTCAGGAGATACCGAAACGGAATGGCTATAAGACTGCTATCAGATGGCAACCTGATCGGAGGCGCAAAGAAAAACATGTTGAACTGATAAGACAGACGGCGGGGCGTTTTTGCCTTATGGGAAAGGAGTGACGGACAAAATCGTCCGAGTGTGCAGGTGGACACGCCTAGTATCGAAAACCAAATGAGGGTAGTTACAAATAAACTAACCCCTGCTTCGCAGAGGAGAGAACTCCAGTACTCCGGTCATTCCGTGATCACGATAGTGTGAAAAATAGGTAAATAAACGCGATAAATACCCGTTAAAATAGTACTTGTAATAATTTAAAAAAAATTATACACTGTCGTGGCACGGGATGACTTAATATTATTTTCGATTTAAGGGTGTGGTATGGGTAAATCTAGAACTTTTCAGACCGGTTTTAATCAACCATTAGACCCTACAAAAGACGCAACGTCGTGTAAACATTTTGTTGTCATTTTGTCGATAAAATAAGTTTACGCTTAACCCTGTCAGGTAAGAAACCGAGTCTGACCGAATCCGCTACACCGCCGGTCGGCCGTAAGCCTAGCGTGAAGCCAGCGCATGCGACGTAGATTACTAGAATTACGAGAGCGGATGAGGAATCAATCGCGGCACGGATCCATCGGCCAATTTAATCGAATGATTCGTACGTAAACGCTGATATCATTGGCTCGGTGATGAGGGGCTGTCATGTCATAATGCCATAATTTCCGTGAGCCACATGACACGTAAAAGGTACCTTTATAACTTCTGCTTACTAAGAGGCTAGACCATATTTTGAAAATTGTCATCAGCATCGAACAGAGAAAGATTTTTTATAAGCCATGTGAACTGCATCTTTTAATCTCAGGTTCAGGTGGGGGTACTCCATTTTCCGCATTTGGACTCCAGTTGGTCCTTTATGCGTAGATCTCTTTTAATCTCGTACGGTACAAAATAGTTTGATGAGATTCAAAGTCAACTGCTGCTAGTGACTCTGTAACTACATAAGTTCCTCGTGAGTCGTGGCTCAGTTCGAGTGACATGATTCAACTCGCTGTTAAGTGCTAATTCTATGCGAACACGGTATAGCGGGCGCCCTACAAACAAGCGAGACATCGAGAAACTGATAATTTACTTGAAATATAATTTTATACCTAACGGTAGTTTGCATACCTAGCGAATACACAAATATACAACTATAATATAGACTTCGGAGATTTCAAAATACGTGTTCTATGATCGTAAATTTAAAATTTCATGGTCGGGGGACGGAGAAAGCGGCTCTCAGTGAACCGGAGATGAAGATCATCCGATTTCCTAAATCTGCTTCGGAAAGGTTAAAAAGATCTCTTGGGGGTAAATAGGCAAAAACGTGGTTCCTGCCTCGTTGTTTAAAAAATTTGATTTAACGCAATAAATAAGAACTCAAGGATGAAAACGATAAGTTGGTACATAAATTATTTGGTAATACGCCCATAAATAGAAGGCTGGAATGAATATTAACACCATAAAATGCAGAAAATATTAAAAATCACGACAAATATAGAGAAAGAAGGTACACAAAAAAGAAATCTTACGCGCGTGTTCATTATATCTAGATCATTATATCTGTATCTAGATCAACTCTTTCACCTACTTATTAAAAAATAATTTACCTTGCAGGAGGAGGATGGCCACAACGTAATAAAATATAACATCCATGTTCACAATATTCAAAAAATCACTCGCGGTGCATGGTGACATGCGCATTGCGCGGCGGATAGGGATACACTGAGGGAACGCCGACGTTCGACAATGGCAGCAGGTGCGTCGGCCGGCGGCGGGCGGCGCATGCGCAGGTAGAAAAGCTTTCGCGCTGGACACGCGGTAGTCTCAGCCAAGTTCGGAAACGAGGACGGACGCAGATAAATAGCTGTGTGTTATGCAAAGTAGCATGGTATACCTATCACACTTCACATCACATTATCAAACTATTGATGCGTGTGTGTGAAGTCGTTGAGAAGTACCTATGTTTAGATGTTTACATTGATGTTTTATTACCGCTGCACGCCACAAGTAATCGGGCCAAAAGTATGAGATCTAGGTACCTATGTAGTTCTACACATAAAATAACATAAGTTAAACTGGAAATTCGTGTAAAGCTGCAGGCGAAAGCTCATTTGTGTTCATGCTTAGGTACCCAAACTTTTAAAGGGAAAAATAGGCTAAAGAAGCTACCGTACCTAATACACATGTATTTCTTGCGATAAAATATAATTTACGAGTACTTTACTGGTATTGAACTTGCTAGATACAGGTTCCTAACCTACCTATATAAGTAACTAACCAAATCTAACCTAACTTTCCAGTTCTATTGCAAACGCAAAACACGTAGGTAGTATCTTCGTACTACCCTTTAGATATCTACCATCTCTAAAACCTCGGTATCCCTCCTTTTGCCATGACCATAAGGGAAGGTGAATACATCAATTTGATCAAATATCAACGTGCTTTATTTCCTTTATACCTCACAGGACTCTTGGACACGTCACAAAATTCAAATTACATAAGTAAAACTTGGAAATAAATCGATCACTTGGATTTTATGTTCACTTCAATCGTTTTAAGGTAAAGTAAAGAAGCGAACAAGAAACCTTTGCCTTGTTAGGTTGTAAGATTTTAGTTGGAGCAAAACTCATCCCAAACTTTTTACCATCTAGATAATATGATATTTTGTAATATAGATGAATATAAACCTTTTTACAAAGGATATGTTTGACAATTTGTTTGAATGTATTTATTGATAATTTTTGCAACTCGCTTGGAGTTTTGTTGTAGTATCGTATAAACATACATTTCCCTTTAAAAGATACATTTATCTAGTTTAGCCTAGTTGTGAGCCCAGCGAGTTTATACCTATGTCTAGTATTTAAATTATGTATATACATACATATATCTATACTACAGATGATAGTGTGTGATACCTAGAACAATTAAAGGTTGACTGAGTCCTATCCGAGTACGTGTTCCTACTTCCGGTGAAACCAACCATGAACGAACCGAACTTGGCTCCATTTTCACATTAAAATTTTTGGTCGAATGTTATTTCTGGTCACAGGTCTTGGGTAGGCCAGTAGGGGCGTGTGTTGTGTGATAATAAGCAACACATTCTCGGCTACCAGGTCAGTGTGCCTGTTTAGCATAGCCAGCAGGTAGTGTATTGAGTGCTATTGTCATGGGATTTGATTATGGCTCGATGATTTGGATTGAAGTTAATTCAATTTCTGAAGAAGTACTTACTATTAACTGGTTCAATAACTGCAGTAGTTACGGTATATGGTATGAACCTATGAGCTACTTATGAACCTAATCAATCACAAGGCATGTAGGTACACTAGCAACGTTTAAAAAAAAAGGAAACTTAAGAAGTCGAACGTAGAACTTCCTCCTTTTCTGAAGACGGTTAACAAGATAACCCATTTAAATTCGGCATTGCTTTGTTCCTACCTACCTACATGCGAGAATCCTCGGCACGTATTGATAACTTTTAACCTAGGTACAGTAGGTACATACTTAAAATGCCAAAAAAATATACAACTTGTCAAAATGGCCTGACATAGCTAAAATATAATTTAATTAATTGTGATTATACTTTCAAAACCGACTTATGATTAAATATTAATCCGATAACGAAAGGGAAACGAAATTTTATAGGACCACTTCGAGATCTGGTCTATCTCCTATCAACAACGCGAAAGAATTTCCAAAATCGGTCCACAATTGACGGGGAAATAAGTATATGAACCTACATAAAAAATATACATACCTAAGCTGACCAAAGATACTCCTCCTTTTTTTGAGTTCGGTAAAAAATACCAAAATTGTATTTTATTATACGCGCGATCGTTGCACTTTTGCTCGGTGCAAAAGATCTCAACGCGCTAAAGTGGGGCTACGCACTTTGTATGAAGTTGCATGGTAGGTATGCCTCATTTAATCAGCGTCCATTCATCTCCAAAAACCACCCATTGGCTTTCAAGCCAAGTGAGAGTTCACTTGCAGAGGATGGTTCCGTACCATCGAACATAACTATTCCACAAAAGAAACCCTAAATAGCTGATATAAATAATTTTAACAGCTAAAAGCCATCATGGCGCTGTCATCAATCCAAGAACTGGCCGTGCCCGTTATCGGTACTCATATTGATACGGACATTGGACCCCTACATTCTAAAATTTATTTCATTAATATATTTATTTGTTGTCATAGCGGCAATAGTTTACATTCTGTCAAATATTTCAAGTGCTTACCTATTACAGTTCAAGAGATACGGCCCCGACAAAAGTAGAGCGACAATAGCCAAAATATTGACATTTGTTGTATGGGAGCCCCCTTTAATTTTAAAATTCATTTTAATTTAATTCATTAAAATTTTAATTTAATTATGTTATTATAGCGGAAATATGTACATAATATGCTGTGATAATTTCAACTGTCGTTGGGTAAGTTAATTAACTTCTTTCTTTTTTGAAGTCGGTTAAAAAGTCCTGCCTACCTACCACACTTGTCCATTGAAGCAAAGTAAAGTTTCCAGTTAATATTGAAACCAATTTTACAGGCGGAATCGATATTCTTTCACTTTCTAGATTAAATTGATTTGATTCGAGTTCTCAATTGCGCAACGCTCGTTTAGAGAAAATATTATTTTACTGCAAATTGTAGGTAATCAACCTTCTAGCTAGACCGCCGCGCCACCATCAACAATGTCTTGGCGTTCGTTCTTCTAAATATGGACAGTGCAGGGCTTTCTGTATTATGTATTAATTATTAATAGTCTAGGTACCTTGATAATATACATACATATAAAAGAAGCATATTTGATATAATCTATAACTGAGCAAAATTTCAGAAGTTTTTGCGTTAAGAGGTTACTAAATAACTCAAGAAAGAAAATATGCTTGTCTTGCCACAGTTGCAACTGCGACCTATGCTCACAAATTCGATTTTATTGGCTGCCTAAAGCGTGCGTCACGTCAACCAAAACATTAAAAGTAAAAGTAAGTTCCGGTGATAATATTAGAAAATTCCTTGCCCCATATAGGTAGGTAAAGTACCTACCACCAGGATCGAACTGGGCTGGAAGGGCCCTGGTTAAAACTTACAAGCGGGGGCCCGTGAATGTTTTTTTTAATGTCGTTTGTGTGAGTTCTCCTTTGTTTGAAGACAATATCGCCTGATGCAAAGTGATATTGTGGACAGTGTATCACTAACGTCTAGAAGACACCTAGTAGTTATTGTATTCTCTTGGGACACCTATTCACTCCAGTCTTATTTTTCAAATGGTGGGGTATATTGAAAAAAAAAAACTTACCCAGTGGCGGCGTATGTTGGGTTGGTACATAGGGCTATATTTTTATTATAAATTTCTTACCATGCAAAAAAAGTACTGAACTGCCTTAAGGTGACCCGACCCTCGCCTCTTAACGCTTTGAGTGCTGAAATCACACGGTATGTGTTTTCTACAAGTGACTAATATGCGTAAATCCACACTAGCGCAGCGGCTGAGAAAATACAGATCTTTGTGACTCAGCACAGCCGTAATATTTTTCGAACGAAACGCATGTGCGGCGCAACACAACCGCTGTGTAGAGCGGCAGCACGAATTTTTTAGGTTAAAAAAAAAGATCGCAGTCGTCGAAAAAAAATAGCAGTCAAAGTGTTAATAGTAACTATAAGTATTAGCGCATTTTATAAGAAGCAAACAAGAAATAAATTTAGGTCAATTCTCTGCTTACGTAAACATTGGGTAGTCAAATTACGTCAAATCCAATGACACCGAACCGGATCAAAATACATAGGACCACCCGAAAGTGCTTAATTAGGGTTTCGTAGTCATTCTGTAGACATTTATTTATTTATTTTAGGGAAATCATCTCACTTTACAAATATTGATATAGAATAGAAATTTTCAGGCTATTTACAGGTATCCACTGATAGTCACATTAAAGTATTAAGATAGATATCAAACTAACCTATAAATTGTAAATCTCAACATAGCACACTTGAATAATAAATAAATAATGCTAGACAATTCACACAGCTTTATCTAGCCCTATGGTAAGCAGAGCTTGTGTTATGGGTACTAGATAACTGATAAACATAATACAATACATTACATAGATAGATATTTTTTATTATACATAGAAAATGACCAGAACACTCGGAACAAATATCTGCAGGTCGTACACACAATTGTTCCGAGGCGGGAATCGAACCCGCAACCTCCTGCGTCGCAGGCGGTCCTTCGCCCACCGCGCCACATCGGTCGTCAAAATATGACAGAATACTTTAGTTAGATGTCATCTGGAGTATATCTATACAGGATCTTACATGTCCTTATATTTTAAAATATTTTACAGAGCGCATTATATAAATCCGAGTGACTTGGAAGCCTTTTTTACTATTGAAGAAATATGAGAATCAAAAATAAGCTTAGAATAGTGTATGTACCTATGTATGTATAAGACCCAAGTCCCTGACTTCATTTACTCTCTGTAATATGTGAATTTTAAGAGAATAATTGAAGTGTTTGTAATTGACATGGCAATGGTTTTGCCATATCCGGCTGTCAGTATGTCCACGGCTTAGCTCAGAGACTGTTAGTCCTAGAAATCATAAAGGTACCTACCCTATATATATACTACTATTTATCACGCTAAAGCAAACTAATATCAATTTTGTTTTGATATTATCATAAGTTTTTATGATAATAACACTTAGTCAACCACAAAGGTTTGTAAAGGAAGGAGCGTTGTTAACCGACCAGCCCAATTACTATCGGGCTGGTGGTTTTACAAAAATAATAACTTCATCTCTATGTGTAAATGTAATTCGATAGGTAGAGAAGGATCCGTCCCAGACGGATGATCACCGACAGGGTAGCGGTCGAATCCGCCCGGGAACCCGCAACCCTGTCAAGTGCCAGCGCGCCGTCAAACGAATCGTCTGGTGACGAGTGGTTTGATGACGCTCTGCCACTAAGCTGAGAGAGGATGTATCGATGGGTTTTTAGTTGGTATGTCACTATCTGCTAACACTCTGTTAGTAGCTCAGTGGATAGCCCAACATACCCCTCTAGCCCTCCTCAGGCTAGAGGCAAGGCGCAACAGCATTTTCCCATCGTAAAAAAAAAAGGTAGTAACCTACCTACTTAATGACATTTACTACGATATTTATAGCATACGGCACTAAGAGTTGTAAAAGTAAGCAGAACTACATTGTGAGTTCAGTAGGTACCTACAGTTATTAATTTACTACAATTTATGCAGACACTAAATTGTCAGCATAAATTTATTATAATATTAAGTAATTATCCTGAAAATTAAGTGTATAAAATGGAATAAGGTAACTGAAATCAAACTCTTTGATACTCATGCAGGTTTGATAAGAAGTAACTACGATGTTGTTATAATTTATTTGTATGCTGACCCTAAAAAGCACATGCCCTCCATGTGCTTTTTAGGGTCAGCATCAATTGCTACTGATCCTTGGGATATGTGTCTAGTAACTAGACACATATCCCCGGCAAACTGGTGCATGTGGTATACCTAATGCAATTGCTTATTTGGTTGACATACAACACTTATTGTACCTACTAGCTGTATGCACGCACGTGGTTTAGGCCACGTGATTGAATTAAAAGTAAATTATACGATAGATTAAGCTTAAAATCGAAATCATATTAAAATGATGATTTTCTGTAATGTCACAAGATAATTAAAGATATATAGATGTTTATTTTTCGTACAATTATGTACGTCATAGTCCCTTTGATGAGTTGAGATATTAAGTATAAGAAAACTGGTCAATTAGTATTCTTTTTTGATTATTTTTTCTATAAATTATGTCTATTCAATCTTTATAAAGTTGTCAACCTACTTAGCTTCATAATTTTTAATTTTTAGGCATCGTATCAGCGGAAACTTTCAATTAGCAGTCAGCAAACATACACTGGTATATCCAGGCATGTTTTATATCTGCATCTAAATATTTGTAAGCCTAGCTGTACCTAAGTTTATCCAAAATGTTGTAAATAGATAGTAACTAATTCATCCCTGGAAAAATTTAGGTACTTAGTTTAATTTAATTTTGAAAAATGATTTACCTAATTTTATCGATAATATTCTAACTAATACCACCACTAGTCCAATAATGGTTACGCGTACACAATGTCGATCGTAGAATAGTTAGGTACCTATACCCTAGATAAGTAGCAATAGCAAGCATGGGTGTGACATGCTACTCCTCTAGTGAAGGGACAAGCTTAGGCTTTTGATGAGGCTCTTGTTTGGAAACGAACGCTACGAACTACGCAGAGTCTTCTCGTCATCCATTATACATATTCGGAAATAATTTCGAACAATTACAAAATTTTCCTTCCATTCAGAGCAGACGCAAATAATAATTTACAAGTCATCATAATTTACAAATCATATACAGTATAATTATTTATAGTAAATTAATATAAAAGTGACAAATATAAACATTTTTCCAAGATTAGTACTTTAAACATTTCAATGCGCACTTCAGGAATTTTATTGTCGAATACAGGCAACCATAAACGTTCATAATTTTTAGTCGAAAAAACTTGAAAGTACACATAGTACGAGTAAAAGAGTTCTATGAAATAGTAATAAATAGTAATGAAACCGGCACGCTGGATTACAAACAGTTAATAATAGTAATTTATTTAATATTATTAATAATAATAGCTATTATTACAAGAGAGAAAACAAATTTATGAAAATAAAGTTGTTTTCTCTCTTGTGTGAATGAGATGGCATGTGCGCATTGTGCGCAAGTTCTAAACTAAATGTCTCTATGTCAGTCAGTCAGTCACAGTCAGTCAGTCAATCTAGCACATTTTGTGTAGCATCACGTCTCCTTCGAAACTAGATTTTTTTATCGATAATCCTAAACTATCCTAATTAACTCTATGACCAAACCCTTATCACAAAATTAGGTATTTTGGTTTATTTTTTGGTTAAGTTAGTCCATAAATGTATAAAAAAATTGTTTGGTGTGGTCTTAAAGTACTTGTGAAAATGGGGTGAAGTGTTGAAAAGTGTGTCATTTTCTTGGCTTCCTGGCTTGTTTGTTTATAGTAAAATGTAAATAAATGAGAACTTCGGATAACTTATCATTATTTTGAATTACACGTGCGAGTGTTAGAAAAAAGCGGTACAATGAATAATGTAATGCTGCCCGAGGACGGTGCTAAGCAGTGGGAGATCCTACTGCTCCTGATTGCTTCAGAGGAGAAGAAAATCGACAGAACCAACGACAATGAAATCGACACTATGAGCTACTTCTTGAAAAACGAAGGAGTAAAGTGAGTGCCCACTGCTGTATGCAAATTTCTTGTCTAAAGCTAATCGGACGTGACTCCTCTGTGGCGGAGGTCCGTCTTAGACTTAAAGTTACGGATTCGATACCCGCAGAGTCTGCACTCTAAATCATTGTCAAACTTAACTCATTAATAACCTTAAACATCACAATTCCAGGGTCATTCTACTTCAATGGATAAGGCAAATGCACACAACATATGGCAAAAAAGTGGCTAACTGTGATACAGCAGGCAAATCTGATGATATATCTCTGGAATGGAGGCAGAGAGGAAACGAGATGTTCCGTGCTAACCTCATGAATGACAGTTATAAGTGTTATACAAAGAGTGTGGTATACGCTAACCAAAACGGGCCCATGTACTCTCTGGCACTGGGAAACCGATCAGCTGCTTTGTTGAGATTGAAGAGATTTCAGGTTAGTAAATGAAAAAAAATTATAAGTATACAGACTCAATTCCTCCCTCATAAACAGACTGGTTAGCTGGACAAGGTTTTCACCACTTTGGGTGGCCCTTGTATTCAGTTTTATAAATAAACATTTTTAAATTCTAAAGGAAATATTGTGTAAGAATATATACCTCATTTTTAGGGTTCCATACCCAAAGAGTAAAACGGGACCCTATTACTAAGACTGTTGTCTGTCTGTCTGTCACCAGGCTCTCATGAACCATGATAGGTAGATAAATGAAATTATCACATTCTGTTGCCCATAACAAAAAATACTAAAAAACTTAATTAAATAAATATTTAAGGGGGTTTGATTCCCACCTTGGGACAAAAGTTTGTACGATCTGCAGAAATATGTTCTGGGTGTTTTCTATGTTAATAAAGTATATCTATCTATGTAATTTATTGTATTATGTATATCAGTTATTTAGTACTCATAACAGAAGCTCTGCTTAGCTTGTTCTGGGTGTTTTCTATGTTAATAAAGTATATCTATCTATGTAATGTATTGTATTATGTATATCAGTTATTTAGTACTCATAACAGAAGCTCTGCTTAGCTTGGGGTTAGAGGATGCTGTGTGGAGCATTATTTATTTATTTTAATAATGCTGGACTATCCACACAGCAGAGTTTGTGTTATTGGTACTATCATTTACCATGATCTCGGGCCATAAAGTGACCTGTCCTTTGGAAGGCTTGCGTGGGGCCGAAGCCAACAGCACAAAGGCCCTTTGAAAAGTTAATCTAAAGGCGATGGCTACACATAGCGGGTATCATCCTCGGGTGCACAATATGATACACCCAAAGATGGTATCCGCCAGGTGTAGAGACTATTGCAAAGAAAAATGAAAGAAATAAAACCAGGCTATTGTGATGGATGGATGAACTGGGTAATCTGGCTATATGGGAGATTGCGGACATCTGCCATAAACAAGTCAATCAGAATGTTAAGAAGAGTGGCAGACGGTGGCTTGCCGAATGGTACTATTATTATTATATCCTACTGGATAGTATAAGTACATCTGCTGAGAATTACAATACAATACAAAAGTGTGTTATACAATAAAGTACACCAGTTACAGATTATTATAAAATACATCACATGATAATAGTACAATGGGCGGCCTTATCGCTTAGAAGCGATCTCTTCCAGGCAACCTTTGGATGGAAAGAATTATGTGAAGAATTATTAGTGTTCTAAAATATTTATATTTTAATCTGATTTACTTCATTTAATTAATAAACAAGAGTTAAAGGATTGCTGTTTGTGGAAAATCTGTTTTGAATGGGGTGCTGCTGCCTGCCCCTGGTTGGTATCCCTCAGTCGCCTCTTACTAAATCAGCAGATTGCAGATTCTAAGCCAGCACTACCCATTCTCATGAATTCATAAACCTATGATAGTATTCATAGTAACAATACCCTTCTCTGTGATTCCAGGAAGCACTAGCTGATATCGCCCTGGCCCTGGCAGAAGGTTACCCCAAGGATTTGAGCCACAAGTTGATGCTGCGTCGAGTTGACTGCTACATCGAGATGAGCCTGAAAGATAAAGCAATAGAGGCCATGGCAGCCGCCTCCCAGCACGCAGCCACTATCAAACTGTCGCCGGTACAGACTGGTATGGTGTTTTGATATTCCTCATCATCATATACCTACAGGTGTCCCGTAATGAGTGGATAACCTTAAAGGTGCGTGGGCGCGAAGGCAAGGCCAATCAGACAAAATCAAGAGTGGAAACGATTGAGAGTTACAAATTTTTTTGTAAATGTGGGAAATTTTGTACCCTTGTTCACGTTTTTGGGCACCGTGACCACAATTAAAGCAATACATCAATTTAAAGTATTGTAAAAAAAAACATTAGTAGCGTTCGTAAAAACGCTTTCAAATGTTTTGATAAGATAAACTTTATTTTTGTTATTTTTACTGCATAGTTTGAGTATCTCTGGTGTAAAAATGATGTTATCAAGTAAGTTAAATAAATCCATTTAATGAAGTTTCTAAAATGCTATATGAGAAACTTCATTATATTTAGCTTTGGTATTTTATATTACAAATTACTGAAATGATGATCATGAATGAATCGGATTATTGCTATTTTTACAATAAAAAAAAGTGAGTAAACATTTGTGAGTCTTTCCCACACAAGTGTCAAGTGATTTGAATCTAGAATGGAAAAATGATTAAATAGGCCATTCTTACCAACAACATTTAAATAATTTGTGGATGTTTGAACCTCGTCCGAACTTCGGAACTTCGAATTATCGCCCTCAGATACGATAATTCCTACTAACCTAACCTAACAGCGCGCCGTTCAATCGAATCGATGGTATTTCGCCGAGCCGTCCCAGAGAAGGCAGCAGTACTCCATGCAAGATCGTACCTATGCTTTGTAGAGATAAATAAGTCCCGCCGAACCTTAGCTAGAATGCCCAGCTTCATGGCAGCATATTTGGCCTTCAACTCGATATGCATTAAATTCTAAGGGCTTAACACAGCACAGCACACCTGGCAATATCAAAATATTAGTAGACATAAGTAATGATGTGAATGTATTATACTTAATATATAACCTACTCGTATTGTACGACATGATATGTGATGAAATCTTGAATCTTGAAATATGCTTTCTATTTCATAAGTATTGTAGGCTATTATTTACTTATATTACTTTCTCCATGGCCCCCTGACACAGATGGTGGTTGACTCAGGCAGAAACAAAAATCCTACCTACTAGCTTCTGGTAATAGCTACCTAGGCAATAAAGTATAAGATCTAACATTCATTGGATTCCTTGAGGACGTGCTTAATTTAGCTCCACTAATTTCCCAGATTAGAATGTCTAGTCTTAGGATGCGCGCCTTGGTGGTGATCGCGTCATTAATAATTTGCATACTCTCTATTTCAGCGGACTTCGACCGGCACGTAAAAATCCTAGAGCGCAAAATGGAGGTGGTCCCTATCGAAGAAATCACACCGGAGGATGTATTACCCGACTGCTATAAAGGCGAGGGAGATGATTTTACCGCAGCTTCTAGCGTTTTGGAATTAAGGTTTGTTTTTACGTATATTTTGGCGATCTCTGCTTGGTGGAATGCATGATATTGCTAGTCTGTTTCTACGGCCCGCATTTGTTGACCAGGAATGTTACTTACATCTTTATGTTATAAGCGGATAGTGTGTACCAATGCTTGAACAGGCGCGGCCCGAGACTTTGGGGGGGACGGTTGTTCAGGAGGGTAGGTCCGAACGAACTAGAATGGAGGTGAAGATCCCACCGAAAGCCTCTAATAGCTATAGGCGTGCGGAGTGAGAAAGAAAGAATGCGAATTTGTGGTGTAACGCGGTGGCGGGAAAAATGATCTTAATTAAATTAATACTATGCACTAGCTAGACCATATAAAATCAGGCAAGATATAGATGGCAAGTGGAGCGAGCGACCGCATTTTTCATGACCCCTGCCTCAGACCGCGCCTGTGCTTGAATGTAATATGCAATGGTCCGTCATCATGTTGGCCGCTGTAAAGCATATAACTTTTAAACCGACCATGCTTATTAACTCAGTAAGTGATAAAAATGGTCTAAGTTTTATTTGATTTCACAGTTTGTGAACTACTTAAACGAAAGAAGACTCGCCATAACGCGGCGGGCATCGACCAACATGGTGAGGGACCATAACGAAATCAATGGCGTAGCTTAGAACTTCTCGTAGTGTATTCTCATTGTTTAGTATATATTAGTTAGTAAACAGTCAAGCATGAGCTGCGACTTTTTTACTATGAAGACCACTGGTGCATTGGACAATGATCCCCCTGACACGGAGTGACAGGTTCGATTTCCGCTTTGGGACAAATGTTTGTATAAGCTATAAAAATATTAGTTCCGCGACTTGTTTTTGTATAATGTAAGAACAAAAATAAATAAAATAGTACATATTAGTTTATGGATACAGGAGTATTTTTAAGTAAATTTTGTGGTGTACATTAAAAATTATGTAATTTACATTTTTTTATGTACAACAAAAATTAAAAATTTGTCATAGACATCATATTACAATTGGTGGCCTTATCTTTTACAAGCGATTTCTTCCAAGCAACCTTTAGATGGACATGAGATTAAATAATGTAATGGTAGACCAGAGATGATGAATGGATTATATGAAGATGACATGAGTAAGAAAGGAGTGAGGGTTGAGATGACGGCTGAAATAAAAAAATGCAGTTTATGCCAATACCAAATGTGCGAACAGGGTAGATGAGGATCAGTTACCTGGTTACTATTAAAAAAGCTCCTTTTTTTGAAGCTGTGGCTCCATCTTATATTATTTTTTAATAACCTGCCCTATTCTACTGCTGGGCCAAGGTCTTAGTATTATTTTATTTTTATTTAGGCAAATCGGCCTATGCATGCTTTACTCTAATCTTGACTCATTGATGTTGACGCCCTTTGCAATGTATAGCAAAAATGGCGTGTAGTTTAGAATTGTAGCGTCTTAAGCGAAGTAGATAATATGTGTGTGCACGAAAATGTCTATAGCAAAGTAGCTAAGTCGATTTGTTGTACACTTAAATGTTCTGTCTATCCATGCCCCGCTGTGCTCAATAGTTACTATGTACCGCATTGCATGCTTCTTGTTTTACTTCTTTAGCAACAAAGTTAATTATTTTATTTATTGGTATTTTCTTTGGTAATAGTTTCTGGTCCCTAGCATTGCTCTTAGAAAATCAGTCTATAAGATAATAAGCCGTGGCGTAAGAATCAACCTCTTTACCTCCAGTAAATGGTAGGGATGTCGTAGGTGCTAACTAAGCAAACCTATCAAAGCAGAAGAAGGGCAGTAGCTTCCTCCTATGTATTTTTACTATCTTCATTGCGATCACCAATCATTCTGCTTAGCGTGGTGATTAGGGCAAAGCCCCTTGTCCAAACAAGGGACATAAATAGCGTCATTTCACAAAAAAAAACGACTAGAGTAGGTACAATGAGTAAAAGCTTTTATGTATGTTTTATAAAAGTCTATGAAGGCGACTCGGCAAACGAAGCATAGGACGCCTGTGGCCAGATGGGATAACGATCTGCGAAAGACTGCAGGCAGATGCTGGATACGGCAAGCTGAAGCTCTCATTAGTTAGGGTTAGAGGCGGCCCATGTCCAACTGTGGACTAATATAGGCTGATGATGATGATTGTGAATGCAGGACGTGCTAGACGTCTTTGGTAGAAGGTACTCCCGTCCATTCAATAATCTATAAAGTAAATCGTTCAATAAAGGGGCTTAATTTGAAACTAAACTTAAAAATGACTTCTCCCAGAAATAAAATACTCTAATAAAATTAATGCAAGACAGTCCGAATTAAATAATCCTATGTTAATTTGTGTCAAAAACAAAGGTATACATCAGAATCGCAATAATACAAAGGTCATTGAACTGATTTCTCTTTTTAAAAAATCTGATTTGACAGGAAATCAGTCAATAGAGTAATAGGACTTTACTATAGCACAGTACTTTAATACTTGCTGCTTAGTAGATTGACCTGGGTTTCTAAATAATGTTTCTTTCTAAAGTGGCTCGTGAGTACATTTTTATTTTTCTAACTTGCAGGGCTCCTGCCCACATTATATCCGGGTCACAGTTCCTGATTTAATACATATCACATCTATTGTAATAATATTAATTTATAGGATACATTTTTAAATTGTAAAAGTGCTAATTTTTAAGCCTAAAGAAATAAAGTTTTATCAAATCACCATCACATAATATCTCTAGAAACTTAAAACAAATTACACTACTTAATTATAAAAAAATACGTAAAATACGACTCTTTATTCCACTTTCTCTATGCAGATAAGTATAATCGACGTTCATCCTCTATGTTGACGCTTGCTAAGTGTATTTATTGACCATGGCAAAACCTCATTTGGGGAGGCATTTTCAGCAGTGGACGTATGTGTACTGATAAATTAATTGCGTGTGTGTGTCAATTTACCCACATTCATCTTCAACTTCTTCTTTAATGGCGCCCCTTGCTTTTCAACTTCTTGCTAGATGGCTTTACGTCTGGATTGACGTAATTCTGCCAATGTCCGTTTCATGATAGCATCGCTCGCAAGCTTTCTTTATGGGTAACGCACTAGTATAGTAAACATTTATAAAGAGTATTTGCAACCTACTGTGTAAAACCATGACAAATTGGCGGATGTGACAGATTTGATAGTGACAATTAAGTGGGTATTCATTCGACAGTAACAATAGGTCATAGGTGGTACTACGTTATGGTTTAGGAAGGCTGTGATGATATTGATGTTGAAATAGACAATAATTAATACAAAATGTAGTCTATGTCCGTTAACGAGATAACATCTATCTTCATGCCAAATTTTATTTCGATCCGTTCAGCCGTTTAAGCGTGAAAGCGTAACAGACAGACAGAGTTAGTTTCAGATTTATAATATATATATAAAAATCTGCAAAAAACTAATGGTACGGCACATTTATGAGGTCTGATGCGAAATAAATTTAAGAGGGATTTTTATATGTATTTTAAACTAGCGGGCAAGCAAATTCATTCGCGTAGACTTTAAAATAGATGAAAAGTGCCTTTAAGATAATTGTTATTATAAACATATAAGAAGGGTCAATCTTCCTTCATGGTAAAATGCGTATGTAGGTACTTTGTGTCGCGCGTATCAAGGACACAACACATGTTTGTAATAGTGCGAAATCACTAGAATTGAAATGAATGAACGTGGCTTATATATTGAAAGTTTCATCAAGCGAATATTAAGTTAATAATATGCAAATGGAAGAGAAGGGCAAATAAATAATTTCTATGATTTTATCTATTGCGTACGAAATTTCGAGAAATATATTTAGACTTAGGCACGACAAATTCGTATAGAGAAATGAAGAAAGTGTGCAATATGAAAGTAAGTTTTGATTGTTATTTTTTTTTCAATTGTGAAAAAAAAAGTGAAAAGAGTTTTTTACTCGGGCCAAACCCACCCATTATAACTCAATCTTGTCATCCTCCTGTATAAAAATCTTGTAGGTATATAATGGGGTTGTGTAGTCCCTTGTGAATAATATACTTTTGTTATACTTTAGCCACCCTGATTTGATACGAAGCTAACAATTAAGATATTTATTTTAATTTACTTGCATGTGTCTAAAATAGTGCACGTACGAATGTGATTGTAGTAACAGCTTATTATTAGTGCATAAAATTGGCTTTCTTGTTATTTCTTCTTTCAGTATAAAATTCAAACTTCAATCCTGAAGATCATAGCGGACAGCAGGGGCCGAATTAAGATAGCCAATCGCTTTACTATGACAATGGTATCGTCGCAGAATCGTCCAATAGTGCGTGGGGTCCTACTTGCACGGACATATTGATATAATAAATAAATACTGCTGGGTTATCTCCACAACCAATCATCCTGTACTAGATGACTGATAGATAAACATTATACAGTACATTACCTGATAGATATTTTTTATTGTACAAAAAATAAAACACCCAGAACAAATATTTGCAGATCGTGCCAACATTTATCCTAAGGCGGGTATTGAACCCGCAACCTCCTGCATCACAGACGGACCTTAGCCCAGCACGCCACATTGGTTAACTAATATTTCTAGAATGGTTTCAAATTATGACACTTTTCACACGTGCCCATTCTAACTGTGGTTTCTTTCATCAAAGCTAAATATGTCATTCTGAGACGATACGATTGTTATGGTGATGCGATTAATTTAGTGGAATTAGGGCCCAGTGATGTAGTTAAAAACCGCATCTACTAAGTTAAAAAAAATCGATTTAACTATACCAATATGGTTGGTAACATTTGTTAGTTGATTTGTTATGGATTTTCTCAGAAAATACTATTCTGATTTTATCATTATTACATTATTCCTGAGGCCTTCACTCAGTGTTTCATCCTGGTATCGTGCCGTTGGAGCAAAGCCGCGGGCAGAATCTAGATGATACTACAATCACCGAGTGAACCGAAAACAAAAGCCTATAATATATAAAAAAACGGTTGGCAGCATAGCTTGTATGCCTCCAATTTGACTCCTATAACGAGTGTATAATACTGACGTTGTCTTCACGAATGACGATTTACATCATCGACTTAGGTACGGCGTACTGTAATGATAATGCAAATTCAGAAAGACGTCGAAACATTCTGGACGATTACCTACATCACAATTTTATAGAATGGCTGGCTAATGCCTTTTTATTGCTATTATAGCGCAGTGCAATGGGCTGGCTATGATAGGCCTATCCAACACCCATATAAAAATAAAACCTTTAATAATAACGAGTATTTTGTATCATAGACGCAGCGATACAGCCGGTCGTTACGTAGTGACGCGCGAAGCGACGCATCGCGGCGACGTACTGTTCTCCGAGGAGCCGTACGCTTGGGTGCCACTTCCCTGCGAGTTGCCTCTTTGCGATGGCTGCTGCGTGGCGCACATCAACCTGATACCGTGAGTATGTCATTATACGTCATCAAAAGTCACCGCACATCGTCACATGTCGTTATATATGTACGTCAAGACGACGTACTGTTATCCGAGAAAACGTAGGTTCGCATGCATGCCGGTTCAGCGACGACGGCTGTTTCGCCGCGCTCGTGATCCCGTTTAAAAAGTATGTATGTATGTATATACTTAACAATTTAAGCAAGCGGGGATGCAAAAAAAAAAGTTCAAAGCAGGTCGAATAAACCATTTGCTTAAGTCAGAAAACGGACCTTATCTCAGTATATGTTGTGTTCACAACCAACGCTGATGGTCTTCGGACAGGGTTGTTAGGTAGCATCGCTTACGACAGCGCAGTATGTAGTTTACAATACAGTTGAAACAGACTAATAAGTAGGCGAGGAAAATACTTCTAGTTCTATTAACCTACTAAGTAATTTTGAGTAATCCTATACAGAAAATTTATCTAACAATTATGATAACAATGACCCGTGACAGACAGCTTAGAGACCCTGTAGCACTTTTCGGTTCGCTACCTTAACAACTACGTTTATTTATTTATGTGATGAAACGTTTTATTCCAGATGCACAGACTGTTCTCGAACTGCATATTGCAACGTTGAATGCAGAACGCGCGCCACCGTCTACCACAAGTACGAGTGTAAAGGCGCGCAGGCAGACATATTCTCTACGATCGGCATCGCGCATTTGGCACTAAGGTAACATACACGCCACATCTTATTTAACACTCGAGTAACATTGACTGCTGGACGTGCGCCACCTTTTACCACAGGCACGAATGTAAAGGCGCGCAGGCAGACATATTCCCTAAGATCGGCATCGACTCTCATATGTGCCTTGAGTACCGTATGTCAGACAAGCAGAGTATGGGTGAAGATGGCGGACAGAGCTCGTTATTTGTGTCTAGATAAAGATATAATTGTTAACAATAATATATTCTAGAAAGGATCTCAATTCGACAAGTACTTTGAAATGTGTTCAAGAAAGTAAATTTTAGGTTAAGTACTGCGGGATTATCTTTTATGCAAATGATTAAAGAATCGAGTATAGACTAAATATATCTCTGTTATACCATCGTGCGGCCGAAGATGTAGCTTCGGCCGCATCATCACTTACCATCAGATGAGATTATGGTCGAATGAGACAAAATAGACAAAAACATCATGTTTTGTATCTCTTGTTTCAGGGTACTCCTAGTTTCGACTGTAGAAGGCTTCCCAGAACTTCCCGCTGGGACGCCGCTACCTAAAAAAGCTAGTGATCTATTCGCCGGCTATGCCAACGTCGACGACGTAGAAATATACCACAAAAACACCCATCCATTCTACAGGATGTTCAATCTCGTCACGAACTTTGAGAAAATGAACAATATGGACTACATACAGTATGCTCTGGTAAGTGAAAGTAATTCTTCTGCTGGCCAAAGGCCTCCCATCCTTCCACTCGGTACGATTACGCTCAATATCTCTCCTATCTCTTAGGAAGGCGATAAGGTCGTCCCGGTAACTTTAAAGGTACCCTTAATTAAATAAATAATACAGGAGAATCTACACAGCATCATCTAGCCCCAAGCTAAGCAGAACCAGTGTAATGTGTACTAGATGTCTGACATACTTCAAACAATAAATTAGTATAGTATCCGTTAAATAAGACCTCAGCGGTCATGACTCAGTTTCTTTTAGAAACAGTTAAATTTTATTTAATTTACACGTCCTTGAGTAACAATTAACCATTACCTAACCTTACAAAACCTATGCCGAATAAAGTTTTTAGCTGTATTTACGTGAGTAAGACTAATTGACAACGAGTATTATATCGTTTGTGGTGATGTTAAAGTAAATAAGAAAACAACTAACGATCAAATAACTAGTCATCACGCGCGCTTTCGTGGTGCATATGATAGCCATTAGTAGCGGTTGGTTGACCTGTGGCGTGACCTAACTGACAGAAACAAATGGGCGTTTAATAATTTACCAACCTAGCATATTTCCCTGCTATGAGTTACCGTTTTATGCTATGAGTTTACGTTTGGTATGTTTTTACCTTCACAGTAATAATTCTATGCTCTTTACGAATACAAAAAAACCTACTTCTAATTTCTTAACATTCATACTGTTTTTACGGGAAAAATAATAACGCCGCGTGAATAAAAAAAATATATATATCTAGTAATAAAAATCATACAGCAGAATTTAGAACATATCCTTTTATTATCCTTGGTTAAGAGAGGAAAGCTAAACGTATGGAAATACATGCTAACCCGATAGACAAGATCGCACTATCTTGTTCGCATCCGCTTTTATGCAACCTATCCCTTGTACCAAAAATATTTTATTTTTATAGTTCTCCAAGTAACTTTGAATTGAGTTTTTATACAATGACGTAAGTTTATTTACATTTTATTAATGTTGAAGTGTTTCAGGGGGTGGTTACTTTACAGAGTCGGGCAATGGATGGCGTTATTAATAATACAATAACCAACGAACATAAAAAATAGCTTTATACTATAAAGAATTTGAGGCGCGATTTCATATACGTGAGAAAATGTGAAAAGGGGTAGGAATTAACCGAATAGAATAAATAAATAATGCTAGACAATTCACACGGCATTATCTAGTCCCATGGTAAGCAGAGCTTGTGTTATGGGTACTAGATAACTGATATACATAATACAATACATTACATGGATAGATATTTTTTTATTATACATAGAAAACGACCAGAACACCCGGAACAATTATCTGCAGATCGTACACACAATTGTTCCGAGGCAGGAATCGAACCCGCAACCTCCTAAAGAAAACACATCACTCCTAAACTTCTCTCCTTGTTTTTGAGTCTGATCTGTTTTGCCCCCGCACGTATGTATGTACCTGCAGGATTATCCACACAATATGGGACACTCGTTATCACGTATTACGTTTTACACTAATAAAATTTATCAATGCGAAAGTTTGGAGCGATTCATGGATCGATAGACAGACAGACGAACGGACAGACAGCGCAGTCTTAGTAGTAGGGTTCCGTTTTACCCTTTGGATACGGAACCCTAAAATAACAGGATAACGTTTGTCGGATAAGCTGGTGCGTTACACAGTATAAAGACAAAAATAATAAACGTGACACAATGATGTATTTATTTTAACTCGGCCACAGGAAAAGAAGCATTACGTGCCGTATAATGTATAAAAAATGTTGCGAAACTCACCAAGTTGGTATTAACACCTGTCTATGACATACTGACTAATTGGGCTGGCAACACTAGTTGAGTTGTCTGTGGCCAGCTCTCACTTACCTTTTCTATCTGTCTAATCTGTAGAGTCAAATAATAAAACAAATGTGTGAATTTACAAAGTTTATTTTATCCAACTCCATACAATCCAAAAACTGGAGTAGAAGCAATATACAACACCCCATAAAATACAATAAATTGCTAAGAGATATCAAATCAGTTAAAAATGATCAGTCAAGAATACTTTTTTTACGTTTTGTATTTATGTAAATAGTTTAGGTATAATAATTTTCTTTGAAAATGTACATATGGGTTAGTGGTAAAAGTCACTGACACTGCGTTAACTGCAGATTCAGCCACGAACACTTTTGTGAAGATGTCAGGTCTTGATTAACAGGTACCTAAGAGCTATGTAGGTAGGCAGGCATAAATTAATGATATACTATGTACAATATATATATAAACAGTCGTGGTCAACTAATTAGGGAGAATCTCTAGTTAAGCCAAATTGTGATTTTTTTTTTCAAGTAGTCTTAAAAATATTCCATATCTTTTACATGTAAGTATAATTAGTCATTGATGTGCCCGATTATACAAACAATAACAACTTCTTAAACATTAAACCTATTTACAGTATAGCTGATAGATTATCATAGTGCTATTTGTTCAAATAATGCTGGCTGGCCATTTAATTAGGGACACTGAGATATTGCGTTCTATTTTCAAAATTTGAATCTCAATACTTTTTTACTTCTTCTCTTATTGTTTCGTGGTAGTTTTGGCGGCAATCCCGATTTTTATTTTAAGTTTTGAAAAATATTTTGAAGAAAAATGGGCAAAAATAAAAGTTGCGATCCAACACTACGAAAAATTATCATGAAGTTTGTTTTCGAGCATGGTTGGCAATACCGAAGGATAGCAGAACATTTAAATTGTTCAAAAACTATGGTATACAATGCTGTGCAACATGTCAGACGCAATAACACAGCTTTAAATGTGCCCAGAACAAAAAGATCGAGAAAAACAGCTCCGCAAGAAGATAGAATGATAACCAGGTTAGCTAAGAAAGATCCGTTTCTAGGCTCTATTTTAATGAAACACTTCGTGTTTGGGACAGACGAAAGAGCTGGTGTCTCAGCGAGGACCGTTCGACGACGTCTGGTAGAAGCAGGGTTGTTCGGAAGAGTGGCTCGCAAAGTACCGTTGTTGAAGAAAGAACATAGAAATGCTCGTTTGGCGTTTGCACGTAAATATGGACATTGGACCTACGCCCAATGGCAACATGTATTATTCTGTGACGAGACCAAGGTTAATTTGATTTCTTCAGATGGAAGGCAATACGTACGGCGTCCAGTAAAAGCGGAAATGAATCCAAGATTCACAAAAAAGCAGGTGTGTTTCACCTGCTTTTTCCATCAACCTATGTTAGTCCACTGCTAGACATAGGCTTCCCCCAATGAGCGCCACAGCGCCCTGTCTTCAGCTTGACGCATCCAGCATCTACCTGCAGTCTTTCGCAGGTCGTCATCTAGTAGTATAAATGTAATAATATATACATATATATTCATATATTCGACTTTATGAAAAAAATGCTGCTTTTAAAAAGTATACAGATAAATTTATATATTTTAAAGAAATATTGACGAATCGGTTACAGTATTTTTAACAAATATTTATTTTTTAGATTTTTTCTCTGAATGGTTGTCCTCGAGAAACAAAGACACAATGACTGGAAAATTGGAGTCAAGTAGGCTAAAAGGCTATTTCAGTGGCAGCGGGGGTGAGATTGGCCAATTAACGCGTCTAGTGGAAAATTTCTTTGTTTACGACCCTTGAGCGCAGACTTGCTAACTTGTTCTTACGTAGGCGTCACTGCAATTTACGGCTTTTATTTTTCTACCTGCTACGTCAATTTTTTTTCGTCGAACCTTTTTTTGCGTTATTTTCATTTGAACACGGAATATTTTACAGCTCTTAAGTCTAGATATAACATTTTTATATTATTGGTTATTATTATTACAATACTCTATTCAATTCAGTTTTAAAATATATTTTTATTAATGAACTCATCAAATATAAGTAAAACAATTCCAGTTTCATCCTAGCCAATATTAAACAAAAGGTAGGAAACTTAATATAGATTATGTAGTTTGTGTAAATGAGTTAGAAATTGAGTATTGAATGCGTATTTTAGAGCTTTAGTTATTCTAGATAACCCGCAAGCTATTAAAATTTGTGCGAAATGTACTGCTCCATACGGGCGTGCATAACTTACGTAGGGACGTATTAAAGTACATACTACAATAAATAATAAATAAATTATACTGGACAATTCACACAGCATTATCTAGCCCCATGGTAAGCAGAGCTTGTGTTGTGTACTAGATAACTATATATAATACAATACATTACATAGATTTTTTTTTATTATACATAGAAAACGATTAGAACACCCGGAAGCAGATCGTACACACAATTGTTCCGAGGCGAGAATCGAACCCGCAACCTCCTGCGTCGCAGGCGGACCTTCATCCACCGCCACATAAGTCATCAAAATAATAATAATAGAATATCACTGACGAGGTTAGTAATGGGTGGGTTGCTGGCTGCGATAACGATAGCTGAGTGCCCTGATTTGCACGGAACTCACAAAAAAACACTAAGAATACAAAATAATTGAAGACGTACGAGTACATATTTCAGGACTTTTTAAAATAATTATGAGAATTGGGTAAAATGGGTTTATGAAAGATTGTGATTCGTAGTTGATCTGCTAATTGAAATAACTGTAACTTATTGATGTGCTCGTATAATGCTACTGCCCTAATATTTGCTGAATGTATAAAAACAATAACATAAAAGACGTGTTTTAAAAATGGCCAAACTAAGTATTGAAAAACGGGGAAAATGCGGGATGAAGTCACAGAGGTTTTTTTTTATAACTTTTAACCAGTAGCCCGATTTGCTTGTAACTTAAAGGTTATATAAGGTTAAAAAAAATAAAAAAAGATTAAAATAAAATAAGGTTAAAAACATTAATTAAATATGTATTTACAAAAAAGGCAGGTAAGGTGTTAGACTTTCAGATGCTTAGTGTAGCATTCGTACAGCAAGTTAAGTGTCAAAATATACAACTACGCGAAACAGGTATTATGATTTTCCAAAACAAGCAATGAAACGGGCTGAAACGTGCTGTCTGCATTGAAAACAGATTTCAGGAATGTCCGACTCTTACAATAGGGTTTCAGCTGATTTCGAAAAGCAATTTTTACTCTAAAGTCCACGCGATTGAAATCACGAGGGTGTAACTTTTTGACTAATCGCGGGGGTTATTTTTCATTGAACTTTCGATATTGGCTATACAGGTTGTTTGCTGTTAGGACCATCAATTTTTTTTTTTTGCGAGTATCATGATTTTGGTCTACATTTATCCGGTAGACTCAATGTCTTAATCGTCACGGTTGCTGAGATCTTGAAAAGTTTTTTTAAATCTCACAAAAATATAATAATCTTTAAAATCTATATTGATTAAAAAAGATATAATTTAAGTGAATTGTATAATTTTTTTTTTAATTAGTGTAAATAGAAGATACAGCGCAAGTTATTTTGTAGCATTACATCTACAAACCTAAAATATATATTAAATATACGCGACATTTTGGATGATTTTCAAAAAGCATTAAAAAAAATACATATCTTAGCTACCGTGACACTTAGGACATTGAGTCTACCGGAGAAATGTAGTGTATAAAACTCACCAAAAAAAATTTGTTCTTATATAAAACACCCTGTATAGCCAATATCGAAAGTTTAATTAAAAACTACCCCGTGCCCTCTGGTCATACGTGTCTGGGCTAACCCTGACGTTTGCTTTACGGTCATCTGCATATCCCTGCATTTGACGGTTTTTAAATAGGGGGCTGGTCTTCGGATCAAGGGGATGAGATTCGCAAACATTTTGGTGATTTTTGGCATGCTAACTTTTTTCAAAGTTATGCCTATATGCAGGCAGAGAACCAACCGTATCGTAAAAAGAAAAAACCTTGTATATTAAAAAAAATGTACGAGAACACAAAGGTGTAAACTGTTGATTCTCATGTAAGTGACTGTTCTTTTTTGAGTGATTGATTTGATCTTTTTTTGTGATCTTTAAACCTAAACCGAGTACTGGCTGTCTACATAGATATACATACATTTAAACGGAATAATTGCAAATTAAAAAGTGTTTCGCAATAAAACTCATCGCCATTCACTCCGCTTTAAGCTTGGTAGAATATTTTAATTAGCTGATTTGAGTAATAATATATTATATGCCACCATAACAAATTGGCAAATATTGTATAACTGTGTGAAGAGATCTGCAATAATGTATACCTATACTCCGTCAACGCTTTTTTTTTACATCATTGTGATGCCTTATCAGTTATATCGCCTTGGCTAGAAATTAAATTACTTGGATAAAAGTAAAGAGATTTTTTTGCTCGAAATTCGGGGCCAACTTATCATTGATACGGCATACAACGGTAGCTACGCCCCGGGTGACTATTAAGTAAACGTTGAGATTGATTTGGCTTCTCGATAGTTAATTATACTTCTTTGCACTTCGTATTTAATATTCTCTTGCCATAGTTAAATTGATGAGTGTAGTTTTATAACATTGGGACTACGAAGTCTCATCCTTTGAAATTGTTGTTTCTTTGTGAAAGTTATTTATTTATGTATTTTGGAAAAGTATTTAACGAATCAATATTCAACCATAGTATAAATAGTTTTGAAAAATATTGTCGGCTGAAGTTAGGAAGTCATAATTAAAAAGCCTCATTATTAATTTATTTTGAGCTATTTGTAGTGTTTCTAGATTTTATTTATCGGCTGTGGCCCATTTTACTTAATTCCCCATTATACACACATTTTCCCGATTTTCTGTGAATTTTTTTGAATAGCGGTATGTCGGTACTTTTGCGAGTCAAGTCAGATATTATAGGTATTCAATGTCTTTTACTTTAATAATGATACGTCTATTCGTTTGAAGGCATGTGAAATGTCAAATAAGGTGTCAATTATAGTCTTCGAAACTCGCTTCGCAGCGTTTGTGGCAGTTTGAGTTTTCTTAGAACTTTTTTAAAGCTAGTCTCTAGACCTGATAATAAACCCAAGTTTTTTACGCAGTAAGGTAAGGGATTTTGTTGGTATTTTAGCCTTTTCCAGTATATCACAGGCTCGCATATAACTAGGATTGTAATTTTATTAACGATTAGTTTCACTTCATGAACGTGATATATCAAAAATGTAAAATACATATACTGTTTGATAAAAGTTTTACGCCTGTTATTTGCTGGGTAGGCTCATTAAGTAAGAATATACTTGTATTTCCCCTGCGATTTCACCGCAATGTTAATAAAATTCTACACAATACGGTAATTACATAGGTGAATCTGAATAATGACTAACGCTTGAGGTTGCGTCGTAATGTTCGCACAACTTGTACGAACAAGATTCGAATCCAATTCGGCACGGGTTCCCATGCTCTAAAGTTATTATTTTTGTATTTTTTGTGTAGTTTAGGAAAGTTTTAAAAACCTATGCCTTCAAAAATAAAAACATCGAAAATGACAGACACGCTAGTAGCAGTAGTAGACTGTTGCCGCCGGATGGTAGATCCGGCCCGTTTGTAGAATGGCTAAGCTGATTGCAAAACAGTGCAATTCAATTAATTGCCTCTGCCGATTGTTAAAGGATCAACTTCAACAATTTGGAAAAAGGTCACCTACCCATCTTGTCGGAAGAACTGAATCGATTTAAAGAATATTTATTTCTCAAAAGAAATTAAATTTCACTTATCTGAGAAAACATCTTAAAGTTAAGTTTGTTAAATAAAACTTCGAGCAACCAAACAATTATTCCTACCTACCTACTTTAAGTAAACAGATTTAAAGCTAACAATAATGTAATGTAGAAGTTAGAGAGTTTCATAATTTTCAAATAACAATTACGTAATTATTAGACAAATAACAAAAAGTATTAGTAGTAGAAATTAAAATTCGTTATTCCGAACAAATAAGCAGTCCTTTTGTAATCGGTTTGGCTATTCTACAAACCGATTACAAAAAAAAAAAATTATATACCGATCGGATTGATCGGTATCATCTTTTGTCTTTTACTGCGAATAACCATTACTTAAAACAGGTACCCGTTTTATTGTAGAATTACGTTTTATTTACCCTATTTAATCAAATTCAAAAAATCTTTCAAATAACGTGCTATAATTAAAATTTACTGATGGTCCACCATTGCTGAAAAAATGTAAATGTGTACATAAATAACGAATCGAATTGATTGTTATTCTATCAACCAAATACCGATAGAATAACAATAAAATATTATTCGGGTAAATTACATTATATCAATAAATTAATATTAACTAATTAGCGATACCCGCCGGGTGATTATGTAACTCGCGACCGGTTTGCGACTGGCGTAAATTAAGCAATCAGTGCTGTCAAACGTCAATTTTGTATTAGTTTGACACCAGCTACAACGTCAAAATTGGTCAAAATTGGCGTTTGACAGCACTGATTGCTTAATTTACGCCTGTCGCAAACCGGTCGCGAGTTACATAATCACTATACCGATTGTGTTTTGGCTCGCGGCTAATGTTTTAATTACTATTATATATGTATATATATTTTACCGACTTATTATTTATTCGTACATTCTACCTCATCTATACAATACAAATAGATCTTGATGATGCATTGATTTTAATTCAACCAGTTTATTTTCAGTAGTTTTACCCTCTGCACCCACGGTGGGCTTTGCGTAGCGGCGGGTGGTGCCACCCTTCGTTAATGCATTTCGCGTAGGTGTGCACGTGTGTGTCGTGCCGTGTGACCGGATCAGGTCCAGTGGTCACGTGATACGACAGACACGTGTTACTCTCGAAATGGCAATTATTTAATACCTATCCAGATATATTTCTGGTCATTATCACTTAGAGTGCCTATGACGCACATGTTGGTACAGAGAGTTGCATCTAGATAAGCCCTTATAAATAAGGCATTCACTCCAGCTGGCAGCTATACGAACGAGAATAGCATTGCGCAGGTTAACTACGAATCTTCTTTGTGTTATAAAAACACTTATGTGTCAGCATCACGCCTACACAACCGCACTCTCCTCGTTCAAGAATCAAACGTAGGCGTTCTTACTACACAAACATTACTACCTGTAATCACCTACCTTGTTTTTGTTTCCCGCTCAAATGAATATCAAATTCAACAAACTACGATAGTTTTAATAGTAGAATCTAGAAATAGTAAAACTACTAAAATCATTCGTAAAATGAAGATCAACATTTTATCTTCATAATTGAGCACACGTATGTATGTGGGTCGAATTTCTGAAGCTGGGCAGAGAAAACGTTAACAGGGAAATTAGATAGACCGCCTCAACTTACCAATTTTGATTTCATTGTAAAAGTAGACGTGTTTTGAAGAGGGTAACCTAATGAAAGGGGGAACATTGGATGTGTCTCGTCTTAAAATTGGTTTATAAAGTCCCACTGGTGCAAAAATCGTGTATGATCGAACTTTTTTCCCAACTGTGTCTCTAGGAAAAAGAGCAGGGAGACATAGAGGCCTAAACCACATTTTACACTAAAAAAATTACCTTTACCTTTATAACTTTAATTATGCATTAAAGGCAACCCGCCTTGCATGCATAATTCGATTCGCGACTTTGAATGATATCGTTTTACGTATTGGTTTCGATTTTATTTCTGTACGTATGCCCAAAACTAAAACTTTACGTTTACATAAAAGTAGGTGGTTTCTTACCTATATCAGACATCTGGTATCAAAATATAACTCTTCTTACTTTGAGGCTACATGATAATATAAAATATTAAAATTCTTGTTAACCATGATCAAAGCATGTGCTTATCATAACAGAAAAAATATCATTCTTGTAATACCTAAGTTAAAAGTTTCGGTTAACTTTATATGCTGCAATGTAATTTGATGTAGGGTGGTTTGTGCTGTGCTAAAAGGCTTGCGCCGTAAATAGCGCACATTGAATTTACCCTCGCTCTTAAAATTGGATTTCGAAGGGGTCCGTTTTGGGTGCACATAATTTTGTCTCCCTGCAAAGTGAATGATGGCAACAAAGCTAAAATTCATACGGACAGCAGACGAAATGATTTATTGCGCGCCAAATTATTTGCTTGTTAAAGTTGCTTAGTAAACTGCCGCCCCATCATATGAACGAATTACTGTCCTGGCTCTCTGAAAAGTTACTAGATATGCATTGGGACTGGACGCTTTAATCACGAAAAGCTTGATTGGATTTTGTCAAAGGATCCAATACGGTTTCAAGTTACAATTTTTTTTATTTTATCAAGCGCGTCATATGCCTCGTTATTTAGGCATCAGACATCAAAACTTCCGTTTGTATGAAACAAATTCTAGTGAAAATTGGGTTTCAATTTCACATAGTAAAAGCGAATTTCATATAAAGGAATATTTTTAAGCATATTCGGTTAGAACGAATTCAGGTGTACAACAATATGTATTTAAATATATATCTACGATAGAATAACATAAATGAAACGAACTGAATCGAGATAAGCTTCGATATCAAAAGAGGTTCTGAATGAAAGACTTCAAAGCGACTACGGCCGTATTTCTCGTGAACAACATCTCGATTAGAATGCAAGATATCTCTTCTTACGTTTTTATAAACCCACTGTTATGTCTGCCTCTAGGATTTAAAGAAATAATGAAAATAAAATTGCAACAAATCCTGAGGGATCAAGTAACTGGTATCACCCTTAATCCTTTATTTGTGAGTAAAAGGTACCCTTTAAAACAGTCAGGACAGTAAGCCCCGACGGCCGTGTTTAACTGGCTTAAAAGGAGGAGGCTATTTTCTAATAAGTTCAAAATTAAACCCAGATCCATGCAGTAGTTTTGGCTTTGTTTTGTGACAAACACGCTAGAGGGACGGCATATCACCATATATTTATTTATTTAATTTTCGGGAAACTTACGGCTAAACATATAACAAGAAAGATTAAGTATATATATATATAAGGACGGCCAATTACATATTGGGTTCAATTCCCGCCTCGGGACAATTGTATGTACGATCTGCAGATAATTGTTCCAGGCGTTCTGTTCGTTATCTATGTATAATAAAAAATATCTACTATGTAATATGTTGTATGTATTAAGTATATCAGTCACCTAGTGCCCATAACACAAGCTCTGCTTAACTTGGGAGTAGATGATGCTGTGTGGATTAATAAATAAAAATAAATAATAAAATAAAATAAAATAAAAAAGCCAAGTGTGGATTAGTCAGCATTATTTATTTATTTATATTGTTTTTGTCCATAGACGTCAACAATGCTGATCCTTTACCTGGAGGAATTTACGTCTTTCTTTGAGCACCTCCCAGGGCGGGTACCGTATGCTCTAGGGAAGGCTCAGCTGAAGCTGTTTGCCGGGGCTCTGATGCTGAGGGCTTTAGGTCAGCTCGTCTGCAACGGCCACGCGGCGTTGACACTGGCGGTCGTCGATGATGGAGACGGTAAGATGATCTTATAACTAACTGTATGTAAATAAATAGCCTGTGTTATTCCCAGCATTTTATTATATATTTTATTTTACATCAGAGATAATGTAGCTTTCCATTAGTGAAATAATTATCAAAATTGGACCAGTGCCTGGTTTCGGGTCTCTCGATTCATCGACATTATGTTAATTTTAATAATTAATCTCTTACGAGCACATAGACTCCCAAAATGACAGTTGAATCGAAATTTGTTTTTGAATTTTGTTGGCTCGTTCGTAGAGGGCTTTGTCATAATAGGGTATTTTACCCTATATGACAAAAAATTTATAATAAATTATTGAAATAACTTAGGCAAAAAATCGGAAATGTATTTAGTTCATAAAAATGTTAGTTTTCGTTCATAAAGTAACAAAATAATTTGTTCACTTCATCGCTCAAAAAATGTGTCATTATTGCGTAGCTTTAGCGGGCGTAAAACTAGATTATACGCACAAGAGATTAATTTTCGAAAATAGAACTGAAAGGCGCCTTCTTGATGATCAGACTAACGACAAATTCTTATGGAGCGCGGCCTACACTACGTTTGCTGAGTCGCGGTCTCCACTTAAAAAGTTTACCCCAGCGGTTCTTGCTTCTTCGTGAGACATGGCCGGCCCTCTGCCACTTCGGCTTGCTAGTTCTTAGAGCTATGTCGATAACTTTAATTCTCTGTCGGATGTAGGTATTCGTTAGATACAAATCCTATCCTTCAGAGAAACTCCGAGCATAGCTCTTTCCATAGTTCGCTGAGTGACAAAAATCTAAATGGTTCATATTAATTTCAACTTGTTTTATTAGGTATATTTATATCTGTCTGTTATGTACCTTCACTTTGTTGAACTGGAACACATTATAGGTAACTATAACTCCCGGAAGTGGGCGTTGCGACCTGCGACACAGTATTTTACTTCTGCAGGTCGCATCGCTTCATATTGTTGTTACTAGCACCTAAGTAAGTTCAAAATAAAGACTTTTACTTTACTTTATGTAAAGTTTTGGTTTGTTTGGCAGGGCCAACCGTGAGCGAGCGCGAGGTACGCCGTGCCACCGCCATATATCCCTCTGCAGCCATGATGAACCATTCTTGCGAGCCCACTATAATCAACACGTATGTATATTATAAGACTACCGTATCAATAAATGACATTCCAGATTTTATTTGTATATTCATTTGTAAATAGTACCTAACTTCTTAAAATCACTTGAAACGGGATAT
Organism: Eupithecia dodoneata; assembly: GCA_947044415.1. Lineage (NCBI taxonomy): Eukaryota > Metazoa > Arthropoda > Insecta > Lepidoptera > Geometridae > Eupithecia > Eupithecia dodoneata. The sequence continues at coordinate 11,484,392 of OX345655.1, read as the reverse complement.
CGCCATTAGTTTAGTGATGCATGATATGACAAGTGACGTCATTTATTCCCGTGATTTATAAATAAAAACTACAGCTCATGGCAAGTATACCGTTTTAAATGCATATAGTGTTAATAACCATGTTCGTTTCAAAAGTTTCATATTACCATTCTGCAAAACTAATCGTTTTACCATGACAATGCTACCGTCACAGAATGACACATTTTGGTATTCTACTAGACGGAATAAAATACAGATGGAGAGACACGCGTCGTTAAGGTAGTTGTAGTTGTTCAAATATTAGTGCGTCCTATGCTATAGGCAGGCATGGAGAAACGAGAATTTCTTCGTGCGTATCTATAGCATGAGACGAACTATCTAGAGTTTCTTTCATCTAAGGATTTTACGTGACGATTTTGCAACGATAGCATGATCATAGTAAAGCTAATAGTAGAATTGGGCCCTTTGTTTGCTTGTATACCCAAGATCAAGACTTATTTGTTAATTTTGGCACTAATAGCACGATTTTATACCTATGTTACGAGCCTTTATTCTAGCATACATCACATCAACAGCCTGTACTAGTCCAATGCTGGACTAAGGTCTCTTTTGATAAGTGCCTGTCTATTGTCGTATTTATTCTCGCACAAAAAGCACGTAAAAAGATTTTCCCTCCGCTGCCTGATACTTTTCGATTTTCGTAAATCTGGACAATCTCTCAATTAAGAGTGTTTCCATATCTCGTATGCCTTCTATTAAGGTTTGTACTGACCGGTGTAACGGGGCGTAATGTACTATTCGCGAAGAGCATGATATGTTAAGCCGCTGTGTGCTAAAATCCGTCTCGTTGCGAGCGCCTACTTTCCCGATATGACTCCAACAACGCTCGCTGTATGACACGTTACATTACGCTCTGTAACGCCGGTCAGCACTCTCTTTAGAATCAGATGACTCATCTAGGAAACAAACTTCATAATAGGAACATTTGACTTCTCGCACATACCGTTCAGGAAAGCATTAGTGAGCTGGTAACCCTGTCAAAAAGAGTAAGTATAACATATTTCTATTATAAGTAACTAGCTGCGCCCCGCGGTTTCTCCTGCGTAGATAATAGATATTTTGGATAAAATACAATATCATATGCAATAATAATATAATTAAATTCAATAATAAAGATGATATAAATTATCTTTATTGAATAAAAAAAATATCTGAATTGTAGCTTATGTTATTCTAATATGTAACCCATATTATTCTACTGCAAGTTTCATCAAAATCCATTCAGTAGTTTTTGCGTGAAAGAGCAACAAACATAATTACATACATCCTCGCAAACTTTCGCGTTTATAATATTAGTAAGATGACTAGGAACCCGCCTGGCCTCGCAAGGATAACAGAACAGCATCGATGTTTACGTACGCGGCGAACGCCAGCAAAGCTCCCAGCTCTCACGATTTTTCCGACATCTTCAACTACGTCATAATTATTTCTGCCAATCTACGTAATTATTGAATAATACAACTTAACCTGCCAAAAGAATAACTCCTACCACTGCAACGTTTTGGATTTCACACACGTGTCGTCGCGACGACGACGCTTCAGATGCTGCGGAGACTTTGTCTTATAATATGTACTGATGATGCACATACCTAACATGAAACTTAGACTACACAAATAGTGCAGTCATTCTAGCAAAAAATGTGGGTTAATCTAATAATGCGGTTCAACAAGCTAAAAACTCGTATACGCCTTCATTTTGACGTTATAAACGTTGTTTTGAAAGTATCATAAAATATCTTATGAATTATGTACATATATGAAAAACCAATTGCAAGACATTTGTCCTTGAATAAACTCCGAAGCGAACACGATTTTTCATGTGACTTTTGAGAAAACGTTTATAATGTAAAATGAATGATATACGCGTTTCCAGCTAGTTGTTTCCAATTGTTAGAATGAACTCTAATACCCTGGCCTAAAAGGAATAAAGCAAATAAGTACTACTAAGGTAAGTAAAAGTAAAACCTCGATATTTTACTATTAAAAACTTACGATTTTCATTCGCTACTGTACAGTGCATTGTATCCATATTATTGGTAAATTCGACCAACGCTGGCGTCTATGGGGTTCAATAATATGAAATATTTATAAATATAAAACCGAATTCTATTTCTTAAATATTGAGTAAAATAGATAAATTTGTCGCAAAATTTGCGAGACAACGGTCTACAAGATTTATCCAAGAACAATCCCAGTATTTTCAATCTTATTCATCCAAATCGCTCTAGGCGTTTGCTAGAGCGATTTGGATGAATAAGATTGAATGAGGGATTGTTCTTTGAGAGTCCCAAACCACATACATGATAAGCGCGAAAACGGTATTCATACTCTTGCAGGTTAAAAAACTCGGTTCCAGTGGTCATGTCATGCGTTATAACCATCATCTATCTTAGTTTTATTGCAAGATTCAGTCTCGTACGGTTAGATTTATTTTATGCTGTCTCATTTATTTTATTTTACATATAGATTTGCACGCGGCTTCACCCGCGTGGAAATCTATGTGACAAAAAATGTATAAACCTTCCTCTTGAATCACTCTTATCTATTTAATAAACCGCATCAATATCCGTTGCGTAGTTTTAAAGATCTAAGCATACATAGGGACAGACAGACAGCGGGAAGCGACATTGTTTTATACTATGTAGTGATGGACGCATCAGATGACAGACAGTTCGCGGACCAATCGTTTGAAGGTTTTGGCAGTCTATTTTGTCACAGTAATATGTATCTAAAGTTATAAATCAACTACCTAGAGTTTAAGCTTATTATAGCTATATTTGATTGCACATTTTGTGCTGGGTGGTAGCAGTATTGGATTAATGTGCACAGAGATCGAATTTAAGTTTCAAAAACCTTAAACACAAATTTTGCGGGCATGATTTTGAAGTTACTATCAAAATGACCTTTGACCCCATGTTAACTACCTTAAAATAAAAATTTCCAAAAATCCATTCTGGGCGGTTGTTAGGACGTACCTACCTAAAAAAACCCGCGTGCAAGATTTCACGAAGGTCTTGTAGTTTCTTTTATAAACTTAGATTAGCTTCTGCCCTCGAATTCTCACGTGTTTTGTCGGGGTAAGAAGTACTTACCATAACTAGTATCTACATATGTATGTCATACCGAGGATATAATCTAACTCAATGCCGAATTTAATTAGTATTTCATCTTCAGCCGTTTAGGCGTGAAACGACCAAAAGACAAGACTGAGTTACTTTCGCATCGAATTTAATTAATATCTTCATCTTCAGCAGTTTAGGCGTGAAACGACCAAAATACAAGACTGAGTTACTTTCGCATTTTCAATACTAGCATCGATAATCTATGGATTATCCTTTGATTAGAGTCCTGAGTTCGGTTACTCGTTTGGGAACCTCCATTTTTGTTTGGGATTTACGTAGTTCCGTGTACGCACGGCAGAAACGCTGCACAGTTGCTCGTCTAGCACATTATGACAACTAAAAAAAATTTTATTTTGAGGCTTATGCCTAACATTATAACTCTATAGGTATATTACGATACCTATTGATATGAATAGGCTAGTGTCCTAAAAAATCTACTAAGTCCGTCAGTTATTAGAAGATATTGGAACCGTGTTTTTTCTTTTGTTAATTAAACAAAAAAAATATGAAGATATAGCCAGTTAAAGTTCCGCGTGACGTCAAGTCTTGCTACACTTTTTAGCAAGTTGTGACGTCACGAGCCCCCACTCCTAAACTTTGACGCGCTTTATTTTTATAAGTATTTGTTTGATTGACAAAAGAAAAAATACGTGTCTAATATGTAAATAGAAACCCTATTATAAATACTAATAAAACGGGTATTTATGTCGTTTATTTATCTTTTCCGACATCGGGAAAAATTGGTAAATAAACGTGATAAATAACCGTTTTATTCGTACTTATAATTATGTGTTCAGATAGCGTAAGTTTAATTGATATTATCTGATGCTGATCAAGGGACCTAATTGGGGGAAGCCCTTTTCCCCCCAAATAGTTATCTTGACCTAGAAGAAGTGATGGGGAAAAAAGGTACCTACGACTAACAAAAATAAGGGTAGAAGAATTCGTAGAAATTTAACCCCTAAACCCCATTTTTAGTCTCTCTCTGTACCTATGTCTTTTTTTCCTTCTTGAATCTCTCAGAATCAACCGAATTATTTAACTTGAATTTATAATTACTATAAATCGGTTTGTTCATTTTAAATCACTAACAGAATGGAATAAAACAGATTTAATACTACTCAAATTGCAAATTTATACCTTTTTCACTCCACCTTGTGTTTTAGGTTTTTAATAGCCTTGCCTTGTTACCTTCTTTTTTCTGTTATTGTTAAGTTTTCATTCATAAATGTCTTTGTTAATATAAAATACCTTGGTTTCTAAATCTGAGTATAGGCTTAATCAGCATCCCACAAGAACTCGCTAAAATCGAACTAACCTAACTGAGGACCAAGCATAAATGTCTTTGTTGACATAAAATATCTTGGTTTCTAAATATGATTATAGGCTTAATCAGCATCCCACAAGAACTCGCTAAAATTGAAAGAACCTAACTTACGACCAAGCATAAATGTCTTTGTTGACATAAAATATCTTGGTTTCTAAATCTGAGTATAGGCTTAATCAGCATTCCACAAGAACTCGCTAAAATTGAACTAACCTAACTGACGACCAAGGAGCGGCCAGCCTAAGTAACTTACAGCGATTGTTGTCTAGGGTATAATGGAGAAAAATTAAATCGCGTCAATATCGAATGCGAAAAATATTGGAATTAATTCACTAAATTTACGCAATGTATGACGATGCGATGGTATTACGTATACATTATCCTACCCAAGGCAACGATTTCTGTGTAGATCAGCCTACTGTAATCTAGATAATTTCAGGTGTTTTTCAAATCTTATAATAACAAAATAAAACAAGAATAGCGTACATATTCCCATTTGGGTACCGTTTAATTGATCGTTTTTATACTTATAGGTATAATATTAAAGTTTTAAAAGCATTAGATTTCGAATAATAAGCACAAACAATTTTATTGCAAATAAACCCTTTGGGCAACATAAAAAATTTAAATCTCGCATAAAACAGAACATCATTATATTCACACACAAAAAAAATAAAGCGTTAATACTTTCTATACTGCCACGGAACTAGATTAAGCCGATGAATCGTAGTTTCGAGCAGGAAGAACATGAAAGAGTTCTGCGATCTCAATTTCGAAGAATGACCTCACCGGCCTGCGACAACCAATGGTGTCGTTTTTTTTTTAATCACACTTAATTTATAGACTAGAAGTCCTGCGACTTGCGTCGATTACATTAAGATGAAAACACTTATTTGTTAATTATATGATCTTATAATTATTATTCCGGTTTCTTTACTTCCGGCGCTGGGTCTTTGGTCTCGGCTAAAGGAGGCGCTTCTTCGGTCTTGGTCTCTGCCTCAGAAGCATAGACGACCTCACAAACATTGCTGACGTCAGCGACATCGGGTGCCATAGGCACTGGCACCGAAGCGGGCGGTTCCACCGGTTGAAGCGCAGCACCCGGTGTTTCGAGATACGGTGTCGGAGGGCGGAGAACCGGATCTGCAGTTGCGACCGTTACGTTCTCGCTCTCTTGCGGAACCGGCGGCGTTATATCCGCTTTTTTCAATAGTGTTTTTTCGACGTCTGAGTCTGCAGGCGGCACTTTTTCTGGCTCTGGCTCCTGTGCAGGAGCCGCTAATTTTGGTCTCTTCTCGGGTTTTTTATCCTTACTTCTCTTCTTTTTAGTATTTGATTCTTCTTTTTTATTTTTTTTATCCTTTGTCTTTTTCGGGCGTTTGGGATCTTCCGATACATTTTTACTAGTTTGTGGTTGTCCGATGTCACCCGGCTCCTTCGATGAGCTGTTGACAAAAAATCAAAAAATAGAATAATAATCTAAAATTTCGCATTCAACAAGTTAGTTTTGCTGGGCTGAATCGCTTTGATATCACCTTTAAAACAAAGGGATGTTATTTAAAAGCCATATAAAATTCCTGTTCTAAGTTACTGATTAAAATAAAGAAGTAATGATAAAAATACACTTGCAAACAATAAACTTTTATGTATTTTTATCAATACTTTTTACATTCATTTGTTTTTTCATAAACATTTTAGTGGTTTACAAATAATTTTCATTTCATTTAAACAAAAAAATTGCTATTTGATTATTAGGAACCCGCTGTAGCTAAATAAATCACGGTACATCGTCAATTTACACTCCAAGGAAAACTCCCTTCGTAAAATATCTCAGATCGCAATTAAATAAACGTACCTTGACATTTTCCAAAACGGTAGCACGAAACAGAGAAGTGAAGGTCTCTTGCACTTAGTTTCCGTGGCGTTAAATTGAACGAGAAGCTCCGCGCGCGGTTGCTGATTGACTGCCGTATAGCCGTAGCTAAGGAAAGCTCCCTAGCCGGCGCAATATACTCGTCTACGTTGGTTGGTGGAATGGGCACAGTATTGGTTCAGCGTACCTTATCACCCGCCCCCTTTCAACCCACGACTAGAGAGCAGCACGTCCCATTGAGAAGTGAAGTAATTATAGTTACTAAGGGCGCATTCACACAACATCCGTTTTACAGGATTAAAGTTTATATCCCAAAAATATCAACATTGACATTTTATTCTTATGATTGAATTTTTACTGATGCACTATAATTAATACTGAAATAAAATGATGAGAAGTATTACATTATTTTATGTCAGTATTAATTATAGTGCTAATCACAACAACCTACGAATAGATACAGGCAAATTTAATACAACCTAATACAAATCGTTTTAGAGGCTGTCACTCACCGCGACCTGTAATAAATGTCAGAATCGAACATTAGAGTAGTTGGTTATGTTGGCTTTTTACTTACATTCAATTAACAAAATCTGTTTTAGGGTTACCTTTGCGAAATATTTATGTACGATGGAACGAAACCATCCGAATGCGGGTCGATTTGCACTAAGCTGGTTTTTTGTATGTACTTATTTAACAAAATAACTTATGTTTGCTGATTTCAACTTGCGCCGAGTTGCTTGTCAATGTTAAATTAAATAAAGTTAAATATTTTACGCAATTTTTATATTATGGTTGACTGTAAAGCGTTTAGGCCACATCTCTAATTTAGTAAGCTTTCCCAGAACAAACTTAATTTTTATTTTCTTTTGAAAGGTAAGGTAATCATGGGGGGGGGGGGGTGAGAGGGTGGTTTCTCCCTTCCCCCTGAACCCCTTGGTTGCCTAGGTGGCGCAGAAATACATTGATTGCGTCTGAATCCTCTACATTGGATAGGACTATAATATCTAGGTCTAATAAAGTTCTACTCTAAGTTTTCACCTGGTTTCACATTTATAAATGTGTAATATGTTATACATTCATATATTCATATTTATGCAGTAAAACATTTAGTCACATTTAGTCGAAACTAATAAAGAATGAAGCGCATAATTTAGTATACCTATAGCATTTTTTTTAAAGAAATTTAGCATCATATAATTACTCGTATGAAATTCTTTAAAATAGATTTAAAAAAAAAATATTTGCTTTGGGTTGGCTTTCGTATCACGGCGGCCATGATAGGCCTATTGTGATCGCCACTTTTACGTTTCAGGCCCGAAGCCGTGGCGTTCATAGTTCGCCACTAACCCTTGCAGCTGCTAGGAACTGTAGGATTTTCTTCGGGGTGATGTCTTTCAGCTCGTCTGGGCTATGCAGATGCTTGCCCAGATGGATGCTGCGTTTGTGCATCAGTGCTCCACACTCACTTAGCAGATGGAGGGGCGTTTCATCCGCCTCCTCACAAAATCTGCAGGATTGTGTGTCGCTTAGCCCTAGTTTAATTAACTAATAACTCTACACGTTTTCGACATGCGAGATAAATAAAATGAAGCCGAACTTACAACAAAAATCCACAGCCTACGTAATCGTCGTCCAGATAAATAATATTAATAATTTTGGACAATACAAACAGCATCACCTAATCCGAAGCTAAGTAGAGCTTGGTTTAGTAACATGCTAATTACGTGTTCTACATCATTAAACTTGCTATTTAACATTTACATAAAACAAAACTGTGTGCAAGCGGCCCTATCTTTGCACGCAGTGGCAGCAAGGGGGCGTGACCGCCACATTGACCATCCCTTTTGTTTACATTGTCGGCAAAACGGCTGTAACGATTTTTGACCGACTTCAGGAAGAGGTTTTATGTTCGGCTGTAAGTGTTTTTTTTTTAAGTATGATTTACGTTCGACAATTACGGACAGATTTTAAAAATTATTTCGCTATTGTTAAATATAGCTAATTATCCCGAATTGGAATATTATATTCCCAATGGTTAGTTTTTATCCCTCAAGCTGAAAAACAACATAAATCTTTTGGAAAATCACGGCTAGCTATAATAATTCTGGTGATAGTGTTGTCAATTCTCAATAGATTTTAATGATTATTTCGTTGTTGTCTAAATGTTTATTTTGAGATGGTTCCATATTAGTTTGATGCTCGAGGAATATGTGCGTTGTAAAACGTATAACAAAATGTTGTGATAATGTCACATCATAATTTTCTTAATGGTAACAAATGGTTCCCACGGCAACGGCTTTACGGCGTGTTATAATATTATTCAGGAGAAACCAAGAAAAAAGGGCAGAAGCTCGACTCTCTCACACTTTCGCATGATAAGTTACCTGGGGGACAAACCGTATGGTATCGTTTTGTCCTAAACTAGGATTTGCGTAGTTCCATGTCAGCACAATAGAGATGCTGTATCCATAATACATATATGTATAGAAAATGAGACGCCACGATGACGTCTCGATAATTTTGTCAAACTGAACCCAGGGCTGGGCTTGGGGCGCATTCACACAGCGGATGGAGAACGGAGTTTTTGCAGGACCGTTTATTAGGGATCCTTAGTTTCAGGAAACAATCGTTTATTGGACCCGGAATGGGTCCAATAAACGATTGTTTCCTTCCTGCTTCTATCTTGTGTGTGAATTCGCTCCTACAATTACATACGCCATTACGGAATAAACGAATCTGTGTGAAAGCTAGCTAACTAAAAATGAGAATTAATAACTTTATTTTTTAGGCTTACTTAATAAGCGCTTGGACGAGTCAAATGAGGCCAGTTGGCGCCGTGTGGATTGTCCAGCTTTATTTATTTTAGTCTCCTCGCAGGTTCTACAAAGCCCGCCTCATAGTTCGAGGCGCGTGTGATCTCCCAGCTGGTGGCCAAGTCCTGAACTGCTACGGGCCGCACCGTGCTCGAGAAACCACCTCGCGCCGCCAGCAGTTGCTGCGGGCCCAGTACCTCTTCACTTGCTCTTGCACTGCCTGCCTTGATATACAGCATAGGGATACTGTGGTTAGTAAAGCACTCTCTATATGAACTCATTATACGTCCCCAAAGTCGTCCAAAGGCTTTGGACTAAACTTCTCTTTCAAACTACGAGCGATCTGTTCCCTTGCGCCTGAGTTTTTTCGATTATTATCTTTTAATATTATTTAAGAATAAAAAAGGAGTGGAGCTAGTTCAAGTCGTTTAGTTCTCGGAGCCTGTGCATTTGATTTAAATAATTATTCCTAAATTTAAAGTACGTTTTTAGTTAATACGTTTTTAGTTATAAAAAACGTTTTTAGTTTAAAAAACATGGAATTATAGTTCGTATTATCGTTCCACCGTAATAGTACCTAAAATTACTTACCTTCCTATGTCATTGAGACATTCGGCTGCTCGCGCTGATGTACTTTTCAGTTTTGAATCCTAATATCTTCATCTAATTCCGAAATTCCCTTGGCGTAGATTTTAGAAAGGTAAAAATTTGGCCTGTGTTCAGTAATGGAACTTTAATTCTTAATATGTCTCGACTATATTCGAATCCTATCATCAAGTCCATCTGATTAGTTTGGAGCCGAATGTTATCTCAAATGTTTCATTAATTCAACCGACTTTAAAAGCTTCGTGTGGAAACCGGTTGAATGAATGAATGAATGAACACTTTATTGTACTTAAAATAACAAGATAACACTTTATATCTAAATATTACATAATAACAGTACAATAGGCGGCCTTATCGCTTAAGGCGATTTCATCCAGACAACCAGGAATTGAAGGAATTGAACAGGGTTGAAGGTTTTATATGCAATATATTATTCAGACCTATTTAAATTTTTCTGAAAACAAACATTAAGTACATTTCTTCTATTAAATATTGAATTCAACAAGTGTTAATGAGACGTAAAAGTTTAAAATGAAACATAAAATAACGCAATTTTATGTGTGATATGAAAAAAGAGCAATTTTAACATTATAAAATATTTTAATTTCGAACTTCCCCTAATTAATGAGCAGCTGCTTGATGAGGCAAGTGAAATCGAGGACCCTATAATAATAGTCCATATATTTCAGGCAACATACATAAGTCTAGGGAGTCTTGGGGGAGGCCTATGTCCAGCAGTGGACTGCTATAGGCTGATGATGATGTTGATGATACATAAGTCTAAGTACAGGGTGGAAAATACTTAAAAACTATGGAGCTCATTAGGGGATGCCTTTATCCAGCATCCAGATTTTTGAATCGGAGTATAGTCTATATACTCCGATTCAAAAATCTGGATATGTTTTTGTATACTAATATTACAAAACACAAGGAATATTGGTGGAAAATATTCAACTACATTGGTATCATCGAAGCTAAGCATAGAGCTCGAAACAATCTTTAGTTTTCGAATTCATTTAAACATTTTTTACTCCACATGTGAGATTATGCATTGTTGAAATTTGTGTTTTAGTTTTTAAAGATAACCTTGCTGTTACCTCGTTGTTTTCTGTTATTGTTAACTTTTCATTCAAAACCGACTATGTTGACATAAAATATCTTGGATTCTAAATCGGAGTATGGTAGAGTTGATGATTATCTACTTGAATATTTTACAGCTGTTGTTCAGCGCGTACGCATGCCAGCAGTGCAAAGGGCCAATAGTGCGCGGAAAGCGCGCGTGCGCACAATGCCATGCGCCCTTTAACGTGCAACGCGTCGCTGACGTAATCGAAGAGGCGGAGGCGTTGCAGGCACAAGGTATGTTATGTAGGTATATATAAATAAACCGGCCAAGTGCGAGCCCGACTCGCACACGAAGGGTTCCGTACTATTATCTATAAAAACGGCAAAAAATATGTGTTTTATACATATAATTATTGTTTTATTTCAATTTTATTATTTATTTTTAAAGCGAATACATAACTAAACATTCTGTGAATATTTAAAACTTCTACTTGTTGATGTTATCAATATCGAGTAATCTTTTGAATCTTTTGAGCAAAAAGATCATGTTCGTTGTATCCCATACAATGCCGAATGCCCTCTTAAATATTTATTTACACTGTTTGTTAGCGGTAACAGAAATTAATAAATCTGTGAAAATTTCAACTGTCTAACTATCACGGTTCATGAGATACAGCCTGGTGACAGACGGACAGTTTAGTATTTGTTGTTATAGTGGCAACTGAAATACATCATCTGTGGAAATTTCCACTATCTATCATGGTTCATGAGATACAGCCTAGTGACAGACCGACGGACAGTGGAGTCTTATATAGGGTCCCGTTATACCCTTTGGGTACGGAACCCTAAAAAACACCATGCTCTTTCGTGTAAAATTTTTGTAGTTATCAAATATTTGATCCGAGTCTGGGTATTTATGTGTGCGTGTTTAAAGATATGTTTTTACAAAAAAACTAGTTTGGAGATAAGTAGAGTTGCGTTTTTGGAATGAAAAATTGTACCCTAACGCGTTTGACAATAAACTCTACGTTGCGGTCCGACCACAGAAATCTAAAGAATGAGGCACTATTATTTAGATTTCTGTGGGTCCGACCAACAGAGGCGTGCTAATCATACTAAAGTGCGTCATAGGCACTGAAGGTGTTGTATCAAAAGCTCTTGGAGTTAGATGTGTGAAAATGTTCAGCATTTAATATGTATTGTGACGAATGACGACCGATGTGGCGCGGTGGGCGAAGGTCCGCCTGCGACGTTGCGGGTTCGATTCCCGCCTCGGAACAATTGTGTGTACGATCTGCAGATATTTGTTCCGGGTGTTCTGGTCGTTTTCTATGTATAATAAAAAATATCTATCTATGTAATATATTGTATTATGTATATCAGTTATCTAGTACCCATAACACAAGCTCTGCTTACCATGGGGCTAGATAATGCTGTGTGAATTGTCCAGCATTATTTATTTATTATTTATTATTATTGTTCACTAAGAAACAAAATCACGCAACTAAAAGACGAATTGCAGATATTTATTAGTCATTAGATTGTACAACAGTTTTCGCTAACGAGGTAAAGGTTGCATTTGATGTTTTCGCGCTAAACAAGCCCGACGGGTGCCGCCGCCGGGCAAATCTTGCGCGGCGTGCAGTCGGGCCTGGTGTGTAGAGGCCTTAAAATAAAAGGTTCGTAGTTAACCCACTTATATTAGTAATTAAACCGTTCAGTATAATCAATCAGTTTAATCTTTGCTCTAAACTGCAAGTAACGTAAAACGTTCTTTGAATACCTTCAAATCTGGAATTATAGATCATAGCGCAGTTTCCGAACCTGCGAGGCGTACTCTAAATGACTGCAATCATACGAGTACGTACAGTACAGTAAAGTCTTAATACTGATTTCGGTTTTTAATTTCATGTTCTTTGGAAGATTTCAATATATGAATGTACTGATCAAACTTGGATTCATACCTCGGGTCCTCATCATATGTACCTATTATCAAATAAGTACCTATTTTTACGATTTTTAGCCAACCTTTTTAAAAAACTGGCTGGTATGTTATATAGACCTGTCTCAATGTTATATTGAACAGTCGAAATAGGTAAACCTATACCTGTTACAACGAGGATAAGCCATACATTTGCGAAAACATTGACACCCCTTTTTACCCATTGTGGTAGCAAAATACGTCATGCACACATTTTGCTTTCACAATGAAAACAGCACGAGAAAATACCCATTTTCACACGCTGATTAGGTACCCAACTACGCCGCGGCGTGCAAACCGTCCGTTTCGATTGATATAAAAATATACGTGAGAAGTTCAATTCAGTAAAACACACACGAAGACATGCGACATTGTTAGACGCTAACTACTAGTTACAAGTAAAGGGGGAATTTAATCATCAGAGGTGGTCGTTAGGCCCCTGACAGTAACACTGCATACAGGCATACAATTTCCAATTAGTGCAGGAGCATGATGCACTTGTGCGGGGATTATAACTAAACACGTCATCAATATGACGTATGTTTCGCCATCACTCTAATTGCGACTTCGGAAGAAGGACGGTTCAATAGCAGGGGTGCTTAAAGCTCAACCACAAGCGATCTTGGACCTTATCTCCTTAATATTAGTGATGGGTATGCAACGGTGACTGATTCAACCATAAGTAATACGCATGCAAATATACGTATTTCAATATTGAGTGTGCAGTCTATAATCCTTGGGCAGTGAACAGTAGCAAACTCAACTTAAAGAGAGAGGAACCGGATATTATACTATGGGGCAAATAATGACCACAGGTGGCGTAATTGGAAGGGGCTGTAGGTAATATTACTGACAACTTGATTAAAGTACAAAGTGCATTGAAAAATGTCAAATGTCGTTTGCATTAAAAGCTCATTTCCCGCCTGATACAGACGTTGTTTGTTTGTAAAGGGGGCATCAAAGGTTCTACCAGGCTTTTTTGCTCGAACTTGAATTGACTCATGCTAACGATTTCCGAAATGAGGTAGAGAATAAAGACTGTAATTTTGCCGTTGTAGCCGCAAAAATGTTGGTTTAGTTCCGTCATTTTATTATATTATGTTACACTAGTTTCCGTCCGTGGCTTCGCACGCGTTGTGTCTATGGAAACGTTTAAAGGTTATTTATATCCCATGGGAAGTGTTTTACGGAATGCAACGTAGCGCGTATGTTTGATTTCAGGGTTAGAGCTACATCTATGCAAAATTTCAACCAGATCTGTTCAGTAGTCTTGGCGTGAAGACGTAACAAACATCTAAACATTCGGATTTATAATAGTAATGTGACTTTTTTAACATAAATAATGGTGTACCTTCTACCAAACATCATCTAGCCCTAAAGTTATTGGAGCTTGTGTTATGGTTATTACATAATTAGTACACATAATATTACATAGAAAGATTATTTTTACAATACATCAAGCGAGCCCAATATGGGATAGTTAAATCTCAAATACGGCATGGCCCGATTAAATTTCACCCTTAAAATCTCTAGTTAATCCCCCTTTCATATCCCCTATCATCGCGCAACACCAACCATCCGGTATTTTTTTTGTTCAATCTGCTTTTGTCATTATTTGGTACTCAGTTGTCGGAGTCTGGCTTTCCGTAGGCACTTAAGGTTAATTTGATGTATGCATCATGGCAAAAACTTTTAAGCCCTCGTAGTAGGCCGATTGGTTCCAGTGTCGGTAGAAAGTAACTTCCAGCTAATAACACTAGTTTACACGGTTTTCATACCCCAGCTGAAAGTTGTTATTTTATTATTCATTGAGGTAGAATTACCCAGAAAAAATAATAAAAAAAATCTGTCACGTCTGGTTTTAGAAATATTTATTAACTTAACTGAAATACATAATTTTGGTATTAATACTAAAAAAAAAAAAAAATGGCTAATTTTTGCCTTCTTTTTATAATTATTTGAATCAGTTTCTCTTCTAATGGACCAACAGTAATCCCCTAACATGTTTTCATCCCAAAATCCTTGATGTCATTCTTCAAAAAACTTTAAATCTTGGTGAAAACATTCCCCTTGTTCGTCACTCATGCTTCCTAAGTTTAAGTTCCATTGTTGTAAGCGGGAACCAAGAAGCTCTGCTTTAGATCTAGATAATTGTAAATCTCTTATAAGATCATTTAATTCAGCTTGGTTAATTAAATGTGGAGCGTTTTCTTGAAGTGCGAACTCGTCAGAATCACTAGAAATTGATTTGAATTCAACATCACTTCCATTGTCATCTAGTGTATTTGCACTCGAATTACCGGGACAAACTGGATGTGGTAGATCTTTCGAATGTAATATGGGCTTAGTAACAGACGGAACTTCGGCATATATGTATAATACTTGCCTTATTTTTTTTATTACATCCAATGTCTTCGTAACACAAAAGTAGCAATCATTTTCATGATTACTAGCTTCTCTCCATAGCATTGGTGAACCAAATAGAAGGTAAAGGTTTTCTCCTGATGACCACTGGAGTAAGACAATTCTACAGCTTTCGCAAAACACATGAGGCACCCACTTTTTATCCTGATTTGCAGCAGGAAATCCAAAATAATGAAGATATGCACTTTTTAACGAATCAACAATGGGTCTTCTCTTTTTTGAAAATATAAACTGTCCACAAACATAACAAAAACGATCAGAATTTTGTTTACACTTTCTACTCGTCATTTTAAATCAATCGGAAACAAGATAATTGTCTTTTGAAGCGGACATTATAAACAATAAACTCTGGTTACTACGTTAGGTAGTTAAAAAAAACATTTGACTGCTGAAGAAATTGTGACGTGATAAAATATTTCTGCTAACACTTTTAGGTTTAAGGAAGGTAGATTAACGTATTTATATACATTTATTTTGGGGTATAAAAAAAAAGTTCAATTTTGTAAACTAGTGTAATTATTGTCATCAACACATTGGTAACATAATTTTTATTATAAAAGTAAGTTACAATCAAATGAAAGAAACAAATCAGAACTAGTATTAACAGTTGAAACAATTGAGCTGCAGACTGTTGCAAACAACATTTTGGTTTAATAGGTAGGTAATTAGTAATTAAAGTATCACGATATGAACCCGGTTGGGGGTAACAGCAAGAGGGACGCCGACCCGTTTTTTTTATAAATAGATTGTAAGTTAGGTGAATGCCAACTTGAGTTAATTAAAGATTAAAGTTTTTAAATAATACAGTTTTGTGGCTATGTGAACTTGGCACCCGACTTTGGAAAATCGATTTTTTTAAATTTGATTCCTATAGATAATCGTTTGTAGTTGATTGTAGTGAATTTGGTTTTTTTTGTAGTAGCTCAAAAAAAAAGTTTGGCCACTTTGAAAAAAACGCAGAACCCGACTTTAGGAAAACGATGTTTTTTTAATTGATTCGTAAAGATAATCGTTTGTAGTTGTTTGTAGTGAAATTATTTTCGTTTGTAGTAGTTCCAAAAAAAAGTTAGGCAACTTTCAACAAATAAAATGAAAAATCTTCAAATCTTCTTATGGAAAATCTAATATTTTTTTATTGATTCGTATAGATAATCGTTTGTAGTTGTTTGTAGCGAAATTATTTTCGTTTGTAGTAGTTCCAAAAAAAGTTAGGCAACTTCCAAAAATTAAAATTTTAAATCTTCAAATCTTCTGACTTATGGAAAATCTAATATATTTTTAACTGATTCGTATAGATAATCGTTTATAGTTGTTTTTAGTGAAATTATTTTCATTTGTAGTAGTTCCAAAAAAAAGTTAGACAACTTCCAAAAATTAAAATGTAAAATCTTCAAATCTTCTTACTTATGGAAAATCTAATATTTTTTTAATTGATTCGTAAAGATAATCGTTTGTAGTTGTTTGTAGTGAAATTATTTTCGTTTGTAGTAGTTCCAAAAAAAAGTTAGGCAACTTTCAAAAAATAAAATGTAAAATCTTCAAATCTTCTATGGAAAATCTAATATTTTTTTATTGATTCGTATAGATAATCGTTTGTAGTTGTTTGTAGTGAAATTATTTTCGTTTGTAGTAGTTCCAAAAAAAAGTTAGGCAACTTTCAAAAATTAAAATTTTAAATCTTCAAATCTTCTTACTTATGGAAAATCTAATATTTTTTTATTGATTCGTATAGATAATCGTTTGTAGTTGTTTGTAGTGAAATTATTTTCGTTTGTAGTAGTTCCAAAAAAAAGTTAGGCAGCTTTCAAAAATTAAAATTTTAAATCTTCAAATCTTCTGACTTATGGAAAATCTAATATTTTTTTAATTGGAATTAGTTCTAAAGTCGCGCTACAGTAGTTATTGACGCACAATGGCGCTTCTTAATTTTTTATAATTATGTTTGTTTTATTTTTTGTGTATTGGGTTACAAATGAACTATTAACATTTATTGACGTACTATAATGGCTAAAAACTGTTGCATTGCAAGCGGTTATGATTGACTTAAAATAACTTTTGTAGCGCTATCATTTTATCTATAATAATAATAATTCATTTAGAATCGAACAAAGCTGGGCTATGTGAAATTAAAAAAACCGTTTTTTATATTGTGCGAGTTATTACTGCGAGTATCAGTTTACTGTGAATATACACGGTGTAACATGAGGGGTGGATCATCGGTAAATGGGGGGTGGGGGACCTCAGTACCTATCGATTTAACCCCCCTGTATGTTCTGCGATATTGGGCCTTTGGTACCTCTATAACAATTTGACTCTTAGATTTATAAAAAACCAAATATGAAAATTATAGCAAAATTTCTTTTCAAAATCTAATAAGGTTAAATCGATAGGTACTGAGGTCCCCCACCCCCCATTCACCGATGATCCACCCCTCATGTTACACCGTGTATTCATGAAATTTCGTTTCAAGTTTCACGCGCCCTCATGATATTGAATTTGTAACACGAAAATACAATTTATACAAAATGTGTTAAACTTTTTTAGGACATTACACACACACGCATGACATACGCGTTACCTACGCGTACGCACTGAAATTTGTTCAACTGTGTTTTTGTTTTTTTTGAAAGTTGCCTAACTTTTTTTTGGAACTACTACAAACGAAAATAATTTCACTACAAACAACTACAAACGATTATCTATACGAATCAATAAAAAAATATTAGATTTTCCATAAGTAAGAAGATTTGAAGATTTTACATTTTAATTTTTGAAAGTTGCCTAACTTTTTTTTGGAACTACTACAAACGAAAACAATTTCACTACAAACGATTATCTTTACGAATCAATTAAAAAATATTAGATTTTCCATAAGTCAGAAGATTTGAAGATTTAAAATTTTAATTTTTGAAAGTTGCCTAACTTTTTTTGGAACTACTACAAACGAAAATAATTTCACTACAAACAACTACAAACGATTATCTTTACGAATCAATTAAAAAAATATTAGATTTTCCATAAGTCCAGAAGATTTGAAGATTTAAAATTTTTGAAAGTTGCCTAACTTTTTTTTGGAACTACTACAAACGAAAATAATTTCACTACAAACAACTACAAACGATTATCTTTACGAATCAATTAAAAAAACATCGTTTTCCTAAAGTCGGGTTTTGCGTTTTTTTCAAAGTGGCCAAACTTTTTTTTTGAGCTACTACAAAAAAAACCAAATTCACTACAATCAACTACAAACGATTATCTATAGGAATCAAATTAAAAAAAATCGATTTTCCAAAGTCGGGTGCCAAGTTCACAAAGCCCAGTTTTGTGGTAATTTAGCTACAGAGAATAGTTTATATTATTAAGAAGTTTTTTCAAATTAAATTTTACGTACTGTTTTATACGTTTGTTTTCTCATCTTTTATCTATACTCCGATTTAGAATCCAAGATATTTATGACAACAAAGACATTTATGAATGAAAAATTAACAAAAACTGTTAAAAATAACAGAAAACAACAAGTTGCAAGGTCAAATCACTAAAATTAAAACAAAAACTTCAACGGCGCGTAGGAAAAATGTTAAAATTTTAATTCGAAACCACAGAACAGAGTTCGAAACCGAACGAGAGGTCTGTTATATGATGGCTATGATGAATAAAACTTCTTAGCTTCGGTGAAACCAATGTTGTTAAATATTTTATATTCCTTGGGTTTCGTGACCCCAAAAATATCCAGGTTTTTTAGTCGGAGTACAAATCTTACAGTGGCAAGTTCAAGTAGTCATGTAAAGCTACAGTTATTGTAATTAGTACTTAAATAAATTGTGTCCCGAGACCGTTTCTTATTCTCCCGGGGCTATGACAAAAGCAGGTTCTGTTGTCATGGCCTCTGGACATTAAGATTTCGGTGATTTCGGTGTCAATTACGGAACAATCATTGTAAAATTAGTCTCAGGTTCGCTGCTATTCGCAAATTGTCGTCATGTTTTAAGCCATAGAACACAATCTCTATCAGACGTATTGAGTTAAAGGTGTCACAATCAAAAACATGACAGCAATTCATTTGTACTCTGGGGCTTACCTTCTATCCTTTGACATGCGAAGGGTCGAGTTAACTCTCGTAGTATGAATCATTTTATGACAGTGAATATAAAGACGAGGAAGCAGATAAAATGGCGGGAGTATACACTCGCCGCGACAGGCCGAGCACTGAGTATTCATGATACGCCACGGGGTCCCTCGTAGATACTCGTCTTGTCTTGAGCCGCAGTTCAAGCAACACAAAAAGTGGTGCCTGTTGTGAGTACACTCCCGAAACATTTGAATTGATATCTCGGCAAGTGGGGACTACCGCCATAACCGTTTCAATGCACAATGTTTACGACGACAGGGGATCATTTTCTTCTGTTAAGGAAACGACTGAAAAGGAAATGGCAATGAATAGAAACGTTTTTTCTTAATTTGGGGCTAGATGATGCAGTATGTATTGTCCAGCATTATTATTAATATTTAGTAAGTATGGGTGTCAACTGACTGGATAATTGGATAAATCAGTACAAGAGGGTACTAAACGTAAATGCGTACATAATTATACATAGGAAATTCCCAGAAACGGAACAAATATTTGCAGATCAAAAACACATCGGCCGATATACAGCATTGGATGTTCACGAGCTAGTTAGATAGATACCAACATTTGTCCCACGGGAATTAAAAGCTTCGTTCCCTGATTGACGTCGTCAATCGTAGGTATTTATTATAAGATATTCCTGCGTCTCCCTGCTTGCTGTTTAGTATATACATATAGGGTGTTTGGTATTGGGACCCAAATATTTTTGGGGAGTTAAGAGGATCATGGGGTACATTTCTCCGGTAGACTCAATGTCCAAAGTGTGACGGATGCTTAGATATCATTTTTTAAAGTTTTTTTGGAAAATCACTCTCGCCTTTAAATCGTAATATTTTTTGTTTGAGTTGTAAAGCTACAAAATATTGTGCTGTATTCTTCAATGTTTATTTATTTCGTTATTTATTAAAGGTACACCAACAGTATATATATTGTGCTTATACATATATGTATTAAATGTTAGTATGAGACAAGTTCTGTTATAGATAGATAATTCTTTTTTGCACACTTAGTATAAAATAACAATGTAAAATAAAAACTTCAAAACTAGATACAATTGGCGGTATTGTCGCTCAAGAGCGATCTCTACCAGACAATATGGATGGATAGGATCGTGGAAAGTACAAGTATCTGTGTGCAAGTTCTAATATATACTATACTTTTAAAAGGTGGACACAACATTCAATTCAAACAAAATTTATTATTCTTCATAAGTTATTACTTTTTACGATTCGTCTATCAAACCAAGAGTAACCATTGAAAAATCTTCATGTATATTATAACTTGATAAAATACTTTACAATGAATTCAGAAGTTGTCACGATTTATTACTTTTACACAGATTTTTTACATTGAATGCTCGTTACTCTTTTAAGTTAGTCGTACCTTTTTTAATTATATATGTTTATATATTATTTGTTTCTAGCTAATCGCGCGACCTATCTCGCAAAGCGCATAGAAAAGGGTTTAGCGGCTCTTCGTCTAAAGCAGCGAGTTTGGTACCGTCACCACGCCTCACTGCGTACGGCAGCTGACGAATTGGCGAGGCAACTGGCAGACCACGGTCAGTATTCCTATAATAGCACTCAAAAAACGATTCTTTTCAAAGTTACTATAGTTGGAAGCTGTAAGCGGAATGACCCCAAATTAAGCAAAGCTTTACAATTTGAACTTACTGAACCATACAATTGTATTCATTCAATACAGACCGGATTGACCGGCATTTAAGTTCCCTTTTGCGCTTAGAAAATACCCAGAAAAATAATAAAGCTATGCAGCCCAGACAAAAATATTTGTTCATGCCAATTGTTAAAATTGGGTCAAGCCTTTCACGCAATTTCTATACAGCGTATTAATGCCACATGGGAAAGAGACGCTTTATATAATATTGAATAAGTATAATGACGGTCATTTCACACAGCGTCATCTGCTGCATATGCATCTGCAAAATAAGCAACCCGTTGCGACCAGTCAACTGACCCTTTGTTGTATTTTGTGTTTGCTATTTTAATAAATTTATAAAGAACTTCGCGTACTTTAGAATGAATTCATTAAATAATAATTTGATGGTTTGGAAAAACTAAAAAGCGACTTCGAATCGAAACCCTTCGTTTTAACTATTTTCTATTTTTTGCGCGTTAATACTAATCCTTCGGGAATATATTATTGTAAGTTTACCTCGAAATCGTCTTCTATAAAATTGCAAATAATCATCCAAATCGGTCCATTGTTTGATTTAAAAAAGAAAAAATACGCGTCCAATATCTTCTGATAATCTAACTGACGGACTAAATAGAAAAATATATTTTTTACCCAGGACACTACCCTATTGTAGGGAGGAGCTCAAATTGACAAGTAGTGCAAATACTCTCAAAAAAACAACAACAAGGTGATTTGTGGGTTAAGTATGGATCGGGGGCAATGTTTACAAACATCGTAACTTGAGTTCGGCTGTAGTATATATTGTGTCTTGAATATTTTTAAATCGCTTTATGGTTTCCTGTTTCATTGCAAAATTCTCCCAATTATTTTGAATTTTTCTTTGCTGTCAAAACTCTATTTGAAAAAAGAGACAGTGTTCTGAGGGGTAGGTTTACTTACCTGCCCAAAACCCATGCTAAATACCTTTTACTTTACCCATTACAGGTGATTTCAACAAAAGTGTGGAACTAATCAAGCAGAACATTCAAAGCTTGGAGTACCAGTTTGGATCCTTCAGTGTCGAGGTAATTGAATATCTCAAAAATAAATTTCGCCTTATCAAAACATTTACAGATGTGTTCATACATTTTTTATGTGATATTTCTATTGTAACTATACTATCCGTTGACATATTTGATGACGTTTATACCTAGGTCGCTTTAGTCATCGTCATCTTAGAATAACTAGATCGTCATCATGACTTTCGTTCATTTATGTAGGTACATGTCGGTGTAAAGTTCAAATAAGGACTATAAGCTAATTTCTATTTCTTTGTAACTTACTAGCAACAAAGACATGCATGTCTTGTTTTTAAGTCTATAGGTAATTTAAGATAACCTTTCTTTTATTTAGAAACTAGCTGCGCCCCGCGGTTTCACCCGCGTGGTGATAGATATTTTGGATAATATACAATATATCTTTATGAATGGTAGCTTATGTGTTATTCTGATATGTAAACTATATTATTGTGAAGTTTCAACAAAATCCATTCAGTAGTTTTGCAAGAGCAACAAACATACTTACATAATATCCTCACATACTTTGGCGTTTATAATATTATAGTAGGATTTACGGTTTGGGTATAATTCTTATATTTTTCCCTCTTCAGGTCGCCCACGAGCTGAGAAAACTATCTGACGTGATGCTAGAGAGAATCATTAAGACGTCACAGAATCCTGGTTATAGGTAAATACTAAATAAATATTAATGTTCTAAAGTAGAATATTCCTTAGAATCGGACCGGAGATGACCCGTCCATCTAAAATAAGGGGCTTGAATTCCAAGGACCTGTGGTACAATATGGTAATCAAGGATAATGCTAATACCATGTCCTTGAGTGCCATATTGTGTCCAGATTCTTCGATAACGAAGCTACGGGAAAGAGCCAGTACATTACAATGTCCACGGTCAAGAAAAATAACTGTATGAAATTATTAACATGCGACTCTAAAGGGTGCTACAGACAGTATGAATAAAACCCTGACAGTCGCTTTTAACCGTATTGATAAGCTTCTGTGTAGGGTCTTATGCAAATAACCGTACAATGCCAATTACTAAATAATAAATTCTATACACAACAACCCGGTATGAATAAAAATTACAAGGTTTTATAACGGACTTACTTATTCGTAATGTACTCGTAATGATATACCCCTATGTACTACCCCTAGGTTTTACGCGGTATTCCTTTTAAAGTTGAGGCTTCTTGAGTCTCACGTTTGACGTATCTATTAAGGATCCTGGCACGCGGAGGGATCGGGGAGAAGTTCTTCGACATTGTGAGGAAAAGACTCAAGCTTATGACGCAAGACTTCACTCGGTTAATATTCAAGGCTCAATAAATTTATGTTATTATTTATCCGAGTAAACACCTTGAATCATGAATCTAGCTCGTCCAGTACAATTCAAGTCTAACCAGGAAATTTTATTATTTTATCGCAGGGACTGGTGCCTAGAAACGCACAAGGTCCTCAAAAAGGCAATTCAGCTGATGGATCTCAACTACGGTTCCTGGGAGCCTCTGGTCAAACGGCTGAAGGAACAAGAGACGCTGGTAGCCACTCTCTTAGCTGACAGCAAATCTCCCGTAACAAGTAATAATGTACACCACATGTTGCATTACAACCTTAAGATTTAGACGGTACGGTGCATTTTGCAAGAAAATGCTATGAAATTTTTTAATAGCTCATCTTTCGTTTGGTACATTTTTTTAAAATTTAAAATATGATTACAGCTATAAAGTTGAGACGGTTCCTTACCGACGATCTTAAGGATAATGTAGACATAGGGAACGTAGGGCTTTGGCGGTTCGAGACAACATGTTGACCCGTAGAATTGCCCGTTGCTCTGACTAAGTGAAAGTTACACTATTTAAAGCTTACTGTCAGAGACTGTACACGGGTAATCTATGGTTTAACTATACCAAAAAATCGCTGGATGCCCTACGTGTCGCATATAACAATACTTTTAGGATGTTGCTGAGACTTCCGCGTTTTTGTAGCGCCTCAGAGATGTTTATTCAGTATCGAACTGATGGTTTCCATGCCATCATTCGGAAGAAAACAGCATCTCTGATGAGCAGAACAAGGGCCAGTCACAACAGCATCCTAAAAACTGTGGCGGAGCATTGTCTTGTAATGGCAAAACTACAGTCTGTCTCCCATGTGCCCATGTGGACGTACATATTTTAGATATACATAATTGAATATAATGACATTTAATGTAATTATATTAAAATTATTTCATTGTATAATTTTCTTTGTATGTGATAGGGAATAATTTTCTGAAATAAATGAAATACAATACTAAAAATACCCTTGAGTAATATTTGATGAAACTTGTTCAAATTTTTTACTTATAGCATAATGAAAATGAATACTAGGTCTGGCCTCCCAGTGACAGTTAATGAAGTAGGTAACCGGAGTTCTATTGCCGACTTATTTAGAGAGCACTTTAAGGTTAGACCTATGTCAGGTTCTGTATGTAATCAGGTCGAGGCTGAGGTCGTCATGCAAAGGAGAACCGTAAGTTTCACAGCCAAAGAAGTTCACAGAGTCATTCATTCTATGCAAAGGGGAAAATCTCCTGGACATGACGGCCTCAGCATCGAGCATCTAAGGTTTGCTGGTGTTCATCTTCCAAATGTGCTCGCTATGTTTTATAATTTGTGCTTGTGTCATGGCTACTTACCAGACGAATTGACCAGAACCATAGTGGTTCCTATCGTGAAATGCAAAACTGGAGATGTATCGGATAGGAACAACTACCGGCCTATCTCACTTGCAACTATTGTAGCCAAGGTGCTTGACAGCTTGCTTAATAACATTCTCTTGGAACACATAAACCTGCACGATGCTCAGTTTGGTTTTAGGGCTGGACTATCCACAGAGAGTGCGATTTTGTCTCTTAAGCAGGCTGTCAGGTACTATACTGATAGAAAAACGCCGGTATACGCTTGCTTCCTTGATATGTCGAAGGCCTTTGATACAGTTTTGTATCACAGGCTTTGGGAGAAGCTGGGGAGCGAGGGTGTACCGGCTGAAGTGGTGTCGATCATGAAATATTGGTACAAATGTCAAAAAAATCAGGTGAGATGGGACGGCGCTCTATCTGAGGAGTATGGCTTAGAGTGCGGTGTTAGGCAGGGCGGGATAACTTCTGGCCTCTTGTTTAACCTGTATATTAATGAGCTCATTGGTGAACTCAGCAGCACTCATTCCGGTTGTTTTATTGATGAAGTATGTATGAACAATTTAAGTTACGCGGACGATATGGTGCTGCTGGGTCCATCGGTGGGCTCTATTCAGAAGCTTGTTAAAATTTGTGAGATCTATGCGGCGGGGCATGGGCTAACATACAATTCTAAAAAAAGTGAAGTCCTTATATTCAAAAGTGGAAATGTAAGGCCTGCCTATGTTCCGCCGATAGTGCTCAATGGTGCGGCTCTGAAGGTAGTTGATGCATTTAAATACTTGGGACATATTGTAAATGAGACCCTAAGCGATGACGCAGACGTTGAAAGGGAGCGTAGAGCGCTGGCTGTACGGGGAAACATGATTGCGCGTAGGTTCGCACGCTGCTCGAGAGAAGTAAAAATCACTCTATTTAAGGCCTACTGCCAGTCCTTCTACTCGAGTAGCCTCTGGCTCAACTGCACCCGACGGGCAGCCAGCGCTCTACGTGTCCAGTACAACAACATTTTCAGGATGCTGATGCGGCTGCCTCGCTTTTGCAGCGCGTCTGGTATGTTCGCGGAGGCGCGCACGGACGGCTTTCATGCGATTATTCGTAAAAAAGTCGCTTCCCTACTTCAGCGTGCGCGAGCCAGTAGCAACGGCATCCTGAAAATGATTGTTTCACGTCTGGACTGTCCCATCCAATACAAATGGATGAAAATATTGATGGGGTCGATATCCATATAAATGTCCTATTAGGTTAGTAAGTTTTCATTTTGTGTTTTTATTAATATTCCACTCATTTAATTATTAATATTATTATTATTTTTTTTAATTTTCCCTTAGTCAGTGTGTTATTCTATTTTTATTTAATTTTATTTGATTTTATGACTGATCTATTTTAATGACATTTTATTTTTAATTTTGTATGGTTTTATTTTTAAGTTTGTATATGGATTGAAAATCTGATAATAAATGAGTTAATAATAATAATAATAATAGCATTTACTTAAAGCCTAATAAACACCTTCAAATGTACGTAGAAGTAATTGAATAATTCCACTATACTCTGTAATTTCCGATCGATGACTGTGTTAGAGTGGACAACATATTGATTGTAAGAAAATAATACTCAAGGCACTGCCGAGGATATTTTGTATTCAGCCGTGTCCTTTTATAGATTGTAAGGTTTTTTCCAAAACCCTGTTTACTTAAACGAGTGATTTATCATTTCGCGATTGACGGGAATTAAGTATTCTATGCGTGTTATTCGCTAGCTGAAACAGAGTACTGTAAAAAGAAATCATGTAATTTCCCATCACCCGCGACACAAATTACTTTAATATGGCTTTTTTGAGATAGATACCATTTAATGAATAATTCTTTAATTTAATTTTCATTTAATCATAATTGGTTACCTTTCAATGAACACCCATATAATAAAATATCAATAAATCAAAGGACGGCTGTTTAAAATGTCTACTTGTAAAAAATATTTTTTGTTACATTTGCATTAGTAGTATCTGTGAACTAAAATTACACTAGTTTATATGATTGCCTAGTATTAATTTATTCTTAGCATCTAGATCCAAAGTTAAAAAACTTAGTAAGAGTTGTAAGTTTAGCTGTAAATCAATTGATTGATGCCGGCTACCTACCTTAACTACAATGGTTGTTTTTTGTTTCAAATAGTTGAATTTCTATAGAAGTTTATACAAAATTGAACTATTTGCGTTAAACAATCCGTATATAGGTTGTATGATCCGGAATTTATAGGTTACGATTGAATATACAAGGTTTATCAGTAGTATCGTGTATTGTTACGCACAAGGGCATAAGCCATCAACTAAAGTGAGATTAAAATAACTCTTTTTACAAAATTTGATGTATTTAAAGCGTTTTTTGCGTTTGTCTAATAGACTTGTTTACGGAATATTTGAAAATAATATAAAGCAGGGTTTAGTTGCAGGGTATGGCGCAATCTAAGAGGATGGTGCGGAGTTACGTAGTATGCGGCCTTGTATTAAAAATATATGTATATGTAGCTTGTTCTGCAGTACAACCTTTCATTAAACAACATTTTGAATTAAAAACATTTGGCATGAGTTTCTGACTTTAGTGAAAATATTTATATCTAATTTGATGCACCAGAAAGCCCCTGACGGTTGCTTTTTTAAAAAACAATAACACTGCATTATCCAACATGGAAAAGAAAATGGACGCAATTTATTTACACAAAGTATACAATGGGCAGGACAAAGAATCCTTTGAAGATAAAAGGACAACGATGTGATTGTGTCTTGCTAGAACCCCGCCCCGGAGTGATTGTATCCTACTTGCCCCGCCCAGGTAATATAGGTAGCATAGATAAAATAGCAATGCGTAATTGTATCATGCTGCTAAGATTTAAGGGAGCGATCACTTATATTTTATGCATTCGACCAGAATGCGTAAAATATATGTAAGAGATCAATAGGATTCGTTTTAATTTTCGTCTACTCTATCCTGATTAGAGTAAGTATGACACTCGATGTCTAGCGTAACCATTAGGTCCCTCGGTAACCTCGGTTACGGTAATGCGGGGTGATGCACATCTTGTGTGGCGTGGCCTCTCGCGGCACGCAGTTTTTTTTAATTGGACACAAACATATGGTACGGTGATGTTTAGTAAGACGTGTAAAGTTGCTGAACTACCACTTTTTAAGTCTAGCTTTACAATCCGCCGTGGGGGCTACTGCGCCCACGGCGGATTGTAAAGCGAGCGGGTAGCGCTTAGGGCGCGGGCGCGAGACGTAGGACGCCCCAGTCGCGCCGAGACAAACGCCACGTGAGACGCGTCAATACCATTACGAGCTTCGCAAAGAATATAACACGTGTAAAATAGCTTCTCATGTGTTTTATACTTACATAAGCGTTCGCAGCTGACCTACGATCAGGATCTCGAGAAAGAAGGGTAAGGTTTGCAGCTCTCTTCTCTTAACCTTTATTCTGTAAACTCCTATTTCCGCGGAGTGAAGAGCTGGTGACCTGTGTCACAGGTTAAAAAAATACATAATTCAGGCACCATTCCTACAACATAGGTCATAGTCATGAGACCTACCGGTTGACTTACTCTTACATAGTATAAAATGCAGTCGCTTCCGCTGTCTGATCGCTTAGATCTTATAGACTACTCAAAAATTTTTAATGCTGTTTTCATAGTGATTCAAGAGGAAGGTTTATATGATTTATTAATCACTCCACACTGGCCTATATTAGTATCTACTCGTACATTGCACCCGTGCGAAGCCGGGGCGGGTTACTAGTAATAATATAAGTTAAAAACTGTTTAACCAATTACTTACTATATTTTATAATCAACTTAGTGTAGACCTTTATGAGAGAACAATAAACCATTTATTTATAATAATTTTATTTGAATTAAGTGGGGTTAAGGGAGTTAAAACAAATAACATCTGTTATGAATAAAGATTTGTTCACCGACGGTGTTGGTTTGCGCAATGCGCGTTTTTATGCAAATGTTAACCGTAGTTGGTGTTGGTAATAACTTTGTAGGTACCGAAGCAAACGTTCATGTTCGTCATGATCAGTGATATTTTATATCATACAACTTATAATTAAGGTCCAGGTATATTGCATCTAGTGCCAAACTCCGCATCAACCGCTTAGATTTAACGTCATGCCTGTAAGAGGCTCCAGCATCGACCTGCAGTCTTTCGCAGGTCGTCATCCCACCTGGTCGGAGGGCGTCCTACACTACGTTTACCGAGTCGTGGTCTCCACTCAAGAACACGTTTGCCCCAGCGGCCGTCGAAATAAAATATCACTTAAGGGTCCGGCGGCCCTCGCTTGCAAAAATCTCTCCACACTTTGAGTATTAAAAAGGGACGTCTAAATTATAACGAGTGAGAACGCTTAAAACTGTGGACGGTGTCTAATTCTTATTATTAAGTGATTGCAATAAAATTAACATAATAATCAGAAGCGCCTTATTGGTAAATTAATTGTGTTCCCGTGTGACAAACAAGAAATAAATTACTAAGTAATGGTTCATATTTCATAAATAATAATTCTACAATTCGAAAAGCGACAAATAAATAGCAGAGAGTGATATTTTTTAACTTCCATTTTTACAGAATTTACCTTTTTTAACACTGCGAAGAACACACATTTTGATTAGTACTGGTAAAATAGGTGTTAACTGGTGAAAAGCCTTCTAACACAAGTATTTACTTAATTAAATGAAGGTGTCCACTACGGTGTAAAAAATATTGTTAAACTGTAACTGAAATATTTTTTATTTTTAAAAACTAGGTAATATTACCATTTAATATTTTCAGTAATATAAAATAAGATAATTTACTGTAACTGATAACAGCAAATTAGTGAGACTAGATTATAAAATATATTATAATGGCATTAAAACATTACGTCTTAAGTATAATATTTAATCTTTAATAAGTAGGTATATAGCTTTTTAATATTTTTTTTCGTGAAGTGTGATTTTAATCTATGAAGTGATAGTTCTATGAAAAAAAGTAACGTCAATTATGTGTTTATACCTATAAATTCAGAAAGATTTTCCGAATAAATAGGATTTCCTTCCTCCAATTCGAATCTTCCAGAAAAAACTCCTGAAACGATATCGACACAGGATTTATCTCACACAAGGGATTGATAAGCACAATGAAAAATTTTTCAAAATTTTGTGAGTTGCGTGTGCTCATGTAATGGCAGTTACCAAAATTCAATCTATCTTTTCTTATTTGAATCTAAGTTTATTTTGACAGTTATCATATTTCGAAGTAAGAATTCGACACAAGATAGCCAAAAATTATAAAAGATAAAAGTCTATTATGTGTCGTTTACGGAGTACCTACATACACACACACTATAATATATCCCAGACCATGTGTATGCAAAGGAAATAAAGATCATAGAATCCTACGTTCCACAGATGAGAAATTGTATAACCTATATACTCGTAGAATAGGATTGACGTCAGCTCTATCCTGTTCAGTTCGATTCTGCTGTTAACACTTTGACTCCTGAAATCACACCGTATGTGTTTTCTATAAGTGACTAATATGCGTAAATCCACACTAGCGCAGCGGCTGAGAAAATACAGATCTTTGTGACTCAGCCAGCCGTAATATGTTTCGAACGAAACGCATGTGCGGCGCAAGACAACCGCTGTGTAGAGCGGCAGCACGATTTTTTTAGGTTAAAAAAAAGATCGCAGTCGTCGAAAAAAAAATCGCAGTCAAAGTGTTAAATAACGCTAAAACCACCCATCCTATAATTTACATTTCGATGGCCTTGAAAGCTCTTTTAATGGTCTTCGCCATGCAGTTCCAAACTGCGAAGACCATTCAACGGGCTTTCTTTTTCTTTTATAAAAGCCTGTATGGCTGGTTTTAGCGTAAGTCTAGAGCTAAGCTAGACAGCACGAGAGATGACATTATTTCAATCCCATTCCGTAGCTACGCATGGCTTTACTCATATGCAGATTATTGCAGTACCCATAGCCAAAACTAGAGCTTCCAGTCAATAAGCGTGAATTTTACCTCATACTATATAAATTCAAGAGTTTCTCAATTTTCCATACAAGTGCCTACATAAAAATGTATATTTTATTTACTGATTGGTTTGTTCTTGAGTAGATCTGCTCTTTGGTGAGATCTTACACTGTTACACTTACGTATAGTGGTACATACAGTAGTATATACACTAGGTACAAAGTAGTTTAATTTAATTTAGTACGATGAAGTGTTTTTGTGGTTTGTTCACCTTAACGTTTTTGTAACGTAAATATTTCCCTCACTCTTTTTATAAATAAAATTAACGATCACAAATTTTTGACATTTTGTCATATTTACGCACAAAATAACATAAAATTTTAAAACGTTTTTGTTATTGATTTTACCCTTTCAATTGACGGTACTTTTAGAGGAAATATTCAGAATTTCAGTGTAATATTCTAGTGTAAAACATTTATACATAATATTTAAGGCGGCAGATATATTTAAGAAACTTAATTTACTTCCCACGATAAACATAGGTGGTTTTTTATGTCTCTGTCTACCAAAACACTACTTATACAGGGTGTAACAAAATTAAAGGACCAAACTTTCAGGCTCAAACTTACAGGTTATCCAGGAAACATAACATGTCCCGGCCTGTTAGTTTAAAAAAAATTAATAAATACGAAATTTTCAGACTGATGCACGCGTCTATTTCTCATCTATACTAATATTATAAAGAGGAAAGGTTTGATTTTTTGTTTGTTTGTTTCTATTGAATAGGCTCCAAAACTACTAGACCGATTTGAAAAATTCTTTCACCGTTGAGAAGCTACACTATCCCCGGTGAACATTGGCTACATTATATTTTCAAAAAGTAAGGGATCCTTACTAATGAAAAAACTCAATAATGTAACCAAAGGGTTAAAAAAAATCGTTAAATTGCGTGCGCTGCGAAAACTATTGATGATAGAACAAAGTAATGTACTTCAACTTCGCAGAACACATTATTGTGTACAAAAAATGTCGCGACAGCATATATCTTACTATTATAGTTACGTCACAATAAGGGTTTTTTTTATTTTAAAAATTTAATTAAAATGCCGCCGCTAGATAAGGCTCTTTATTTGTACCGTGGTATTAATTCTTTAAAAATAAATTACTCCATATTTAAGACATTCCATTCGAAAGATATCACGAGTTCAAAAATGAAAGTATTAGAAAAAACTCGCGTGGCTCACACTCGGCTATAACTATGCGATATAGGCGTCACTGGGGTACGGGTACGGGAAGTCATATTAAAAATAAACGGCCGCAAATAAATTATGAATAATATATACCCGTGCGAAGCCGAGGCGGCCCGCTAGTCTTTTACAGTAATTTTCGGGCATTGTACCGAACGAATACAAAGCCAACTCGAAAATTTTAAGGTTTAGGTCAGTCATTAAAAATATTAGAAAAAGCACAGACTTAGAAAAAGCACAAAGTGAGAGCGAGAAGCAAACTTTGTTCAGCCGAAAACCTTAAACAAAACTAGCTTTGGCCGCTTAGTTGCGTTATTGTAATCACAAGGTAAAGGTCGCGGCCGCCGCGGCAGGGCGCTTACCGGTTTAATTGTACGTAATGTGTTCGTAAAATGGTTCGCAGGGCTACTTATTCACATATTGAATACCACGAGATGATGCGATTGTACTATGAGTAAGGACACTATAATTTCCGCGAAACAGTACGCATTTACGAAGTGAATAGTTCATTGTGTCATTCATATGAGCGTACATACAAGACGTACGATTTTAATAGCAGTGCAACCAACATACAAAACGCGCTGCTTTCCGCCGCACTCTCCTGCGATATCGCATGCCTTGTCGTGAACGCCAGTATGGTGTGTAGCTAATGAGGTGTTCACAAGGTAGGTACGTAGGCTTTTTATATTATTTTTAATGATAAATAGACACATCAGCCCTTTGTATGATCTAATAAATATTTTATTTGTTTATTTTTTTTTTAAATAAAAACGCTATTTGTTTAATATTTACCCTGGATTTTGTGATTGATCCGGTACAGCCTGAAAGATTGGTTCATTAATTTTGTTACACCCACGTGTATTTCAGCAGCCCTTAGTAATATAAATAAATAATAGAGAATTTAAGACATTTTTGTTTAAGTAGGACCATGCAGCTAATATCTAAGTAGAGTTGTACTATACGTTAGAAATCTGAGCTATCATTATGTGATGATGTGAGTTTACTAACTCTTCAGGACGAAATGAATACACCCGACAACAGACAATAAAATAAAATACGAATAAAACAAGAAAAACTCTTGCCCGGTATAAGTTGATTTAACAAATAAGAAATTGATGTATTTATATATTATATATTCTTCGAATATAACTGTTTACAATTATTACAAGATCTTTACAATCGAAAGTATATATCAAATTCTAGATTTGTTTGACGTATTCACGTGTTTCAACTTACAGATTTATGTATATAATTTTTTACTTGATCGTACAGAGTTCTAATAAAATAGTTGTCAAAATTTAGTCTCGAGATAATGATACCTGTTTTATCCCTAAATTATCTCGAGTTTTTTTTAACTAAGCTTTTACTTTATCTCCTGTTGTTACAGAATATTTATAGAATGTATGTAATAAAAGTTTGTTTTGAGTAAATTGTGACCATAACGACTTCATAGCGCATAAAGGTATTTTAAATTACTTAGGTACCTATTGAAATCGTTGTGGGATGCTATCGGAACCCAAACCGAAGCTTCGTAATATCCCTTTGGTAAACACAGTTAGTAAGTAATTCTCGAGTGACGTACCTTCAATAGTCAGCCTACAAAACTACGCGGCACAAAATTCTCTACATAAATTGTCCTTACACTTTTGTCTAAGATTTATCATTTCTAAGAAAAAGCCATTCTAAAATCGTATTCCCTATAATATGTACGACTACACTGCCTATGGACATCATCGGACGTATAATATAAGTGAATCTATGGTCTGCGTAAAACGACCTAAAACTTTAATACTGAATTATAATTCAAATTATATGAGTTGAGAATAAGCCCCGTTTCTCACTATATGTTACCAAGGGGTTTCAGAAACAACTGCCTGCTGTCAATTGTCTACTCTGTAGTCCCAAAGAAATACCGTTAATCTTAAACTTCCTCGTACTTTCGTAGTGAAAACACGTAGTTATTGCTAATATTATTTTTAGAAGTTTGTGCTGTACTGTTTAAATATCCCTCAAGTTTGCTTCATTTGGTTGTTTCGTGTGTATCTAAATGAATTTGTTACTGTTCTTGTCGTGGCATGAAGACATTGATTAACGCAAGTATCGAAAGACGAGATAATTGTAGTAAGTACTAAGAAGACATAGAATCAGTGCAAGTTCATGTGCAATGTCGTAAAAACTACACTCGGAAGAGTACTGTTGCTGCAGTTAAAAAGAATACGTGAAAAGGAAAAAGCCATTCTTTCTAAAAAAGTCCTCCTAGGACAAGAGCTAGTTTAGGTGAATCTTGCTCGAAAAATCGTTGTTTCTTATGTGTTGATGAAGTAAATGAAAATTATGAAATTAAACGAGCACTGAATTTTCGGCGTATAATTTGTAAAGTTTCTACATTGTTATTTGAAAAATCAGTTCTGAAAGTAACTCCGTCTCATTCCGATGAAATTGCACAAGCGATTGTTTCTCGTATCGGATTTGTACAGGATTTAGTTGCTGCTGAGGCCAGGTATCATAGTGATTGCTATGTTTTCTTTTTAGATTAGAACAATGACTGTCAAAATTTAAATACGAATATGAATAAAATTCTGCAGGTTGCGGCATCTACCAACCGAGAAAATTTTCTGCCAGTAGTTATCGATAATTCTCATTACCCGCCACCAGGTCGTATGCTCAAAGATATCAACAGTAATATCCCAGAGTCACTGACTTATTGTAAGAAAAAAAAAATTTAAAAATAAACAATACAATTTAGAGCATTTAAAATTTGTCTCTACAAACATTAGTCATAGTATGATGACTGCTCTTCGGAATAATCAAGAAGAAGACGATAACGACGTCGACGAAGATGAATAAAAACGAATTTCATATATGTAGATCTTCAGTAAAATAGAACGTGGAATAGGCCTACCGGGAAAACCAAGTTAAAAAGATGCACCAAGTACACTACCTCATAGGTGGCGTGGAAATGTGTGCCTATCTATATCTATATCTTTACTAATATTATAAAGGGGAAAGGTTTGATTTTTTGTTTGTTTGTATTGAATAGGCTCCGAAACTACTGGACCGATTTGAATAATTCACCGTTGGGATGCTACACTATCCCCGGTGAAGATAGGCTATATTATATTTTAGAAATGTGGAATTCGAATTTAACGCGGATGAAACAGCGGGAAACGTCTAGTGGAGAATACAACTTTAGAATGGCTTTTTCTCCGAAATGGTAAATCTTAGAGAAAAATGTACGTTTTCGAAGAAAGAGTTTCTTCAGCTTGTTGGGAATTTATGCAACCCTTAGGTATTTTTGTACTAACTTGGTCGGACTGTGGACTGATTTCTGTCACTTTTAAAAACGTTTATATTTTTTGTGGCATTTCCACGCAGTTATAGCGTTGAATGAGTGTAGAATTACTTTCTTTTAACACTTTGATTGCTGAAATCACACGGTATGTGTTTTCTACAAGTGACTAATATGCGTAAATCCACACTAGTGCAGCGGTTGAGAAAATACAGATCTTTGTGACAGCACAGCCGTAATATTTTTCGAACGAAACGCATGTGCGGCGCAACACAACCGCTGTGTAGAGCGGCAGCACGAATTTTTTAGGTTAAAAAAAAGATCGCCGTCGTCGAAAAAAAATCGCAGTCAAAGTGTTAAGAAATTCAGAAAAATAATCATATCATTCCACCAGTTCGTATTCAAAGTTTTAAGGAAATTAAAGGTTACCCAAATTTACTGTAATGTACCTATGTATTGAATTATTATTAATCCTCTTAGCATGTAGTTTAAGCAATTATACCGTTCTACACATTATAATGTTGTTTATTTTGACCTTCTCTGGATGAAACTAATTATTAGCCATTTTTTCAGTAGTAACTATTTCGTTCAGAAGTAGGTACATAATGAACATTATTTTATTCGTATATTCATTGAATATTTAAGTATCGAGATGAATTGCGTTGGAAGAAAACTGGGTGAGGCAAAATTTGAGTTCTCGAGGGCTACAGCTACCTTTATTTACTTTTGTAGTTAAAAAGCTTTGAGGAATCTATGAGTTTAATCTATTTGCTTGCATTTGAAATGATGAAGCTAGGAGGAGGTTAGAGAAGACACGCGTGCTGGTCTTCGGAACCGCGGCAGTCCATTTTGACATAAAAATGACAGATACCTGACGAAAAAAAATTTTTTTTCGTCAGGTATCTGAGGTTGACAATTACACTGTGTACCTACATAGGTATAAAGTGTAATTGTCACTCTCCGTTTGGTTTTTAATCCCTAATTACAATGACTTGCAAGTTATCCTCGTAAATGATGACTTAAAGAAAAACAAAATGACTAGTTTAAAAAAAAAGATTAATAAAATAAACATATTTGCCGATTATTTTAAAATTTCGTCCATTAACGTAGCTGGGACACGTTTAGTAGATTGTTTAAACATTAAGAATAAGAATAAGAATCATTTATTTGCTTAAAACATGAGTATTAACATGGTGTGAGCATGCAATTATGTTAAAATATTATATATTAGCTACATGTTTTGCCACTACTGGCGTGCAAATAGGAGAGGGCACACTGCAGATTTGTCACTAATGTGATATGTCTTGTCTGATATGTCTTTTCTAAATAAGGTATCTATTCAATTATATTAAAAATTATCAGATAAACTTAAAATTAATTATACATTCTA
Source organism: Eupithecia dodoneata (assembly GCA_947044415.1). Classification (NCBI taxonomy): domain Eukaryota; kingdom Metazoa; phylum Arthropoda; class Insecta; order Lepidoptera; family Geometridae; genus Eupithecia; species Eupithecia dodoneata. The sequence goes on along the minus strand of OX345655.1, from coordinate 11,447,695 downwards.
ACTGGTGGGTATATAAAATCAAAATTTGTCAAGTATAAAATCATTAACGCTATAATAACATTTCTCTATGAGTACATTATTAAGTCTATTTTTAAATACATTTGAATTATCAGAATTATTTTTGTCTAAACATTTAACGGCATGATTATATATTTTGGGTGCCATACCTAACACACTGCTGTAGTAAGATAAATAATAACACAGGTCACATATTGTTTTAACTAGCAATGAACTGTTGAATTTTGGGTTTTCTTCCTAAAGACACAACATTCATGATGTCCCCAGTCTATAATGTACGGCACATGTGGTGCAGTGGGCGAAGGTATAATAGTGTTGCTAGCTTTTGGGTTCGATTCCCACCGCGGGTCAATTTTTTTCTATAATATTCAATATACCCCGATAACTTTAGTAAAGCTTTGGAGCTATAGGTACGCTATTCTATTGTTATTATACGTATATAATAATAATAATAGAATAGCGTACCTATTAATATAATTCCAATATGGACCCATAAGTCGTGACGTAACGGGCACGCTTTCATGGACTAAAACTAGTCTGATTTGTTTGATTCGAGGCAAGTATGCATGGGCGGCGAATTTTAATCTCGCGCGAGTTCCAGTTTCCCCCTACATTACATAGATAGATATTTTTTATTATACATAGAAAACAACCAGAACACCCAAAGCAAATAATTGCAGATCGTACAAACATTATTACCGAGGCGGGAATCGAACCCGCAACCACCTGCGTTGCAGGCCTTCCCCCACCGCGCCACATCGGTCGTCTTTAATGATGATGATGAAGAAGTAACTTTTTCGTCTTTGCAAAGAGGCCACGCTGCCCGGGCAAAGCCACCATGTCAGGTTATTTATAGAATTAGTCGTAGATACAGGACATCAAGGTTCGCGGGCCTAATCGATAGGAAGGGATACCGGATGCAGAAGCGCATGTGCAGGAAGGATCTCGCTTCCACCCACAGACGCAGAGCGCTGGCTCACTCCCCCAGTGCGTTTTCCCGGGCGGCTCAGTCCTTTCATAGTCAATCCAGTACTCGCGTCCGCTAAAAAACCTGTCTGCGCTGTTTTGGTGCTTCAACGTCGTTCTTCGGTCCCTAGAAGACTCCAGAAGAATATATCAATTTCTCTCACAGGAGGGATTCAAGTTTTTTCGCTTCTTGTGAGGTAAGATTAGTTTATTTGCGTTTATTTTAAACTAGCTGCGCCCCATGGTTTCACGCGCGTGGTGATAGATATTTTTGATAATATACAATATATTTTTATGAATTGTAGCCTATGTGTTATTCTGATATGTAAGCTATAATACAATTCATTAGTTTTTGCGTGAAAGAGCAAGAAACATACATACATCCTCACAAACTTTCGCGTTTATAATATTAGTAGGATAGGATATTTGTGCAAGGTAGATGGCGATTCATTAGGTTATAAAGACAATCGACGCATGTTTATCAGTTTTTGGGTTAACCGTGGACGTGTTTGAAGGTAAGAAGAAGGTTAGTTAGATTCGTATTATGTACATTTAGATGAAGTACCTATGTAATGTTATTGCAAAAAACTGCGGATTCCGGGATTCCTGCACGATCACTCATATTAATACTAATTGTAGATGATTGATTAGTTTTTACCAAAGTGGGTGATAAATGGTGTCGGTGAAATTTTACTGTATCAGGGCCACACTAAAAGGTAGGTTTTTTTCAAGACCCTTATAGCCAAATAAATAAAAAAGTTAATGTTATTATAGGGTGTAAACCACACACTGCGATTAATTTCTAAGAAATTGATTAATTAAAAAAAAAAATCTACTTCGACGGGAGTTGAACCCTGCCTCAGAACTGACCTGCGAACCTGCGCAATCTATTGCGCCACGAGGGCAAGTGACGTAGGAGTCGAAAAACTCTGCAACTTCCTTATGAACTTTATTACATTTCTTAAAACCAGACTGCTCCTTTTAACAGTTACCTACACAAACACCTAAGGAACTTAAATCCATTTCTTTACTCACCAACAATGTGTATACAATAACTCGAAGCTGGCTAGGAAACGGTAATCATTTAAATGCACCCCTTTCCTACGTTTTCTTTTTTTAATCTTAAAGAACAATGGGTAAAACCTTTATCATACTATGTGTGTAGTTTGGTGCGACTAATTTTATGACATCTCATCTATATTTTAGGAAAGAGAAATTTGAATTTAGTTTTAGAAGTTCGTAACTGGCTTCATGATGGGAAAATTGTTCCCATTTAGAAGCTAGCTCCATGACGGGAAAGCACATTTCCCATTTCATAGCCAGCTACCAAATCTGGCTACGAGATGGGACTAAAGGGGCGAATTTCCTTAATATTTTAAGTAGAACAAAACAAGGTTAACAAGTGTGAACATTTTGTTCCCAGGTAAGAAAAGCCGAAAAATGAGCGACAAGGGTATGAAGTACCGAGATAAGAAGCATAAAGAAACGAAGAAAGGGGAGACTTCAAAGAGGAGGAAGGTCCATGAGGAGGAGGATATGGAAGAGATGCCAAGCCCCAAGCGGCCCCGCGACGAACTTTCATGTGACGAGAGATCTAAATCGCCTTCGAACTCTGACGGCAATCTTGCGCGAGACCATTCGAGCCAGGATCGCTCGGCCGAGGATCTTTCGAGAGGGGGCCGCTCGGACCAGGACCGCTCGGTCCACGACCGCTCTCTTGTGCTAAACAGACCGATGATGATCTCCAGGCGGCGAACTGTAAATGAACGGGAGATGTTTGGACGCCAAAAAATCCCTGCTGATGCTCACGCCTATGTCCCGACTAATGTTCCAGATTCTGGCTTTTCGGGAAGGGGGCAAGGAGATCCGGGAGCAAACATTCCAGGACGCGTCCAGCGTCATATGCCAAAGGTAATTAATTTTGTAAGATGTAATTCTGACTTCCGCAGCGGATCAACTTCGTCCTGGCCTTTCGGGCGTGTCCATTTGAGAAGTGGCCATCCGGCCATTTCAAGAAAAGGATTTTCGCGAGGGGCCTTTCGGGAGAGAGCCTTTCAAGAGCGGGCCCACGTATCAAGGCCAAGGGGTGTAAATAGGCCAGTGAGCTGAAATTGTAACTTTATCCAAATTACCATGTACCTTACCAAGAGAAAACAAATACGAAAATATTTATAATAGCAAACTACAGTCAAAAAATTAGAGAATTCAATACTAAATAACTTGTTATACCTTGTTAGGATAACAAGTAATAAGGATAAATTGAAATAAATAGGAATTTTGATTTGGTTCCAGAAGGACATTCGGTACTGTGAAGCTACCTCGACTACTTTCCCGGAATATTTTTACGACCGTGCAATGGAAAACAATGCCGCTATGGAAATGGACGACGAATAAATTACCGATGAAGCTAATGAACGATTCGGAGCAAGTTGACCAGTAATTTTTCGAACCTTCTCGAACCTACGTAATAGGCGTAAATAGATGGATGTCCCTTTCTTATTAACATATCCTTTAGTCATATAATCTGTATTTTTGAAAACATTATAATGGTCCTTACGATGTTGTCCGTATTGATATATTTCTATTAATATATGTGTATGTAGAAAACAGTAACGTAAAAATTTCTAGAGCTTTGATGTGGTTGTTCGTATAAATGTACTGTCTGTCATCTAATGTGTAAAATACAAACAAAACATTTTTATGCATTGGATAGGTACATATTAGGTTGAAGGTAAACTACCTACTTTCTATTTTCAAGGTCCAATTATACACACGAAATTAAAAAAAACATCTTTATCATTATTATTCTACAAAAAATTCAATTTTTTACAAATCTTTCGTAAAATTATTAATAAAATTTAAAATAATGTTTACTAGACCTTATTTATAAGGTATTTATTTTACAAAAATTCAAAAAGAAACCTATCTCTTTCAAGAATTTACCAAGTGCTAGTCTTAAGTTGGGTTAAATATTTTATGGTTGTACCTATTATCTCATTTAGCATATAATGTAACTAAATGTTGTTTCGATGTTCTATTTAGATTAAACTGTAAAGTAGGTATGATAAAAATTCTGGATTGCAAAGTTTGGTTCGACAAAGGGTCACGCTCGAAAATTTACCGTTTTTACGTAAAACCAGGGCCGGATATCGGGAGGGTTAACGGGGCTACAGCCCCGGGCCTCCACAAAAGAGGGGTATAATAGGCTATAATAGTGACTTAGATAAAAAAAAATCAGATTAGTAAACACTAGTAAACAACTTTTCCTTCGATTTTTTTTCTCGCGTTTTACCTTTACTGAAATGGATTTCCGCAAAGTAACGCCTGATTCAATTAATTACTAAACATATTTGATCAACAAATAAAATAATGATTTTTTTCATCATCTTAGTCTACCTATGATGGTTTTGATAATAAAACCCTAGCGCATTCATTCGATCAAGCGCTTGCACATAGGACGCCCGTCGTCAGGCAAAACAATCTCAACTCTGTTAGTGCGTACATAAGGTTTTTTAGCCTAATTACCCTTTGTCGCGGAATAACATAGTAATTATTTTAGCTTTATTATTGGGACCTCCACTCCTTTGTTGCCCCAAGGCCTCCAGACCCCTAAATCCGGCACTGCATAAAACGTATAAGTAATTTTTTCAAACTGTGTTAAGTATTATCTGGAAAAAGATTTATGTTTCCGGCTACAGTTATCCCGTTTCTAACACCCAACTCGATAGCGGGACGATAGTACTTAATTTGGCATATTATTCTGCCTCTACAACTATATCCACATTTTTATCTAAACATAATGCTAAGAATAATTATTAAAAATATATGTGTCTAATGTGTATGTATTGACCACACATGGGTCAATTTTAGTTCATTAAGTCCTTTTCTGATGGGCTGGGTGGGTATTAAATATCTGTCGATATGTATTAATATACTAGTTATATAAGCCAAAACACAGGCACGGTTAGCTTAGGGGCTAAATTATGTGTGTCAATTATTCAATAAAAAACTAAAACGGGTTATAAATATTTTTATTATTATTTATAACTAATTCTACTTTAAAAAGATATATATATCTTTGTGTGTATTATCTATCTATATTAATAAACAAAGAAAAAGATTTACAGTAGCTAAATCGAAATATGCCTTTTTTTTATTTAAAAAAAACCTATCCACCTATAACAATATTCTTATAACTAGGTGCCCGTGGTTGTTCACCAGACTGTATCTCATAAACCGTGATAGTAAGACAGTTGCAAGCTAAAGACAGAGTGTTTTGGTGCTAATCAGCCCGTATTATCTCTGATTTTCTCATTAATAGGTTCTTAATAGGGGTCTAGCTGTGGACTAACAAGCTGATGATGATGATGATGAATAAAATATTGATGTATCCGTATTAGACATTAAGAAACCCCAAATGCCCGGTCCAACTTGTACTTGCGCGGCTTATTAATGCCCGGGCTACACGAAGCTAGTTTTTCAAGTTAGGGTAGCAGGCTTGTGTCAGCAAGCTAGTACTTCTGGCTTCGTATAGACAAAACTAGCTAGCTATTTCTAAGCTAGTTTACAAGCCAGGACAATTTTTAATAGCCCCCACCACTGATTTTACTATCCTGGCTGATGTACTTTTGGCCAGTAAAGCTAGTTTTCAGTAAGCTAGCAAGCAGTTCGTTTCGATTATTTAACTAACTTGACGTGTTTTTGAGATTTTAAAATGCCCAAACTAAGTACGGGGATTAATTTAGAGTTTGTACAACTGTATCGTGGCCAATGTCTGTGGAACGGCACCCATCCAAGTTATAAAGACAAGTCGAAACGTGATTCAGCACTACAAAAAATTAATTAAAGACAGTGGGTATTGATGTGACTACTAAAGACGTAAAAGTAAAATAAAAAATTTAAGAACAACGGATTCTCAAGAACTTAAAATCCACGGTCTTTTCCACGCCCTTTTTGTAATTCATCTTCTTTTCCGTCTAGTGCGAATTGGCACAGTTTTCGAAGTAACCGTTTCAGTCGAATAGTGATTTTTTTCGCATGCATTTTCGCATGCATTTTGGATGTGTGGTCACCTCAGTCACTGCTATAACACTAGATTAAAATAATCTAGCCTCATGTAAACAGAACTAGCATGTTCCAAGCCAGTTCAGGAAGCCAAGACAAATTAGTAGACAACTACATAGCTTGCTATCCTAGCTTGAAAAACTAGCCTCGTGTAGCCTCGGCATAAAGTCCTCTCTACGGGAGATGATGTTCCTTAGACAGCCTGCCAGTTCCATTCTATGCCAATCATGGCCAAGGGAAGGTGAAATTGTGAGAGAAACGTTATATTTATGATACATTAGGCGTGTAAAGGGTACTACAACATCTCATCTCCCAAGCCAGGTTGGTTTGGGACCTAGGCTCCGGTGAAAATATCAAACAAAACTCATTGATTTTACTATTCTTTTCCATTACTTGACACTAGCAGAAAAGTGTCCAACCAGACTCAGTTGCCATTAACAAAGAATCATCATCTATATGATACATTAGCGTCTGCTCGCGGGCTTATACAAAAGTAGGCAAAGAGATTATAAAGTATTACAAAGTAGGTAGCCAGCCTGTTTGTTAATGCAGGTCTAAGGTTAAGTAAGATTATGATGATGATGAAAACGTTAATCCCTATTTTACTACTACCTATCTCCGACATTGAAATACCATCTGCTATCTCCATGCCAGATTTCAATAAGGCCATCTAGCCTTACGCGTGAAAGCGTAACAGACAGACAAACGGAGTTATTTTGGAATTTATAATATTAATGAACAAAGTAAACAGATATAGCCACAAAACAATAAAATTAAACACGCAAGTAACATCACAAAATGATATGACACGTAAAATATATGGGCGTTTATAACTCTTATTTTGTATGAAACAGACATGTCGTAGAGCCTCGAGGATTTACATTTTAAATACAGCGTAGCACTGTTGTAGACGCTCTACGAGCTTAAAAATTGAACGGCCTAGCTAGGCAGATATTGAAGAAAACATCTCTATACTCCGATTTAGAATCCAAGATGAACAGATAACACTAACAGAAAACAACGAGGTAACAGCAAGGTTATCTTTACAAACTAAAACACAAACTTCAACAATGCATAATCTGATATATGGAGTAAAGAAATGTTTAAATGAATTCGAAAACTAAAGATAATATGAATGAAATGATGAATGAAAGCTTCCAAAAACAAAAATGATTTCGAGCTTCTATGCTTAGCTTCGATAATACCAATGTCGTTCCTTGTGTTTTGCAATCCCTTTGTATACAAAAAATATCCAGGTTTTTTAATCGGAGTATAAATACCTACTCATATTATAAAACAGAGTCATCCGCTCCGCGTATCTTTCTCTTACCTCCGCGTATATTTCTTTTCTTTGTTTATTAATTTATTTTAATCCTACATTTAAAAGGGCTTTAATCAAACATTGAATACGCCAGCCTATAAGTACGTTTAATTCGTTACCTATCTTAAAGTATAAATACCTATATTTCAGAAGTACACAGTAAAAGCTCGAGGTCATGTTTTTTGGGCAATACATTCTAATTTTATCTATGACATCTTTAGGCAATACGACTCGAATATTGAGACAAAAGCCGTTCGATATTTTAGAGTCATCGCCGATTTTCATTTCAATTTCTTTTTTTAATTTATTCAAGAAACCGTCAATACTTTAGATAAAAACTCCTTTCTATAAAATAGGTTCATCCGCTTGGAAGCTTCAATACACACGTCCAAGATAATAAACATCCTTCGTTGACATATTCACTCTTGGGACGTAAGCGAATATGTCCATGGTACATTGATTCTCTACATTCCAAAACGCTTGTAGGACTTACGCTAACAAAACCGACTAAATTGGGAAGCGTGAACAGGTGACTCGAGAAAGAAAGAGACGAAACGAAAGAATGAACGAAAAGTTCCCAGAAATTTCCCGTGAGTAGTTGACGCTAAGCATCTTACCGGGTAATCGCCTTTCGTTATAAAGGTAACGCTCTGTAACGTAAGACCTCCAGTAACTTAAAGACTTGAATCCTTAAGATGTTCAGTGCGTGCCATTCGTTGTCAAAAGCGGTAAGTATCCATTCATTTTTTGGCTTAGCTCACAAAAGTATATACAAAAAGTAAAAGACATTAAAATACACAAAATATAATCATTTCCTGTTATTTTTTAACACGATAATCTCATTTATGTAAGGTATTGCTTTTGGACTTATCTTTATTAAAAGAAAAACTTTAAAACCGAAACTAAACCTATCTTAAAAAATAGTTACTTTGTAAACCCATTTAAATTCAACTCTTCGAATGTTCAAATTTGTAAATAATATTCAAAAGTGATTTGGAATCACCCGTAGAATCATCGAAGTACCTTAACAAATTCACCTAATGCAGCACCGTGTTTATACTAACATTTCCGTATTTTAACTGCATTATTCCAAAATTTCCAGCCAGAGAAAATTGAATTTTATGTATCCAATTAAATGGCTGAATATTGGAGCTACTGAATATACTGGTCCAACTGCCATCTTTCCATTCGTTCAGTACTATTGCATAAAGAAAAGGTAGTTGCCAGTACCATAGTTTTTGCTTACCTACCAAATGAAGAGTTCAATGAAAGCGCGAGCCTACGTACTTGCGATTCAAAATACAACGAAACTTCGCTAACACTTGTTGATACACAAAGCCGGCATTTTCATACAAGAAATGAGCTCTACCTTACGAAAACCGCTAATAAAAACACAGATAAAAAATAATAATTAGTAATAGTTGTTTAAAGTATAGGATGAAAAAACTTAATTGTATCAAAAAAAAGAAGCACTCAAAAAATCAATCCCAATCTCTATTTTTAGCATTAATTATGTGCTCTACAATTCTCAAATACGGTTCTATTACTACGTAATAACTAGTAAGTACCTATTTATTAATAGAGTGAATAGTTGAAGATCACCTGAATAGTATTGATCTTCCTTCTGTACACAATAAACTGGCAGATCTTGACAAATACATAGGTAATATCAATGCAACTACACTACCCCCGTACCTATTGCAGCCCAGTAGCCTCTATGCCTTGGTTTCCACCAGTCGCTTACCCCGCTCTCTAGCTAGAGAATCGCGCCAGTTGATTGTTTGTGATCTCTGAGACAACCTGACAATGCCCAGAACAAAAAGCTCTAGTAAGTATTGAATTAAATCACTCAATCTATCTGAGATTTCACTCATTTTTTGAAGATTTGGCAATTTTCGTTAGTCAAGGCGCTAGGGCCGGCTGGCGCGCATGTGCCAATACGGGTGTAGCCTCTGATTTTGCCACGGTAAAATAAACTCTTTTCGCATACGCTATAGTCGATTTTAGAGTGATTCTCTTATCAATCGCTGCTCGCGTCGGGAAGTGTTAATATAATACGGAAAGCAAAACAGGCGGCCGATAAAGCGATTTCATTAATTATTTCATATCATTTATTATGATTTTACGCATCCAGGTAATTGTTCTTAGGCGTAGAATCTTAGTGGGCTAATGCATAAAATCCTTGTCAGGGCACAAAAATGTTTGGGTTCGTTCTTGTTAGATTGCGAACTTTACTTTTATACATCATATTTAAAGAATTAACGAATATAGGAATGTCATTATTAAATATGTATTGGTTTAAAAAGGCAAGAATAAAGATAATAATTGAATTGGATAAGATTACGTTTTTCAATCTAATAAAACGATCGCAAATTAATTTCAGATCAGTAAGATAATGTAAATTTTATCTTTGTCTAGGTAGGTCATGTTAAAGCTTTGTCTTAAACAATAGGTATGTTTAGAGTGTTCATCGTTATATGGATATTGTTAACAGTTTGTAGATAACAATATCCATATAACGATGAATAAAACAAAAAGGTCAGTTTTTTATTTCTGTTCTTGATAAACCGACTGTGTTCGAGAAACGTTGAGAAGAAAAAATAGTAGAATTAAATGATACGTATCATCAAAATTAAAATCAAAACAGAATTATGAACAAAATGGATCACATATTGGGCCTAAAATCATCACAAAAACACTTGTTACTGCCATAGGTGTAAAAACCTTTTAAAGGCCTATTGAATTTACGAAGTGCTACTCAAAGCGGTAGCGGTAAGTTTCGCAAGGATTTCGCGCTTGGACTCGTTAGTTTATTTAGTGATAGTAGGACGATCGCATCGAAATTCGCATTGGTATATTTGGCTGCCACTTGCTATAGAAAATGCGGCATAGTTCTGAGTTCTGCGTTAACGACACACATAATAGATGCCGTTTCCGGTTTAATTCAGAGCCCGACTCTCTAAATCGACTTTAGGATGGATACTGCAAAGTATTGAAATTGTTTTCAAGAGTAACCCAGTTCAGTAACCGAAACTATGTTGTCGCATTCTAGACAAAAATTAAACAACAGTTTTTCTTTGTTAACAGATATAGTAAGGCGCCCGTCGTCGTCTGGTACTACCGAGGCCGGGAAAAGAGAGACCACTGAGATGGAACCGGCGACGCCTAACAGCCCCAAGCCGGAGAATACACCAGCCCGTCAGGTGCCCGCTCAGCAAAAGACGGGTCCGGTGCAAAGGCCTCATAGAATGAAATTATTACCGACCCCTTGCGGCAACCCCAATCGCTACAAGGACTACAGCCCAGAACCCGAGGGCGGAAGTGTCGGCAAGAGCGTCGGCAGGAACATCGGCGGGAGCGCCGGCAGAAACGTCGGCGAAAGCGTCGGCAGCCAAGCAGTTGCGGGTGGGAGCGGGCTGGGCCAGACCCGCGAACGCAGCTCAAGGACCCGGCGGACCCAGTCTGGAGGAAACAGATGCGGCCGCATTCCGGAGTCACCGGACCGCTCAGCCGCTGCTCAATGCTATTCTGGACATAAGAGGCTCCGCAAATTTGAGAAAATACGTGACATCCGTCGTAAGAAGCGCGCAGCGAGAGCTTCAAAAAAAGAGAAGAGGTCTGCAAGTATTTCCAGCGTCGACAGCGCTGTCAACAGCAGCGATGGAAATAATGCTGATAGCAGCTCATCCGAACCAGAGCTGCCCAAACGTAGTAAGCGCGTAAAGTAAGCATCTCTTGATGCTGTCTCTTAAATGTGAGTTTGTGTGTATTCTTCTATGATTTCGGTAAATTTCCGAATTACTTTTTGGAAAACGGATGGAGACATCCAGTAATGCATGACATTACACTACGAATATTAATATTTTCAGCCAACTAGTACCTACTGGTGTCTCCTTCGAACTGTCATTCGTCCACTTTCAGGCAGTTGCTGCCTATCTTCTCTATGTTGTCTTTCCCTCCAGAGCCGTTGGACCTATGCTCAATACATACAACTTATTTCTATTTATTTTATTACTAGCTGCGCTCCGCGGCTTCGCCCGCGTGGACATCTATGTGTCAGACTAGCTGACCCCGCAGAGGTCCACCTTTTCAGAAACATTTTTCAAATTTTCGAATTAACTATTTTCTATTTATTTCTATAAGAACCTAAGTCGGAGGAGTCCGAAATAAAAAAAAAAGAGATACGCTTACTTTTTACCACCGACGAGCACCTAATTTTATTTCAATGATATATAAGATACTTATTGATTTTATTCAATTTTTCAACCTAATGTAATTTAGATTTAGACCTGTCTGAGCTTTGATAATTAGGGTAAAATACCTAAGACTCTTGAGGTCCAATGAATTATAAATTGTACCAAATTACTCAAAATATGTAAACAGGCCTACTTCTATTGTTTTGTTAATTCTTTCTAACCTGTATAAAAAAAATTCAGTAGGTATTACATAAAACGGGTGTGTAGGTACTTTTAAGGTTTACTTATTACTTAAGAATGTAGTGTCCATGATACTTTTATATTTGTCTGATTACACATATAAAATGAACGTACGTAATAATTTCAGTCCCTGTATTTAAATCAGACTTCAATACTTTTTGAAATTGTAAGTAGGTAGGTTTAGCTACATACTGTTTAGATATCACTAGATGTGATAGACCTTCTCTAAAAAAGATTTGCACCTGTTGAAAATGTATTAAAATTCAAACTACATGGTTAACTATGCACTTTCAGGAACTTTAATAAACCTACAACAAAACTAATGTTGTTTTATTTTTATATTTTATAGATTTCACTCTCCTTTTGGTATGTTTATATTTTAAAGGTAACCTACTCTTAGTTTGGGATTCCGTCGTGCGTGTTGAGCTTCGCCAGGTGCCTGCCAAGCTACTAAGTGAATACTTTGGACCCTCGGTTTTGCTCTAACTCTTGAGGCGCGTGTTGGAGCTTCAAAGGTCTTGCCGTACCATCTTTGCAATTTGTTTGTTCAGGTCTGAAGGTTTCCGTCATTTTGTCATCAGTCTAAGAGTCACATCCGAAAGTTTGGACTTCGGCAGAACTTCATATCCTCCCTTGTCGTTCGACCAGATTGTGAAGGGTCTCATCAACGTCAATAGTTCCAAGGCATCAAATCTATCCCCGAGAAGTTGCTGGACCTTCTAGGTGATTGGGAGAGGTTAAGTTATTTTTATCAGCTTTACGAAAGCAGAGAAGATGGCCCGTGTCTAGGTTTACGGTGTACTCTCTCTCTCTCTCTACGGACTTCACATAACCCCAAAACATGCTATTTAATGTTCTTTAACTCCACTTCTAACTACGCTAGATGGTGGTCAAGCATGAGAGTACGTCCGTTGAGCATAGCCATGTCAATTATCGTATGTAATGAAAGGCAGCCTTATGTTGCCCGGGCATTCTGAGCACCCCCTGCCCTGCCATTACCGTGGCCGCGACCATGGCGAGGAATAGCAAGGCGGCCAGAGCCGTTTTCTTTTGGCGTGTCTTTTCAATGGAGGGTATACACATAACACCCACGCCAGGCATGCGGATTGGTTATCGCAGTTTATTGATGGGATTGTTCTGCAGGGGCGCCCCTGGTGTATGTCTCTGTTGGTTCTAACACAACTATATTATTTTTGAACGAGCTATCCCATGTGTCATATACACATATATCTCTTTTTAGTTGGTTATAGGAATGACGCAACTCATTTGTTAAGCCAGGACTTTATTTTACGAATTGGTTAATTACTTGATTTGAGACCCAGGAACTTAGTTTCCTATGGGAACAAAAACATTTGTCCGGGAAATACGTGCAAATTTGCCTGTGAGTAGTCCCTACCGCGGTTGGCCGTACCGTGATCTAGGCAAGTAATCGTTTCGGATGGATCATCACTATTTGGAAAATCGATTAGTTTTTTTTTAATTCTTTATGCTAATTGCGTCGATTAGCTTTATTTATATCGAATAAAGCTAGATAACTTGCCTTAAATCGGATATACACTTTCATCAATTTATTGGTTTATTTATCACGAGAGTCTTTAGTCGTAGGCCATATACGGCGAAGAACCGACAGCCGCTCGGGTAAACGTGTTGTTGGGTGGAGACTCGAAAAACGTACTGAAGGACGGCCTCCGACCTCCCACCTGGTCAGAGGGCGTCCTACACGACGACCTGCGAAAGACTGCAGGTAGATGCTGGATGCGTCAAGCTGAAGACAGGACGCTGTGGCGCTCATTGTGGGAGGCCTATGTCCAGCAGTGGACTACCATAGGCTAATGATGAGTCTTAGCCCGTTGGCTTGGCACTAACTACTCGTTAGATTTCTACTTTTGGTCCTGTGCAGCAAGTAAGTCCAAACGTTGGTAATACGATCCTGTGCAAGCTGTTATTTGAGAGATCGTTATCGAGGTACCTATTTTTTCTCCTGTTCTCAATACCATGGCATTCGGTAATTTTACGGACAAGTCATCAGAATTAAGGCAGGGATATAGGTAGATACATAAAGACAGTTAGTTATAGACTTACAAACGAATATACACAACAAGCGACTTTCACGACTTCACATCCGCTTTCCCAAAACAAAAAGTACTTATAGGACTTCACCCATATTAGAGATATAATATCATTGTCGTGGGCACATAACGAAGAAACTCTCTGCTATATTCTTTAGGTGTTAAGTAAATGTAAGAAGGATGGGATTGTGGGAACTGAACCTGTAGTCTTCTGTCAGATAGTATCTACTTATAACGTTGAAATACCGACGACGCGCCGGATCGTTAGGGAGATCTTACAATCCCGCAACATCAAACCTAGTTGAGTTGTGTTTGATGTGTTTGTGTTTGATGTTACTTTGTTTTAAAGTTATTATGATAGAGAATATGTAATAATAAATTATAAAAATATGCAGTATTATGGGCTTATTTTTGAGTTTTTAGAGAATACTGAAAAAACAACATAAAAATATGTAATTTTCATATAAATAAATAAAATAAATAAATAATGCTGGACAATCCACACAGTATCATCTAGCCCCAAGGTAAGCAGAGCTTGTGGTACTAGATGACTGATATACTTAACACAATGGATTACATAGATAGATATTTTTTTTATTATACATACAACCACCAGAACACCCGGAACAAACATCTTCAGATCGTACACACAATTGTTTCGAGGCGGGAATCGAACCCGCAACCTCTTGCGTCACAGCGGACCTTCGCCTACCGCGCCACAGAGGTTGTCATATATAAAATTAAATTTGAAGTCACAATAGCCACTCGTTTTGAGTAATTTGTTATTTTTATCGTTACTAACACATATTCGACATCATTATGATAGACCCACTGCTAGATTATTCTATTTTACGAATTTAAGGAAAAGTCACAGCTATGATTTAACAATAATGGGCAATGATTTGCTACTGAGGGCTAATTAGAACAAAGGAATCACAAGATTCCACATAAGTTACTTCGTAAAAAAACTTATACTTCGTAAAAATCAATAGACGACGATATAACAAAGGTTCATGAAATAGGGTTTATTATTTACACACAAAAAGTTATTATGAATTTAGAAATAGAATACTAACTGGCTTTTAACACAGAAGTAATCGGATAATTAGAACATATGATGGTAAGGATCATAGTTTCGCCCGCCCGCGCTGCTATCGCTTCGGAAATGTAGGTAGATCTCTACCTACCTACATTTCCAGGCGACCAAATGGCGTACCTACAAACACCTAGGTAGGTGTATGTTTGCCATGTAAGTAGTGGAGAGAATACGCTTTAATTTATAATACACTGATGTATTAAATAGTTTAAGGCTTCGCACGCGTATTATCTATAGAACCGTTTAAAGGTTATTTCCATGAAGTAGTCATAATGTTTCTGTTCTTGTTTATGTAAAAAACGGTGTCTAGAGATTTTGCTACCAGCCTATAAAACCCCATTATAGCCTTCTTATAAAAAAATACATTGCAGTAAGATACAATTTTTTTATTATATTTTTGCTATAAGTATAGTGCCATATATAGTGCCTGGAAGAGATCGCTTCTAAGCAATAAGGCCGCCCATTGTACTTTTATCATGTGATGTCTTTTATAATAATCTGTAACTGGTGTACAATAAAGTATATTTGTATTGTAGTATACGTAGGTACAGGTGATAAATAGGAACAGTTCTAACCTACTTTTATTTAGCCACAAAATGTATTAAAGTGCTCAATGTAGAAGAGTGGATCACTCCTTAGGCTTAAAATATAGCAAAAGGTGAATAAACTAAAGCAAAAGGAGAAAAGGTGAACAATATAAGAACTAAGTGCCTTGATGAGGAACTACAACCGGTATAGCTTTTAGACTTTAAAAGCTGTGTATAACAAAGTGTATATATACTTATAATTAAAAATATAATCTTTAAATTTCAAAGAATTACTAGCAATGTGAATTGTTTGTTAGCTTCTGTTAGAACGCTGATGGACGATTCACACAGCAAAGCATCATCTAGCTAGAGAGCTAAGTCAAGCTAAGCATAGCTTGAGTTATGGGTACTAACTGATGTTGACATGACTGATAAACATAAAACAATATATCACATGGACACCAAGAACAAATACTTGCAGATAGTACAAACATTTGTCTCAAGGAACCCGCAACCTCCTAAATGATTTATAGATAGTCCAGTATTTTTTTAAATTATACGTTCATAGAAAACATCCGGAAAACCCGAGACTTATATCTGCAGATCATCGTACAAATATATGTTCCGACGCGGAAATCGAGCCCGCAACCTCCGTCACTGAGGTCGTCGCACAATTAATAATAATAATTTTAATTATACTTACACTTTGGAAGTTATGTACGTAGATCTAAAGATATATACACAAAAATGAACCCCTATTTCTGCTGGTCACGCTATAACTTAAGAACGGCTTTACCGATTTCATTTATCTTTTTGAAAATGTTTTCTAATAATATGTAGAAGGTTTGTGGAAGGAATATAAAAAATTTTTTTTTTTTCATATTTTTCAAATTTCCACGCAGCCGCGGGGTGCAGTATTATAATTGGAATGATGTGCTAAAACGTAAGCTATTTAATAAAGGAGAATAGGGGCCTTAAGTACTTGCTGTAAGAAGTGTGAATACTGAGTATGATGTTTGCAAAATTGACGTGAACAGATTCATGTTAAATATGACAATCCACCCAATGGTGAGAAAAGGCTGCTGCGCCCTGGCCATCATGAACACCAACATCCTCGAGACATCATCGTAGCCGGTTGACTCCCACGGCACTTTGTATATTTCTACAGCGGTAATTTCACCAACCTGTAACAATATAATCGACATCAAAACTTTATTATTAAGGCAGGTACGTTTCTTTTATTTTTTAATTCATTGGTCTGGTTTGTAGTAATAGTAACATTTCAGTGCAATAATCGTAATACCTTAAGTACAATTTTTTGCAGTACAATCTTTATGTACAATAGTAGTTAAAATTATTAGTTTGTAATGAAATATCTACTCCCAAAGTATCACTATTCCGTCATATCACTTGCACGCAGGTTAAATTCATGGCCAAGTTAAGATAAAAATTCTAAAAAAAAATTATTCTAAAAAAATATATATAAAATAATCCTTAATTTCTTCCTCGTCTTTACTTCGTATGCGTATAGGTGGGACTCACCCATACAAACGCAACGCTTCGACGTGCTTAGTTTTGTTGATATAACTGCATGAATGCCCCTGCTGTTTGAATGTTACCATAGCCCTGACTTCTGTTGACAATAGTATCGAGACATGATCATGACGTCTTATATTTCTTTGGTATTTGCGTGAATCTGCATCCGCATAATAGATGCGCTGTACCAAACCCAAATGCCACACAAATAGGAGACGTCGCAATCGATACTTTATCAACCGAGCTCGAGGCTCTGCTCTCCTACCTGAGAGTAGGCGGAACGTTCATTGATTTATGAAATGTGGTATTTTAACATCACTGCAAATTTAAAAAGGTAGTTTAAATTGGAATATGTATATGAGTTATCACTTATAAATTACCTAGACAATAATAATTGAATGTATTAGATAAAGCTTTTTACTTGCCTCGCTCAAAAGTGCAGCATAGTAGCAGGGCGTAAAAATGTGAAGAACTCCGAAAAACCCAAACATTGTGTACTTCGGGTCAATTCTTTGCAAGTAATAAATCGTGTACAAGTTCATTGATATAAGAAACGATGACAGGAAAAACACAAAGAACAACCACGGCCCATAAATATCCTGGACCAGTGCATAGAATCGTAGAGCATCCTGATGATCCATTATAACCTCCGACACGCGAGCTTTCAAGTCGCTGTGGCTTCTCGACTCAGAATACGCCTGTTGAAGTTTTCTTGTCATCAGCCTTAACTTCATTCGTAGGTGCGTGGTAGAGATACAAAACAAACTGTCAAATGCGCAAAAATTGGGAGATAATAGCACACATTGGCAGCAATTGTATAAGAAAATTATATGGAAGTAAGGCCAATCGTTTTGTAAATGTTCCATGAACATCAAATCCAACTCGTGGACCATCTGCTTTTCGTAATCATCTGTCTGTATGCTGCTGATACTCATAGTTAGGCCAGCATATAATGGATAAAAACTGCTTAAGATCGTTGGTATCAGCAACCAAATCCACTCTGCGACGTTGCTATATTGTATGTATTCTTGGCAAATTTTGTGATAGTCATCCGATAGACTGTTAGCTCTTAGCAGGTCTCTGGATATCCAGCGCAGAAGTAAGTTGAGCTTGTGCGAAATTCCGATACTATAATACGTTTTCATGAAGAACAGGACTATAACAACCGAAAGCGTCAGGTTTCTAGATAAATTATACATATCGTTATTCACCAAGCATTTGTAAGAGTATGAAAACCCCCAGAACATCTCCGCGCCGTTAAAAGCAGTAATCATACTAATGACAAATGCTCTTCTGCGGGTGTTTGTCCTGTTTGGGTACATAAACGCAAAAGCAAGCGCAAAGGCGCACACCGCGTACGTTTCATCGAAATTTTTGAACTTTTTTTCAGACCTTGAGTTTGTATTTCTTTTCATGTTTTTCATGTACAAGCACTGTTCTACGAGATTTTAGATAAAGTGAAGATTGATGCAATAGAAAATAAGTATTAACCTGTGTATCGTACCCATGCAAACATGAGTAATCAGTTATAACAAATTGCATGGTAAAGTTATTTATCATAAAGTGGCATTGCGTGTACTTTTGTTTTGTGAGAAATTATTAAATGATTCCAAATAAAGTACATAGCGAAGATATTATCGCAACATATTAAAAATAGAAAAAATATAAACACCTAGGAAAATTTCGAAAAGGTGTTTATTTTTTTCCATTTTTTTCCCCGTCGTGCTTGTAAAATGGTTGTACTATCAGCAGACATTTGTTTGGTAAGAGCATTATGTATTCGGTTTTTATTCAATGTATTTTCTTTGTACTTATATATGTCAGAATGTCAAAAATATTTTTACTGGCTCACAGTGTGTCATAGCCAAGCGAAAATTGGAACAAATGGAACAGAAAGGCATGAAAAAATTAAAAATGAATCTGTTGCGGTCGAAATCACGTGAAATTATTTTTAAAGACTTACGACAAATTCGTGTAATGAAAAACGTGTGCAGTATATTCCTGACTGTAAGTTTGATTGCTTTATCGTCCCGCAGTCGAAATTAAAAGTAGAGTGTTTAACTCAGGCCAAAACCAGCCATTATATCTCAGTCATGTCATCCGCTCCCTAGCTAGAAGTGTAATGAGTGGGAGAAATGTTTCCATTAAATACTGTTGTCTAACTTACATATATGTATTCCTAAGTCCTTTATTTTTACGAGTAAAACACAATAAAAAACTCTCGATTTAAAGCTATCCTCACCTTAACAGCAATTATATAAAAGCTAGTTATTTTGCTTTTTATAGTTAGATTTTATAAAACATTTTTCACATTTTAATCTTTCATATTTAATAATACTACCTGGTGATATTATTCAATTAGTCGTCGCAGTTTATAATATTTATTGCTAAGTCAGCTAAGTGCTCAATTTAAAAAGTAATGCTCGTTTATTTTATTATACATGCACGCTCTAACCTTCATGCTTTTTATTACTATACTTTTACTTTATAAATAATTTCTTGATTATTAGTTGTGAGCAATAAATATTTCACTGTCATTGTATCTGACGACCGATGTAGCGTGGTGGGCGAAGGTCCGCCTGCGACGCAGGAGGTTGCGGGTTCGATTCCCGCCTCGGAACAATTGTGTGTACGATCTGCAGATATTTGTTCCGGGTGTTCTGGTCGTTTTCTATGTATAATAAAAAATATCTATCTGTGTAATGTATTGTATTATGTATATCAGTCATCTAGTACCCATAACACAAGCTCTGCTTAGCTTGGGGCTAGACAATACTGTGTGAATTGTCCAGCATTATTTATTTTTATTTTTATTGTATAATAGGTATGCACTGCACCTATCGAACCATTGATCTTCTATTTTATCAAACTAAGAAAATTGGTTACTCTCAGTGGCGTAGCTATCGTAGGGCTGGGTGGTGCAGTGCACCAGGGCCCTGGAGCCAAGGGGTCTACTCTAATCTAAGCTTTGAAAAGATAGGGTCAGCCAGCTTCCGAAGCTAGGCTTCAAGCCTGCTCACAAGTGTTTTTTTAATGATTTTAAATGAACATCAACAATCAACGAATTCTCTATTTTTTTGTTATTGTTATTTGGTAATTTGGTTGAGAACGTCCGTAGCACATTGTATCGGCGATAAGCTCACGTGCTTGACGCCCTTGTCGGTCGTGAGATCAATTCGACTATTCCAGAATAAAACCAAAAAAAAATATGTTCGAAAAGTAATTTGAATCTCGCGCGCGCGCTCTTAAGTGCGCTTATCGGTGCGCCAGCAGTTAGAAATTATCGACATTCAAAACGACCAAGATTTATGCAACAAATTCAACGAAGGAGACTTGCTGAACTTTTACCGCTGCATTGATAAAAATACGTACAAAGAGTTGCGCATAAACGCTCTGAAATGTGCCAGCTTATTTGGTTCTACCTATATATATGTGAACAAACCTTTTCAATACCTACTAAATAATAATAAAACAAAAAATCGAAACCGCCTTGCAAACGAAAGTTTGGAAGCAGTTTTACAAGTAAATTTGAGCCAAATATAAAATAGATTGTAAGCACTATGCAGTGCCACGCTTCAAATTAATAAATTCTTTTTCAATTTTAATACATTATTATCAATTCTTTATTGTCTTTAATTACCTATACTTCTGGTGGCCCGCCATCAGTTCATAATTTGCCCGAGTAGCCCCTAGTCTTAATAAGTCTGTGCATCTATGCTCTAAAACATTTTTTTTGCCCTATTTATTAAGATTTCAGTCACCTATAATCAACTATTAATACAATTATAATTTAATTGTTGTGATAAAACTAAAAACCTTCTTTACTTTTCTCGCAAAAATAAACAAACTCAAGCAAATAAATACTTATCCCTAGGGAATAACATTTTATGGGACCACCTCTATACGAACCTCTTCCTTTATTTAAAGTTGGTTAAAAAGGTATTATTTGACGACCGATGTGGCACGGTGGGCGAAGGTCCGCCTGGGTTCGATTCCCGCCTTTGTGTGTACGATCTGCAGATATTTGTTCCGGGTGTTCTGGTCGTTTTCTATGTATAATAAAAAATAACTATCTATGTAATTATATTGTATTATGTATATCAGTTATCGAGTACCCATAACACAAGCTCTGCTTACCATGGGGCTAGGTAATGCTGTGTGAATTGTCCAGCATTATTAATTTATTTTATTCAGATTTTTTTCGGGTATAATGTCCGGCTGTGGACGTATGGGCTGATATATATCGATTTATCTCAACAGGAAAGATCATGCTCTCTTATGTTTATTTGAGTAACTAGCCGTCCTTCCCCATATTTGACCAGTCTCTCTCATATTATGAAACTGGTGGATATACATATAATAATAATAATATCATTTATTTCAGACCATAGAAAAGCAAGAGATCTTATTTAACTTATTCTACGGCCTATAGCTAATAATAAAACATACCTTAAAACTAGCACACATAAAATATGTATGTATAATGTGGTCCACCACGAACCAAGCAGTCAATCAAAGCAAAGTTATCCGTGCGGCAAAATTACATGGTTAACTTTGCTCCGTTAAAAAAATTTTGTTTATAAATGTTAAAAGTGGCGTAAACATAAAAAATCTTACACCACTGTCTAGTTGCGATCTATCCAAAGTAAACAGTACAGTGTACGCATGTTTCGCGGCATAAATCAAAGAAATAGTGACTGATTTACCATTCTGCTATTCCTAATATTGTTGCAGTTATACCCATGCGAAATTGAGTTGTAAGCACAGTGAATTGCTCTGTGGTTAAATTCAGGCACTCGATATGATAAGGAAAGTACACTGGCTACATTCAAAGAAATGGTCCCGCAGGGTAAGTTTTTTGTTACAAGCCGTATTAGCCTCATTTTCAAAACGGTCCTGCGTCCTTTCGTTAAAACGGAAATATATGCGCTGCCGTCCATCTACTTACGTTACATTGAAAAGAGACATAAATGCCCGGCGCTTTCCCACTAGATTATTTTTATTCGCCCCTGGTTCGTCCGTGGCAGTGATGTTACCACTCTACAGGTCGTATAGGCAGGCCCACTTTTTTCATACTGCCCTTAATTATTAAGGGCAGTATGAAAAAAGTGGTCATCTCTGCCACGGACGAAAACGACTTGTAACAAAAAACTTACCCTGCGGGACCATTTCTTTGAATGTAGCCAGTGTACTTTCCTTATCATATCGAGTGCCTGAATTTAACCACAGAGCAATTCACTGTGCTTACAACTCAATTTCGCATGGGTATAACTGCAACAATATTATTTAACGTACCAAGTGAGATTCGCTAGGCACAAGTGCCTACCAACAGTGAACGACTCAATGAAAATGTAACGTTCGCTGGTACTTTTTGAAAACGGAGACAGTCTAGTAACTATAGACACCTTAGTTATTAAAAAATACCTTACAACTAAAGGTCAGCTCTTATCTATCAAATTTGATCGACAATTTTCTAAAATCATTAAAAAAAATGGTTTGCGCGCAAATCAAATCAGCCATGAAAAACGTGAAAGACGATTTAACCACAACGACAAATTTAATGTGTGAAGAGCAGACTTCTCTAAGGCTTGAAAATAAATCTAGATAAACTGTAGGCGCTTTTAGTGTTTTTTTCTTCAAAATATCTCTAATAGAATTGGAACTGTTAGTTTTTATTGTATAAAGATAGATTAAATTATGGAAAAAATCTTTGGAAATATTTGTTGTTTATTTACCGGGAGAAAACAAATTAGTGAGAAAGCAACGATAAATTTAAGTTAAAAAATCAACTCGCCAATTATCTAGCAGTAGATACCGCACAGTACAGTATCTACTTCTGTGCCTCACATGCACAATTGCACATGTTTCGCCGTGCGCTAAAGATATGCGCAGAGTGCACGGATCGAATGCAAAATACCAGGGCAACATAAAACCAAGAGAGATAGTAGAGCTGCTGGTGCATTGCATGCAAGTGTGTGGTAGCATCACGATAATATGGACATGTGTGCGTATCGGTGTCTTCACCTAATTGATTGTCAAACCAATGTGAACTCTCGGGTTATCGCTCTTCTCTACCAAAGTAGAACTGTTTGGCGAGATTGTTTAGAATAGTGTACTACGTAATTATGATATATTTATTAATATTATGACTATAGTGGAAAATACCATTTGTCGTACAAGAAAGTCAATATAAACCGGCCGAGTGCATGTTTAATGTGGAGTTCCGTAGTTGCTTTACTCATTAACTTATAATATTTACCTGTTTTACCCCGAATATTCAATACTGGCATTTGAACATTCGGTTAATTTGGCGAACAAAATGGTTGAAGGAACCAAATAATTAGTAATAACCTACGAATTAAAACATACATAAGTAATTTCAGTAGATCTCGACCAAATTATGTGTCAAACAATATTTCATGATACTTTTGTATCGTATTTTTTTACTGAATTGTGTTTGGTATCACATTCAAGAAGCCAAATTAAGTAATTAAATTCATTTGTTCAGATAACTAATAATCCAAAGAAAATTAATTTGCATTTTATGTATTCCGAGTTTTTTACCACGAGGATCCCGTGAGTAGGTAATGAGATCTAGGCCTAGTTTGATAACCAAACCCGTTAGGTTCGCCCCATATATTTAAAAATACATTATAGGTATAAGTTTTTTACTCTGACTAATTTCTCCTTAACCAGTAATGTATAGTTAGCTGTCATATTTTTCCTTATAAATTCAGTATTTACCCTACTAGGTACTGATTTTTATATATACATAAGTTTATAATTTATGTATAATCGCCTAGATGGCCTAGCTCTTGTTAGAGTCAACAAAATTTGCACATTAAAGCTAAATTTCTCCTACCTATTTTTCGATTAGGGTTTCGCAACTAAATTAAAAAAAAATTACGGACCCACAACATTTATGAAGGGCGTTATAATCGCCTATACGACAAAGCCCTTAACAAAAAAAACAAAAACATTATTCAACAAGCTATCCAACAATACCTTACACAAATAATTATCTGTTCAACAAGTGGGCAAAACAATTTTTTGTCGTACGTGCCTATATAAAATCCTGAGCTAGCGAAGCAGTCAAAAGAAGAATCACGAGCGTAGCGAGTGGCTCTAAAGTAGACTGCTGAGCTAGCGAGGAATTTAAAATGAACGAAACAAAAAACTTTTTTAAATATTGCAATTCAAATTACTCAAGATTTTATGTTACGACTTTGATGGCGTGATTAATATATTAACCTACCCATGTCAAATTACAGTCGTTTAAGGAAGAAGAAAAGTTAATATTGCTTATTTCCTATTTAAGTTAAATAAAACAACAATCTGACCAAACAATGTATTTTATTTCATCACAAACTCCTAAGTTACATCAAAATAATAATAATGCAATAAATCTATCAAACGAATAATGCCGTACTTCCAAAATAGATCAATGATTATTCTATAATAATAGCCTTATGATACTTATTTCAAATGTTATGTAGGTATATGAAATTTCAATTTACATTATATGCTTAGTTAACAATATTTTTATATTATCACGTGGTTTTTGTTAGCCTACCTTTGCCGTACGTAAATGTGGCGTTTTACCGAAAGAAGATCATTTGCAACCTATGCAAATCAAAACTTGCCCAAGAGAGTAGGTACAATATTATTCAAAATAACTAAAATTGGTTCAGGCAGCTCCTGGGAAAATGCCTGATACTGTTCTCACCGCTTAATTTTTGTTTTTAAAACGAATCCTATTTATGTATATCACAAAATAAAGTAAGAGTTTTCCAAAGTGTTTTACAAAACACCATAAATTAATGTATTATGAAATATTTTATCATGTTGATCAGATATTGTTAGTATTTTGTGATAAGTTAAATTACTACTGTATGAATTCGTCCATCATTATTTATATTAAATAAGTATAACAGAAATATCTAAAATGGAGAGAACAGAATTCTGAAATTTCACGAAACCCCATGTGCTAAAGAAAATAATCAGATCAACCACAAATTTTGTTCGGTACCTGTCAATTTCTTTGTTAAACTGTTTTTAAGGTAGTTTTTAATATGCAAGTTTATATTAATCGACTATTTTCATAGAAATTTGACTTTTATACAGAAAAAGGGAAAGAGCTATTTGTTATTAATTGATAAGGTAACTAAACTTTTCAATAGATAGGTAACCACATACTAAGAATACCTACGTGTAAGCACGCTAAACATAATACAATTATTTGATCTACGTGCGCCTATCTGCTTATTTTTAAATTTATATTACAATACTTAACAAAAAAATTATATTACTTATACTCTATACACACTGTTACATTATATTACGCATAGGAAAAAATTCTATACTATATATCATTATATTTAGCTGAATTATTAATATAAATAATATTTCATTAATTTTATCAATAATTAAAATAAAATATGATTGGTAATTTTGAAATAGATTTTAATTTTAACATTATATCATAAGTCGTCATTATTACTATTCTACATCTCCAAATAAATATTTTTATAATAACAACATTCAAAAAGACCTTAAGTATAAAAAAAAATTTAAGTACTTAGAATACCTAGCTTTACAATAATAACTTACAAACATAAAAAAAATACTTTGACAGGCTTGTGCTTGTCTTTTATAAATACACCTAGAATAACGCTAAGAAATCAATCGAGCAATAAATGGAATGTAGATTTGAAATTTAACATAACATTTTATGAAACAGACCTAACTGGGTTTGAAGTTGGTCTCTCGGACCTTTGCAACTTTTAAAGAACCAGGCAGCTGACAAATGTTTTGATAATGTACATAGATCACAGGAGATTCAACACCAAAAACTTAACATTTTCGCCCTGTAGAAATAAAATACGAAAATAAACAAAATGAAACAAACAGAAGAAGATCATTGCTCAACATGTTATACTAATAAACATTAGTATTAAGCAAACACTCATGTTTAAAATGCGGACTACCAGCACTGATATTTTGTACTTGTTAAGTCTTTCATCGTATACTTCGATCAAAGAAGCAGATTTCTAAACTAAACTAAACTTAATATAACTTAATTATGTAATAACTTGA
This sequence comes from Eupithecia dodoneata, assembly GCA_947044415.1. Lineage (NCBI taxonomy): Eukaryota > Metazoa > Arthropoda > Insecta > Lepidoptera > Geometridae > Eupithecia > Eupithecia dodoneata. The sequence continues at coordinate 11,421,566 of OX345655.1, read as the reverse complement.
GACCGGATTATATGCAATATAAAAAACTCGAAATATGCATACAAATAAGCATGAAAAGTGACAAAAACTTAACATTAAATAATCAAAAAAATGTAGTAGTTACTGATCCAAATGTCCGAAGTACTACGGCTACAAATGTCCGAAGTACTACGGCTACAAATGTCCGAAGTACTACGGCTACAAATTTAGGAAATTGACTAAAGTTGGATTTAAGTAGTGAAAATGCAGGAAAAGAACAAGACAATTTAGGAAGTGGTCTACTTTGGAATGGTCAATTTAGGAAGTGGACAATGTCGTCCGCAGGGAAAACAAAACAGTAACTAAGTACCTACTTTTTGTTTTTTTCCTGCATTCTGTCCGAAAACGGTCCTTTCGCAAGTAGGCGAAAGTTTGCCTACTTACGAAAAGACCGTTTTCGGATGAAAATGGGCTAAATATGCAGATGTACATATATGTGATTGCATATAATCCGGTCTCTAGTTATAACTTAAAATATTATAAAGTGGTGAATTTGTACGTACCAAATTGTATGGATTTCGTGACGATTCATATAACTATCATGCAGATGTCAATGAAGTAAAGAATAGGGTATTACAGATGAGTAATGATAATCTCATCATCAATCTCATCCTTCTCGTCATCTTCTTCCGGTGGCTCCTGAGCGGCCTCAGCGGCCATCACAGGGTCCTCAGCTATGGCCTTCATACGGCGAGCCTGCAAACAAACAATTTTAAATAATCCGGAAAATAACATGGAAATCATCAAACCAGCATGTAAAAGGAACCGTCCGAAAACTGCCCCCGAGTCGTCTTTTATGATGAACATGTTTAAAGAGTTAGGGATAAAATTTTCATGGTTTCGTGGCAGATGTGAAACAATTTTATTTGCACTCGCTAGCCCACGTTACCCGAATGTGCCTGACCGAGCGTTAAGTTCAATGTTAATAAAGACCAATCAATGCAATCCGCTTTCGCTACGCTCATCCTGTGGGTTATCTAGGCTGGACTGTAGAATGTAGGGGCCAACTGGCAAGCGCCCAAGTGAAATACCAGGTTAGCATGACGCGTCGAGTGGTAAGGTAAGGTTCTTAGTCGCTAAAAACGAAAGCTGGGTACTAACTGGCGAGTTGGTAAACGTAATGCTCATGTTTATAAGTCTAATTGTGTCTTGAGAGTATTTTTTTTATCAATATGTGTGGGTATGGATACCTCCATAACGTCTAGTAGATCTTCACTCTCGATGGAATGGCCTCCTGTCGGGAACATACAGTTGGTACTTTAAATTTAATCGGATAAAAATAAGGTTACATTTTAATTTACGTTTTAACAGGAGTTTTCATTCTTCTTCCGACTTCCACCCTATCCAAGCGAACATTAACTGTGGTTACAGTTATACATTTTAAATTAAGGTATTAATGACCTTTCTTATTTTCTTTATAAATACTATTATACTCGTACTAGCTGTTTGGTTAAAAAGCTAGGTGATAAAGACTATGGTTGGGAGTACCACACGGCTGTTTAGCAAACCACTACCTATTTTTTAAGACTAAAGTAAAATAATAAGATGTAACTATTGTCAACATGAAGGGTCCCCATCCGTTGCACCGGGGATCTCGAGTGAAAATATATCGTTATCGATTACGCAGTACCCTCTCAATTAAAGGAGTAAACATATAAAGAGTTAATTGTAAAGATCTATCTGATATTTTTGCCGGCAGTGATGCGGGTAAATCGAAATTCAAAATTCTACTGTAAAGTCATTGACAAGCGGACCGTCCGGTCCGTCCCTTCGAAAAAAAAAAAAAAATTTAAAAATTCCAATACCCGTGGTATTGGAATTTTTAATTTTTTTTTTTTTACACCTTGGATTACGTTATTGGAGTTTTAGTAAGGATCACATTTAAAAAAAAATATATAATATAGCCTATGTTCACCGCGGATAGTGTTTGTAGCTAATTTTTCATATCGGTCCAGTAGTTTCGGAGCCTATTCAATACAAACAAAAAATCAAACCTTTCCTCTTTATAATATTAGTATAGAATATATTCTATTCTATACTAATATAAGAATAGAACTAACATTTATTTAGACACAGGTACAAAATACAGGCATAGAATAAACAAACAAAGAAGTTTATCATGGGGGTAAAAGACACAAATAGGTGATATTAAGAATAAAATAAGACTACCTCCATGACCCTGCGCCGAAATAGGGTGATATAGACATGTTGATAGACAGAGTTCATTAGGAATAATATTTTCAATCACCATCTGAGACACATAATTTACAACAACTAAATTCAAGCAAATCTCTCAAAATAGTCTGTCATACCTACATACATGCTACATAGCTAAATAAATTGATTTATGAATATGTTTGCACGTGGAACATTATATAGTTTGATAGGTATACTTGTACCAGGCGGGCAGAATGTCTAAAGGGGGTGTGGAGACCGTGGTGGAGGCAGTATCATCAATGAATACATATGCTGCATTCGGCCGAGTCTACATTTGCTTCAATAAAACTATGCAGTCTAACATTTACTCGTAGGTATGGAAATAAATTACACTTAAGATTTTTTTTAAGTAATGTAATTTGGAATGTAAAGGTAATTTGAAAATGGAATCCGTTATACCCGGATTCTGATACAGATGTTTTTACCAAAATATTGAATAAATTACCAAGAAGAGGTGGTTTTTCTTCTGTTGGTTTCTCTCAATATGTACCTACAAGAGGAAACACAGTTTTTACTCTATACCGGAAATATGCACCGCTATAAAATAAAATATTTTTGGCAGTGTAAGCACAGCTTTCTTATTGACTCCGCCGCCGCCATGATAAATGCAATACAGCACGATTGGTGAACCTACCACCCTGCCTCACACCACACGTATTGCCACCTGATATAGGCGTGACCAATTCAATCAAGCCATACCTTTCCTATAGTAAGTCTATTTGAACTGCAACGGACCCGCATCTGAGCTGCTAGTGTCTCAAATTTTCCTATTAAAGATTTACAAAAATACAATAAAATAGAAACAAATTAGAACTTGTATTTACAATGAAAATAATTGAGCTTACTGCAGATTGTTGCAAACAATCTACAGGTAGCTCAACTGCTCCATATCAGTCGGAAGCGCACCAAGTGCGGCCCCGCGCTGCTGGCTGCATTCATTTCCCACGTATCAAAGTGCACAATTCTGCATTCTGTGTACCAGGCTTTCAGAAACACCTAGGAGGTCTAACACCCTCTAGTGCTTGCACGGTACCCCTCCCTCTACCACCCTATATTTAACCTTTCAAACGTTTTCCCGGAAATTCCAGGGTTAAAGTGAGACAGCATGAATCTGGCTTGCATTCCACTCTTGTTACGAGGGGGTGGTCAAGCTGTGTGTATGTGTGTGTGTGTGGTGGCATAATTTTGCATGTGTTGAGACATGATCACTTTATTGGACCCCACCTGCCAACCATCATAAATCAAAACTTAAAACGACTACTTTTCAGACACAGGAAAATAAAGAATAGTTACTTAATTACACAGGTACCTGAGTGATTTAAATAAACTACACTGAAATTGTGTCACATTTCCGGCATAATCTGAAAACCGCGATGACTTATTTTGTTTTGATGGCGAACGCGTGTGTACGTTCTTTTGACATTATATTATCACTGAGGCTAGATTACACAGATTTTATTTGTCAAAGGATTTAATTGAGTAATTCTTGTAAATCATGAATGTGTCTAACTTTATATCTTGCTTTAGTTGTAGCAAACAGCGTGTAGGTAGTAGAAAGCCCATTAAAACGTGCGGTTACTTCCGCTACTACCAGGGGATCATAAAATAATATGTCTTCAGAACATCATCGGTAGTTCATTTGATTTAGACCAAAAACGAAAAACTAGAAATCTACATAGTTTTTTGTTCTTTATCACAATATTTTCTTTAAAAAAAAACTTTTTTATTTTATTTTATCAGATATATGTCTCTCGTCACCTAGGTACTTGAATAGAACTCAAACATTACTTTCTAACAAATCTTTGATTCAATAATTGACAATAAAAATACCGTTGTATGTGTTTATTTTTATTGCCACCGAAGTATATGTAAGCAAAAAAACGTCAAAACAGCAGAAACCGAAAAATTACTCAATTTCAAACATGGAGAGCTCAAACAGTAAAGTAATTTGGTATGTGAAGCTTATTAAATCGTGAGCCGATGCGTTGCCTGCTAATTGGAATGAGAGGGTTGCAAATGCGCGACATGCGCATTGGGGTGACATTGCCAAACTATACCAATGCATCATGAAAACAAGAAGATTGGAACTGAGGGACCTAAGCTATATCTCCGTTTCAACTGCGAGGTACTTAGGTACCCGCATTTCAGGTTGCACAAATGAAAAAACTAACGAAACGAAACAGGAAATTGGGGTGGGTATCGTCCCGGGCTGTAGCTCATAAGTCGGGCAATTACTTCTAGGTGTTTATGCAACCCTGGTACGATAAACGGTAAAATGTAGCTCAAGAATCCCCGGCCTCTAGGGCTTCAAGGCATCAGCTGTTTAATACTGAAAAATGTAATTGGATTTTACAACATAAATTCCATTTTATTGTAGTTAAGAGAACATTCTTTAAACATGAACATCTTCATACGAATTAGAATTTAAAAAAAAAATCCGTTATCCGTTATCGAACCCATCATCACCAAATAATAATGAGAGCAGTCATTAAGAGGTACTTTGCCTACAGGTATTATTTTAAGCAAGAGGGTTATGAAATGTAGGCCAACTCCTCGTAAAAATCCACCACAAAAGAACTGGTAGTTGAACTACCAGTTCTCTGCACAACCGGTGACCGTGAAAAAACGAAGCACATGTGGAGATAGGGACTTTTCCTTAGTACATCCTAGAATAAAGTGGTGCTTGGGTAAAACCAAATATATTTATATCTTCCTTCAAGACGATATAGCGATGTATGATGATAAATTAGTTTGTTGAATAAAAATAAGGCGTTTCATATCTAAATATAACATTTGAAATTTCAACCAAAACCTAAAAGTTTGTATAGGATGATTTCACACTAGATGTTATTTAACCTACTACGTCTTATCATTTCCTAAGTGACCTGACTGAACTTGCTTTGCTCGCTTTTTGTGGCGTACGATCGTAAGTATGTGATGTGGATTATTACTAACTGCCATGGTTGGAATTAGATTGAACTTTAACTGTTTTAAAACCTTTGTCTCAACCTCTGTATAAAATATAATATTCACGCAGACCGCTTTTAGCTTTGATTTTATATGTTTCCCGTAATCTAGTTGTATAGGTGATCGAAGGTCACTAAATATTTTATTATGCTTTTTAATGTCAACGTCGTCGTTGAAAAACCCTCTAACCTCCAATTTGATCTAATTGAGATGCTGTGCAATACCCATTTGAAGCAACTATTTCTTAACACTAGCAAATAAGATTTTTATAAATACATATCTAAGACATAATACCAAATTATAGTTGCCGTTTTCGTTAATGAAACTAAGAAAAAATTGTGTTCGTAATAGGCTTTCGTATGACCACTTTTTTTAACTGCTTAAAATTTCAGTATCACAAATGGTTTGAATTATGAAATCATGCAGAAACAAAAACAGTTCCACCTTGAAAAGCGCTGGTCTTTGACATGTGACTCAAAGACCAGCGCTTTTCAACCTTCTACTTCGTAGTTAATTTAAAAGTTTAATTAAATTAAGAAATAAATTTAATTAAACTTTTAAATTAGTTACTTTTTTTATATATTAATTATATTTATATAGAAAAAAATTCAATAAATTAGTGTTTCATAAAATATATAAATATCTATATATTTATTTCAGTAAATAATATAGCCAAAATTGCAACAACTTGGCCCGGCATATATTTCGTTAGTAAATATTGGCACGCGAATGAAAAAGTTACCCAATCATGTTCTAGCGAAATCGTAAAAAGACTTCCACATCAGCAAATATAAGTCAAGTGCTGAACTGAACGTCCATCTCCCAAACAAGAAGACATCATTTTGCCAGCGGTAGCCTCCTCAGCCAGCTCTAACGACATCCACGAGCTGAGTTGAAAGGGTCGATTCTTACTCCACAAACGCCAAAGCCATGCGGGGCAAAAACTCTTGCGTCTTACCTTTCTCTTCTGCAGGATTTCAACGATGATGTAGCCAGCGAAGCCGATGATTAGGACTACCATCATGACGTACAGCTTCTGCCTGGCGCAAAGGTGAGTAGAGTAGGCATAGGCCACGACGAACCCGGCGCTCTCCCATAGACGATAGTTTGAGAAAGCAGCCTCCTTGTTGCGTCTGAATAGGACTCCGTATAAACCTAGAATTAAAGATGGAGAGGTTTTTACATGGATACAACACAGGAGGTTAGGGATACCTGCTTTGGCACTGTGAGTCTCAATATTTTTACGATCTGCAGATAATTGTTCCGGGTGTTCTGGTCGTTTTCTATGTAAATCAATCATGTTCTACATTTGAAAACAGCTCAATCTCAATCTCAAATGAGATTGATGAATGACGCAATCGTTTTATAAAGCTCACTCTATCAAAATAATTGTGCACTAGCTTTAATGAAACAGACAGACGGCGTCACCCCACAGGCCGCATCTGTCTGGGAGAGGCTTTAAGAAACATCTACATAAAAATTATATTGAAACTTTTCAAGAGCAGGCACCCTGAACAGATGAGTCGGTTGAATTCTAACACAATGCTGAACTAATGACCGTTTCCCAGGAAACAATTAGATCGTCCAAGAGATAATGAATCATGTGAACAGATAAACTTGTTATTGTATTATAATAAGTGACTTGCTATGGCTCACAGAGATTAAAAATAGCCAAAGGTTATTCTATAGCGGTTGGCAGACATGAAAAAAGGTAGGCACACTTTCTATACGATTATGTATGAATATATATGATTAGAATAGTGTCTCCTCTACACCTGGGTTTCTTCGATTCTAACATTGATCTCAAGCATAATTAACTTTCCTGCTTTTATGGCAATTTTTTGACTTTAACTCCGAAAATATATGTAGAACTAAACAGATATTTTTATTTTACATAAATAACACCCAGAACAAATATCTGCAGATCGCATAAACACTTGTCCCGAGGCGGAAAGCGAACCCTCAAATTCCTGCGTCGCAGACGGACTTTCGCCCACTGCGAAACAGAATTCGTCAATTAATAAATCTAGCAAATTGGAAAGGGTTATTCGATCCAAAAAAAGAATCACTACAGATTACTGAATACCCTCAAAATTATGCCCGCAGCTGCCAATTTCCACATCGTTGGTCGAGTATTACCAGTGCGGGGGTTTGAGTACAAAGGTCTCCCTCCTGTAACCTAGCAACCACTGAGCTCTCAGGAACTTATTTGGCTTACGGCTCTATTGTTTATTTTTATTCAATTGTCGTGAAGTACGCGCTATTCAATTTGATGGGCAGAGGACATTTTGAGTGGCGAGTATAGTATTGTTTTGTGAAAATTCTAATGAGTTATGTCCGCTTCGATGCCGAACGGATGCGCTTTCGGTGAAGAGGGAGTGGGAGTGGGTTTTCAACAGATTCTCATTTAGTCGCCCACGAAATTAAAGACTATGGAAAAAGGTCGACGGATCCATCCGATTCGATCCTGTCCTCCAAAAACAAGACCAATAACATCTTCATTAGCAAAAACAACTCGAACTCAGTGAATTCCTCCGGCGGCATAACATTGATCTTGAGATCCACTTCCGTTCAATTAACATAAAACAATAACAATAAATGCATCATCTTGAAGACATTGAATTTTATATTCGTTTTGTGACAAAACTTCCGCACCAAGGGAATCAGAAATGAGGTTCTATGTATAATTGTCAAGGATATCCTATTATTGGCACGGTGTCAATTTTATAACGTCGTAAAGTAGTGTTAAAATAAACACATAGATTTACATCGGTATGACTTGCATACAGCACATAATAATAGCCGGTTTACAATTTATGTAGAATGTAAGGTGTACATAATGTGTACAGCATTTATGAAATAGGTAAGAGCGGTGTCAGTTAGCTGGTCATTTTTTTATAAATAATGTTGGTTAAGCGTTCGACCCTCATTATATAGATGGATCACACTTACTCAGAATGATTTTTATGCTCTTAAGGGTCCGGCGACCCTCGCTTGCAAAAATCGCTCCGAATATCGCTGTCCCTGTTTAACCCTTGCACCGCGCCACATGCGTGCGCGATAGCAATATTAGCCGTTCAAAATTTGGTTTGTTCCGTAATACCAAAAATTATGACTGAAAACTTTTTGTATTCTTCACAAAGTATTGTTATTCTGTAACTAGACAATATAAGCTATGTTCCTAATAAATAAAATGTAAGATATTGATGTTTTTAATACGAAACAAATAGCAATAAAACATGTCCATTTTCGCATAAAAATGTGCAAAATGATATTGGCTTTCATTTAATTTTGAAAAAAAAAACTATTTGGGAACCTAGATAAATACTATTTTAATACAAATAATGCAATATTATAGTGAAAATATGCTTGAATTAAAAATAATTTTGGTATTACGTTTGTATGAAGAATTCCTCCCATTAAGACTCTGAGATTATTTTTATACGACGACAAAACAAGTCCTCAATTGTTCATTATGAAGTAGTTATAGTGATTAAAGTATGTAATAATATTACTAATTTGTTTCTATTATTGGATTGTTATTTTCTTTATTAATAAAGATCACCTACGTGTAGCTTGTAAGGAGTTTAAATATCTACATCTATCTATATCTTATGTTTTGGATTGGGCCATAAAATAGCTCCTTCCTACAATTTATTGCATTGAATAGTGCAGCAAATTTTCACAGGTGGTTTCACGGTATTATCCTTAAGCATAATGAAGATAAGTACCTACCCAGAAAGGCCAATAAAACCGGATAAACCATTCTTACTGTTTGAGCTAGGTTTCTTTTTATGAACATTTAATGAAACAGGAAAAGCTATGAAAAATAATGTATGTAGTGTTTATTCGCTAGGTAAGTAATAATACCAAATCGTCTTTTTTGTTATTTAGATTTTCCTTATTATCTGGAAATAAAATATTATTATATGTATACACTAGCTGCGCCCCGCGTAGTGATAGATATTTTGGATAATATACAATACATTATTTATAAATTGTAGCCTATGTGTTATTCTGATGTATAAAGCTATATTGTTGTTAAAGTTTCATTAAAATCCATTCAGTAGTTTTTACGTGAAAGAGTAACAAACATCCATCCATACTTACAAACTTTCGCGTTTATAATATTATAGTAGGATTTATGTAACGTCTGCTTAAAATTGTGTATAATTTTATTATTTAATGATTTAGTAAGTGTTAGTTGTTATAAATAGTTTTTTATGAAAAATTTTAAAGGCGTCTTTTGCCCTTTGAATAATTGATTAATTGGTCTCGTTTGGTTCTAAACGTGTTAAGTTAATCTGCGGTTGTAAAACTTTTGTTTTCAATAAAGAACTTTGAAAAATAAAAATAAAATATTACAGTCGAGTAGGTTGTTTCAAATAACTGGTCCTCGATCTCAAATATCAATTCGACGGACGAGGCTACTGCTGGCGATTATATAGCATTTTACAATCGTGGCGATATTAATGTAGAGAATTTATCGATTAACTCGCTCAGAGGCACGGTGTATAGAGGTGGCGCCTATAGGTTGGCTATAAGGAAAATCAAGAATCGAAAGTCTGAATAAGCATTCCGTTGCTGTGAGATTACCATATCAACAAACGCATTGGCTTATGAAACAGGATAAAAAAGGCAAAACAAAGATTTGCGGGAAATCAAAATTTAATGAGCTAAACAGGAAAACGCGAAATAAAATAATCTTTAACGAAAAAACTTGGATGCCTCACGCACGAATGCCGCATCTTGTTTATAATACGTACATAACCTACTACTAATGCAAAACGTGTACATGTAAATACCTACTGACTGAAGATGTTGAGGGTCCGTGAAAAAGGCTTTGATGATGATGCGTAAGTATTTTCTTATATGAAACATTTATTTGTCTAATTGTTATAAATTAAATCGTGAAATTTTTAACCAATATTATTATCAAATTAAGAAGAAAATTGTTTATTAGGGCTAGATGATGCTGTGAGAATGGTCCAGCATTATATATTATTTATTGCATATCAACAAGGCTCCGTCGCAGCTTCGCAAACATTTTCCGTTTATTTTACTCCAGGTCTTCATGATCATTACAAATTTGTCAGTGTACAAAATTGTATTGACGTTTCCTTCGGCCAAACACCTCGCCTTGATAATATTAGTAGGATATTCACACCCAAAAGCTACGAGTGCACGCACACGTAGAAGGCGATTGTACAACCGTCTTAGCGGGAGACGCAATGGTGCAACGCTCGGTTATGCAGGAGGCCATGACCCCAAATCGCACGAAGACACGTTGTATTCGCGTGAAGGGTTACTTTTGGCTATGTATATCTAATATATTAAATAATAAATAAATAAATAATGCTGTACAATTCACACAGCATTATCTAGCCTCATGGTAAGCAGAGCTTGTGTTATGGGTACTAGATAACTGATATACATTATACAATACATTACATAGATATATATTTTTTATTATACATAGAAAACGACCAGAACACCCGGAACAAATATCTGCAGATCGTACACACAATTGTTCCGAGGCGGGAATCGAACCCGCAACCTCCTGCGTCGCAGGCGGACCTTCGCCCACCGCGCCACATCTGTCGTCAAAGTTTCCTAATAAAGAGTGGCTTTTTCTACGAGTATGTTAACAGAGATTGTGTTATATTTACGGAAATAAAGCATTTTTTATTGATAAATTGATTGATTTAATTATGTCCCCTATGGATACTAGCTGGTGAGTAACAAGAACGTATGGAATACTTCTTTGTTCTGAGTGACTGTCGTAAGCATGATGACTGTCTTTATTTTCTTTTATTCTCACCATAAGTGTCAAAGATCCCGAACCTGAGGTTTTGCCTCAGGTTATTTCCAACCAAACGTGGTCAATGACCGCAAAAGCACCACACGCGCCCAAAGCTCTTTTTGTCCGAATAAAACCAAGAGTCCCACAATGTAGAAATTGCAATTTACTTCTTGTCGAAAACTATCTTGACATTTCACAATAACAAATATATATTTAAACTAAACTTTTTTAAAGATTTTAGGATTCTGAATGTACGTCCTTTTTCTTTCTATACATTTAGCAGCTTACAACGCCTTTATTGAAAACTAAGAACAAATATTTTTTTTAATTATGACGGCGATGTAACCATCTTATACTCCGATTTAAAAAGCTGGACATTTTTTGTATACAAAAGGGTTACAAAATCGAAGGAATTTTAGTGGAAACTATTTAACGACATTGGTAAATATTATCGAAGCAAAGCACAGAAGCCTGAAACAATTTTTGGCTTTGAAAGATTTCAAATGGACAATTTCCGCTGCACACGTGATTATGCATTGTTAAAGTTTGAGTTTTAGTTCTAGTGATTACCTTGCTGTTACCTTGTTGTTTTTATGTTTTCATTCATAAATGTCTTTGTTGACATGTATTCTACATCGGAGTATAAATACGCACACTAGAATTGATGTACTGGCTCATTGCAGGTTATAGGTGACTGGAGGGAGGGAGCTACAGTTGTTTTTAAACCTATTTATAAAACTCACCATTGACTTGCGTCTGCCAAACAGCATCACCGACGCCCCACAGCCCAGAGATCACAAAGAAAGTAGTAGGTGAGTCAGCACTAGGCCTCCAGATCAGCAGCCAAACGACCAGACCGAGGTGGAGTGCTGCACCCATCACCAGGATGGGGAATCTCCCGATGTACTTCATGGCTGAGCCGAAGAGGAGGGAACAGATGGCGTTCACCACTCCGAAGCAGATCATCACGTATCCAATCGAGCGGATACCGAGAGCACATGACACGTACGCCTGTAAATATTTGTTGGTTAATAATTTGATGGATTTTGTTTCATTTTAGCTATGGGTTATTTTAGAAGTTTTTGAAATAACTAATACTTTAAAGTAAATGTGTGTGTATGAGGTAGCTATCAGAATATTTCTATTATGACTAATATTTCGAAAACCAAAAGCTTTAAAATTCTTTGATAAATTTCTATGAAAGAGCATAATGGCCTTTGTTAACACATGTTTTTCTCGCCGTGGAAATCTACCGTTTCCATAGTGATAATCTCAGAGTGGTTGTATGGATCGCTCATAGATGACAGAATTATTGTTTGATAATCCACGTACCGAAGATATAAAAGACAATATTATATAACATTGGGGTAAGACGACATAGAGCCATTGCGACCCTTTAGGTCACATGGAAAAATATACAATTTTGTAGTTCCTAGAAAGATACAGATAGAATGTAGGTACTTTATTGCATAAAAGTTGTACATATAGGCGAGTATAATGCTATACCTACATATTATATAGCATTCTCTATTGTACCTTTGGGTAGTGTGGACAACAATTTAGTGCTAGATTACAGAACTGAACAAAAATTAAATAAATATTATAAATAATATGTAGCTACAATTAAAGATTCCACGATCGATTCGTTCTTGGAAGTAGTCTAGTTCATTTAACGAACATAATTTTTTTTTTATGTTCTACGTAAATTACACGTTTTAAAACAAGATATGGTATAGGTATTTTAATTGTGTAAAGCCCATTCATGTTGTTTAAAATAAATATAAATAGTTAAAGAAATTGGATTTGTGTTCTTGAATATCATTATGAAACATATAAGTAGGTACTGCAAATAAAAACAATCAGTTAAAAATTGAAGTTGGATATTAAAAAAACTGGATTAAAAACTAAACAATTGAATACGTTAAAACAAGGAAAGATCAAACGATTCGAGATGCTGGTAAAGAATATTTAAGGTGCTGGTGCTGGGCTGCATACAAAATTAAGCCATCTCGCTACCTGCTAACCATCCACTAAAACAGGATTGGTTACGGTGTGATTTTAGACACTGGTCGTTGTGACTTTTAAACGCACCTGAGTATAATCAGCACCAATAAAGGCCTGTTCCATTCCAATCCAGAGCGTGATAGGTATGAGCAGCTGCTGGTTGGGCTTCTTCAGTTGATAGGCGGTGGCAGATAGGAGCTGGATACCAGAAATTTCTCTAGAACGATCTGTGTTTCTTTGTTTTTCACCGTATCTGCAAAGATATACCGTTATGTTTATCATCACATCCTCTTATTCGTGAAACCAGCTTATCTGTTCAAGATGACAGAATTAAACGTTCTCAAAATTACTAGAACCGTTGTAACTTTTACTAGATGTGTTAGCATCAACTTGCTATCAAGGAGGGCCATTGACATCTTGGGTTAGCAATTTTGAACAAAAAATAATCGATTACTGAAACCAATATAATACCAATCAGTGTAAGAATGGTACGTGGCTACTCGCAAAAAATATATGAAAGCTTTGCTAAATCAGTTTGGGATGCTTGTATAGTTTCAAGTTGCAATTTACCGCCATAAAAGGCAATTAAAATCTATAAAAACCATTTATATTTCGATCTTATTTTATTGCAGATATGTTGTAGTTAAGTCGGAGGTCCTACCTCCGACTCCGGTTGTTCTATTAAATCAAACCGTTTTAATCTTCCTACCTTTAAAAAATTCAAGGTTAAGTCAGCATCAGTCACTTGGCACAGCTTGGCATGATTATATTGATTATTCACGCACAAAATCGCTGGCCATAGAGATTATATCTGTAGAAATCATTAGAAAAAGCTCAATGAGAGAGCTCAGATACGTAACAGGTCTGTAGAGTGTATTTGAAGCAGTGTATTTTTAGTCAAGAATTAAATAATTTGGTCGGGTGAAGACTTCGTTAGGCAGAGGGATAATGCATCGCCACTTCGTAGAGTTAGTCCCAAACAATAACTTACCGGGATAATGGGTCAACGAGAAGTGCCACCATGAGCACAGCAACCACTACACAGGCAAGGTAGATGGCGCTGATCTCATAGATCTCGCTGTCTGGAGGGCGGTGTAGGTTCTGGTTGTCGTGGTGACCTCCGCCGATCATGCAGAAGTTTGCTCCACAGTTGGGCAGGGTACCCGAGCTATTGCTGTGTGATGTGGAGTTTGAACTGTGCACTCCGGATGAGAACACTGAAATAATGTTTAATTGTACTGTTCTGGATATCTAATAGAGATTAAATAGATTTGCCCTGAGGAACACATTAATGTAAAAGCATTTTAACAAAAACTTATTTAGCAAGTGCGCGTATGAACTTTTGATATTCGTATTTTTAACCAGCTGGCACACATTCTGTTCGTTCTCTGATTAGATGAAATATCTCAAAACTGATAAAATGAATCTCACCCAAACTGGAGATCAGATTTCCCCAAAGTTCAGCCGTCTGCCAAGCTAGGAAGAAGAATCCGAAGAACCGTACGATGATCCCATCGACTGCTTGGTCCGTTAGCTTTGCGTACACGCTACCGGCTTGCGTGAGGTATGTCGCCTTGGAGGTCCACATGGGAGCCGCGCCGAGGCCCACCACCACTCCAGCCGGCACCAGCGTGTAGAACGCGGGGTAGAACTGCGCACCGATGTATGGCGCGTAACACATCATAGACAAGCAAAGCGTCCACTTGACAGTTAGCCTCTTGATCAGGAAAGTGGGCACAAATATACAGGATACGACAAGTGCGGCGTAAATAGAGCTGAGGGACACCGTCCCGAGCCCATCCGCGGCGTTGATGGACGACTGCAGGTTCGCCGTCCCTTGGAACGCTGTGAACTGCACCATGAACGCGCAGCTCACGGCCGCCACGTTCTTTAGTATTCTCCATTTTTCGTTTCGCGATAGCTTTACTTTGCCGGTGGGGAAGTTGTCTTCCTCGGTGGGTAGCGGCGGGGGCTTGACGATGTCGTCGGCAGAGCCGCGGTCGTGTTGGTAGCCTTCGTTCTTCAGTCCGGTTTTGATTGTGTATATCGAATCCTTTTCCGGGCGGTCATCTTCACGTCCGTGCGTAGCCGTCATGCCGTGTTTCTCCAATTGCCCTGTAACAAAGAGCGATTATTTTCTATTTATCAAATTATTTCAAAACAAACTATCTAAACAGTTGGTTGTTTACGGTAGCTGGTGAGCACTCGGCTAGAGGTTGCCTGTTGCGAGGCGCGTCGTCGGCTGTATTGTTTGTCGCGTTTTGTCAGAATTAGGAACGATTTGATCCGCATCCATCGGCACAATGGAACACATCGGCTGTGTACATATTGCACTATTGTTTGCCAGGTTTCACAAAATGTTTCGACATGACATAATCATTATGTTTACAACGTAGTACGCGACTTGCTAAAACCCAAAAGTACGAAGGTTGAAATTGCTTGCCCATCAATAAATACTGCAACTTATTCATTATAATACCTACTAATACTATAGCCATTAGCTGCCATTAGTTTTAAGCGTTCTGTACTCAACCCAAGTGCCAAGTGCCTATTACTAAGCCTAAGCTGTCTGTCTGTCAGTCCGTCTGGCAGCCTGTATCACTTAATCCGTAAAAGAGAGACAAATTAAATTTGGACAGAGTGTATTTATCTCGAAAATTGTTACTGTAACAAGAATTTAATAAAAAAATAATACATAAAACATTTAATAATTAATAGGGCCAAGGTCCATACCACGTTGAAAACCGATCACCGAAGTTAAGCAACTGCAGAGTCGGGTGCAGTCAGTACTTGGATCAGTGACCGCGTCATGTTATTATATAGTACCTAAGCGAAGTACTATATATTTATTCTGTGCCTAAGCTTTTAACTTTAAAAAAAAAGGATATTAATTTTGCACGGGTTGGTACCCTTCGTGTGCGTGTCCATTCGCACTGTGACCGGTTTTATATTTTTGTGTTGCCTTATGTTGAACCTCTTGCTCACATAAGGATACAAAATCAGTTCCTTTTGAATTTGAATGTGGACACAATTAGCTAAACATAATTAATAATGAAGGATAGAGCCATCCTCGCCATGGCCAGCGCGTGTCGAAATCACACCGGCGGTATTCCGATCACACAAGCACCAAATCATCAATAGCTATTCAATGTGCCATTGTGAAACCTAATGACTGTTGTTGTATTTGTAACACGAACGTAACATAACCATTGCAAATTTTGAAAACATATGGATTCGCGGAACTATGTTGACAGGGAGTCAAGGGTGAAACATTTTACCTCCTCGTCCCCGCTTATAACTCAATTTTGGTTGTAGGGTCAAAGCAGAGTCCAAAAAAGGTTATTACGCGATAAAACATTTTTCGAGTACTCGATTTACCATGCATAACTAAATTGTCTGGTAGGGTTGAAACAGAGAATCTAATTAGCTCCCCTTACAGTGCAGGTCCCGTACCGTGGGGAGTGAGTGCAAAGATTATACGGGGGCTGCCCCGATCAAAATGTAATAAGAGATTTTGATTATATTAAAAGGTTTTTACGTTCATTTTGAGTTTAATGTTATCAGTTTTTAGTTGTAAATACACTATCGTGACATAAGAAGCCTGAGTAACAATTGAAGTCGTTAAATTCTACACTAATC
This sequence comes from Eupithecia dodoneata, assembly GCA_947044415.1. NCBI lineage: Eukaryota > Metazoa > Arthropoda > Insecta > Lepidoptera > Geometridae > Eupithecia > Eupithecia dodoneata. Next base: position 11,404,918 of record OX345655.1, on the reverse strand, counting down.
CCACGCAAAAACTAGACAATGAGTGATAAGTATAAATATTTCGTAATTGGTTTAACTCGCAGTATTCGGCCAACAACGCAGTTATCTCACACATACATCGGCTACCTTTGATAATACACATAGTAAGTACATATATTGTAAACTTAATAAGCATATTAAGGTAGATGCAAACGAGCCACAGAATTTCGTTAGCACTTCTCTTGCTGTCAAACGGCCTGCCAAAACCTTTGATCGTAACTACGGGGCCTCCACTTCTGAATAACGATGAGATGATGATGTTGATTCTTTGTTAATGGCAATGTGTCTGGTTGGACACTTTTCTGTCAGTGTCAAGTAATGGAAAGTAATTGAAAATTATCTGAGGTATAAAATAATAAAAATTGATTGATATTTTCACCACAGCCTAGTTCGTTATCAAGCAGGATGTAGGTACCACGTGCAGGTTAGATTGGCTTAGGAGACGAGATGTTGGAGTCCCCTTTACACCCTTGTAGAACAATGAGGTAGAATACGATAGAGATGGTGACATATAATCAAGATTCTTGAAGTCAGGTCTTAATTAGAAAATTCTTGATTCATTTTTGTACAATCAGAAACTATCAATAAACAATCCGGTCATATTTCTAGCATTTTTACAAAGACTCGTTCGTCTGCGTCACCTTAATAGGTACAATACAAATTACCCTGTTTTAAATAGGTACCTACTGTAATGAACCTCCTTTGTTTGACATCTTCCCATGGAGGCAAAACAAATTCCACCAAGATAAGCAGCTGATGATTATAGGAACCTATAGAAGCGTTCATGATATTTCTTATTAGTACATGAATCAGTGAGAAAAATACACTGAAGAATATGTGTAAATAGTTACCTTACCATAAAATCTAGAGAACCTACTCGGTTCTTTATATTAATTTGTAGCATAAACTAACGATATATGTATATAAATAAAGACGAAGTGTGAAGTTTACGACGAAAATAAATCTGAACCGATTAGATAGATAGACGTTACCTTTGACAGATTTTCATGGAAGCGAGTTAGAGCGAATAAGGACGAATTCACACTGAATCCGCTTAAAAGGACTCGGTTTATTTTTCGTTATGGCGTATGTAGTAGGTACGAATATGGACAAGTTTATACACCCAACAGTAATATGGATCCAGTAAACGATTGTTCCCAGTAGCGGAGGATCAGTAAAAAATGTTCCTATAAAAATGGATGCTGTGTAAATGTTACGTTTGAGTATCAGGGGTAAATCAATAATTCAACTATCGTCGCTTTCACACTAGCGTCCTTTTCGAGCTGCAACATGGCTGCAGCTCGAAAAGGGATGCCTCTGTCAGTTACTATTACTCTAATTGACAAACGTCGTGGGGTCGATGCTTTTAGTATGTTTAGCCTGATCCGTTTTGGTCCATTTTATTTAATACGAGACGGAGAGGTGGTCTATCGTTTTAGTGCCCAGTGATTAAGGTTTTTTTTTTGTTATTGTAGAAAAGTGTATGTTTGTGAGTTTCATTGTTTTACTATAACTTTAAAATACATCAACTGCTTTGGACGGACATGTGGTATAAAACTTGTGCTACTTAGAAATAAGGCAATTTATCTAAATTATTATTTTTAAAATATCAGTAATTTGAAATATGTCTAATGAAGAAAAAAAACGATTCATTATAACATAAAGCAATTGGAGGTACATATAAGTATAAAAACTTAGCTTCTCTGTCAATTCATAAATACAATGACGCCTTAAACACAGCTCTAAAATTACAACAAAAATAACACGATGTTTCACATCCATTGGCCATCCAGATGGCTTGTTTCATTGTAGTCGAGAATAACGCCCCTACTGATTATATTTAATTTTATAGGTCGAGTTCCCTTTCAGAGAAAATTGATAGGTGTCAAACTGTCTAACTCATTCTTGCACACGTGTCTGCACACGTGAAGGTAGTACAAAGAAAACTAGTTAACAAGTAGTTACAAAAATTACCCTGCTTACTAACTCTAAAGTCATTTAAAACGGAATATTTACCATGATTTGATTTTTGAGTTATCCAATATTATATTTCTTTAGTATTAATAACCATGATAGTTTCAAAAGTTTTACTGCTTACTAACTACCTAACTATTCTACCATATAGAATACTAAAAACTTCCTACTTATAAGGGATTAGAATCCCTCACGATTTATTTACTTTATGTTTATCAGATATCAAGTAACAAAAGCTCTGCTTATTTTGGGGTAAACGTCAACAGTGCTTTATTTCCTTTAGGCCTGGCCTATTTTTGTACTTATGAGAATAAAGCACTTTCGACTCTAGGACACGTAAGATATGACACAAGCATGATGTAACATAAATACAATGTGAACTTTTGTCATTTTGTCACCGAAACATTGTAACAATTAAACTTTATACATTTTGACATCTACCCATTCGATTCCTGATAGATGTTGCTGACGACACTGTGTAAATTGTCATTTAATTAAAAAGAAAACATCTATTCGATAGACGGTTGTATGTCTCAAATCCTAAATATTTTACCCTCTTCTGTTTGAAGAGGGTAAATAATTTACACAATAAAAATTAAAATTAAAACAGATAAACTGTTTGTTTATCTGTTTTTGAATCCGTAGCTTGAAACATCATCCGCAGACAAGGAAATCGAATACGGCCTTAGGGAGATTTCCATCCTTCATCTCTTCCTTCGATTTAATAAATAAGGGCCCTTTGATATTTTTTACTATTTTGATTTCAATTTTAATACTCAGGGAGCTTAATTTCCTGCTTGTAAAGATTACAACCTTACTTACGGAGTGCAGTAACTCCATAGTTCCTAATACCTAAAAACTAGCATACATAAAATATAAAAGACTTGATTAATAACACGCTTTTTGTGAATGAGATAAAGACCTTGCCTTCTAGTATTTGACCCTTATATAAGTGGTAAATGCTAATGTCGTGAATGATACGGGATTCTTGGCAGGCCACCACGGAAGAATCACTACGTAAGAAAGTACTGTAATTGTCACTTAGCAATTTAAAGTTAATGTAAAGTAATCATTTGCATTGGATTACTAGATTCACGTAATGTGCTACTTACATAGCTAACATAAGTAATTAAGTGTTTGAATTTTATTAGAGGAATTCTTAAACCTTACAGAAAATCCTTTCTCGATTTTTAGCAATTATTATTACAAGCTAGTGTTTGAAAAAATCAACTACACCAAATTGCCTACTATGTAATTCTACAGACGATGTTCATCACATATTGATAGAGTGTGTTCGGAACGAATCGTTTAGAAATAGTATTTTACCATTTAGTTATAAGGATATAGGTCACTGTAACAGCGTTCTCGCTGAGCCTGTCTCAGACGCAGCTAGGGCGCTGTACAAACTCGTAATGTTAGGTAATTAAGTTAACTTTATTTTAGTTAGATTTGATTTTGTGTTTTTCTGTTACACTCACCAGGGCGACATAATCGCGTGTGCGACAAAGCCCTTTATAATATTGAGAATAAAAAAAAATGCAAGACAGTGTTGTACTCTGTACCTATATTTATGCCAACTAAAGAAATCCAATAACTAATTCGGTAAATTTGAGATGCTTATAAGATAACAATAATTTCCGCCCACGGCTTCGCACGCGTCTTTTTCTAATGGAACTTTATAAGGTTTCAAACAATAAATCTGAAATCATTATAAGTCTTCTTGAACTGATTCCATTGAAAGCTGGGTAGGGCGAGCCCATTGATGTCAAAGGTTTTAAATCAAGACTCCCACGTGAGCGTGGTATGATAGAACGATTGGTCCATCAAGCCACGTGTCCTGGGAATCTTCATATTTATTGATCTCAAAGAGTGAAAGATGCAAGCGGTAGCGTAGGTAGTGGTTATATTCTGTGGTTATATTAGAGCTTAGAATTTCTATTACCAATCATTACGTATACATAATGACACTAATATTATAAATGCAAATGTTTGAATTTTTAGATAGATGTACGAATGGATGTTCATATTGTTCGTTACTTCTTCATGCCAAAACAAAAGATTTATCATATTTAGAAAGGATCAGGCTGAAATTGCAGATATGTATTACTAGGCCGGGAGTAAAACATAGGCTACTTTTTATTCCTGACTGCCGACTGCCGCTGCCCGCTGACAGACGGACGGACGGACGAGCAAACAGACAACGGAGGCTTAGTAATAGGGTCCCATTTCCACCCTTCAAAGTAAGGAACGTATAAAAGTACGGAGCCCTAAAAAGCAACGAATTCAAGAAGGGTTGTTTGTAAAATAAATAATGCTGGACAATTTTATACAGCATTAAAAGCCTAAGCTAAACAAAGCCGAGTAATACAATACATTAAATACATTACAAAGATAGTTTGTTTTACTATACATAGAAAACGACCAGAACACCCGAAACAAATATCTGCAGATCGTACAAACAATTGTCCCGATGCGGGAATCGAACCGGCTACCTCCTGCATCAACGGCAAACCTTCCTCACCGCGCCACAGATTTCGCCAAATTATTTACGTATACAATTTTTTTTTTATTTAGCCTGTTTCGTCCCACTGCTGGGCAAAGGCCTCCCCCAAATCATTCCACTCACTCCGAGGAATTTATTTAATTCTTGATAAATTATAGCAAAGATGATGAATTCCAGCAAGATATCCCCTTGCTCTGTGTGAACATGCTTTTAATTTCGCACATACAATATTCTCACGGAAAAGAGTAATGTCACACAGAGTGATCAAACATAACGTGACTATTTTCACTTCCTGTGTCTAAACCCTGTCATCGAAACATAATGCTGCAAGGTCATGGGCCGAATTACCTTCGCTGTAATCACGGCTACCATTGATTTGATATACGTAGGTCTAGGCTATTTAGAGGGTAAATTCGACTTGACTTTAATATACTTTACTTTATTTTAACTTTGACTGTCGACTTGGATACAGACGGGGCAATGCAGCCAGCGTCTTGGGGACGCTTCCGACTGCTATTTAAATAGAGAAAAATGTATTCATCAAACTCAGTTACAGTACAGAACAAATGAGCTGATAATTATATAGACTTATTAATAAGCTAGATTAATTACATAGATCATAATATTAAAAGACAAAATACTTAGAAAAGTAGGAGCTCCTAGTTTTCTAAGATATGGATCAGTTAAGCTACCTGTACTGTAGGACCTGTCACCTGACTCTGTGGTTAGCTCAATTGTTTCTATTCTAAATCATCATCATCATCATCATCAGCCTATAGCAGTCCACTGCTGGACATAGGCCTCCCCCAATGAGCGCCATAGCGCCCTGTCTTCAGCTTGCCGCATCCAGCATCAGTAAATACTAGTTCTTATTTGTTTCAATTATTTCCCATAACACAAGCTGCTTACCTTGGGGCTAGACAATGCTGTATGAATGTCCACCCACATTTTTCATTTATTCATTAGTTATTTATAATTGTAACTTTCGATATAAAATAAATGTTCGAAATAGTTTATTTTGGATCTTACAGATCTTTCGGTCGCATTATATAACGATTCTAATCGCATGATAAAACATAATATGATCGCCTCTTCGCGACTGACGGATAAGCGGAAGTATGTTGTTTTGTTCTGATCTAAAAATATAAAGGTAGGGACTCACCATGGACTCCCCAACTCGAAATTATACTATCAGGTATTAGGGGGGTCGGTATAATTGGGTATCTACGGATTTTCGGTCGGGCGCGAAGGGCGCGACGTTGTTTATATCAATTGCCTTCACGGAATAACAACACACTGTGCACTGTATTAGAACGAATTGATTAGGTAGGTACTCGTACTTTCATACTTTAGCCTCCGAGGTGGAATCGCCGCTCTGGTTACAAGCAGTATTAGCATCACATGCGTCATGGGCATTGAAAGTGTTTGTTCACCTTTTTATCTCAGCCCCTTGCGCAACAAAATAGAAAGAGAATTTTAAATATATTTCATTAACACTTTCATTTAGTAGTGAAAAATTGAAATTTCGCATTTAGGATATTTACATATTTAATATACATATACCTACATATAATCTAAAATACATATATAAATAATGCAGGACATCAGCCTCAAACTAACCAGAGCTTTTGCTAAGGGTACTTATAACTGATGTACTAAACACAATAATAAAACAATTTTTTTTTTTATACATACTAATTCGAAAACACCTGGAACAAGTATCTGCAGATCGTACAAACATTTGTCCCGAAACTAGAATCGAACCCGTTACAAACTCATCCAAAGATTAAATATTATTACACCGCGGTTTCAATCGCGGAGTTGAAACTTTAAAACAGGCTGATAAACTGTCATTTTATCTCCTTGCACATGCAGTTTCAGCGTATTGCTATCAATACCGAGGCTTCAAACGCGGTGCGCAGCGAGGTGAAATCTAATCCCAGTCGGAAAATTTAAAACAGAGCCTGATAAACTGTCATGTTATCTCCTTGCACATGCAGTTTCGGCGTATTGCTATCAATACCGATGTTTCAAACGCGGTGCGCAGCGAGGTGAAATCTATTCCCAGTTGGAAAATTTAAAACAGAGCCTGATAAACTGTCATGTTATCTCCTTGCACATGCAGTTTCAACGTTTTCCTGTCTCTTTTTTGCTAATTGCAGGTGGAGGAGTGAAACTGGAGTGTGGGTATGAAGTCCGGTATGGCGTCGAAACCAAAATGGCGTATTTCCCAGAATATCAAGTTGTTAGTATAGTTATATTGAACTACTGGATACCAGGAGAGCATAACTGTATTGGGTATGGCAAGTTTTCATGTTTCAATGAGAACCGCGAAGCGAAATTTCACAGCGCTTGCGTACAAAACTATTCACAACTATTTATTAACAGGGATGCAGAAACTTGCAAGAGGTTATCGTGCATAACCTTCAAGTTTCATGCACTACAACATAAGCTGGTGTATAAATTGGAGTGGTTGAGGGAAACTTCTGAGGTACAACAATTCTTCTGAACATGACAAGATATTCCAAGAATTTTTGCGAAAATCAAGAGTGCGCCGTATAATTTTCATCTCTGAGAGCACGCCCAATAAACGGTTTTCTCTACATATATTTTATCTACAAAATAATAAATTAATTGAGTTATGGTTACCATGAGACAAGTAGATATTGATTACCTATACCTAATGGGGATTATTGTTTAATTTCTTAGAAATATGTGTCTACATAATATCGTATATCGAGCTGATTTAACTTAATATTATTTTGATATGTGAATTTAAATTGTGTAAGTACGTACATGTATATAGGTAATTAGTTCTTCCTTTTTTAGCTGACGACCGATGTGGCGCGGCGGGTGAAGGTCCGCCTGCGACAAAGGATATTGCGGGTTCGATTCCTACATGGGACAAATGTTTGTACGATCGGTAAATATTGGTTCCGGGTGTTCTGTGTATTTTCTACGTACAATAAAAAATATAGCTATGATGTATATTAAAGATATAGCTATGAATTGTATTAGTATTCATAACAAAAGCTCTGCTTAGCTTGGGGCTAGATGATACTGTGTAGATTGTCTAGCATTATTTATTTTAGATCCCTTTTATATTTCTAGACATAACATGCGTTTGTTTTATCTGGTTTAAACAAATTATACAGTTTATTTATCAAAAATCGTTGTCATAGCTCAGACAAGCTGATTTAGAAGTGAATGATGGCCTATTTTTTAACATCTCCTATTTCCTATATCGTCCTATTTATTCAATTCCGAAAGTGAAAAGGAGGTGGTCATTATTCGGTCATATACAGATGCGTAATATTGTATTTTACATAAGTCTTCGAGCGGATTAACATATTAATCGTCTTTTTTGTAGGTTTGGTTATGGTCACTACCTGTCATTAACTCTTTAATCTAGGTTACGCTGATAAAATATCTTAAATTTGAATCAACATCACATCACCGCATACAATTATTTTACATCGTTCCTTCAATTCCATCACAAAAATATTGTAGGTCGGAAGGCAGTATAAGCTATACAGCATCAGGCAATCTGGCTGAAAGGGAAACCTAGTTTTCGCTGCTATTTCATTATGAAACGTTGATTGCAATTGCGTTGGTCATATTTTATTCCCGCTACATCAAATATTATAATGTCAAAAACTTTGAAAACCCGAAGCCAACTTAAAGGTATTCCTGTTGATATAAAACATGTTTTATAATGGGCTAAATAATATTACGGACCTCTCTTTATCCGTGCGGTCGGAGTGATAAATAAAACTTACCGCATCTATTTTGCATGTTTTAATTCGATGACAGCGTATTACTTGGTTAGGTACCTATATATTTTTCTAAGACCTGATGCAAATGCAAGAGGAAAGGACGAAGTCGTAAAGTAGGTCAATGAAGTATCTTTATTGGGATATAAACTATTGTAGTGACTAATATCGAGACTGTTATGAATTACCTAGATTCAGCATTGCATGGTGATAATTTTTTTTTTCTTTATAATATATAAGCGTATTTAAACTTTCCTTCATATTTATAAACCTCTGTTAGAGTGTCGTTGGTTTTCTTTTATTGACGTAACATGGAGTGAGAAAAATCTACTATTTTATGTTGAATTTTTCATTAAATGCAGATATCGCTGTATAAGTTAGTTTATTTACGCACAGTGACTTACATCGATAGGTAACCCGCTTTATAGACAATTTCTATTGACACATTTGATTATTTCGGTAAAATTAGGATAGAAAACAGTTTTATACAAAAACAAATGTAATATTCCACAGCCAAAACGAATGTACTAACAAGAATTGAAACTTATCAGGAGGGTTTACTATCGATAAGGACTTTCTTCCTGTTACGCAGGAATTTCGCCCACTTGCATACTCCACATTTAAATGAAGCCGAATACCTTCCTTCATAGATAGATGACCTACTTATAAAACTTTAATAAGGTTAGCTTATCTATTACGACATTTAAGATGAGTGAAACTGAAATATATGAACTATCAAGTACCAGGAGAACATAACGTGAAAGAGGTATCGCGAAAGCCGCCCCGTTCCCAAACTACAAGTTTAGTAGGTCAGAATGTTAAGCCTGCAACTTTCCTCCTTTTATCTCGAATATTTGCAAAACTGATCTAAATTTTCCAAGCAAGTAAAAGTTTGTCTTTACTTGAAAATTTGATAGTTTAAAAAAAGCGACTTCCTCGTATGATCTCTGGCAAAAATCTCCGGTCTGAGGGGTTAAGAAGGTTTAAGTAAAGACGGATCATACCATTATCTACTGTACCTAAACTGGCGGAAAATGTTGCCACCATGTAAACAGAGCCCCCTAATTACCGTATCCGACACGCTCTTGGCGTGTTAATTGTTATATTCGTTTTGTATTGATAATGTAACCTGTGCTTGCCCAAGTCACGAAATTCGCAACACTAGCAAGGCCAGTAGCCTCTGGTGTCGGACCATCGCGGAAGCTCTTAAAGATCATATCCTTCACGTATAAACATATATCAAACCTGTATAGGTCTGATATATGACGTCGTTGACGAAAATTCATAGGCGAGTGTATACTTCTCTATAAATTTTCGACACGAAGAAAAATCTAACACTCGATTCTAACACGATAGATCAAGATGATACAGATGATCAAAGTGCACAGTTGATATGAAGGTTAAGGTTCCGACACCATTTCTTTGTTCTTTTAAACCAGGGGTATCAGATTCATTGATTTATTGATAAACATTTCACAGATGTCATTGGAATCCAACGCGGTATTATCTTTAGCTCTTCCTGCCGGTTGATGTATGCTATGTAATATGTAGGTTATATAGAATGGTGACCTAGTTACTATAGTCGCACTCTCGATGTGGTGGCAGCTAGTGTAGAGCACTCATCAAAGGAGTCGAAGGAGTTTACGTAAATATATAATATATTGAGGGAGTTCAGGGATGAATCATTCCCTGAACTCCAATAAAAATACAGTTGGACCGTCTGTTGTGTTGTTTTATCTTGGATTCAAAAACAGTAAAAATATGAAAAGCTCGATTCAGCCCGCTTTTTACAAGCATTTGCAAAAAAAGCCTACAAAAAATAAATACCTAAGTACTTGTCGATCTACCTCTATCAATACGAACTATAAATATAACTTCCATCGTAAACATTACAAAACAACTCGTCGACGATAAAAAAAGAGGATTTAGAACTCATCACATGACATAACCGACGGCCGCTGAAGCAAACGTGTTCTTGAGTGACGACCACGACTCGGTAAACGTAGTGTAGGACGCCCTCCGACCAGATGGGATGACGACCTGCGAAAGACTGCAGGTAGATGCTGGATGCGGCAAGCTGAAGACAGGGCGCTATGGCGCTCATTGGGGGAGGCCTATGTCCAACAGTGGACTGCTATAGGCTGACGATGATGATGATGACATGACATAAATGTGATACAATATAATGATGCAATAATTTGAACTTCTCATTATGTTTCGGACATAAAGAGATAGATGTTTGGTAATTCATTGATTTTGATAGTCATCAGCATCACACAAAACTGTCATTATCCAACCTAATGAAGCCTCTCTGAAACAGAAGCGGATTGGTGTGACTGACGACCAGTACAATATTAAAAATAAGGAGGGACCTACGAAAGTTTCGATCTTATTCAGCCGACATAATATGTACCGAAGGTGGTTCTAGATTTCTATGAAAAATTATTGATCATAGTTTAACACAGTAACTGAATCTGTCTTCGTTTTTATCATGGAAAACGCGTGTAATACCGCGGGCAGAAGCAAGTAGCAAATGAAACAATAAAAATAATATTATTCTATTCAATTGAATTATTTGTATCCAAAAAGTCATTTAAACGCCTGAGCAGTCTGTACAATAATACAAAATGTTAAGCAAAAATAACAAAATCGATTGCAACTTCGAATCGGTAAAGCATTGGGACATGATTATTTGATTGTCAGTCGAACTACTAAACAGCGGGTAAGAGAGTGGAATAACTATAGTACAAAATTTGACTAATATGTCTGGGAAGGAAAGGGGGGCATCTCGCCCGCGAAAAAACTAACTAGTGCGCGAATTGTCCTCGTTTATTATATTTTGATTGATAAAATAAGGAATCTGACGTCTTTCCCTACAACACACCTATGAATGGTGTTTGCCTTTCATTAGGTTCTCTAAGAAGCAACCAACTAATAAACCGAATTACTTTGGCACTTAAAATATAACAATGAACATTTGGAAAATATGTATGTAAGATATTACCTATGCACTGATTATACATTCCTCACTAAATATTAGATTGAATGAAAATAAGCAAACAGAAATAGCGTGACTACATCCACTGATAAGGAAATATTATTCAGTATCCTTAGGAATTAATTTAATTCAGTATGATCTCGTGAGGCATTCAATTGGCACTTCAGCCTTGTATTGCAACAATAAGTCCTCGATACAAGAAAAATGCAATAAATTCATTATGATTGTGTGTATAGTTTCGTTTTTATACAAGAAAGTGCAGCCTACGACCCACGTCTCATTTGAGCAAGCATAGATGCTTGCTTTCCTAGAAGAAACTTATTATTTCCTGTGTGTGGCCTGATGGTGTTAATCGCCCAAACAGACTAAGGTTGTTCATTTCACTCATACTATATCTGTTCTTCTAATAAAGGTAGACGAGAATCGTTAAAAAATTATAATGTAATATATTATAGTTAGCTAGTTAACACAAAAAATAGGCAATTAGTTATATTCTACAACAATACGCCGCCGCCGCCGCCACCCGCGCGTTCGCGCTTTTAATTTTCTCTGCTGGTTTGACATGCAAAATATGGAAAAGAAGACGATTGCGCATTTTTTTTGTGTATTAAACGCAATGCGTATTTCAATAATTATCTATTGTAAAACCTAAATTATATTTATCAGTTGTCTAACTAAACAATTATTTTATTATGTACAATGCTACTGAGCAGCAATCAATGTAATTAGGCTTAAACATGCTATTCGGTAATTTAGATGTCACTTATTGTTGTATTGAACCTTCAATGCAAAAAAATTGCTAGTTTCTTACTTTTAACGAGGCTAAAAGTATTACAGGAACGATAAAATAGACCTTTAGATCCAACATATATCATAGAAGAAGCTTAAAATATACTGCGACTTTCTGGAAGTAGGGAGATAAATTATACCTACTATTATTATAAATTGTACCTACTTGTGAATCAATAAATGTATTTTCTTTCTTTCTTTTATACTTTTTAAATGAGCAAAAGTTTCGCTGTCATGTTATCAGAAAAAAACATACCAACTTTAAATTTTTTGGGATAATATTTTACTTCTTAGGTTTTATCAATGTTGAATATTTGACTTCTCTACTCGATGTTGATCGCATATGTATAATTTTTTGTTGTTACCTTCACTTGGACCTATAATAAACAGGTTCCGAATGTTATGACGTCACGATTATAGACGCAAGTTCGTTGGGAACCGGTTGTACAAGAAGTAATCGATTTTGTCCGTCAAATTTATGCCAATATCCAGAAACAAATTTGACGTCACTTTTTGTTTGATAAGAGCTAAGTCTTTATGATAGGGTAAATTAAATACACGTGTATTTAATTTACCCTATCATAATTTTTTTTACGATTTTCCTAATGATTAAAAATGAGCAATGAGATAGATACCAAAAAACGATTTAAGGTCACACGTACTTATTAATCTGTAGACCTAAACTCAAAAGACAGACTTACTGAGACATGCATGCTTGCAAGAAAACGATTTATTTAATTTATCAACATTCCTGTTCTGGAATAATATTCATTACTAAATGTTCTAATCAACTATTACCAATAATAATATCAGGGCTCAGGAGGCCAACATAAATGCGTCCCACATCCCGCTTGTTGACTACAACTACGACCACTTTATTACAGCTTTATTACACTGAACTGCGAAAGTTCGTGCTTAGTGTCGTTCGATAGATGCTCTTTATCGTACAAAAAACTAAATTTCGTTATGTTCGAAGCTCGGTAGCTTCTGACCTGCTTTTTCACATTCTGAAGTATAATTTCAAACCATTTGAATCTGAAATTTCGGTCAGTAGAAGTATTTATAATTATAATGTATGTTACCTATATATCGATTATAAGTATATTTTCTGTGTTTGTAAAAGCAAGCCGACGACGTGCAGAATATTTATTTTTAAATTTGTCTTGTTTATTTTATTTGTTTTTTTTTTAAAGAAAACCTGTGTCTAATTTGATATTGTTTGTTTTTTTATTGAAATGAAACCGGTTCCTATACACCAGCGGTTCTTTACCTATAGATATTCTTTCAACAACACCATTAATGCCAAAAACTCAATAATTTCACCGATAAAGACGCCAATACTCCAAAGTGGCTTTCCTGTTGAATTCCGCTTACAATCTGTGTCGTAGGCTAGGAGAGCCAGACGGGCTACATACAGCGGCCACTACTTCTGACCACTTGGTTCAGACAACGTCTCACAGAGATTCTGATTCTTCAGAATGTAAAAATAATCTGACAGATGCATAAAACTCAATGTTTTTTGGGTTTTTGACGAAAGAAGACTTTTTTGCTGTTTTTCTATGGTTATCCGTGACCTGATTCCATGTATCTAACTCTGCAGTTGGATAAGATAGTTGGCATGGACCGCCACATTATGGTGCTACTCTACGCGGGCTTATTCCCGTTTTCCTCCTTGACAAATCCCTAAAAAGAAGGGCGAAAACTAAAAAGAAATTTTAAAACTCCCTCATTGTTGTCACAGACAATCAAAACAAACGAAGCGGGAGACACAAACGCATGCTTATTGCATTTAGTGTGCATTCGCTACCCCACAGGGAACAGTAGAATTTTGAAGATATTAGAAATGCAATAAATAATTGAACGTATTTTCCCTGTTATATTATAACAGGCTATCCGAACAGCAATAGTCGAGTCTCGGCGAGTTTATAGAGAACGCCACCACTGTAAAAATATAATTATTATAATTAATGATAACAGAGTTATAAGCGTGTTATTATAAAAATATCTTTGTAACTTAGCACTTTAAAGAAACATTGTTATGTCGGCGCAACGCAATGGGTGTGAAGCTCCACTAGACTACCTACTCGTACCTATCGTATTACTTTGATGCCTTCACGTTATTGATTTATTAAACCTGCGCCAAGTATTCACTTGGATCCTTAATCCATACACGAATATTATAAATGCGAGAGTTATTCTGCCTGTCTGTCTGTCACCTTTATACGCCCAAACAGCTGAACGAAATACGATTACGACGATTTTCATGAAATTTGGCAGGAAGGTAAGCGGCCTCCGGGGACGGTCACAGGTTACCTGATTAGCATGTGCGAAGCCGTAGGCCTAAGCTATTAACAAAATAAATTATTGCTTTTTTTAGTTGATACGCTGGTTAAAGCAAGTTGTAATGTCGTTCATGAGGCCGTTCTCTAACAGTGGATAACAAATGATGATATGATAAAAAAAAAAAAAAATCCGGTTAATTGCCGATTTCTCCATCGGCGATTAACCGTAAAAGTACCACAGAACTTCTTAAAGGATCTTCAAAAAAAAAAGACCTTGTTGGTGTCATAATTACCACGCTTGGCAGGGGGAAACAAATAAATTAATAATACTAGAGTAATTCACAAAGCGTCATCTAGCCCTAGGCTTTGCACGCGAGTTTCAGGTAGCCTACATACGTGACCGGGATATTATTTAGCTCCCTACAAAATGTAATAAAGATCTGTTCAGCCATTTACGAGTGAAAAGGTAACAGACAGATAGAGTTATTCTCGCTTTTATAATAATAAGTATGGATAAGTATAGTAAAACTGATTTACAACATATAGTATATCATCTTTAAAGGTCCTCTATGGCTCTACCCCAAAGACATTTACCACTCTACCCCCACGATAGCCGCGCAGCACGCGACCGACATAGTATGAGTGGCAGCCACCAGCAGCCACCAGCCGCCACTTTAGTGGCCCGTCTACGTCTTGTGTTAACGGGACGACTCGCCGACCGGTTTGCCTTTTAATTATTTCGTTTCCGCGACCAGAACTCGTAATAAATAGAGCAATAAGAACTGCGCATTCCTAAGCCCGACAGTTCGTAGCAGTAGACGGTTCAATATAAAAAGAGGTCTGAGATAGAATATTTTTTTGACAAATCGATATTAAATAAATAAGTCAATCGTTTTTTTATGTATTTCTTCTATGATCGTTAATGTTAATCATTGAATAAGATCATAATGGTACTTTATTACGAAAACTAGTTAGAAATTATTAAATAGCAAACATTTGCAGCGAACAAATGGTATTAAATTCGAATCCTTTATAAGTATATTTTATCATGCATTAAGTTAGGGAAGTTAGGGCATGTTTAACTACTACGAATGTGTTTCGCAATTTAATAGTAGCAATACTATTAATATTAATGCCTCTGCTCAGTTGATGATCACGAAACAAATTAGGTATTCCGGGTTTAAGGAGTGCGCACATTCATCCAATACCGCTGCTACCCAGCACGAAAATGTGCATTCGAATATGGGCTTAAACTAGTTCTACTGAGTCAAAATGGCATCCCACAAGCCTCAAACGAGTGGTCCACGAGGACCTGTGAAGCCGTCAATATAAAATACTCGCGGACCTTCCCGGCTCCGCACGGTTTTAGTACGGGTCCCTAACTTTTTTGAAAATATAATAGCCTATGTTCAGCGGGGATAGTGTAGCTTCCCAACGGTGAAAGAATTTTTCAAATCGGTCTAGTAGTTTGGAGCGTACATACTGATTTTTGAGCCTGCATACAAACGAACAAACAAAAAACCTTTCCTTTTTATAATATTAGTATAGACATCAAAATTTTACGAATTAGAGTTATATTTTTTTGCACCTGTTTGTGCTGCGCTACAGCGTTGATTGATGTCCAAATGCGCGAAAAGCTTTATGTCTGGCATTTAATATATTATAGGCTCCTTGTTGACCAAGTGGATTGAGTATTTGTGATCATTTTGTACTAAGCTCTGTTTGGTTATTTGGATTTAACTAGGGGTCGAAGATATTATTTAGAACCGTGGCTTCGTCCTATGTTTGATGAAAATCAGTGTAATAGTAAATTTATAGATAGTGAAACCTTAAATTTATTGTATTTAAAAAACAGTAGATTTTTGACCTTACAAAATTCTTAGCTTAGAATTCTAATGACTTCCTAAGTATTATCATGAATTGAATCGATTGAGCTAACTGCATACGGTTGCAAACAATCTAAAACTGAACTGAACGTATATTAATTTACCGCACAAAGACAGAAAACTATTCAGAGATAAATTCCAATGAAAAGCATTTCAGCTATGTCTTGATGGTTTGCAATAGCCTGCAGATAGCTCAACTACATATTTCATGGATACCGGACAGGAAAAATGAAAATAATGCTTCGAACAATACGAGTAATGGAGATACGACTCTACTCTCTACACTCATATAAGAATGCCCGCATTTTATTTGTGCTCCTACCCCTCATAGCAATGTTCATTAAAATCAACCTAACTGCATAATTCTTCGAAGATTGAAATTGAATGAAATGAAATATCTAATATTACAAACAGATAATTGGCAGGGATTTCGATTGTATGCCGGGGACTATTGCCAAAAAATTACAATGAAATAAAATTATAAAGTGAGTGAAGTCGCCGGCAGAAGCAAGTTTGGCATAGCTACTAAGATTTGCTTAACCCAGACCGCTTCAAACAATTTTAAAATATCCGGACACGTTGGGTGATATTAGAAGACTGAATATATGATTTTAACAGTAGTTGCTGATTGCGGACAATGCAAACTAAACTCATTTACATAAAATGTTTGAGTTAGAATGTATCTATGCGATAGCTTGTAAATTTAATTACGGAAACATATATCTCCAGGGCTTTTAAACTAAAACCATGGCGTTTATATTTATCCGTATTTTTTATGCTTATGTGCATTTGCAGATAAAATCGCATCAAATGGTCATAAACTCGAAGTTGGAAGAGTAAAACGGGCCTTGTTTTTACGAGTCAATATAATACTTGAAGCTCGTGCACAAGTTAAAGAGTAGAGGATTATAGTTTACCGCACGCTATATCGTTAATACTGGGACAATTAAGAGAGCGGTTTGTGCCGGTTCACACCAGTGCTATTCGGAACATTGGGATGGAAGTGGTTTGTCCTGGTCATTGGTCCAGAAATTACTAAACCTCAACTCGTTTCAAGAAGTATTACTTATACATAACAAATATAGGTACCGTTGGTCACAGAAGCACTGTTCAAAGTCAACAAATATATTGTGAAGAAAATATGCATGGGTTGATGGGTTGTATGAAAAATTTAAATAAATAAGAGAGGCGCGCAGTAGAGACACTGGCTAGAGGTTAACATTTAATTATTCACAACTAACATTTAGTTCAACTTTCAAGAATTATGAATGAAAATTAAGATCCAGGTATTGAATTTAGAGTTAGGTATATTAGTTGAACGTGTTCCTAATCATTCAGTTAATGTCTATGAACAAACTCATTCACTATAAAGCATCGACTGTGCGTCGAATGGCTCATAATTGACGACCGATGTGGCGCGGTGGGCGAAGGTCCGCCTGCGACGCGGGTTCGATTCCCGCCTCGGAACAAATGTGTGTACGATCTGCAGATATTTCTTTCGGGTGTTCTGGTCGTTTTCTATGTATAATAAAAAATATATATCTATGTAATGTATTGTATTTATGTATATCAGTTATCTAGTACCCATAACACAAGCTCTGCTTACCATGGGGCTAGATAATGCTGTGTGAATTGTCCAGCATTATTTATTTATATTTATATAATTGGTGGAGGTACTTAACCGGGTACCAGGTATCCCCTCGTATATTAATATACCGTGCTTTAGTTAATCCTGAAATCCCTTCTTGGGTTCCCCTACTAAAACAGGCGGGACGCAAAACACGAAGATGTTTTAGGCGTACATAGATAACGGGTTTAAAAAAAATCAATTATCAATAGGTACCTACTGGCCGTTGACCGTAGTACCCTAACACTAATAAGTTACTAATAGCCAATTACAGAATCGTCTGCGATAACTAAGTATGGAACTAGCTTGTATTCAACGGCAAAGAATACAAAACAATCACGGAAAAAGTCAGTGTTTTTTTTATTCTGTATCATTCGGTAGCAGTCCGGCCTGCTGGCTAGACTGTTTACTTTAATCCTATCGTGTGAAGCAAAACACGTGAAACGGTGGGGGGCATAAGCCCCGGACCACAGATTATGAGACTTCACCAACACCCTTGACAATGCCTGTGTATATGCTTAGGGAAGGCTGTCCAAACCAGGTGTGTGTATACCCAAGCATCGAAGACATTACGTTTTGTATAACAATGAAAACGACGTCATACCTCAGGCCCTATGCTAGCTTGCATGTTTTGTTTAGGAAAATCTAGCAATAAACAAATCATTTTACATAGTTTTGTGTGAAAATGGTTGTGGTTGAATGGGGGGAAAATAAAGAAAAAAACAATAAATTTGGGAAACAAAAAAGGAGTAGTTTAGTATACCTAACAAGATATCATACCTACCTTATATATATAATAGTATTTATAGATAATAGTTATTCAGTGTCTAAGTATTAAATAACTCAGAGCCATAATTAATTTCTGAGCTATTAAAAATATTATAATTAACTGACACGTTTTTGAAAATGAGTATAATTTCGTTTAACGATTTACGGTGCGCATTTATTTTTCGTAAGATTGCAACACCGTCCAGTTGGTATTTTAATATTTATTTATATATCCAGTATACATATATATTTCCAGGTATTTAATTTAGTTTCACGCGCATCGCATAAGAGGTGACTTGCTCTCGTGCGAGATACCTATTACCTCTGCCTACAAACATTCTTGTCAGTACCATCGATAAGCGAAGGCGCCAGCGGCGACGCGACGCTACTAACGCGTAGTATAAATTTCTATTTATACCACGAACACTTTCTTGCGTCCTTTTTATTTCTAAGACCAGCCAGCGTGCCACGACCCTGTTTTTCTAGTTTCTTAATAAGTTAAAGACTGGATTTACTGATATATTTCCATGCTAGTTCTACAGCCGCAAACATCATAAGTTTACACAAATAAATACATTACTTCTACTTATTTCAATTTCAAGAAATATTGATGATGCAAACAAGCAGCAATAACTCGAAATTAAATCGTATTGTATTACGATTTATTATATTTTGTCGCGAATAATTATGAAACGACAAAGACGGTCTCATTCGTTAGTTCTGATAGCAAATTTCCAAAAACTACTCAAGTCTCCAATTTATTCGCTTCAAAAAACAGATTTACCTGAATATACTTGTCTACTCAATGGTACGGCCTACAAACGTTCGAACAAAGGCAAATAAATATTTGACTTCACACCTCAAAACGGTCGCCAAAAGATTTGCAAAGAAAAGCGACACAGAAAAACTGTTTGTTACGCCAACGGCTATTTAGTGAAAGTGACCGCGCCGACTTCCAACTCTAAATCAGACTAGTTGCAAATGGTCGAACGGCAAAATAAACAAACTGAGACATTCTCGGAACGTTGATCAAATTAATTTGTGAGCAAGATCCGTGAGTTCTGACGAAGAAGATCTCTCTACAAACCGAGAAATGTTTTAACCAAAGATTTGTTTTAACCATTACTCCGATATCGAATTCAATTGGTGGTTGATTCTTCGAACGAAGAAGATATGATACCAAAAAGGTTTTATACTACCTTTATTCACCCAAAACATGCATAATTATTAGGATTGATCCCCACAGAATCAGAAGGAATAGGAATCCATTAACTACGTTTGCCGTAAACAAGCCGATTGTAGTTCCACAAGAATAACCAGATAAAACTGTCGATCTACCGTGAACCGATAATGTGTTACATTTTCTGGTGCTATCCAGTCTGAGCTGGCATTTTACACTTGCTTCGGCACCGACCACTCATTGGCAGATCACAACAAAACAATAATAATAATCAAATGAAACTTGTGTCATTTGAAGTCTTTATTTACGAGTTGCAATTTATTCCATGTCAAGTTTCTATCCAAATCTGTATTGATATTATAAAATTACTATTAGAAGTGGTGACTACAACGTTAGGTAAGTAGATATATGATAGTAGGTAATTGTTGATCCGACCTAATTAGCCAGCGCCGCGAGCCGTATCAAGGATATAAAAAGTAAAAGATTTAAGCATTCTGGTCTTTAACAATTGCATAGAACTAGCAGGAATGGAGATTGTAAACACTAGTCTACGACACAAGGTCATAATCGTCCGTTGAAACAGTCTTTTAACAGTCCTTTGAAGCTAGAGTCAATCAAATATGTAGATACAAATAGTTGTGTACCAAAACTTGTTTCACACTAGCTTGTATCGTAATCAGTGCTAGTCACGATCCAAAACTTAGATAAAAACCGCATTTGTTTCAATAATTCATCTTGAACTAGGTACAGTATGAACGTGTTTAGGAATTTATATTGAATGCAAAGGTCGATGTTCACAAGGACAAGATAGCTGCCTGGCAAAAAAATCATCACTAAGTGCCTTTTCTGAATAATGTGTTAAAATTGTCTAAAAACCAAAATGAAAATGTAAGGTAAAGTTTATCTACATTAAATCAATAAACGTTTACCTATCTCTTTATTGTAAGGTACTTGCAGAGAAGTGGAAAGAGAAAATATAGGTATTGCCCAGAAGCGGGACAGTTGCTAAATACCCTTGATACACCGCAAACGTGTGCCGAACTGTTATTAAAAATACTGTGAGTTTCCGCCACCCCACCCTACCCCACACCATGCCTTCGAAGGGGTCCTCTCCCACTCCTCCCGTGCTACAGCTATCAAATATCAGTGCATTGATCAAAGCTTCGGTTATGATATACGAGTAGTTATGATTTTAGTTCAGTCTCGTTTACAATGGACTGAAGCAGACATAGCATAGGGTTTCAATAATTATCCATCACAGAGCGCAGATAAAAGTCGTTGGTCAGGATGTGAATCCACGACCTTCAGTTATAGGTATTTCATTAATGTACGCATTGGCTATTACGAAATTTGTGAATAGTGACATCATAATGACCTTTTCATAATTTGCAACCAAACATTGAGAACAGTTGGTTGAGTAGAGAACCGGTATGTCGACGATCTTGGTAACATCTGAGGAAAATATTGTGCGGAGGCACTAAGCAGTATTATGACAATTGAGCTGCAGCAGCTTTACTAGTCGTCTTCTAAAATGATACTATTATATACATCATACATTACGAGCGTCTGCTCTCGCCTTCACACCTATTTCAACGAGACGATAAGCATACAAGATAATGCAAATCAAATCTAGTAACAAGAACAAACAAAAGTAAACTTAGTAATAAACCCACAAACGTCTTCGCAAAACTTTAGCCCGATCCGATCGATATCGATTGAACGTTCAATAGTTTGGCATTGTCTGGATCCAAACATATAAACGTCTTCACAAACTTTCGACTCTTTAATATTATCAGAATAATCAACCGTGAGATTTTATGAAATCTTAGTATTAACTTTTTAGCAAAATATAGAGAAATGACGAATTCACATTTCGCTAATGCTATCCTCGTGCGTCTTCAGGTTACGATATCCATAACAGATCTCACGTCATAATGAGCTATACGAAACTCATTAACATAGATTCATAAACTACCGAGCATGCCACAATTTCGTGATCTTTAAACTTGAGACATAAATTAATAATGTTAAGGTTTAATTTGTTTGGCGTTCTTCGCTCTATGTATGAATTAGTATTGATAACCAAAACACGTATGTGATACTCAATGTCGATCGTATTATGGTAATGCACCTGCATGTCATCGTAAATCTTAACTGACGAATTTAATGAAATTTTGAATCGATATCATCAAAAGGTCAATTTAATAGTTTAATGCATTAGAAACATGTTTTTGCATATCGCATTGAACAAAATTCCATAGAATAAAGTAGAGGGACCTTTGTATGCTGAAACGACCGTTTTAGTTTCGATACAATTGCCATATCATAAAGGTATTTGGGGAAAATCCGACCTGCTTTAGTGTTTGTTACGTAGGAACACCAAACTAATACTGTGATATCCCACAAATTAATGGTTTACAAATATTTTCTGTTTAACCGTGGGAATGGAACGTAAACGATTAATAAATATTATATTTATATAGACAACTTTATTCTTAAAGTGCATGAATAAACATATTATTACTATCGAAGTTATGTTTTTGTTTATGTCGTACCCGACCGCTTCGTTGCTTTATAATCATTTTATGTTGCTATTTTTTTCTGATCAGAATCGCGTTTTTCTCGCGGGTTTGGTTTTCTCCTTTATTTTATTTTCCATCTACAGCGACGATATATTTCCAGAGTATAGTGTGCAATGACCTTTAACAAAAAACATGTGCAAGTAGCCCTAGAATAAAGCTAGTTGTAAAAAAACGGCTCTGTTAAATACCTATACATAATACAAATAATACAATTGACCCACTGCCTCATCTTTACTATTATAGTATACATACATAGACCAAGAACATGTTTATAACTTAGATAGGATGTCTATTTCACAACATAATCACGTAGATTCAACAGGCCAATACGGAAGTGTAGTATAAATATGGAGGAAACAATTGTGGATGGGTAGATTACCTAGGAGTAGGAAAAAGTAGAACAAGCGTAGGAAAAGTCTACAAGGATTATCATATACACTGAACTTTTAACATTATCGACCGTTGTCGATCGACATAATCTTAACAGTCAATGAAATAATGCCATACAATAAAAGGCTGTGTCAACGTGTCAATAATATTAATTTCTAATCGAAAATACTATAAAATTGAACTTTGCAAATGTTATGTTCGACCTCGCTAGTCATAAAAGCGATAGAAATTATTTTAACTTAATGTCCTAACTCCGCTGTATGAGCTCAAATGATGTCAACTTTCATTTAAATCCATTCAGTAGTTTCGGCGTGATGGGCGGCTAAGAAATAGACAGACAAAAACGAAAAAAATTAACATATTATGCATTCAGTATTGACAATCAATGTACCTATAGATATATTATATATAAAATGTATTCAATAGATACCAATATAAGATAAGATCATGGTATCTATTCGACGTGACTGTACCCAAAGACACTGTTTATTGAAAAGATTTCCTAATGCAACGAAATGTATGATTTGAAATGTAATACTTTTGTTCAGTTATTTTAGAATGGTTACTTACAAGATGGATTTATTTCGAAGGATTGATTCTTTTACGAAGGTTTCCTCGGGATTATCATGCAACTAATTGCAATCTCTACTGCAGCCTAGAACTGATTAATTACAGCAATTTGCCGATGATACTTGATTGGTGCACTTTTATCCACGCAAGTATATTTATAGAATGGTGCGAAGAATCTCTCTTTTATTTCTAGCTATTGACCTGACCTGACCTGAATTGCGAACATCGCAGGATGAACCTGGACGAGCCTAGCACAGGATCTTATGGAGTGGCAAAAGAGATTGGAGGCCTGTACCCAGCAGTAGGAAAGTCAGGTTGCGGCTGATATTTATAATTGAACCCTGAAGAATAAAGGAGGAAGCTAAGGCTGGCAATAAATGATGATAATAATATGCCCAGCAGTGGGTGGTGATATAATGATTGTATGAATGTTGATGTTGATCGTAAACAAACCGAGAGTAGGAGAAAATAAGTTTTTTGAAAGAAATGTGCACATGCCACCGAATCTAATTAGGTAACTTGGCCTTTGTATTTTATCCTTATTATCCGAAGAAAAGCTTTACGCAAAAACGCTGCTTACGCAAAAACATTACTTGTTCGAAGTTTTTAAGGTTTCTGGAAAACAGAAACCATACGGCGAATGACGCTGTTTGTACGAACTGAAATATTATTATGTAATCAATTTCGAGAGAAGTTAAAAAAAACATCCTAAGCCACTCACAGCGTAATAGCGGATACCTACTATGATTTGTGATGTTTTCAGTTATGAATATTTTTGGGGCTAGTCAGTACACTACAGATAAATAATACATAACGTAGATGAATCTAATCCAGACGCTCTGACTTTCGTGAGGCGTACTTTTCGTGAGAAGTTGGGAATGAGCAAGTCTCATAGATGTTGGGAATAACTCATGTTTTGGCACCAAACCAATAAATTCTCCTTTAAAATTTAAATATTCTAATATAGATACCGCCTAAGATAACCTTATAAACCTACTTAAAAAAACGCGAAACTGGCCTAGCCTAGTGTGGGGGTCACTGTTAAGTGCAACACCTCAATCAATCAACTCTAAAATGTAAGAATATGATATAATTAAGTTAAGGTGTTATTATTTGTATATCCTTATTCTAAGATATCAGGCGGTCCTTTGGGAAGCAGGCGTGGAGCCGAAGCCAACAGTACAGCGACCCCTTGGGAGAGTTTTATTACATTATGCAATTTTGAGAAAACGTAAAATTTATGAGAATATTATCCCTGGGTAGCGCAAGGCTCGGCATGTGACTTGAAATGATGTACTTGAAAATGAATTCATGTAAGATAATGTACCAATTGGTATATCAATCAAATTGTCTTGCGATATAACATGGAGTCAGACGCAAACTGTTATTTTCGTAATACTACTATGCTATTGTTATATTCCAATGTTGTTTTAAGTTTATGTTGTATTTTAGCTCCATGAAGTAAATATCTACATATATCTCTCGTATCGATAACTATTATTAACTCACTTATTGTCAGATTCATAATCCATAATAACGCACATAAAAAATTAAAAATAAATGTCACAAAACAAAATCAAATGAAATTAAATAAAAATAGAATAATATAACTTAAGGAAACTAAAAAATAATAATAATAAAATACAAAATGAAAACTTACTAACCTAATGGACATTTATAAGGATATAGACCCCATCAATATCTTCATCCATATAGCTATTGGGGTAAACGGTTTTTTGTATTGAGTTCGAACACAACTCAGTAAACTTAGTGTTGGGTAGTCTCTAGACTAATAAATACATACTACGTGATTGTTGGTGGTCGTTGCAGTGATGAATCCCCGGTCTTGTCGCGGGGTCCGGGCGATTGGCAGGCCAGGCCTCGGAGTCTGCAGACCAGACCAGATTGATCAGTATAAGCCAGGCAAACGAGGCAATCGCAGAGGCAGACGCTAGCCCAGTTCTATCAAAATAAGTGAAGACCGTGAAAAAATACCAGAACATGCTACGTAGACGTGTTTTTCCAGTTTTCCCCCCTGAAATCCCCCCTAAGGGGCAAAACTGGAATCTCGCAACCTTATATTTAGTCGCTTATTTATTATTTTTACTTATTTATTTACAAAACGAATGCGGACAATACAAATTCTTGCAGATTTTTTATCCGAAGCATGACATATGCTGGGGCTAAAAAAATCTGCAAGAATCAGCGCAGCTAAAAAAGCTATAAACAAAAAAAAAGGCTTGGCCGTGAAATATCGAGCATACGAGTATTACTCGATACTTCACACAGCCACACGGCAGCTTCTAAATATATGTATACAGATACAGCTGATCGTTATCTGATTTGAACTGTCTATTCTGATTGGCAGACGTACAGAATCAAAATAAAACTAGCAAACAAAATCTTTGAAGACACAATTTTTTATCGCACAGCAAAAAACTGTAATTCGATGGCCAAATTTTATTAAGTATGTCTGCTACTCAGTATACTCGACAATTCAAATATTTTTTTGTAAACTTGACCCTTACGAAGGCTCACCAAACACACTTGACTTTTTGTTCTTTAGTGCTATCAGTTTATTAAATGTGGAAGTAATACAGAACAGCTGGTTCATTTACGGGCACGTACATAGATTGTTGTTTTTATTTTATTATACTAGGTAAGTATGGGGCTGATGGTTTGGACATATGTGTATTATTTCCTGTGCATAAAACGTCGTTCAGATCATAATACGGAACCAAATGACATGTGCTTTTGTTAACTATCTCCACTATTTTGTGGTGCGTAATATGGGCATTTGCGGCACTGTATGGCCGAAGTTATATTAAAAATAATAAAAGTATAATTATTTGATATATGGGTAGATACTACAATTCAAGCTTCAATGAAACACTACAAAGATTTGATGATGAGTCTAGCGTAGTAACGGCTAGCGTTTTGTTTTTACCTGCGACGACGACGTACTGAGACCGTATATATGCGTTTGGGTGAAACGTTGTTGGTTTCTGTGTGCTGTGTAAATGTTTCCAATTATTTTAACGGCTCGACCGATTCAGATACGGTTTTGTTAAACTAGCGATCGAAGGATTACCTCTCAGACCACAATACATGGAATGACACGTTTTCAGGTCTAAAGAACGTTAAAAAAATATAAATTATTAGTGATATAAAGGCGGCACCTGCAATGTCTATTTTTATTTTAATCTGTTATCAGTGCATTTACATGATGCGTCATGCTAAGATAACACACGCCTCTCTGTCTATAGCTTTAAGGTGCCTACATCTAAACATTCGTCATTCACATTTCAAACAACAAACAGGTTGTGAAATTTAATCAGAATTGAATGAAAGGGACTGGATTTTAATTTTAACTTCACCGTCTATGATACCTGTAAAAAGCCGAAGTTGAACTACTTTGTCTAGAAAATGAGATAAATAAAGCTACCGCTCTCCGATATTTCTTAAAAGTTCAGTTCTGTAAGGGATCGTCTTCATGAGTCAATTTATCTCAGGTAATAATACCGTCTTGCCATTTTCGATTTATCAAAATAGAGACTTATTCACACGGCAACCATAATCGTGTAGTCCCAATTTCTATTGATTAATAATATACATATGTACTTCACACACATGTTTTATAAACAATATTTAACATTAAATTAGTCAGAATATATAAAATTTATCCTGGATTTATCAATTTGTCACTTATTCTTTTCTTTTTATAAATATTCGTTTGATTATGATTTCGATCACGCCACGAATGTCTGAAGTGTAATCGTGGTGTGAAGAGACCCATGTGGTAATTGTACTGCAGTACCTGCACTGATTTACCGAATTGCATTGTGCATTATGTAACCCCGGCTTGTCTAGGCTCTAACTAGCTTCTCTGAAAATTTAGAACAGGACTTTGATTCTTAACAGATGTGTTTCAATTTCTGGCTTTGTTTACGATTGCTTACGATTTTAGAAGCAAAATGGTACTCCCCAGAAGTACCATTTTGCTTCAGAAATCGTCAGACAATAAAATAACCATCAAATAACCCAAAAGTATCAAACAGTGTATAATGAGACAATGGAGAAAAATCTAGTATGGTTTGTTTGACGCAATGTATTGTGAGACGTGGGTCAAAGAATATCTTGGGTCTCTATGATAATATCCAAAGCCATAAAACGTGTTACTTCGAAACGGGAACCAACCAACCCAAAGCCCATAGGTTATATACATACTCTGATCAAAAAACCTTGTGTTTTATTTAAGTTGCAGATAAGTATCTCTTCGTGTCCGTTACCGCGGAACTGCACGCTGTGATGCCATGACGCTGTGCATCTGATAGCATCTAAGACCCACGGACGAATTCCTCACTAATTACTTTGTTTGAGAAGTCCTGTGATCCGTCACAAATCCTCATATCAACTTATGGATTGGCAAATTTCAACACACTTAAAAAAAAACATTTTTAGCTACGAAAAAATCTATCCCAGGTTGCGGCGATCGTTTTGTGATGTATAGACTGTTATGGGCAAAATGTGGGCAAATAAACATTATAAAAATTTAATATCTATTTCTTTATGTCGTCTACAAGTTGCATGGCAGTAATAAATATTGCCAGTGCATCGATGTACTTCTTATGTAGTGGATAAAATACAATTTAATAGTGTTTATAGGAAGTAAGAATCTGCCTTGACGGACAATTATACGAGGCTGGTTGCGTGACCGGCCAGGTTCAACAGTTCAAACCTACTATAATAATAATAAATAAATAAGGCTGGACATATCACACATTATCATCTAGCCAAGTAGCTCGAGTTTGCTACGTGGCTGATACAGCTCACAAATTAAACACTGAATAGGTATACCCGAAACAAATTATTATTATTATTATTATTTACAGACACATCTGCCCGTTTTTGTATCTACCTTCTTTCGTCCCCTATTCCAACTATTATGTGAATGCAAATGACATGAAACACTTTCCTTTCTTAGAGGAGTAAAGAAAATATACTCTTAAATACTTAATTTACTCTAAAATCTATTAACATTGCTTCTCAATAAATCTCGATATTTCGTAATAATTTCAATAGTCCTATCTAACTTCTCTGTAAAACATTAAATATTCCTTAGGCTACATGTTTTTCAGATTTTAAGAATCTGCTAAATCCGACATACCTACTCAAACCATATACTTATTGTCCAAACATACATATATTTATCTAGGAACACAACACAATCAAAACAAACATAATATTACGCTTTGGTATTTTATGATGTTTTAAAATTGGTATCATTATCCTTCAGTACAAATGGACAAAGTAACTTGAATGAATAAACCTGCCAAGTGCGAGTGTTGTTGCACTTTTTTAATTCCGTATAAAACGATTGACTAACGTATCATATTCGACTGTAAGGATAGCTCGGTGAAAATGGGGTTTTGTTTGGGTATAACTATTTAAAACTTGCCCTCCGACCAGGTGGGATGACGACCTGCGAAAGACTGCAGGTAGATGCTGGAAGCGGCAAGCTGAAGACAGGGCCCTATGGCGCTCATTGGGGGAGGCCTATGTCCAGCAGTGGACTGCTATAGGCTGATGATGATGATGATTTAAAACTAACACAATTGTAAGAAAACTGAATCACAGCTGCACTAGTGCCTGGGGCAGCCGCAACGTGATTTCCGTTATCAACATGCCGGTAAGGAACCCTAGAAATCCATACAATACGAGAAGTAATCCAGTGCGGCTACTGATGTTTATCTTTTTAATTTGTGTTTGTGAGAAAATTGAGACCATCACGTCCCTACAATAAGTGTTTTTTTTTGCCCAGCTACGTACGCGGCTTTGCTTAGCGTAATCAAAGCCTGCTGTAATATAACGCTTTTGTATTTGTTCTTTATTACTTTACAGGTAAGGCTCGTATTGCTAATGATGATGGTACGAATTTTACTGTAACTTCACTACACAGTATAAAACAAAGTCGCTTCCCGCTGTCTGTCTGACACTTTTCAATAATTGTGTAGACGCAGGAGTTTTTCCTGATCTTATGAAATGTAGTAAACTGGTTCCTCTTTACAAATCTGGTAGCCATACTGATCCGGCCAATTACAGGCCAATTTCAATACTTCCTGCAATAAGTAAAATTTTCGAAAAAATTATCCTCTCTCAGTTGACTTCACACTTCAACCTTAACAGGCTGTTTCATAAAAATCAGTTTGGCTTCACCAAGGGTAGATCGACAACCGATGCTGGCACAGTTCTATTAAAGCATATATTAGATGCCTGGGATAAAGCAAAAAACGCTATTGGTGTATTCTGTGACCTTTCTAAGGCTTTTGATTGCGTGGATCATGGTACACTAATTAGAAAGTTGGAACACTATGGAATTAGTAACAAGGCACTGGACCTTATGCAATCATATTTAGCTGATAGAGTTCAAAAAGTAGATATTGGTAAAGAAAGATCTAGAGGATCAAAACTTGAACTAGGCGTCCCGCAAGGATCAATATTAGGTCCTTTTTTATTTTTAGTATATGTAAATGATCTTCCGTTTTTAGCAAAAGATCTTTGTGATATTGTCTTATTTGCTGATGATACTTCATTGATTTTTAAAGTTGATAGAAATAAAGATAACTATGACGATGTAAATAATTCGCTTTCACAAATACTAGATTGGTTCACCGCCAATAACCTACTACTCAATGCTAAAAAGACTAAATGTATAAAATTCATGCTACCGAATGTAAGAGAACTCCCAACAAAAATAATGCTGAAGGATGAGATTCTTCACCTTGTAGACTCTACTGTATTCCTAGGGTTACATATTGATTCTTCTCTTCAATGGAAGTCGCAAATAGAGGCTCTGGCAGGTAGACTTAGTTCAGCAGCTTATGCAGTTCGAACAATTAGATATATTACCAATGAAGACACAGCTAGGTTAGTTTATTTCAGTTACTTCCATAGTATTATGTCTTATGGTATTTTGCTTTGGGGACAGGCAGCTGACATCCAGACCATATTTGTTCTTCAAAAAAGGGCGGTACGCGCTATTTATAAATTAAAGCCACGAGATTCTTTGAGGGAATTATTTAAAAACATTAATATTCTGACTGTAATATCGCAATACATCTATGAAAATCTAATGTATACCCACAAAAATAAGGATAGCCTTATGAAAAAGTGTGATGTTCACAATAGAAATACAAGAAACAAGAACAAGTTACACATCCCATCATTTAGATTACACAAGGTAGGGAAATCATTTATGGGCAATAGCGTGCGCTTCTATAATAAGCTTCCATCTGAAGCAACTGAGCTCCCTATTCGTAAATTTAAAAATTACATAAAAATAAATCTCATCAAGAAGGCTTTCTACTCCATAAATGATTATCTAAATGATGTTAATGCGTGGCCAGATGTCGCTCAGTTTCGCACCGACAATAGTATGTAAGTAATTTGTTATTGTGCATAGCTTTACTTAAATATTGACATGTATCGAATCATACTATATTTAGACTTAAATAGGCAAAAAACCATGTATTAGACATATAAGAGATGAACATGCTAGTGGTTTCTTTTTCACTTCTTCCACTAGTGGACAAAAAATTGAAGTGAACAGTAAAATAGTTTATTTTTGATAATAATTTAATGTATAAATATGACTTGTCTAAGTGCTTATTTTGTAAGCCTAAAGAAATAAATGATTTTTTACTTTACTTTTACTTTACTATGTACCTATGCTTAGATCTTTAAAACTACGCAACGGATTTTGATGCGGTTTTTTTGAATAGATAGAGTGATTCAAGTGTAAGGTTTATAAGTCATTTGACACACAGATTTCCACGCGGCCGCGGCGCGCAGCTAGTTGGTATAATAATTCTCAGAATGGCTGTCAACCATTGACAGGTTACTGAAATTCTTTGGCGTCTTTTAAAAAACTTTAAATTGACTTCAAATTCCTGAATAAGGAAAATGGATTTGGAACTAGTTTTAAGCCCAACACTAAAAGGTAGGTACATAGAAAGGTCATCGCATCGGTCGTCCTTCTTTTCATGCGGTCCCGTCAACTTTTTAATTTGTTCTTCAAAGTAGACCTCTTGTTTATGCCTGTTGCCATTCATTATTGTTCAAAAGTGATTGTAAAAATTATCATCTGATGATGTTTAACACATTTTACAGCGCACATATCAAATCCTCGTGGATAATTTAGACGAAAGTACAACATAATAAAATGCATACAACCCAACCCTATTGATTTTTTTTTGTCAGTTAAAACTTACAATATACGTCCCCCAAGAGATATCCAACAAAGAAACTCAAAAACAGAAACATGCAGGCGGTATTATTTATCTGCCTGTTTTAATTATTATTACTGAGGTTTTATCTCGTGTTTACCTGCTTGCTTGAAGGAAGTCTACGTTGCTTCAAAATCAGGTTAAAACGTTGTTTTTCGAGCAGAATATCTATTCAGTGAACGAACTACTATAACATTAAATTATAATTGATTGTATTTGTTTTTCATTTATGTTCTTAAATATAATTATGCTTACTAAATTTCAAAACAATTTAAAAAAAATAATAATTTGTAAATTGATATTACCAGTACATTGCGATTCTGTATTTCCATTTATGCTTCGAAGCTTAAAGGGACAGAGAGTCCAACGCTAACGAATTCTGATGGACCGTGAAGACAGCTTCGTCTAATATTAGTGGTACTTCAGTGAACTTAAGACGTGTTTATGCTAAGCCGTGTATTCGCTTGCGTGTAAACACTGAATAGGAAAATGTTAAATACTTTATGAGTTATGACTTATGAAGGACACACCCTGTGTCTATTTATGTGCTTCCACTTATATTAAAGAAAGAAGAGAAAACGTGATTTATTTCATATCTTAAACAATAACTTAGTGTAATATAAAAACAGAAACTGTAACTATACGGTCAAACCATAGTAAAGAGTTGATCCTGTTGGATGCAAGGTACCAAAGCAGTTCCTTCCTGAATACATCAATGCAAGCTAATTAAGAAAATAAATGATATATTTCTACACACAGGAGTGAAACCAAGAATTTCAGTGGTTTATTTTGGAATCGATAAAAAACCGAAGTAATTGTACTCAATACGTTGTTTTTTCAGCCAACAATTTGGCAGAATGACAACAAAAACTAGGTGCGTTTCTTGTTCTGTAAACAACACAATTGAACGATGTAGGTATATTAGCACACTTTACTACATTATATTTTATTATTATTTTGTGTGAATATCGGTAAAGAGACAAGCTTAGTCTTGCTTAAAAAAATTGGGAAAATTCGAGCTGATGATGCTGACGATTTACATTTTTAGGTATTTACTTAATTTTTCTTGATTTCATAATTTTGCAGGAACAAATAAACATGGGTTCGATTATACAGGTAAGAACAATGAAC
The DNA here is from genome assembly GCA_947044415.1 of Eupithecia dodoneata. Lineage (NCBI taxonomy): Eukaryota > Metazoa > Arthropoda > Insecta > Lepidoptera > Geometridae > Eupithecia > Eupithecia dodoneata. The sequence goes on along the minus strand of OX345655.1, from coordinate 11,372,162 downwards.
CGTCCTTATACATTTTACCTACTTACAAACATAACAGGTATTTATGTGAACTGATATTGTAGCCCTGCGGCCGTCATCTTTGATCGTCGATGTTCAGATGAATGTACAATGTGGAGGTTCAAACAAACAATCAAGATTGTTTATCTTATTAATTTCCAGTAACGCTCATCGCCAAAATTGCGAATACTTTTACGCGGTCAAATCTGCTACAGATTTTCCTTGTGAGTGTTGTCCTATTATGCGTTAAATAATTCCATAGTAAGTTTTACAAAAAAACGTAGTTTTTAAATCAGGCGGAATGTTTAGTGAGTTCTAATATATCTGGAACCACAGAAACAATTTTAAAAGATTTTTAAAAAAGTTCCTCTACCCACTCATTGTTTTAAGCTGTTTTTATATAAAAAACACTAAACAGGTAGTACTTGCCAAACCTCTTATAACCTGTGGTATTTTTTGCAATGACGGATCTGAATGACCGTATCAATCAGAGAATCCTGTAACTAATGAAATGACGTCACACTTTTGTTGCAAAAAGCACTCAATTTATCCATTTGAAGGCGTGCTTTACCACAATTGTTTATGTTTTTGCTGGATTGCGTAGTTCACAGTAGCAAGACAAAACACTTACAATCACATCTTCTAAAAATAAACTGGAGAAATAGGTAGATCAACCTAACCTCCACTCGCGATAGGACAAAAAGTGTGCAGTCGGATTTCCCTTACAAATTAATATTCAAAGATCCCATGCCAGCGTTGATTTCAATCTAGATGGGACTTTAATTACTTTGATAGATTGCCAGATTAAGTTTGTCCGTGGATATAAAATGAAAACAGGTTTGCTTGACTGAAATATTGCTATATTACACCGTTGCTGTTTCGTACGTGACTAGATGAATAAAATACAATACAAAAATACTTTATTGTACACCAGATACAGATCATTACAAAAGACATTACATGCGACAAGTACAATGGGCGGCCTTATCGCTTAGAAGCGATCTCTTCCAGGCAACCTTTGGATGGAAATAATTATGTGAATTTAAGAAAGACAGGGGGTGTATACCAAAGATAATCTAATATGAACATAACATGAATACTTAAAAATAAATACTAAATAAATGTTACAAATACCAAACTAAATAATATACTACTTAAATACATAAATAAATAAATAGTAAGTACCAATATTCACTAATAATATCTATAAGGTTTTATAAAAGCCAGATCGAAATAAGTTTTTTTGGAACAGTTTGAAATATTTTATATATTTACGTCTAAGTCATATCTCTTGGGCAAATCTAGGCCGCAGGTACCCATGGGGTAGCTCAATGTATAAACTTTTATTTAAGAAAAGGCTATGAAATATAGATATAATTAAATTTACTGTACTAAATAAGTCTAGTGAAATATTATATTTTAAAAGCGAATTGCTTGAAACACGAATGAACTTGCAGAAGTGGAAATTATCCTAGAAATAATTTTGTCGACTTTTCTATAATAGGTTCTCAGTAAGAAGAAACCCAAGGGGCGTTTCATGTTACAATAAATCAGTCAATATCATTGCGTAATTCATTCGATTTCCTACGTCCATACGGACGAGTACATACGTCTTAAACCCACTTACATAATATCTTCCTGAACTTGGCTGACGCACTCCAAGTTTTCTTTTCAACACAGGCAGAAAGTTCAAGTTAAAGCCATACGTAAAAAAAATACGCACAACAGAAGTAAAATTTTACAAAATCCGTATTCCCATTGCTACAAGCGACCACATTATTTCAGAAAACATAGAGTTCGTAAGTAGGTTATAGCGCTTGCAAGGCAAAAAAATATTATTTATATAGCTATATTGGTATAAACATACTTTACGAACAGGAAAAATATACAAGACAAAGTAAGCAAACAATAGAAAAAAACTTAGTTACTTTTTATGAATAAGAATGATAAATAATTATGCAACATTTTATCCTCCCTTTTTTCTAATTCAAATACAAATTTATCAGTATCTGTATTTTTGAAACTATCATGGTTATTAATACTAAAGTCATTTAAAACGGGATATTTACCATGATTTGATTTTTGAGTTATCCAATATTTCGGCACAGTTGCATGCGCCATGATCACGGAGTAACTCAGTTACTCCGTGATCATGGCATATATCCCGTTTTAAATGACTTTAGTAGTATCTGTATTATTTATCAAAGTGAAGTGACCTGAAAAAAAGCTAAATAATTAATTTCAAAAGGTGCAAATATGCTGGTTTCGATGGAGCCTATGCATTTGCTCCCATTGGAGTGCATTTGCTCCCATTGGTGTGCATCTGCTGATTTGAGTCGAGACTAGGGTTCGTGGGGTACCTAAACTCTCCGGTACCGAAGCTCTCCGAAAGCAACACATGACTGCTGAGTATCTTGCGCAGCGCACTAGCATAACCATCAAGCGGGGCAATGCAACCAGCATGTTGAGGCCGCCTCCGACTGGTATGGAGATCAGTTACGCTACCTGCAGTTTTTTTCCAACGGTCTGCAGTTATATCTATTGTAAATACTAGTACTAATATGTTTCTATCAGATTGATTTTTTTGTTATTAAACTTCCATAGAAGATGCTAGACAATCCACACAGCATTATCTAGTCCCAAGGTAAGCAGAACTTGTGTTATAATGAAAATGTTCATGCTCCGATAGCCGCGGCGTAAAAATCGACCCCTCTATACTGGACGTCGTAAGAGCTGATCATGGAAACCTTCCAGAGGAAGGGCAGCAGCTTCTGTCTGTGTGTTTCTAACACCTCTAATGCGGCGTGGTGACTGAGGCATAACAACCTTGTTTGGGGAATGCAAGTTTAGTAGCGTACAAATGAGGATAATGAAATTGAGCCATACAGTGTTTTCAATTCACGACAAATTCATGAATGGAACAAATCATCCATGTGGGCTGACTACAGAATTATAGCTAACTACGTATACATACATTCAATTGTTATGACAAGCAATTCATTGATATCATATTAATCGAATAATATGAATGGAATGTTCTATAATATTTAATGACTTAAACGATAATTCAATACTATTAATATCTCTTTTTACAAGGTTTATAAAATGAACTTCGTATTCGTGTTTAAGTCAAGCCTTTTTGAACCATTTTCTTACAGCATAAGACTTTCAATTGCATGTATGATAAAATGAGATAATTAATTTTCTGCAGTTGTCGACTCGCGGCCACGAAAATTACTTTTGATCGTTATTTATCTTTTATTATTATTCTTTAACCTAAAAGTGTGGGACCTAGTATTCGTTATTTGTTAATATTTGTTTATCGGGAAGTAGACAAATAGGTACGTAATGGTGTTCTACTAGGTAATTGTTTATATACCGATAAACGTGCTCTCTTTGGTTTAGCTATTTTATTAAGTGGCTTACATATTAACATCAGTTTTTACTGATTTTTGTTTCATATAATATAAACCATTAGTGAACAAACTTGAAAAACGTACAAAACTAAAATAATAAACGAATTATAACGGAAGCCTAAAAACGTACCTAAACAATATCGAGTCGTTCGTCAACTCACACCAAGAATCTTGTCCCAACCGGTGTGAGTTGACGAATCGTAAAAAAAATATTATTTTTGTTCTGCAACTCCCACCACCCTTTGTTTCCATTTCTATTGTATTGATCAATCGCATTCGAGATGACACTTATACCTAGTCAATAACACGAAAAACAAAGGTATATATTCTCTGAAATAGGAGGAAAATACTAGTAAAAAATGAGTTGTTTCATTTATTTTCCTTTCAACATTCTTAAAATTTTGATTAATAAACCACTGTCTTTATATGAGGAAAACCGATATTGTTCTCATTTGCACGTGGTAGCCGATATACATCCCCAAACAACCCCCTTGTTATAATATAATATGGATTATATTGTAATCCATGTTATATTATAACAAGGATCCATATTCATCACGATGTACGCATATTAGTGATTGCTGCCGTGCCGGCCGCCGCCGCCGTGGAGGTCGCTCATAAATATTTTGTTATTAAAATGGTTTTAGAATGTACCACTTTCATCGCACACCACAGATGAAGGTGGTACATTCTAACACCGCAGACATCTAAACTTTGTTCATCAATTTTGTTATTGTATTCATGGATATGTACTCGTATTATCATCATTGATAGTTAAATATTTACATTTTCATTTATTATTCATTCACACCCATGCGCGACACCGTTGTAAAGGCATTCTTTAGTCATCGTCTGTCAAATATGTAGGGAAGCCTACGATATAAGCAATCTACATATATCCTACTCCGGCCAAGCCGATAAGGATAAACAGGGTTCAAGAGTATATTAGTAAGGGATACTTAAAATGTATCCCTTATTAATATTTCTACAGCCTAAATAATCGTGGAAATCTATGTTTCAAATGGTTTACAAACGTTCCTCTTAAAGCACTCTATTTAAAAAAAACCGCATCAAAATCCTTTGCGTAGTTTTAAAGATCTAATCATACATAGGCACAGACAGACACTGGGAAGCGACTTTGTTTTATACTACATATTATAGTGAGTGCAAACATTATTTCTTCAGACTGGGTCGAGTATATACATATAGGTATAGAGATGATATAGTTTTTACTAGTCGGTATCAGGCGCCATGAACGCTACAATGTTCTGTGCTTGCCTAATATTGTATCAAAATATGAATAATAAAATATCAGAAGTCATAGTATGACAGTGCACTCTACCACGTGTCTCATTATTTAGGTAATTACATAATTAATACCTACTTATTATAAATAATAACGTAGCGTAAGGACAAAGGTTAAAATAGCTAACTAATGTAGATAATTATAACCAAAGTGTACTGTGCTAGTTCTATCACCATAATAGTTAATTGCATTCCACAAATCGATTAATTTGTTAAAAGTATCTTAAGTGCCGGTCAAATATTATTAAATACGGCAATACCTTTTGCACATACATACCCATGTACGAGCTGCCATGACTTATGATTTTTTGTTTGCACTCAATGTGATTCAAGGTCAAGTGAATCTTGACCTTGGCTGAGTTTCTATGTGTTTGGGCGCTTCTACAGTCACTTGCGACAGGGGACGTCGCAGGCGTTTACTGATCACACTGCATATCTAGTCAGTATTACTACTTTTCGAGTCTTACTGCCGATTGATTTACTAATTAATGATTAAAATTCTTGTTAAATAGTTTTTTCTCTTTCCGAATTGACGTTGACAACGATTTGAATATAGCGTACGAAGAACCGGCTGTTAGAGCCGCACTCTAAAGCGGAGTTAAAAGTTACACATTTTACCATGCAAACCGTACTGAGATAAGCATATTAATTAGATAAAATGCATTATTCAAGTAATGTGCGTTATCATCAAGCTTTTTTCTGCAATATTGTGTCCAAATCCCTATTTATTATACTCAGTTTCAGTACTTTAGTTAAAAGCCTTCAGAAATCAATGTCCAGCCTCTGCAGTTTAACCCCAAAACAAGCGTGTCGCAGTTAAACAACCAACAATGTACATGTGCGTCATGGGCACTCAAAAAGATATCTTTAAGAAATGGAGTTGTCATTGTATGCAACGACGGAGCAAGCCTTTTTGTTCATGCAGTATTGTGTGAATTCCGTATGAGAATGCCACCGTGAGTGGCGAAAGAAATGACTAGGATCATCTACTATGTACTGATTTCAGATGCTACCGCTGTCTGTCAAATATTATAGGGTGCTCGCCGTGAATCCGCGGCTCACGCCACCGGAAACTTATGGTTGCTTCCAAGAAACGTTTGATCTTAGCCTTAACTGCCGCAGTTAACGTTGCGCGTTTATATTACTCTCGTTCACAAATGTAAAGTTGCATTTTCAAATTCTATTCGCGTAAGAAAACATAGGTTTCAACTTGGATATATAAAGTTTTTTTCATACCTGTTTATAAATTCTAAATAGCTGCCTTCCATCAGCTACGCGGCACGGCGCACCGATTCGCAAATAAAACGATTCATTGGTGAAAGTAAATGTGAAATCTTTGATCGTATGTAAAACACTGAGCAAAGGACGGCCTGGCCGCAGTGTGGCCACGGCCCAAGAATAAAAGTCAATACGGAATAAGAATAATCTCGGCCTCAATCAGCTCGGAGACGGGTTATCGCCGACTCAACTCGAGTCTGACGTATTCAGCCAGACTCTAACGACATCGCCTTGCCTGTCTATCTGAATATCGGATATGAGGTTCCCATAATCCAACCCCTGCTTACTTTGGGGCTAGATGATGCTGTGTTAAATGTCCATCATCATCATCATCATCAGCCTATAGCAGTCCACTGCTGGACATAGGCCTCCCCCAATGAGCGCCATAGCGCCCTGTCTTCAGCTTGCCGCATCCAGCATCTACCTGCAGTCTTTCGCAGGTCGTCATCCCACCTGGTCGGAGGTTAACTGTCCAGCAATATTATATTTATAACAAATTGTTGTTCGCTTGGGTAATTAATTATACATCACATACCGCATATTACTTTTCTATGTACGGAAAATAAAACCATATAGGGTAAAATATACATTTTGTCGACGAGCTATGATGATATATTTAATTAATGCAACGATTCATTGCTACCAGCTTATATTTAGCGAATGATTCGTCTTTGTAGGTCTTTATCTAAAAATCGGCCAGAATGTGTCAACAATCTTCCATTTGCAGAAGTGTGACGTATACCACGGTTACAGTATGAATAGAAGGAGCTAAGACTTCAGTTCGTTTTGCAAGCTGCACAAACAAACACTTATAGTACAAGGAACCTTGGCGTCACTTCGTTTTGTTAGTCCACCGGTACACTTCTACACCGTGTATGTCTGAACACAAGTAATAGAGGTAGAAACTCAACAAAAAGCTAAGCAAATTGGGAAGTTGTTTTCAGAATACTCGGATAGGAAAACGTGATATAAAAACTTACGAGGAGAGCCATTTACTGAGCTCATAATAAATTTTAACGCCTCTTAAGGGTACGGCGACCCTCGCTTGCAAAAATCGCTCCGAATATCGCTGTCCCTGTTTAACCCTTGCGCCGCGCCCCATGTGTGCGCGATAGCAATATTAGCCGTTCAAAATTTGGTTTGTTCCGTAATACCAAAAATTATGACAGAAAACTTTTTGTATTCTTCAAAAAGTATATTGTTATTCTGTAACTAGACAATATAAGCTATGTTCCTTAATAAATAAAACGTAAGATATTGATGTTTTTAATACGAAACAAATAGCAAGAAAACTTGTCCATTTTCGCATAAAAATGTGCAAAATGAGATTAGCTTTCATTTCATTTTAGGTAAGTATTTTGAAAAAAGAACTATTTGGGAACCTAGATAAATACTATTTTAATACAAATAATGCAATATTATGGTGGAAATCTGCTTGAATCAGAAATAATTTTGGTATTACGTTTTTATGAAGAATTCGTCCCTCCGGAGGCCCCTTAAGGCTTCTTGCCTTATAAGTTATAACAGTTAAGAAGAAATACAAGTGTATTGTGTGGATTCTTTTATTATAAATGTTTTTGAAATTTCTTATTTAGCAATATTCCTTAGCATAATTTAATATAACTTTAGGTACTTTATCAAGTATAAAAAAGTTATTGTACTCCAGAAAAGAAAGTTTTATAAATTAAGTACCTGGATAATAGGTTGGCAGATGACAGTAAGTATTGTTATATTAACTATAGTTATAAATAAATAATGAATAAATAATGCTGGACAATTCACACAGCATTATCTAGCCCCATGGTAAGCAGAGCTTGTGTTATGGGTACTGATATACATAATATATATTACATAGATAGATATTTTTTATTATACATAGAAAACGACCAGAACACCCGGAACAAATATCTGCAGATCGTACACACAATTGTTCCGAGGCGGGAATCGAACCCGCAACCTCCTGCGTCGCAGGCGGACCTTCGCCCACCGCGCCACATCGGTCGTCAATTACTATATCACTATGTAATTACTATAACACTTAAAGGAGCCATAAGTAATGCAAATGATTGCTTGAACTCCCAAAAAAGTGTTTGGATCATTTGAAACCATTTAAAATCATAATAGAAGAAAGTGGTGACGACAACACTAAAGCAAGCAAGCAGTCAGAAAGTAATTGTGTACAATAATTGCAAGCAGAGACGATAGACGTCTTTATCAGCAAAGGTACATTGGGTCTTTCCAGGCATGTTCTATATTTAATAATAATAATGCTGGACAATTCACACAGCATTATCTAGCCCCATGGTAAGCAGAGCTTGTGTTATGGGTACTAGATAACTGATATACATAATACAATACATTACATAGATAGATATTTTTTATTATACATAGAAAACGACCAGAACACCCGGTACAAATATCTGCAGATCGTACACATAATTGTTCCGAGGCGGGAATCGAACCCGCAACCTTCTGCGTCGCAGGCGGACCTTCGCCCACCGCGCCACATCGGTCGTCAAAATTTGTACCTCATTTGTAAACCTAGCTGTAAGTTTCTCCAAAATTTTGTAAATAAATAAATAAATCACAGTGACAGAGCAGATAGATTTAGACTTAAATAGGCAAATAACCATGTATTATACATATAAGAGATGAACATGCTAGTGGTTTCTTTTTCACTTCTTCCACTAGTGGACAAAAAATTGAAGTGAACAGTAAAATAATTTTATTTGATAATAATTTAATGTATAAAATATGACTTGGTTAAGTGCTTATTTTGTAAGCCTAAAGAAATAAATGATTTTTGACTTTTAACTTTTGACTTTTGATACGAATATAAAGTCGTTTGCCTTGCCAAACTTGGCGAAACTTCTCAAACAGTTCTCAAATGACATTAGTTCAAAAGTAGCCGAGTTTTTTTTTATATTATTCCTCTAATATTATCAGAGACTTTAAGTATCTAGTTTTAAATTAACATTATTATATTTTACTTAGGTATATTGTTTATATCTACTTATTCTTCTCTAACTGCTTATCTATTATATGAATGCTATATTATTTATCTATATATTTTAATCATATCTTATCTACCTATTTCTAAAAATGACCTGCTGCAACATTAGCTGGGGAGCCCCACGCTTGGTCTCATAGAGGGCAGCCGCCTCCTGGATTCTGAGATCCAATAGAAGTTAACCTGCTAGCACTAAGGCTGAGTTTAATGACACTGTGCGGTACGCTTTTGTTAGTTTCAGGGCAAAATATCTTTGAACCGCGTTGAGATGTTTGCGCACACTGAGCTTTTTGGTAGCAGGTGCCCAAACGCTAGCCGCATAGGTCATTACAGGTTCCACTGCTGCTATGTATATGACTCGAATCACTTCCGAATGGAGACCCCAGCTGCTTCTGGTTGCCCTGGACAGCTGCTTGTATATGACTTGTAAATTATTATTTTATCAACAAAATGACTATCTGACTATATGTTCAATGCCTTTCTGCATGTATTTGCAGTATGGGCATTGAAGGTTAGCTTGCTATCGATGGTCAGTCCCAGAAGCCGGACCTCGGTTGACATGCCAATGTCGATTCCACCCATCTTCAGGAGTGGAGTATCGTACTTTAGTTTTCTCGTTATGATGATCATCGCGCAGGTTTTATGCTGAGCAAATTTTAGTTTGTTTCCAAACCCCACTCCCGAACATAAGCGAGAGCGGCATTGGCCTGTCTTTGGAACTCTAATGCTGTGTCTCCATCAAACAGCATCACCACATCGTCTGCGAAAGCCTAGCCAGTGTCCACGCTGGGACCTTTGAGGAGGGGGTAGTATGTAGCAGTGGTCTATTGTCTTAGGAGCCTATTGTCTTATCACGAGTGTCAATAAAAATCGTTTATCGGTCAAATAAGGACGGTTTCATGGATCGACCAGACGGGATCCAAGCAATTAACCTTTAGACAATCGTCTAGTGAAACAATGGAGTGCTTAAAGTTGGAACTCATGTGATTATGATCTATTTCGTTGTTTTTATGCAAATAGAGTTCGTGTTTCCAAAGATGATCCTGCATCCATCAGTATTTTATGAGATATTTCTTTTAAAAACAGCATTTCTTTTAATTCTATGGCATCGGTAGCTCTTTCAGCTTGTGATCGATTGATAGTAGCTGTACAAAAATAGTACTCTAACAGGCTAATTTGGCCCGAGGATTTTACTTTAGGTTATATATATATGATGCCACGTACAGACATGTAAAACTTATCGAATGCACTTATGATTGGATTATGATTACACCCCTGTTATTCGGGGGCTAAATAAGTATGTACATGTAGCTAGTCTGGTCGTTTTATTCAATGCTTAATTATATAGTATGTAAGCATTGAGCATTGGGGCGAAGGTACCAAGGGTTAAACCTCTACCCTGATTGAGAGTCAGTGATACAGCAATAGCACTTTTCTACCCGTACTTCTATACACTTGTTACCGCGTCTTTTAATACGCAATTTACATTACTTGTCGATTTGAGATCCTTCCTTCAATAAATATAACAGAAACTTGACTACAAGCAAGGACTTTTAATTTTGTGTGTCATGGTTTGTTTACAAACATTCTACATCGAGTTTGGCTAGTGTATAGGTACGTTCATTTGCTTACTTTGAGGGCGATAGAAGAAGCGCACCAAATCAATACTAAAACTGCTTCTAGTTCATACCACAGAGTACAAACAGATGGTCTGTTTGTATTATCAATCACACTTTGCTTACAAACCGTCCTAATATTGTTATCATTATGAAAATAAATTGTCCAAGTAAACATTAGGTATTAGGTGGCGATTTGAACACGTTCCGCGGTCCGGCCTTTGTTTGAACGATTTGTTTAGAAATTTAACGTTGACGGTGTAACCAGCCGTCGATAACATGTGGCAATGTAACAATATTCACCAATTAGTGGCCACTATCAGTACTTTTTGTGATCTGGCTAAGGGATTGTTGTGTGGTCGGAGATCTATTATTTTTTGTACCTGTTAAACCTATCAGTACATAGTTTTTACCTATACCACAGATAATATAATACATACTGTACCTATACTATATAGGATAAAATAAAGTCGCTTCCCGCTGTCTGTCTGTCCCTATGTATGCTTAGATCTTTAAAACTACGCAACGGATTTAGATGCAGTTTTTTTAATAGATAGAGTGATTCCAGAGGAAGGTTTATAAACCGTTTGACACATAGATTTAAACGCGGCCGCGCGGGCGAAACTGCGGGGTAATATAGAACGAATTTTCTGGTTGCTAAAATTTATCTCATTCGGGCTTTAAAAAATAAATCAGATTTTTACCCAAGTATTGTCGAAGAATTTTTAGTTGTATGTTCCTGAAAGACAGGTCCGTTTTAGGTCAAATCTGCTTGGGAAGTAAAATAAAATACATGCAACAGCTAGGTATACCATAGTATTGATCTAAAGGTCCGTTGAGCTCTCTGCAACCGGTTGTACCACATCCAGTGAAAACGGCAAGTTGCAATGAGGCAATACCGAACAACACGGCAATTTTATGATTTAAAATAAACAAACAAGTTGTAAAGTTAAGCGGAGATACACAAGATCTAGGTGCGAATCCTATTTCAGTAAATGAGAATGTTTTTTTTCAGTGATGTGTCAGGGCTTCTACTGAGGTAAATTGAAAAACTAAAATAAAGAGCCTCACTTCAAGAATGCTACAGAATTAAAAAAAGAACTTGAATAATGTCTAAAACAACGTTCAAACTTCTACTAACTATAGAGATATTTTCAAAATCTTCAGAAATATCCAGAAATTGAAAAACAAACTTATTGGTTAATGTTCATAAATATTCAGACAAAGTTTGAAATAAGGCATATCTACACACATATATAATTGACACACATTTAGAATCTCTTTTTTTCAATACACAGTGTGTGTTTTTAACTGGGACTGTATGGGAGCACCCATAACCAGAGGTGGTATGGGCACACTTAAAAAACAATATCTATATAATAATCCTTTTTTGAGAAAATATAGATATATATAACATAAGATTATTTTTGTGAAGTTGATATTAGTAAATTGGTTTAAAAAGTTATGTCAATCAGTCTCATCTGTGGATCTTTTCATTAAAAAACATTTTTGGAAGGCAGTTAGTAACAGATTAGTAGCGTTGGATCTGTAAGAAAATAGTTTATCAAAAACTAACTTTTTAAACCAAAGTAACTCTGGTTATGCTGGGGGCCCACTGCCCCCATACTGTCTCAGTTAAAAAAACACACTGTATAGCTCGAAAACAGACGGTTCGCATACTTATTGTGAATATAAGTCGATGGCAAGGCTACTTGGGATTCTACACGTAAAGCGTCGTCGAAACAACCTTGCTGCAAGGTTTTGGTGTAAGCTGAGTATGTACATTATCTGTGACCGCTTCCTTGCGTTGCCCAATCTCATTGATGATCTTTGTGTTTGACAACGGCCTTTGACACTTCATCGTCATTAATATCAACGTCTTATACTTCTAAAAAAGCATTATTGAAAAAAGCAAAATTATAATGATTTTGTCAATTGCTTGGAGCAAATGCACCCTTTAGATCCGGATATATACACGATTCGCTTCACTTATTGTCAGAATGTTATGATAATTTAATTGAGTATAACATTGATAACTGGTTGTTTGATGTCCGGTTAAAATTCGATTTATATCGGATTTGATGACCCGATATTATTTTCCAGTGCCATGATACACAACACTTTATCTCTGTGCCTTTGTATTTTCTCATACACGTGTTTGTTAATTAATCTACTCTACTGTATATAATAACCAGTTAATTATTTATATGTAACCAGCTTTTGTTCGTGGCTTCTCATAGATTCAAAAGTATAAAGTATCTAACTTTTTTCCTACTTTAGAAGAACGTAGATGTAAACACAAATGCCCGAACTAATAAAAGTATTGGCGTGAAAAAAAATGCTGGACAATCTACACAGCTTCTAGCTAGACCCAAACTAAGCAAAGTTTGTTTTATGGGTTTACTATGTGATTTTTTACTATACATTATTTTATGTCCAGAAAACCCGGAACAAATATGTACAGATCGTACACACAATTATCCCGAGGCGGGAATCAAACCCGCGGAAGGAGGTCCTCTTGCTTCGTAGGCTGCCCTTCGCCTACTACGCCACAGAGGTCGTCAAACAGTGAAGTCAAGAAGTAACAAACGTCTAATTTTCGCAATAAATGTGACGTGATATGTTTAAAAGGACAAACGTATAATAAAAAATACCACAAAAACGCGATACAATAAAGGATTGAACCTTTCAAACAAAAAATTATACAATTCGGTTCATCCGTTTTGTCTTTTACCTTTTATAATTGTCCGATTATATTTCGAAGAACTCCATCGTAATAAAATAAAAACATTTAAGGTCTTAATTGTTGTGTGGCTTAACTCTATAGTAAATACGTGATTTAGTGAAAAAAATATTTATGAACTTGAGATATGCTTTCCCCAAATATCTGTAGTATAGCTCAGTGGCTATACCATCTAATAGAAGCGGTCAAGGCGACTGTTTTTGGTAATTTTGACGCCGACCGAATGATAATGTTGTTTATAAAATCGGCAGAAAGATGGTGCGATAATCTGTGGTTAATCGCGGCGACCCATGAGAATCGTTTTACAACTTACATAACGTTTTTGCGGGCGACTATCAACTAGCAATGAGATTCACAGCTATTGTCTTACAGGTAATGTAAATGCAAAAAACTAACAAATTACCTTACCTACGTAGGTACCTGGTACCATGTGCCGCAGCTTCGGGTAAAGAGCTCATTATCTTACTGCCAAACCGCTAGAAATGAATAATGTGGTTATGTTTGGTTTACCTTCTTGAATTTATCCTGTTTGTTATTCAGAAAATCAATTAGGTACAATGGGTTTGTTCATTCATGGCTAGATTTGCAATGTGCAGTGGGACGAGTAGGAATTAAAAAAAAATTATGTGCGTTATTTCGGTAATTTGTTATTTTCTTTGTCTTTTTTGTTATTGTCTATGTTAGACAAAACCGTTTACAAAAGCTCTGTAATATTTAAACAATATGCAATCATCTGTAATGTTATGATATTATGTAAAAAAATATTTTTTTTGAATTTATTTTGAATAATTTAAAGGCAAATAAAGCACCTTGAGTTTTGATTTTTTTGAACCAGCCCCACGCCTTCATGGTGGTCATCTTTGGCTAATGTATTTTAGAACCATGCAAGTGTACTAACTATTAGTTCCCGACCACAAACAAAGCAGATAAATTACTTGAGACATGTTTCTAGAAAAAAGTTCGTCAAGGTTTATCTAGTAAGTCTCTGCATTTATAAATAATATCAACTTTGTTTTTTAATGGACACTTATATCTGCAATTGCATTCTCGCAAACCGATTATTTTATCAATATCAACCACATTATGCTAGATGATGCTGTGTGGATTGTCCAGCATTATTTATTTATTATAAGTCATAGAAATAAAAACAAATGCTTTATAATGCTGGACATTTTCGCACATCAAATGCTTCTTTGTTGTCTTTACATGGTGATGCACGATTACTATCGCTTTATCAATTTGTTATGTTATGTATGAGTGACACGCCGCGAACCATTACGCCGCGAACACTCGCTAGTAGCGCGATGCCTTGTGTAACAAGCTACAAAAAAGGTCACCCCCATCACACTCTATTATATAGGTATATTAGGTATAATATGGTTATTTTTAATTTTTTAATCTTTTAGTTTTATGAAGGACAAACAAATAATCATACGGAAAAAGTGAACAAATATTCTAGTTTTACAGACCTGAAAAAAGTGATGTTATTAATTTGAAGTGTATCTCTCTGTGTCACTATAGGTCTATGATAGCTCCAAAACAAATGAACTGCTTTACTGTAGTCCATAATGGATCTTGCCATGTATCTACTGAGAAATAAACTTCGAGATAGATCCACACACCTTCCTAAACGGATCTACTAAGAAATAAAGTTTTCAATAGATCCATCATGGATCTAGTCAATGGATCTAACGAGAATCATCCAATTTTTTTTCTGAACGGTTCAATCAAGCCTAATTGAGACTATTGGTACTCGCAGCTATGAAAATATGTGCAGCTGCTCAAATGCTAAGGTTCTAAGAAAGACCGTAATCGATGGATCGCTCTCAAAGCAATATGGAGTTGTTTGTAATATATTTCATAGCTTAATCTAAGCTATGATAGATATTACGATTGGATTATATATTATTCAGATCAGATATACATCTGGATAATGTGTAACGTAATTATCTATCTACCTACATATATGTTACCAGCAATCTGTATAATTCAGGTATTCTATACAATACCTATACCTGGGGCGTCCAGGTAATGTATGAAATATTATGAATATTATTGTCCATTACATACTTTACCTAGGTAATGAATATAATTCCTAGGGATTGTATAGAGTATCTGCTGTTCCACCGGCAATGTATATAATAAATGGATCCTGGTCTATATTTATCCATATACACTAAAATCTATAGAACATCTAAATAGTTGTGCCACGTAGCATACCTATACACGAAGATTGTAAGTTGGTATACGCGATAGTAAACGTGGTCAGCCGATATTCGGCCATAACAAAATGTTTGCAATAACATGTTTCTTAGGTAAGTGAACATGTAACCAGAAATAAAACCGCAAAGGGCGTAAAGTGCTCTACGCACGTGGCTGTCAATAGCAGTTTCGGTTGACGAATGTCTGCAAAATTGAATAGAAGAACAGCGGATAGTAATCAATAACCTTTTTAAAAATCAATAATTTTTTTGTTGCGTGTGTAGGCGATTTTGTTACGTTAGATCCCTTGATTTTATTAACTAGTTATTTAAGGAAATTCGCCTCTGATTCAAGCTACTGATTGGAATTTCGTATCTTTGCCTCTTTGCTTTATTCTTTCGTTTTCTATTCTTTATTTAGAATTTAGACGACCGATGTGGCGCGGTGGGCGATGGTCCGCTTGCGACGCAGGAGGTTGCGGGTTCGATGCCCGCCTCGGAACAATTGTGTGTACGATCTGCAGATATTTGTTCCGGGTGTACTGGTCGTTTTCTATGTATAATAAAAAAAATCTATCTATGTAGTAAATTGTATTATGTATATCAGTTATCTAGTACCCATAACACAAGCTCTGCTTACCATAGGGCTAGATAATGCTGTGTGAATTGTCCAGCATCATTATATTATTATTTATTTATTTTTAATAGATAATTGTTATTTTCAATTATCGGGTACATAAATAAACAATTTTGTATTGCTCATGCATAATTAAGAAGTTAGTATTTTTCTAGCACGTTTCCAATATTTATTTCCGTTCCTTCAATACTCTTGGTTCCACAATTGGACAATCATATGGAAAGCTGTTATTGACTATTCGGGCAAGGCAAGCAAGCCGGTTGTACGGCTATTTTCGGAGTTCCTTGGGTTTAAATTTTTTGTGCTATATTTTGTTACTTTTTGTGTTTAAGCTGCAACATAATGCGGTTCTTTTAAATTTTCCTATCCCCTAACCAGAGTCTAAACTCAATAATCTTCATTTATTATTGCAGATTTTTTTTATTTAAACAGGTGTTACATAGGTTTTAAATAGTTGGTCAGACATCCTCCTTACAAAACCATGTCACTTTATCTGTGTCGAGCAATAACGGTCTCCTCCTGACTTGTTTGCTCTCGCAAATCTGCTCACGAACACTGTTGGTTCGACGTTCATTGATTAGCATAAACGCAATACTTAGGTTCCTAGTTTGTTTTAGTGTCCGAGGTAAGTAATTTTTTTTGGCCATAACTGTCCCACAGCTGGGAAAAGGCCTTTGATTTATCCTTCCACTTCGCGCTAGTCGAGGCTTGTGTAACGGTCAGCAAGTCACGCCATCTTGTCCTGGACTTAGAAGTAAGTACCTACATGGAGATAGTAAATTTAAGTTCGCTTGTAATTTCCACTAGTTCTAAATTGTTATGTTCTTTAATTATTATTTCTTGTTGACAGAGTAACTTGGTGTACGTACTATAAAAGTATTTATATATATTTTTAATTGTCTTTTATTTATCTGACCATGTGAAAGTAATAGACTATCCAGGAATAAAGACAAAAGGGACTGACAAAAATTAGGCCAGAGAAATATCTACAGGCGAAATAAACAGGATATCCCAACTCTGTGTCATATCATAATAATGCTCAATGCTGGTAAAGCTTGTAATCATGTTTTTAATATATTAATGAAGCTGCTTGTTTTCCAACGAATGAAATCAACTATACAACTGCGATACGATGAAACTAATTAAAGTTTGCTGGTATTAATAGCTAACTCAGTCATCGGTTTATGCTTGAGTAACGCTTATCTATCCTATTTCATAAACGTCACTCAAGAATAGATGTATGACTGAGCAAGCTTTCGTAATATAGGCCTTAGTGTTTTTGTTGCATGAACAGGGAATAATGTGAATCCCCAACGATACTTACCTGTGCGATTGTAAAAACAGATTACATCGGCACCAGAATGAAAAGAGAAAAACCTTACAAAGCTAGCAAAGGTCAACTTTAAAGATCAACAATGTACCTGTGCAGGAAACCGCATTCTGATTAGAATATTAATTTAACAGAGTACCTACTAATTGAGCAGCTGACCTCCTGGATGATTCTAGGATAGTCGCTGATTGATCCTGTCACACCACTATGCGCCCTTGTCATACCAGTGGCGGCATCATTGTCTGCGTGGAGGTTACCACTCTCTAAGCTTATATATAGGCCTCCTCATCAATTTCGATGACGGCGACCCTAAGTAATCACGGATTTTTTCTATCATGAGCTCTAATATGGCTCGCTAGACCGAACTTGGTCTTGAATACCCTACGGCACGCATGGCAGTAGTTGGCCCGATGAGTTATATGTATACGTGTAGGAGGGCTTAGGTCTCCGTTTACGTATCTGGCGTCTTGCGTCCATTGCCTCGATGCGATTAAGCCTTTTAGTAGTAGTTTTGATTTATAGTCTTTCTAAGCTAAAAAAGACTAAGCTAAGAAAGACTATTGAATATCATAACAGAAATAGATGCTTTATCGCAGATAAAATAATACTATAGCTATTAGTAACAGAATGTCACATGATGAAAAAGCGGTGTGTTCCTGATAATCAAGCAAAGAAGTATATTATAAAAAGTAAATATTATTTCCAAGGTCTTGTATCCAACTAATATTATTGTTACTTGAGACCGCTTTCAACCAAACAATACGAAGAAGTATTGTTTCCTTTTTCTGAGATAAAATTCCCTTTCAGCGGAGAAATTTGTGTAGAAAGGGGTTTAAAGATTTTTTTTATGGAAGGTGGCTCTAATATCACCTACCACTTTGTTGCGATGAGAAGAACTATTGCTCTAAATAATGTTTTTCATGTGTAAATATCTCAGAAACCGAACGCTTTAGGAAATTTAATATTTTTTTTATTAGGAATAAATAAAACGTTATAGTTGTATCAAGGTTTTCGGGTAGAGAAATCAAATGATGCGATTATGACAAGGTTTATAATGAATAGCTAAGAACATAAAACTATGTAAATGTTAAATTTTACAACAACGAACATACATTTAAAGGTTTACGGGCTTGTTCTACTTGAAAAGAAAGGTCTAATATCACAGAAATATATGAGATATTAGATCCAAAGCGCCTCCTTGGGTCGTATTGTGAAGCTTATCAGTTACTGAATTACGATGTGTTTGTCCCACGACCCCGCCCTTGACTAAAGTTTTACTAAAAATAGTGCATAAAATGGAATGGTACAGGCTTCCTCAGCAAGTATAAGAAAGATATCATGCACTGCACATGTAGGTCACACAATATTGCTGTCCTGGCACGTCGGATAAAGCTTGTAAAGTTATGAGAAAGGTACATTGAATGGAAAACTGAAGTGCAATAAAACTTTTGGAACTTTTTATGAATAAATTAATAACACAAAAGTCATGATTACCTTATACAGGAAATTCAACCTCGAAGAAGGCTTCGAATTCTCAAGAAACGTTGGTGAGAATGTGCATAAACCGTAGAAGTGATGCACCAACGGCGGCGTCGCGTTCTGATATCGTCATTATAGTGTGTCGTGATCGAGTTGCGATCGGTAATGGTTTCATTATCGAAAGCAAAGGTGGTAGTGGTAACGTAGCCAAAGAAAAAGAGTTAGGATAGATCGGTATTTCTGCCGATAAAAACTCACTCGCAGTGCTTTACCGTACCGTGATCATGGCGCATGAAACTGTGCCGAAATATTGGTAAACTCAAAAGTCAAAATATGACAAATACTTTTAAGTGCAGATCTACAATACACTGAAGTCATATTCACACACGTATGAATTATTTCAAAGACACTTAACACTCCTTCCGAATTTCAAATACAATGTCATTACCTAGGTGACATCAATCTCCATTCCAAATTTTATAAACATCCATTCAGTCATAAAAAGGTTACAGAGAGAGACCGACCATAGGCATATATTTTTATTATCATAGTATATATAACTCTGTAACCTATGGATAGAAATACCATGGATATAATGGAACGCACTGTTATTAAAATTAAAATAAATAAAACGTATACGTACAATCCATTTTTATGTACACTTTGCGTAGTTAGTCTTATGTAGGTAGAAGAAGTAATTATTTCGTTTGGTGATTCAGAATAACCTATAGATAAATTGTGGTGGCATTTTCATGCATTCAGCTGGCTGCAGAGTGTGAACCGGTTTAAATACAACACTAGTTGTTTACCTCACGTGCTACCTATTATTTCGTGATTAAAATAATTTCAAGAATAAATTACAAGTAACATGTGTCTTGCTGAATGACAAATATTCACTAGCTTCATCCCGCAGCT
The DNA here is from genome assembly GCA_947044415.1 of Eupithecia dodoneata. NCBI lineage: Eukaryota > Metazoa > Arthropoda > Insecta > Lepidoptera > Geometridae > Eupithecia > Eupithecia dodoneata. The sequence continues at coordinate 11,352,235 of OX345655.1, read as the reverse complement.
TTGATGGTGGTTAAATGCATTCCTGGTTTAGAATAGATTTAGACTGTAATACGCATTTTTTTTGCCCGATCCGTTCAATACTTTCAACGTCTATGTACATATATATTTAACGTGAAGAAGTTTAATTTTTTTTATTATGGATTTGTTAAATTATATTAAGAAAAAAATAATATTCATCCATTCTTAACCATTTAAATTAGTGTGACGATAAAATACGCATGTACTAGTTTAATCTGTCTGGTTGATGATATTATATTGTGAGCAATATTTGAATAGACGTTGGTAAAAATATTATAATATTTATCTGCGAGTAGCTTCAAAAGTTCTACGGACTTCTTTTTATATTTTAAAACCGGATTTACTTTTTATTAGAGGCATGCAAAAAACTAGCGTTCACAGATCCTAAATAAAATGTCAGTTAAACAAAAAATATTTTTAGTAACAGAATTTCCAAATAAGAGGTATAAATATATGTATATAGTTTTTCAGCAATCCTCGGTCGTTCAGTTGAGGCGTTCTTTCAAAGTATAGAAAAACGAACAATCGCGGTGTACAACGTACGAATATGACTTACCAAGTACCTACATTTTTGCATTTTTAATCATTTAGACCAATTACTTTAGCATACAAAAAAATATATCAAATAATTGGTAAAGCGTCTTAAAATAATCGAGTATTGTTAATAGTCCTGTGATCATAACGATCAAAATCATTAATTCTAAAAATACTAGCGGCCTTTAATAGTCTTAGACAGACTACAGAGAGACTTTGTATTAGATAAATTGAACTAGCAACTCAGGCATAGGAATCACAAGGTACATACATACTGTATACGCCATTTATGATTTTCAAAAATACCTCGTAACAATAGCTAACAGCCACTCGAACTCTCTCTTTAAATCAGTCTTGAACGTAATATAATTCCAACCTACCTAACAAAATCGTAAAAATAAAAGCAACATCTAGCCCCAAGTTAAGCAGAACTTGTGTTATTTATGTTTGTAAACATGTAGGAATTATTCACAGATTTTCCTGAATAATTAGCCTACATTTATTATAAATAACTCACAAAAGAATCCATTTATTAGTTTTTGGACAATAACTAATCGTTTTTGTGCTGCGTTCACGTTAAACGTGCTATTAATTATGAAGTCTAGATTATAATGTGTACAAAAAATCCAGTTATTTCTTGACATATTTTTGCGTAATTTACTATAATTTTTTTAAGTTTAGATAAATTCCTTTTTGCGGTTATAGTCGATCAAGTGTAGATGTTATGTGTACTTAGTGCTTACATAATAATACCAAGTCAAGTTGGATGTGAAATGTTTGCAAACAAACCGCCCATACTTAACCTAAAATTAAATCAGTTATCGTGTATTTATTTTCGCAATTTACTAAAAATCCTTAGTTGATTTAATAGGTACATACCCTCTAACTAAAATAACCTACTAATGTTCGAACTCGAAAATATTATACGCATTCGGGTTTTTTGTCTTAACAAATAAGTTGTTTACTAACATATTACCTACAATCAGCATGAGGTCGTATCACAAAAGAAATAAACCAACATCGCGGCATGGCAGTCAGGTATTTCTACAAGTCTTAATTCTTACAAGGTCTAAGACCAACTACCTAAATATATTATACGGTTACTTCGACGGGTAGCACTTACATAAAGGGGCAGGCCAGAGTGAATTACCATGTTGCGTTACAAATAAAAAAATATAATCATCGTCATCATCATCAGCCTATGATAGTCCACTGCTAGACATAGGCCTCCCCCAACGAGCGCCATAGCGCCCTGTCTTCAGCTTGACGCATCCAGCATCTGCCTGCAGTCTTTCGCAGGTCGTCATCCCACCTGGTCGGAGAGCGTTCTACACTATGGCCGGCCCACTGCCACTTTAGCTTGCTAATTCTTAGAGCTATGTCGATAACTTTGGTTCTCTGTCGAATATATTCGTTACGAATCTTATCCTTCAGAGAAACTCTGAGCATAGCTCTTTCCATAGCTCGCTGAGCGAACTTGAACTGGTGGACCAGGCGTGTCCACGTCTCAGCTCCATAGGTCATAAGGGTAGGACGTACTGGTTGAAAACTTTCGTTTTCAAGCATTGCGGTATGGATGACGAGAAGACTTGACGTAGTTTCCCAAACGCTTCCCAGCCCAGCTGGATCCTCCTTTTGGCCTCCTTCTTGAAATTGATTTTACCTCACTGCAGAAACTGCCCGAGGTAGGTGTATTCGGAAACGATCTCGAGAAGGTAACCATGTACGACCACCGGCCTTGGATCAATGTGACCATTGATCATGTGTTTGGTTTTATCCAAATTCATGCCAAGACCGATAAATCGGGAGGCTGAAGGTAGGCCGTCCAGCGTCTGGTTCAGCTCCTCAAGCGACTCCGCCATCAGTACTATGTCATCAGCGAATCGCAGGTGTGAGATGTAGCCGCCGTTTATGTTTATGCCCTTATCTTTCCAGTCCAGCGTCTTAAACAAATCTTCCAACGCGCTTGTGAACAGTTTCGGGGATATGACATCCCCTGTCTCACTCCTCTGCGCAATTATATATAGGATATGGATATAGGATAGGTTTAGACTTCTGGCCCTGTACGTGGACACTCATAGTGGCGGCTTCGTAGAGACATCTCAGCACCTCGATAAAACGATAGTCCACTTGTCATCGCTGTAAGGATTCTGGAACAGCCCAGGTCTCGATAGAGTCAAAGGCCTTCTCATAGTATACAAAGGCCAGACACAGGGCCTGATTATACTCTTCGGACTTCTGTATAATGTGCCACACTGTGTGTATGTGGTCTATGGTGCCATATCCTCCGCAAAACCCGGCCTGTTCCGATGGCTGAAACTTGACGAGTCTCCTGGCGAAACAGTTCGTGACCACTCGTGAGAACAGCTTACAGAAGTGGCTCAGGAGTGAAATGGATCTGTAGTTTTTAAGAAGGGTTTTATCTCCCTTCTTAAAAAAGAGCACCACCAAACTCTCGCTCCACGCCCTTGGAGTTCCCCCACTGTGAAGGACGGTGTTGAAGAGGCTCTGTAGCTCCTGTATCACACATAATACAATATATTACATTGATAGTTATTTTTTATTATACATAGAAAACGACCAGAACACCCGGAACAAATAGCAGATCATACACACAATTGTGCCGAGGCGGGAATCGAACCCGCAATGACGTCATTAATCTCATATTCGTGTGTAGCGTGTTCGTGGGTTACAGAGGACGCTATCACATATATTTTCTCGCAAATTGAAGCTTAGCCTCCATGCATGACAGTGGGACAGCTGTTTAAGTGAAATCGCCGAGAGAGTCATTCATTACTTTTCTTTATCAGTCGAAGTGGCGCATGTTGCCCCCAACTCCTATAGCCCTCGCAGCGCCGAGCCTTGTTTCGCAATAATTATTAACATTCATAGAACGGTCACTTAGCCACTACTAAATCGAAAACAGATACAAATGTGATTAAGTATGTACTCGTAAATTTTGTTCATACTACATTGAGATTTATAGCTTTTGTAATTGGGTCAAATATATTTATGAGACTGAGTTTGAGACAAAATTTTGGTGCCTTAGATAACGAGATCCTAAATACATAATACTCATACAAGTTTCGTAGAAAATACTAATTATATTTAAGACAAAACATTGTTAATATAAATCAATAAATTAATATATACGTTAAAAAACATAGGTACAAACGGAGTAACATAGAACCTCCACCTTTTTTCGAAGACGTTTAAAAATGAAACCGATCAATAGAAACAAACTGAATATAAAACTATTTCATATTTTTATTTTTTACCTGTAGGCCACCACTGGGTAGGTATAATCGTAAAACATTATTATCAGTCCGTCATTTTAAACGCAATATATAACCACGTGTTCTTGCTTACAAAACTTTACATACTGAATTTCTGTAGGTACTGCAAATACAATCCAATATTGCAAAAATACAGCAAGCCAGTTTATTCGCTTCTCGAAACGCGGCTGCAAAAGTATGAGGAGTTAGTGGTATTCGTGAATTGAGAACAAATCTAAATGTACGTCAATAAGTACCTACAGTTTTTGCTAACGATAAGTATAGCATTCAATTAGGTTTTTGCTAAGATTTATAGTACCTATAATCCGCACGATAAATGGAACAGAACTTTGTCAGAGTAAAGGGTAAAATGCCATAATGTGTCATTCTGAGACGATACCATTGTTATTGTGGAGCTAAACGCTTCACAATAATTTAGTGGAATTAGGGCCTTGCGGTTGCACTAGTCCCTACCTTAAATTTTAGTACTATTTACTTACAAATTGTACTGGCCGCCACAGCAGGCCGCGTGGAGGCTTAATACTTATTTTGTTATTTGTGGCAAAGGTTATCGTGCGTTCAATTAGTTTCCAGATCGTTTTTGGTTACTGCCTGGACCTGTCTCGAACCTGCAGCGAGATAAGGAAAATAAACAGGTTTCGAGGGCGTCGCCCGTGGATTTGATAATACGTATAGGAAAATGCAGTTAGAGCCGAGAAATATAAACACGGACGAGCGAGACGCGTAAGCAGGGCTGTGGTGGCGACAGCCAGCGGCGTGTTCAGTTTTTTGACTGTAAGACCTAAACGTTTATAATAGGTATTATAATAGAAAAACTAGACGAGTATTCTCATAACAGAACCGGATCATCAATTTTTCATAGTAACGTAGTAAATTATTGTTTTGATGTCTATAGGCTGCGCTCAGATTGCTTACATCTTCGTGCGAAAATCTATGCAAACGTATGTGGGTACGAACATCATGGTATGTTCGTTTTCGTCCTTTCTCGGAACGCGCTGACAATAGAAATGAATACCATAGTGAAGATGTAACAGTGGACTAATACAGGCTGATGTTTTATAAAAACAATTACGTATAGGTTTCTAACATTACCGTATCTTGCGTGTGTGCTATGCGACCACCTGCAGCCAGAAGAAAACGTGTGGGACATGAATACAAAAGTGCAAGTAGTCGAGTACTTTATGCTTACGTAGGTGTGAACTCAAGATAATAAGTAGTTCAGTGTGAGCGCAGCCTAAGGCTTTCACGCATTTCACCATTAGGTATCGGTTTAATCCAGTCAATACCAAACTTGACTCACGTTTTGGTGTTCATTGACTGAATCAGCAATATCGTACTTCGTCATCAAATAAGCCCTACGACGTCTGCTGCTGGACAAAGTCCCTAAAACGCCACAATGATTCTGAATGAGCTACCAAGTATGACAATGAATTTTAGAAAATATCATTAAGATCCCGGCCTACCCGCAGCCTGGCTGCGAAGGTTTAAGTTTATATGAAAACCTAAAGACAAATCGAAAATCCCTGTCCACTTCCACTCTCAATACTGTTGCCACGCCTTTCTTATATACAGATATTGCCAATTAATTTTGCAATAATAAAAGGTGTACCTAAATCAAAATTTTTGAAATAAAATAATACGATACAGCAGTTTTATTACCTGAATTATACATTGCTAATATTATTATCTCCATGTTTTTTTGGGTTTTCATGATGGAGAGTGATCCTAATTGGTACTTAAAATAAAAGTTTCAAGTACCTTAGTAATAAAAATACGCAGGAAACTTTTTTTACCACCCACTGGCCCTAAAAATAAGTATCCAACTAAGAAATTCAATCCCACAAACGAGGGATTCCGCATTATTTGCGGAATCCCTTTACTTTTATAGTTTTTGACAAGTCGTTTTCTGAGCAGAAGAATCTTCTAACTTACATATACATACATATATAATGAACCCAAAACCCAATCATAACAGTTTTGAATTTTTTTGTTTCCATCCTAAAGTTATCAATATCAAGTTACGCTACAACAGGGGATCCCAAGAGTCCACGCATTTGAACGTTGGAAGGTGGTTAAAAAATAAAACAGGAATACTACAATTATGTATTAAAATTTGCCGCGTGCAGGAGATTAGATTTTTTTATTCCCAATCTGCCTGTGGTGATTATTATAATATATATTTATTATAAGTTCAGGAAATAAATACAATTTGTGGAAACGATAAAGAAGAGTACGGTAGGCAGGTAGGTTTTTAATTGTTCAGCTGTTAAATTTAAGTGCGTCGTAAAATGTGTTTTGCTATAAATTGGGCACACGTAAATTGTATTGATAACTTTCAGACGTCCAAAATATCGAGTATGAATCATTATTAGAGATACCTACCTACATATTTTTACAGATTGTCCTAAGTATTTAACCCCAGACGACGGGGTGTTCTATGTTGAAATGATAGTGTGTGTCTGTCGGTCCCATCGTAGCTTCAAAGCGGATGAATCGATTATGATTTTTTGATGAGGAGGTTTTATATTAGGCTGTATTTCATATTTATTTTATTGCATCATTGTTTACATTTTTACGTCTTAGTATCTAGGTTATGTATAAGAAACACATGTACCTAAGCAGGGCGTGGCAATATGTACTGAGAATGGAAATAATCCGGGTTTCAAAAAAATTCTATGTATGTATTTTTATGTATGTTCGTCGATTTCTCCGTCAATTATGTACCGATATGGAAAATTCTGTCGCTATTGTAGACGGAGAATTATCCCGAGGTGGTTCTTAGTGATCAGATCGTGTTGGTAAAATTTTTACGGGGTTTTTAAAAGGTTTCTGGGACAATTTTATATGAGTTTTATCTAAAGAACTTAGTTTATATAATATTTTATTTCTTTATTTCAAGACCAGCGCAGCGCTATGGTACGATCTGATCTACCATAGCACACGCTGAGAGGAGACCGATTATGTCAGTCTCTGTCGTCTGTTAATCTAAGTTTAATTTATAAGAGTCTCTGTTCTGACAAAATAAAAATCTTTTTACTTTTAACTTTTTTTAAGTTCCTCGCCGATCAAACATACACACACACCACACACCATATGCACATATACCCCAAACATAAACACAACACATGCAGAAACTCGTAACACTAACCTAAACATCACAAACACCGAAACACCCCAAATATCACAAACACATCACACATACAAACGCACAGACACTCGCCAAACAACGCACAGACATACTCGTATATATCACACGCAATACACGCACATTTTTCTCAAAAACACAAATAACAGCGTAAATTATATTGATGTACGAATTATGTTAAGATACATAGTAAATAAATAAATAATGCTGGACAATTCACACAGCATTATCTAGCCCCATGGTAAGCAGAGCTTGTGTTATGGGTACTAGATAACTGATATACATATTACAATACATTACATAGATAGAATTTTTATTATACATAGAAAACGACCAGAACACCCGGAACAAATATCTGCAGATCGTACACACAATTTTTCCGTGGCGGGAATCGAACCCGCAACCTCCTGTATCGCAGGCGGACCTTCGCCCACCGCGCCACATCGGTCGTCAAAGTCAGTACATCAATATAATTTTGCAGTCAACCAATACCATTATTTTATTTCCCTAAATTACCAGTGACAAAAAAGTGCATTAGTTTCATATCATAAAATGTTCAATTACATTTGAAAAATTACTGCTTATCGATTTTTGCAACCGTAGAATGCCAATAAGATGTCGTTGCTAGAATATGGTACATAAATAGGTATACCATATTTGTATTTTCCTGTCATCATAATCATTGACCATCACATGTTAAATAATAAAGGTGCAAGATAGGTACAATACAACCCACAAATAATTATTGAGACTTACTTCCTCGATTTTCCGTTTACTAGTTCCATTTATTAGTAAACATACATAATGTTTAACGCGAATTTATCTTTTAACGTTATTTTGAATGTGACTAATGTTTTTGATACACAAACAGGTTATCTTAACAGTTTGACCATCGTCTGTCCATGGCATTATCCGGTGTTTTTTTTTTAATGAATAATTCGATCGTCTTGGCAGATAAATCTTAATGATGAACATTTTATGGTATTTTTATATATAATCATAAAAAAATTAACATTCTAATAAATAAGTGACTTCCTTATATATTATTTTCTAAATGTTTCAGTTCAGAATACTTTGCAAAAGCTACTCGTACGTGCTCCAAGTCATATCCGCTAATCACCAGATTTAGTCAGCGAACACATTACCAATGGTAAACCTATTTTCCACAATGATAAAAAATATTCGTCATCGAACGGAATTCGTAATATTTCCAAGACTTCTTTATCTCTAAAATTATTTCCAAAGTACGTAGGTATCCTCGGTTCGCTAATGTATTCAAAAAATAGATTATTAATAACAATGGAACGAACCGAGTGGAGTGACGAATCGTCGACAGGGCCATCGGAATAAAACATTTGTTTTGTAAAAACTGCGAAAATTTAGAATGTCATTAAAAGGTAAGTATATCCTCGGTGTTATTGAATCGCGGCGTAAACTCTCCAGCAGAGTTATGCAACGAGCACCTTCCATGTTTCTTCATGCTACCAAGAACCGCGTCTAGATCATACTAGTTAAATCCAGTTAAGACGAAACAACGCAATGTTTTAAACGTTTTTCGTTTGGGGTAACCGCATTTTAGATGTACCTATTTATGCTAATCTAGTGAATAACATCGACCCAGAAAACAGATCTTGATCAAATATGCAGTCAAACCAAAATGATATTAATATGCAACTGTTAATTTGTCTTGTCACCGATAAGATAGCAGAGGCTTCGAGTAACCAGCGTGCCTCGTTATGGTCGTTTGGGAGTGTCGAAACATCGAGACCGATCGCAGAATCGTCCTCGTAATCCTTACGAAACTCTGTATAATAAATAACAACATAGACCTGTATTCCTGCTACGTACTCGCCCCACAAAGGCCATTCATTGAATTTACTGTTACAAGTTACGTTTGGTATTCGACGTCTCGGTTTTCCCCAAGCTTCAACTCGCGTCTAATAGGCGGAAATTCGATGGAATCTCAGCTTTATCATATCCTTTACGAAGTTTGATCAATTTGCAGATTTAAATATGTATAATATTTACTGAATGCATGGTCAATTAAATTTCAACTTTATCGTGATTAAAACTTGATAGCATTGGTATTAGCAAGCTAAAGAATTCAGAATGATGAGGAATGTGTTCAACTTCTTTTGCTTAATTTTCGATATAGGTAGTACGAAGTTTTTATTTTTGGGTCTCGTTACCAAACAAACCGCGCGATACATTATATCGCGATGGACTTTGAATGGTAGAAACGAAATATATTTTAATTAGGTATTTTGCGATTAACGATAAGTAGGAGGTAAGTGAGCAATAAATTATTAATGAATTTCTTACTTAAAATAAATTATCTTGTTTATATTAGTACATTATGTAAATGTCTATTTCTATTGTGTATTTATTTTATATGCACATGTTGTTTAAACCTTATAAATAAATATTACCAGTTCATTTATATTTAAAGCCAAGATCCATCAAGTGCGAGACTGACTCGCGTGCCGGGATTTTCGTTTTTTTGACAATTATGTACTCGTTACTTCAGACATATATAATGGAAAACTGGTAAATTTTTCAATTCTTTTCAATGTATTTCAAAAAGTATGTAATCAGGATTCTTTATAAAAATTTAGGTAGATTCCAAAAACGTAGGTTATTACAAAAATCCATTTGATACTCAAAGTAAAAGACTTATTTTATTTAAAAAAAATTGTTTTATGTACAAAAGTGTCTTCTAGATTCGGTATCTCAAAAATAAAAAATTATGTCTTAAAGGATCACTTTTTTGTCCGTCTGTCAATGTCAACACTGTTTTGTACGAACACAGGAACGTGGAGGTACCTACTGCGTTGAAATTAACAACAAATACTCAAGTCTGTAACCTTATGGAGCTGTCTGTAATCTATGATATAAATCAAACTTCTAAGTCAACGGTATCAACTAAATGAAACGCAACCAATTATTCCCAATATTTTTTAAATTTCCTAGGGAATCACGTGCATACAAAACCTATCGGATAATTCCCATTGATCTAGGTTCATGAACTTTTCAACTTTACCTACTTGTGTTACAAGAACTTGCTTCTGAAGATTCATACATTGTAAATTTATAAATTATAGTAAAAAAAAATACTCTGGCAAGGGACGAAACCGCTACAGGGCACCCTTACTGTTGACTTAGAATCATGGTATTTGGTAAAAAAACAAGTTCTTATAATTTTAAACCGAACCCTCAGTGTGAGAGTCCAACTCGCATTCAACTTCTGTATATGTTTCCTAAAAATGACACGAGCCCTTCATTATAAAAAACTTAAAAACAGGATGTGGCGCACAAAGCAAACCTAGACCTTGACCAATCATGATTTTATCGCAAACACTTTATTTTATGGAAGGAAGAATTGTTACCTACCCTCTTAATCGTAATAAGAGAATTTGAAAATAATTAATTATCCATAACCCTCGATGTTCATTTCTACATCAGTCACGAATATTTAATTAACAATTTTATGGCTCTGTGCTGGCAGTTAGATGTAAGATAGGTTCGTGTTGTTGAAATAGGTTTTTGTTTTCCATACGATACGAGCGCGAGTGTATAATGTGCAAACAAAAGAATCAAACATACGTGTCGAATGCACAGCCACTTTTCAGTGACATCGGCAAAAGTGCCGATAACTAGAAAATAAAAAAAAATCTCTCCGTTTCAAAATTCGAGAAATGGTGGAAGGTTGTGTATGCAGGTTGGAGAATGCCAGGTGCCAGCGCATAATTTGCGAAAAGGTTTCGCAGCACCACCATACCCTGCCCGCTGGAATAACGTCTACCACCCGACGACAACTCGCAACAGCACGCAGAACACTCGCATTGCCTAAAAATTAAACTCACCTGTTCGAAAATTTCAGAAGTCGAAGTGCGGATTCCTGAGTGGTTGTCGCTGGCTTCAAGAGAGCAGTCCGGTTTTGCATTCAGGTACACGATCACAGGCGTGAGAGAAAGGGCGCCAACTTGTTCGGCGGCGGACACTCGCGTGCGATAGCTGTCTTCGCAAAAGCGTGTTGGTGGGTGCGACTCTCGACTAAGACTAAAGGCCGCGAGGCGCGTATGCCGATATATGGATGCGCGTGCGCACCCCGCTCCGATTCAACCCACATCCTGAAATTTTCATATCATCAACACTCATCAAAATGCCACGGAAAAAAATAATTGGACACGTGAAACAACAACTATTATTATTGTAATACACAACCTGGAGATTTTATTTAACGCTCACCTACAGAAACTTATACACAAACGCTACACTAATAATGCAATTTAATAAACGGCAACAGGCCAAAAAATCGCCTACATGATAATTATTATTATGGAGTTTGGCGGGTGCAGCGTTCCCGAACATAAGATGTGAACGCGCAATTTCGCAAATTAAACTTTCTTCAGTTAAAGTGGCAATCAATGATGATCAGTTGAAAAGGTGATACATGTACTTACTTACAGAATTGCCTGACTGATAATAATGTTTTAAATTGATGACAGAAATTAGAGATGATTTTGGCCACTCACGTTTGATTTGACAAGAGGAAAAAACACGTAAAATGGAACTACTATATATTTGAAAAAAAACATGGGTCGCTTAACAAAGCGATCCGTTTCAATTTTAATTGTTATACATATGTGCTACAGAATTTAAGTAGGATTGCAGCAAAATAACGCTTTTATTTTGAAGAAACATTCCGTATTGTGTCGGCCATGTGGCAATGGACAGATTAGGATCGTGGCTAATTCTACCTCATGCTTGCGGCAATACCTGATAGATATTGACAATCAAATACATTGTTTAGCTATTTTCGCCGACTTCTGTGGCGCGGTGGGCGAAGGTCCGCCTGCGACGCAGGAGGTTGCGGGTTCGATTCCCGCCTCGGGACAATTGTGTGTACGATCTGTAGATATTTGTTCCGGGTGTTCTGGTCGTTTTCTATGTACAATAAAAAAAATACAAAATACACTACAAATACAAAAATACTTTATTGTACACCAGATCATTACAAAATACTTTACATGCGGCAAGTACAATGGGCGGCCTTATCGCTTAGAATCGATCTCTTCCAGACAACCTTTGGATGGAAAGAATTATGTGAATTTAAGAATGGCAGGTAGGGGTGTACCAAATATAAACCTAGAATAAGTGTGAAAATAATATTATGAATATACAAAGATGAATAAATGTTACAAATTAAATAAAATATTATTAATACAAATATATATTAAATATTTATGATATACTACTTACTCACATAAATAAATAGTAAGTACCTATATTCACTATTTTGTCAGGAAATACTCCTAAAAACTGGTAGGGATATAGCTTTTCTAATGGACTCTGGTAGTGCATTCAACAACCTTATGGCCTGGATGTAGAAGGATTTGTCGTAGAAACTGGTTTTGTGAAGTGGCATACTCAAAACCAGATTTTCTGACGACAGGAGGACACGAGAAGCATGAGGATGAGAATTGTGGAGGAATTCAAAACGCTCCTTTAAATAGAAGGGGGTGACAGGGTTAAAGATAATCTTATGAAGAAGAGAGATGATATGGGAATTTCGACGAAGACGGACAGGAAGCCATTTAAGTTTTGTGCAGAACTTCGAAATATAGTCATATTTACGTACACCAAACGCAAAACGTTTACATATATTTTGGAGCCAAGCCAAAATATCTATCTATGTAATGTATTATGTGTATAATGTATATCAGTTATCGAGTACCCATAACACAAGCTCTGCTTAGCTTAGGGCTAGATGATGCTTACGTTCACTGCTGGTCGTATGTGTTACTTAGGCATGTTCAGCAATAGACGTAAATAAATATTTGTTGATGAGGGTTATAGCAATACCTACATAGGGTGGTTTTGTCCAACAAGTGGTGCTGCCTTCCTCTGCTATGTTACAGTAAGTCGATTCTTACACCACGACCGACACTGCAGAATGATTAATTTAGTGAAACAATAAAATAATTTCTACTAGTTAGATTTTTTTTTGTTGCCTTAAAGTGCCTGATACATTTTAGAAGCAATATGTCTCTAAGTCAGAAGTATTTTGTGTCTCTAAGTTCTTGCAAATTACGTCAATACACAGTTTGCAGATGTTCATAGTTATAAACATGTCTATTTCGATTATAAATACTCAGTATTAACATCAAAAGCGGACAAGTTTCAGAAACGTACACTTCTATAACTTCCGTTGAGAGGAGCGCCAGGTCATTATTTAGACCAGTGGTCTCAAACCCATTGTTAACCCAAAATTAACGAGTAGGTACTCGTACCTATTTGTAACCACTTGGAGTAATGCTCTGTAAGCGAAACAATTATTAAAAGAGACACTCCGTCAACTCCTGAGATTCTGAAACGCACCTGTCATGCACCAAAAGTCCTACTCTCTCCTACTTTTCAGGAGTTGGCCCGATAAAATCAGGGGGAGCTTATGCCCCTTAGAAGGTGCCCTCCTAGTCTCGGCTTCAGCGCGGCGGGACACAGCCAACCCACAAGACATTATTATAGTGCACAATCACAGGTGCATTGATTAGCAACATAAGAAGACATTTTGATAAAAATGCACTGAGAAACATTGTCCTTATCAGCCTTGTTCGGTCTATAATTATTATAGATTTAGTTAGGTATATGTGTATTAACAGATTTAGGTAATGCCTGTGATTCTGTTGTGTTGACATTTCTAGGTGTGGCAGCCCTATGCGAGTTTCAGTTAGAGTTAAAGAAACTATTTCCCCCACCGAGCGGGAAATAGTGCAGGTGCACGGCACGTACTGGTAGTTGTCTGATCTTAGTTCTTCGCAGCAAGAGAAACATGACTTAGTCATTAGACGAATACTCGTACTAGCTAAATTAAATTTTCAGGGTTTATTCTTCATGAAAGCCAGTTGTTTTTCACGATAGGTTGCAGAAAAAAATTATATGTGGGCAGTTTGTGGTAATAAGATAAAATAGGTAGGGATTGGTTGAAATTCGTAGCACATGGGATGGAAAACTCGTAGCTTTGCTACGCGATCTTATTTTCGTAGCGGTACATACCTATCCATCTATACATTTTATTTTTAGATCTTTAAGCTTGCCTCTGCCTGTGGATCGTACAGTCTATTTCCGATAAAAGTATCTGATAAGTAAGCCTTATTATGTAATTAGAATACATCTTCATCTGTTTAGTTTTGGACGTTTCAGGCAATCAACATTCTCACATCTTATCTGTGAATGCGCATGCACACGTGCGCTTTATATGGCCGTGGTCAAAATTCGTCTAGTAGGACGTCGTAATAAAATTATAAACAAGCTCTGAACTTAACGCAGGGGCTGACTGTCTGTTGAAGTTTCACGGTATAGTTACTTATTTGCTGCTATTTTCCTAACAATCAAGAAAAAAAACAACTTAAATAAAAGTATAGTCGAAATCTGATTATCATTTTATTTAATTTGTATAATGTATATTCTCTAGTTTTGATAAATGATACTAAATAACATCCCAGACACCCGCAATCTGACATTTAATGCAGATTGCGGGTGTCTAGGATGTTATTTAGTACAATTTATCAAAACTAGAGAATTACACTAACGAACACCATGAGCGTGACAACTGCGGCCATGTAACGTGCACTTAACGATGCACTTGTATGTGTGCTAAAATAAACATATGGTGTCATGGGATCCGAGGGCTTAATGCATAATACTTTGGTTTGATTGATTCAAACGGTATGTCGCGTAATCTCTAGGTTAGAGGCCTTAATATGAGTTTCGCATAGGTTGCGAAATCATTAAAAAAGAGTTAACTACATTTTTAATAAATAATACTGGACAATCCATAGAACATTATCTAGCTCCAAGTTAAGCAGAGCTTGTGTTATGGGTACTAGATGACTTTTATTGTACATAGAAAATACCTAGATCACCCGGAACAAAAATTCTCAAATCGTAGAAACATTTGTCCCAAGGCGGGAATCGAACCCGCTACCTCCAGCGTTCGCCAGTCGTCAAGTTACTGGGATACTAAGAGTAACTACTTTTCATAATACTAGTATAAAAAGAGATTCAATTTTATCATATGAACACGATTTTAGTTTTTAAATGGTTTGAGTGTTGTTGCGCTTCTTTGGAAACTTATAATTATTACGCATAGACCTATCTTATTATTAGTTAATAAATTAAATTCTTATTTTACACACAATTAATATATTTTTTCAATTATGTTAATGTAATTTAAAATTTTTTTTTTTGCTCTTAGCCATGTTATTGTTCTTTAATTAGTAAAAATATCAAGCGGAAATGTCAAGCTGAAGACAGGGCGCTATGGCGCTCATTATGGGAGGTCCTATGTCCAGCTGTGGACTAACATAGGCTGATGATGAATATTAAATTACGTGAATTCATTTAAAACGTTTAAAAGCTGTAGGTAACTATTCCCGTTTCGTTTTTTCAACATTTCATTGGTTTTGTTGTGTGTGTCTTTTGCTTACACTTGCACCTCGATATTCTAGCGACACTGGTATCGCTTTAGGTTTGCAGGGAAAGCGACAGAATAGTGATAAATTTCAATGCATTTTGCAATTTCGTGGAGGACGAGGTGAACAACCTACAGCCGAAAAGCCACCTCATTTGGCACTTACTATATCTAAAAATTCTATCATTAAGAGTCATCATTCAATATGCCATAGAGACACATAGACAGACCTCCATAATTCAAACGTTTATTTACCAACTCCACATTTTGGCTCGAATTTGTCAATAAATATAATATTCCATTGAGACAACTAGTTATAGTCATAATTTTGAAAAGTAGGTCAAGAGGAAGATCCAGCTAGGCTAACCAGCGTTTGGAAAACTACGTCTTCTCGTTATCCATACCAAATTGCTTGAAAATAAATCCTAATATATATATTATATAATTATTAGGATTCAAAAAATATAATGTTTTGTGGCGGTGGACCAACCCTACGCACGGTAGGGTTGGTCCACCAGTTTGAAATCCCTCAGCGAGCTATGGAGACAGTTTCTCTGAAGGATAGGATTTGTAAAGAATACATCCGACAGAGATCCAAAGTTTTCGACATAGCTCAAAGAATCAGCACGCTGAAGTGGCAGTGGGCCAACTATATCTCGCGAAGAACCGACCACCGCTAGAGTAAACATGTTTTTGAGTGGAGACCGCAACTCGGCAAACATAGTGTAGGACGCCCTCCCATTTTACCAAACATACCAACAGAATTGGCAAAAAACCTAGTCATTGCGGCCTCGCTGTTGGTCCTTACGGTTGTTCCCTCAGCAGATCTATCAGCAGAAGCCAATAAGACGCTTATTATGGGAAGCCTGGGTCCAGCAGTGGACTTCTACAGGCTGTGGTTGCTGCGTTTCAATTTAATTCAAATTCTTTATTACCAGACAACAAAGGTTTCATAGAAAACACAAAATTATAAATAAAAAAATACATTTACAGCGAAGAAAATAAAACGAAATATGGAACTAAATCTAGTTTCGACCAGCGATCTGTTATTCACGGCGGCCCCCCGGTGTCGGATACTTGATCGATGGTTTTGGAATAAAACTGACATATTATACAGTGTAGAAGCGAAACCTTTTCCGTTTATGTATTGTGCTAACTCATACTAGCCAGTGGAAGTGCATAATCATTGTGATCGCAGTGACTAGATACTTTGGACGTGGAGGACTACAATACAGCGCTTTGTTGCAAAACCCACCGTATAATTTGCCCAACGTGATACATAGGTTCCTACAAATTGCGCCTTACCATAGCGTCGTCGCAGAGTAGACTACTTCCTATTAAGATAATATAGGAAAGCTTTGTACCATTTCATGACTAAATGAAATGGAATTAAGCTTTCCTTATTTATACAAAAGACAAAAAAAAATAATGCTGGATGATTTGCACAGCATAATCTAGCCTCAAGCTATTCAGAGCTGTTTTAAGGTTACGAAACAACTGGATTCAAATCAGTGTTATCTAGAAAGCAGTTTTTTTTTTATTTTTATTGAGCTCTTTCAATATATTAGAATAAACCTAGAACACCTCGACCTTCATCGAAATATCTTCAGATCGTACAAATAGTTTTCCAGTGGAGGGAATCGAACCCGCAACCTCCTGCGTCGCAAGGACAGTCGTCCGCTACGCTACTGAGGTCGTCATAGATCTAATTATAAAATTTTAAATCGTAAGTGTTAAAATGTGTATTAAGCACCTGATGGGTGTTCTATTTCACCCTGGGACATTTATATCACCAATATATTGTTTGACCAATGTATTGCATCTTTTAAAGTAATGAAACTCAGCATTATGCTGAGCTTTTTTAAAAACTCTCTACATGTACATATTCTATAAGTGTGTTTTTTGTTAATTTAAGTTGTTAATGAATGTCTTTCTATTCTATTCTAATAATTACCTAATTAGGTAATTAGTTTTACAAAATTCAAAAGCGACTCATGTTCATGAAAATGCGTAAATGGAATGTTTTTGATTCGTAGTTTGACCCTGTCCCTATAAATTGTCTATAGAAGCGTATCGAAGGGCGCAGCATCGCGTCGATTTATCGCGGCGTCGACCCCTAGACGACTTGACCTATCAAGTCGTCTTGCCCTAGGGCAAGACGTCTACACTTCTCTGTATCCTGCTACCACGGCTTAGAATGTACATGTCGAGGTTCGTTTGTTTATTTACCCGCGGGGTTAGTTGTTTTACGGAGGGTAAAACAGTCTTTGAAGTAGAATGTGATTTCTTTTGGTACAACGGGCTCCTATTAATCAAGTAGCAATTTTGTAGCATTTTTTCTAATGATATGAAAATTATTTATTTCTTATAAAACACAAAACAAATTAAGCTAAACATTGAAATTAAAACCAGAAAATATAATAATACAGATACAGGTTTTTTTTAATTTTTTTTGTAATTTAATAACTATTAATTAAACGGTACTCAAAGGAAATCTATAGGCTACTCATATTTGTTTATTTTGAAACTAAGTTCTGAGTAGTATACGAAATTATTTTTTTAAAGTATAGATTACAGTCGGCCATGTACAATAATTGTTGTCTTTGTTAGGTGGAATAGATAAAAAAACATCGCTTCGTCGTACATTGTGTAAATTGGTGGCAATAAATAATAATATTAAGAGGCATTAGTCTCAAAAATATACATAATAATATGTACATACTAGGTTACACGTCTAGCTAGCATATGCTAGCTAGACGTGTAACCGAACTCAGAACTCCGACTCTATAATCATACGTTTCTTTAAAGTTGGTTAAATCTATTATGTTACTACTACGTGTCTACGTGTACTTGCGTGGAGACCACGACTCTGAAAACGTAGTGTAGGACGCCATGTGGCCAGGTGAGATGACCACCTGCGAAATACTACAGGGAGATGTGTGTAGTGCCCTATCTTCAGGGCACTATGGGGCTCATTGGGGAGGCCTATATCATTATATCCAGCAGTGGACTAACACAGGCTGATGATGATGATGATGAAATATATTATTGTCACACATAACTCTGAATTTTAAAACTAATATTAAAGTGCGAAAGTAACTCTGTCTTGTTGTCCTTTCACGCCTAAACCGGCAAACAGATATTAATGAAATTCAGCATTGACAACAAACAACAAATTATATCATCGGTATAACAGAGATGCTAGTTATGGTAGGCAAATACTTTTTATTCTGTAAGACGCGTGCGAAGCTGAGGGCAATAGTAGTTTTACCATTTGAGTATTTATACCATATACATATATAACGGAGGAGGTGTCCCAGGACCCTTTTTAAAAAGGGTGACGTCAGCAGTGCTGACGTCACTATTGTCGTTGACCTGATATTCCTCCATAGAAGGTAGTCTCAAAGAAACAAGAATGAGAAACAAGAACGTTATTTATTCCAGAGAGGTCCGTTCACTCCGACGGCTCGAGCAAGACTGAATGTTTTACTCGGCCTACGGCTATATTTATAGTAAATCGTCGCCCCGCGTTTGCACGATAGAAAAGAAGCGAACTCGGGGCGATGTCTTTAAATTATTACAAGGTTCTTATAGGAAACTTAACAATTTTTATAGGTTTAGTCACTCAAATCAACTCTTAAAATTAGATCGTAGTGTAGAAATAACGTCTTCGCGCCGACACGGCCATTCTGCAAGGCGGTGCGCGCTCAGCACCTGCCTGGTCTGCGGTTTACTGTAACAAAGGTTTTGTATTTTGAGTTTGGTATCTGTTTACAACTCCATCGAGTTGCAAACGAAGTTCTCGTAGAAGGTTAGTTTAGGTTTGGTTATGTTAGGTTGGAAGGTTCTCGTAGAATGTTCTCGGAGGTTCTCGAAGAAGGTTCTCGGAGGTTCTCGAAGAAGGTTCTCGGAGGTTCT
The DNA here is from genome assembly GCA_947044415.1 of Eupithecia dodoneata. Lineage (NCBI taxonomy): Eukaryota > Metazoa > Arthropoda > Insecta > Lepidoptera > Geometridae > Eupithecia > Eupithecia dodoneata. Next base: position 11,332,851 of record OX345655.1, on the reverse strand, counting down.
TGTAGAAGGATCTCGGAGGTTCTCGTAGAAGGTCAGGTTAGGTTAGAAGGTTCTCGTAGATTTATGGGTGAATCAAGGTAGGTGTGTGTTTGTTTATCAGGAGATTAATAACTTTACTTGACTGCTAACCCTTTGAGCTGTTGTCAGTAAGAGTTTTTGTTTTTCAAGAGGTTTATGTGAGTTTAGGTGTGCTCGAGCACGGATGTGGTAAGCTAATGGTTTTGGGGAGTATAACTGGGTTTTGTGTAAGCTTTGTCTAGGTAAGGTATTGAGAAGGACTTACCGAGTCTATCCAGACACTCCAGCATGGGAAGTAGATGGTACGGGCTCGCTCCCGGCAGCTGGCGAGTCGTCTTCTTCCGCCGACACGGTTTGCTGTTCGCCTGGTTGTGGGGCGCGGCGTAGTTGGTCGTGGGCCACCTTCCGGGGACGTCCTCTGCCAACGACTCGCTTGACTAGATAGCGATCGTTCTCCAGGATTCTGAGGATCTCATAAGGTTCACTGAATTTAGGGTCTAGAGAGGTTTGATTTCGGGGGTTGTTTTTGATGAGTACGTAGTTTCCTCTTTCGAAATGGTGGACTTTTGCTTTTCGTTGATTGAAGCGTTGTCTGTCTTGTTCAGCTGTCCGCGTTATTTTCTGTTCTACGTGTCGAGTGAGGGCTTCAATATCGATAGTTTGTTCGTCGACATTAACTATGTTCAAGAGTTCAGGTGGCACACAATGTTTGCGTTGTGTTATCAGAGTGAGTGGAGCTACGCCAGTAACTCTGTGGGATGTACAATTCATGGCTAGCTGAAGTTCTTCGAGGGTAGAGTGCCATAGTTCAGTCTCATAGTTTTTGATAATCACCAAAGCATTTTTAAGCGTAGCCATAACACGCTCTACTTGTCCATTCGCTCGGCTAGCTCCTGGTGCAATGGTGTGAATATTTATGCCATAACGCTCGCAGTAGTTTGCGAATTCCCCTAAAAATTCTCTCCCTCCGTCAACAATTATTTGAACTGGTGTGCCAAACAAATGAACAGCTTTCTTCAAAGCTGCCAGTGTGCTGAGTTGATCTTTGTTGGTAGCATGGTAGAATAGCACATACTTTGTGAATGCATCGATGGTAACAATAACGTATTGTTGATCGCTCGGTGTTCCCAGCTTTCCGGTGATGTCCATGTGCAGCACCTGAAAGGCAGCTGTTGGTTTTTGTATAGGGTGCAGTTCTGCTTGAACAGCACCCGATGTTCCCTTGGATGTTCTGCACATGATGCAATTGTCCACGAATTTGCGAATCGTTGTGCTCATTTTGTCGAACCAGTAAGTCTCTTTGACCTTCTGCAACGTCTTTTCCCAGCCTGGGTGTTTGAGCGCAGTATGGTAGGAGTTAATGATACTCCACTGAAAGGACTTCGGGACCACCGTGCAGAGCTGTTCCCCAAATGTAGGGTTCGGCACTTTCTTCTTCAGGATGTCATTTTCCAAGGTAAAGCCTTCGACTGAGTTGTTTTCCGACAAGGAATCCATTATTAGACGAAGAGATTCATCTCTTCGCTGTTCAACCTTTAGCCAGTCTAGGTCTCTGTTTATAACGTTCACGTTCAATTCAATTGGGTTCCTGCTGAAGAAATCGGCATGTTGAAGACGTTCGCCTTTGCGGTATTCTACCTCAAACTCGTAGTTTTGCAAGAACGCCCACCAACGATGGATTCTTGGTAAGAGGTCTTTTTTGTGTTTGGATGCTTTCAACGCGTTGCAGTCCGTAATTACGGTAAACTTCCGTCCATACAGGTACTGCCGGAAATGTTTGATGGCACGTACCACTGCCAAAGTCTCGAGCTCATACGAATGGTAGCGGCTCTCAGCATCCGTAGTTCTCATACTCATGAAGGCGACCGCATGTTGTCTGCCGTCTATGATCTGGACCAGTACTGCGCCGAAGCCTAGACTGCTCGCATCCGTGTAGAGTTGTATTGGCGCTTCTTCTTGAAAGAGGGTAAGTACTGGAGCTGATGATAAGCGTTGTGTGATTTCTAGTCGTGCTTCTTCGTGACGCTCATTCCATTCCCATTTAGCTCCCTGTTTTGTTAACTCGTACAGCGGCACCATGACACGGGAGAAATTAGGAATGTACTTTCGGAAGTATCCAGCTAGTCCATTGAATTGTCTCACCTGCTTGGTGGTTTTCGGCACGGGCGCTTTGACAAGTGCTTCAACCTTCTTGGGGCTTGGTTGAACTTGTCCGTTCGAAACAACATTACCAAGATATTCGATTTTTCTTTTGAAGAAACTGCATTTGTCAGCATTGATCGAGAACCCAGCATCCTGTAGTGCCACTAGAATCTGTTCGAGATTTGATAGTCCCTCTGGAAAATCAGTGCATTTGCTTAATACATCATCCACATACACTTGTGCAACTGAGCCGAGAAGCGATACCAACGCTCTATTAATGCATCTCTGGTAGACTGAGACCGCATTGCTCAATCCGAATGGGACAGTAAGCCATTCGTATAATCCGTCGGGGGTCACAAATGCCGATTTTTCGATCGAGCTTTCAGCGATGGGGATTTGATGAAATCCTGCTGCCATGTCCAAGCTGGTGAAGTACTTTCCATTTGCTAGTTGATCTATCTGGTCGGAAATCAACGGAAGTGGATAGTGATCGCGCAAAGTATTAGCGTTGAGCTCCCTGAAGTCCACGCAGAGTCGGTCATCCCCGTTTTTCTTTTTGACTAGAATTATCGGGCTGGAGTACGGAGACTTGCTTTCACGAATTATGTTGTGTTCTAGCAGTTCCTTGATTATAGCTTGTACTTTTTCTCGTTCTACTGGGCTGAGGCGGTATGGTCTTCTTTCAACATATTTTTCCGGGTTCTTCAGTCGTATCTCCAACTCTCCAGTGTTGACTCTGGTTCGCGGGTACCCACGGATAAATAAATGCTCGTATTTGTTCAACAATCTTCGCAATTGCTCAATATCATGATCGTCCGTTATGTCACAGTCCAGTGTCTCAAATATTGGGTTGTTTGTACTCACATGGTTAATAGAGTATTGGTGAATCAGCCTTGTTGCATTTGGTGAGATAACCATATTGAGGTTAGTACCATGAATTAAGTTCATACCCACCAAGATGTCATTTGACATTTCATTGTCCGGTAAGACAAAGAACTGTATTTCTACGCTGATAGCATCAATGACACAGATAGTGGTCAGCTTTATCATTGAGAACACGGGAAACCTTCCGATACCTCTCAAGCAGTTGACGGATTCAGACCGTTGTCCAGGTAGTGACGCAGCGACCGATTCTCGCATAATAGAACACTCCGCGCCGCTATCAAACACAGCCTGCATGGCTTTGTTTCCAATTTGGATATTGATCGGTGCTAGTTTCGTTCCTGCTACGCTGTTAACGTTTGAAGTAAGTTCTCGTTGTCTCTTGAAGCATGTCTCGTAGGTATGCCCTGGTTTTTTACAGAAGGAGCAGGACGTGGCACTAGTGTTTGGAGTGTTGGATGTTGTTGGTTGAGGATCCTTGGTGTTTTGATGTTGTTTGGCATCCTGTGGTTTGAATCTACATTGTTCGGTTTTGTGATTCGTCTTTTTGCAGATACGACAACTGATCGAGTTTGGGCCATTATCCATCAAGCGCGAACGTTTGTTTGGTGCGGGGGACGACGAATCTGATCGAAAACGCCGTTTTCGAATAGTCGAAGCAATCGAGATAAGTTCAGGTACTGTAGTAGCTCTCGCATTGAGTAGCTCAATCCGTAAACGTTCATCATTAACGCATCCAATTACTGCTTCCACAGCGTCATTATTTCCGAGTTTATCCTTAGTGACCCTTTTCCATAGGACCCAAGCATGTGACAAAAACTCGGCAATGTCTTTAGAGGAGTCATAACTGTGCTCTCGAAATCGAATGATGTCGCGAGAGTACCTGTTCTCTGGTTCAAACGTAGTGATGAGGTTATTGCGGAGCTCTTCCCACGATGACGTGGTAACCAACCAATCGTCAGCCCACATTCTAGCCCGTCCTTTCATCAGACTACCTACCTTCATACGCACATCGAAGTCGTTAAACTTGTAGGATTCTATGGCTCTATCAATGTGTGTACACCATTCCCTGACCCCTACATTAGCATCTGGATCGAATGAAGGCAAATAGACATCCTTGATACGTATCTTAGGATCGGACGGCGAACTACAGAAACGTTCAGACATTTGGTGCATCATTTCCATCATCTTCATGACGAAATGTGGCGGTATGCCTGCCATAGACAGGTTTGGTAAGCCTACGCCTAAAGCACCTTGTGTTGGCGATTCCACTGGCTGCGTGGTTACATTATACGTGGCCATGTTCGTTGTCCGTGGTGCAGCCGATGATGATGATGCGCCTGGTGGATCCTGCGTAGCTGCCTGAAGAACATGGTCTGGATCAGGGGCGCTGACGGGACCTGATCCCACTTCTGATAACGGAGGAGGTGTCCCAGGACCCTTTTTAAAAAGGGTGACGTCAGCAGTGCTGACGTCACTATTGTCGTTGACCTGATATTCCTCCATAGAAGGTAGTCTCAAAGAAACAAGAATGAGAAACAAGAACGTTATTTATTCCAGAGAGGTCCGTTCACTCCGACGGCTCGAGCAAGACTGAATGTTTTACTCGGCCTACGGCTATATTTATAGTAAATCGTCGCCCCGTTTGCACGATAGAAAAGAAGCGAACTCGGGGCGATGTCTTTAAATTATTACAAGGTTCTTATAGGAAACTTAACAATTTTTATAGGTTTAGTCACTCAAATCAACTCTTAAAATTAGATCGTAGTGTAGAAATAACGTCTTCGCGCCGACATATATATATTATATATTTATATATATTTATATTTATACCCGTACGGCTGTCTCCCCCGGACTTACCCTATATAGGGTAAGTCCGGGACGCGTAACTGACGCGTGCGGAGCTGAGGGCAATAGTAGTTTTACCATTTGAGTATTTATACCATATACATATATATATTATATATTTATATTTATATTTATACCCGTACGGCTATCTCCCCCGGACTTACCCTATATAGGGTAAGTCCGGGACGCGTAACTGACGCGTGCGGAGTTGAGGGCAATAGTAGTTTTACCATTTGAGTATTTATACCATATACATATATATATTATATATTATATATTTATATATATTTATATTTATACCCGTACGGCTGTCTCACCCGGACTTACCCTATATAGGGTAAGTCCGGGAGAGACAGCAGTACGGGAGAGATGGCCAATTGAAAAAACTGCAACTTATTACCGACAGATGATGTTAGTTTTAAGGTACTCGTAGTTCGCTTCGCCTCACTACTAGCAACAAGTGTAAACGGGATTTTTGTGAGAAAAAAAAAAATATTGTTTTAATTGCCATAGTTTCTTGAAAATATATCGTCAAAGTTAGTAGGGCCATCTCCCCCGGACTTACCCTATATCACTTGGCTAAGGGACAGATTATTATCTATGTACCTACTATCAGGAAACGTCTGCTAATAACTAGTATACTATCTACATGAATAGATATCTAAGTACAAAGTAGATAATAGGTCCGCAAATAGACGGAACGATTTCCGGGATGTTCAACTTTTCTAATGTGAATACGTAGAGGTACTTTATCATTGATGATCATGCGCACTTATCATTAAGGGTCTTTATAATATTTATGTCATACTAGCTGCACCCCGCGGTTTCACCCACGTGGTGATAGATATTTTGGATAATATACAATATGTATATCTTTATGAATTGTATGTAGCCTGTGTTATTCAGATATGTAAGCTATATTATTGTGAAGTTTCATCAAAATCCATTCAGTAGTTTTTGCAACAAACATTCTGACATACATACCTCACAAACTTTCGAGTTTATAATATTAGTAGGATTGGATCAGGGGCCACGGTATTGGCCTTAACAAGTCGACTGGATGGCCGCCACCGGGAACCGTTTCTTGAAACATCTCGGTGCACTTTACAGCTAGCATATAATATATAAAAAGAATTAGCAAGCTTAAATGGCAGTGGGCCGACCATATCTCGCGAAGGACCGACGACGGCCGCTGGGGCAAATGTGTTCTTGAGTGAAGACCACGACTCGGTAAACGTAGTGTAGGACGCCTTCCGACCAGGTGGAATGACGTCCCGCGAAAGACTACAGGAAGATGCTGGATGCGGCAATCTGATGACAGGGAACAGCTGGACATAGGCCTCCCCCAATGAGCGCCATGCCTACAAAAGTGACATTTGGGATATATTATGTACATACATAGGTAGAAATTCAAGGCAAAATTCTAAAACAAAGAAAATAACTCAATAGATAGATAAAATTGTTGGCCAATCTACACAGCATCATCTAGCCCCAAGCTAAGCAGAGCTTGTTTTATGAGTAGGTACTAGATGACTGGTGTGCTTAATACAATAAATTACATAGAAAGATAATGTTTCTTATACATAGATAGTTAAGTAGTGATCCGGTAGACGTAGTGTAGGACGCTCTCCGGCCAGGTGGGATAACGACCTGCGAAAGACTGCAGGTAGATGCTGGATGCGGCAAGCTGAAGACAGGGCGCTATGGTGCTCATTGGGGGAGGCCTATGTACAGCAGTGGACTGATATAGGCTGATGATGATGATGATTACTATCTAATATTTACAAGTTGAGCTAACTACAGACTGTTGCAAGTAGTCTAGAGGTAGCTCAAATAGTTCATACTAGCTGCTGCCCGTGGCTTCGGACACGCTTATCAAGTAGCCTATTGTTAACTTAATAATCGCTTTGATTGTTAACCTCCTGCCAAATTTCATTAAGATCCCTTCGGCTGTTTAACACGTTCACTGCCCAACCTCTATTGCGATCACTGACATGCGCGTTTGGGCCAAGGAAGTGTTAATATGCGTGAAAAGGTAACAGACAGACAAGACTTACCTACTGTCGAATCTATAATATGTATTATCATGAATAGTAGCCTTCGAATGGTATTGTTATGGATCAGTTGAGCTACCTCTAGATTGTTTGCAACTGTCTATAGTTAGTTTAACTGTTATAATTGTAAATAAAATAGTTTTAATTTGTAAGGGAGGGTTACTTAGATACCAAATTATATAAATACATTTTCTAATGTCCATTTTATATGAAAAAATAACCGGCTGAACTGATCTTAATGAAATTTGGCAGGGAGGTAATAGATATCCTAGGATTGGACTTAGACTTGCTGTATATTGTATTGGATGTGGTTACGAGCTTTCTGCTAGTTTGGCCGTTCTTGCAAACTTACTCAATACATAATAAAGCAAAAGAAAGTTATAAACTTTGAAACTTAGGCATTGCAAACAAAGTTCCTAACTGATGCCTCGGACGAGGCATTAAAGTACTCGTCTATACGCCTCTTATACGTAAATTAACCCTTAATTACACGCGTGGGGTGTTTAACACCTCAGCGACTGTTTGATAGTCTCTAGTTATTGGAGTTCCGAATGTACAACGCTAATTTTTAAATCTTAATCATAAATAAAAGTTTGATTTTGTATGTATTTGGTAGTTTTTTTCTAATTCTAAAATTGGGGTGGAAAGCACGCCACGCGAGTACTAATGTATGTTTTAAAACTAAACTTCGCTGTTTTAACTCTAGTTTGTTGTTTACTGAACATAGGTTCTAATTAAAGCTCATTTATTATTTCGATCTATTTTTCTACCGCTTCACTCTAATTCTGACGACCTCTGAGGCGCGGTGGGCGAAAGTCCGCGGTGACGCACGAGGGCGTGGGTTCGATTCCCGCCTCGCAACAAAATATAATCTGAAGATATGTTTCGGGTGGGTCGTTTTCTAGGTATTAAAAATATATCTATGTAATGTATTGTTTAATGTATATCAGTTATCTGACAGTATCTATAACTCAAGCTCCGCTAAGCTTGGGATTAGATAAATCCTGCGTGAATTGTCTAGCATTATTTATTTATTTATTTATCATCAATTCATCAGCATCATTTCTTTCTAGTTTGTTCTTTAATGGACCGTAAAACATTTCCACTAAAATGTATGACAAAAAAAATCTTCTGAATACCTACCCAGTAGGTACTGGGTAGGTATTAAAAAGATTTTTTTTTGTGACCCATGTGTTTTTGTTCCTGAAGACCTATTTATTTGCTGTTATCCTATTTAGATGGTTCTTTCGTTGAATAATGAGTATCCCTTGGCGATCCAATAAAATATAACATTTTATTGGATCATCAAGGGATACTATTTATACAAAGCTAAAGACAATATTGACACGTCTGCAATTAATATACGCTGTACCACATCAAAGGGATGCAGGACCGACCAGCGTCACCCTTCCCCTTCCATGATTGGAATGCACTGTATCTGCAATGTGGACATCTGTACCAAAGTAATTAATCCAGCTAGCCATACATTTGGGGATTCTTCAAAGAGAAATTCTGGCGATCGTTTTAAGCCGGATAATAGGGAGCATTCATTTTAAAAGGGGTCTTAATTCATATTGATTTGGACATGTTTTGGTGATATTGAAGGTAAAATATAGAAGATAAAAAAATAGCGTAATATTTAGATTACCTAGGCATTATTTTTAAGATTTATTGTACCTATCTCATTATAAGTGAGCATTTTTGTTTATATGAGAAAAAAAATTCTTTAAACCGAAATAACCAATGCATGTGTGTGTCACTATTCTATATAATTATCGTATATACATACATATGTATATATGTACGTATTCATTGTGTTATCATGGAAAATAATAGCTTTCAACGGTATTGTCGCTTTGCCCACTGTTATGCATAAAATATGCCTACAAACTATTGTGCCACTCCTTTTTATTTTTTCCTCTGTATATGATTTAGTGAAAAATATTATTTTTCGTCTTTTTCCTCGCGGATTTCTGTGTTAGTCTCGTCTATCTTATCCAATCGTCTGATGTTATTAGGTGTTGATAACATAATGTTAATCATACTAATATTATAAATGCCAAACTTGGGATGTATAGATAGATGTGATTAATTAATTAATCTTCTCAAAGAATGCATCACCTTGGGACACAGAGGACGCCTAGAGAGGCATGCACCGGCATCAGCGAGCTGCTGGCCTTCCTGGAGGACATCGGGTGGTTAGACTAGCAACCCCCCCACCCGACACGCAAAAAAAGGCCCACCGGCGACCAAGTTGCGGAAACCAGTCCAGAAACAAGTAAGTAGATGTGATTAATTAATGATGTATGTTTTTTACTTCCACACGTCAAAACTACCGAACAGATCAAGGCTGTAATTTTGTATAGATGTAGTTCTAAGCCTGGAATACATACAGGCTTGCTCCTAAGGGATATACGAGTATGTCGTAAATAACCTTTAAACGCTTCAATAAAAACAACTAGTAAAATAATAATGAATCAACAGACAGTATCATCTAGCCCGAAGCTAAGCAGAGCTTGTGTTGGTTGTACTGACTAATATATCTACATAACTTCATTACACAGTTTTTTTATATTTATAGAAAACACCCAGAACACCCGGAAGAAATATTTGCAGATCGTACAAATATTTTTACCGAGGTGATTAAGTAATTAGGTAGGTACCTACTATTACTATTTATTAGTACCTATGTAGGTTTTCCTAATATAATTACCTATGAAGTAGGTTCGTAGGTCGATGCCTATTAGTACGAGCAGGTAATACCTACATAACGTAACTAATACAAAGTAAACTGCAACAAATAAGAACGATATAAATATATAGTAACTATGTAGGTACTTCTTGAAACGATCAAGCTAAACTGTCAGCAAAATATTCCTTAGATTGTTATGGTTGTCTGGCCCCTTTTGTAGATTGATGAACTATTGTTTAAGCATAATAAAAATAAGAAACGAGCAAGCAATAAACGATCTTGGTGGCATTGTAGAATAATATGCCAATAAATATTTTAAATTTGTATCTTCGCAATCACAGGTTGAGAATACCTAAAAAATGGTAAAGTCATTTAAAACGGGCTGTTTACCATGATTTGATTTTTGAGTTTCCAATATTTATTGAATTTAGTGTTAATTAACCATGATAGTTTCAAAAGTTTTATTGAGAATAAATGTTGGTCTTTAGGGATATGTCATCATCATCATCTCAGCCGATCAACGCACTATGACGTCAGCAGGCTAGCTATAGATTAGCTTAAAAATAATTAATACATTATTTTTCTTTGGATATCAAAAGAAAAATAATGTCTGCCCAAAGTATATAATAAACCTCCTTAGAGTCCAGTTTTGAAGGAATACTTTACCGAAGACTTTGCTATGCCAAAATGATTTTCTCAAGTAAAGACCCGACAACTGATGCTCAGTTGTCGGTTTCGGATTGCCTACTACTGTATCAGTTTCATGAAACTCTTTTGGTGTTCACCAAAAGATATTCAGACAATTAACAGCTTCGTCGGTCAACTTTGACGTTTAATGTATGAAAACTTCTGTCAAAGATGTCAATTAAAATGTAACACCCCGATTAAATATTAAACTTCTTAAAGACCACATGCCTAAATGTTTAGTATGTTAGAATAGGTTATTTACCTACCTATCTATCCCTACAGAACGTTTATTACCTACCTACCTACAAGAGACCGACTCGCACTTGACCAGTTTTTTTAGCGATGCCTGTCCAGGACCGGCATCGGTAAATAAAGTGGTAAGTACTTACTTTAAAATAGATGACAATCAACAAATCAATGTAATTAGGTACATACACATACATAGGTCTTAGGCTTTTATTGCCATGAAATGAACCATACGCCTCGTCTGTATAATTTCATATCGGAAGTTGATACTCAATCTAAAAGTGTACAGTTTCCCAGGGTATTATGAAGGTAGCTGCCCAAGCACGTGCAGTATTTAATGATCATGATGCATACACGTGGCCCACAATGGTGAATACGGCATATTCAATTTAATTATGCCACGATAACTAGTCATTTTCCTGACGTTGAGAAGCGCAGTGTTATTGCATTAAGAGCAATAGTCGTCAAATTAAGCTAATTTTCAAAATTGAATCTAGTTATGGTTTACTTGGACGTAGGACAAAGCAATGGGTAATTTCTATAAAATAAATAATCGTTCCTATACCCGCCTCCAAACAGGCAAAACAAGGGGAGATTGTAGAAAAAGTTTAAAAGTGTTTGATCGGTACCAGCAAGGCTACCAGTCATCGTTACCAGCCTTCGAACGCATGGGTACATTACCGATCTACTTCTTAGTCCGTCCAACCCAATAAGAAAAGAAAACCTTAATGATTTTTTTCTACGTCCATGCCCTATGCTATGGTTTACATAATTATGTATGTATCTAGTAGCTACCCTATTCTATTGTAATATGGTACCTCAGTAGGAACAAGCTTTGTAGTCAGATGGCCAATAATTTCAAAGATTATAGAAAACTACGTACATAACTACCGTAAATACAATACAATACAAAAATTCTTTATTGTACACCATAATCAAATCAATCATTACGATAATACATTATATGCGACAAGTACAATGGGCGGCCTTTTCGCTTAGAAGTTATCTCTTCCAGGCAAACTTTAATGCTCAGACAAAATATAAATCGAATGACAAGACTTATAAAATTATCGTAAGTTACAAAAAAACTTAAAAGTACCCAAGTTAAGCACTACAGTTAAGCAAGTAGGTAGGTATTAAACGGTCCTTTATTTTTAAAATTAATTAAAACTGCATGCACAAAATTTTGGCCAACCTTTGTAGCTGAGGTTTAGAATCGGTAATTTTATCCTAAATTTAATATTATTTTTGTTAGTTTAAAGCCAAAAATATTACTTATTCCACATGTAGGTAGGTACTAACCGAAAGTAAGAAACTCCGGCCGTTGAATTGCTTTTTCGGCAACTTTTGAAGACACATTGGGGCATTGTGTTTACGTTGGTTGAGTTTTAATCGAACTAAACAAAATAAGAGCTCGCATTTCAAGTGCGCTCTTATTTATTAAGACGGATTTTTTGCGTCGACCCCGTAAACTAGGTTGTATTGTTGATCGAGACTCGTTTATACCAGTTTGATTAAAACCCATATTTGAATGCACTTTTTGTGCTGGATGGGTGTGAAAGTACCTTCCTACCTACGTATACATATTAAAATCTATTCAGCTTAATTGAGTAACAAACTCAAGTTTACTTATTGTACTTACTTTATAAAACTTCAGGTGCAGAAGCTAGAGAACTGATGACTTCACCATTGTCTATGCGATCTATTTTTCCTCGTGATATTTTTTTGTCCTTCCCATCACTATCCACCCCTGCCTTGAAAGTGTTATATTTTTACGTAGAAATTAGTAGAGCGTGCTACGATGCTACATCCTCGTAGCAAAGTTTCTCATAGCGAGATTTCAACGTGCTCCTTAAAACTTGCAGTTGCGCAAATACTTACGTGCAACATTCCTTGGAACTTTAAAATACTCGTTTTTTATATTTTGGAAAATAAATATCTTTTCTCTACGATCACTTCTTAGGGTTAAGCTCGCCTATGCCCTAACTAATCTTTCTTGTAATAATTTTTACTTGTATGTTTTACTTCAGGCAATAAAAAATAAGAATCAGGTTTGAAAGAAAACCAACAGTTGTAATTTTATGCTTTATTTGATAATGATAAGATTAACACAACTTGAACGGTTTTAATGAGTAACATCGAATAGTAATTTAATAATGTAATTAACGAAATGAAATATATTACGAGTTTAACCATTCATACGTATGTATATCTAACAACGATAATATTATCAAAGATTACCTACCAGCTGTATGGTTTACCAAGGTTTTAGAACGAAAACGGGGCAAATTTAAAAAATATGAGGCAACCCCAAAATTTCGAAGCAACATCTGTTATTAGCAATTTGATACATCCATTTTGAACATTACATTTAGAAGTAAACAATACATTAACGCATTAGAAGACCATACATGTATATTAAGTATGTATATATGTATATACATAAGTCTGAGCATAGAACAATATATTTTCTGGGTATTATAAAAATCCTGTGCATTAACAAAATAAATTATGAATAATAACCGATTGAAACCGATGTGGCGCGGTGGGCGAAGGTCCGGCAGGAGGTTTCGGGTTCGATTCCCGCCTCGGAACAATTGTGTGTACGATCTGCAGATATTTGTTCCGGGGGTGTTCTGGATTAAAAATATCTATGTCATGTTATACAGTAATTTTGTAACACAGAATAAATACCTTTTTCATGACTTTAGTAGGTACCTTACATCAACCAAAAGAACTAGTTTGCCTGTTCTATATCAGATAAAATTTGCATAAGTCTATGTAAAAAATAAGCGCCGTCTGTCGACCACTTTTGGTAAAATTGACATGCAATCTGACAGTCTTAGTTATCCAAAGTGTAGGTACTTGTACTACTTGACTACACATCATGTCAGGATTTGATACAATGTTTTGTTACATTTTCAGGTTCTGCGAGTCATTAACAAGGTCTCCTCGAGGAACCAAAATTTTCAAGGAGTACCCTTCGGAAATTACCTACTGCATCACCTAAACTTCAGGTACACTAAGAAAAAACGGAACAGCTGCCTGATGGACCGGGAAGGTATTATAATATGGCGCCAGAAATATCTAACAGTGATTAAACAGTGTCGCAGGGAAAGCAAATTTATTTATTATCAAGACGAGACCTGGCTCAATGAGGGGTATAATAATTTGTGGATTATTACATACCTACTAGCAGCGCCTCGCGGTTTCACCCGCGTAATTCCCGTTCCCGTGGGAATTCCGGGATAAAATATAGCTTATGTGTTATTCCAGACTATAATCTATCTCTGTGACAAATTTCATCCAAATCCTTTCAGTAGTTTTTGCGTGAAAGAGTAACAAACATCCATCCATCCATACTTACAAACTTTCGCGTTTATAATATTAGTAGGATATCTTTATAAATTGTAGCCTATATGTGTTATTCTGATGTATAAGCTATAATAGATATTACTGTAAAGTTTCATTAAAATCCATTCAGTAGTTATTACGTGAAAGAGTACCAAATATCCATCCATACTTACAAACTTTTGCGTTTATCATATCGGGACGGGAACATACCTGCTCGTTTTTGTATTTTAAGATATCTTGAGCGAGTCTAAACAGTATCTTCATATCTGAAATGATGAGTTCAATATTGTCCGTTCCATCCATGATAGACCTTCGCAGTTTCTCTTTATCAGGAGCTCTCGCTGTGAGAAGCTCAATATTTCTCGCCAGTCTGTCTGAACCATTATGATAGAAGATAGATAACTTATGTATTAGGTATTGTAGTCAGTTTTTGCAAATAATCTGAAAGATCAACACTGAACAATACAACCACAACAAATTATTATCCTGTCTACAAATACAAAATCAAAAATAATGTAAACGCTTTACTAAAAAGTATGGAACCTCTTTTGTAAGGTCTTACGCTACAACCTAACAGAAGAGTTTCCATACAATAAATATTTAGAAAAAAGGTTATCAGACCTTTGTTGTCAAGGCGTTGCTAGGCAACCACGTTTATTTAGGAAAAATGGCGTATTGATATGCAAGGAATTTTATAGGTACATTTTTCACACCTTGGGTTACATTATTAGAGTTTTAGTAAGGATCCCTTACTTTTTTGAAAATATAATATAGCCTATGTTCACCACGGATAGTGTGGCTTCCTAACGGTGATAGTTTTTCAAATCGGTCCAGTAGTTTCGGAGCCTATTCGTTACAAACAAACAAACAAAAATCAAACCTTTCCTCTTTATAATATTAGTATAGATATATATCCGTATAATAATAATAGTGCTGTTGGCTTCGGCCCCACGCAAGCCTTCCAAAGGACCGGGTCACTTTATGGCCCGTGATCATGGTAAATGAGAGACATAATAATAATAATAATTACAGATTATCAACATTAATTTGAGTTATATTCAAATAACAGAACCGACGGCCGATGGGGCAAACGTGTTCTTGAGTGGAGACCACGACTCGGCAAACGTAGTGTAGGACGCCCTCCGACCAGGTGGGATGACGACCTGCGAAAGACTGCAGGTAGATGCTGGATGCGGCAAGCTGAAGACAGGGCGCTATGGCGCTCATTGGGGGAAGCCTATGTCCAGCAGTGGACTGCTATAGGCTGATGATGATGAAAATAACTGTGATTTATCGAGCATTATTATATATGTATTAACACTACCTAAATATTGGCATTACTAGCTTCCCTATTAGTGCGATGTATTGACTTTGCGCTAATCAACCAAACCTACTGCATCTAAAATATGACTCGTATCACTCAGGCATGAAACTTCCTGTCCCCTACTTATTAAATAATTGCTATTTTGTTGCAGGCCATACACTAAAAAAACATGGGTGGATTCTGAAGTACAAGTAGACAAGTACTGAAGTACAATCGTCAAAACAAGTGTTCTTGGAAGGCTTCACAACAGGCTTGAATGCTCCAATGGGAAAAAGAAAAAGATTAATCATTAAGAGCGATGAAGGTTTTGTTGATGGATGCCTGCTGATGTTTGAATCAAAAAAGAACACAGAAGATTATCATCAAGAAATGAATGCAGTATGCTTCGAGGAATGGTTTCAAGAATTGTGCCAAAATTAAAGCCCAATTCTGTGCTTGTTATGGACAATGCTCCTTATCACAGTAGGAAAATATCCCGGATATAAATAATATCGCGGATCTCAACAACAGCATGGAAAAAAGCAGATATTCAGGAGTGGCTTCACACAAAATGCATCACATTTGATGATAATACGATTAAAGCAGTTACTCATCATTGCAATAAATATGCTGTGGATGAGTTGGCTACCCTTTATGGTGTCACCGTCTTACGACTGCCCCTCTACCATTGTGGGCTCAGGTTACGTTGCAAGAAATAATACAACTTTTGAAGTAATCGATCTAAAAAGATTGCTACCTACATGAAGGTTTGCACAAGGTCTCACCACAGAAATGGGCAGACTGTATTACCCACACACAAGTCGAAGACGAAATGTTCCAGCTACATCACTTTATTGATAATATATTATGTGATAGGTTGAATCAGATGATGAGAGCAGTTGTTCAGTTATTAGTATGCAAGTGTTATACCTTAACAACTGATCTCATCATCGGATATCAATAATAATAATAGTATTTACGAATAAAAAAACAAAAAAGTAATTTTCGTATTTTATTTATTTCTGAGGGCATGGATAAATAATGCTGATCAGATCAGGACTAGGATATAAGTAATTTAGGCAGTGAAAATATAATGTACCTACAAACGTTCGTTTTAATGTACTTTTCTAATAAAAAATGTATTTATTTGTTTGTTTTATTTAAGATCTGAGGGCACAGCAATATGATGCCTTGCTCTTGTTGATAGGTATAATCATAGCATAGTGTAATGATTCGTGAACCTAGGATGTGTAAAGCTCTGGACGCAGGTTAGCCGTAGCGTTAGTTGCTTTACGGTGGGAGGCCCTTCGCCTTGGGTCTAAATAGATAATTAGGGGCTTTCTGTCGAAAACTTCCTGTTCAAGCAAAGCCACGGGAAAGGACTATACTTATTAATCCATAACAAAACTAGGTTTGGCTCCACTTTCTTGTCCCTTTGACAGTGACATCGAGTGACATTACTCTGTATACATTATTGGCAGCGTTTAAAAAAACAAACTATAATAGTAACTCATTCTTACAGATTTTCCAAATAACAATATAAGTAGGATTTGTTCGATAACACCACGCTTCTTACTGTCTACCAAATATTTTAATAATTTTAATATTTAAATAAATGCCTACTATTACATAACATAATGTCAACAAACATCTTTGGATTCTATATTAAATTGTATTACAAAATTGAACTAGTATACTGTTAATAAATAATTACAAAACACTGCAAACTCCGCTAGGAGTCGATAACTATCACACACTATAACAGCAAAAGAAAATATTTCAAAGACGCACAAGAAATAGCTGCATCTATTATATCAATTAACATTATTATCTAGTAATAACTACGTACAGGAGTGCCAAGGTATTATGGGGGTTGCAGACTAAAAGCTAAGTTTTGGATTTACTCACATAGCTGACGCAGTTTTGATATATTGTGCAGACTGCATACTATGAAAGCTAAGCTATGCTGGATGGAAAGCCGCGCTATCTATGCGAGCTAAGTTAGATTAGCTTTAGGCCTGCAACCCGCATTAGGCTTGGAACTTGGCAACTTTTCAAGTCGCAAAGGTCGCTTCTTAACCCAGATACGCCTACCGTTGCAATAACATCATAGGTATATTTTTTTATAGTTTTTATAGTTCGTGGTCAGTCTGAGCTTACACGGTTTGAGTCACAAATGCACAGAATTTTCACTTTACGAGTGCGCGCCACCATTGAAATCTTACGGCAAAAGCGGGAACTAAATTTGACAGTTCCGCCATATTGTCTTTTGTCAGGAGTGCTTGCGGAGGGTATCGGTCGTGGAAATCTTTCGTATTTATGTGAAATAAACAGCAATAAAGTATTGAAAAATGATTGAAGTAAATGAATTTTGTAATTTGGAACACAAGATTTATGTACATTTTATTTACAGATTATGAAATTAAGAATTTTTCAAAGTTTTCGTTTGACAAAAAAAACTAGTTTCAGGCTTATCTGGGTTAATAGCGCAAAATAATAAACTTCTATTCTATACAGTCCTTTCAGGAAATAACACACATAAACAATATCACAAAATGCGTTTCCATTGAATCGGAGCATTGAAATTAAAAAACCATAAAGACGGCTACACCCTACTGACACGCCAAGCGACCCGACAAAACGCCATGCGTGTCGAATTGAATCAAATCGTATAAATCTTCAAAGACCGTATCTCATTATTAATGCCCGATGCGACGAAACGTCGGGAGTTTATGTGGAACTGATCATGAAACTTATAGCTGGAATGCTGGACACGGACTGCGCTTTTATGCAGCACTGGACGCACACTCATGCCATGCGTCTATAAGCGCTGGATGCGTCCCTTCCGTTTAAAATGATTTTATTTTTACTTTTTAAATATGTAATCTAAATTATTCTCTATGGCTGTATGTAACATATACTTTGAGAAGCTGAAATTAAATAAATTGAATTGAATAAAAAAATTATTCGATTAGTTGGGTCGCGTGGCGTTTCAATAGTGTGTGTGTGCCTTTTAAGGTTCGTTTCGTGTTCGCATGCTATATTGTTTTACAAGTTTTTTATTATTTCTGCATTCTACAAAGAACAAAACTAACGGAAATATAATTTACCGCAAATCGAAACCTTTTTCTATGAAAATCTTTTATATTCTCAAATACTTCAAAAATACCTCTGTATGTAAGCTAGTTTTTTCGCAGATAAATAGAAAATCGTATGATTAGCAGCGGATTAATTTTCCGTTAGCTTTATTGCTTGTAAAACGCAGATTAAAGAGAAAACCATAAACAAAATTAACCTCGTGCCAATACGAAACGACTGCAACACGGCAACACGTATTCGCGACGATACTAACGGTTTTGCATTTAAACATCATCGTTCCGATTGAATGCACACACTCAAAACTCGCCAAACAATGCAAAAAGCCTCTGGCAGGCGATAAAATCAGTTCTTTTCTGACTATAACTATAACTATAACTAACGTTATCTTCTCTCATAAAGTCACATCGATTGCACGCATCCCCTTCACCGCATATTAACTACTACTCTCTGGAAAATTTATAATATAAATAATAATCGTAAAGAGTGAAGAAAGAAGAAGCTAAACTAAATAAATGTTAAGTTAGTCTCTCATAGTCAGACAGACAAGATAGTCTTAGAGTCAAACAGAGAAGATGGATATAAAGAAATATAAAAAAAGGAAATGACAATATTATATGTGATATGGCGGGAGAGCTAATAAGCTCCGTACGTTTTCTGACGGGGGTGTGTGGACTGAGAGAAGATGCATGTAATGTTCCACATGTAGGGGAAACTATAAAAGTAGGACGTTTGTGACGCTAGACACGTCGAGGCTCTTGAGACGGCACGGGCAAGTTTAAGGCGGCCCGGCTGCTGGCCTCGATGGCAGCTGCGACGGTGATCCGCCGCCTGCGGAACTCTCAGGACCTCCTGTGATCTGTGGATATTTCATTTAATTTATGATTAAGAAACATTAACATAGGATGTCTGCCGGGTGGCATACAGGGTGGTTTTTTGAGAAAGGCGGTGATGGCCAAGCTCTAAGCCCTCGGAGTCATGCCCTCAATTTATAGTTTAATTTTATTAGTAATTTGTTTATCAAAGTAGAACTCTGTATCCGAAGGAGTAAGTCAAGGAAAATGGCAATGACTTACTGTTGCGCGGAAGCACGACGGCCTGTGAGTCTGCCACTGTAGTAGAGTACAAGTTACCACGGAACATGTACTCTATGGTTAGGTGCTTGTCCTCGCCCACGCAGGGATCGTAGAAACCGGGCAGCTCCGACTGGAAACAGAGCACATCACTGTTAAACGCTACTAGCTTAAGACTTGAAGCGAGATAATGCTGAAACAGAAACCTTTTTAGCCCCATGAACCATTTTATATCATTGTTTCTGTTTTTGTTGGTTATATATTATTTTTATTAGTTATATCAATTATCTTACATATTTGTATTCTTCCTATAATTCATTTTCTGTACTTTAGGTCTATGGTATTTTTATTTGTATTTATTTATTTCACACACAATTTAAATTGTGTCGGAAATTTTACATAGGCTTATAAACATAGACAATTAAAAGATGAGTATTCAAAATAATATAATAATAAATGTAAAAAAAATATTACAAATAAAAATGTATTATAATTATATGAAAAATGTCAAAAATATTCATGAAATAAATTTGTCTTTATATAATTATGTTAATGTTAAATTATTTATCACAGATTCTCAGACTTAGATTTGTCAGCACAGAACTCCTCAGAAGAATAGTAGCACTTCTTCAATAAATATTCTTTCAGTCTATTTTTTAATTTATCCACATTATATATGCTTTTAAAGGAGATAGGCAATTTATTGTATAATGTTACAGCCTGGTGCCGTACGCTATGCTCTGATATTAAAATATCAGAGCATCGCGTACGGCAAGATATAGT
This sequence comes from Eupithecia dodoneata, assembly GCA_947044415.1. Classification (NCBI taxonomy): domain Eukaryota; kingdom Metazoa; phylum Arthropoda; class Insecta; order Lepidoptera; family Geometridae; genus Eupithecia; species Eupithecia dodoneata. The sequence continues at coordinate 11,312,673 of OX345655.1, read as the reverse complement.
AAAGGAATTTACACCCTGGTATAAATTCCTTTACTATATCTTTTCTTCTAGTGGTTTCTCTAAAAGCCCTCGACTCGGGAGATTCGAAAGATTTTAAATGTTTTTAAAAGAATGTTAGTAGAATTAAAAGATATAAGCAAGGCACAGTGAGTATACGCAAACTAATAAAATGATCCCTACATGATTTAGTTTGAGGTATATGTATCAAGTGAAACTTTAAGTCTTTTTTTTTAGTAAATATGTCGTCGCATTCTTATTGATCTATAAAATAGGGCGTAAAACGTTCTGTTAAATTAACTAATTTAAGATTTTGTGACATGTGAATCTACACCATTGCCTACCTTGGCTGCATCAAACAGCTCTAGTCTGGAGTCCTTGATGAGGCATTGCAGAGGGATGGTCACGTCGATGACTTCTGAGTAAGCGAGCGGCGAATCGAGGTTTACTTCCGGCACGTCGCCCGTCGACGTCTCGGTCACCGGGTGGCTCGTGCAGTCTGGATATACAATATATATTTCTTAAGGTCTTACAGATACAGGACAGACAAGTCTTTCAAACCTTTACTCTACCCAATTTCGACAGAAATGTTTGTAAACTAACCTCGCTTATACTAAACCTAAAATAACTTTGTCGACATGTATTTTAATACGCATTTTACATTTCTTGACGATTTGAGCTCTTTCCTGTATTTAATATTGCTAACAATTATATCTGAAAGTCGCTTAGTTCATGAATTAGTTAAGTCTATCTGTTGTGGTTTGTTTACCATCATTTCACAGTGAATTTGGCTGGAATATAGTTCATCAGGATGTAGACTTACAAAAGACTGCAGGCATATGCTGGATGTGGAAAGCTGAAGGCAGGGCGCTATGGCGCTCATTAGGGGAGGTCTATGTCCAGCAGTGGACTATTATAGGTTGATAATGATAGTTCATCAGTCTTAGTTTAAACTCCAAGCTCCTAAATTCTAGACTTGTATTGTAGACATAAGAGAATTCTAACTGGGCCAAAGCCTACTTAAGCATATTAGTTACATCAATTTGTATGCCAATTAGAAAACATCACTACCGAATAAAATCTTTTCTATGATTGTTATTAAGTGCCTTGGGCTCAATCTTAGTGTTTGTCAACCATCTCTAAGTGAAGATGTGCTTCCACAAAAGGTGAGTTGATAATTTCTGCCATTAACAACCTACACAACATCCTTCAAGCACCGTCAGTCCTACTAATCCATGAACATGGCGAATGCATCTGTGCAGAATATGAGTCATAAAGTATCTTATTTATCGTATAATTGAGCTATGCTTGCTACTCACACCTTGTAGTACATATACATAAACATATAATATACTTATTAGCATATCATAAGGTAAGATTGCAAGAAGGGTAATAATTACTTGGTGGAAGCTTCCCATATAGAGCCTTTATAATAACGAGGCCCTTCTTTTTCTCCTCATCCGACTTAATCCGTGAGTAAGTGGCCTTCATCAGCTCGATGGTTGCCCGAGCCTGTCGCTGCATTTCCTGCAATCTGGAGGTAAACTTCATTATAATAAAAAAAAAATTATAAGTAAGTACCGCCTTTTTCAATATCACTGGCTATTTGAGCAATGATATTTATTCAGATTTTAAAACTTTATTTCTTTAGGCTTACAAAATAAGCACTTACATGAGTAAAATGCATACAGTCAATTTGGGTAGCTTTGATTGATCAAGGACGAGTGGTCCTGATTTAGGATTAAGATATCATTAACATTAGGAGCCCCAAATATTTCTTTTTTTTTTCTATGGATATTTTTGTCAAACTTGAACAAAAACATTTCTTCATAGTTTGTGAGCTGATTGACTGTTCCTGACCAGTGAATAAATTATTATATTTTATATTATATATTTTCGAATTTCGAAACAAAATGTATTATCCTCCACTCAGTTTATTGATATCTTCTGTAAATATGTAGAAAATTGTTGTATTCTCAAATCAGTCATATACTAAGTGTTTAATTTTAGGTTTACGTAAATAGTAATGGTTTACGTTTAATTAAGTGTGTGATCTTACTTTTTATCATTTCTTAGTGATGAACAGAGATTGGAGTAGGTAGAAAGATATTATAATTAAAGTAGTAATTAAGAAAAGTAAGCGTTTGTTTAACGTTTATAGGTAAATTGATTTTTATTAAAGTGTCGAATAAAAAAATGGTATTTTGATTCCACCGCCTGCATTTCCATAAAATTCATCTAATTGAATTTGAAGGTTTGTTGTGTTGCTGTGTGTAAATTTATGACGTTTTCTACAGATTCAATTGCAGAAAACACTTTTCCCACGAGAAAATGTTCATCGTTACCAGTCGCTCGTCCAGCGGCGCGTTGGGCTGACAATATAAGATCTGTAGAGGCGAGGTGATTACCGTTCGAAATTAGCCTCCATGGTGCGTTTCTTCTCCCGCTCCGCGCGCTCCTTGGCCACAGGTTCCAGGATGAGCTTCTTGAGCAGCAAGTACGCGACGAGCGGCACCACGGTCGCGTAGAACACTGGGGATGGCATAACCTCTTCGCAAAGTTGAATTGGCACCACAATCGTTTGTGACGAATTCGTCCATCTAGAAGTTAATAATGTGGTGATAATAAGTTTTATATAATCCCTACTAATATTATAAATTCGTGGTGACTCTGTAAGTCTCGACCTTCTTACTTATAAAAGGCTAAACAGATCTTAATTAAATTTGGCGGGAAATAAATAGTATCCCGGGCCGAACATAGGCTAGCTAGTTTTACTATAAAAACTATCGTAGTTTCACGAATTTAAAATGAATGGATTAACGCAGTGACCAGCGACGCGTGGTCGCGGCTGTTTTGTAAATGAAAGCATTTTTCATGGATATACAATGTGGAAACACACGTGTAATAGCCGAAAGGTACCCCATGGAAGGAAATCGTGTATGTTATTGCCACGGGTGCGGTAGTCTAATAAAAAGTGAGAGATTTTCAATCACAAAAAACAACAACTGGGCTTAGGCTACCATGAAGGAGACATATTACAAGGAAAGCAAAAACTAACAAATAATAGCCCAATAAGCAAACAATCTAATCACTATTGTCAAACCATCAACAGCCTGACTTCACCCACTGCTGGCTAAAATCAAAATAAAAAACATTAGCTACTATTTTTGCGAATGTATGGTAAGTTTATAAATCAAAAACACCTTATTTCTTATTTAATAATAATTTATGGTATAAAAACTTTTAATTGTCTATAAGTGCTTATTTTGTAAGCCTGTAAGAAATAAAGGATTTAGAATTTAAATTTGAATAAAGTATTCAAGAATTGTGCGAAGCAGTAACGTTAATAAATTTCATAGTTCCACTTCCACTTAATAAAATACGGTAAATTTCATAATAATGCAACAGCATCCTGAGGACTGTGGCAGACTGCCTATCATCTCCAGTCGGGAAGTGTCTTGTGCAGAGGATGATCAATGAAGGAAGCCTTGATTCATTATCCAAGACTCATCTTATCACTTTCTTTAGATTCTAGATAGTTCTAAAACCAAAAAAGAGGATACATGCATAGTTAGCGTTAAAAAACTAAGCAAATACATGCCAAGTTGACGAACAGTGAATAACATCTCACTAATATTACAAATGCATAAATTAAGATGGCAGGATGTTTGTACGTCTTGACCCCAAAACCAATGAACGGATTTGGGTAGAATTTTTTAAAGGTCTTTTAAAAAATTCTACCCAAGTCCGTTTTTATCACCAAAAAACGTGTGGGCAGCTAAACGCAGATGTTAATCACAAGTAAAATGCAAGTGTAACTGTAGTGTATAATCTAAAGATTATGACTGTATTTACTAGTTGGATAGGTTAAGGTACCTCTATAACCAGCAGTAGGTGAAATCCGGTTGCTAATGATAATGGTGTGAGAATCAACTGTACTCACTTGACTCTAAGCATCACTCCGCTTGGCACTCCGACCTGCACTGCTGCTGAGACACTGTTGTTTTGAGAAATTTTCTTCTCCGCACCATATTCTAATATAGTCCCAAATGTACCGCCCCTAAAATATTGGACAATAACAGTTCACACACAGTTTTAAACAATTTGAGGTTATTTTTTTATAAACTGAGGATTCGTTTCCACCATATTTCTTTTGGTGGATTTCAAAGATCTCACTGTAATAAACATCAGTCAATGGTCAAAAACGCGATCTGCAGTGGCGGCAATTTGACTACACGAAAAATGTACTGGCCGCCACTGCAGGCCCGCGTCTGTCTGGGGGACCCTAAAGCTAAACGCGCACTTGTCCATGCCGTAGGTGCCGTAGACATGCAACACCGCGCACCAAACCGCGCCGAACGCGCCATATTTTAATAAAATCAAGTGCCTGTGGCGCGGAACGTGCGCGTTCAACTTAAAAATGCCTAATTTTTTACGCTATAGGCCCAAAAAAAGCCCTTGCTTTTTTCTGTTAAATAATGAAAATACTGCTTAGCTAATGATGGAGGTTTTAAAAGAGGGTGAAGTGCAGCTTGATTTTTTGTCAGCTTTAAATACCGACAACAAATCAAGCTATAATTGGTGAATTGGCTGTATGAATTATTAAATAAATATTTTCAATAATTGATGCAACCAATTTCTAGAAGTCGATTTTAAAAACCCAGCTTTGAAAATTAATTAGTTATACTTACTTGAGGACCAGTCGCAGCTTCATGTCATAAGATGGCACCTTCCACATGATGTTGAATGACACAAACGAGTGAGGCTTGCCAATCTGAACAGCCACGTTACTGTAAAAATATGCAAATATTATGAAAATACCCAATCTTACATATGAGCATTGCCAGCAGGGCAATGCACATGCCAGTTTCTGGGGATGTATCAGACTGGTATTGAGCTACCTCTAGATTGTTTGAATAGTATAGTAACCTCAACTCTTTCACCAGTTCTACGTTTCTATTCTTTGATAGAAATATAATATATATATAATAATTTCTCTTTTTAATAAAGTCCTGCCACGTATTAATAAGCGTTACTTACATTTTTAAAGGAATTAAAGGAAGAATTAGAAGAAGGTTTAATTTAAAGTTTACTAATAAGTTATTTAATAAATACGAAAAATAGCAACGGTCGTAAGATTGAGCGCAATTAACTATGTAAGTCATTGGCACATTTTTTTAACCGACTTTGAAACAGGGAGTCTTTAAAAACCTAACATAGATTGGGCATTTCGCTTTGTTCACTCGCATTGGGTGTCCAGCCATAAAATTTTATGTTCATTCAATATGTTCCATGAATATTTAATGTTTTATACCTAATCTCTCATTGATAGTTTCTCTTTCGTAACTTACCTGTGATAGCGCTCGGTATCGCGCACATACATCGTGGACATAGACGAGCCCTGAGAGCCAGCGCGATATGTTAAGTATCCAAGGGAATGCGTGTCCAACTGCAACGCCAATGCTGGAAACATTATTGTTGTCAGTCAAAAACCCTGAAGGCACAGAATATTATAGTCACTATCCACCTAAATGAAAGTCCACCACGTCACTTATGAAGATATCCTCTTAGATTGTTAATTTAAGAAGATAATATTACAGTATGAGTGACTTAATCCATACACCGGGTTCAAGAGAAGATACAGCCCGCTGAAAGACGACGGCCGGACAATGCAGAATTAGTAATATGGTCCTGAGCCAAAACTGCTACATTGTGTCCGCTGCTTCACACGTGTTTTATCTGAACAACAAGTCTTATTTTGTACTTCCCTGGAAGACAATATAATGTAGTTGTGCCTAACAATTTTTTTTTTAAACTTTTAAAAAGTAAGTAATTAACGAGTTCAGCAGTTTAGTTGTGAATAGTAACCGACATTAGGATTTATTTTATCATCTAGCTTATTATTTAAAAAAAACCATGAAACCCTTAGAGCTTATTCCCCCTCGTTGGGGGCCGTTCAAGTATTACGTAAGCACTATGGGGGGATGGGGGGTCTTTGTTTTGCTTATTTTGGATGACATGGGGGGTAAGGGAGTCTAGATGATGATTAAGTCATCGGTAGTGATTTACTTTTTTACACGAATGGCAACCCTCACATTGTCTCATGCTTGAAAAGGAAACGCATTTTAGGGGAATTTTTAAAATTATAATTTTAATATAAAAAAAAATACATTTATAATTGAAAAATGTTTACGTAAACATGGGGGGAGGGGGTAAGAGTTTTGCTTACTTTTGCTGACAGGGGGATGGGGGGGTAAATAATTGTAATAAATCTGCTTACGTAATATTTGAACGGCCTCTTGTCTGTCTGGTCTGGGTTTTAATCGGATGAAACATTTTATATGAAGCTTGTCGGCGCCGACACAAAATCGGTTTCCAACAAGTATGAATAGCTAAATACAAAATGTTTAGCCACTTCATCTGATTAAAATCCGGGCCGACTTACGACAAATGGGAATGAGCTCTTACTTCAGAGATTCCCTACTTACAATACAAACAAAGTTTGCCTCTATATTATAATGTAAATGTTAATTTATTGTACTGCAAATTTCCGCACAATTTGTTTTTATACAACTGGTTTTTTTACTTACTGGAGAAGAAAGAGGGTGATATCCCTCTTGGGGAAAACTGCATCACAGTACCGCAGTTTAGAAACATCCTGCGGGTAAAGGTGCGGAATATCTTGAACCCGAGTTGAGGACCATTTCCTATTCCACACTCCACTTCTGCCCAGCCTTTGTCGGAGCTAAGGTGCCGGTTGCAAATGTGCACCGTTCCGTTTCCTGTAAAGTTACAAGAATAAACATTGATGCATCATTATATCATAAGATGGTAATATTTTTAACCACATCAATTAAAGCCTTCATAAATAAACTCGAAACTCTAACTATTTACAAGACAAAAACAAAAAAATCGAGAATGAAGATGGTGAACCATGATCTCAACACTGTGATATAGATAGACAAATCAGCAGCATGCGGCTCATTTATTAACAAATAAACAATATTTACCATGATTTGTGTTATTTCGAGTATTTCTACATTTATATTTCTACCTTTGTTGAAACCATTTAATTTATTACGATTTCGGTAAAACATTATGCTCTTATATAATATACTAGTATATTATATCTAGTTTTAGGCCTCCATTTTAAGGGCACTCTATTATTTCAATTTAAAATGGCATGCAGTCACGTTTTATTTCGGAGTCGTATGCGCCATGGTTGGTGGAAAAACAGAAACCGGAACACGGGCGTGTAGGTTATTAGGAGAAATACTAATCCACTCAAAAAGATTATGGTCATTTAATTTTTTGAATTTAAAAAAGATCCTCCATTCATGCAGTTAGATATTTCGAATGTTATAAATGAATTACAAGTTATCTTGAATTTAAGTGGTAAGAATGTGTTACCGATGCCATTCTGTGTAGAAATGTTGCCCGACACAGTCATGGTATTTCGCAGGGTGACAGGTGCGTCAACAGACTGCTGAATGTTCATCCCTGATACTTCAATTGATGGAAGCAGTTGGGCTTCTTCCCTGTAAAGGAAAAAAACGTATTGTTCAGGATGAAGTAGTACAAGAACATCAGGATAAAAAGATAAGTGGAATAAAATGTATAACTAACTCAAAATTTATGAAGATATTAAGAATCTTTGATAAATTCTAACGAAATTAAAATTTAATTGATGAATTATGGGGCCATATTATCTATCATCTGCTTAAGGATAGGTTTACATGATGTTTTAATGCAACATTGTCAAGCAAGTGCTGTGAATATTATGTGTTTTCACAAAATTATGGTGGATGAAACACCTAAACCTTGCCCACAAATCACTCCATCCATTTGTGAAAATAATATAGATAGTTTATAACACAAACAAACAGACAGACCCAGTGGTGATTGATTTCCCAAACACATTACAGAATTATTATAATTTTTATAATTACAATAAAAATTTTGGTAATATCAGTGTTGTCTAGGCACTTTCATTTTTCACATCTATGCTGAAACAGTGAAGTAGGCACATATACTCACACTTCATACTCATCATAGTACTTTGTAAACATATCGGTGGCATTTATCGAGAGTGTTATGGTGCCCCGAGGGTTGGCACTCTGCTGCAGTCGACGTTCCTCTCTTTCCCTCTTTAATCTGTAATGATAATAGTACTTATATTAAAAACCGCCTGTATATTATACATGAAAGATATTCGGAAACTGGCCTGTTACTGGATAGTAACTGGCCTAAATTTAAAATTTGGCTACATACCGGATAGTATACAAGTATGTGGCCTGATGTTAGATTTATAGATTTAAATATGACTTTTGAACTGAGTCACTTTATTAATCTACTAAACAAATAAAATCGTGGTCTATGTGCAGCTTGCATTGCTGATTATGGATTGGGCCTATAGCACCTGATTGTGGAGTGACCATTTCATCTCTACTATACATTACCTTACAAAGGTTGTAGCCAAAGAGCAGTGCCGAGCTAGGGCAGAGCAGCCGTTTAGGACAAAGTTCATAGGATATTTAGAGTGGCTCTTTCTTACAGTTTTGGTCCATATAAATATAAGGTTGACAGGACCATGGTTATGAAAGGGATAATTCATGATCTAACTTCTAACCTTTCATACTCTTCTCGAATTTCCCTTGCAGTCCGTGTTCGAAATATAATCTCCCAACCTTCTACTCCCAACCCTCGCTTACCTGGAATCAGAAAATTGTATTGAAGTCAGAGCCTTATCATGAGTATAAATCATAAAGACAAACTAGTGCAGTGAAAGACTTTTAAAGCAACATGATATAGATTTTTCAGCTCTCAGTGGTGTAGACAGGGATGTTGGCTGAGAAGAGCTACTTAATGCAATAGTTCTAACTTAGTTTTTAGGAATTTAACTTAAGGTAATGAATGACAATTAATTTCCAACAAAACTCAATAAAAATGTTAATATAGGGCTTACCCAGTGTATCGTAAATAGCTCGTTTATGGCTGTCGGACAAAACTTCATATGCTTCTTTTACCCTATTGAACATCATCAATGCATATTTTTGTACGTTCGGTTTTGTTGTGCTATGCTTGTCCGGGTGGTATATAAGCGACATCCTGCGATAAGCACTATTGATTTCCTCCTGTGTAGCCTGTAATATCCACAAAGTAGTTTAACAAAAATTATAAATTAATTTAAATAAACACTGGTAAGAGGTAAGTAATCAGCCCTTATGTAAAGCTGCATTCAAATAGTTTGATCTGTTTTTACAGAACCATCCATTCTTTGCTACTGGAAATGATGGTTTACTGGATCAAGAATGAGGAATCCTGTAGGATGTGCACTCTTTCATACAACTACATAAAGCCATCATGGGAAAAAATGATCCTGTAAAACAGATGCTCTGTGAATGGGAAACGACGCCTGTATAGTGTGCGATGCAGTGCAATCGTAGACTCAAGTTGTAAAACAAGCGAACCCACGCAGCTAAAATGCACCGCATGGCCGTGCACTGCGTATGCAGCGATATACCCGACCTAGCTAACTAACATAGCTCAGTCTATCAATTCAACTGTAGCTGAGCTGTGTTTTCTTCCATGGTTCGGGCGCGTTCCGCAGTACAGACCCGTGCGGCGTGCACACTCCTTTGTGTTCGATGAAAAAATCAACAAATGGCGGATCGCGGCGCGCAGGAGTTGAAATGCTCTGTTCGTGCGCGCAAGGCGTTCACATTATGGAAATGCTGTTACATTGAGACAATGTGGACGGCAAATTATTTCATTGCGTGCTAAATTTCACAAATCTGTACCCGCCATTGGATGCCGTGTCGTATGGAAACTAACCTATAACACATGAGTTAAAAAGACGTATTTTCATAGTTAGTATACCTACCGCAATAATAGAGATTATAGCTATTCCATTTACGTTATAAATTGTTAGTATTATGAGTAAAAATACCCATGCATATCAGGTAAGTTCCCAGTAAATGCCACGTGATGCAATAATTGGTTCTTACCGTTTTTCGCACATTGAGGTATTGATAATAGTTTTCTTCTAGCAGGATGTTATCGCCGTCGTCTTCCATTTTCACTGTAAATAATTAAGCTGTCCAAAAAATAAAACGCAAATAATCGCAGTTGCAACTTTTGCATTCCGTCCGTTCCGTAGCAAGAGGGAGGAAAGGAAAGGAAGTCAGTCAGTCACTCAAAATAGGTAGGTACCTACTACCTACTATGAATGAAGAATGGGCCATCCATAGACCAAAATGAGTCTACTACTCTTGTCTATGACTATGACCCGCACGTCGGTCGGCGTCGTCGTCGTCGTCGTCATCACTCTTGTCGTAGACTGAGAATGGTTTACATACCTAGCTTAGATATCTCCAAAATAATAAATAATTGAATAGAAGAATGTTCTTTTTGGATATAAATAAAAAAATAAAAATAAAATATTATGATGTTGTTGTTGTGTGCGCGAGCTGCAAGCAGCTCGCGGCCCTTATGTATATTGTGTTTTTTTTAATTGTACCTTGTCGTAACCTACATCTTCAATTTGATCGAGAAAGATAAACTAGTAAATATCTTGACTTGGCTAACGAGGTAGTCAGCATGTGGGATATAGATTCAGCTACTATCGTCCCGATAGTCGTTTCGGTTAACGGCGTAATAGCGAAGAGCCTCGATCAACATCTGAAGAGACTTTCGCTAGGACGTTGGATCAAGGGCCAGATCCAAAAGGCAGTACTCTTGGAACAATCCTACTGTTTTATTTCTTAAAATTCGAATAATCTACCTACTTTCTCTGAGAATGACCCATAAGGCTTTATAACAATAAAATAAATATAAAATTATACAACTTTTCATATTATGCAATAATTTAGACATTCTATTCGATAGAAAGCTATCATGAGTTCAAAAACGTAAGTCGGTATTAGAAAAAGGTCGCGTGGTTGCCGTTCACTCCGTTCAGCTAACTATGCGATGTAGGCGTCGTCGTTGTCACTGTAGTACGGGATTGGGAGTCAATGTTAAGAAATAAACTGCCGTGAATAAATTATAATAATAATTACTTTTTTATTGTATTTTATATGGTACAATATGTTAATTATAAAGAAAGAGAAAATTTTAAATAAATGACGTGAAATAATAATAAAAACCCGTGCGAGGTCGGGACGGGTGCACTACTAGTAGTCGTTCGACTTAAAAAAACTAAATTAAAATTGGTTCAGGAACTATAATGGGACAAAGAAACGTACAGATTGACACTTTAAGAGACTTTTTAGGAGTCTAAGGCAAAAATTAATTTTTTTTTCTAAATGTACTGATTTTTTTCTGTGTTTTCATAGACTAAGTAATAATTCCCAGACGGATTCCAACAGGAATCACATGTCAAGAACAGCAATGGCGGACGAGTCATATGTGTGAGTGTTTAGAAGAGATGTCAACTGATGGAAATAAATGGCGATAATTTCTACAAATCGCGGATGACAAATCAAGTAGGTAGATATTATTAAAATAAAAAGTAGCGTAATGCTTATGTCACATAAATGTTATAGTTTTTATTAGACTTACCTAGGTACTACGAAACATTCCTATGATTATAATTATTTTCCTTCCGAACGACTGGCTGGTTTTTCTACTCGAAAGAAACCATTTATACGAACGATTCCGCAATCCCCTAATCACGACGGCTGGTAGCACAATCAAAAAGGGGTTCTCAGGGGGCAGGGGGGGGAGCAACATTTAGTTTGCATTCAAAATCACTGGTCTTCAAGGCCTCTTCAAGGCAAATGTCAAACAATTGGATTTTTTCTTAGGTCACCTCGACTAAGGATTCTGTAAACATACTCTTCTGTAAGCATACCTCCATCAAGGGGAACAATTATGTCAATCAGTCAGTCAGTGGTAATTTAGCTTTATATAATAGAATGCTTAATTGGAATAAGGTAGGCTACCTACCTAATTCCAATTTTAAGGATTATAATATACAAGGCTTCAAACATATTTAATAAACTCTCACATTATGCGGAAAGTTAGGAGTTTTGCGTGCTGGTAACACCGGCAAGATTTGTGTTTTTATTGTGATTTTTCTTTCTTTGTTTTTATTTGCGTTCAAATGAAGAAATAAGTGGATTTACTTAGAAATATACCTGTAAAATTAAAAAAAAAAATAAAAAAACACGCACACATTGACTCGTCCGTCTGCCATTGCTGTTCTTGACTTGACATGTGATTCCGTAATTATCACTTAGTCTATGCTACTAATATACAAAACGGTCGCTCGGGACCTCGGTGGTCGTCGTGGTCGACGACGACCGACGTGACCATAGATTGCTACTTATATACAGAAAATGGAAACTTAGTTACCCAACGAAAAGCAAAATCGATATTTTCGAACATAGATTTTGAAACTACGTTTCTTTTTCGGCGCACAGCCTATTGCGCAGCTCAGTGCTGTATCACAAAGAACATTGCAGTACCTAACTCGCAGTAATCGCAGTTACAAAAGGTAAGAATCTTTTATCGGTTCATGTCGAAACTTTGGCAATATTATTAGAGTTAGGTTTCCCTACGAACGTTATTTAAATCAAATTAAAGCTAGTCGTAAAATAAATGTGCCCTACCTCAATAATTTTCTTCATGGCATGGCGCTTAGATAAAACGTGGTACATTTTATTTCTTGAGCTCAGTTTTTGTAAGCCCTTTGTAAGTGAGTCTTTAAACAATACCTAGTACGATACGGTCCTAAGAAAATGATGTGTGAAAACTAAAATAATTTGTAGATCACGCCTTCCACCCCACCCTTCCTATTCCGTTCGTCTATAAAATCAATATTTTAATGGCTTCCAGTTTCGGTGTTGCTAAATAATATCACGGTACATTGGAGATATTGAGCAAGATGAAGTCTGTTCCTGAAATTCCACCCAATCCCGAAAATGAAGATGGAAAGAAGGAAAAAGACGCCAATAACGTGGCGGGAGCTGTAGCTTCCAAACAACCAGAAAAGGTGGAGATAACTATCGCGCCTCCAACTGAGAACACGAAGGAAATTACTATGCCACGGCTGCCGCCTTCTAAAGTGGAGGTTAATATTGAATCTGTATCAGCACTTGGAGGAACACATGCATACACTGATGTCCTACATGCTCAATTGCTAAGTCTTGAAAAAGCAAAGAAAGTTGAAAAACTTCCACGTATTCTGATTAAAGTGGCTGAAGGTAATGAAGTCACTGTAGAGGTGATAGTTATTGTGTCCTTTGCTGACACTTCTGACAAACTAATTCACTCTGGGAACTTCATTCTTCAAGTAAGTTATTTATTAATGTACTACTACTACTACTTTATTTACTACTTTATTTTATGCATTTATTTGACCACCATGGTTGAAGTTGCAAACCTCTACAATAAAGCAGACGGGATCGCCAAACACGCGGCGAACACTACAATGGCGCCTCAATGGAGCCTTGCATACCTATGCAACAGAGAACTTTTTTAAGAAAAAGTTCTAGCTGTTGATGCTCCCACTAAGTGTTCCCGCATCCGGTGTATTCGACGCGTAGGTTTGGGCTTTATGAAAATTGCTGGAGCCTTTTCCAGTAAACCAGAAACACAAACTTTGCTCAAAGATGGTTGTCAAATCTGACTAGATCTTACTAGACTTAGTACCTATTACACAAGCTCTAAGCTTGGCACTTAATGTTACCATGACACCTGTCCAGCATTATTATTATATTGGTTTCCTATAAGATTTGAAGTTAACCTGCACATATTAATAATAAATTCATCATAATCACAACCACAACAGTTTTTACAGTATTTGTTTTACATATGTTTAAAAGTGGCTAATAATTAGTTTTTCCTTGATTATTATTGAATTCTGGCTTATTTGTTTTAGGCTGTGGATACCACAACACTGACAGAAGTAAAAAAAGGAATCTCCAAAGTATTGGATATTCGCTACGAACATATGTCAATTGCGTGTGGGAGCCGATTTCTAAGCGATTACCGCTCATTATGCTACTATGCTATTTTTAATGGTGAAACTATACACCTGCTTGTGGACACCCCTGATGAGGTATTTAAAAATGTATTTCAAGGTCTCCTAGATCTTGGCCACCATGAGGCGACAGCTGCGATTGCCACCCGCGACTTTATTGGTAAAATGACTACTAAATATGATCTAGATCAGGGAGATAATCCTATTCTGACACAGGACCTTCTCATGTATGAGCTTGGACAATTCAGTGTCCCGAATGGGTATGATAGTGACTCCTGTGATTCAACTGATGAAGATAACTCTTTAGATGATAATGAATATCCATCATCATTCTCAAATTTCGGTGAAATAGAACTTATGATGCAAAAGAAGATTTTTGCTGCAAGTAACCTAATTATTAATGAAAACCTAATTATTGAGAATTTGCACGCCAATAACGTCTATGATGAGGAAGACTCTGAGAATGACAACGCTTATTTACATAATGGAGAGAAAAATACTGGAGATGATGATTTTTCTGATGCGGAGGAATCTGACTCCGATTCTGACTCAGACTCTGACTCTGACTCTTACTCTGACTCGTCTCACTCTGCCTCTGACTGTCTGTAAATGTCTTTTGAGTTATAAATAATTTATTTATAATTCAAGAACAGAAAGCAGACCACAAAGCCCACATAATAATGATTGCATTCTCTAACATAAACATACTTGTTTATCTTAAGTATGTTTGTGTTCCATTCTATACATATATATATTTTTCTTTTTCAGAAAATTTTAGAAATTAATCAACAAAAAGTAGACTTGTTCATTCTTGGTGCAATTGATAAGTTATTACCTATCATTATAATAATCTAAGTAGAAGTTGGTGTTGTACTCTGATTAAAAGATTTAAAAAAAAGCATTGATCTCAGTCCAGGTTACATATAAAATTAGAAGCATTGATTATACTGTCAGTTTTATTCTACCTTCTTACTATTTTTCAAGTTAAAAATAAAAATTATTTACCTTACATATAGAGTAGACTCATGTTTATTCTTGGTACTAAGTGATAATGATAAGTTATTACCTAACATAATAATCTAAGTAGAAGTTGGTGTTGTAATCTGATCAAAGGATTAAAAATAGGCATAAATCTCAGACCAGGTTAAGTATAAACTTTGAAGCATTGATTAATCATTGATTGTACTGTCTGGTTTATGGCGCGTTTCTACTCATTTTCAAGATTAATAAAAATGTACCTTACTTTATACATATAATTGACTCTTGTTCAATCTTGGTGTACTAAGTGATATAATAAGTTATGTTTATTACCTAACATTATAATAATCTCAGTAGAAGTTGTTGTTGTATTCAGATTAAAGGATTAAAAATAGGCATAGATCTCAGTCCAGGTTAAATTTAGATTGTTGTATCTTCTTACTAATTTTCAAGTTGTAGTTGCAAAAATGTAGGTGGATTTTTGGCATCAATTTGTCATAGCAAAAAGTTCTAATTGCTCACAATGCAAAAACCCTAAAAATTTGTTTCAATGAGTCACACAATTAGAAAACATTTTGGCTGTGACGAATTGTTACCTAAATCTGCATATTAAGTAGAATCTTGTTCATTCTTGGTGTACTTACTACCTAACATTATAATAATCTATGTAGTAGTTGGTGTTGTATTCAGAATAAAAGTGGAATAGATCTCAGTCAAAATGTATTGATTAAACATTTATTGTACCTAATTATTCATTCTCAACTGAAAAATAAAATTTTAAAATCCAAGTTAATATTTTTTATTTAAAACTTAATTTTAGCCAAAATTTGCTTATTAAAGGATTTTTATCCATGAACAAAGTGCCGGCTTATGCTCGCGGCTTCGCAGGCTTGTTTCTAAGGAAACATACCTACCTATTTCTGTCTCATGGGATAATAGGGATGGCTCAGATCTCATCAGCATCCTATGTTAGTCCACTGTTGGACATAAGCCTCCCTCAATGGGCGCCACAGCGTCCTGTCTTCAGCTTGACGCATCCAGCATCTACCTGCAGTCTTTCTCAGGTCGTCATCCCACCTGGTCGAAGGGCGTCCTATACTACGTTTACCGAGTCGTGGTCTCCACTCAAGAACACGTTTGCCCCAGCTTCCGTCGGTTCTTCGCGAGATATGGCCGGGCCACTGCCATTTCAGCTTGGCTCAGATCTAAAAGTCGACTCCATTTTACAGGTTTTTGGTTATGGGAACATTAGTGAAAAAATATTATTTACTAGCTGCGCCCCGCGCGGTGATAGATATTTTAGATAATATACAATATATCTTTATAAATTGTAGCCTATGTGTTATACTGATGTATAAGCTATATTATTGTAAAGTTTCATTAAAATCCATTCAGTAGTTTTTACGTGAAAGAGTAACAAACATCCATCCATACATACAAACTTTCGCGTTTATAGGTAATATTAGTAGGATACAGTGTGTACCTGGATAAAGTATAACTCTACAAGGGGGCTACAAACTAGATCAAAAATTATAAAAAAAAAATTTTTTTTTAAGTAGGTACCTACTTTATTGTTAAAGTCATGATAGCTTCTTGTTTGTGTGTTTTTTAGTTATTTTATCGTCACTACAACATATCTGACATAGTATGGTTTTTATTTTATTAACATAGACTCACTACTTTGATAGAAATCTTTATTTTTGTGAATAGGGTTAATGTTTAAAGTATTTAAATTAGGTACAGATTGTAAAATATTATTCATGCAACAAAAATTTAACAACTAAATACATGTAGGTAGGTACTGGATAATATATATACAGTGTTATCCAGAATTTTAGGAGCTATCTATTAATAATCATGCAATTGATACCTATGTTGTAAATTCAAAAATAAGAAAATTTCAAAATGCGTAATCTAAAAAAGACTTGCAGAATTGCTTTAATTAATCCAATGCGGGCTACCATGCTATTTAATACATAACGTAACGCGCGTTATTTTAGCGCGATTAACGAATGTTAAGACTTAATTTAACGCGAATAACGCCTTTTCACTAGTTATTCGCGTTAAAATGTGCCTTGAGCCAATGAATTTGAGGGTATATGCGCAGAAGGTCTGAAACAGATGGGTCGTAACAAATTTCAGTTCAATTTAAAATCTTTGAGGCTGCGCTATAAACTTCCTTGATTCCTCAATTCTTCAATTGTCAAAGTTGACCGCATCGATCCCAACCTACAATATAACACGCATGGGACTGGTTCGCCAGGTCCCTACTGATTTACCTATGTAGGAGTTTGTAGAAGGCCTGGTTGTTCCCGCCGCATGTGGAATGGTACTCAAAGCCCGGCTGTAGCAGAAAAGTTTTTGATACAAATACAACAATACAAAAAATTTATTTACCAAAAGTTTACAATTATAATAACACCTTAACTTAGTTTATGTACATACATTTAAGAGTTTATTGGTTGAGGTGTTGCACTTAACAGTGACCCCCGCACTAGGCTAGGCCTGTTTCGCGGGGTATCAAAACATTTTCTGTTTGCTCGTCGGGTAAGGAAGTGCAGTTAACAAAAACTATAGTAACAATATAAAACTAAATCGAAACAAAACAATTAAGGCAAGTGCCAAAGGCCAAACATGTGACCAAAAATAATCAGTAAATGAGCTATGAACTACATGAATCTACTAAAGAACAAGAAAAAAACGAGTAATGAAGTAAAGTAAAAGTCACGGACATTGTTATACTATTCCTTCTGCCTGATGATGGTAAAGTGTCATGGGTTCCAATCCAAACAGTTGTTGTCACGTTTAAAGGTAATTTTTTTTAATTTAATGTGATTGTGATGTCTTTTGTACGTTATATAAACAAATAAATAAATTCCTGCCACCTAGAGTAATTCTTTATTATAACTCCTTGCCAGTTTAATTGTAAAAAAAAATCGTGGCTCGCTTCGCTCGCCGATATTACTCGTGTTTTGGGTTTTGTTATGTTTCGTATCAGTTCTGCAAAAGCAACGGCACCTATTTCGCTACAGTCCTTTTCTATCAACTCAATCACCACAACAAATAGCGCAAAATCAGTTTTTTTTGTGCCCTTTGAGGGCACATAGAAATCTAAGGAGACAACAAATTTTTCGCGATTAGTTCCACAAACCAATAACAATTGTTCCTTCTCGCTATAGAAAAAAACGAAAAGCTTTAAAAAATAACACAAAATTCTAACGGAAACCACAAAAAAATTGATATATAATATATTCATATATAATATAATTTCTTCTGTTTCTTGAGTAGTCAAGACACATTAAAATAATTTTGTCAGACACGAAAACTTGCAAAAATAGTCTTGCATTTTCAGCTCTCGCTCCGCTCCTTTTTAATATTTTTTTCGTACAAGAAGAGTACTAGTTTGAGAAAAGTAACAAAAATTTCGGTGGCTTGCTCCGAAATTATGCATTGTTGGAGAGCTATGAAAACGTTTATGTTTTTAAAATATCTGCAAGCCAAGTTTAATAACGTTATTTTTTAGTTTTTAAGGCATTTTAGAGGAAAAAAATCTCAATGAATAATGAAATAATATCGTTTTTATCTCGCATTTTTAAATTTGGAGCGATAATTGTTGTTTTAATATTGATAAATAACCAGTGTTTATTCGTTTTTATAAATCAGAAGAAAAAATAGATTTAAATAGACAGTTTTTTTTAAATCAATTTTTGATGTTGCTATTAACTTATTTTGAAAAAAGCTAAAAATCATGATAACTTAAATATGGTTAACTTTTGCATCATGCACATGGGGGTGAAAATAATCGCAAATAGTCACCCCTATCACCTCCTAACGGGAATACGTCGAATTACCAATAACCCTGTATATAGTAAATGTAATTATCTGCATGATAATTACATTTACTATATACAGGGTGTTTAGTTATTTTAGCAATGTTTTTTCTTAGTTGTGTTGTAGTGTTTGTAGTTTTGTGGTAAATTTTGTTGATTCACAGTTAATGTTTTTCTTTATTGTAAATATTATTTCTATATGTTGTGTGTTGCCCATAAAGAAAGCTTGCTATCATGAGACGGACACTGGCAGAATTGCGTCAATCCAGACGCAGACCCATCTAGGAAGAAGTTGAGTTGAAAATGTGCCTTAACATTAGTCTTAATATGCGTTATCCACGCTAAAATTACCGTAATAACGCTGATAACGCGCGTGACGTTATATGTTAAATAGCATGGTAGTCCACAGTTGCAGAGCCATCTAGCATGAAGTTGTATTTGAAGTTGAAGTTGACTGCAGTGATAATAAAAATAAGACAAAAAAAACCTATAATTTATACATGTATGATAAGTATGTATGTCGATCGATGTGTTTTCTTTTTATTGTGCGTGCAATGTAAATTGTATTTGGCTTAGTTTTTTTTTGGGCTGTTGCCTACCAAAACTTTAAAAAAGCTTGCTATCGTTCAGTAGTTAGGTAGATATCGAACGGAATATTTTCATTGAACCAGATAAAAAATAATTAAAATTTAAAATGTAAAATAAATGTGTGATACGGGAGTCTAGAGCCAAAGAAAGTCTGCAAAGGAGGGATTCGAAATTGCTGTTTTGGTGCTGATTTGTCTATTCAGAACAGGTATGTAATCAACATTTTAGGATGTTATTCATTGTTAATTACCCCGAAACGTATAAAACAAATTAATTAGAAAAGTTCCTTGTCCAAACAGTCGATAATAGTTTTGTAAAGGCAACTACAAGGCACGAAGCCTGTGTAGGCGGTAAGGTGATTTTGCATTAAATTGGTGTGTCATACCTATCAGAAACTAGGTTTTGACCTTTTGTTATTATTATAATGTTATTTTATTACAGTCAAACCTAGCCAAAAGATTTCTCAATACATAAATTGCTTTCTCCACACTCTTTACAATCAGTTTCTAAAACATCTTGACTACCAGTGTGAAAGTCTCATTCCAATGTAAATTTTTTATATGTTTTGGAGGGGAGATTCTTACTAACATATCAACAAAGTTAGTTTTATTTACAGTTCATGACCATTTTTTATTACTAATTATCAAAAATAGTTGTTTAATAGTTTTTCATGTGTTTCTATTGTGTGTGTGCATTTCTAGTAAGTAGTGATATCAATCATTCAAGAAAGATATCCAATGGCCCTTAGAGTATAGTTATGGGTAAAGCCATGCAGTAGGTAATCCTCCCTCCCTCATCCATTAAGTTCGGTATAGCGAGCCATATTAGAGCTCATTCATGATAGAAAAATCCCTGATTACCTAGGGTCGCCGTCATCGAAATTGATGAGGAGGCCTATGTATATAATATTAAAAAAAGGAAATAATTTCTTGCTCTAATTTCTGGTGCATTCAAAAATCATGTGTGTGTATATTTATTTATTTTCTTTATCCTTTTTTATCTACAATCGGCTGTTTAGCCATAATTAGATGTGGTGTTGGGTGGAATATTCAGGTGCCATTTCAGTGAAAAACACCACACTTTAGATTTTAACACTTTAGTTCCTTTGGTCAAGTTCGAGTATATGCCATCATTTAAGGCGTTTGCTGTTGTCTTTGTCCTGTAGTAGGTTTTTTACTAGTTTGTTGCTATGTTTATTCAATCTTACTTTGTATTTTTTGCTGTCATTGTTGACTTCTCTTATAGTTGGATTTTCGGGTATTAATTTACATGATATCTAGAGTGTACAAGAAGCTTATTGTTAAGAGAGAGTCGTGATTTTGAGCCCAATAGCCATTCTTGAATTGTATATTTGCATCTGATCTTTTGTTGTTTGCCCCGTGCAGACCTAGGTATTTCAGTGTTGCTGGTTGGCAGGATTCTTCTTTCCAGGCAGATAGGTGCACAATCTCCTTTTATGAGCGAGAAGGTGACCTGTGCGGACTTTATTTCTCTGAAATAATTATCCATTTTGAAGTCACACACTGATTTTATCGAATTGTGCCTTAGTGGTTTAGTTAATAATTTTCACCACACCCGTTCGACAACAGTGACTTTGCTGCTTAAAAGCAGGGAGCTAATTCGGGTTTTGCTTACATGTGAAATAACAGTTATTCTTTCAACAAGTGGGCAAACCATCGTGCCATTAAAAGGCACTAAACAAAAAAAAATCCTCGAGTTAAACATACAACTTTTCACCTACACTAACGAAAAACTATTTCGTAATTATTAAAAGAGGTTGAATGTCAGAAACTAATTTTGCTCAACAACCATGGAGGGTTAGAATGCTATAAACCTCTTTCAAACCGCGAATGTACGAAATTATTCTTTTTATAAAGGTTGAACACCGTCTTGAACCTCCTTCCCTTCATTAGGCTAAAATGACTGCAGCTAACAGAGGTAAAACTCCCATAAAAAGTACAAACTTGTTTGAGATTATTTATGTGTAGTTTGTAATGTACAATCCAAATAACAGCTTTTAATTAAATGCATAATATAAAGAAACATCTGTCTGTCTGCCTCCAATCTCCGAAAAGGCTTGACCGGTTTTCACATAATAATATATGTATACCTAATGTTATCTTTTTTACGAGAAAATTAATTAGGGTTTGTGTAAAAAATTCAACCTCATGAAATATATACGGGGAAAGCACTAAGAAGGTAAAAAAATAAAATCTATAAAATAAATATTTTGTTGCAGTGAATAGACTCGACGTTGTGACAGACGACGGCAAGGGTGCAGAATGCCATCGACGCAGCTGAATCTGCGCGAAGACGATGTGGTCCGGCTGGCACTGGAATTCCTGCACCATCGAGACCTGCACATCACGCAGCTCTCACTGGAACGAGAGACCGGCGTCATCAACGGAAACTACGCAGATGACGTACTCTTCCTGAGACAACTTATCCTCGACGGACAGTGGGATGATGTCTTAGAGTTTATACAACCACTCAGCGCCCTTAAACACTTCGAAGCTGACAAATTTAACTACTCTATCCTAAGGCACAAATATATAGAGCTATTGTGCATCAGATCTGAAATAAAAGCCTACAACAATGTTGAAAATATTGTAGACGAGGTCGTCAAAGTACTCAGTGATCTAGAAAAACTAGCACCCTCAAAAGAAGAATACTCGAATTTATGTTTGTTGTTAACACTGCCCAGCATCACAGATCACGTGCAGTTCAAGAAATGGAATCCAAGCAACGCGCGAGTGCAGTGCTTCCGCGAGGTTTATCCGCTTGTAGAACAGTTCTTACCTTGCGATAAAAAGTCCAGCAACGCTATCTCAAAGTGCGCTAAAAATGATCGGTTAATGCAGCTACTCATCAAAGGAATACTTTACGAATCATGCGTCAACTATTGCCAAGCGAAGGCTACGGGATCGAAAGAAGCGCAGTCGAACGAAGTTAATTTCTCCAGACTACTGGATGGCTCAGGCTTCGATGAGTCTGACTTAAGTTTGCTTTCATGGCTGCAGTCCATTCCAGCTGAAACATTTAGTGTTCCATTCGAGCAGAGAATGCTCAACGTGGACGTAGAAAAACTGGAGCGTCCATCTCTTCACACGTCATGGACGGAGCACATGCTTGTCACGCCGATTAAACCGCGCACCTTTCCTCACCTGGCTATGCCCTTCCGACGGCCGCGCTCCGCCGCCGATGCGATGACTCGCTCGCTGCGCCCCTTGCCTGACGGCGCTCCCCGGCACCCTGCAGTTATGGCCCTCTCTGCGATCGACTATGGGCCATCGTCATCGTGCTTTGGGGCGTTTCATCTAACTGGCATTAAAGGGAGCAAGCTGATGAACACGTCCGTCGATCGCCTGTTCGATAACAAGAGCGAAAGCATCTTTAACGGGATGAGCGAGTCCCTCAAGCCGATAGACGAGTCGAAGTCTGGGGAGTCAAAGAATAATAGTCAGACGCCAAGTAGTGTCGGTGCGTCGACGGCAACAACGCCAGAACACCGCGGGCAGGAATACTCGGCATGTACGTCCGTGTCTACTGCGGCGTCGTCGCTCGCGGACCGGTCCCCGCAGCCGCCCGACCTGCCGGTTCCGATTCCGGCTCTCGCTGGTTCGGGAGACTTCAGAAGGGACTTACTCAAGGAATACCAGATACAAAAGCAACGCGAGTGTGACGACTACCTTCGCAATCTTTGCTCGTCGGATTTGCGGCCGCAGAAAATGTAAATGACTTCATCTTAGATCCATTTAATATTTAAATATGAAATTTAGACTATATTTAAAACTATGGCATCAATTTCAGGTCCGAGACTAGTGATATTTCACCGGCATTCCCCTCTGCAGACAAGGCAACATCCCAGTTACAGACCCCCGTCGAGAGCAGTCGGGAGCCTACACTCATGAGGTATTGTATTATCACAACACATACATACATAAATAAATAACGCTCCACAATTTATAGAGTATTATTTAGGCCCAAGTTAGGCTTTATTTGTGTTACAGATACTAGATAACTGATATACTTAATACATTATACTGCACAGATACTATTCATAGTAAACACCCAGAACCAGAACAGATATCTTCAGATCGTACAAACATTTATCCGGAGGTGGGAATCGAATCCACGAATCTCTTGCGTGCTACAAAGGTAATCAGTATGTGTCTGTGTGTGTGCATATATTAGCTCTTATTTCAACCCACCTACCAATTTTTTTTTAGCTAAGCCACTCTCTCGTATTCCGCACAATTAGCCTCGTTGCACATCACTCTTGAAAAACCTTACAACAAGTATAAATACCTACGTAATAAGCTTGTTAGTTGTGCTCTAGGAAATTATCAAACTGAGCATCACATTATAAGGTTCGTTCATTATAAAACGCACGCGCGGTGCATCAGCATCAGATAACTATTATTTTCGTTGCGGTACTCGCCTCGGTAGAATGCGCACCGCTCACAATTTCCTTTGATTGTTTGGTCGCAAACCGAAGCAGTTTTCTCCGACGGCGAACCGATAAATTACTATGTAATAATGTAAAGCAGATGCTTATAACCCGTTTGAATTGTTAAAATTGTTGGTATACTAATATCTATCGACTTATTCTAACTTTAGTTTTTCTACGTTTCAGAAATAACGAAATAAACGAGAAGCCCGAGATGGATGACCTAAAACACGTAAGATGCTTTTTATTTCTAATTACCTTATGCTTGCCTGGCAATAATATCAATTTTAAACACATCGGATACGTATCCTTAAACTCTGTAGATACTGAGATATTTATGTGATAGTCAATGAATATGAATAATGTTTTTGTTTGAATTTCAAGCATAAATATTTAATACTAGCGGACCTTCCCGGCTTCGCACGGTTTTAGTACGGATCCCTAACTTTTTGATAATATAATGTAGCCTATGTTCACCGGGGATAGTGAAGCTTCCCAACAGTGAAAGAATGTTTCAAATCGGTCCAGTATTTCGGAGCCTATTCATTACAAACAAATAAACAAAAAATCAAACATTTCCTCTTTATAATATTAGTATAGACTTGTAAAATAGGTAGTGTTATTATCTTTTCATACTACTTACTCGACTTATTGGCTAAACGACGGACTAATTTTTTTTTTTAAGGAAATAGATAAAAACATACAGATAGTTACAAATAGCCAAAAGGGTTCCTATCTCAGCATTATGCCGCTAGAAGCCGAAGAAGTTAGTAGCGGCTCTGATTTTCAGACATGTCCTGGTGTGGTGGCAGAAAGCTATAATAAATTAGGTACATAAAAGAAGGCGTACATAGGTAAGATAGAAAACTAGAAAAAAAGAAAAAAATTAGGAGAGGCACCATTAAATTATGAGTAGACTCCATGGACATCATTAACACAAACCTATAGTATAACAGTTATAATGTTTTCCTTTTTTAAACTTAATTACAAATGCTGGAATTGCGTTGGTTCAGCTGCTGGATTTTCTTGGATCCATCATATATCCAACTGGATGGAAAGCCGCTGGATAGCATAATTATATTATTTTTATTCGCTGAGTTGTCACAGACAACAGCCAGGTCGGCTAAAATAGCTGTCAAAGGCTGTTAATATTTTTACAATCTTTGAAGAGAATGCAATATGCCAGCCAACACCTGCATACAAAATATTAGAAGCTGACCCGCTGATCGAGTTTTGGCAGTTTTAAAAAAGCAAGTGCTTTGGATTTTACCATTTTTTCACTGACATGGCATGAAATTGGTTTGTTTTGAAAGGTTTCCATAGAAGAGATTCTGGACGAAGTATGTTTATTTCTTTTTGGTTGTATTTGCTTACTTGACAGAAGAATGAAGGTAGTTAATTAAATGTATAAATGGTGGAAAATATAAGAACACTACGAGAAAAAACTCAACGTAATTCCTGCTCCATACAAAAACATCGAAAAGTTTCTTCTCCGGCGGATGTTTTTTATTGTTGAGCCACTTTAGCAGCTACCTTAGATACCAACTGACCGAAATGAAAAGGCACCACAATGCTAGATGATTATTGATGACTTGACTTCTTTTATTTGGCAATACATATGAATGTGTCTGGTTTGCCACTTTTCTGCCAGTGTCCAGTTCATAGAAATTTCATAGTCATGGAATGGAGGCGGAACTACAATAATATTATGAGCGGCAAAATTTTAAAAACCAATACGATTTTTACCTCGAACAAAAATAATGAACTTTGAAGAAAATAAGGAAATAAAAAACATTACATAGAAAATAACAAACAATATAAGGCTTATATTAGTAATTGGATAACGCAACTATTTACAATTTTATCTTATTCACATCAATAAATTTACAAAAGATAAATATAGTTGCAGGAGAAAACGTTAGGGAAAGTAAACATTTCATAGAAACAGGACTCGGAATGTCGGTAGGGATTGAATCATATAAAGAATATTGATTGGAGTGAAAATGCTTTTTTCATCGATACAAAGTGTGGGCGACAACGAGCTACGTCAGTGCTACTTAGACAAGCGTCTGTACTGCAAACTATACTGCTACCTTACTGCTACTCGACACTAGATCTCATTTGTCATTTGGAAAGAAGGATGCCCACGCTCTGTACATGTGTTGACCTGTCATTCTGATTTTGTTTTTGTGATGTATTTTGATGGTTAGTATCAAAATAAAGATGAGTAATTCTTATAACATTTTTGAATTTGACAATCAGGAGAAAAGTTACGATGAAAACAACTTTGAAATGAGGGGTTTTCGATTTGCATTAAAAAAACAAAACTTAGGTCCAAATATCTCGATAGGTGGCAGGGCCACAACTGGAAATGAGAGTTTGTCAATGTCAAATGAAAGGAAAACCAACTTTTCGAGTTTCTAGTTAGGTTTTGTTTTCCTTTCATTTGACATTGATATACTCTAATTGTCAATTGACGCCTGCTGCATGCCTGACGTGCTGCTTGAGATATTTAGAACAGATTTTTTCTTCATAAAAATTTAAATCGAGAACCCCTCATTAAATATATAGCAAAGATGGTCAGCGACAATCTCGGAGCTCCTAATACGACTTCTGTGGCGCGGCGGGCGAAGTTCCGCCTACGACGCAGCATGTTGCGGGTTCGATTTCCACCTCGGGATAAATATTTGTACGATCTGCAGATATTTATTCAATACACTACATAGATAGATATTTTTATTATTAAAAATATCTATCTATGTAGTGTTTTGTATTATGAATATCAGTTATCTAGTACCCATAACACAAGCTCTGCTTAGTTTGAGGCTAGATAATGCTTTGTGAATTGTACAGCATGATTTATTTATTAAAATATCGGCCCCTATCTAAGAGTGAATTATTCTTGACAGATAATATACCGCTTGACAGCGCTAATGAGCTCAGACGTTTCATTTCATGTTCCATGCCCACTGAAATTAAAAGTCTTTTATCTTATTTTTTCCAGATTACTGATTTCGGTAAAAGTTTGTGATATGTGAATAGAAAAAAAAAAATTTTTTTTTGAATGAATACCAATAATATACACAACAACTTGTAAACATTTTTAACAGGTCAATTCTGGGCATTCTTCTTTGTACATAATAACTATGGTAATAATACATTAAAAAGCGCCATCTAGACATTTTGTATGAAAATGAACTTTGTAAATACCCTTCGGCTTGTTGGTGAATTTTAGTTCAGTCAAATCGTCAATAGATGTCGCTATAAATTAGTTCTGCTACCCGTTCACAGATGATGGTCCATCAGTTTTTAGCAGCCAGGATAATATAATTATTAATTAAGAGAAAATCGTGCTTACCTTCCATGACGTAAATGATGCTGCCGACATCTCCTTCCTTGATAATGAGGCTGCCGCGGTACGCAGCCTCCATTAGATACAAGCTGTCCACGATCTCGCGGATCTGAGTCATTTCTAGATTCTTCAAAAGTCGTTATCTATCCCTTGAGCTGCTTTTTTTATATGCGAGTTATAATACCTTGTCAGTTGGCAAACTGAAAAAATGCAACATAGATAAAGCGTCCGGCCTTAAAAGGCCCAAAAAAATATATTAACATTTTGTTTATTTCTATGTTGACATGGATATTATAACATTCATGTTTAAAAGTACATTATTAAAACTTTATTTTGGCAGTAACGTTGAAAATCAGACGCATTTTTTGGTGTTTGAAAACAAAGTGTGTTTTTTCGCCATGGCTGGAAAAAGACAATTTTTTTTATATTTGTACGAAGAATTCGAGGATGTTTCCTTTTGGTGTTTGATTTTGTATATTTTATTTGTATAATACGGTCATTATTGCGATTCGTTAGTTTTTGAATACTTTTAACAATTGAAGATGTAAGTCCTGTGGGGTTTATTAAGGCTAGTAAGGTCACAGCTGCAAACAGTTTATAGTTGGTAAACCCGTCTGCTGGGGCTAGAAACTGTGGGTCGGACCAACAAGATTAGGCTATGTGATATAACTAATAAACACCTGTACCTACTACTGAAAAAAATTGTCTTAGTCACTATGACAATGGTATCGTCGATTTTAGTCGAGATTAATGAAGTTCCAGATAATGCGTGCGGTGCTATTTGCACGGAGAAATAAATAATTTATAATAGTTTCAAACTTGACGCTTTTGATATGCGTCCCTTCGTCTCTAGTTTTATCTCTCTAGTCATTCTATGTTGATGACACGTTGACACGATGACTTATTGAAGCAAATAGTTTGGTAGACTCCTTGGGCCCTAGCTGAACGGAACCACGAGAAAGAAGCGAAACCGATCATATTTTGCTTTCGTACTTCCTGACTGAGTTATAGATAAAAGTAGTGTGGAAAAAGAATGGGATTTACGATGACAGCTGGATCCCCACGTAGATCGTATTTGATTTTCAACCCTATTCTTATCTACACGTTTTTTACGCAAAACGGCCGAAAAATCAATTATTTGAAATCGTCTCAGTTGTCTGAGATGTTCTTAAACTTGAAAACCGTATACCGAAACATCAATTATTATAAAAAATAAGCTCGTTCGATTTGAGATCATCTCAAATCCTGCCTATAACGTTGACTTACGGCTAATTTGGTTTTATTACCGCAACTTACATTTGACAGCACTCAAACGAATAAAATAATCTCACAACTCAATACTGTTGATTTTTGTAATAAGTTCCCTTTAGGAACAGAATGTTTTATTCTCATAATGTTGAATTTGCAAAAAGTTGAATTAGTAGCAAGTTGAATCCAAAAATGTTGAATTTGCAGAAAGATCATTTCCCAAAATGTTGAGTTTGCAAATAGTTGAATTTGCAGTATGTTGAATCCTAAAATGATTGTAAACTGGAAACATCAATTCATACTAACCTATGAAATTGAAGGTTCCTGTTATCGACCGACACATTTTTATAGATATACAATTACGTATTTGACTTATGGAGTTTAATTTTAACATAACTATACCTCTTAAATAAAAAAGATCCTCACTCTAGGACCATAAAATATAACATAAAATTAATTACTCCCTTTTTGAAGCACTATTAAAAACCAAGTTTCAATTTGATGAAATTAATTTTCTTGAGAAATGCTAACTATTTGGGATATGCATAATATAGGGTTATTTATTAATATTAAAACAACAATTATCGCTCCAAATCTAAAAAGGCGAGATGAAAAACGAAATTATTTCATTATTCATTGAGATTTTTTTCCACTAAAATGCCTTAAAAACCAAAAACATGTTATGAAACTTGAAAACATAACCGTTTTCTTAGCTCTCCAACAATGCATAACAATTAGCAACTTATTTCAAAGAAACTGAAAATAAAAACATTACAAAGGAAGCAGGTGGCAATTCGTATACAAACTAAAACTAATTAAAACAATACCCAATGTAAATAAAACGAATAATACAAATTTAAAATAAAATTAAGAAGGTATAATTCGTGTTACGGTAGGATGCTTCACAGAATACAATCAATATAAGGTTTAATCTACTTCTCCTCGCATCGTTGTCTTCATAGCTGTCCATTGAACCACTTCAAACTTCCCCGAACATGGAGTAATCTTTTTCTTGATAATGTTGGGTATCTTGTTCATAACTTTGCCATCGGGAATATTTGTATTTTTATAAGAAATTTTAATCCTAACTTATATTATAAATTTAAAAGTGTGTTTGTCCTTCCTTCGCGCCTTAAATAAGCAACCAATCGACTTGATTTTTGGCATAAAGTTAGTTAAAAGGATGGAGAGTAACATAGGCTACTTCTGGTCCTGATAAAACATCAAATTTCCATAGCAGATTTACGGGAATATTCGTATTTTTTTTTTTACGAAAATTAGTCCTTCCTTCACGGCCTAACGAAGCTACTAATCAACTTGATTTTTGGAAAAACAACAGTTGAAAGGACGTGAAGTAACATAGGCTCCTTTAAGTTCTGGAAATGGGAAATTAGAATTTAGCACGGGAAAAAACCGCAGGTACAGCTAGTTAAATATAAAAACATCGACAAAAATCTCTTGAACTGTATTAGGTAGATAGTTCAAATTTTCGCAGTTTCATTTCTATGTAGTCTTTATAACGATAAATAATTAAAACAAAATATTTGGAGTTAAAAGTTAACTTTACAAAACTTTTGAGGCGTAGGTAGGAAGTCATCCTGCAAAATTTTATTTAAAAAAATGAATATTACAAAAAGCCACCCTTCATAATAACACCCTCGTTCCTAACATATTCGCTCGAAATTATCCCAGAAATTACCTAGAAATAATAAGTTGAGTAATTCTTGCATTTACCTCATCATTATATAGATAGTTAACAGATTATAAATATTACGAATTTAGATGGTGCAATCGATTTATTATCCATCTATCTAATGTGGTGCGGTCAAATACACAATAATACACATAAAACACAATAGTTTTACTTAAGTAAAACTGAAATGACCTTCGAGACGCCTACATTCAATCAGTCATTGTTTATAATTGATGATTCTCTGTATTTATACCGCTGGTCCATTATTTACCTCGTTGTCACCTTTATTTATATGTAGTTACATGTTGATAATCGAAGTCTTGTTGCTCGCGCGCATACCTCTGAGTCACCAATAAGCGCTCTGCGCACAATGCCGACCCGTACCGTAAAGACCAGTCGCGTCGAAGCATACTTAGAGAACATACATGTCACGTCTTATCTTACGCATACTTCGTTTCGAATAAACGAGCTTCCTTTTTATCATCCTGACTAAAGTTGTGCTTAGAATTTGTGTCGCTGTAAAAGTGTTGATATTGGAAGATGACTGCGGTGAAGAAAGCGCTGGCGATGCGTCAGCTGGACTCTATGTTTGGAAATATGAGCCTTGATGGGGAGGGTCGGCGATCGCCGCTCGTCAGCTGCACCATTGAACACGATCCGCGTTGCGACGTTCACGGTCGATGCAGCTCTCGGTATCGCTCCTCGCTCTATCTACATAGCAGAGAATCCACGCCGGGATTCGGTAGAGATGCGACTTCACCTACAAACGGCCTCATTTGCAGGTTTGTTTTGTTTGCTGCTGTACAATATTGAAAATATTAAAGCATTACAATAGCTCAACATATTAAATCTATCTTCTACCATAAATTTCGTAATTATTTCGTTTTATAACGAACGAGTTGGCTTGAAGTTAGTAAAGTTACTCTTTTGAATGGCGTAAAACCATTATTCTCTACCTAAATGTTTTGTCTTGGGCGATTTTGTCTACAGGGATTAAATGGTCTCGTTTAACTATAATTTGTGATGAAACAGACGCCGGGACTCTGGCCGATTCTCGCCATCGCCTGCCCGCGAAATGGAACATCCATCGACATTTCCCAGTCTCCTGCGGCGCGACCGGATCAGCCCCTCCTTGACCACGGTCCGGCGAGACACTCCAAGCCCCACTCATAAATATACCAGCAAAAGGCACTCGATGGGATCCTTTCCGAATCTAAGCCGGTCAAATATTGTCAATTACAGACGAGACTCCACCGCCAGTGTCGGTGTTAGAGAAATGAAAAGAGATTATGTCGGCTCGACGAACTCATTGTCTAGAAAAAGTTCCGATGATACATTAGGCTCGTCGATGACGCGAAAGAACTCCAAAGACTCCTACATCGGCTCTACGAATTCACTTTCAAGGAAGAGTTCTATTGACACTAAAAAGTCGTCAACGGATTCTTTGGATTTCTGGCAACCATCTTGGGATCCTGAGAAAAATTATTCAGCATACACATCCGATGAAAGACTTTCACTTGGACATCACAAGGTAATAAATATTTCAAATGTTGTTTTCTTTTTGAGTACATTTACTCCCTATTAAAGTAAGACGCCGACGCTATTTTTCTTAAAATCTACGTCATCGGACTGATCGTAAACTCTACTAAATAAACCATCTTTCGTGGATGTAATGGCAAGAATACACAAGTAAAAAATATTAATTTAGTTGGTCCATTCAAGTACATTTATTTTTAACTGCGAACACAAGGATTGCATTGATGAATCCTAATGAATGAAACTCTAGTCTTTCTTGATGATTGTTAATCAGCCAATAGACTTAAATTGATTGTATTTCAAAGCCACTGTATGTAACAACGCATGATTCATAAGGACGCTATACGTATATCGGTAAATTGAGTCAATGTTTACTTTGTTATTCAATTGCCGAGGATTTTCAACGTAAATATTTTTGCATACCGCATATCGGTGACACGATTTTTGAATTATTAGTACATGTTTATTTGGAGTTTCATATTAATGAAATTGAAATAAGATTCCGTCAGCAAAAGATTTTCTTAAAAATTTTCTTTGCTCGTGGTTACTGAAGTTTTAATTTTAAAATATTATCAGGCTATTTATTAATGTAGGTTCGTTACCATTATGTATACGTTTACCTAATGGTACTACTAATTATACGTAGGGTATTTAGTCGTTAATCGAATCGACGTTATACAGTATAACTACATTATTATTTATCCGATCGATCAGAAACTTGTGACATGTTCTTCAAAACAAACAAAACTGTTCCGCGCAGTTAAAATAGCTATGCTAATATTGCAGCTTTGTGCTATAGTTCTAAGTTAATATTGTCATGATTTAGTCGAGACTGGTGGCAGTGAAACGGTGTCGTACCCATATAAGGCAGTATAGGTAGGTCACAAAGAACACGTCGCGCTACACTACATCTTATCTGAACATGTAGAGTGAACCCGCCTATGACGTAACATTTATGAACAATTAGGGTAGAGTCCTAGGTACAAAAAACATTATTCTATTTAGTCCGTCAGTAAGATTATCAGAAGATATTGAACACGTCTTTTTATTTTGAGAATCAAACAAAAGATAACATAAATAAAGCGCGTCCTACTTTGTGAGTGGGGGTTCGTGACGTTAGGGAATGCTAAAAGTGTCGCACTGACTACTTCCTCAGGTAGGCGAAGACGTCATTGTCGGCAAACATGCCGGAGGCGCTGCTGAATCGGGCAGCCCCAAAAGCATCCTTAATAAACATAAAATCGGCCAAGAGTGGGTTAATCGCACACAGAGCGAGTAAACCTGCACAGAGCGTTCAACACCATAGTACAAAAAGATTTCTCTAAAGAAACCGATTTTTCTGAAATGTCGATAAAACAAGCAAAAGACCAACATGACGTCACTCATTCAAAGAATGACCGCTGGCGCTCGTCGCCGTCCCTTAATTTCGTTGATCGGTATTCAACAAGGTATGGACGTTGCCCCCTTAATAATATTTTTTTAATTCTACTATTTCCCTTTAATTTGAATATTTATTTTATTTGTTATTATAGCGGCTAGAGAAACACAAGAGTGTGTGTAATTATATTCTCTGAAAAATGTCAGTTGTCTAGCTTGCTAGCTACGGTTCATGAGATACAAGTAGAACCAGCTGACAGACGGACAGACTGACAGACCGGCTGTATCTCATGAACCGTGATAGTTAGACAATTGAAATTATCACAGATGATGTATTTGAACGGCAAAAGACGCTTGAAATATTCACAGAATATTTAATTATATTATAATTGCGCTTGAAATATTCATTTATTTACGCTTGAAATATTCAAAGAATATTTAATTATAATATGATTAAATATAATTATAATAGAATTTAATATTCTGTGAA